>JAJJWX010004158.1:0-1264876 GCA_023529315.1 Papaver bracteatum
AATAAATGAAATTTAGGCAATGGTTTGTCCTTTCCTAACATTGAAGTCTTTTCAGAATAATTGGCTCCAGAGTTGGCAGAAAACTCCGCAGTTAAGCGTGCTCGGACGGGAGTAATACACAGATGGGTGATCTCCAGGGAAGTTACTGATGGATAACTGCAGTGATGCCCGATGAAAACCCCACGTTGTCGGATGATCGCAATGGATAAGTGGGGACAATATTGGTGGAGAGTCGGGTCAATAAAAATGGTATCAGAGCCGAGGACGGGTCACTTGTTGAGGGTGAGAGAGTACGTTGGACGGGATATGTCAGGTACTGGTCTCATGAGGGGTAGGGAATGTCGAAGATCTGGGTTGCTTTCATATATTCGGGAGTCGAAGACGAATACAATTTAAGGTGGTAGTATTGTAATAGAAAAGACGAGGGCACCCAAATACACCATAATCTTTTTGTTTCAACCTATAAGTCCTCTACCGAAAGTTATCGTCTATGGACTGAGTCGAGACAATACAACTAATCAGTTTAGACTTCATGTGATTGTCTATGGATATGAGATAGAGACAAGATAACTTGTGTGATTGACTATGGATACAAGATCGAGATAATATGACAACGAAGTATGATACTTAATAATAGGTTCGGACTTAACCAAAATTTATAGGATCACTATCAAGTATATCGGAGTTACTTTAATTTACTTTAAATTATATGAACAAATATAATTGCAGAAAACAAAAGTAAATCACACAACAAGATTTTGTTGACGGGGAAAACTGCAAGTGCAGGAAAACCCCGAGACCTAGTCCATAATTGAATACTCTCATAATTAAATCCATTATACAAAATCTACCCCAACTTCGTATAGTTGAGACCAAGCAACTACCCCTAGTTCACTTAGTTTCCTCAGTATCCTTGTACTTCCGACTTCGATGAGTGCACGCATTGGAACAATTCCTTTGGATTGTATTCCAAACAATAAAGGAACAATAAATATATTTGGTAACAATTCTTTTGATTCTTTCAATATAAAGATATCTCAAGTCATATGCAAATGCTCTGTTTAATCTAATAAACTCATTTGTCCGGTTAGATCAATCTATCCAATAACTACCAAAGTAGTTAAGTTTAGATTCACAATCAATCAATATAGATTGCAACAAAAAACTATAAAGTGATACCGATCTCACACAACTAATAAATATGATTCTATTTGGATCCCATCCAATCAAGGTTTGTGCACACACAAAGATATGAGAACTAATAAGAAATATTCTTTGTGTTTAAATCTTCTTTGTCTTCAAATCTTCTTTAATCTTTAATAAACACCTGCACAACACCACTTGAGTCTCTTGTGATCAATCACACACATAATAGAGTCTGTTAGAAATAGATTATAACAAGATGTCCTTAGATCTACAAAAAATTCTAAATATCCCGTCGATACTTCGATCTAGTTTGAGTGAATCTTATATCAAAAGAGAAGATTCTAAAGAATAAACAAACTAGGTGCAATCAAAGTTTCAACAACCATTACTCAATCAAATCAATCGAAAACTAATAACACTACAATTATCTAGTTTCCCACCAATGGTACTCGTAGAGATTCTTGATCCCACATAATTCTTTAAACGAGCGGTCGTAAGAGATTTCGCCTAATTAGGATACTTTCCTCTCTTAATAGACGGCTCCGCCAGAAACAACAAGAACGAAGTTTGCCTGGCTCTTAGGATAGTTTTCTAAAAATTCAAACTTAGGTATTTATAAACCAAGGATGTTTGGACACCAAGGAATTTCCAAAACCGAAAATATTCTCAAGATATGCAATGAATATCAAAATTCGGTTTTCTTAATTACAATAAAAGCTTCTCCAAAATTTCCGAAATATCTCAATAGAAAATATCCAATTAGTAAATGCACACTACTAATTTTTATATTCTAGAGATATGCATTTAATTTCTGGTAATTAAAGTATATAAAACCAAAAACCTTAATTAAAAGATTCTCAATTTATTTCGGCACAAGATCTCCTTGAGTACAGGAGTATCTTTGAAAAATAAATGATAAGAGTTACTGTACGTGTTCAAAATATGTTGACATCTCTTCACTGTAAATCCTTATTCATATTTACATGGATTTACATTCTTGGAATCGGTTATACCACACTTCCAAACAAGTTTAGAATTGGTTGACCTGAATTCCAAGATAACAATGTGATTGATCAAATATAAAATCACATACATGGGTTCAATCGGTTCTACCAATCACTAGGATCAGTTATATCTCAATATGGAAATACTTATGATCGGTCACACAAGTTACTAGGATCGGTTACATCAGTTACTAGGACCGGTTACCATATTCTCATGGTATTGCTTGTGATCGGTCACACCAGTTACCAGGATCGGTTAAACCAATTACCAGGATCGGTTACACCAATTACCTGGATGGGTTACTAATTACAAGGATCGATTACACAACACCCTATGATCGGTCACACCAATTACTAGGATCGGTCACACCAATCACAAATATCGATTATAGCATCTCATGGTGATTACTTAGGATCGGTTACACTAATTACTAAAAACTAGTCATACCAAATCATAAGTCAAGCATGTGATTAGTTATACCAAGATACATATCAAAGTTACGATCGGTTCTACCATCTGACACATATTGGTAATCCAAAGATTTGCAATGAATAACCGTACCAATCAGCCTAATGATTTCCCTTTCGTTTCATAAAAAAAGTTCATGAATGTACTTCCTTTAAACAAATGTAAAACATTGTTTCCTAGGATGAAATCTTCACCATAAACCAGTCATATAATCATAATAGTATATATAATATTATGTCGATGTCATAACTACGAAGTTCAAAAGATAAGCGTTATACTTCATAGTCTAATTCGCTAATACTATGATCATACAAATATGACCATATTACATCACTAGAGTATTATACAATATTTATAGTATATACAGTTTCACAGTTGTGTTTTCAATATAGCACGACTTGAAAGATAAGTTAGGAATGAAACAGTTCAAGTAAATATTGCTAGAGCACTGCTCGGTCGAACTCGCATGCGTTGCTATATCAAGCATGTTTGTCAATGTTAGTGATAAAAACTATAAAGTCTTGATTTCTAGTCTACTATAGCTATGGTCTCAGACTAGGATAGAAAGTGTAGTTGAGCTCAAAAACTCCATGGCAATCATCATACAAGACGAAGAACTACTCAAGGAACCAGTGGATCTTCATCGACTAAAAGGTATGTGGAGACTTGAACTTATCTATCACTCAAAAGTCTATCTACTCTATCTCCTATCTTGAGACAAAAGTCGTTTTACTATATAGACTAAAGATATACACATGTGACATTTCGAGTTGAGTATATCTTGCTTATCTATTTCTCGAAATGTGTGTTGGTAAAGCTTTCCCTTTAGCCAAGTTCATCTTTGCCAAGTGACGAAAGTCATGTTATGTTTCAATCACATTGGAAATTGTTCTGACGAAAACTAGTTCGTGAATAACAACTATATGACGTCCTCTGAGAATGTTTCAATGATTGAAATGAGAGTTTAGACAATATAACCACTGGGGGATATAAACATTGTTGTGGTAACACACATATATATATATATAATTCCTTATGCACTTGAACCGAAGTTTACGAACTTTGTTGATTAAGTGAAACCGGAACTTGAGCAGTCAACCCAGTCCGCGAACGAGCGTAGTTCTCGAACCCGAGAATTTCTGCTGGAGTTGAAGCTTGGTTTCAGTCCGCGAACCCAGTCCGAGAACTGACGGAAGTTCTCAAACCCGAGAATTTCTGTTGGAGTTTGTGAACTCCAACCGGTTACTTAAGTCCGCGAATCCAGTCCGCGAACTTGAGTGGTTATGTCTAAAAACGATGTTCGTGAACTTATTTAAATTATCTAAGGAATGTTATTGCAAACCGTCTCTTTATAGTTCATGAATCTATTCGAGTGAATCATTTTTTTTTTTGCTTTAATCGTGTCTTGTGTAGTAAATACCATATCATAGCAATTGAACAACTCTCTAACTAGTTTATTTGAGTCATTTGGACTAGTTATGGTGAAGAAGAATATGGTTGATATGAAAGTTATCATTTGGCTAACCATTTGGTTGACTAATCTTGAACCAACTATTGTACACGTTTGGGTACGGTTACACAATCCCAAAATCGTCAAGTACATGTGTGTATGGCAAGCTAAGTTTTTTATCTAACGGTTGAAAGATATTAGCTTATATCTAATCAGGTTTTCATCTAATAGTGAATATTGAATGCTTTGTTACTATGCTAACATTGATTGCAAACCCTGATTTGAAAGACTATATAAGGGAGAACTCTAGAAACTGGGAAACCTAATCCCCACATATTCTGTGTGATCCTAGTTTGCTAAGCTAGAGTCGATTCTCCTTTAACCTTTGGTTTTCTTCTTCTAAAACCAGGTTAACGACTTAAAGACTTTATTGGGATTGTGAAGCCAGACCGATACTACTTTTCTTGTAGTTGTGTGATCTGATCTTGTTGTTTCTATCGCACGAGTACAATTGTAATAATTGGCTTAATATTTCTATCTCCGATAGGAAAGATATAAAAGTAATCACTAACATCTTCGTCTCATCGTTTGTGATTCCACAATATTTTTTTTCGCTGTGTCGATTAAGACTATTGTGAGGTGATTGATAAAACTGAGCTGTTCTTCGGGAATATAAGTCTGGTTTTATTGATTGGTTCTTATTCACCTTGATTTATCAAAAGATGAGACAAAACTCATAGGTTTATTCGTAGGAGACGAATTTATCTATCTTGTATACTTTTCTATGTGAGACAGATTTGTTTGCTAAAGTCTTCGACTTTGGGTCGTAGCAACTCTTGGTTGTGGGTGAGATCAGCTAAGGGAATCAAGTGCGCAGTATCCTGCTGGGATCAGAGGGGTAGGAGCATAATTGTACCTTGGATCAGTGTGAGATTTATTGGATTTCAACTACAGTCCAGACCGAAGTTAATTTGGAGTAGGATAGTGTCTGTAGCGGCTTAATACATTGTATGTTTAATCTGGACTAGGTCCCGGGGTTTTTCTGCATTTGCGGTTTCCTCGTTAACAAAATTATAGTGTATATGTTATTTCTTTTCCGCATTATATTTTTATATAATTGAAATAATACAGATTATGCGTTGTTCAATCGATTAGAATATTTGACCTTATCGGTTGTTGATTTAAATCGATTAACACTTGGATATTGGTCTTTGGTACCATCCAAGTTATCTCTCTTTGATTAGACTCGCGAATCATATTTTCTTGAGGAAATCAAATCGAGAGATTGAGATAATAACTCCTTGAGTATTTTCTATTGATTGAGTCTAGTTGATTCTCTAAAAAACAACTCGGAGTTGTCCATACAGATTTCTAATCGAAATATTGGGTGAGGTTGTTAGACCCCCGATTTTTCTATCGGTATCAGAGAAGGCAAACACGTTCAAGACCTTACAAGTCTATGTTTGTAGCGATCTGATTCTATGGACAAGAGTAGTATCTCTGATAAATGCATCACCAGAAATAAAAACTCTGTCTCGTCTAATTCTATTAAAGAGAAAGATTCCTCTATCTCGAATATAGATGAACCTTGTGTTCAAAATAGACCGACGGAGTGTGGCATGTGTTATCCCGATTATCCTTTAAAGGAGTCCATTTCTCGAAATAAACGAGAAACAACTGAAGATGGTGATTTGATTCTAAATCTTGTTAGAATCCAAGCTGATAGATGAAATCGGCTGAAACAACATGTCAATGTTCTTCTTGGTATGATAAGAGACTGGAAGTCCAAAGAAAATACTGAAGATCATTCTTTGTGTATGATGTTTAAGGCAAACCTTAAAAGGAATGCTTTGGAAATAGAACATCTCTTGAGTAAACTCTATATTCAAGAATGCTCTAAGCAGTACAACATACTAATTACTTATGTTACTACTAAAAATGCTCCAGCATCAGAAGTAAAAATGGAGTCCCTTCCTATTAAGAAAGATATGTTAGTTTCCTCTGATCAAGGAAAACACACACCATTTGGAAGGAAGGAATCTCCTGACGAGAATATTAAGACCAAACTGCCTAATCACTCGTGTGATAAAAAGGTATGTTTCTTTTGCGAAGCAAAAGGTTCTTTCAGACAAAAGAGAAACTCTAGGTTGAATAAAAATTCTCTTGTTCAACTTCAACACACTTTAAACTTAATTCTCAAAGGTGTAACTGACATTTGTATGTCGAAACCCATAGGTGTTCATACTTATCCTGTGTATGTTACCAAGAAGGTCAGTTCAATGAGTTCCTCAAATTTTCAAAAGCATAACAGAAGTTTTAATAAGGATCGTCTGAGGAAAGACCAAGCTATTGTTTCTGAAAATAACATCTCACTTGATTTGATAAAAATTCCAGGAGAAAGAAGGAAGAATGATGATATGAGAAATGACTTGATAAAGATAATTCAAGGCTACAAAGAAATTGTCAACAGGTTGTCTTCCTCCTCAAGTCAAGATTCTTCTGGTAAGAACTCAAACTATGTCTCATATTTTGATGACAGTAAGTTTTATGATAATTTCCCAAATCAAAAGAAGTCTCTCTCAAAATTCAGAAGGAAAAAGAGACTTGATCATAGACACGGTTCTTTAGATGAGCTCAAAGCTCATACTTGTGCTAATTAATCACAAGGTTGGGAACTTGCTCATAAAAAACCTGTTGAGCAAGATGTGTAAAAGTCAGGTGTACTTTGGCAATTTGCATTTCGCCTAGTTAAGCTCTTCACTTATCGTTTATAACTAAACTAGTGCCAGCAAACAATTTTGCCTAAAAAGTATTTGTAATGTCTTTTAGTATTCTTCTGTTTAATTATCTTGTGTTCTTTTCTTATGGACTACACTGGGGTCAAAAGTGTACACGGGCTTACAACTTGAAACCCCAAAAGTTCCTCTTCCAAACAAAACCTTTAAATAACCAACCTATTGAGTTACATATGTCACGTACGCATACTCTAGGTTTTTCTGGGTTATCAAGAATGTCCTCTTCTTCATCTCTCTATGGTGATTTTGCAAAGGGATTTCTTATGGAAGGTTTTGGTGTTGAAACAAAGGTAAGAAAGAAAAGAACTCTTGTGGAAGATGGATCACCTAATGCCTCATGCTACTATGCCTACTCACATCAAGATGTTGAAAATGAGGAAATGGTGTCTGCTGAAGTGGTTCATGACTTTCTGAAATACTTTGAGAAAGCGACACTGCAACTTGTTGATACAATGAAGGATCTTGATGTGGTTAGAACTGAGTTGAAAAAGGTTACTGCTGACCTTGGTCTCATGAAGTCACATGTTAAAGAAATTCTCAATAAGGATATCTTCTCCGAAGACGCAGTTAATGATATGGATCACAAACTCAAAGGTCTTGAAACCCGTGAAGCTGTCAGACGTGAACTATAGATCATGATCGGTTTCTAGTAACCTGAGTCTTCTAGTGTAGTAAATCTTCTATTGTTTCTCTTTTATTTAGAAGAATAACTAGTGTTTTGGAATAACCATTATTGTGATTACACATAGCTATGTCCAATGTTTTCATCTTCTTGTTTTTAGATTTTTTTAGTTTAAAAAATTCTAAACTTGTTTGGAAGATGATGGTTGCAGTATTAATCTTTATGGTTTTATATATTGCAATATTTTGATGGGATATGTGTGTTTACGTCCGTGAACTTGATTGTCCCATATTTTGTCAAAAGTAAAGTCGTTCGTGAATTGATATGCAAATATTGATAAAAGTATGAATAGACTTTTGACAAACACAAAAGTTAAGTCTATATTGTCAATTTTGGATGTAAGATAGGTTAAAATCTTTTGTGATTCAATGATTATGTCTATTGTGTGTCATTGTGCAAATGGTGATAGAAACATAGAATGAATCATTGTGTTATTCATGGTATAGATCCTTATTGATCCATTTTTTATATATTACCGTGAAGGATCCATTGTGTATCTCATGTTGAGCACGATAAAACTAAGTCGATTTCTTATTGGCATGGTTGGTTGTTCCATGAGATGCTATATGTTGAGCATTAAGAACTAAATTAATCAACTTGTGTGGTTGTTTAGTTTGTATTCCATAAGTTTTCTTATGTTGAGTACATGTACGGTTAAGGTTGTCATGTTATGATAATCTTAGTCGGGGTTCCATAATCTCTTATGTTGATCCTAAATGAACTAAATCAATCATCTTGTGTGGTTATTTAGCTATCACTCCATAAGTTTTCTTATGTTGAGCATCTCTTCAACTTGGTTGGTTATTCGTGATTAACTTAGTCCTTGCTCCATAGAAGTTCTTATGTCGAGTGTGGCCAATTGAATTGATTACTCTTGTAATTAGTTTGGTTGAGTATGACAATTAGATTATTTGCAAGTTTTCTTGTGATTAATTTAATTGATTTTTAAAAGTCTCCATAAGTTTACTTGTGTTTAGCATATTTAGTCAAATTAATCTTGGTTCGCTTTGGTTAATTTGATTGAATATTTCTTGTTGGACTCCAAATTCATACTTGTATGTAATTTGTTGAGCCTAAAGAAATCCTTCTTTTCTTTTGAAATTAAGGTCGCTCTTGTTGTTCCTTAGGGAATGACATATTATGGGGGAGAGTTCTTTTGAACTTGTGCTTAATTGCCAAATCTTTGTGGGGAGTGCGGTTGTGGAATATTAGAGGGGTTATCTTGCGTCTTTATAAACTCCTTGATGAATGCATTTAGCTTCGGATTTATGATTGCATCTAAACAAGATGATACATATTTACCTTTGGACATGAAATGTCTCTTACGGAAATTTCATTAGGATCCCGTTCTTGTACCTTTGCCAATTTTATTGACAAAAAGGGGGAGAATTAATTGTAGTTCACACTACAAATACATATGGTTTCGGCTCATTATGTAAGGGGGAGTG
This sequence comes from Papaver bracteatum, assembly GCA_023529315.1. Taxonomy (NCBI): domain Eukaryota; kingdom Viridiplantae; phylum Streptophyta; class Magnoliopsida; order Ranunculales; family Papaveraceae; genus Papaver; species Papaver bracteatum. The sequence goes on from JAJJWX010004158.1 coordinate 8,995, forward strand.
GTTTCCATGTGAGATGGGGTATTGACTAGGGGGGGGGGTAAAGTATCACCATAGTATTGTTGTTGAAGTTGTGATGCAATTGGACTTTGACGTTGCGTAATAATACTATGACACTGTATAACAATGATTGAGAACCGATGCTTTTCTTATTGTTATAGCTACGGATTTTCAAAAACGATGATGGTAAACATACAACCTTTGGGATCATTGGATTACTTGGAAGTAACGAAGATTTCGATTATTGTTGAAGATTAGACATGTGGAATAGGATCTACAAAGTTTATTTATATATTTTTTGTATTCCATATGTATTAATAATTTTGCCACTAAAATTGACAAAGGGGGGGATTTTTAGATCACTGCTCGGTCGAACTCGTATGCGTTTCTATATCAAGCATGTTTGTCAATGTTAGTGATCAAAACTATAAAGTCTTGATTTCTAGTCTACTATAGCTAAGGTCTCGGATTAGGATAGAAAGTGTAATTGAGCTCAAGAACTCCATGGCAATCATCATACGAGACTAAGGACTACTCAAAGAACCAGTGGATCTTCATCGACTAAAAGGTATGTGGAGACTTAAACTTATCTATCACTCAAAAGTCTATATACTCTATCTCCTATCTTGAGACAAAAGTCGTTTTACTATATAGACTAAAGATATACACATGTGACATTTCGAGCTGAGTATATCTCGCTTATCTATTTCTCGAAATGTGTTTTGGTAAAGCTTTCGCTTTAGCCAAGTTCATCTTTGCCTAGTGACGAAAGTCATGTTATGTTTCAATCACCTTGGAAATTGCTCTAACGAAAACTAGTTCGTGAATAACAACTATATGACGTCCTCTGAGAATGTTTCAATTATTGAAATGAGAGTTTATAAAATATAACCACTGGGGGATATAAACATTGTTGTGGTAACACATATATGTATAAGTCCTTATGCACTTGAATCGAAGTTTGCGAACTTTGTTGATCAAGTGAAAATCGGAACTTGAGTAGTCAACCCAGTCCGCGAACTCAGTCCGCGAACGAGCGTAGTTCTCGAACCCGAGAATTTCTGCTGGAGTTGAAGCTTGGTTTTAGTCCGCGAACTGACGGAAGTTCTCAAACCCGAAAATTTCTGCAAGAGTTTGTGAACTCCAACCGGTTACTTAAGTCCGCAAATCCAGTCCGCGAACTTGAGTGGTTATGTCTAAAAACGATGTTCGTGAACTTATTTAAATTATCTAAGGAATGCTATTGCAAACCTTGGCTTTATAGTTCATGAATCGATTCGATTGAATCATATCGTTTTTGGTTCAATTGTGTCTTGTGTAGTACATAAGATCTCATAGCAATTGAACAACTCTCTAACTAGTTCATTTGATTCATCTGGACTAGTTATGGCGAAGAAGAATATGGTTGATATGAAAGTTATCATTTGGATAACCATTTGGTTGACTAATCTTGAACCAACTATTGTACACGTTTAGGTACGGTTACACAAACCCAAAATCGTCAAGTACATGTGTGTATAGCAAGATAAGTTTTTGATCTAACGGTTTAAAGATATTAGCTTGTATCTAATCAGGTTTTCATCTAATGGTGGATATTGAATGCTTTGTTACTAAGCTAACATTGATTGCAAACCCTGATTTGAAAGACTATATAAGGGAGAACTCTAGAAATTGGGAAACCTAATCCCCACACATTCTGTGTGATCCTAGTTTGCTAAGATAGAGTCGATTCTCCTTTAACCTTTGGTTTTCTTCTTCTAAAACCAGGTTAACGACTTAAAGACTTGATTAGGATTGTGAAGCCAGGCCGATACTACTTTTCTTGTAGTTGTATGATCTGATCTTGATTTTTCTATCGTACGAGTACAATTGTAATAATTGGCTTGAGATTTCTATCTCCGATAGGCAATACATAAAAGTAATCACAAACATCTTCGTCTCATAGTTTGTAATTCCATAATATTTTTTTTCGCTGCGTCGATTAAGACTATTGTGAGGTGATTGATAAAACTGAGATGTTCTTCGGGAATATAAGTCTGGTTTTATTGATAGGTTCCTGTTCACCTTGATTTATCAAAAGATGGAACAAAACTCATAGGTTCATTCGTGGAAGACGAATTTATCTATCTTGTAGACTTTTCTGTGTGAGACAAATTTGTTTGCTAAAGTCTTCGACTTTGGTTCACAGCAACTCTTGGTTGTGGGTGAGATCAGCTAAGGGAATCAAGTGCGCAATATCCTGCTAGGATCTAAGGCGTAGGAGCATAACTGTACCTTAGATCAGTGTGAGATTGGTTGGGGTTTAACTATATTCCAGACCGAAGTTAGCTTGGAGTAGGCTAGTGTCTGTAGCGTCTTAATACAGTGTATGTTTAATCTGGACTAGATCCTGAGGTTTTTCTGCATTTGCGGTTTCCTCGTTAACAAAATTCTGGTGTCTGTATTATTTATTTTCCGTATTATATATAATTGAAATAATATAGGTTGTGTGTTGTTAAATCGATTAGAATATCCGACCTTATTTGTTGTTGATTTAAATCGATTGACACTTGGATATTGGTCTTTGGTACCATCCAAGTTATCTCTATTTGATTAGACTCGCGAATCTTATTTGCTTGAGGAAATCAAATCGAGAGATTGAGATTGAGATAATAACTCCTTGAGTATTTTCTATTGATTTAGTCTAGTTGATTTTCTAGAAAACAACTCGGAGTTGTCCATACAGATTGCTAATCGAAATATTGGGTGAGGTTGTTAGACCCCCGCTTTTTCAAATATTACTAACCTCAAGAGGAAGGATGATGTCGTCATTGTAGTTCGCTTCTTCTTCACATTCTTCAGGTCTTCGGAGTAATACTTGTATATCTCAACATTCCTATGCTTTCTAGTCTAACCTAGACTAAGTTGACTCTAGTATATAATCAAGCGATTTTAAATGAGTTTTGACACACTAAAATATGACAACCAAACTTGACATACCAACACTTGGTTAGTTCAACCGAGCTATGCTATAACAGTAATACCCAAATTCCACAGGTAGGGTTCACCAAATAGAATGTAGGTAACGGTTTGTCCTTTCATAACATCGAGGCATTTTCAGCACAATTAGCTCCAGAGTTGGCAGAAAACTCTGCAGTTAAACGTGTTCAGACGGGAGTAATTCATGGATGGGTTATATCCCGGGAAGTTTTTGTTGTATAACTGCAACAATGCTCGATGAAATCCCCACACTGCCGGCTATGTGGGGACAATATCAATAGAGGCTCGGGTAATTACAACTACTAATTGGACTATTATTTGAGTTGTTGTTCAAGTTATTATTTGTTGAGAAGCTTCCTTTGGGCTTTGAGACATAAATCCAGCATCACCCTCTCTGATAACTTTGGCTCACTCCATTTTGAAGATAACCCTGAATAATAACCGAGGTCATCATTCTTGTATTTGAGACATCATACCCGTCCATCTCTTCCCTATAATGACGTGTTACTGCATTTGAATTTTCCAGATTTTCAAAATTCAGAGAATCATTGAAATGCTTGTCAAAATCTTGAGTTATCCTTGAATAGTCCAAATTTGTTAGCTGATCTTTTGGCAAGTAACCAATGTCTCATTCAACTTTTAGAACCACCTTCCCACCTTCAATCTCAATCACTATCGCTTCTGGAACACCACTACAACCACCATCTACAATAATTCTGAAAAAATGATACTAGCATTTTCGCGTCTTTGTTAATAGAATCTCTCATGATATCTTACTCGCGTCTTTGTTAGTGAAAATATTAGAGCTCTACCATTTAGATGACAATCCTTTGATCTTAATCCACTACGCCTTGTTATTGAAAGTATCAACAGAATAAAGTATTTTCTTCTCAATCTTCTCCATATTCTCTCGATTATAAATTTCCATCTTTCTTGGTAGTGTAGATGATTCCCGTATCTTTATATTGACTTCCAAACTATCTGCAGAATTTTATTGTGATGTTTTTTTAATTTGGTTTCCATATGTTCTTTTATTTCTCTTCATCCATTACAAAAACAACAGAGAGCATATTGATCTCAATGATTTTTTAGGTTTTAATCTTTCTTTTAATGCACTTGCGATTTTATTCTAGGGGGTTTGATGAGAGACTTTAACCAATCCCCCTTTCTTTCTTTTTTCCTTCATGGATATTGTTACGTAGTCTCGGATAACTTCTGTCAGTTTAGCTAACATAAACCACCATTCGCTATTTTCTTCACCAAGATACTAAACTTCTTACTTTCTCCATCATTTCGAAACCTTGAGAGCCTCATATATTCTCCTGATTCGTTACTTTGTAGTGCAACAAGTAAATGTTTTCTATAAGTATTTCTGACCATTTTTTCTTTATAGATTCAGCAACAGAAACCAACACAAGAAAATGTATCATCTATGAGATCATCTTTGAATCAATTATCATCCACAATCTAAGATTCTGAATTCCTTACTTTCTCTTCATGTCACTTTAATTACTTTAGTGACTCCAACACATTCTTTCTCTATGGTGAGATATTTTCAATCAAAATGAATAAATACCAAAAGGACTAGTACTATCTCCACCACTCTAGTACTATCTCCACCACTGCTTCCTAATTTGAAAAATCCTTCAATGAAAGAGATTCATCAAGTTCTCTCATCATATTATCTCCATCTCTATTTCGATCTTTCTGTAAACATAAATAAAATCTAAAAGTAAAACTGAATCAAAATGGCAATAAGAAAAACTCTACTAATCAATAAATCCCATCCCCAAGGGGAAGGATATAAGATATGTCTTTGGACAACAGAGAAGTTCAATTAGTACACTCACAAACTGATTCAAATCCTAGGATTGAAACGATTATGAGACTGATTTTGCGGAGAGAATTAGTCGCCATAAGAGATAAATATTTATCATGTCCCTTTAGGTGGAAGTCGTTCTTTGACGCTTAAATTTGTTACCATAAGTCACATATTTAAATTACCGCCACTGGTCCACTCATGAGATTTAATGAACCATAGGCATTAATCGAAGGGTCACTTTAATGTGATCGCTAAAGTTGTTGCCTCAATTAAATTTTTTCTCAATCATTTTGTCTTCTCAAATCTCAAAATTGAAGATCAAAGATAGCATGGATAGGTGAGCAATCTGAAAGTCATTCTTTGTCAAGCTGTGTTATGAGTTGTTAGCTTCCCCCACGGGGTGCTTCACCATTGAAGTGGTTCCTCACACTTATTTTGTATTAGTGATTTAATGGTGAAGCACTCTCAACTTATTGATGTGAAGATGAGAGGGTCCAAGCACTCTACTTGGACTTGTGTTTTCTGGGGCTATAAAAAAATCCAGCCATAGGAAACTCTCTAGGTCTAATAAAAAAAAAGCAATCTCTCTCTCTTACCCACCTGAGTTTCCTTCTATCTCTTTTATCCGGTGGATTGTAGCCGTTTTGCTAGCCGTTTATCTATCGTTTTGCCTCTCAACGGCTATCTTCTCCCTGAGTTTTTTTGCCGGACCTATGCCGGAATTTCTTGAGCTCCATCTTTCATCATGAATCACGGACAATTTTCCGGAATCACTGATACTCCAACTAGTTCTACTCTCTCTAGAATCACACATACCCAAAAAATCACTGGATACACCAAATTTTCTGAAATCACATATATCACAACACAATATCTCAACACCAATTGGAACACAATCACAAGAATCACATTCAAAACCACAAGAATCACAAGAATAACATCCAAAACCAATCACTCCTATCACTTAATCAGCACCCATCTTAAGGGATTCTCCGGAACTGGAACCTACTTAAACACAGACAATCATCAATCATCAACCACAACAAGCTTCTGGAAGCTCCAATCTGACATTGATTGCTTTCAAAATCAATCGAAATACTATCCTAAAGGAGCCTCTGATAACTCCTCAGTACAATTACGAAGTATTGATCTCAAACTTCACCAATTTGATAGTTGGCTACCAATGCAATCATAGAGCTTTCCTTCTCCTGACCACCAAGAGCTATTTCGCCAACAACCTAGAAGAGCATAATTCCTTTCTTTCTCTATTCCGAGTCATATGCTGGACTCTGACATATGCAAACTCTGGTATGTATCTTTTCACTGTGTTTTTTAAGGCCTATGTGGGCAAGTTTGGCAAGCCTCCTATGGCTAATTCGGGTAGGTCTCTTCCTCATGATAGCCCTGATATTAGCTCAAAATCTTACCACCATGATTACCTATGCATATGCATATACACTAGTCACACATCTAACTATGTTTTTGTCCCTAATACATATGCTCCTAGTCAAATGTTGTATAAGTATGGCTTTCATCACCATGAATCTCTTTGCATCTATACTAGTCACACATCTCACTATATTTGCCTCACTAATACAAATGCTTCTAGTAAAAAATTACATAAATATGGCAGGTCTATATCTCCTGAAAATTCTGAAAATAACTCTAGTTTTCATCACCATGAATTCCTTTGCATCTATACTAATCACACATTTTATCATGCTTACATCAATTATACCAAAGATTCTGGTCAATACTTAACCAAATTTGACATGATATGAAAAATCACTAAAAACAAGAATTGCATAAACACGATTGTCAAGTTCACCACAAAAACCCCAAAGTTAAGTTCTAAGACATGCTGGTTCTACAAACCTCTAGCATGCAATCATCCAAAAGCCCTGTTTCAACTTAAAGTACTTCTACATCTTAAACATGATAAAAAAGAGAACTTTTGTCTTTTATACAACCTCACTTTCTCTCTGAGTTTAGAGGGGAAGGATACTTGTCTTGAATTTTCATGCAGCTCCAGATTCTTTGACAACCATCTCTACAGCCTTGGTCACTGCAGATTGATATACATGAGACACAACTTTCGCATCAGCACCTGGTGGCTGAGGCACCTCCCCTCGCATAGCACTTGCTACAGCTGCTATGAAGATCTTAGCTACCGCCCTTTCATCAACCCCAGGAGCCAAATGACTATCTGCAGGCACCTCATGAGGATATGTAATCTCCCCAACTCCCGCCTGAGCCATCGGATCCACATCTGCAGCCATTTTCCGAAGAGCATGAGCAATCATGAACAAATTAAGAAAGAGTATACTATCTGCGGCTGGTGGAGTCAAGTCATTCAGGTGAATCTGAACCTTAGCATCGTCAGGAATAGGAGTAGAGAAAAACCCCTGCTTTTCCCCTCCACACATAACCCTCTCATCTTCCACCAAAACAACACCCTCTTTCACAACATATCTTCCACGTTTAGGATGTAGTGCAAACAAAACCCACCCATCATTTACACCCATCAACTCACCATCTTCGATCCTAACCCGAGTGCATCCTTGCTGTTAAAGGCTAATTTCATCATGTGCATGCATACTTGAAGAACTACCCTAAAAAATTATCAAACAAGAACACCAACATTAACCAATCAGATAATGTTTCCTGGATTTACCAACATAACAACACAATACAAAATCAAACATATCTGGAAAATTGGGGAAATCAACCTGAGAAAGGGGATCCATTATTCGAGGTTTCTTTGCTTCCCTATGAACATCACTTGGTTGTCCCTGATCATCACCCATAGATTGAAGATTCTTGGAAAATCTCTCTATATTTTTGTGGTCGCAAAGCAAGAATTTGTTGTTCCGTTTGACTATCTTCTGGGAGAAGAACAAGCGAAACTAAATGTTTATTCTAAAAGTTTGGTTTTAATTAAGGAGGGAAGAGTAACCGTTTTTCAATCGCAACCTCTGATCATCCAAACTGGTACTTTTATCGCTCTTTCTAGAGATTGGACTTGCACGCCTAGGGGCATTATTAAGTCTACAAACTCTTTACAATGGCCTAACGCAAGCAAGATTCTCTCATTGGTGCATGGGAAGCGGCAAATCACACTTGGCAATCTTGAAACGACCGTGCTGGGGATTCGGATTCGGATTCGGATTTATGTCTATCGGATCATTTCCAAGAATCCAAACCCAAACAACAATCACTCAGTTTTGAAAAAAGATACTTGGAATATTCTCAAATCCAGTCAGAAGCAATCTAAATTACTTTCTGAATGGATCGTTATGTACTGGAGGCCACCACATCTTTTTACTACAGGCAGACACCAAATCAACACCAGAAACAAGGAAAACTCTGAGCTAACAACCAATGCTAAAGTCTCTCCCTTAAACACCAGTTGTTGCAAGTACAAAACCAGTTTCAACCCTATCTCCCAACCCGTGACTTACTTTCAACTACTTGCTAGATACATCACTATCAATATCAATGAAGACAAGATTCCCATCAGATGAAGGTTCCAGATGCAGGTTCCAATGGAAAGGATATGGTAAAACTCTCAAACCCTTAAATAACACTTATTTATGTTTTGAGTGCAGGTACTTGAATCATATTCCATTAGTCACACATCTCAACAACAACCATCAACAAAAAAAGCACAAGGTGAAGTCACTATCTTCAGACCAGCATACTCCAAATATGCATTGGACTAACTTGAAATTTACTCCTCAAATTTCCAAGAATCTTTTTCAAATTAAAGCCTGGAAATCCCACCCACTGCATCTCTTCTGGTATGACATAACCACAGTTGATATTGGTCAAAACACCAGTTGGTTAAATCTGCTATACTGCTTCACTCCCCCCTTTTACATGGCTTCTTCCTCAAAATCCATAACCTCCTCTTCAAAATCCCCAAACCCATCCATTGAAAACCTTGTTGCTCAAATGAACAAATCTCTTAACATAGTAGCAGGAAATCCTACATTACACCCCTCACAAGAATTCATACAATCAAGTCATTTTTTATATAATCAATCACAATCTTTATTAATGAATCTCACAATTTTACAAGAATGGAAAGGAATGAAACTAAGAAATTAACAACTACTCTGGACTTTCTCTCTCCTAAATGACTTGCTCAATACTCGAAAATTATCTCTCCCTCCCTTACGTTTGTTCAACTCTTTATATAGGAAATTACATAGTGGATGACATCTAATCTGTCCTTTATTTTAAGATCTGAATTGTGATATTCTCGCAAGAGTTATATTTCCAATCTTCGCAAACACTCTAATTATCGCAGAATCATCACACAATTCTCATGTTTTTGCCATCGTCATCTGTTACGTCATTCTTCAAATTATTCTGCGACGCTCGCAAGGTGTTATAAACCATACTTCACAAATGTGTCCTACTTGCGATATTCTGATCCTACACTTAACATTAATGAAGTTGATCTCTATCTAAAGGTTTTCCTCAACCCTGAAAACATCCGAACTAGGCAACCTCTGGATTGGAAATGGTTCTTTGTTGGAAAATTATGCAGCAACACTTGTTTTGAAACATCTAGAGTCAGCAATTTTATCAACAACAACTGGGAGTTTTTTGGCAGAGTTGAGCTAGTAATATGGAATAGAAGAAGGAACTACTTCATTCTCAGACTCACCCATGAGGATGATTACACAACTCTTAGAAATGGAGGAACCATAGGAGTATTTGATAAACTTATGGTGCTGGTTGGCATTACTTTGGGAGTCCCAGATTTAATTCCTGAAGAAGATTTCGCAAAAGTGATGATATGGTTACTCATCAAAAGAATTCTAACTCATATTATACAAGATATCAGAAATATCCTTCAGCCTGTGGGAGTTTACCAGAAGGAAAAGAAACCTTATGGAAGAGACTGATTTGAAAAAAACATTGAGGTCCTTCTCACCATTGATGTAACCAAACCTCTAAAGTTTGGAATAGAAGCCTATGAAACACCAACCATCTCCCATTGGATTGAGTTTGCTTATGCTCTTAATGGTATCAAATTCTGCAAAGTTTGTAGAAATTTAGACCACCCATCACCTCCCTGTCCCATACCACCTACACCCTCAAAATCTCACTATTCAAACTACTCAAGATTACCAACACCTCAACCATCTCCACCTCTCCAAACTGATTATCAAAAAACTGTTCAAGAAGAAAGAAATATCATTCACAGAGGGTACACTGATGCTGATGCTGCTCAAGATTTTGAAATCAAAATGAGAAATGCTAAACAAAAAGAGCTAAAAAAGATAATTACAAATATTGCTCCCTACTCATCCAAACACCTCACCTTTGGAGCCTCCTCTAGAGATGACTCCAACTCTCCTCATCCTAATATCTTTGCTAGCCAAATCAGAAACAAAAGGATTGGTCTCTCAAAAAAAAAATTCTAACCAACTACAAGCACCTTCAAACTAAAATCAAGATCAAGGAAGCATCCAGAACAAAACCAACCAACACAGTCAATATCAATATCAGCCAAAAAGGGAATTCTGATGGTCTCTTCCCATCAATCCCCCCCCCCCCCCCCAAAAAAAAATAATAATATTCCAACTCTTTCTCAAATCAAAGAAAGAATAGATGCTGAAACTACTCAATTCAAGAAGAAAGCCTGGAAAGCTAGAAAGAAACTTCATACTTTTACTGAAGAACCATTAACCAGTGACTCTCATACCAAAACTTCTGATAAGAGAAAACAACCAAATTGTGTTGTAACTCCTATGGAAACCAATGAAACTGACAACATCAAAAGATTCAAGGATTTCTCTGACAATTATGCTGAACCATTAGACTCAAGCAACCCCCATATGACTAATGGTGAATCTGATTCTACAACACCAGATACTGAGGTACACTACTACATCACTCTCATTTTTTCCAGTATAAATTTCATGCATCACTATCATGCCTACTATTATAGTCACATCATAACTTACTATGATCCCATAGATAGGAGGCCAACATCAAAATATCCTCATGTATCCTATTTCTTGCATTTCTTTATCACAATTGCTTGGAAATGTCAAGGACTAGGACAGATACATACTAAGAAATACCTCACTGACTTTCTCAACAAATTCAATCCTGACATTTGTTTCATATCTGAAACTAAGAAGAAACCACTACAAAACAGAGGGCCTTTAGTGACGGTTTTGAAACCGTCACAAATAGAAAAACCGTTACAAATAGGAAAAACACCGTCACAAATGTGTCTTTGTGACGGGCGATAATCCGTCGTTACTACTGGGGTCACAAATGTTTTTTGTGACGGTTGATATCATTTGTGGCGGTTGTGAAACCGTCACGAATAGTTATTTTATTTGTGACGTTCGGTCAAACCGTCACAAGTGGTTTTCTTGTCGGCGTCATTTTTTTTCCGATATATGCATCCATCGCCGGAGTTTGCCGGTCATTTGTCGCCGGCTTTTCTCCGGTGCCGGATTTTAGATTCTCATAAGTGCAGAATTCTCAGAAATTTGAAGCCATTCACACAAAAATTAAAAAGATTTTCAAATTCTTTAGATTTTCATAACCTTCCATTGCAGAATTCTTATACCATTCATAACAAAGTTTTACAACATCCAAAATGCCTATAGAAAGTTTGGGACATGATAAGAATACACCTGATGGCCTGAAGAAAAAAAAAAGAGAGATCTCATTCCCTTGTATTAAAATAAAAACAAGCACCTGAGTCGCCAGAGTTATAAATTAGTATATTAGTCAAGCATCTATGTGCACAAAGATCTTCCATTCATGTACTGTTCCTGATCTATGCGTCAGTCGATGAGGTAACAGTGTTGGCAGTTCCCAGTCCATGATGCGCAATAAGTGCCTCTAGCTATCCGTTGCATTGCTGCTTGAAGTTCTGCAACAGTAAAAACAACGGAATAAACAACGGAAGCATCTAACAAAAGAAATTACATGAAAATAAAATAAAAAAAAGACATCAACAAGAGCCAACTATGTTTCAGTGACATTTTAGAGTACCCAATATATCACGTCATTAATTTCCCTTTTGGTTTATGCTCTTTACTAAACATTTAAAATGTAAAAATATTCATTCTATAACTTCATCCAAAACCAAAAAATAGTCTACGGTACCCTATTCATTTCTGATAACCATCTTATCATGTTTCAACTCAACATTCTTATGGAGGCATATCTGACCATTGCAACCATTATAGTTCTTTACCTATCAGCTGTTCACATTTGAGGTTTTTGGATTTCATAATCAGCAAAAAAAAGATATGTAACAAAATGAGAATAATGAAGTGAACAGAAACTACCATTAGCAGTCTCAGTTGTGCCTAAGTTCCAAAAATGCAGTGGTGAGAACACCATATTGAATTTAGCCATACTCTAGTGTGATATCTGAACTGTAAGAATTAGACTTGCCTGCAAACTTCCTTTTCTTGCCATCCTTCCTGCGCTTTCGTCTAGATTTATCAAACTCTCAATAACAATTCATCTCATATGATGGATTAGAGGCCTGACTAATTAAACCACCATCGCGACAACCATCTATTAATGCAATGCAAACTGAATAATCGCTACAGAACGAAGAAAGAAGAGTATTTTTTTCAAGTAGAAGTCTTGCTTCCACCTGCAAAAAGAAAACCTTTATAGTTTATACCATTATTAATGTTCATGGTCTCGTAAAACAAACAGCAAGAAATAAAGATTTCCCAATACATCTAGTCCAGGCACTTGGTTGATACCAAAGTATGTCAATTGTACAACTCTATCCAGCATCTGCAAAATGCAAAAGGAAAACAATAAGACAGTGGCAAAAAAAATGTATGCTAAAGGAATGAACTTAGAGCACTAGTCCAATGCCTAGGGAGCACCTGTTAATAAACGTGAGTGGAGTTTTTAAACAAAAAGGAGCATATGATGCTATAGAAAACCAAAAGGGATATTATTAAATAAAACTGATGATCTTCATATTACTACCAAATTGGAATTTGAATACTCACATAGTACACTAAAACCATATTCAGTACAACAAAATATATTGTAGGCTAAAGGAATGACCTTAGAGCACTAGGCTAATGCCTAGGGAGCACCTGTTACTAACCGTGAGTGGAGTTTTTAAACAAAAATGAGCCTGAAACTGCTAATTTGAGCATGTTCACTGTCAAATATCAATGGCGGTGAGCACAGCAAACAAAACTACATATGTACTTGGAGAATGTAAAGTCTTAAAAACTAAGCAACACTGCTGGAGTAGACCCATTTTTTTGGTTGTGGGATCAAGAAATTTACATGTTTAAGCTCACATTGTGCTAGCCAAATATATGATATACGAAGTGTCATAAGTTATGATAAGTGCAGAAGATACCTTTGGAGTGTTCTATTTCTGGTAGCCCAACATAAGTACCGTAATTAAGCATTACAAGGCTCTCCATATAGACAAAGGTAGTAGCATAGTTGTCTTGACAAACTGAAATGGAGCCGACTGTCTGATAGTCGTTTTGTTAATGGTGAAGAGTTTAGCCCAAGATTCACTCACTCCATTAATGTGACCACCAACAGAACCATGTAAGCAAAGGGACCCTATTAATGAACACAAGTTTGCTTCAGCATATTCATCCAAACGCTGAATAGGGGGATCTCGGCCAATTTCTCATCCTTGAAATCAAAATAGGCTTACAGTCAGTTGATGCTAATCAATTTGTAGTCCATGAACACTTACTTGAGCCATAACAAGTTCTTAAAGCACAAATCCCCTAAGCCCAAGGTACATCCTCAAGCCTTCTCCATGAATTAGATTTTTACGACATTTTGAAGAAGTCTAAATTCAGCTAAAAACAACACGGAAACAGCCTTGCAAAAGGGCATGGCAAGATCATAAAAAGAATAGCTAAAAACCACGAAACCAAAGCCAACAATGTAATTAATTTGAAAAATAGATTTGAGGCTTCTAGCACCAACTGATCAACAATTAGACCATCATCTCAAGCCAGCACTATAAAGAAATCACCCCTTTGCAGATTCAAGTAAGGTTACCAAGGAAATTGAAATTACCATAATTCAAAATGATAAATTTCAAGACCAAGACGACAATTAAATACCCATTTGGTGAATTTCATTCAACATAAATTTGAGACAACAACACAAGTACAATCAGAAACTAAGAAATGTGATAAACCCCAATATTTGTAAAAAAACAGATAAAACTCAAACCCCAATCAAAATTCAAAGCACAAATCAAAGAAATTCAAAGCTCAAACCTCAATATCAAGTTCCATCAACATAAACCCATATCCAGATTTTGTTTGTAGACCAGAAATCCATAACACAAACCCTAAGAAAATAATTTTTTTCCAGTAAACCCTAAGAAATTGAAACTAAAGAAAAACAAATTTAATTTTTTTTATCACAGTAGTGAATACAAAGAAAAAGTCTAGAAATTTCACCTGAAAGTTTACTTCTTTAGATCCTGTAGAACAAATAAACATTAAAACAAGCAATTAAAAGAAAAATCAGTCCTTAATCAAAGAGACAAAGAAACAAATTGAGATTAAAAGTAATACTAATACAGAAAAAGAGGGGAAAAATCACCTTCGATTGAGTCCTTTAGATCCTGCAAAACAAAGAAACAAATAATTAAAGGTAATATTAAGCAAAAGAAGGAAAAAAACCCATTAATGGATGAGAGTAGGTATGAGAAGCAAAACCCATTGATGGTTACAGACGAGATGGAGAGAAGGTAAGAGAAGCAAACCTCTGCAAACTTCTTCGGCGTAGAAAAAAAAGAAGGTAAGAGAAGAAGAAAACCAGATCTATCTAAAAGTGAAGTTAAGAGGATAAGAGAAAGAAATAAAATAATTTAGACTGAAAAAAAATTCGACGAATCAGAAAACTGTAACAATTGAAGAAATCTTCTATGTCGGAAACTTCAAACTGACAATAAAATAGGTTGGACTTTGACTAACCTAAGTATTTGTGGCGGTTGGTCTAATAACCCTCACAAATCATAGTGTCAGACCCTTGAAACCGACTGACTTTAATTTGACTTTGACTAATTAAGTATTTGTGGCGGTTGGTCATAAACCCTCACAAATAACCCTTATTTGTGACGCCCCTCTCTAAAAAACCCTCACAAATAAGACATGTTTTTGTAGTGAACATGGAAAACTTTTAAATTCCATAAAACAGCTTAACATTCAGAACTATTGGCATGTCAATCCTGAAGGGGCTAGTGGTACAGCTGGTGGTTTATTTTTGATATGGAAAAACAATTTTGATGTTTCCATCCTGGACTCCTCCATCAACCATATCAATGCCACAATCCAGCCTACTAGTGGCCCATCTTGGCTGTTTACTGGTTACTATGGCAATTCCAATAGTATTCCTTGTAAACTTAACTCTTGGAAAGTCCTGGAGAACACAGCTTCAAAACACTCTATTCCTTGGCTGGTTATTGGAGATCTCAACATCATTCTGGATTATAATAAAAAGTACAGTACCCAACCTGTGGAAAATGTGAAAGCAAACATATTTAGTAAAAAGATAGTTGATTTGGATCTTATTGATTTGGGTAGCACTGGGTGCCCTTTCACCTGGTCTAACAAGAGAAGTTATCCTGCTCTCACTGAACAAAGGCTGGATAGAGGGTTAGCTACTGAATCCTGGCTTACCCTCTATCCAAACACTACTGTTACCAATCTTTTAGCCATTGGTTCTGATCACCATACTATCCTTCTCAACACAAATCCCCATTGGAACACTGGCAAAATCCCTTTCAAGTTATTTGGTTCATGGCTGGATCACAAGGACTGTAAGGACATTGTTATTGAATATTGGCAAAGGAAGCTGTCTGGATCTAGTGCTTATCTAATAGCCATAAAGATCAAGGACATTAAACTAAAGCTCAAAACTTGGAACAAAGAGGTGTATGGAAACATAAAGACAAACATTGAGGACATCAAGCAGCATTTATACTGGTTACAAGGAAATTACTTCAAACAAGACAGAAGCACAACAATAAAAACTGCAATGCAAGTTCTAAAATATTGGAAAGACATTGAAGAAAAGTTCTGGAAAACTAAAAGCAGAGACCAATTCATCAAATTGGGAGACAAAAACACCAGCTACTTCCACAGAGCTACTAAGAGCAAAATAAGAAGAAACAAGATTGATGTTGTTCAGGACCCTGAAGGGAAATGGATTGAAGATTACCAAGAAATTAAACAATGTTTCACAAACTACTTCTCCAAAATGGCCACCACTGAATCACCTAAGATAAACCCTGAAATCATTAATTTCATTCCTACAACCATATCTGAAGCTGACAACAACATGCTCAATAGAATCCCTGAAGCTCATGAAGTAAAGGCCATCCTTTTCAGTATGGCCAAAGATAAAGCTCCAGGTCCTGATAGCTTCCACCAAATTTCTTCCAAGCTAACTGGGATATTTTTGGAGAAGAGTTGGTTAAAATGGTCAAGCACTTCTTCAAGTTTGGACATCTGCTAAAAGAAATGAACTCAATATTCATAACCTTGATACCCAAAATTGACAATCCTTCAAATCCCAACCATTTCAGGCCCATCAGTCTGTGCAACACTACCTATAAGATCATTTCAAAGCTCCTAGCCCAGAGAATGAAACCTTATCTACACAAAATCATATCCCCCTACCAATCTGCTTGTATCCCTATGAGACAAATAGCTGATAACATAGCTATTTCTCATGAAATTATACACTACATGAGAAATAGAAGAGGTAATAAAGGTAACATGGGTATCAAGATAGACATGGCCAAGGCTTTTGATAGAGTGGACTGGAATTTTTTTCAGAATATTATGGAAAAAATTGCCTTCAACTCTGAGTGGTGCAATGAGATTATGTAATGTATAACCACCTATACAACTGCTGTGTTGATTAATGGCTCCCCTGATAACTTATTTAATCCCTATAGAGGTCTTAGACAGGGGGATACCTTATCCCATTATCTCTTTCTGTTCTGTATGGAATCTTTTTCTAGGACTCTATCTCATGCTGAAGAATTAGACATCATATCAGGCACAAAAATATGCAAGAATGCTCCTTCAATAACACATCTCCTATTTGATGATGATTGCATGGTATTTTGTAAAAGCAACCATACTGAAGCTCAGAATTTAAAGGATATTCTCAATATATTTGGATCCACTTCTGGTCAACTCATGAACTTCAGCAAATTTGGTGTTTTCTTTAGCAAAGACACTGATCCATCCACCATCCCCAATATCTGCGAGGTCTTAGAAGTTCATGCTCTTCCTGAGAATGACAAATATCTTGGTTCACCCTTGTTTACCCACAGAAGCAAAATACAATATTTCAGACCAGGAGTGGACAAGATGAAAATAAATTTGTCCAGCGGAAAAACTCCCCATTAAATCCAGATGGAAGAGAAGTTATAATCAAATATGTCACCTCTACAACAAGCATTTACCAAATGAATTGTTTCAGAATACCTAAGCAAACCTGTCAAGACATGAATAAGATACAAAGAGACTTCTTATGGGGGAAAAATCTGGAGAATCCTTTTGGTTTCTACCCAAAGTCTTGGATAGCTTTATGCAAGCCAAAAGATCTGGGTGGGTTAGGCTTCATGAATATGGAATTGTTCAATAGTGCAATGATAACAAAGATTGGTTGGAGACTGGAACAAGACAAAGACTCTCTTTGGTACCAACTGATGGATGCAAGATACATATTGGGAGAAATGTTCTAAACATGAACACCAATGCTAAAGATGGAGATTCCTGGATATGGAAATGAGTTTTAGAAGGTATTCATAATATTCAAAAACATTGTCAGTGGAGAATAGGTAATGGTAACAAAATCAACATCTGGGAAGACATATGGATACCAAACCTTACTGAAAAGATCACCAAACTTGTCAACTTCCCAAATAATATTCAGATGGCGGCTCATTTAATGACAGATCAGAAAGACTGGAACATACAACTCATCCAACAACTCTTTAACCCTGACATTGCTCAAGATATTACTGCTTTAGCCATCCACTCAAGGGAGGAAAATAGTATTCACTGGAATATTAACAACACTGGAAAATTCTCAATTAAGGCTCTTTACACATCTAAAATTGAGAATCTATACAGAAATGACCAAGCAACAAGGAATTAGGGTGCCATTTGGAAGTTGGAAGTAGCTCCAGCTATCAAGATCTTTATTTGGAAATGTTCCCATGAAATTCCTCCAACAAATGCTAAAACTGAAAGTATTCTCCACTACATTGACCCCATATGCAAAATCTGCAACTTTGGGGAGGAAACAATGACACATATGTTTCTAAATTGTCCTGCTGCAACTGCTGTGTGGCAGCAAATGCTAGGGATATATCATGGTATCTTTTATCATCACACACCTTTCATAGGGTGGTTTAATGAGTGGTTCCAAAATAATAGCAACACTGACAATATCTGCATTTATGATACCACCTGTTGGTATATTTGGAAAGCTAGATGTGATCTAGTATTCCAAAACATTGTTCCTAAGGCTAAGACTACCACTCTCAGCATTCAACACCATCAATGTGATTACAATAGAATCCACAATCTGCCTCACCATGCTTTGAACTCTCAGGATTATTTTAATGATACCGAGTACCAGATTCCAGCTGCAGGAATAAATGTTGGGGACCAACAACACCTGCAGAATTATGGTTTTGTAATCAAAATTTGCACTATCAAAGACCTCAACACCTCTCAATTTTTCTCTGCTCTAGCTATCACTGATTTTACAGGAAACTTGGTTGATTGCAGATGACATTCATCTCAAGGAGGGCCAAAAGGAGCCACATGAGGAGCATAACTAGCTTTTGGATGCGCAGAGGAAAATAAGCATACAAATATTGTCATACAAGATGAAACTACTAACATACTGGAACATTTCAACATACTATACCTACAAGCAATCAAAGGGAGATTCAACATGACTTACCACAGGGAGAAACAAGTATTGAATGAAGAAAATATCCTACACATCAAGCCTGTAACTTTTGTTTTAATTGTTCTTAAGATTCTTGAAAGAACTAAAAATCTCCAAGCTTTAAACTTGGATACTTATTGTAAGAAATTGAGTAGTGGGTCTGAGGTTTGCCTAAACCAGGATACCACTAGAAATGCTATCAATATTACTCCTTAGGATATGCCTAAGTTTTCCTAAAAAAAAAGTGTTTTCTGGGGCTAAAGCTCAGAAGCTTCAAATGCGGAAAATTTCACTCCGCTAAAAATGAATAATCAAACCAAAGAGAGAACCAATTATGTTATTTTAGACGTCTCATGATTGTTCGAAGAGATAGTATTACCGTTATGATCACTTAATATTATGAAATACAAGATCGTTGGGCACGCGCGTATGTGCGGGGTAAAACCATTGATTCTTATCGACAAGAAAACAACATTTCATTAAAAAAAATCTAGTTTCAAATGAATAATGATCAGTAATCAGTTTAATTAAAATTTGTAATCAAATCACCTTTACAAAAATATACAAAGATAGCACTAAGCCTTTTTTCTCGGCAACAAAAACAAAATTCAAATTCTACATGATCAATTTAATCAAAATCTACTAACATATCATCCATGCACAGATAGTAGTAATAGCTTCTACCTCTTTTTTTGTTCTTTCAAGCTTTTTATTAAACACATGATAGTAGTTTGTGCTTGTCCAGTCCAAAACCGGTATGATCATTGGATCACCTTGTTGGAATCTTGCAACAATGAACATCACGTTAGATGTATCAAAAATAATATGTAAATAACTAATCTAAAATAACTCTACCAAAACACCTTGATGAGAGCAGAATCACAGGTTCAATAAGTTGCCCTTAACATATTAGTTATTGGGTATACTTAATTGAGTAATGCTAAACCCCTCACAGCGAAGATGTGTCTAGGATAAGACTGCCCGATATAGCTCTGTTAGCACAATGCAAGCTACCCAAAATTGAACTTAGCAACAGGGATGGAAGTAAAACGTATAGAGAAACCCTAGAGCGAAAGAAGAATTTTCGGTGTATTTGAAAACAGAATTTCGAGTTGTATTTAAAGGAGAAGATACTTGCAAACCAAGTTAAGTTATTGTTTTCTTCAAAACCAAGTTAAAACATGTAAAAAGAATTTTCCCAAAAATAAAACTCTTAAAATAAATGGGAAACACACATGTGTTGACCTCACCGGGGTATCTCCTTTGGTAGGAATTGGACATGGCACCTTTACAGTCGGGCGAGCAGCGCTAAAGGCTGCCTCAGGTAAGATATCGAAGCATGAGAAAGCATGTGTTGACAATGGGCATGCTTTCGTCCCCTTTGCTTTTGATACTTTTGGCTATTTGGCTCCGAAGCAGTTGGACTACTCAAGAGGGTCCAGAAAGTCATGCGCAGCAATGTAATGACCCCTGGCTCACGAGATTTTATTTTTAATAGGATAGGTTTTGCTATTCAAAAAGGGCTAGCGGCACAGCTTGTCGCTCGCTTGCCTAGTATGTAATTTTTAACTTTGTAATTTATTAACAGTTTATGATGTTATGCTTTTTATAGAATTAATTTCTTATAGAAAAAAACTTGCAAAAAATAATTCTATTAGATGCGTGACTTGGTGCATGGTTACGCGCATATGCATGGGTCAAAACATGTATATTTCGGCCCACTCGCTCCACCCACATTGTTTTACAATAGATCCATAAGAATATGGTTTTATAGTGGAGCACCTCTTTAGTTTTCCACAATGTGGGACTAAAGGTTCCATTTCATTCACTCAAAAATGAGTGAGTATCCTTAGACCCTTAGGTCATTAGATCAAACCACACCAAGACCAAAATCAATTTATTAAAACTCATTTTTCTCTAATAATCCCCCACATGAATGAAATCTCGGTAAAAAACAAAAAATCAGAATAAGGAAAATACCATTTAGGCAAAGGTGTCCATGAGGTCTTAAACCCTTACTTAGTGAGAAGTTACCGGAACTACTTGCTAGACAGTGTCCATGAGGTCTTGAACTGTTAGCATTTGGTGTAATTCACGAAAACCACCATGCATGATATCCTCCTGGCATTGCTAAGTTTGTGCCATTTTGTCCAATTTGGCCCTGGACATATCATGTTTCTCAGAATGCTTTAGAGAAATGGCTCAATTCTCATAGGAAGCGGCACCACTTCCACATTCAGATAGGTGAGTTCCATCAAGAGTGTTTATTGATACACCCCACTTCAATCATAAATTGAAACTATGAAACTCATTGAGACTTATTTAAAAGTCATCCTTCACATGCACTATCACATCAACACCATAGGAAAGGGACATAGAATGAAATTCTCTGATAGTGTTTACCTTTACCCACCATAAATTAGTTGTCTCATTCAAAACCTTGATCTTGGGATCTCCAATAAGCAAGGTTGAGTATCCTTCATGGCAAGTTTAATTATTGAGCCTAAGCCCCATCCCCCTCGATTCTTTACTAACTATCTTTTTGGACAAACCTTTCGTCAAAGGGTCCGCGATATTCTCCTTGGACCTTGTCCAATCTATGGAAATAACGCCTGTTGAGATTAGTATTTTCAAAGAATCATGTCTTCTATGCATATGTATAGACTTTCCATTGTAGAAACTATTCTTAGCTCTACTTATCGCAGATTTGCTGTCACAATGTATAGATATAGCTGGCACAGGCCTATGCCAGAGAGGAATATCTTCTAAAAAGTTTCTTAGCCATTCGGCCTCCTCTCCTTCTTTATCTAATGCAATAAACTCCAACTCCATAATGGAACGAGCTATACATGTCTGTTTGGAACGCTTATACTTATTGGCTAGCCCTAAACTGGATCCGTGTTCAATCTCTATAAGGAGAAATTTTGATCTAAGTTCATCTATGGAGAGGGAAGTAATTCGGTCATTAGAAAAACTATTCAAAAATTTATTCAGACGTTCAAGAAGGGTATCATCATCTATAGAATTGGGAAAAGAACGAAGGGTCGCAGCTTCATCAGATAAACCATAAATGTCTGCAAGAGTGGTTAATCAAATAAGATGAAGTAAAAGGATAAGAGGACAAAACAAAGAGGGAAAAATTTTATACCATAAAGTTGATCGTTCGCAGATTGAAGGTTAGCAATCTTATCTTGCGAAGAGGAGAGTTCAATTCCCAATCGCTTATTTTCCTCGCGAAGGTTGGCAGATTCAGATTTTAACTGCTTGTGAAGGTTGGCAAATTCAGATTTTAGGCTTTCGTTCTCCTTGCTAAGATCAGCATTTTTCTTCAAGAGAATTGATCGTCTCTCATCCAAATCTGAATAAACTGCGAAAGCAGCTCTACCAACCTAAAAAAAAAAAAGGAAGAGGAATTACAAGGATATATATATAGTTGAAATTTTTAAAATCAAGAAGAATTAAATAAATAAGAACATACCAGAGCACCAAGGGAGTTTAAAAGGCTGGGAGATACTGATTTAGAAACTCCGCGAAGTGAATCATTGTTGGTCAGCAGGGGAGCATCGAAGATATTTACAAGGATTAGTAAGAGCCTCACTATCATCTCCAATGCCATGCAAAGAATCTGAGAATATGCTGGATAGTAGATCCATAGAAGACTCAGGTTGAGAAGTTTCATTTGCAGAAGAAATGTCATCATTACCATCATCATCACTATCATCAGCATTATCCTTAGTAGAACTTTCGCCATCTTGAGAATTTGAAGGGGAGGGAGAACAAGTTTTCCTTTTCTTTGAAGGAGGAGCAGCAGATTTCTCCTTGCGAGTAACATCTTTACTGGATTTCTCCTTGCGAGAAGAACTTTTGCCTTTACCTTTATTAGTGGTCTTCGCAATTTCAATAGGTTCTATCTCAGTGATAACCTACCAAAAATAAAGATAAAAAACAGAGAGAATGGAGGCAACAATATATTATTAAAAATTCTGAAAGAGAATTTCTTACCTCATCTGTGATAGAACGAAGAGTAGATAAAATGTTGGGTTTCCCATTATTGCTATAATTCTTCTTTAATCTCTCAATCTGATAATTTTGTAAACATATGAAGATATAAAAATAATCAGCAAAAAGAGATAAAGAGTACAGAAGATAAAAATTCAAGAGGAGTTCATAAATATACCTCCAAATCTCTATCAGGCCAATAGAATTCCTAAGG
This sequence comes from Papaver bracteatum, assembly GCA_023529315.1. Classification (NCBI taxonomy): domain Eukaryota; kingdom Viridiplantae; phylum Streptophyta; class Magnoliopsida; order Ranunculales; family Papaveraceae; genus Papaver; species Papaver bracteatum. Next base: position 31,995 of record JAJJWX010004158.1, read on the forward strand.
ATTATACTCTGCGAGGTTTACAGGTAAAGCAAGAGTGCCAGAAATATATGGACCTTCTAGGATTAAGGGGAAAATATGCCATCTATCATCATTAGAGTGACGTGGGCATGAATTATTACCAGGATGCCAGTCAATCTTTTGCATCAAGATCTTGTCAGTAGCAACATTAATTTTCTTGTTTAAACGAACTCCCCAACAGGTGCTATCTCTCTTCATGGAAATTATCTCATAATTCGTAAAAAAGTTTTCCACGGTATACTTTGCAGGAACAATCGCAATGTCTTTGAATTTAGGGTTTTTGGCGTCATCAGAGTACCCACTAAATAGGATCGAAACTTCTCAAGTGCAAACACTATGGCCAAAAGCTCCTTTTCAGTTGTGGAGTAGTTGATTTGTGCTCCGTTGAGAGTTCTTGAAGCATAATAAATGGCATATGGAACTTTACCATCTCGCTGTCCCAACACGGCTCCATCGGCATAATCACTTGCATCGCACATCAACTCAAATGGCTTGCTCCAGTCGGGTGGTTTGATAATTGGTGCGGTAGTTAACAACTCTTTCAAAGTATCAAAAGCTTCATTTCACTCCTTGTCACAATAAAATGCCACATCTTTTTGCAAAAGTCTACACAGGGGCATTGCAATCTTGGAGAAATCCTTGATGAATCTCCTATAAAAACCTGCATGGACAAGAAAAGAGTGAACCTCCCTCACATTTGTGGGGTATTGTAAGTTCCGAATCAAATCTATCTTAGCCTTGTCAACTTCTAACCCTTTAGAAGATACAACATTGCCTAGCACAATCCCATGAGTGACCATAAAGTGACATTTTTCCCAATTAAGCACAAGATTATTTTCTATGCATCGTTTAAGAATAAGTGCAAGGTTATCTAAGTATTTGTCAAAAGAATCACCATACACGCTAAAATCATCCATAAACACTTCTATGATGCTTTCCACATAATCTGAGAATATGCTTACCATACAACGTTGAAAAGTGGCTGGAGCATTGCACAAGCCAAATGGCATACGTCTATACATAAAAGTGCCAAAAGGACAAGTAAACGTCGTCTTTTCTTGATTTTCCGGAGCTATTACAAGCTGGTTATAACCTGAAAAACCATCAAGGAAGCAATAGTAAGCATGTCTAGACAACCTTTCAAGCATTTGATCAATGAATGGTAAAGGTAAATGATCCTTTCGGGTGGTAGAGTTGAGCTTTCGGTAGTCAATGCAAACTCTCCAGTCGGTCTGGATTCTAGTTGGAGCCAAGTCATTATCTTCATTTTTCACCACCGTGATTCCGGACTTATTTGGAACGACTTGAATCGGGCTCACCCATTTGCTATCGGATATGGGATAGATAATCCCAGCATCCAACAACTTCAGGATTTCTTTTTTGACTACTTCCATCATTGGAGGGTTCAAGCGATGTTGAGCTTCTCTAGTTGGTTTTGCCCCCTCCTCAAGAAGTATTCGGTGCATACATGTGGAAGGACTGATTCCTTTGATATCGGCAATGGTCCATCCAATGGAAGATTTGTGCTCTCTTAGCACTCGAATAATCTTCTCCTCTTGCACCTCGGTGGGGTTGTTGGCAATGATCACCGGTAACTCTTCATTGTCACCTAAATATACGTATTTAAGGTAATCCGGAAGAGGTTTCAACTCAAGGATAGGTGCCTGCATAATCGAGGGTAAAAGTTTCTCATTAGTAATCGTCAAAGAAACATAAGACGCATTATACTTTGGTGGAACTTCTTGTAATGAGTTAAGAGATAAAACAGCTTCTTTAAGCTCATCACAAATAGACAATTCACTTTCAATGTCTTTGTATTTCCCATAACCTAAACCTTCGACTATGGTGTTCTCTAAAGCATCATCACTATTCAATTTAAACATCTTTTGAGCTAGAGAATCAATAATATCAATAGAAAAACATGAATTCACGTCACTAGGATATCTCATAGCCTCAAAGATATTGAAACTTATGATCTCATCATCAAATTCCATAGTTAAAGCGCCTTTGAAAACATTTATCTTGGTTCTTGCGGTTCTCATGAATGGTATACCCAACAACAAGGGGGTAGTAGATGGTGAATCCTCATCCATCATGTCAAGAACATAGAAATCAGCCGGAAATATGAGTTGATTAACCTGCACCAAAACATCTTCAATAACCCATTTCGGGTAAGAATTAGACCTATCAGCAAGTTGTATAACAATACCGGTATCTTTAAGAGGTCCAAGTTTCAATGATTCATAAACGGAGGCAGGCATAACATTAATGGATGCTCCTAGATCTAGCATAGCACGCTCAAACCTGACTTTACCAATAGTACATGGTATAGTGAAACTACCGGGATCTTTCAACTTAGGTGGGAGTTTCTTTTGGAGATATGCCGAAGCATTTTTCCCCACACTCATCACTTCATTACCGGTCAATTTGTGATTTTTAGTGCACAATTCCTTCAAGAACTTTTCCCAGCGTGGAAGTTGCCTTATTGCCTCAATGAGTGGAATGTTCACTTCAATCTTCTTAAAGATTTCCAAAAGCTCTTGGTACAACGTCTCCTTGTTTGACTTTGCAAATCTGCTAGGAAAAGGAGTAGTAGTAACATGAGTAGAAACACGAGTTTTAGAGTTAGAATTTGTTACCGGGTCAGCCTTTTTAGGGGCTGTTTCACCCTCTTCTTTCTCCATATCAGGTTCATGGGACACCGGTGATGTTTCCGTTTTCTCTACTTGCTTCCCACTCCGTAGCTCAATAGCATTAGCATTCTCCTTGTGATTTAATGTTTGCGAAGGAAGTTTTCCCTGGGATTGTGCTTCCAATTTTATCACTGCAGTAGCTAATTGACCCATTTGTGTTCGGATGTCTTTCATATCCATCTCTGACTTTTGCTTATCTTGCACCATTGTGTTGAGGATGATATTCAACTTGTCATCTATACTCGTGCCTTGAGTTTCTTGACATGGATTTTGCAAGAAATGGTACCCACCTTGTTGATTGAAAGGGGTATTGGGAGCTGCAGATTGCTTGTTGGCGTAGCTGAAATTGGGATTGTCTCGCCAACCCGGATTGTATGTGCTAGAGTATGGATCATATCTCGGCCTTTTCTTATTTTGATACATGACATTTGCTTGCTCAAAATCTTCGGTATATGATGATGATGGTATGACAGCCACTGCTATTTGATGCATAATCCTCTCCATGTTGCCCATCCTTTGTTCCAAGTTTGAAGAATTGCTAACTTCATTCACCTTCCTTACCGCTGATTCATCTCTAGTGAAGAATTGTTGTGTATTTGCAGCCATGTTCTCTAACAAGCTTGTAGCTTCCGCAATGGTCTTGTTGGTAAGTGCACCGCCACTTGCGGCATCAATCAAATGTCTCTCAGTAGAAAGCAACCCCTCATAGAAATATTGAATCACAAGTTGATCGCTGATTTGGTGGTGTGGACAGCTAGCTAAAATCTTCTTGTAGCACTCCTAATACTCATGAAGAGTCTCTCCCGATATTTGCCTAATACCACAAATCTCTTTGCGAATAACAGCTGCTTTTGATGCTGGAAAATACTTCTCAAGGAACAATTTCTTCATCCCATTCCATGTGGTTATGCTTCCATGGAGGTAAGCAAAAGAACCACTCTCTGCGAGAATCTAAAAGGGAAAAAGGAAATGTTGTCATCATAGCCATATCCGCATCTGCAGTTGCTTGCTTCATACTAGTTACAACATGATGAAATTGTTGTAAATGACGATTAGGATCTTCTCCCGATAAACCTATGAATTTGGGCAGCAAGTTAATCAATTGTGGCTTCAACTCAATGTTTCCATTCAGCTGAATACATAAAGGCTGCTGATCAAGGTTTGGAGAAGTGAGCTCCTTGAGTGTTCTTGGAGTAGGCGTTCGAGCTCCCATTGTGTTGTCTTCCTCTTCGTCTGAGTCCAAGAATTCACTTGGTGTAGAACTAGGAGGAAGTGGAGTATTCACTGCTCGAATGAAATCTCTAAGTAAAGTGCCCGAACGAAGACGTATACCAATAAGATTTGGTCTGCCTTCTCCGCGCATTCACCAAAGAAATCGTACCTGAAAATCAGATTCTTAAAGATTGAATAAGTAAACTGAAATTGTAACCAAAAGCAAAAATAAAAACTAAGAATAAACAATAACAACTAAACTCGCTTGATTACCTCCCGTGGTAGCGCCAATTTTGACGAGGTGTCAAATCTCGCAAAAATAATATTTCTCTACTTTTTACACTAGCAAGTAGTATAATGTAAGCAGGATCATCCCAAGGGAGGTATGAAGTTTCTAGTTGTTAAGAAATTACTCTTAGCAAAGATGATTGTGTTGTAGAAAATCTGAAAATTATAAATTGTATTCAAAAATGAGATGGAATTGATTAAAGGTTCATTCTAGACCACGGAATACAAACCAAATTGATATATATCCAAGTTCTTTACATTATCATGTTACTAACAACCCTAGACTAATTAGTACGCTCAACTATTCCGTTACTATCTCCTAAGCTCACCGGATACGGAAGCACTCGACTACCGGTTCCTACTTGCCAAGTTTCCTAGAGGTACGCTTACTAGGTGTGACTTAAACAAATGCTCTAAGTTCTGTGAGATAAGGTTGCTCCTAGTGATGAACTCAAAAGCATGAATCACCTACTAGTGTTGATTTCTACATATGGATACTTAACAAAGTCCCATCATCAATACCCACATATTTCTACTTGTGTTTATCTTCTCTAGACAATTACGGGTCGAAGAAAATCTAAACTAGAAAATAGATTAAGAATTAATGATTCAATTTCGAACTTAAACCCTTAACAAATAATCCATAGACAATAATAGCATAGTAAAAAATCAATCAATAACATAAATAAATGCAAGAGAATAAGTTATTTCATATCAATTGAAGATTCATATTTTGGGCTTCGAAATCGCCCTTAATCAAAGAGAGTTTTAGTTACTCATAATATTGGAGTTCATCATCAAATATAATAAATGAAATAATGAAGATGAAAATTAACAGGGAAGCAAACCCTAGTTCCAGCTCTCTGCAAAACTCCAAGTAGAATAGAATAATACGTGATATTAAAGTTGTTGAAAACTTTCCCTTTTGTAGCCTTTTTCTTCTTCTAAAATTAGGTCATAACTCAAAAGCCCACATCCAATGTGTCCACTAAGCCCACATAGGAAAAACCCGTGTAAGAAAATATGTCAGAAATAGTTTGACGGAAAACTGGGTATATCTCCGGAACTTGGCCGGAGGTTGGCCGGAAAATCACCGGACACCGGTCAAAGTAGTACAACTCGGTCAGTCCGGGTTAGTGATATCAGCAAGGTCTAATCAGACCTGAGTCAATGCCTAGTCAGCTAACTGACTCGCCAGAATGCTTGCCAGGCCCATCTATCAGTGACATCAACTAAATCTCACTACAGCACCATTGTCCCAGTACCCATCTCTGTAGCTCTACTATCTCGGCCTTGCAGACTATTGAACCATCACATCGCCACCAACTCTATTACTGCCACAAACTAGACTCAACTCCATTCATACCCTTCTCCTCATCGTGCATTAACAAACCCACAACAAACTCCAGTCATTCATCACCAAACTCAATTACTTCAGTTGTAGATATCACTGCAGCATCAGTTGGCACCTTCTATACCTGCCCAGTAATAACTCTATGTCCTGTTCATTGCTCCATCTTCTTGAATGCATTAGCCAAACTGCAATGGCCTTATTGCACAGGCCACAATCTGCACCTGCACTACTACATCCAACAACCCAAGGACAAGTCACTCCCATGCCTAACTAACAACCACCAGTTTCACTCATTACAGCTCCACCTCAGTTCCTTCAACTGCAGTTGCAACTGAGACCACCAAAACACCATTTGAGCCATCTCTGATATGCCACCTGCCATGCTTGCACCTGCTACACAGCCTCCGTTAGTTTGAGAGAACAAAACTCGTCCTCCATTCGATCTCTACCAGCTGCAACTCATATAGACTTCAGCTGCACAAACTTCAGTAGATTCCTTTCTTTAACCTCAAACACACAGCCCCTCATCCGAGCCATCACACTCCCAAGCGATGCTTGCACTGCGTGTAATCAATGACTCTCACAACACCACTATTATTCACCACATCATGTTCCTCCATCCCTGTAATGCTTTACAAAGAACCATGGCAGCAACATCTACTCTTCTTGCCTCATCTTTAGCTCCATAGCAAACCCATTGAAACAACACCATCAACCTTAATCTCTAATTCCATACATTCCAGCTCAACCCGTCTCACCAGTTGCACATATGTAGCTTCTGCAACCTCAATTTTGCAATATCATTGCAGCGTCTCTTTGAGCTTCACATGTTGTTGCTGCTGTGTTTGTTCTCAGTCGAGAACATTTAAGTATTCAGAATCGCATAAAACCACCATGACCAACACCATTGATTGTAGAGACTCTCAAGACCTGATGCTGCTTCACATGTATACCTCATTCAATCATCGCCACCAGCTCATGCTCATCTACAATCAATTACCAACATTTCCATCTCCTACACAACATCAGTACCTGTAATATGAATTACCCTGCTCTTCACAATACCGCAACTCCAAATGTTAGGTCTCCGTCTACTGCCATAAACCACACATCTCAGTTCATTGTAGCCTCATCTCAGACTCGACCAAACCCATAACCCCAGACTTCCATTCTTTCAGAACGCCATTATCGATACCACAGCAGCTCATATTTCGTTCTCGACAGCAGCCAAGCATCACCAGCAGTACTGCAGAATCATCATTGCCACTATCATCATTCTAGCATACCTGTGCTTCATATTCATCACCACTTGTTCCCTGTAATACCCATTGTAACAGCACCACAAACACACATATAGATCAGAGACATTCATAAATATCCACAGTTAAGTGCCAAAACTCAATGGCAACAGCTTGGCTTCTTCCCTGACTTTTAACACATAAGAGTTTTAGATTGAACCCTTGATCTACAATTTCAGAATCACCCTAACTTCTTTGTGAGAACCAAATCGGTCTCCTCCTTCATCATCAGTAGCTTCATCGAGCACCAACACACTCACTTCTTCTCTCTATTTCTCTCACAAATCACAGCTCGGTATCTTGCTGTTGTGCAGCCATTATTCTCAATTTCAGGTGGTGTGGGAAATAGTGAGAACAAAAACTCTTCTCTGAATTTTAGGGTAATTGAAACTGAAGTGATTCAGCTACTTAAGTGAATTAACTAAGGGGATACCCAGCTGACTCTAGGCACCTTAAGTGTTGATATGAGCTGCCAAAGAATAACAACCCCTTTTGCTCCACTGTGCTTCCAATAGTGCTTGCATATTAAAATGACGCTTTCTCCTTCCGTGCTCCTTTTCGCTCCAAATGAACGCCCTCTCGCCTTCCACCAACAGCACCCGTCCCTTATTTCTCAGATTCACTTCTTCTCTTCAATGAGAGTCATCACTAAAGTTGTCGTGATTTTCAGACAGAAAAAGTTGCATCACCAAAGCCGACATACTTTTCAGACATAGATGAAGAAATAAAAGTAAATTGTGAGAAATATTCCGCCTCCAAAAGCATTTGCACATGAGATGAGACTTTTGCCCTGTTTCTTCTTCTTTAGTTCCAAGTGACTCCAAAGTACCTAAATATTCAAAAGCAAAACATAAGATACATATTTTACAAGAAAACTAAGCAAAGAAAGCATAAACAATAGATAAATATATAGGTGTTTTAGACACCTATCACCCACGTGGGGCTCCCTTGGGCGAGCGGATTGATTGAATTTATTAATGTATATGGATGTGGTGTTTCCATGTGTTTGTGGTGGTGTTAACCATGCAACTTATTTTGAAAAGAAATTGAAAAATATTGCATAAAATGTTTTGTTGCTTCCTTGCCTACTGAGTGTCACAACTCACGTCGTTTCATGACAAAAATTCCATATTTGACGCATGACAAGGAATTGATCAACGTGGAGCCTAGAGAATAATTTTAGATCCTTAAATTTGTTCTTTATGCGAAATTTCTTGTTCAAAGATGTAATTAGTCTTAGATTCAAAGCTGTAAAATATTGCATGATGTTGAGTTGACTGTTTATCATTTTAAATTTTTAATAGGTTTTGATTTGATTCTTTTTGAAACAAATGTAAAACATCTTAAGTGACATTTTCTGAAAATTATAGAATTTTCTAAATAGTATACGTATTTTTAACATAATTCTGTGTACCATTGTTAAATCCAGAAATTATCCGACTGTTTTAAATATCTCATAAATATCCTATTTTAAAACTATAATACATTAGTTTTTAGACCTTAGTGTTTGCTGAGAAAATACATATATATCTTTTATCTTTCTAAAATAACAAACCTCATCCAATTTTGAGTTATGTGTGATTTTATATAATTTTTATTAAACAGAATGGTACGGTTTTGATTTTCTGCAGTTCTGGTCAACTACACGTTTGACTGTGGTCAAAGGATACTCATCTCATTTAAAAATCCCGAATAATTTAAGTATAATAGTATTTACAGTATAGATTTTATCCGTATAACATCCGATAAATTTTAGAACTCGCATGAAGCCTGTAAAATTCTAGTAATCCACCAGCAATGCATTTTCAGTTTTACAATTTGGGGTTGAAATCGTTTCTTATTAATTAATCTTAAGACTTGAACGGTGTTAGTATTTTTATTTGAGAACCAAAATGTGTTTTTCTTCCGGTGGATTTCAAATTTGGTTAAATCAACGGTTTGACCTTCCTAAATGAATTTCTGAGCATTCCGCTGCGACAGAATTCTTAAAATGAACATAATTAAATAAGCCGAAATGAATTACTCAACGAGCTTGGGCTTAGTAGCCGGGGCTCGGCTATGGCATCCACGTGGCACTCCAGGTTTCGGAAACTGGGGCGTCACACCCATCCCCCTAGATTCTTTACTAATTATATCTTTAGACAAACCTTTCTTCAAAGGGTCTACGATATTCTCCTTGGACCTTGTCCAATCTATTGAAATAACGCTTGTTGAGATTCGTATTTTCTAAGAATCATGTCTTCTACGCATATTATAGACTTTCCATTGTAGAAGCTATTTTAAGCTCTACCTATCGCATATTTGTTGTCACAATGTATAGATATAGCTGGCACAGGCCTATGCCAGAGAGGAATATCTTCTAAAAAGTTTCTTAGCCATTCAGACTCCTCTCCTGCTTTATCTAACGCAATAAACTCCGACTCCATAGTGGAACGAGCTATATATGTCTGTTTGGAACTCTTCTAAAATACAGACGCACTTGCTAGAGTGAAAACATATCCACTCTTAGACTTAGAATCCTCTGAGTCTGCTATTCAGTTTGCATCACAAAATCCCTCAAGAACGGCAGGATACCCTTCCTAATTCAAACAAAAGGTCATTGTGAACTTTAAGTACCTAGCACTCTAATAAGTGCATCCCAATTCATCTGCCATGGATTACAAGTATACCTACTTAACCTACTCACAGTGTAGGATCAGAATATCGCAGCAAGAACATTCTTGCGAAGTTTTCACTAAAGACACTGGCGAGCGTCGCAGAAAAGATTAAAAGAACGACGCAACAAATTATAATGGTAGAAACATGAAGAAAACGTAAAGACCCTACGAATAATAGAGTATTTGCGAGGGTTAACATTTGTGCACTCGCGAAGATATCACAAGTTAGATCCGAAATTAAGGGATAACTTAGTTGTCTATGAGTTGTCATCCATTATGTAATACCCTATATATAAGGGATGAGTAAACTTGAGAGAGGGGGATAATTTTTGGAATGTTAAGAAAGTTTTAGGAGAGAGAAAATTCTAAACAGAGTGATTGTATTTTAATTTCCTTTTTTCTTTGTAATTTTCTAAGTGTCAATTAATGAAAATCGTTGTTCCTGATTAAGTGTTCATAGATTGATTGTGCAAATTCTTGTGAGGGGTGTAGTGTGGGATTTCCTGCTACTATATTTTGGCGCCCGAAACAGGGAGAATCAAATTAAGAGATCTATAGTTGTAAATTGGAAAAATTTGAAGAAATTGTTAGGGTTGAAGAAATGGCTAGAAGAAGAAGAAATACATCAGAACCACCAACAACCGTAAGGAGGAGTAAAAGGCTTGCAGGTGGAGAAATAAATGAAATGGGAGAATCTTCAAGGATAAGAACAAGAAGAAATAGAACAAGGAATGAAGGAGAAAATCAGGTTCGACATCCAAATCAACAAACACCAATGCAAGATAGAGCTGTGGATTATGATAGCGTAAGCGTGCATACTTGGCGATCAGATTCAATGGAAGAACCATAAGATCGACAATTAAGAGATGAAATACGAGAGGGAAGAAATCAAGAATTAAATGGAGGCTTATGTTAGCTGTATGCTGCAGTGGGAAAACCATGATATTGTATTGTGTAAATATTTCGCATCCAACTTACCTAAAAATGGTTCTAAGGTTTACCTAAAAACACTATAACTTCTTTCGATCATTTGCAAGATACATTTTTGGGAGCATATATAAGTAACAATTCTTCGCGGCCCGGTATTGAAGATGTATTTGGGTTAAAACAGAGGATTGGCGAGAGTTTGAAACACCTAACCATAAGATGGAAGACAATGTGCAGTGAGATGGCTGGAAGAGTAGATGAGAGATACCTCATTTTGTCCTTCATTAATGCTATGTTCGGAACCAACCTGTTCTATATAAAAAAATTTATAATCAAAAATACGATCACTATGAGAGAGCTGCGAGAATTACAGGAAGAATATATTGCATTGGAGGAGAAACAAAATGAGATGGAGTTGTATCCTATTGCGAACACTAGTTCAGTTGCAGCAAGTGCAAGCCTACTTCCTAAGCTGATAAATATAGTAGCGAGCACCTCGCAGGTTAAACAAGAAAATAATGTGGATGATGGTCAACAAAAATTAGTAGCTATGGGAAGTCAAGATCAAGTAGAGTTTCAAAGAGAGAGAAACTTTTATCGCGGGGGAAATAATAAAATTCAGAGACTTGATCAACCACAAGAGACTTATGGTGGACAGAGACAAAGTTATCAAAGAGGTCAGGGAAATAAGAAGATGATATGAGAAGAAATCAAAATTCCACCTTTGAATGCAAGTGTAGAAAAAATTTTGGAAGCCATAATCTTAATGGAAAATATACAAGAACCCTGGAACATGGGAAAAGAACCACACCCAAATAACCAAAGTCAAGAATTTTGCTCTTATCATCATTTTCATGGTCACTCAACAAATGAATGCAGGAACATAAACAAGATCATTTTAAGGATGATAGATCATGTAAGATTAAACCATTTTCTAATAGGTAACCCGCAATCTCATCCATTACCACCTCCACCAAAAATTCGCAGAGTAAATACAACAAAAGGAGGAGAAACATTTGTGATAGAAGTTGGAGCAAAGGCAAAAAATTTGTTCTGTAACTCCATTATACATTAATTCAAGACTATTGAAGACTTCCACGATAATGTTTTAAGCCTAGTGTTTGCGAGAGATGTTGATGGGAAAGAAATCATGAACATTGTGAAATCCTTGCCGCTTAAAGAGTGGCAAAAATAGATTATTTATTTCACCGCACAAGAAGTACCTGAGCCTGGAGAAATGCATGATCAACCATTGGTTGTAAGACTAGAGATAAATCCAAAACAAAAAGAAGATGAAGATGAAGATGCAGGTAAAGATGAAGATGATGAAAATGAAGATTCATGGGCAATTAATAGAGTATTGATTGATACAGGTAGTTCTGTGGATATTTTATTTTATCACACCTATAAGACCATGGGAGGGAAAGACGAGGATCTAATACCCTCAACGTACAAGATATATGGTTTCAATGGTACCGCCAATAAACCAAAGGGAGAGATCACAATGAGAATCCCATTAAAAGGAATAACATCTAAAGTCTTATTCTATGTAGTGGATGTGGAGTCACCCTACAACGCCTTAATTGGCATACCTTGGTTGCATGGGATTCTAGGTGTGGCATCCACTTACCATCAGTGCATTAAGTTTCCACATCCAAATGGTGTTAGGGTCATAAAAGGAGATTAGAGTGAAAGAAGAAAGTGTTATGAGATTTATATAAAATCTTGCGAAGAGAGAGCTACGAAGAATAGCAATTGGAAGCACAACATCAAACAAAGACAAATATGTGACAGATTAATGGTACATGCCATAGAGCTGCGAGAAAAAGAAAATCTGAGAAAGAATGAACACAGTATCTAGTGAATGTCTCACAAAGGCAACATAGAAAAGCGTAACAAAATCCCAAGGGCAGAACAAAGTAAAGGTAAAAGATTTAAAATTATGATTCTGAAATGATATTGAAATATATGTATGAATGATGTGATTCACAGATTTTTGCTTAATGAAAAATATGAGATTGTGAAATTACACCAGCATTGAAGCAAGAATATGTGAAAATATCGCAAGAAACGCGAAGAGAAATTCGCAGAATGGGACGAACCTTTATGGCGTACACCCTAGTTCGCGAATAAAATTTTGCAAGAGGCAAATATGAGACCTAAAGTACGTCATTTAAGGGGGTATCTGATTGCATGGCTCAAAGATAAGGTTATAACGCTACTAGAACTTGAGTCATGGAGATGTGGGGATCAAGAAAGCCTATTCGGGAGAGATACCTTGGATTTCCAACTATATATAATGTTATACCCTGGTTGGACGACCGAGGGTCTCTTCTAAGGAGTGAAGAATATGATCAAGGCGTTGTGGTACACGGTTGAGCCAAGAGTGCTTGGGGCGGATGAACCTACCCTGGCCATTCTTGGCAAGTCTTGACTATGATGCACTCGGCCTGAAGAAAACCCCACTTAGGGTGCAGTTTCGTAACTATAAGCCATATAGGAAAAAAGGATAAGAGGCTGCGAAAAATAACTGGTTGTTGGTAAATCCGGATGGGAGGAGCTAGTCTTATATGGCCGATGTAAGACTCCTTGAAGGGGCAACCATGGGGAAGATAAGGGAAGCACCCTCCATTAGGGAGCTGATAAGTGTCTTAAGACGCAAATATCATGAGGCTTTATTTTCGCAAGAAAATTTAGGCTTGTCGTATTTGTGCCACAAATACCAAAAGAGGCAAAAAGCCAAGAGAAAAGGTAAGATGAGATCAATGGGACATTGCATGAAAATGTAAAGATGTCCTGCGATTTCATCGCAAGACGACAATGTTATGGGACTTTATCTTCGCAAGAAAATTTAGGCCTGTCATATTGTCGCAGCAAAAGAATACAAAAAAATAAGGCAAGATCAATGGGATTTTGCATGAAAATGCAAAAACGTCATGCGATTTTGTCGCAAAAGAAAGAGTGGCAAAATAAGACCTTTACTTAGGAAGGAAAAATAAGACCACATAAGAATATAAGTAAAGAATTGCAAGATTGTGCAATACTCACTTTACAAATTGCTTAATCTCTCATTTGGATACAAAAAGCAGAGGCAAATATGGGAATATATGATTAATTTTTATCATGAGAAAGTATTTTTTGACTCCGCATGATAGATTTACGCAGATTTATACATAGAATGAAAAAATTAATTATGTATTGATTGATTATATCGCAAGAAAGAGTTTTTCTACTAACACATGCAGGAAGGAAGAGAAATTCGTAGCAAAAAGATAGGAAGATTAAAGAACGAATATACAAGTTTTACAAATTTTATATTCAGCAAAGCAGAACTACTTCTTGGTTGATTCATCTTCCTCTTCATCATATTTTTCTGTATTATCAGATCCTTCATCTTCAGATTCTTCTTTATCTTCACCAGCTTCACTATCAGAAATCACTAAAGAAGGAACATTCTCCAGAACGTTTTCTTCAATACAGGGGTAATTATATAGAGGAATGTTGTGATTATTGCAGATCGACTTGATAGTATTATTGCGATAAGTAAGAGCATCATTCTTGAAGTTGGTGATAGTTATCTTCAGTTGATTCTTCAATCTTAAGCACTTATCATTGCGAGAAGAAAGGGAGTTCGCAAGAATTTCTTTTTCATTTTCTAATTCTTCAATTCTTTGACGGAGTCTCTTTTCAGAATCTGCGAACGTATAATAATGAATCAGTAACTTGATGAAAATTTATGAAAGACAAAGAGTTAGTAGGAAAGAATAGTTGACAACCTTCTCTCTTAGAAAGTAAATCTTTAATCAAGGCTGTTTGGTCAGCGTGAAGACTAACATTTACACCTAGATTACTTCTAGCATCGTATAATACTTTTGCAGCCCAAGAGAATTCATCATCATTATCTATAAGATGACGGGAGCGAACTTGGGTTTCCCTCTCAACAAGTTTTGAATTCTCGCAGATAAGCCGATCTCTTTCAATTTGAGTTTCGGAAACAGTCTTGTGGAATTCCGCTAAAGATTGAACACCTTGTTTAGTAATACAATCCTTTTCATCAATAAGCTTAATGTATTTGGATCTAGATTTACCAATCTCCTCTTTGGCATCAACATAAAAACGCTTATACTTATTGGCTAGCCCTAAACTGGATCTGTGTTCAATCTCTATAAGGCGAAATTTTGATCTAAGTTCATCTATGGAGAGGGAAGTAATTCGGTCATTAGAAAAACTATTCAAAAATTTATTCAGACATTCAAGAAGGGTATCATCATCTATCTATAGAATTGGGAAAAGAACGAAGGGTCGCAGCTTCATCAGATAAACCATAAATGTCTGCAAGAGTGGTTGATCAAATAAGATGAAGTAAAAGGATAAGAGGACAAAAGAAAGAGGGAAAAATTTCATACCATAAAGTTGATCGTTTGCAGCTTGAAGGTTAGCAATCTTATCTTGCGAAAAGGAGAGTTCAATTCCCAATCGCTTATTTTCCTCGCGAAGGTTGGCAGATTCAGATTTTAACTGCTCGTGGAGGTTGGCAGATTCAGATTTTAGCCTTTTGTTCTCCTTGCGAAGATCAGCATTTTTCTTCAAGAGAATTGATCGTCTCTCATCCAAATCTGAATAAACTGCGAAATCATCTCTACCAACCTAAAAAAAAAGGAAGAGTAATTACAAGGATATATATATAGTTGAAATTTTTAAAATCAAGAAGAATTAAAGAAATAAGAACATACCAGAGCACCAAGGGAGTTTAAAAAGCTGGGAGATACTGATTTAGAAACTCCGCGAAGTGAATCATTGTTGGTCAGCAGGGGAGCATCGCAGATATTTACAAGAGCTTGGAAAGGATTAGTAAGAGCCTCACTATCATCTCCAATGCCATGCAAAGAATCTGAGAATATGCTGGATAGCAGACCCATAGAAGACTCAGGTTGAGAAGTTTCATTTGCAGAAGAAATGTCATCATTACCATCATCATCACTATCATCAGCATTATCTTTAGTAGAACTTTCGCCATCTTGAGAATTTGAAGGGGAGGGAGAAAAAGTTTTTCTTTTCTTTGAAGGAGGAGCAGCAGATTTCTCCTTGCGAGAAGAACTTTTGCCTTTACCTTTATTAGTGGTCTTCGCAATTTCAATAGGTTTTATCTCAGTGATAACCTATACCAAAAATAAAGATAAGAAACAGAGAGAATGGAGGCAACAATATATTATTAAAAATTCTGAAAGAGAATTTCTTACCTCATCTGTGATAGAACGAAGAGCATATAAAATGTTGGGTTTCCCAGTATTGCTATAATTCTTCTTTAATCTCTCAATATGATAATTTTGTAAACATATGAAGATATAAAAATAATCAGCAAAAAGAGATAAAGAGTACAGAAGATAAAAATTCAAGAGGAGTTCAGAAATATACCTCCAAATCTCTATCAGGCCAATATAATTCCCAAGGATTATACTCTGCGAGCTTCGCAGGTAAAGAAAGAGTGCCAGAAATATATGGACCTTCTAGGATTAAGGGGAAAATATTCCATCTATCATCATTAGAGTGATGTGGGCATGAATTATTACTAGGATGCCAGTCAATCTCTTGCATCAAGATCTTGTCAGCAGCAACATTACTTTTCTTGTTTAAACGAACTCCCCAACAGGTGCTATCTCTCTTCATGGAAATTATCTCATAATTCGTAAAAATGTTTTCCACGGTATACTTTGCAAGAACAATCGCAATGTCTTTGAATTTAGGGTTTTTGGCGTCATCAGAGTAAAGAGATTTTTTACCTGCTCCGCGAGTGGCAAACTCATGCATTAAATGAATGCAATCACCACTTAGATGATATACAGCTCGCGAGAATTTCTTATGAGAAAGTATCTCATAAAACAAGGTAAGTTCAGGATCGTATAAAGGAATGGGAAGGCCAGCGAGAATTTGACCCAGCGATATTATGATCTTACTCTGATGGGATTGATGATCAGAAAATAACTTTGCAGTGAGTTCAGATTTAGAGCCTTGACCCGGGATAGTGGATAAAGTAAAACCCTTACTTTGAAGTTTCTTCTGAACTCTTTCAAAAGCAATTTCGTTTCTGCGACCAGCGGGAGCCATATTTAAAGAATGAGGATGAAGTTTGGAAGAAAGAAAAGAATGAAAAATTACAGTAGCAGAAGCGCAAATTACGGAGGAATAGTAAAATTGCAGAGAGGTTGGGAAGAAGATAAAAAGAGGAAAAAAGGAGAATGGAAGGGATATTTATAGAGAGGGAAAGTTCTCGAAAATATAAACGCAATTAATGCGAGGAGACACGTGAATGGTTGAAAAATTGCGGTTGAAAAAGACGTGTCAAGAATTGGATGGAAAAAAAGATACGTGCGATATTTATCCTGCGAAAATTATAAAAATATATGTTAGAAGTATTATTTGTAGACTCGCAAATATGTCAGAATTTCGTAGAAATATTATTAAAGTTTTTTGAAAAACATTATTTCGCAGAAATGGCTACAACATCGCAGAATATGCAAGAGATTCGCAGAGTATGGTTATTTTGCAAAGTTAAAGATATCCTTAAAGGATTATATTACCCTAAGGCGGAGGCAAGATAAGTATGAAGAAATCACTAATCCACTTTCTCAAAGATTCTACTCTCATAAGATAAAAAAATAGAGGCTAGTATGGATTATTAAGAAAACATCATATATTCTTTATCTTCTCGGCAAGAATCATTTCCAAAGTGGACAAGTTAAAGTGATAATTTCGAGTAGAAGCAATATTCTAGAACTTCGCAAAACAATAGAGGCAAGTACGTACTTTTCAAGTCCAATATTCTTTCACTCGTTCCTTCAACAACTACAACAAGGAAGATTTTTCCTTAAAATCGCTTTTCAAGCAATATTCAAGGAAAAAGAGGCAAGATGTAGGATCAAAATATCGCAGCAAGAACATTCTTGCGAAGTTTTCACTAAAGACACTGGAAAGCATCGCAGAAAAGATTAAAATAATGATGCACCAAATAATGATGGTAGAAACATGAAGAGAACGTAAAGACCCTGCGAAGAATAGAGTGTTTGCGAGGGTTAACATTTGTGCACTCGCGAATTTATCACAAGTTAGATCCGAAATTAAGGGATAGCTTAGCTGTCTATGAGCTGTCATCCATTATGTAATACCCTATATATAGGGGATGAGTAAACTTGAGAGAGGGGGATAATTTTTGGAATGCTAAGAAAGTTTTTAGGAGAGAGAAAATTCTAAACAGAGTGATTGTATTTTAATTTCCTTTTTTCTTTGTAATTTTCTAAGTGTCAATTAATGAAAATCGTTGTTCCTGATTAAGTGTTCATAGATTGATTGTGCAAATTCTTGTGAGGGGTGTAGTGTGGGATTTCCTGCTACTACACATAATATAAGCAATGTTTGGCCTCGTACAATTCATCAAATACATTAGACTTCCTATGACTCTCGAGTATTCAAGTTGGTTAACTCCTACACCCTTATTCTTCTTGAGATGACACTTAGAATCACAAGGAGTACACACAGGTTTAAATTTAAACTGATTATATTTCTTAAGTATGAATTCAACATAATGAGACTGACTCAGACTATAGCCATTAGAACTTTAGAAGTTTTTCTAATCTTCATCCCTTGTAGGATCAGAATATTGTTACAACAATATTCCTGTGAAATAAACAACAGATCTGCGACACATCAATAATAAGCAACAGTTCTGCGATATATCAATGATATTCTGCGAAACATCTCAAGGTGACGTAAGAAATGACATGTTGGATGAAAACAGCGAGAAACATGAGAAGGGGCGTGACAAATTTGCGATGAATCGATTAAGCCTACAAAATATTAAGGCGGTGCCACCTGCGATTTATCGCAGGAGCCTAGATCCGAAATTAAAGGGAATCTTAGCTGTAAATGAGCTGTCATGAGCTGTAATCCACTATGTAAATGCCTATATAAAGGAAATGAATAGTTCCAGAGGGGAGAGGAATTTTTGAGGGCTAGGAAGATTTTTAGGAGAGAGAAAATCTTTATCAATTATTCTGTGTTCTTGATTTTTGTAAAATTCCTTAAGATCATATTAATGAAAAAGTATCTTTAATCTTCAAATTATGCCATAAATATTGATAAATTCTTGAATAGGGTGTAGTGTGGGAATTCCTGCAACTACATTTTGGCGCCCAGAAACAGGGAGGAATCAATTTGAGAAATTTCAAATTACAGCTTGAAGATTTGAAGAAATTATTAGAATTGAAGAAATGGCTAGAAGGAGAAGAAATACATAAGAACCACCAACAACAGTGAGAAGAAGTAAAAGAATTGCAGGGGAAGGAACATGGAATTGGAAGGATCTTTAAGGATCAGGTCAGGAAGAAGTAGAGTGAGAAATGGAGCAGAAAAATCAATCCAACCACCGAATCAACAAACACGAGCACAAGATAGAAATGTGGATTATGATAGAGTAAGTGTGCATACTTGGAGGTCGGATTCGATAGAAGAAGCGGAAAATCAAGAAGAGGAAAGAAATCAAGAAATGGATGGAAGACTAATTCATGAGGAGCATGAAGTAGTAGATGATTTGAGATAAAGGATACAGTAAGAAAGAAGATTAGAGGCAGAAGAACGTGCCAATCTTACAAGGCAAAATCATGAATTAAGAATGGAAAATTTGAGGTTGCAAAATAGAAGATCGAGAAGCAACATGAGATCAAATTCAAGATCATATAGAGAAGAAACAAGACAAAATCTCCCTATACAAAATATTGGCGAGAATTTGATAAATGATCGTTACATTCCACACAGTGAAACTTTAGACATTAGACATAATCGGGATGAGGAGAAAATCAAGAAGAGAAGAAGGAGAATGTTACGTGATGAAGAGATTGAAGAAATCGCGAGAATAATCGAAGATGATATTGAGAGGCATTATATTGAGCAAGTACATTTAGCGGGAGAAAGAGAGAGATTGCGAAGAAGTAGAAGAACAAGAAATTCAAACGGCGTTGCGTAGAATAATCATGATAATCGAGGAAACGACTGACGTGCGAAAAATCGTAATAATGATAATCTCAATGAGGAATATGAGAGAATTCGCAGAGACATAGAAAGGCAACGAAGAGAAACAATA
Source organism: Papaver bracteatum (assembly GCA_023529315.1). Lineage (NCBI taxonomy): Eukaryota > Viridiplantae > Streptophyta > Magnoliopsida > Ranunculales > Papaveraceae > Papaver > Papaver bracteatum. Next base: position 51,575 of record JAJJWX010004158.1, read on the forward strand.
AGGGATGAGGAAATTCGCGGAGAAGAGAATGAAAGACAAATTAACTTGCAAGAAGAAGAAAATCGCAGAAGAAGGAAAAACCAAGATGTTGGAGAAGAAGCGCGAAACATCCCAAGACAAGAAAGACATGAACGCAGACGAAGAGAGGCTGCGTTGAAAAGGCCAATGGAGCAAAATTCTGATAGAAATGAACAAATATTGCGAGAATTAGCAGAAATGAGAGGAATGATAAATAACAGAAGAAAAGGAGGAAGAAGACAACTTGATGAGGCAATCGAAGAAGCTGCGAAAACTCTATTTACTCAAGAGGTACAATTAGGAGGGATACCTCCAAAATGAAATTTACCGGTGTTGAACAGTATATTTGATGGGACTACGTGTGTTGTCCAACATATCAAAGCTTATATTCGATGTATGCTACAATGGGAGAACCATGATGTCGTTTTGTATAAATATTTTGCGTCAAGTTTAACTGGCGAAGCATTGAAGTGGTTCGAAAGTCTTCCAAAGAATACAATAACTTTGTTCATGCATTTGCAAACTACTTTCTTAGGAGCATACATCAGCAATAACTTTACGCGACCTGGAATTGAAGATGTGTTTGGATTGAAACAGAGAGTTGGTGAGAGTTTAAAGCACTTAACGATAAGATGGAGGACAATGTGTAGTGAAATGGCAGGAAGAGTAGATGAAAGATATCTCATCTTATCCTTCATAAATGCTATGTTTGCGACGAATCTATTATACATCCAGGTCTTCAGAGTTAAAAACACAATTACCATAATGACTGAGAATTGCAAGAAGAATATATTGCTTTGGAGGAAAAACAAAATTATATGGAGTCTTATCCAATTCACACAGGTACAAGTTTAGCCGCAGCAAATGGAAGTTTGTTACCAAGGATGATTAATACAGTATCAAGTACTTCCCAAAACCCGTGAGAGAAAATGGAGACTAATAATCAACGTAAGATAGTAGCAATGGGGAGTAGATATCAGGAGGAATTGGAAAAGGAGAGAAATTTTTATAATCGCAATAACAATAATAAGGTCCCAAGGTTTGATCAACCGCATGAGATTTATGGTGGACAGAGGTAGAATTATTCAAGAGAGCAAAGAGGTCATAGGAATATGTGGGAAGACATCAAATTGCCACCTTTAAATACCGGTATAGACAAGATTTAGGAAGAAATTATTCTGATGGAGAATATACCCTCACCCTGGAACATGGGGAAAGAACCACATCCTAACAACCAAAATCAAGAGTTCTGTCCTTATCATCATTTTCATGGCCACTCTGTGCATAATTGTAGAAATGTAAAAATAATTATTTTGCGAATGATTGAACATGGGAAATTAAATCATTTTCTAGCAAGATATTTACAACATGACAATTCGCAAGCGCGAGAAATTGCGAGAGTTAATGTTGCAAAAGAAGCCGAAACATTTGTCATTGAAGTAGGAGCTACAACAAAAAATCTATTTTGTAATTCAATTGTACATTCGAGAAAACGATAGAGGATTTCCATGACAATGTGCTAAGCGAGTATTTGCAAGGGATATAGAGGAAAGAGGTGATGAATATTGCGAAGATTTCTCCGTTAGAAGAATGGCAGAAACAAGTTATTTCTTTTCTTGCGGAAGAGATACCAGAGCACAGGAAGATGCATGACAACCCATTGGTGGTGAAGTTAGAGATAAATCCAAAATAGAGAAGAAGGAGAAGAAGATGATGATGACGCAGCAAATGATTCTTGGGCAATAGATAAAGTTTTAATTGATACTGGTAGCTCGGTAGACATTTTATTTTATCATACATATCCCACAATGGGTGGAAGAGATGATTAGTTAATCCCTTCAACTTACAAGATCTATGGTTTTAATGGCACTGCAAACAAGCCAAAAGGATAAATTACTATGGAAATTCCGTTGAACAAGATATCTTCAAAAATCAAGTTTTGTGTAGTGGATATATAATCTCCTTACAATGCCTTAATTGGAAGACCATGGCTCCATGGGATCTTTGGCATAGCATCAACATATCATCAATGCATAAAGTTTCCACATCCTCATGGTATTGGGATAATTAAAGGTGATTGGTTTGAAGGCAAAAAGTGTTATGAAGTTGACATTAATACTTGCGAAGAAAGAAATGCTCGAAATCGTGATTGGCAACATAACGGAGGCAAACTGGAGGAGAGCTGAAAAATTGATGGTGGACAATATAGAGTTGCGTGGAAAGGATATATTACAAGAATAGTTTGTCCCAAAAGAATCAATAGTGATTAATCATGCGAATATGGGAAAAAGTTGAAATCTTCATTCTTCGCAGGAGAACAAACAAGTATAAGGTGTTGCGATAAATCAAGTATCAAGAAATTGCGAATAATCATTCGTCACAGAAGAAAAGAAGTGCAACAATATCATGTTGCGAACAAAAAAAAAAGAATTTTTCTATTAAAAGAAAAAGATGATGATTTCTAATCATATATAAGGATTTTTAATGCAAATGCATAAGACGGGCGAAAATCGCCTAAAAATATATAAGAATGGGACGAACTTTTATGGCGTACACCTTAGTTCGCGGATTCTATTCCGTAAGAGGCAATGTCCTTAAAGTGCGTCATAAGGGGGGTATATCTTTGCATGGCTATGGGAAAGGCTATACCACTGCTGGAACCTAGTTATGGAGAATTGGGATTATAGAAAATCCATCCGGGAGAGATAACTTGGATTCCCAATTATATAAGGTTATACCATGGTTGGGCGCCCGAGAGTTTCTCCTAAGGAATGCAACGTATGATCAAGGCGCCGAGGTACACGGTTGAGCTGTGGGTGCCCGGGATGGATGAACCTACCATGGCCATCCACGGAAAGTCTTGGCTTACGATGTGTTCGGCCCGAAGAAAACCCCACTTAGGGTGCAGTCTTGTAACTATAAGCCATATAAGGCATAAAGGACAAGACTGCGAAAACAACTGGTTGTTGGCGAGAACAGGATGGGAAAGTGCTAGTCTTGTATGGCCGATGTATAATCCTTGAAGGGGAAACCGGGGGGGAGAGATAAGGGCGATACCCTCCATTAGGGAGCTGTGTATCAAAAAAGACGGCAATGTCATGGGACTTTATATTCGCAAGAATATTAAGGCCCGTCGTATTGTCGCGTGACACAGACAGCAATGTCATGGGACTTTATATTCGCAAGAATATTTAGGCCCGTCATATTGCCGCGTAACTGGCCAAAAAGCCTAAAGAGAAAAGTTAAGATGAGATCAATGGGTTTTTGCGATAAGATCAAAAGATGAAATAAATTAAATTAATAATAAGAGGATATAAATCGCAAAGATGGCAATGTCATAAGTCTTAAAAAGCAAAGAGAGATTAATCTCACAAGGTGGATTAGATTTATCATATTGTCGCAAAGATTAAAATTAAAATGATAAGGCAAGATCAATGGATTATTACATGTAAAAGTAAGAATGTCCTGCGATCTTGTCGCATAAAAGTGGAATAATAAGACCTTTAACTAGGAAGGCGAAATAAGACCACAAGCAAAGTTATATCTGTGAAGCATATAACAGATTCTTCGCAGAAATATTTGCGATAATTCATTTATCATATTGCAGATTAATAACAAGAGGCAAGTATGGGAATGATGCATAGAATGGTTAGTATTGTTATTCATCATTATATGATAAATTCATATAAATAACAGACAGATAGAAGCAAAAAGGGAATTTATATATTGAAAAATATCGGGATTTGCAAATACCTTACAAGAAAGAGTATTACAATTTGTCGAGATAATTATCGCAAGAAAGAAAGAGAGAAATACAGGAGAAGATCAAAAAGAAAAAAGAAAACTATTGAGATTTATTTTCATCTTTATCTTCATCTTCGTCTTCATTATCTTCATCGTTAGTTCCTTCTTCATCTTCGCTTTCATTCTCATCTATATCGGCCTCTTTATCGAAATAAGCTGGTACTTGAAGCAAATTTTGGGATATTCTCCAAGAGACAAGGATATAGACTAAGAGGAAGATCATTATCTTTACAAACTTTCTCAATAGCATTATTGCGAACGATGAGAAGATTATTACGCAAATTGGAGTTGGATATCTTTATTTTCTCTCGCAGTCTAGAGATTTTATCATTGCGGGAAGCAAGATTTTTCGCAAGACCACTCTTTTCTTCTTCAAGTTCTACTATCCTCGTGGAATGTTTTTCTTCAGATTCTGCGATGATATAATAACAAATTAGAAATTTGTTGAAAATCTACAAAAAGTATAAAGATGTTATAGGAGCAATAAATAACCTTCTCTCTCATGAATCATTTCTTGTATCAAGGTTGCTTGCTCGGTATGAAGACTGACATCTATTGCTAAGTTTTTCCTAGCATTATCGAGAATTGCCATGACCCATGCGAATTCATCATCACTTTGAATGAGAAGGTGGGAACGAATTTTTTTTTCTATTTTAAGAAGTTTAAAATTTTCATCCTTAAGTCTATCTCTCTCAAGTTCAGTATCAATAAGGGTATTGCGAAATTTTGATAGAGCTTCAGCGCCTTGAAGAGTAATGCGTTCTTTATCCTTCTCAAGTTCACTCTTCTTGGCTTTTAAGACTTTGATTTTTTTTCTCTAAATTCATCTCTGCAAGTCTTTAAGATATTGGACATACTCAAGGTATATCTATAGTCCATTCTCATAAGGGAAACATGATGTTTAAGCTCATCAAGGGACAGAGTATTAATTTTTTTCGTATGAATAATTATTTAAAGCGTCATTAAGACGCTGAAGAAGAGTGGTTTCATATATGGGTTCATCAAAAGAATTGAAAATAAGAGCTTTATCAGTAAGATTATAGGCATATGCAAAATGGTTGCTCAAATAAGCTATAAAATAGCGAGAATGAAGAAAAGTAAAAAAAAAAAAAAAAAAAAATTAAAGAGAAAAAAGATTTATACCAATAATTTGTTTGTAGAACTTCTCCTTGTCAACTAATTTCTGTTGAAGAACTTCAACTTCTACTTCAAGCGATTTGTTTTTATTAAGGAGCTCAGTATTTCCAGATACTTCCAATTGCTTGCATTTTTACGAAGAAGAGATATTTTACTTCATATTGTTTATTTCTCTCACGAAGTTTCGTGAGATTCAGATTGTGAATCGATAAGCCTTTTCTGCGATGTTGATAATCTATTTTCTAATTACGAAAAAGCAGAAAAAGAAGCTCTAGCGATCTGCGACATAAAGAGAAAATGAGTAAGGATAAGTAAAAGATCTTGATACACATGATAAATGTAAAATTTACTACAAGAAAAATAAAGGAAAGGGGCATACCAAGCGAAGTTAGCGCGTGAAGAAAACTTGAGTCGATAAATCTGAAACTCCTTTAAGATATTTATTATTAGTCAAGATCGAAGCATCGCAGATTTTGAGAGATAATCGCAAGAGTCTGAGCGATATCATCCTCACCAACACCTTGCATGGGATTCCTAAAAATATTTGATAATTGATCCATTGGAGTCTCGGGTTGAGAGAAACCCATCATGAGATCTAATTATTGTGGAAGAAAAATATGTTGAAGTGCCCTGAGTGGCGTCATGGTTTACCCATCATTTTCTTCAAGTTCATTATCTTTTTCAGCGATAATAGAAGTCTCTCTAAGTGGAAAAAGTGGTTGAGTTTTTCTTCTCTTCTCACGGAGGACCGTCGTGGTTTGATTTTTATTGCGGCGAGGGAAGCACGAGAATTTTCATTTGGAGTTAATACTCTTTTGCCTTTATCTTTGGCTTCAACCACCGCGACAAATGTAATTTCCTTGAAAACAATCACACATAAAGATAAAAGCAGGGGCAACAATATATTGTTAAGGGTTATAAAAGAATGTTTCTTACTTCATCTGTGAAGGTTTTCAAAATTTGTAGGAGATTGGGATTCGATCTTGGCGTAACTAGCCTTCATTTTTTCAATCGAGAAAAGATATTTCAATAATTAGTAAGAATAATATATTTAACTAAATTTGCGAATAATGATAAATTTTGCGGGATATACCTCGAATTCTTTTCAGGCCAATTAAAAACCCAAGGACGATCGACGCAAGATTTGAAAGATCGCTTGAGGAATATCAAGAGTGCCAAAGATATATGGACCTTCAAGGAGGAGAGGAAATTTGCACCACTTGTCATCTTTTGAGAAGCATGGACCTTGGTTTTACTTGAATGATAATCTATATCTTGCATAAGAATTTTATCTTTCGCAACTTTTTTATCCTTATTTAAACGAACGACCCAACACGTGCTCTCTTTCTTCATGGGAATTACTTGATAATTCGCAAAGAAATTCTCCACGGTATATTTATTTGGAATAATTGGGATATCTTTAAAATTAGTATGTCTCATGAGAATCGGGATAGCGAGATCCTTTACCACTCCACGAGAGGCATATTCAAGAATTAGACGAATACAATCTCCACTTAACTGGTAGATTGCTCGTGAAAGTTTGGCATGAGAAATAATTTTATAAAAAAGAGGGAGTTTTGGGTCATAAAGAGGGATAGGAAGGCCAGCTTCTAATTGACCTAGAGAAATAAGAATCTTCTCATTAGAAGAAGGAAATCTTTAAGCTAGATCAATGGAGAGGTCGATCGAAGATTGACGGGGATCTCGCAGAAAGTACAAAACCTAAAGTTTGAAGTTTCTGCTGGTGTTTTATTAAAGTGGGTTGACCTAATTTTTTAGCAGGGGCCATTTTTTAGTATGGGAAATGATGATTTAGATTAAGAAGAATAAGGAAATAAAATCGAAACAGTAATAGATCCGGAATTTGCGGAAGAAGATGAAGAACAGTAGAGTTTCAGAGAAAAAGTAAAGAAGAAAAGAAAAAAGAGAGAGTAAAAAGAAGAGGGGAGATTAGCGAAGAAGATATTTATAAGGAAAGATGATTCTCGAGAACATCAATGCATTTAATGAAGAAAAGACATGAATGGTCAGAATTCAACGGTTGAAAAAAGACGTGTCAAAGGATAAATGAGAGAAAAAAAACGCGTAGAATATTTAGTGATGGATGCAGAGACGTGTCAGAATGAAGGGAATGTGAAAAGACAAGGAGTTGCGGCAAATCAAGAAACTTAAGTTCTCATGATCTTTATCTTCTTCGCAGAAAATATATGAGAAGAGGTAAGATGTAGGATCAGAATATTGTTACAACAATATTCCTGTGAAATAAACAACAGATCTGCGACACATCAATAATAAGCAAAAGTTCTGCGATATATCAATGATATTCTGCGAAACATCTCAAGGTGACGTAAGAAATGACATGTTGGATGAAAACGACAGAAACATGAGAAGAGCGTGACAAATTTGCGATGAATCGATTAAGCCTACAAAATATTAAGGTGGTGCCACCTGCGATTTATCGCAGGAGCCTAGATCCGAAATTAAAGGGAATCTTAGCTATAAATGAGCTGTCATGAGCTGTAATCCACTATGTAAATGCCTATATAAAGGAAATGAATAGTTCCAGAGGGGAGAGGAATTTTTGAGGGCTAGGAAGATTTTTAGGAGAGAGAAAATCTTTATCAAGTGTTCTGTGTTCTTGATTTTGTAAAATTCCTTAAGATCATATTAATGAAAAAGTATCTTTAATCTTCAAATTATGCCATAAATATTGATAAATTCTTGAATAGGGTGTAGTGTGGGAATTCATGCAACTACATCCCTAATATGACATCAGCGGGGCCTAAGTCTTTCATGTCAAAGTTCTCATTCAACAGTTTCTTAGTGGAATTAATAACATCCATGTTTGTACCTAGTATAAGCATATCATCAACATACAAGCATACTATCACACTGGCATCCTTGACAAGTTTAGTATAAACACACTTATCAGATTCATTAATTCTAAAACCACTAGAAATCAACACATGATGAAATTTCTCATGCCACTGTTTAGGTGCTTGTTTCAATCCATACAAAGATTTAACCAGTTTACACACTTTCTTTTCACAACCTTTAACTACAAATCCCTCAGGTTGTTCCATATAAATTTCTTCATCTAACTCACCATTAAGAAACGTTATCTTTACATCCATTGATGTATCTCTAGACTATGGACATAAGCTATAGCAATTAACATCCTAATGGAGCTAATTCTACTCACTGGTGAATAGGTGTCAAAGAAATATACCCTTTCTATTTTTCTGTAGCCTTTAGCTACCAGCCTAGCCTTGTATTTTTCAATAGTTCTATTTATCTTACGTTTTCTTTTGAAAATCCATTTACAACCTATGTCCTTATACCCTGGAGGTAAATCTACAAGTTCAAAAGTATCGTTTTTTGGAAGGGAATCCATTTCACTAATGGAAGCTTCTTTCCACCATGGAGATTCTGGACAAGTCATGGATTCTCTATAAGTCTGAGGATCATACTCGGCTAGGTATTTAATGCAACCAGGATAAGTTTTCTTAGTTTTAGACCTTTTACCTCTTCTAGGTTCTACTTATGGTTCATCTTCCTCTAAAGGTAATAACTAACTAGTTGAAGGCACGTCTAGGGGATTATCAATACATCTCTTACGAGAGTCACGTTTCAAAGGAAAAATATTCTCAAAAAACTCAGCATCCCTAGACTCCATGATAGTATTCAAACATATGTCATAAATTTCAGAACTCACAACCATAAACCTATGAGCACTAGAATGCTCATGATACCCTATAAAAACACAATCAACGGTTTTGGGTCATATCTTAGTTTTCTTAGGAGAAGGGATTCCCACCTTTGCCAAGCACCCCCATGCTTTGAAGTAATCATAAGATGGTTATATACCTTTTCATAACTCATATGGAGTTTTATCTGATCCTTTAAAGGGTGCTTTGTTCAGAATGTAATTGGCGGAGAGGATAGCCTCCCCCCACAAATTCGAAGGTAATACTGAACTAATAAACATGACATTCATCGTATCCTTAAGGGTACGGTTCTTACATTCAGCTACACCATTGGATTGAGGTGAATAAGGTGATGTAGTCTCATGTATTATGCCATGTTCTTTACAGAAATCTCCTATGGGAATTTCATACTCACCACCACGGTCAGACCTAATAGTTTTAATGGTAGTATTCAATTGGTTTTCGACTTCACTTTTATAAATCTTAAAGGTTTCTAAGGCATTATCCTTTCCTCTAAGTAAGTAAACATGGCAGTACCTCGTACAATCATCTATAAAAGTAATAAACCATTTCTTACCACCTCTTGTTTGAACTGACTTCATATCTACTAGGTCTGAGTGATTAAGTCTAAGGGTTTAGAGTTTCTATGGACATTCTTATTGAATGATTTCTTAGCATGCTTAGATTCAACGCAAATCTCACACTTATGATTTTTATATAAAGTGAATTTGGGTATGCAGCCTACGCTATCCAGTTTATGCATTGATTTATAATTTACATGACCAAGTCTACAATGCCAAACGTTCAATGACACACACATGTAAGCAGAAGAATCATTCAATTTCAATTCAGGACAAGTTACATTAAGTTTATAAACACTCCCAGTATTATAACCCTCACCCACATAATCATTGACCTTAGTTACTATAAGTTTTCCAGACTCAATTGTAATTTAAAACCCTTATCATCTAAAATAGAACAAGAAACAAGATTTTTGCAGATGTATGGAACATGAAGGACTTCATTCAATGTGAGAGTCTTTCCAGATGTGAGCTTCAGAATGACATTTCATTTTCATGCAACCTCTGATGCAGATGAGTTACCCATATAGAGTTTCTCGCCTTCCCATAACCTTTAGTAGGAGGTGAACAGGTCTTTGTTCCCACAAACATTCTTGGTAGCTCCAGAGTCTACCCACCAGTCCATCACATTGGTCACCAAATTAACTTCAGACACTATAACAAAAAACTGGTCTTTGTTTTTCTCAACCAAGTTAGTAATATTCTTCTTATCCTTACGTTGTCTACAGTGAACTGCCATATGACCAGTATTTCCACATACCCAACAAGCACCTTTAATTTTAGTAATGCCAGAATCTAGTTTACGAAACATACCTTTCTTGTTAGGTCCATGCTTCGAGTTGCGATAGTTGATGTCACTTTTTACAGTTTTGGATGACTTGTGTTCATACATATGAGCTTTGTTCGCCATGTCCCTTGCAGATGACACGTTCTTGTCTTTGGTGCACAACATCTCTTCCACTTGAATCTTCTTTCCCAATTCAACCATGTTGATTTCGCTAGTTTCATGTCTCAGTTTTTATCTTGTACTCCGACCAAGAAGATGGTAACTTCTCAATCACCGCAGATACTTGAAAAGTCTCATCAATAACCATACCTTTAGCCAGAATCTCATTAATAATTTGTTGAAGTTTGAGGAAATGATCAACAACAGACTTATCATTCGTCATCTTGAACTCCATAAATTTTGCTACCAGAAATTTCTTGCTTCCTGCAGTCTCAGCTTGATACTTTGCTTCTAATGAATTCCACAATTCATAAGCGGTCAAGTTGTCTTTAGCATTGTAAAAATCATACATAGCATCTTCCAAACCATTCATGATATGATTTTTATCCATATAGTTACCCCTCGTGTAAAATTCCCTATCTTCATCATTATTATCTTCAGCAGCCATCAAAACATCAAGAGGACCCTGCAATATTGCGTCCAATTCATGATTGCTCAGAATAAACAACATCTTGGATTGCCATCTCTTGAAATCCTTTCCGTCAAACTTTTGTGGTATTTCAACGTTGATCTTTGTTTCCATTGTTGATATTGTTGCAAGGAATACTAATGTATTAAGATTGTTGGAATCTTGCAATAATGAACAACACGTTAGATGTATCAAAAATAATATGTAAATAACTAATCCAAAATAACTTTACCAAAACACCTTGATGAGGGAAGAATCATAGGTTCAACAAGTTGCCCTTAACACATTAGTTCGCGGGTATACTCGATTGAGTAATACTAAACCCCTCACAGCGAAGATGTGTCCAGGATAAGACTGCCCGATATATCTCGTGTTAGCACAACGCAAGCTACCCAAACTTGAACTTAGCAACAGGGATGTAAGTAAAACGTATGGAGAAACCTTAGAGCGAAAGAAGAATTTTCAGTGTATTTGAAAACAGAATTTTGAGTTGTATTTAAAGGAGAAGATACTTGCAAACTAAGTTAGGTTATTGTTTTCTTCAAAACCAAGTTAAAACACGTAAAAAGAATTTTCCCAAAAACAAAACTCTTAAAATATTTATAGAATTAATTTCTTACAGAAAAAAACTTGCAGAAAATAAATTCTATTAGATACGTGACTTGGTGCATGGTTACACGCATATGCATGGGTCAAAACATGTATATTTCGGCCCACCCGCTCCACCCACATTATTTTACAATAGATCCATAAGAATATGGTTTTATAGTGGAGCACCTCTTTAGTTTTCCACAATGTGGGACTAAAGGTTTCATTTCATTCACTCAAAAATGAGTGAGTATCCTTAGACCCTTAGGTCATTAGATCAAACCACACCAAGACCAAAATCAATTTATTAAAACTCATTTTTCTCCAACAATCCCCCACATGAATGAAATCTCGGTAAATAACAAAAAATCAGAATAAGGAAAATACCATTTAGGCAAAGGTGTCCATGATATCTTGAACCCTTACTTAGTGAGAAGTTACCGGAACTACTTGCTAGACAGTATCCATGAGGTCTTGAACTGTTAGCATTTGGTGTAATTCACGAAAACCACCACGCATGATATCCCCCTGGGGTTGTTAAGTTCGTGCCATTTTGTCCAATTTGGCCCTGGACATATCATGTTTCTTAGAATGCTCTAGAGAATTGGCTCAATTCTCATAGGAAGCGGCCTCACTTCTACATTCAGATAGGTGAGTTCCATCAAGAGTGTTTACTGATACACCCCACTACAATCATAAATTGAAACTATGAAACTCATTAAGACTTATTTAAAAGTCATCCTTCACATGAACTATCACATCAACACCATAGGAAAGGGACAGAGAATGAAATTCTCTGATAGTGTTTACCTTTAACCACCATAAATTAGTTGTCTCATTCGAAACCTTTATCTTGGGATCTCCAATAAGCAAGGTTGAGTATCCTTCATGACAAGTTTAATTATTGAGCCTAAGCCCCATCCCCCTCGATGCTTTACTAACTATCTCTTTGGACAAACCTTTCGTCAAAGGGTCCGCGATATTCTCCTTGGACCTTGTCCAATCTATGGAAATAACGCCTGTTGAGATTAGTATTTTCAAAGAATCATGTCTTTTACGCATATGTATAGACTTTACATTGTAGAAACTATTCTTAGCTCTACCTATCGCAGATTTGCTATCACAATGTATAGATATAGATGGCACAGGCCTATGCCAGAGAGGAATATCTTCTAAAAAGTTTCTTAGCCATTCGACCTCCTCTCCTGCTTTATCTTACGCAATAAACTCCGACTCCATAGTGGAACGAGCTATACATGTCTGTTTGGAACTCTTCCAAGATACTGACGCACCTCCTAGAGTGAAAACATATCTACTTATAGACTTAGACTCCTCTAAGTCTGCTATCCAATTTTCATCGCAAAATCCCTCAAGGACAACATGATACCCTTCGTAATTCAAACAAAAGGTCATTGTGAACTTTAAGTACCTTAGCACTCTAATAAGTGCATCCCAATGCATCTGCCCTGGATTACAAGTACACCTTCTTAACCTACTAACAGCATAAGAAATGTCTGGTCTCGTACAATTCATCAAATATATCAGACTTCCTATGACTCTCGAGTATTCAAGTTGGTTAACTCGTACACCCTTATTTTTCATGAGATGACACTTATAATCATAAGGAGTACACACAGGTTTACAATTAAACTGATTATATTTCTTAAGTATGGATTCAACATAATGAGACTGACTCATATTATAGCCATTAGAATTTTTTCTAATCTTCATCCCTAATATGACATCAGCGGGGCCTAAGTCTTTCATGTCAAAGTTCTCATTCAATGGTTTCTTAGTGGAATTAATAACATCCATGTTTGTACCTAGTATAAGCATATCATCAACGTACAAGCATATAATCACACATGAATCCTTGACAAGTTTAGTATAAACACACTTATCAGATTCATTAATTCCAAAACCACTAGAAATCATCACATGATGAAATTTCTCATGCCACTTTTTTGGTGCTTGTTTCAATCCATACAAAGATTTAACCAGTTTACACACTTTCTTTTCACAACCTTTAACTACAAAGCCCTCAGGTTTTTCTATATAAATTTCTTCATCTAACATCCTAATGGATTATGGATAGATGCTATAGCAATTAACATCCTAATGGAGCTAATTCTACTCACTGGTAAATAGGCGTCAAAGAAATCTATACATTCTTATTGTCTGTAGCCTTTAGCTACAAGCCTAGCCTTGTATTTTTCAATAGTATCATCTATCATACGTTTTCTTTTGAAAATACATTTACAACCTATGGCCTTACTCCCTGGAGGTAAATTTACAAGTTCAAAAGTATCATTTTCTCGAATGGAATCCATTTGACTACTGGAGTGTTTATGGGTGAAAATGGTTTCTACTAATTTCGGTAATTTCGGGTGTGTGGGTGAGAAACAAATTTAAACCTTAAACAATGTACTACAAGGGAGTACTTTAGATTCGAGAGATCAATCTGTACAAGTCCGTCCTAAACCAAGATGTAGTTGCAGGAAATCCTACACTACATCCTTGATAAGAATTTACAGTAATTATGCCATGGCAACTCAATCAAGTCAGCCCAACTAGCTCACTTGAATATCTGACCCAGTTTGACTCTTCTTCGACTCATTGACTGGTACAACTACCCCAGTCACCGGTGATATTTTTCCGATGCCGGATTCCGGCCAACTTCCGGCGAAAAACACAGTTTTCCGGCAACAGCTTTGGGACATATTTTCTACATGGGTTTTTCACACATATGGGCTTGGTGGATTTTCATCTAATGGACTTTGAAGATTTGGACCTAATTTTGGAGAAAAGCTATAAAACAGAAAAGTTTTACACAACTTGGGGATATCACGTATTCTACTTGGAGCTCTGGAGGATAGCATCGACTAGGGTTTGCTTTCGTATTTATTTTTCATCTTCTTTATTTGATTATTGATTATGATGAACTCCATAGCTATGAGTAGATAAATTCTATATTATTGGTTAAGGATGTAGTCCTATTTATAAAACTTGTGCTTGAGTTATGTATTAGTTTTCTCTCTTTGTTTTCGTTCAAATCTCTACTGTTTTTAATAATCACATGATTGATGTATTGTGATAGGATTTAGATGTTTGGTTAGTTAAGTGGCCAATTAATTGAACTTGCATCTTGTCCATAGCTATTTTAGGGTTTTTCATCAAGCGATAACCCAAACACAAGTAGCATGATATGATTATAGTTTGTAGTGATACACTCTTATAATCATATGTAGAGTTTGACCATTGTCCGAATTGTCATGCGCAATGTATGACAATTGAATTGATTAGCCTATTTCCCAACTTAATGCTCCTAGGAATTGAACTTAATTAGCGCAAGGCGTTAGGTTATTCTTTAGGTAGAATTCACATACGCAGATCTAATGTGTGTGTTGATGAACTTAGGAAATTATTGGATTATCTTGATCTCTCGATATTCTAGGCTTTTGATAATAAAAGAGATTAAATTGTAATTCTAATCATATATGCAAGCACATGTTTAAGATTGAAGATGAATTCCTTGACCAATATCTTTCTCTCATTGATTACTTCCAACTATTTACTTTGCTTTTATTTTACTTTTATTTTACAAAAATCAGAAATCCCCACTTTTGGTTACTAAGAAACTAGAATTTGATAACAACAATCGCCTCTCTGTGGATACCAACTCTTCCTTACTTTATACTTCATTTATATTTTGTTGAGTAAGAAAGTGAATTATTTTTGACGCATACGACTGCGATCAAATTTTGGCGCCGTTGCCGGGGAGGCATTAAATCTAGTTATTAAGTTTTTAGTTTCTTTTTATTATTTCTAATTGCATATTTGCTTTTCGTTTCTTGTCTTGTTTCTCACTTGTTTGCGAGAATTATTTTCAGGTACCAAATCCCTGGCTTCTAAAGATTGGAATTATCCAAGGTACGGGATAGCTACTCGAAAATGCACAATACTCCAACCAAGGCAAGGCACGACGGAAGAAGAAAACTTGGAAGTAGAACACGATACTTTCCAGCAAGTAGAAGAAGAAGTTGTAGAACAAGAGGTTCCGGTTGAACAAGAACCACCTTTTGAAGAGGAAGAAGAAGAAGAAGCAATGGGTGATGTAAATCGTACACTCAAGGACTTAGATTCTCACAAGTTGGATACACAACAGGGTTGTATTCAAACAAACTCTACTTTTGAGATCAAGCCGGGGTTGCTTAGGGAATTGCCAAAGTTCCATGGCATGGTGAATGAAGACCCAAACAAGCATCTTATGGACTTCCATACCATTGTAACATCCATGCTTCCAGCGGATGTTGAGGCGGATGGTGCTATGTTGAAAGTGTTTCGATTCTCTTTGGCGGATAGTGCTAAGGATTGATTATATTATTTGCCTCCCGGAAGTGTCACAACATGGAATGGGTTGAAGAAACTATTTCTAGAGAGATATTTTCCTGCATCAAAGTCTACTCAAATTCGGAAGGAGATTTGCGGAATGAAGCAAAATGTGGTAGAATCCTTATATGACTGTTGGGAATGATACAAGAGATTGGTGGCAAGCTGCCCTCATCACCAATTCAGCGGCGCTATGATCATCCAATACTTCTATGAAGGACTCCAATCAAGTGGTAGGAATCTTATTGATGCTGCGGGTGGTGGTGTACTATTGAGCAAGATGGTGGCACAAGCTAGAGAGTTGATCGAAAACATGGCAGCAAACTCCCAACAATTTCTAAGCCGTGGTTCGGATGTGCTTCTTAGGAGAGTAAATGAAGTGAGCGAGGTAGAGGAACTTCGTCAACAAATGGGTAACATGTCAGCAATGATGCAACAAGTCGCAGCCGCGGTGATACCAAGTTCTCATGGGTATGAAGACGTCAATAAGAAAGCTAATGTGATCTTCCCAAATCAGCAAAGACGGTATGATCCTTATTCAAACACTTACAATCCGGGATGGAGAGATCACCCCAATTTTAGCTATGTGAACAAGCAAGGAGTGGCTCAACAACCTAATTTCAACCATTCGAGTGGATTTCAACCTCAATAACAGAAATTCCAGCCGCGACAACAATTTCAACAACCACAACAATCAATGCAAAATCAAGGTTTCGATATCGACTCAAAGCTTCAAACAATGATGCAAGGCATTTCTACTATGTTTAAATATAGCCAACAAGAGACTAAGAGTGCGATAAAGGATTTGCAGACACAAATGGGTTCCATGGCTACTGAGTTGAACCAAGTGAAGGCAAAAATTGGTGGGAAACTCCCTTCTCAATATATCAACCCAAAGGAGGGCGTCAATGCAATTACGTTGAGAAGTGGTACATAACTTGTGCAACCCGAAGTTGCTGATTAGGGCAAGGTGGAAACACCAAAGGAACCTGTTTTGGAGGAGAAGAATGAGGATTATCCCCAAACTTCTGAGGTACCTATTCCTAACTCTAAAACTCCGGTTTCTACTTATGTTCCTCCTTTACCTTTCCCTCGAAGATTTTCAAATTCCAAGAAGGAGTCACTAGAAAAGGATATTTTAGACGTTTTCAAGAAGATCCATGTGAACATACCACTCATAGATGCTATCAAGCAAGTTCCAAAGTATGCAAAGGTGTTGAAGAATTTTTGTACCAATAAGCAAAGGCTCAAAGGTAATGAAGTAATAAGTGTGGGGGAGAATGCCTCGGAAATCTTACAACACAAACTCCCACTGAAATGCAAGGATCCTGGTAGCTTTGACATTCCCGTCACTATTGGTAACACTACATTTAACAAAGCTATGTTGGATTTAAGTGCATCTGTTAATGTTATGCCTGCATCTATGTACAATTCACTTGATCTTGGTCCTCTTAAAAAGGCTAGAATTGTGTTTTAATTAGCCGATCGCTCTAATGTATACCCAATGGGTATTGTTGAGGATGTTCTTGTGCAGGTTAATCAACTTGTATTTCCAGCTGACTTTTGTGTCTTAGAGATGCATGAAGGTTCACCGGACTCGTCTCTTCCATTGCTACTTGGGCGTCCCTTCATGAAAATAGCTAAAACTGTTATTGATGTTGACAAAGGAACGCTGACTATGGAGTTTGATGGAGAAATAATACGTTTCAACATTTTCGAGACGATGAGATATCCTAGTGATGTCCACTCTTGTTTCTCTGTTGATGTGATTGACACATTGGCGCAACAAATGTTTGAGTTGAATGGTGATGATTCTTTGGAAACCGTGCTCACTACACATATTGATAACGGTTTGGAGTACGGTGATGAGATTAAGGAAACCATTGGTTCTCTTGACTCATTACCGGAAAAATCTACACTTAAGAATATTTCATATGTTTCTTTACCTTGCAATGATAAAAAACGTTTACCTTCCATTGTTAAATCTCCAAAATTGGAATTGAAACCTCTTCCAAGTCACTTAAAGTACTTGTACTTGGGTGACAATGAAGAGTTACCTGTGATTGTTTCTAACGAGCTTAGTGAATTACATGAGCAAAAACTTCTAAGGGTGTTAAGTAATAACAAGATGGCCATAGGATGGACAATTACCGATATCAAGGGTATAAGCCCTACCGTTTGTATTCATAAGATCCATTTGGAGGACGATGCAAAGCCTACAAGGGAAGCACAACGTCTTTTAAACCCTCCCATGATGGAAGTTGTGAAAAAGGAGATACTCAAGATTTTGGAAGTGGGTGTTATCTACCCCATATCCTACAGCAAGTGGGTGAGCCCGGTACAAGTTGTACCAAAGAAATCAGGTGTGACGGTGGTGGAGAATGATAAGAATAAACTTGTCCCAACTCGTGTGCAAACCGGTTGGAGGGTTTGTATTGATTACAGGAAATTGAATGCCACTACTAGAAAAGATCACTTTCCTTTACCATTTATTGATTAAATGCTTGAACGTTTAGCTGGACACTCTTATTATTGCTTTCTTGATGGCTATTCAGGTTACAATCAGATTGTGATAGCGCCGGAGGATCAAGAGAAAACCACTTTCACTTGTCCTTTCGGTAATTTTGCTTATAGAAGGATGCCTTTTGGCTTATGCAATGCTCCAGCTACCTTTCAAAGGTGTATGGTAAGTATCTTTTCCGAATATGTTAAGAACATAATCGAAGTGTTCATGGACGAATTTAGTGTCTTTGGTGATTCATTTGACCTTTGCTAGAACAATTTGTCACTAATCCTTGAACGATGTGTTGAAACAAACCTTGTGCTGAATTGGGAGAAGTGCCATTTCATGGTGACTCACGGCATAGTTTTAGGCCATATAATATCTTCTAAAGGCTTGGAAGTTGATAAATCTAAGATAGACCTTATTCGTGCTCTAAACCCTCCCACTACGGTGAGGGAGATACGTTCTTTTCTTGGTCATGCAGGTTTTTATCGTAGATTCATCAAGGATTTTTCCAAGATAGCATCACCACTTTGCAACTTATTGCAAAAAGATGTGGTTTTTAACTTTGATGAAAAGTGTTTGGCGGCATTCAATCGTTTGAAAGAACTTTTGATTTCAGCCCCTATCAGTAAACCACCGGATTGGATCAAGCCGTTTGACCTTATGTGTGATGCAGGTGATTATGCGGTTGGTGCGGTGCTTGGGCAGCGTGTGGGGAAGATACCTCATGCTATTTATTATGCTTCTAGAACGTTAAATGAAGCCCAAAAAAACTACACAACCACTGAAAAAGAGTTATTAGCTATTGTTTTTGCTTTGGAAAAGTTTCGCTCTTATCTAATTGGTACAAAAGTTGTTGTCTTTTCTGACCATGCAGCACTTAGGTACTTGCTTACAAAGAAATAGGCGAAACCGAGGCTCATACGATGGATTTTACTCTTACAAGAGTTTGATATTGAAATCAAGGACAAGAAAGGAATTGAGAACACCGTTGCGGATCACTTGATCCGTCTTGTTGTGGACAAGGAAGCTATCCCATTGCGTGAAAGTTTCCAGGATGAGCAACTATTCTCAATTGCCTTTGGAGAACCATGGTACGCTGATATTTTTAATTACTTAGTGTCTAAACAAATCCCAAGGAACTTGTCTCGTGCTGAGAGAGACAAACTTAAGAATCTAGGAAACCAATACATATGGGATGATCCATACTTATGGAAACATTGTAGTGACCAAGTAATACGAAGGTGTGTTCCCGAATCTGAATTTAACTCTATCTTGTCTTTTTTCCACTCTTATGAATGTGGAGGACACTTTGGGAACAATAGAACCTCTCTCAAGGTACTAGAATGTGGTTTCTATTGGCCAACTTTGTTTAAGGATGCACATGCATTTTGTACCACATGTAATAGGTGCCAAATAACAGGCAATATAGGTGCCCGAAATCAAATGCCATAAACTATTATTCAATTTGTTGAAGTCTTTGATGTATGGGGAATTGATTTTATGGGCCCTTTTGTCAATTCTAATAGGAATTATTATATCTTGCTTGTTGTTGATTATGTCTCGAAATGGGTGGAAGCTAAGGCCACCCCAACTAATGATTCTAAAGTTGTTTCAGATTTTGTGCAAGCAAATATTTTTGCAAGGTTTGGAATTCCAAAGGCTATAATTAGCGATGGAGGTTCACACTTCAAAAACAGGTTCTTGCAAGGATTGTTAAAGAAGTACAATATGTCGCATAGGATTGCCTCACCATACCATCCACAAACAAATGGACAAGCCGAGGTTTCCAACCGAGAGGTGAAATCCATTCTCGAGAAGATGGTAAATCCAACAAGGAAAGATTAGAGTTTGAGACTCAATGATGCTTTGTGGGCGTATAGAACCGCATATAAGACACCTATTGGTATGTCTCCCTTTAGGCTTGTTTACGGAAAACCTTGTCACTTACCCGTTGAAATTGAGCATAAGGAATTTTGGGATATTAAGCAATGCAATATGGAGTTGGATGGTGCTGGAAATCAAAGGAAGTTGCAAATCCAAGAGTTAGAAGAGATTCGAAATGATGCATTTGAAAGCTCACGGATTTACAAGGAAAAGACTAAGGCATTTCATGATAATATGATTACAAAGAAACAAATTTGCATTGGGCAGAAAGTACTTTTGTTTAATTCTCGTTTGCAATTGTTTCCGGGTAAATTAAGGTCACGATGGATTGGACCTTTTGTTGTGACTAATGTGTTTTCTCATGGTGCAGTTGAAATTCGTAGTTTGGCTACAAGAAATGAACTTAAAGTGAATGGGCACCGGTTGAAACCATATTATGAGAACTTCTCTTCGGATGTCGTGGAAGGAGTTAACCTTGTGGAAGTATTCCCTCTGGAGGAGTCTTAGCAAACAAGGAGAACGTCGGGCTCACGACTTTAAACCAAGCGCTAAGTGGGAGGCAACCCACCGGTTTTGTATCCTTACCTTTATCTTTTTATTCTTTAAGCATTTTATCTTTATTTTCTTGTTTTTGCATATCATTTGCGGAATTTCCCACCTTGAACTTTCTTTGGACGATTCAATTTTACATTGAGGACAATGTAAAGTTTAAGTGTGGGGGAGCATTTATATGTTTGTATAGTTTGTTTTAGTTTGTTTTATGCCTTTAGTAAAAAAAAAAAAAAAAATCAGAAAAGTAGAAAAACCAAGAAAAAATTTGTGCTTTTTGAACTCCGAAATCTAGAAACTTGTGCCTTTAGGATGACACCATTAGTGGATGGAACCATCTTGATTGCAGGAGTTGAGGAACCAATTAACTAAAAGGATGGACATAGCTCAGAAATTATAAATACCATGATAGTTGTTACCATATCTCGGAATATCACCATATCACGTTCTATTTTTATTTTTCCATATTTATCTATTGTTCTCTAAGTGCTTTGGTGGGTCACTAAACATCGAATTGTTATTACTGCTAGGATGAAATAGAGTGATTGAGCTGCTAAAAAAAAGAAGAAAAAAAACGACCAATTAGACCAATCGGAATAAAAATGACACTTGGATAGAAGTATGTGTGAAACGTTGTCCCTGTCTCCATCGCCTAAACAAGCGTGGAATGCAGGATCCAAGGCAACTATCACATACTTGCTGACAAGAAGCATGCGCTTGGATCCAAAAGACCTAATCATGCTGTCTAAAAAAAGTGAAAAAGCAAAGCACAGAAAAGAAAAGAAAAATATTATATTTGTTGAATAAAGTCGACTCCTGGTTCCCTTGTATATTGTAGTAGCAGGATTTCCCACACTACACCCCTATTAAGATCCTATAGAAATCTAAGTGAAACTAGTTGAAGATTGAAGAATTAAACGACACTTTTATTATTTAGATCTCAGAAATGTTTACAGAAAATATTCAAACTCAGAATTACAACTTTCTTTTCTGGAGTTTCTCTCTCCTCAAGATTTTCTCAACTCTAAAAAATACATTATCATCCTCTGTACTTACCTGATCTCCTTATATAGGAAATTACATAATGGAAGACAGCTAAGCTTTCCCCTTCTTTCGGATCTATTCTGCGATCTCATCGTGGTAGTTACATTGTTTATTTTTGCCATCTTTCGTAATCCTCGTGAAACAACATTCTTTTATCATGCTTCTTCAATTTTTAACTATCTTGATGCTTTCTCATGTTGCTCACCAAATTTCGTTGGAGAATTCTCACGACGCTCTCGTGAAAGATGTCATTCTTGTAGTGGGAGTATTCAACCTTCTCGTGGAAATGTCGTTCTTATCACGAGAACATCGTTGTGGCGATATTCTGGTACTACATCTTGCCTCTTCTCATGTCTTTTCTGCGAAGAAGAAACGATCATGAGAATCCTTAACTATCGCAAGAATATCTGAACCTTTTTCTCCGACAATATTCCGCTAATTCAGCTTTCCTTGTTAACACGTGTTGTAAATCTGTCCTTTTGTATTGACACGTCTCACATAATTTACTCCCTTCTTTGCCTATAAAAGGAAGAGTCGAATTTCATTTCTAGTTTTCTTCTCTTAATTCTCTTTCTTCTTTACTTAGTTTCTTTGCTTTTTGTTCTGCAACTTCTTCTCCTTCTCATTCTTACACTCTTGTATTAATGGAGTCCTCGAGGTATATTTTTGATCATGGTATTTTCTTAGATCAAACTTTTTATTTATATTCTTCAATCTTCTCTTACTTAATTCTTTATAACCCCATATTATGTATTCTTCAGCGGAGCTACATCTATTTCCTAATCCTCGACTCAAAAACCTATTATTCACAAGAGGCAGACTGTGAAAAGGAAAGAAAATTCTGCGAGCAATAAGGTAGTAAGAAACACATTCTATTTCTTAATAACAATATTTTTGCCTCTGTTTCTTATCTAGATTATTGTTTGCAGAATGACGAGGGTAATGCTAATCCTCCTAAAAGATCTCGCCAATTAAATAAGACCTTTGGAATTAATTTCGTCATTCCTCCCTTAATATCTGCGAAAGCTTCACCTACTCCTGTGCAATCTGATCTTCCTCCTTCTTCTGGAGAGAAGCTCGCTTTCACTACCACTGCCTCTACTGGTCCTTCACCAATTCAAATTGCAGAACCCATCATACCTGAAACTCCCTCTAGACCTTTACTTCCTCTAAATGTTACTTTCCCGAAAACTCCTCCTTCTGATGATACAACCATTGCTAATGACTCAAATCATCAACTTGTCCTCACTTCCTCTATTTCACCTTCTACATCCCTTCCTTCATCAAATGAGACCATCGCAGGAATTGATGTTGCTTTCAAAATTTTATCTAACATTCTAAATAATGCTAGAGATTCTTCTACTGATTCTCTCCAAAGCGGAGTTTGCGAAACTCTGCTCAAATATTTTGGCTCAGACAATTCTGTTTCACGAGCTTCTCTAGAGAATGAAAATGCTTCTTTGAGAAAAAGTCTTCAAGATAAGACTTCTAAATGTGAAACTCTAAACCACAAGCTCAATAACTCTGTACTAGATCGCGAGAATCTCGCTAGAAAGATTGATGAGCTAAAAAGTAAGCTTCTTTTTGCCTTTGTCCTTTTATCTTTTTATTCTATTTCCATATTCTTCGTACTTAATCCTCCCTTTAAATTCTTGGTTTATATATTAGTTTCCAACCGAAATCGTTTCATCGAAAAACTTAAATCTGAAACCATAGCTGATGAAGCTCGCACTGAAAGAGATTCTTGGATGGACCAGCATAGTAGATTAGAAAATATTTATACGTATTCAGTTGATCAAATAAGAAATCTCACAAATGAGAATAATCAATTATTGCAAAATCACAGTTTTCTAAACAACGAGGTTACTCGCCTCTCATATTCGTTATCCAAGAATAATTTGTCTATAGAATCTTTGTCAGACAAGAATAGAACTTTATCTCAAGAAAAACACAAATTATCAATCTTGTTGGCGATCTCCTCGCAGAAAGTAAACAATCTTCAAGGGATATGTGATGACCAAAAGCAGTCTCTCCGCTCTCTTAAAAATAAACTTGACGAAGTAACTGAATCCTCTGCCGCTGAAATAGACAAACTTATCAAGGGTAGACTAACTCTTAGTTTGAATGCCAGCAATCTTCGAGATGAATATTCCCAACTAAAGGAGTCTCATTCCTCATTGTCAAAAGAAAATTCATATTTACGCACCAAAGAAGAGAACATGAAATCTCGTGTAAAAGGCATAGTTGGCGACAAATTTGATGACGCTATGAACCAATGGGAGAACTGCCTCTTTTCATTAATCCAAAACTTAACTTCGCAAAAAGAAGGTAGTCAATTATGACTGCCTCACTTGTTGATTTCCCTTGTCACAATTTATGTTATATTTCACTTGTTGATATTCTCACGATATATTTATTTCTATAACCTTTCATTATTTTGTTGCTCGCAGAATCTGAAAAAAGCCTTCATTCTATTATCACCAATCTTACTAAGGAGCTAGACAGTGTTCGTAAAGAAAACAAGACTCTTCTTCTCAACCTTTTAGAAATTCGTGATAAAGCAGAAAGAAGACTTGATTATCTTGAGTATTTCAAGAATATAGAGATCAGAAATCGTGACAAAGGTTTCCTTCGCCAAGTTCATCTTAGTGCTGAAGTTCTCGTGAACGAAATTTTGATCTACAACTCTCTTTCTCATGTATCCATTCTACCTTTGAAAGTTGACGATGATGAAGTCCCTCTTCCTATGGATAAAGATATAGAATATCCGTCTTCTGAAGGAGATGTTGAAGAAGACGCTGAAGAAGAAGATGATAAAGGAAAAGAAGAAAACCCTCCAAAAGGAGGAGAAGATCGTAACAAAAAGAACTCTGGCGATGATGTTCGTGATGAAAGAAATATTGGTGATGATAACAATCCTGACAATTCTAAATCTGGCGAGACTACCGCTTGAAGCTTGAGTTCTATTTTTAATTTCTTTTTTCTTCTTCTTTCTCGCAAATGATATAACCTTTTTTGAACTATAATATTCTCAAGAAACTTAATGAAATCCTACATATTTATTCCCTTGCTTGCCTCCTTATTAAATTTCTTGAGACTTGTTGAATTCAACTTGTTTCTTGTGATAAAGAAATCTTCCTTGCATGCTTAACAAAGAAGAATTAATTTTTGAGATTATTCTATTGGTCTTATTTTGCCTTCCTAATTAAAGGTCTTATTTTGCCAATTTTTTCTTTTTGCGACAAAATCGCAGGACGTCTTTACACTTTCATGTATTGACCCATTGATCTTGCCTTATCTATATTTCTTTATTATATTGCGACAATATGACGAGTCTAAGTTTTCTCGCGAAAACAAAGCCTCGTGACATTGCCGTCTTGCGATGAAATCGCAGGACGTCTTCACATTTACATGTAAAAACCCCTTGACCTCATCTTAACTTTTTTCTCTTATGGCTTTTTGCCTCTGTAATATTTTACGCGACAATATGACAGGCCTAAATGATCTTGCGATCTTAGATCCCCATGACATTGTCGTCTTAAGACACTTATCAGCTCCCTAATGGAGGGTGCCGCCCTTATCTTCCCCCTGGCTTCCCCTTCAAGGAGGGCACATCGGCCATACAAGACTAGCTCCTCCTATCCAGATTTACCAACAACCAGTTGTTTTTGCAGCCTCTTATCCTTTATGCCTATATGGCTTATAGTTACAAGACTGCACCCTAGGTGGGGTTTTCTTCAGGCCAAGTGCATTGTAGCCAAGACTTACCAAAGATGGCCAGGTTAGGTTCGTCCGTCCAGGGCATCCTTGGATAAACCGTGTACCTAGGCGCCTTGATCATACTCTGCACTTCTTGGAAGAGACTCTCAGTCGTCCAACCAGGGTATAACCTTATAAAGCTGGAAATCCAAGATCTCTCTCCCGGATAGGTTTTCTTTAACCCCTACATCTGTATGACTCGGGTTCGATGTAAAGCGGTATAACCTTATCCCTGAATCATATAAAGAGATACCCCCTTTATAACATGCTTGTAGGTCTTACATTTGCCTCTTACGAAATTGTACTCGCGAACTAAGTTGCACGCCATAAAGGTTTGTCCCATTCTCTTAATCTCTGCGAAATTTCATTCGCGTTTCTCGCGATAATGCTCGCGTAATCTTTAAAATAAAAATAGTCACTGATAATAACCTTTAATTATGCCAATATTTCTTACCTTACAGTATTTGTCACTGATAATACCTTTTCAAAAATAGTCTATTCCATGGTCTATCAAGTCGTTGGCCAACATCTCTTCCTTCAGGATCCATTAATTTGTATGCCCCATTTCCAATTATTTCTTTAATTAAGTAAGGTCCGTCCCATTTTTTCGCCAATTTTCCACCATTCTCTCGCTGATATCTCGGTGTCTCTCATGAGAACTAAATCACCAATTTGAAATTCTCGTTTTTTGACACGTTTGTTGTATTCGCGAGCTAACCTTCATTTGGTAGTTTTCCATATCTTTTGTAGAGTCTTCTCCTTTTTTCTTCCAATTCATCTAGTTTATGTAAAATCATACCAGCACTTAAATTCCTTTCCCACACTTCTCTTTTTGTTGTAGGAATAGCAACTTCTGTTGGTAATACAACTTCAACCCCATATGTTAAACAAAAGGGTGACATTCCAGTAGCCTCTCTTCTAGTGGTGTTGTAGTCCCATATTGCATTATGTACTTGCTCACACCATGATTTGTGATACCATTCTAATTTCTTTTCAGAATATCTGCGATCGTTTTATTAGTTGCCTCAGCTTGACCATTTGCTTGTGGGTATAAAGTAGTAGATTTTCCACACTTTATCTTAAATGCATTGAGTAGTAATTCTATGTTCTGTCCTTCAAATTTCTTTCCATTATCAGACATCAACTTTGCTGGTATTCCAAATCTGCAGATGATATTCTCGAATATGAATGTGAAAATATCTTTATCACGAATATGTTGAACTGCTTTTACTTCTCCCCATTTTGTGAAATAATCTGTAGCCACAATGAGGTATCTCCTTTGTCCAGAACCAGGCACAAATGGTCCCACAATATCTAATCCCCATTTTCCGAAGGGCCATACACTTGTTGAGGATGATAGTGGTGCTCCTGGTGCATGTATCTTTTTTCCAAATCGTTGTCATTCTTCACAACGCCTTGAATGTTGTTTCGCATCTTCATGCATGTAAGGCCAGTAATACCCTTGCATCTTCGTTCTATATGCCAAAGATCTACCTCCGCTATGATTACCAGCATCTCCACTATACAGCATTGTTAACACCTTTTCTCCTTCCTCCCTTGTCAAACATCTTAGCGGTGGTCCATTAAAAGATCTGCGATATAACACTCCGTCTCTTAACTCATAATTAGTTGCCCTGATTATTAGATTGTGTGCCTCCAGTCTATTTCTTGGAGTTTCTCCTTTTGCCAAATAAGCAAGAAGTTCCGCTCGCCAATCTTTGTTTCTCTCTTTTGCTTCTATTTCGCCATTTTCTACAATCATCACATCTTTCTCTCCTTCTTCGTCAATTTCGACGGAATTCCCATCCACATCTTCGTCTTATTTATTTACTGAAGGTAATAAGAGTGTTTGAATTTTTATGCACCTCGCAAGTGTGTTTGTCATCATGCTAGATATGAAGGCAAAAGCGTCCGCAAGCTGGTTATCTTTACTTGATATGTGCCTCCATTTTATCTTTGGAATTCTCGCAGATAATTCTTCCACGAGTCTCTTGTATTTATTTAAAGAAGGTTCATTTGTTATATATTCTCCAGTTATTTGACGAATAACTAATTGAGAATCGCTTGTGATTCTAGCATTTTCCAACTTCATTTCTATTGCAAATTTCAAAGCGTGGATAACAGCCTCATATTCTGTCTCATTATTAGTGGATGTAAATTCTAACCTGAATGAGAAAGCTGTTTTTTCTCCTTCTGGTGAAATAAAAACAACTCCAATCCCATTTCCTTCTCCATTAGATGATCCATCCACTAATATCTCCCATCTATTGGGTTCTGTCAATAATTCTTTTGGATCTCCATGTTCTTCTTCTGCCTCCATCATTTCTTCCACAGCTTCGTCATTTTCCAAAAGAAATTCAGCTAAGAAATTTGCGATGACTTGGGATTTTGGCGAAGATAGAATTTCATATTTGATATCGAAATGTCCCACTTGTGCATTCCATCTTTCTACTCTTCCTGATCTTTTTGAATTCTTCATTACCGATTCAATTGGCACTTTTGTTAACACCTTGACCTTATGTGCTTGAAAGTAAATGCGAAGCTTGAAAGTTGCATGTACTAATGCTAGGATTAATTTCTCAATCTTTGAATAATTTTTCTCTGCTGAATTGAATGTTTTACTAATATAGTAAATTGGTTTCTTTATCCCAGCATCTACTCGCAGCAATACCGCACTTAGCGCATATGCCGTTGTCGCGAGATAAATTAATAACTCTTCTCCTGGTTCAGCTTTCTGTAAAATGGTTATGTCTATTAAATGTTCTTTTATTCCCTGAAAGGCCTTCTCACATTCATCTGTCCATCTGAATTTTGTTCCCTTTTTTAGTATATCGAAAAAATGCTTGCACTTATCAGAGGATCGCTAGATGAATCTTCCTAACGAGGCTAACAGCCCATTCAATTTTTGCACATCTTTTACTGTAGCTGGTGTGGGCATATCGCGAATCGCTTGCACTTTTTCTGGATCAACTTGTATTCCTTCCTTTGATACAATATACCCCTTAAACTTCCTGAAGTCACTCCAAAAGTACACTTGTCAGGATTTACTTTGATATTAAATTGCCGCATTTGTTCAAAAATCTCCTTCAAGTCTTGTACATGATCTTCAGCTTCCTTGCTCTTTATTAACATATCATATACATATACCTCCAGTGTTTTGTGGATCCACTTTGCAAATACCTTCTCCACCATTCTTTGGTATGTTGCACCAGCATTTCGTAATCCAAAGGGCATTTTTGTATAACAATATAACCCTCTTGGAGAAAAAAATACGGTATGTTCTTGATCTTCTTCAGCGAGAGGGATTTGGTTGTATCCGTTATATCCATCTAACAAAGATATTCTTGCATTTCCCGCTGCTGACTCAACCATTTGAGGAATATCTAGTAGTGGAAAACTATCTTTAGGACAAGCTTTATTTAAATCGGTAAAATATATGCAAATTCTTATTCCTTTATTCTTATTTGGGACCACCACCATATTTGCAATCCACTCTAGATACTTTGCTTGCCTTATTATTCCTGCATCAAGCATCTTCTGTAATTCTTCTTCTATCTGAGAATGGTATGTTGTTGCGATTTTTCTTATTATTTGCTTGAACGGCCTTACATTTTTGTTGATTTCTAATTTATGACATGCTACCGATGGATCTATCCCTGGCATTTCATCCATGCTCCACGCGAAAATGTCTTTGTATTCTCGCAAAAGATTTATAGTTCTTTCTTCCTCGTCTATCTCCATTCTAGTCCCAATTTTCAGTATTTTCGATTCTTCTTCACTCCCAACATTTACTTCTTTTGTTGGTTCAAATTGCAGTAATAGCGGCTTCGGTCTTTGGTGTTTTTATGACTCTCGCACGTTCATCTCCTTCTAGCGAAAATTCATTGGGTATCCCTTTTCCCTCTTTTGCTCTTATCATGTAAATTTTAAATTCTTCTTCTTTTCTTGTTTCTCTCATCAATTTTCTGCGAGCTTTTCGCTGCTTAGGACGTTCTTCACAATTTTTTACTTCAATTTGATAGCATGTCTTCGCAAGATCTGTATCTCCTTTAATTTCCCCAATTCCGCTAGGCATAGGGAATTTGATGCGTTGATGTAAGGTTGACGCTACATCTTTAATTGCGTGTATCCATGGTCTTCCCAATATCATGTTGTATGGTGATTCCATATCCACCACGCATAGTGTTACTTGTGTTTCAATTTCTCCAAGTGGTAATCGTACTATTATTTCTCCTCTTGGCTTTGTTATAGATTTTCCGAAACCATGAATATGATATGATGAAATAGACATTTCTTCATCCTTATACCCCATTTTCTTAAAAGCATGATAGAACATTATATCCACAGAACTTCATGTGTCAACTAGAGTTCTATTTATAGCCCATTTTTCTACAGATTTTATTGACTTTTCCTTCCTTATTGGTATCATGGGTACTGTAATCACCAAAGGAGATGTATGATCTAGATTTTCTTCTAAAACTTCTGTTGCTGTAAATGTAATTTCCTGCTTTTCCCAATTCTTTAATAATGGCGTTTTCTCTACCATCATAATTTTTCTCCCTTCAAAATCACGTTTATGTATCCTCCCCTTAATATCTTCATGAAATTTATCGATCATTTCTCTTGACACTAATTCATACTTCAATTTCCTACAATTTTCTTTGATTCTAATCATTTTTCTTCTGAATATTTCACCAATCTTCTTCAAAGTTTCCTTGATCTTGAATAATTCCTGTCTTCTTTTTTACCTTTTCTTCGATTTTGCTAATTCAACTTCCCCTTAGTCGGCGCCAAAATGTAGTAGCAGGATTTCCCACACTACACCCCTATTAAGATCCTATAGAAATCTAAGTGAAACTAGTTGAAGATTGAAGAATTAAACGACACTTTTATTATTTAGATCTCATAAATGTTTACAGAAAATATTCAAACTCAGAATTACAACTTTATTTTCTGGAGTTTCTCTCTCCTCAAGATTTTCTCAACTCTAAAAAATACATTATCATCCTCTGTACTTACCTGATCTCCTTATATAGGAAATTACATAATGGAAGACAGCTAAGCTTTCCCCTTATTTCGGATCTATTTTGTGATCTCATCGTGGTAGTTACATTGTTTATTTTTGCCATCTTTCGTAATCCTCGTGAAACAACATTCTTTTATCATGCTTCTTCAATTGTTAACTATCTTGATGCTTTCTCATGTTGCTCACCAAATTTCGTTGGAGAATTCTCACGACGCTCTCGTGAAAGATGTCATTCTTGTAGTGGGAGTATTCAACCTTCTCGTGGAAATGTCGTTCTTATCATGAGAACATCGTTGTGACGATATTCTGGTACTACATATATGCCGGTTGAGTTGATATAGAATTAAGATTGTTGACCACTAGTTCCCTTGTATATGCCAGTATGTTGACACTAGAATTCAGACCAGTAGCTCAATCCAATAGGATGCATAGGTTCATCTTGGCGGTGACCTTCAGACAGATATGGGAAACACCGGTCACTTGTCAACATTCGCGAACATCTAACTCTATATCCATCTTCTTAATCTTTTCATTGTGATTGTGGTTAGTTAGTTTCCGAGTATTGTGGTTTGTTCGACTATCTAAGTAGAGTTTTATTTACTTATATATGAATTGAAATTGCGCAAGGTACCTCCTCCTGTGGTCATTTTGGATTCGTTCATTGATTTGTCACAAATAAACGGAGTTGGAAATATAGGTTTTGTAAGAAAACCTCTTGTAAACCTTCACGAGACTAAAACTCATCCACTAGGGACACCTAGGGGTTCAAAGGCTTGTTATTTATTCTAAAATTGACCGTAGCCTCGACGAGACGGAGTTGTATGTATCTTTTAGAATTATTTTGTTTGATTTGCTCGAGGACTAGTAAAGTTCAAGTGTGGGGGAATTTTATAGGTGTCTAAAACACCTTAACATTTATCTATTGTTTATGCTTGCTCTGCTAGTTTTCTTGTAAATTATGTATCTTATGATTGTTTTTTGAGTATTTAGGTACTTTGGAGTCATTTGGAACAAAAGAGGAAGAAACAGCGCAAAAGTCTCATCTCATGTGCAACTGTTATTGGAGGCAGATTATTTCTCATGATTTGCTTTTATTTCTTCATCTCTGTCTGAAAAGTATGTCGGCTTTAGTGATGCAATTTCTATCTGAAAGGCATGACAACTTTAGTGATGAATAGAAATTGAAGAGATGAAGTGGGTTTGAGAAGTAAGAGACGGTTTCTGTTGGTGGAGGAACTCGAGAAAGGAATAAAGCGGTTGTTTGGAGCGAAAATGAGCATAAATGTCAATTCACAGGCGAGCGAAGCTATCTACGGTTGAGAAGGAAATAGGATGGACATGTCAGTTCTATGGAACCGACAAACAATCTATAATTTGGTTACCCCTTATCTACACTCACTGGGTGGCCATATCCACTTTCATTTCCTACAACAAACCTAAAAATCAGAGAAAATGATTTCTCAATCATTGTTCCCTAATCTAGAAAGAAGAGTAGCATTTGCTCATTCTTGCTGAGAACTAGATCGATAGAAATTTAGGGAAAGGGAGAGATGAAATAACAGAGAAACTTGGAGAAGAGAATCGAATCTCCAGCCGTAAGAATATCCAAGAAGAAGACTTGCTGCCATTAGTTCTTTGTGATGAATGATAGACAATTGAGTTGGGTTTATGTGTTTGATTTTTGTAGTCGTGGGTTGTTGTAGGAATTGATTGGTTTGAAGGGAAGGAGATATGAAAGAGCTTAGACATCAACATCATACCCATCTCTCCATTATCAGAATTGTACACATCAGTTGCTCGACAGAAGGCATGAACTACAAGTCATATTTTGCAACAGTCAGCTCATGTCTCTTCTGCTTGCTACCAGCTTTGCCATGGAGTTGTGTGATTGTCTCTTAAGGGATAGAGTTCGTTTACGAGCCAGGAAAAGGAAGGATACATGTTTTCTGATACTTGTGTGTATTAGGTATTCCTTAGACTTGAAGTTTAGGGTTGATTTGAGTTTTCTTCGCAAAGGTTAGGCAAGATTTTGGAAACTGACAAAACAGAGAAGATGGAGTTCGATGTTGCTACTGTGATTGGAGTTTTTGATACTGTTGATTGGTAGAGTATGGTAGGTTTAGCTCTGGGATTGAGGCTGGCGAAGATGCGGTGAAACTGTGGGGTGTGATATTGAGCTAGCTCTGGTGAGATTTACTGAAGCTGGGAATACTGGGAATGGTTGAAATTTCAGGTGGAGTTGTTGGTGGTAGTGGTTTCTGTTGCAGATGAACAAGAAAGAGCAGTTGAGCCAAAATATTTTCTAATGGATCTACTGATATGGGGTTTCTGGTGGTGGTCTGTGTGAACTGCTATTGCAGTTGATATGCCGCTTAACTGAGTTGCAGCTGTGAATCTGGTTTAGCTAATTGCAGGGAATTTATGTGTTGTTTGAATTAAATCTACAAGAAACATGAATTGAGGCTGAGGAACAATGGGTAGTTCAGCTGAAATGACTGAACAAAATAGATGAATGGCTAGGACAGGTAATGAAGCTTGAACTGAAGAGCTGATGGAGAATGAAGTGAATGTATGGCTCAATTTGTGATGGTATCTACAGTTGTGTTGAGGCTGTGTTGGGTTTGTGCAGCAGTGGTGAAGCTATGTTAATGGACGCGGCAGATGGAACTTGGTCTGGTGCTAATGGACTATACAAAAGAACTGAATGCAGCTGTTGGTGCTGTCATGAAGTTGCAGCGGTGATAAAATTGCAGTGGCAATATGGTTCTATGGAGTGCAAATTGATAATGTTAGTGGTCGGATGGTGTGAGGTTATGGAGCTGTAGCTTGACTTGCAGGTGAAATGTTGATGATGTGTTCCTAGAATGCAGTTCAAGTGTAGGTGGTACTTAGAATGCAGGTGCAGCTGCTATTAAGCAGAAATGGTTGCAGTGGAGGATATGTTGTTGTTGGATATGCTGAGAAGTATGCAGGGAAAGCACAGCTGTTATGGATAGGATAGAAATGATTAGTGCATCAAGATGGTGCAGCAATAGTCATGGCTACTGCTGCACCATCTTGATGCACTAATCATTTCCATCCCATCCATAACAGTTGTGCTTTCCCTGCATACTTCTCAACATCTCCAACATCAACATCTCCTCCACTGCAGCCATTTCTGCTCAATAGCAGTTGCACCTGCATTCTAAGTACCACTTACACTTGAACTGCATTGCTAGGAACATAGCATCAACATTTTACCTGCAAGTCAAGCTACAACTCCATAACCTCACACCATCCGACCACTAACAGCATCAATTTGCACTCCACAGAACCATATCTCCACTGCAATTTTATCACCGCTGCAGTTTCATGATAGCACCAACAGCTGCATTCAGTTCTTCTGTATAGCCCATTAGCACCAGACCACATTCCATCTGCCGCGTCCATTAACATAGCTTCACCACTGCTGCACAAACCCAACACAGCCTCAACACAACTGTAGATACCATCACAAATTGAGCCATACATTCACTTTATTCTCCATCAGCTCTTCAGTTCAAGCTTCATTACCTGTCCTAGCCATTCATCTATTTTGTTCAGTCATTTTAGCTGAACTACCCATTGTTCCTCAGCCTTAATTCATGTTTCTTGTAGATTCAATTCAAACAAAGACATAACTTCCCCGCAATTACTCAACCTGATGATCTACAACGGTGCAACTCAGTTAAGCGGCATATCAACTGCAATAGAAGTTCACACAGACCACCACCAGAAACCACCATCTCAGTAGATCCATTAGCAAATATTTTGGCTCAACTGCTCTTTCTTGTTCATCTGCAACAGAAACCACTACCACCAACAACTCCACCTGAAATTTCAACCATTCCCAATATTGCCACCTTCAGTAAATTTCACCAGAGCCAGCTCAATATCATACCCCACAGTTTCACTGCATCTTCACCAGCCTCAATCCCAGAGCTGAACCTCCCATACTCTACCAAACAACAGTATCAAAAACTCTGATCACAGCAGCATCATCAAGCTCCATCTTCTCTGTTTTGTCAGTTTCCAAAATCTTGCCTAACCTTTGCGAAGAAAAATCAAATCAGACCTGAACTTCAAGTCTAAGGCATACCTAATACACACAAGCATCAGAAAACATGTATCCTTCCTTTTCCTGGCTCGTAAATGAACTCTATCCCTTAAGAGACAATCACACAACTCCATGGCAAAGCTGGTGGCAAGCAGAAGAGACATGAGCTGACTGTTGCAAAATATGACTTGTTGTTCAGGCATTCTGTCGAGCAACTGATGTGTACAATTATGATAATGGAAAGATGGGTATGATGTTGATGTCTAAGCTCTTTCATATCTCCTTCCCTTCAAACCAATCAATTCCGACAACAACCCATGACTACAACAATCAAACACACAAACCCAACTCAATTGTCTATCATTCATCACAAAGAACTAATGGCAGCAAGTATTCTTCTTGGCTATTCTTGCGGCTGGAGATTCGATTCTCTTCTCCAAGTTTCTCTGTTATTTCATCTCTCCCTTTCCCTAAATTTCTATCGATCTAGTTCTCAGCAGTAACAGCAGCAGCTGCTACTCTTCTTTCTAGATTAGGGAACAATGATTGAGAAATCATTTTCTATGATTTTTAGGTTTGTTGTAGGAAATGAAAGTGGATATGGCCACCCAGTGAGTGTAGATAAGGGGTAACCAAATGATAGATTGTTTGTCGGTTCCATAGAACTGACACGCCCATCCTCTTTCTTGCTCAACCGTAGCTAGCTTCACTCACCTGTGAATTGGAATTTATGCTCCTTTTCACTCCAAACAACCGCTTTCTTCCTTTCTCGAGTTCCTCCACCAACAGCAACCGTCTCTTACTTCTCAAACCCACTTCATCTCTTCAATTTCTATTCATCACTAAAGTTGTCATGCCTTTCAGACAGAAATTGCATCACTAAAGCCGACATACTTTTCAGACAGAGATGAAGAAATAAAAGCAAATCATGAGAAATAATCCGCCTCCAATAGCAGTTGCACATGAGATGAGACTTTTGCGCTGTTTCTTCCTCTTTTGTTCCAAATGACTCCAAAGTACCTAAATACTCAAAAAACAATCATAAGATACATAATTTACAAGAAAACTAGCAGAGAAAGCATAAACAATAGATAAATATTAAGGTGTTTTAGACACCTATCAGGCGAGAACCGAATTTAAATCCTAAACAATGTACTGCAAGGAAGTACTTTAGATTCGAGAGATCAATCTGTACAAGTCCGACCTAAACCAAGATGTAGTTGCAGGAAATCCTACACTACACCCTTGATAAGAAGTTACAGTAATTAACACATATTTGAAGATTAAAAACAACACTTTATCACTTGATTCTTAGAAACGTTTACAAGAAATGGAAGAAATCAAGAATACAACCGTTCTCTTGAATTTTCTCTCTCCTCAAGACTTTCTCAACACTCAAAAATATATCATCATCTCTCTGAATCTACTGGGTCTCCTTATATAGGGTAGTTACATAGTGGATGACAGCTAAGTTGTCCTTTAATTTCGGATCTGACTCGTGATATTATCGTAGTAGTTATAATGTCACTTCTCGCAAGCGTTGTAATCATCGCAGAACAATCATGCTCTTTTCGTGTTTCTTCATTCGTCAGCTATTTCGTTACTTTTTGAATTATCTTGTGATACTCGCAAAGTGTTGTTGAAGAACTCGCAGTGGTGTTCGCAGAAGTGTTGTTAATCTCGCAAGAGTAATATCATGGCGATATTCTGGTCATATATCTTGCCTCTTCTCATGTCTTTTTTGCGAAGGAGGAAAGATCATGAGAATTAGAATGCCGCAACTGTTCATCTTTTTTGCTTTTTATTGTCCTGACACATTTCTGCATCTATTGCCAGATTTATTATACGTGTTTTTTCTTCCATTGAACTTCTGATACGTCCCTTTCAACCGCTGCATTCCAACCGTTCACGTCTCTTCCTTATATTAATTGCACTTATTCTCGAGATTTTTTACCTTCTATATATATCTTCTTCACTCTTCTCTTTTCTTCTTTTTACTTCTTTCTTCCTTCTCTCCGTAATTTCTCTGCAAATTCATTGTTCTTCCGTAAATTCTGGATCCGCTACTGTTACAATTTTTCTTTCGATCTTTTACTCTTTCAATCTTCATTCCCATACTAAAAATGGTTGCAGCTGGTCACAAATATATGATCGCTTTCGAGAAGATCCAAAAATAATTTCAAGACAAAGGTTTTATTTTATCCACCATTCCCAATCAAAACCCTAAGTTTGAACTTCCTGTTCTATTATTTTCTGATTTTCCATGTAATCATGAGAAGATCATAGTCTCGCTAGGCCAGCTTGAGGCTGGTATTCCTATTCCTCTCTATAACCTCTAACTTCATTTATTATATGCGATACTCTCTCACGAGAAGTTCTTGCGGGTGGTATATCAGTTGAGTGGGGATTGTATTCGCTTAATTCTTGAGTATGCTACTCGCGGTGCTAGTAAAGAATATCGCTACCTTAATACTGCGAAGAATCCTAAATTTAAAGATGTTCCAATTGTTCAGGCGAAGTATATTGTGGAAAACTTCTTCACAAATTACGATATAATCCGTATGAAGAAGAACAACACTTGTTAGGGTGTCCGCTTAGAAAAGAAAGATAACATCGCTGAAGATAAAGTTCTCATGTTAGACATCGATTGGCATACGGGTAATAATCAAGGCCCTCGCCATTCCAGTGATGAAAAATGGTTCATTTTTCCATTATGCCTAGAGGGTCCCTACATCTCCGGTCCTCATGCATTGCCTGCGAATCTCGCAGAATATCAACTGTGGGTTTTCAACTGGCCTGAAAGGAATAAAGAGGTGTGTTCCCTCAAAAATTTTAGCCCCGTTGAGCGTCTCTCACGGCGGGTTATATTAGCCCCGTTGAGTATAAAAAATACTACCCATGCTAGTCATGAAAAGTTGTTCTGCAAAGACAAGCTTAAAAAATAGATCTCAACCGTCCAACTTCGCAGGCATAGTTGGACGGCCTAGATCGCACGCGGGACCGAGTAGCATGCATGCACATGCTCACCACCAACCCACCTCCATGCTGGTGAAAACGGATTCTTTATGGGAGTCACAGACGTTGAGTTACGGTGGCGCAAAGGAAGAAGGTCCGCAAACCCTAAAACTAGGGTTTGCCGACAGTTGAGACCACGCAACTTGGAACCACCGTACATGAACGGTTTGGAGGCATTGTCACCAACTGATGGCACCTATGTGACCACCATGGGCCCACCTCCACGGTGAACCAATCGGTCGGTGCCCATGGTTGTTGTATGTCTCAATTTGCGTGCCCAAAGGTGGCATGTAAGGCCACTTCTAATCTCGGCCATCCGTCATCACAGGCAAGAACGGGCGACCCAGATCGCTCCAATGAGATTCAACTCTACATGGGCGTGTAGATTGGCATCCTGCCTGCCTGTAGGACCAATCAGTCCTCCCTTGCACGCCTCCCAAGGCATAAAACCGTTAGGGTGAAAAAGGAAGCTCGCAAGCCTTCCAAACCCTAATCCAACGGTTATCTCTCCATCAATCTCGTTTGTCCAAGTTCGCATGCTTGGATGAATAACCTAGGAAGGGAGTTAGGTGGAAAACAAGGTATCACCGTGATCACCATCATCCACACTTCCCCATGGCATAACCGGCCAAGGTGGGTCCCTCTCATGCGACCTCCGAACAACGCCTGAACATAGCTAGTTGAGTCACTTCAACTTGCAATCTTTTCATCAAGGTTGTGTAGGCTTCAAGCATGTTAAGCATATTTAATGCACCGCATGCATACAATATGCGCCTACAAACAACTTGATTATTTTACCTAGCACCGTTTGCTACCTTATGTGGGTCCCATGACTCACTCGAGACGTTAATCACGTCAAAACTGGGGGATACAAACTGGGGTATTGGTCTGGCGGTTTACAGCGTGCAGCGTGCAACACGCCATCACAAGATTGTGTCACGGAAACATGGGCGGTTAGCGATGATGGGAGAAGTGGGCAAGCAACCGTGTGACACTAACACACAACTCCACTTCCTCCATCACTCCACTTCCTCCACTTTCCAACGAGAGACGTGATGAAGGCTTATCGACTTGTATAAATAGGTTATCCTCCCTATTTCCAACAACACAGAAAAACCAAGTGTTAATACCATCGTATTCAACACCCAGAGCCTGCCTGCAACATTTGCTAGCCTGCTCAACCTTCTGTTAACAAGTCATCAAATAGCCTTCACCTTCATACTCTCAACACCTTCTTCACTTCCCTCCCTAAGATCAACCTCACATCCTTCACCTGTGACCGAAACAAATCTGGAACGGCCGTGTCTTCGGTTTAGGCCAGAATTGTACAGATTATCTCTCGAATCAAAAGTGATCATCTTGCAGCATATTTGTTGAAGGTTTAAATTCACTTCTCATCCACACACACCCAAAATTACCTAAACCTGCAGAAGTAGTTTTCTCCCACAAACAATTGGCAACCACAGTGGGAGGATTAATCTCTCGGTTGTGAAGACAATTCCTTCAATACCAATTCAATTTCTCTAATTTCAAAATAGTGGATCTTAGGTCTGGATCAGCAACCAATCCTGATGGGACTAGCGCCGACAGAACTCCTGGTGTTGATATCCCAATTAGTGGTGTTACCGTACAGCCTTTCAGTGCAATCAATGTATCTCTAGGAATTAATTCCTTTACTACCAGCACCAGCGGAGCAGGAGGAGATATTCCATTGGGCGCGACACCTCCTATCACAAGAACCAGAGCATCCGAAAATCCCAGTATCTCCTCAAGTGTAACGCCTCCAGCGGTCACCAGAGCAACAACTTCCACCCCTTCATCAGGACGAGGAACTGGAGGATCAAGGGGAGGACCATCTCCCATTACCATCGCAGATTTGATGGAGAGGCAGGAAGTCCTTTCTAAGACTCAAACGGATATGGATGCAACTCAGAAAGAGGTATTCACTTTTCTTAATATATTAACTGATCGATTTATAGAAGAGCCTCGACATCCCCTGGAGCCAACAGGGAGCGCGTTCAACGTACCCAGAGAAGGTACTTCAACGACGCATGCCTACATGGACCTGATAAAAGAAGCAACATCAGATATGGGCGGTCTTATCATGGAGACTCCTACACTGGGGACTGGTCCTCACAACGATCATCCTCATTTCGATAACTTTACTACAAACCAGAGACCAATGGATCAGGAAGTGGCATCTCTAGTGTAAAACTTGTGTAAACTCCTACATCTCTCGATGAATCAGCAGGCGGAGACGTTTTCTGCAATTAATCAGATAGATCTGAATGTGCACCTGAATCCTTTACTTCAAGGAGTCTTAACCGCATTGTAAGCATATGTAAATGATGTTACATTTACAGAGGACGACATGATGACGGAGGAAGGTGACAACCGGCCCCTACATGTTGTTGCACGCATCAAGGGCTCAGATTTCAGGAAGGCCCTCATCGACAAAAGAGCGTCTTCGAATGTGATTACCTTTAAGGCTCTCAGGACATCCAAGATTCGACCCTGCAAGATAATATGGAAGCCTACCACAATGACGGACTTCGAAGGAAACCAGACCATCACATATGGGGTTTTCCCTTCAACATATCATCAGTGCCTGAATACCATGCTGGATAAAGAAGTTGTCTGTATTCCTGCATCACTGTCTCATTACGCATCGATGTATGAAGTGGAGTTATTCGAACCAAGAGAAGCTCCGCGGGAAGAACCATACAAAGTTCATTGCATCTCACTCCCTATGTGGATGTCAATCCGGGAGGAGGACCGAATTGCATCATTAAGGGTTATTCCTCCCCAATGAATATTCACTGACAAGGCGTTCTTCTTCATCTAGTGAAGCAGCGAACCATGTTCACACCAAGAGGGAGATTGATGCACGTTCTCCCCTCCCAGTGGAATGATGCAACAACAACGAACCACAAGAACAAGTGCTAGATGCTCCACAACATCTGCAAGACGACACCAACCCCACAACTGATGAGCTCGAAGATGAGGAATCTCCTAGGCCTATCTCCATCAGCTCTACCTTGTGTAGGCATTTATACAATCTCTGGTCCAAGCTGGTCAGACAATCTCTGAGGCAATTCAAGCGTGAGATCAGGTGTTGCAGACACTAAAACAAATATTGCCCTAGGGACGACTCTCCTCTGCCTAACATCGACATACTAGTAGGCGCCACCAGCGGACACGACATGTTCTCCTTCATGGATGGTTACAGCGGCTATAACCAGATAAGGATGTAAGAGCATGACGCAAGTAAGATAGCTTTTCGAACTTCTCTCGGAAATTTTTAGTATATTGTACTGCCATTGGGTTAAAAGAATTCTGGTATAACATATCAACGCTATGGCGGAAATCTTCCACTGGATTTTATACCTCAAGGGAGAAGCCTCAAGAGGATAATGATCTCCACGCGTCATGTCGAACAAAATATAGTCACTCTATCAGACAATGGTGCATGTCTACCATGCTATGTTGGAGAATCTGCACTTTTAGTCATCCTCTGGAATTCGTGAAGTTATTGAACACTCATCAACGACAGCATCCACCCTGCTGGAAAGAACCAGGCTTGCCAGTAATGAAGAGCCTCATGATGTTCGTGGAAGCATACATCCTACCAATAGGAAATACAATCTTCAGCCTTCCATAAGCAGTTTAGTTGAAGCAGCAAGAGCAAAGCCACCGAGATACAACGTCCTGCGCGTCCAACATCACCAACTCCAACTCCAGCACCCTATGCACAACTGCCACAATGGTGAAACAACGTCCAAGATATTCCATATCTGGATCGATGGTAACTACATCAGTGAGATAGCTTTCAGAATTTGTCTCCCGTAGAAGAAGTAGTTGCTTTACCAAAGGAGTGTGACTGGGACTGCTTAGCACCGCCCATCTCGAAGACATCCTCATGAACCTAGCGTGGAAATACCTATCAAGTCGAAAGCTCTGTATACTCGTGGGAATTGGACTGTCTTCCCCTTCTCTATTTCATGAAAAAACATCAAGAAATCCATTGGTTCCAGCTTATCTTTCTAAACGAGACGATCTTTACCGAAGAGTGCAAAGTTCGTGCAAGTTTCCACCACACCTCTCCCTACCAGTTTCTAATCATTGTTGCTACTAATAACCGGGAATGTAAGATGGAGACACACATATCACACTTGGGGACTGAGTCCCAGCATGAGATTCCTTCGCCATCAGTCAAGGACTTCTCCAATAGATGGTCAATCAAGAAGCATGTAAAAGGAAAACCGAATCGAAGAAGGAGCCTCTTAAATGCTCTCTTCAGGAGTCGCCTCCTACCTCAACACTCTTCAGGAGCCTCTAGCATGTTCGCTTCAGAAGCCTGCCTCAACACACTTCAGGAGCCTCCAGCATGTTCGCTTCAGAAGCCTGCTTTAACGCTCTTCGGGAGCCTCCAGCATGTTCGCTTCAGAATCCTTCTTCAACGCTCACCAGGAGCCTCCTCCATGTTCGCTTCAGAAGCCTGCTTCAACACTCTTTAGGAGCCTCCAGCATGTTCGCTTCATAAGCCTTCTTCAATGCTCACCAGGAGCCTCTTCCATGTTTGCTTCAGAAGCCTGCTTCAACACTCTTCAGGAGCCTCCAGCATGTTCGCTTCGGAAGCCTGCTTCAACGCTTTTCAGGAGCCTCCAGCATGTTCGCTTCAGAAGCCTGCTTCAACTCTCACCAGGAGCCTCCAAGAGATGCTTCAACTCTCACCAGGAGCCTCCAAAGATGTTCGCTTCAAGCATGCTTCAACGCTCTTACCAGGAGACTCCTCCAGGAAGCCTGCTTCAACGCTCACCAGGAGACTCCTCCACGTTCGCTTCGAAGCCTCGCTTTAACGCTCTCACGGGGAGCCGTCTTCACGCTCGCTTAAAAAGCTGTTTCAACGCTCTCTACAGGACCCGCATTTACATTTGAGCACACAAAGTTCATCAAAGCAGGCACATCAAGCATGCAGGCGCATGAAAAGTTGAGCATGCAGGCATAGCATGCAGGCGCATGCAAAGTTGAGCATGCAGGCATAACATGCAGGCGCTGACAAGGTTGAGCATGCAGGCATAGCATGCAGGCGCAGGAAAGGTTGAGCATGTAGCATGCAGGAAAGGTTGAGAATGCAGGCGTAGGAAAGGTTGAGAATGCAGGCATAACATGCAGGCGCAATGTTGAGCATGCAAGCATAGCATATAGGCGCAATCAAGGTTGAGCATGCAGGTAGCATACAGGCGCATGCAAGTTTGAACATGCCTATCAAGCAGGCACAACAATCCCAGATCAAGCAGGCGCATGATGAGTCCCACGGTTAAGAGAATTAGGCGGCCCACATGCATATCAAGAAATCATAGGACATGGACAAAGTTTGAAAACGTGCACATGATGGACCCATGTTCGATCGAAGCATGCACAACTTCCCATGTTTGAAGCAAACATGCCCATATCAGGTTCCATGTTCGATCACGCAGGCGCAGTAGACCCATGAACGAAGCAAGTGCAACAGTCTGTCGATTAGGTACAACCCCACGATTGAGCATGTGCAGTAGTCCCTCGATCGAAGCAGGCATAACAAGTTCGACTGAAACAATAAAGACCTACATCATGCTAGGGGAACGCTCGCGTGCATGCCTCTTAAACGTGACATCCTCCGAGGATAGGATAATCTGTCTCTCCTGGTAACATCTAACTTTGTCTTATAAGTTTTGTCTTTAAACTGTCACCATCTCATGCCTATCTCGCAACAGTGTAACCGTTGTGTGCTAGGCAGGGGACTTAATGTTGATGGTGGATTTTAGTTCAGGGATAAAATTGTAAAACCAAATAAATATATGCTGACATCCTGTAAGGGATAAAGACGTTAATGAAGTGATGAGTACTTCTTAACTTTACTAATTCACCTAGAATGGAGCATGTGGAAACAATCTCAGTATTCTGTGAGTTAAATACACGAAATTCATCCAGGTTGGAGCATGTAGAAACAATCCCATACACCCTGTGAATTTACAACATTATTGATTAATGCATGGCCAGCCTTGTATTTCCTGTACTTATCTACTCTCATTATTTGTGCGGCATGACGAATGAGTGTTGCTCTCAGCAGACCAACACGAATCTCCAAGCATTAATAAGGAGAAATGTGCGAAATACACGTACAGGCTGAAAATCTTGGTGTTATACTAGCCCGATTGAGTAAAGCCTCACGGCAGGTTATGCTAGACCCGTTGAGCGTCTCTCACGGCAGGTTATATTAGCCCCGTTGAGTATAAAAAATACTACCCATGCTAGTCATGAAAAGTTGTTTTGCAAAGACAAGCTTAAAAAATAGATCTCAACCGTCCAACTTCGTAGGCATAGTTGGACGGCCTAGATCGCACGCGGGACCGAGTAGCATGCATGCACATGATCGCCACCAACCCACCTCCCTGCTGGTGCAAACGGATTCTTTATGGGAGTCACAGACGTTGAGTTACGGTGGTCAAAGGAAGAAGGTCCGCAAACCCTAAAACTAGGGTTTGCCGACAGTTGCGACCACGCAACTTGGAACCACCGTACATGAACGGTTTGGAGGCGTCGTCACCAAATGATGGCACCTACATGACCACCATGGGCCCACCTCTATGGTGAAAAAATCGGCCGGTGCCCATGGTTGTTGTACGTCTCGATTTTCGTGCCCAAAGGTGGCATGTAAGGCCACTTCTAACTCGGCCATCCGTCATCACAGGCAAGAACGGGCGACCCAGATCGCTCCAATGAGATTCAACTCTACATGGGCGTGTAGATTAGCATCCTGC
Source organism: Papaver bracteatum (assembly GCA_023529315.1). NCBI lineage: Eukaryota > Viridiplantae > Streptophyta > Magnoliopsida > Ranunculales > Papaveraceae > Papaver > Papaver bracteatum. The sequence goes on from JAJJWX010004158.1 coordinate 95,878, forward strand.
CTACCTGTAGGACCAATCATTCCTCCCTTGCATGCCTCCCAAGGCATAAAACCGTTAGGGTGAAAAAGGAAGCTCGCAAGCCTTCCAAACCCTAATCCAACGGTTATCTCTCCATCAATCTCGTCTGTCCAAGTTCGCATGCTTTGATGAATAACCTAGGAAGAGAGTTAGGTGGCAAACAAGGTATCACCGTGATCACCATTATCCACACTTCCCCATGGCATAACCGTCCAAGGTGGGTCCCGCTCATGCGACCTCCGAACAACGCCTGAACATAGCTAGTTGAGTCACTTCAACTTGCAATCTTTTCATCAAGGTTGTGTAGGCTTCAAGCATGTTAAGCATATTTAATGCACCGCATGCATACAATATGCGCCTACAAACAACTTGATTATTTTACCTAGCACCGTTTGCTACCTTATGTGGGTCCCATGACTCACTCGAGACGTTAATCACGTCACAACTGGGGGATACAAACTGGGGTATTGGTCTGGCGGTTTACAGCGTGCAGCGTGCAACACGCCATCACAAGATCGTGTCATGGAAACATGGGCGGTTAGCGATGATGGGAGAAGTGGGCAAGCAACAATGTGACACTAACACACAACTCCACTTCCTCCATCACTCCACTTCCTCCACTTTCCCACGAGAGACGTGATGAAGGCTTATCGACTTGTATAAATAGGTTCTCCTCCTTATTTCCAACAACACAGAAAAACCAAGTGTTAATACCATCGTATTCAACACCCAGAGCCTGCCTGCAACATTTGCTAGCCTGCTCAACCTTCTGTTAACAAGTCATCAAATAGCCTTCACCTTCATACTCTCAACACCTTCTTCACTTCGCTCCCTAAGATCAACCTCACATCCTTCACCTGTGACCGAAACAAATCTGGAACGGCCGTGTCTTTGGTTTAGGCCATAATTGTACAGATTATCTCTCGAATCAAAAGTGCTCATCGTGCAGAACATTTGTTGAAGGTTTAAATTCACTTCTCATCCACACACACCCAAAATTACCTAAACCTGCAAAAGTAGTTTTCTCCCACAAACAACGTCGCATGTTGTAAACCGCCAAACCAATACCCAAAGAGGATCCCCCAGTTTGTGATATGTGTTGATGTCTCGAATGTTTTTGTGGAAAACATGTAGCATATTATTGTTTCCTGGAAAGTCGAGCTTGGAAGACTTGGTAGCTTGGTGACCTTCAACGGCCGAGATTTTGCATCTTTAGAGGAAAGGTAGTCGTTGATCATCGCATGCCTTCGTTCATTGGTGGATGCATAGGGAAGGCCAGCATGGTGGCGCGGCTAGGTTGGCATGCCATGGTGGCATGGTCAAACTTAGGTTTTCGGGCCAAAGGTTACCATGTATTGTCTGGTAACCTTGGATGGCTAGGATTTTCTCCTGAGATTGAAGGGCAACCGTTGATTATCGCATGCCTTCACTTGGTTAGCCGTGTAGGGAAGACCAGCATGGTGGCGCGACTAGTAGCATGATGGTGTGACCAAACTTAGGTTTTTGGGACAAAGATTACCATGTGTTGTCTGGTAACCTTGATGGCTAGGATTCACTCCTGGGATTAAAGGGCAACCGTTGATTGTTGCACGCCTTCGCTTTTGGCAGCCGCGTAAGGAAGGACAGCATGGTAGCGCGACTAGGGCCAAGGAAGGGGGAGTTTGACTTGGTATGTGGGGATAAGGGTTTGCCATGGGTGCATTGCATGGCTAGATTGGCTAGGTACGGTTTGGATTGGCATGTAGGGCCAAGGGTTTGCCATGGGCGCATGGCGCGACTAGCATGGCTAGGTGCGGTTTGGCTTGGAATGTGGGGCCAAGGTTTTCCATGGGAACATGGCGTGGCTAGCATGATATTATGATGCTACAAGTGACGCATAATGATGATGCGTTACAGAGTTGCAGGCCAAGTCAGTATAGCCGTAATGGCGCATCACGCAAGCCATAATAGCGGTATACTGTATAGACTGTCAAGTGTCAAGAATGGCAAAACCCTACATGTCCAATGAAGCACAAGAGTGGCGCTTCATTGTAAATACATTTGGCTAAGGAATGAAGCTTATTGGCCGACACAATAAGGCTTCATTGAGGATAGGAAAAACATGGCCAAAGTTGACAGATGCAACATGCGATGTTGGCATCGATGCATATCAATGGAATTAAGTTGGCCCAAACTCAAGGATGATGAAAGAAGAGTGGAATAGACTAAGAGTTAGTCTATGCATCAGTTCAAGGTAGGGCCAAAGTCTGAACAATGCAAACAAGTTGGTAATGCAAGAGTTGCATTGCTATTGTCAACCTAATTGGCGAAGTGAAGCATATATGACGCATGAGTAACTAGAGTGAGCTTAAGGAGCTATCCTTGATGTTTGAAGCATAAGGTTTATCCGTGCTTGAGTTTGGAATGATAAACATGGAGGGCCGAGAGAGCTGAACGTTGGTGCAAGACAGAATCCAGTATGGCACAACAAGTGGTGCAATACGGCTCAAGTGACGGTTACGAGTTGGTTACGATCTTCACAAGAATACCAATGATGTGAGACGAAGTAGAATGGTTATAAAATAAGTCATAACCATGGGGAATCATTCATAACCACCAAGAACAGGTGTGGCATCTGTTGGCTTGACAACACAAAAGGTGGCAGTTGGAAAAGCAAGGTGGTGGTATAGAAACTACCTGATGGGACACATGTCTGTTCCATGCATGTGCAAGTGTTGTGCACGGTTTTGGCCATTGTAACCACTGTATAAATAGTCCTAAGGAGTAGGAAAATCAGTAGGCTACATAGGAGAGAGTTAGTCTCATGTTTGAGAGAGTTAGGCATTCACCAAGAGGGTGAATGGCTTGTTTTTGGTCCATGTGATGGACGAGTTTTGTAATCTTCCTTTAGTGCAATAAAATGGGTTTGTTGCAGTATCCTTTGTGTTCATTATGTTGTTGATGTTGTGTGATAATCGTTGAAGTGCATGGAAGAACCTCTTATGCTTATGGGGGCATGAAGAGTTAGAGAGAAAAAAGAAAAAACTTCCGTTGCGTATTGCCTTATGAGTGAAGGCAGATGCATACTTTGATGCAACTGTGCAAGTCTAAGTACTTATGGGTGAAGTTGAGTCACTGAACCACATAGTATTGTCGGTCATGTCCCATGAATATTTTAGGCGATTAAATATGTGACAAGTTGGTATCAGAGCTGTGTTTGGGGACACAGTTGCTGATTTTTCTCTCCTTTACTCAAGTTGGTGTCATTTGTTTGTCAAATTTAGTGAAGAATTGTTTGGGTTTCACTAGTATGGAGAATAGAAGAAGTTGGTTTTGTATGGAAAGATCAATTGGCATGAACTTGAAGCTTGAATTATCAGCATGCCATGAAAGTTTATGACAAAGGTGTCAAAATTCCATCTCAAAGTGTTAGACGAACGTGCAAGAATCATTGAAAACTAGGTATTCAAGTGATGGCATGACAAAACTAAGGAGTATGCTGACTTCTATGGTGTAAGTCAGGTGTTAAAGTCCATGTTTCTCACAAGTATGCAAAGATTAGGCATTTGGAATGCATATCTTTGTGGTGTTATCAGTAGCGAGTACATTACATGTTGTAATGGGAATTTTAGAGGAAATTCCCGAATACAAAAAAGTTGATGGCCTTTGCAGTGGCAAAGAAGATGAAGAACATGTCTATGCGATAGATTGAAGGTGTTTTCATCATAGCCAGTTGGTTGGAAGATTAAAGTTATCTCTCTTGAATGCATGTACCTTGGTGGTAATGCAAAGTCTGTTTGTGAATTATCATTTTTGTGGAAATGTGATGCCATAAAGGAAGAATTGGATGGCCAATTCTTATCTAGCATAAAGCTTATTGAAAGGCTGAAGAAATAAGAGCAAGTTAAGGGAAAACCGATATACCACGGTCTTGCGTTTGCAAAGAGTTCTTCGTTGATACTAGATGCACACAAGGAGTGTGTTTGCACCTGGTTTATGAGTGGGATCAATATGCTTGGACAAGGGTGTCCAAAGACCTGCATTTGATCATAACCACAAGCGGATGCTCTTGTCAACTATGAATCAACAATTTTTGCTACTCAAGTTGATTTTGGCGGAGTGGAAAGACAAAGGTTTCCAGATGTGCATGGGCAGTAAAAATGAGTTCCAAGTTTGAAGAAGAATGTGGTATTCTTGCTTCATGGAATGTAGGCAGTGACGCCTCATTTGCAAGGATTGTGCCTTGTTAATATTGTCCAAGATAATTGTCCGCAGAATTCATTGAGTGATATGACTTTGCTGAGCTCTATGGTGATGCTAAGAGTCACCAAGTTAAGTCTGTTCGAGTTGTGCAAAGTTGCACAAGTTTGTGTCAAGATTTGATTGCTAATTGGCATAGCATGTATGCAACAATATCATGAGCCAAATGATATTTTGGCATGGCCAAGATGCATGATGCAGTTGGAAATGCAAAATTAGGCGACTCATAGATGCAGGGAAAAAGAAGGACAAAGTAGTGGTGATGCATAAAGAATGGCATGGAGTCATTATTGAAGAAATCTTCATGAAAGCTAAAGAAACATGATAGCAACAGGTGGAAAAGTGCATGTGGAAAAGTGAATTACTACATTGGGGACAGTAGGTGTTGTCTCGCTTCCTTTGTTTCTTAGAAGCGAAGTTGAAGTCAGTATTGCAAGACTTGTTAGGTCTTACAAGTTGCAATTAGTTGGCGCAAGTATTTGCTCAAGTTTGAGTATACTTTTAGTTTGGGTCGAGTGGACCTTGGTGTTGGAATGAAGTATCTCTATGTAAGGTAGTAGTGAATGAGGGTATTTGAAGTGAAAGATCTTGCCTCTTTCGTTCAAAGTAAAGCTAGTTCGCGTGGAAGATGCTACATAGCATATTAAGCCAAAATATGCAATTGAAGACGTTGAAAGTGAAAGAAGCAAATAAAGGAGTTGGTGGCATAGTCGAGTTTGTTATTGAGAGTTATGTGGAAGTGTGATGGCATATGGCAGCGATAGCATGGAATAACGCATCAAGAATTAAGATGTAAGAACATGATGTTGTTTTTCCGCCACATTAAAGCGTAATAGTTTGAAAGAGAAAATGATGCTTAAAGTGCTGGTTTCAAAGGCGCGTGAAGAGGATGCCTGGGCTTTAGAGAGAGTCGGTCTAATGGGTTATGGGTATCCTAAGTCATGACTAATACAAAAGTCATGCATTTCAATCAAGGTGTTGTGTTGGTGCAAGCAAAGAACATCAAGGTGTTGGTTCTTTGGCATACAAATTATGCGAGTCCGAGAAGGTGAAGTTGGCAACATGATTTGGAGGCCAAATCTAGTAAAAGTGTTGATGTTTGCAAAGTACAGAAAAAGCTATAGGTTGTGGTGCATACCAAGAGTGGTATGAAATCATAAAGTGCATACCTTAAGGCATGGCATGTTTGGCGAAGGTGCAACATGATTGAAGCATAAGGCCAAGTCTTGTATAAGTCCCGTTAAGTTGCGCGGTGCAACTAAAGTCGGAGAATAAAGGAATAATACTATGGTAATGATCATTGATGATAAGTTGGAGGAATCATTGCTTGTGTACACTTAGGCACAAATGATTCAAGTGAAATTCAAGCCAAATTCAGGGAGTTGGAAAGAGGAATTTCCAAGTTGCATTTGAGTATTGATGCATGATTTGAGTAGCCACGTAAGCGTAATGCATGATGCCGAGAAGTGGCTCAAGTATATGATATCAATGGCAAAGTAGTAAAGCTAAGTGATGGTATAAAGTACTAGGTAGAGAAGTTTTGGCAAGGTTAAAGTCCAAACAAAGTTTGCTGATTTCTAAGAAGGGTTCAGAAGCGTACAAGGCCAGAGAACAAGTATAACGAGTATACTTTGTTGCATTCAACGAGGGCTTTGAACGGATTAGGTGGGGGAGGTCTATTACGGTGCTTCAAGTAATGCATAATGATGACGCGTTACAGAGTTGCAGGCCAAGTCAGTATAGCCGTAATGGCGCATCACGCAAGCCATACTACCGGTATACTGTATAGACTGTCAAGTGTCAAGAATGGCATAACCCTACAGGTCCAATGAAGCGCAAGAGTGACACTACATTGTAAATACATTTGGCTAAGGAATAAAACTTATTGGCCGAAACAATAAGGCTTCATTGAGGAAAGGAAAGACATGACCAAAGTTGACATATGCAACATGCGATGTTGGCATCGATGCATATCCATGAAATTGAGTTGGCCCAAACTTAAGGATGATGCAAGAATAGTGGAATATACTAAGAGTTAGTCTATGCATTAGTTCAAGGCAGGGCCAAAGTCTGAATAATGCAAACAAGTTGGTAATGCAAGAGTTGCATTGTTATTGTCAAGCTAATTGGCGAAGTGAAGCATATATGACACATGAGTAACTAGAGTGATCTTAAGGAGATAGACTCGATGTTTAAAGCATAAGGATTATCCATGCATGAGTTTGGAATGATAAACATGCAGGGCCGAGAGAGCTGAACGTTGGTGCAAGACAGAATCCAGTATGGCACAACAAGTGGTGCGATACGGCTCAAGTGACGGTTACGAGTTGGTTACGAGCTTCACAAGCATGCCAATGATGTGAGACAAAGTAGAACGGTTATAAAATAAGTCATAACCATGGGGGAGCATTCATAACCATCAAGAACAGGTGTGGCATCTGTTGGATTGACAACACAAAAGGTGGCAGTTGGAAAAGAAAGCTGGTGGTATGGAAACTACCTGATGGGACACATGTCTGTTCCATGCATGTGCAAGTGTTTTGCACGGTTTTTTCCATTGTAACCACTGTATAAATAGTCCTAAGGAGTAGGAAAATCAGTAGTCTACATAGGAGAGAGTTAGTCTCATGTTTAAGAGAGTTAGGCATTCACCAAGAGGGTGAATGGCCTGTTTTTGGTCCATGTGATGGACGAGTTTTGTAATCTTCCTTTAGTGCAATAAAATGGGTTTGTTGGAGTATCCTTTGTGTTCATTATGTTGTTGATATTGTGTGAGAATCGTTGAATTGCATGGCAGAACCTCTTATGCTTTTGGGGGCATGAAGAGTTAGATAGAAAGAAGAAAAGACTTCCGTTGCGTATTGCCTTATGAGTGAAGGAAGATGCATACTTTGATGCAAGTGTGCAAGGCTGATTACTTGTGGGTAAAGTTGATTCAATGAACCGCATAGTATTGCTGGTCATGTCCCATGAAATTTTAGGCGATTAAATGGGCATGTGACACTTGGCTAGGTGTGGTTTGGCTTGGCATGTGGGGCCAAGGGTTTGCCATGGGTGCATAGCGTGGCTAGCTTGGATAGGTGTGGTTTGGCTTGGCATGTGGGGCCAATGGTTTTCCATGGGCGCATGGCGCGTCTAGCTTGGCTAGGTGCGGTTTGGCTTGGCATGTGGGGACAAGGGCTTGGCATGACCAAGTTAGGTTCGTGACCAAGCTTGGGTTTTGGGCTAAAGGTCGTTTGGTAACCTTGGACTACTAGGATTTTCTCCTGGGATTGAAGGGAGACCGTTGATTGTCGCACGCCTTCGTTTTGGTAGCCGCATAAGTAAGGCCATCATGGTGGCGTGGCTAGGTTGTCATGGGGCCATGGAAAGGTGAGTTTGGCATGGCGCGGTAGGTGTGGCTGACATGGTTTTCCATTGGCACAGAGGTGCGGCTAGCATGGTTGGCATGCCTTGGCGTGGTAGGTGTGGTTGGCATGGTTTTCCATTGGTACAAGGGTGCGGCTAGCATGGTTGGCACGCCTTGGCGCGGTAAGTGTGGATGACATGGTTTGCGATTGGCACAGGGGAGCGGCTAGCATGGTTGGAATGCCTTGGCGCGGTAGGTGTGGCTGGCATGGTTTTCCATTGGCACAGGTGTGCGGATAGCATGGTTGGCATGCCTTGGCGCGGTAGGTGTGGCTGGCATGGTTTTCCATTGGCACATGGGTGCGGCTAACATGGTTGGCATGCCTTGGCACGGTAGGTTGGATGGCATGGTTTGCTATTGGCACAAAGGTGCGGCTAGCATGGTTAGCATGCCTTGGAGAGGTAGGTGTGGCTGGCATGGTTTGCCATTAGCACAGGGGTGCGGCTAGCATGGTTATCATGCCTTGGCACGGTAGGTGTGGCTGGCATGGTTTTCCATTGACACACATGGGAATTAGGGTTTGGTTTGTCGTAACCCTAATTAGTATTAAAAGAAAAAGATACCCCGGTAATTTTTCACAGACATATTAAAGGTTTCAATAATTGCGCCTAGTAAAAGATTATTAATTAAATGCTGCGACGTAACTGTCTGACTAGGGTTTAGGGTTTTACGATTTCAACCCTAAGCTTAAAACCACCATCAACAAGAAGCTTCTTTCCACCATGGAGATTATGGGCAAGTCATGGCTTCTCTATAAGTTTGAGGATCAGACTCGGGTAAGTATGTAATGTAACCAGGATAAGTTTTCTTAGTTTTAGCCCTTTTACATCTTCTAGGTTCTACTTCTGGTTCATCTTCCTCTAAAGGTAATAACTGACTAGTTGAAGGCACGTCTAGGGGATCATCAATACATATCTTACGAGAGTCACGTTTCAAAAGAAACACATTCTCAAAAAACTCAACATCCCTAGACTCCATGATAGTATTCAAACCTATGTCACAAATTTCAGAACTCACAACCATAAACCTATGAGTACTAGAATGCTCAAGATACCCTATAAAAACACAATCAACGGCTATAAAAACACAATCAACGGTTTTGGGTCCTATCTTATTTTTTTTAGGAGGAGGGATGCCCACCTTTTCCAAGCACCCCCATACTTTGAAGTAATCATAAGATGGTTATCTACCTTTCCATAACTCATATGGAGTTTTATCTAATCCTTTAAAGGGTACTCTGTTCAGAATATAATTGGCGGAAAGGATACCCCCCCCCCCCCACACACACACACACACAAATTCGAAGGTAATCCTGAACTAATCAACATGGCATTCATCGTATCCTTAAGGGTACGGTTCTTACGTTCATCTACACCATTGGATTGAGGTGAATAAGGGGTTGTAGTATCATGTATTATGCCATGTTCTTCATAAAAATCTCCTACGGGAATTTCATACTCAACACCACGGTCAGACCTAACAGTTTTAATGGTAGTATTCAATTGGTTTTCAACTTCACTTTTATAAATCTTAAAGGTTTTTAAGACATCATCCTTTCCTCTAAGTAAGTAAACATGGCAGTACCTTGTACAATCATCTATAAAAGTAATAAACCATTTCTTACCACCTCTTGTATGAACTGACTTCATATCTACTAGGTCTGAGTGGATTAAGTCTAAGAGTTTAGAGTTTTTCTGGACATTCTTATTGAATGATTTCTTAGAATGCTTAGATTCAACGCAAATCTCACACTTATGATTTTTATCTAAAGTGAATTTGGGTATGCAGCCTAAGCTAGCCAGTTTATGCATTGATTTATAATTTGCATGACCAAGTCTACAATACCAAACGTTCAATGACACACTCATGTAAGCAGAAGAATCATTCAATTTCAATTCAGGATAGGTTACATTAAGTTTATAAAGACCCCCAGTCTTATAACCCTTACCCACATAATCATTTCCCTTAGTTACTATAAGTTTTCCAGACTCAATTGTAATTTAAAACCCTTATCATCAAAAACAGAACAAGAAACAAGATTTTTGCAGACGTCTGGAACATGAGAACTTCATTCAATGTGAGAGTCTTTCTAGATGTGAGCTTCATACCGACCTTTCCTTTTCCTGCAACCTCTGATGCATATGAGTTACCCATATAGAGTTTCTCGCCTTCCCCTACCCTCTAGTAGGAGGTGAACATGTCTTTGTTCCCACAAACATGCTTGGTAGCTCCAGAATCTACCCACCAGTCCGTCACATTGGTCACCAGATTAACTTCAGACACTATAGTTGAAAACTCGTCTTTTTTTTCCTCAAACAAGTTAGCAATATTCTTCTTATCCTTACGTTGTCTACAGTGAACTGCCATATGACCAGTATTTCCACATACCCAACAAGCACCTTCAATTTTAGTAATGTCATAATCTGGTTTACGAAACATACCTTTCTTGTTAGGTCCATGCTTCGAGTTGCGATAGTTGATGTCACTGTTAGAGCATTGCTCGGCTGAACCTACCAAGCGTTGGTATGTAAAGTTTGGTTGTCATATTTTAGTGAAGCAAAACTCATTTAAGAGTCACTTGATTTAAATGTATTAGGGTGAGACATTACAAGTATTGCGAAGACTTGAAGAAGTGAAGAAGAACGGAGATACAATGACAACATAATCCTTCCACTTGAGGTTAGTGATATTTGACTTGAACTGTTTCATTCCCTAACGTATCTTTCAAGTCGTGCATATTAAAAATATAAAACTGCGAAGCATGAACACTCTAGATAGACATAGTATTAATGAATACAATATGAAATTTCTTGCTTAACCATTAAACTTTGTATATAAGACATCGACATAATCGTATGAATGCTATTGTGATTATGTATGGGTATGAGGTGAGGATTTCATCCTAGGGAACAATGTTTACATGTGTTCTAAGGAAATAAGATCATGATATGTGTTATGAACCGAAAAGGAAATCGCTAGGCGTTATTGGGGTTGTTCTTCATTGCGTATCATATGAACGATCAATATGTGTGAATGAGTATAACCGCTCATGACTTGTTTGTGTTCTTGGTAGAATTATTCACATAAGGCCTGACTTAGGTATTGGTATGACTTTTATTAGTGAAACCGATCTTAAGTAATTACCTGGGGTATGATCGGGTTGTGTATGTCTGAACTTATTTATGGGAAGAGGGGAACCGATCCTTGTAAGAGGTGCAGTGCATCACAAGGGGAACCGATCCTTGTATGAGGTGCAACACGGTTTATGGAAGAAAGGGGAACTGATCCTATGAACATGTGCAACAAGTTTTTGGGAAGGGGAAACCGATCCTATGGACGGACATGTGCAGTTCATACAAGTTAGATACCAAATATATGTGGGGAACCGATCCTAGTACCTAGTCAGTCGTATCTTTGGTAAGCTAGTGTAACTGTGCACAGTACTCAAATGGAGGTAGAACCGAAACTTGTTTTGGTAGAACCGTAAACCCATGAGTTGTGATTGAGTGGAACTTGATCAATCACATAGTTCTTGAAAGTCAGATGAACCAATTCTAAACTTGTTTGGAAGTGTGGTAAATCGGTTTCAAGTGAGCAAGCATGGTAAAGACTTGCAAGAGTAAGATGTCGACACTCTTTGAACACGGTGCATTAATGTTTATTCTATTTTGTTCAAAGATATTCCTTAAAGGCTAAGAATTAAGGAAGTCCCAAGATAGAATTAAATAAGGTAAGAATCTTTTTAATTATATATGGAAAATGAGAATTAGTAATGTGTATTTGCTAATTAAAGATTTTCCAAGGAGATTTTTATCACATTTTTGGATAGTGCATTCACAGGAATTATGAAAACCGAATTTGGGTAAATATGGAAAATATCTTGAGAATATTTTCGGTTTTGGAAATTCCTTAGTGTCCAAACTTCCTTGTCTATAAATGCTTTGAGTTTGCATTTCTAGTAAACTAATCCTGCGTAACCTAGACTTCCTCTTTTGTCTTTGTTACTGGTGAAGCCGCCTATCGGAGAGGAGAGTAATCTAATTAGGTGAAATCTCATACGACCGCTCAATTTAAAGTCTTCTTTGGGATTGAGAAGCTCTAGCGCGACCCGTTGGTGGGAAACTAGATATTGCGGTTTATCTTTAGTTTTCGTATTGATTTGATTGACTAACGGTGGTTGAATCTTGATTGCATCTAGTTTGTTTATGCTTGAGAATCTTCTCTTCTGATATAAGATTCACTCAAACTAGTTCAAGGTTTCGACAGGGATCATTAGACTGTTGTTTGTTATACCTCCGATTTTTCAATTGGTATCAGAACAGGCAAACATGCTTAAGACCTTATAAGTCTGTGTAAGGTATGATATTAATTCAAGGAGAAACTAAGCATGTTTAGTTGTCGAAAACACATGAACATTGTGACTGAAATTTATAGTACCTTGATGCAAGTAGTTATTTTCTATTTGTTGTGAGAATGACCTCATCTGATTTGGAAATCTAACTTTACTGAAATTGTTTGTGTGGTTAAGCTATGAATATGGGTATTTCAATTCCTTGGTTATTGGCTGATTATTTTTGCCACTTCTTGGTTGAATCTCCTAGAAATGTTAAAACTACTTATTTTAGAATCACCATGGTGATGATATGCTAGCTTCTTTATGTCTCTGTATTTTGCCACACTAAACGTAATGATAGGACAGTTGATATGGTAGTGTGCGATATCGTTGCTTGCCAGGATAATAAGAGAGGTGTCTCCATTTGCGAAGAGTGGTGGTGATGTTTTATACTAGTGCATACTTGCTTATTTGAGTAGATAGGCATGCATTTCACTGTCCGTATGTAGTAGAGGTACTAGCTTTTCCTCTTCAGCACTTTCATGTCATTTTTCCATACTGGGCATATCTTTGGCATTTATAGGATTATTTTGGTCGGCGTTAAATTTAAATTATTTGGAAAGGATAATGGGAAATAGAAAATGGTTACTTTAGAGCATACTAGAGGCAGAAATAGATAGAATGTTGTAGCCGGAAATGTCATTCATTTTTGGTATAGCTGGTGCTCTGTTTAGTAGAATATAATATTAATTTCATTTGTACCATTATTGTTCATTCTGATGCACATTTCTTTGAAAATTTTATGAATGCAGTACCTCTATATTTAGTGGGATTTGATTTGAACTGTGAATTACAAATTAGTTTTGTGTAGGAAAAAGTATGACTGTGGTTAACGAATTTTCTAATTGGTTAACAAAAATATCATTAGATAGTTAATTTTTCTGGGATATCTTCGTTTGAACTCGCCTGATAGCATGTCTGCGGTAGTCTGACACGATGGCTAGATAAGTAGATTAGAATTATATACGGCTTATGAAGGTATTATCATTATCATTTAAATTTGTGTTATTTTTATCTACAATAAGATAAGATATTATCAAGTTCAGGTTTGGTAGGCCGATTTTATAGATTCATTTGGAATGTGTCCAATGCCTGCTAGATTTAGGCTGGTTGATATTATGATTGGATATTGCAATGGAAATATGTACAATATAACCAATACTACTATGTTGATAACCAGCTTGAACTGTTGGTTAATGTTTTCATTTTGAAAGTGGTTGGGGGATTCTCATTTTAAAGGTGTTATTTACTTTATGGATAGTTAGTTCGAACTGTTAGTTATTTGTTATCCATATTGAAAGTAAGCAGTTGGCTTCCAAAGGAGCTCATGTCATTTAGATCATGTACAGAAACTAGCTGGGTAGTCTAGCGCATACATTTGTGCTTGTATTTACTGGTTTAGATCAACAGGTGATATTCTTTCCATTTTATATTCAAAAAGGAATCCCCTTTGTTATGTATTGAATTGTTTTAGCTAGTGCTTGTGCTGGACTGGTCATAATGGAATAGGTTTTCTTGTTACTTAATTACATCTCTGTTTTTATAGAAATTCTAGGAGTAAATTACATACCGAGATACAAATTTAGTGTATAAATTGGTATTTGCTATATTTGGAATCAATTTACTTGATAGTTGATAAGAGGTAGTTGCTACTGTGGGTAGTTCATACTATCTAAAACTAAATTGATGAACTACGGTCATGCTTGATCCCTTTGAGAAACGAAGAGGGTACGTAAGCAGCTGTTATGCGGTTCAACACAACTCTACATGGTTGTTCATATCATCTGAAAGTGTTGGTTGTTTTTTTGGCAGTTCATACCATGCGTTCGGAGATGATTGTAACCCTGACATCGGGAACTGGCCGTATAAGATATTGGAAGTGACAACTAGCCAGGGGGATGTTAGAAGTGGAAACTGGCCATGGAAATATTGGAAGTGGAAACTGGCCACGTGAATGGTGGAAGTGGCAACTGGCCATGGGAATGGTAGAAGTGGCAACTGGTCACGGGAATGGTAGAAGTGGCAACTGGCCACGAGAATATTGGAAGTGGCAACTGGCCACGGGAATGGTAGAAGTGGCAACTGGCCACGGTAATGGTAGAATTGGCAACTGGCCACAGGAATATTGGAAGTGGCACCTGGCCACGGGAATGGTAGAAATGGCAACTGGCCATGGAAATTTTAGAAGGGGAAATTGGCCGTGTATAAATTATTGGGGTTGGCAACTGGCCATATAAGTCTATTATTTTTGGCAACTGGTCGTCTCCCATTTTGACAACTGGTCGTCTCTTATAATTGCAGAATAAATGCTAAGTGTGCTTGCTTGTAATGCAGTTTGGATAATTCGAATTCGAGTTTCTCAGAAGAATTTGAAAATCTGGTTTCTTGAGTGGCGTATCAGAGAGTCGGATCTTGCCAAGCGGCCCGAAACCCGGTTCCTTAGAAGTGAAGATTCCATGATACGTCACAATATGTGTTTCGATGGTTTTCAACTTTTTCTTGCAATTGTTAAAACCGATTTTCAACCTGTCTCTAGTAAAGGTTGGTTGTTGTTATTCTTTTGTTTTTGGCATGAGAATGACAACATGATGGTATTTCGATATCAATTCTCCCGAAAAAAGAAGGCGATGGAATCATATTTGGAAAAGTTGGATGCGAAATTGAGGTAACAATCCTGTTAGTTAATTGTTTTCCTGTTTTAAGAAAAGCCTATTTTTATTTGATATATATATATTGCTTTTGCTTAAAAGAAACTGTTGGTACAATTGATGTGCTTATTCCATTATGATGTATGGATGTGTGTGTTATTCAATTGTTTCCGGTTAAGTAAAACTTTTGCTATCTTGCTTTGTTTGTGTGATATCAATAGTTTAGACTTACAAAAGTTGGTGCAATTACGGTGCTTTATTGTCTATGTTAATTCAATTGCTTCCAGTTAAGTAAAACAATTATTACTTTGCTTTATTATGTAGTATGAATTGTATAAGCTTACAAAATTTCGGTGCAATAGTAAAACTGTGGTTTATATGTTGTTTCTATTGTATCCAGTTGAGGTGAATAATTATGCAAGTTGATTTATTGGTTTCTATGAATTATTTATGGCTTAACGAATGAATATATTGATGGGAGGAGTTGTTTAGTCCTATTCGATTCCGGATAATCTAAGCTAAGTTAATTCTGATCTTAGTTAGACTTATCAAAGTGGAGGTTTCAGTTATTCAAGTCTAGCCGAAAGCCTAAACAAGGAAATGCTAGTTAACTAACCTAGTATTTGGCTTGTTTGAAATCTAAAGGTCTAAGTTATATGGATAATTAGAACCTGATGAGAAAAATGGAGTTTATCTTTATTTTGGTCTTAGCGAATGAAGCGGTTGTATTTATACAATCGGTTTAGCAAAGGAACTAAGTTGCTTAGTTGATTTTTGATTTGCTAAACTAGTTGGGAAAATTGCTTCGGGAAATTATTTCCCTGATAACATATCAAAACGTAATTACTTGTAGTTTCGGTTTTGATATTGGTTATCAAAAATGGTGTGTAAAACCCTCGTGCTTGACTCAACAGGTTGCAAGTCTATTTTTGAGACTTGTAAGATCCTTTTCGTGTTGTCCATTATTTGTTCTTTGCTTTGTCATTTTTGTGACAAAAAGGGGGAGAAATATATGGATTAAACAAGTGATGATGGTATCAATATATGATTGATTGGTGTCACTAGGGAAGAGGACGATGGTACTTGAACATTTATCTAACGAATGAGGAAAAGCATAGACAAAGGGGGAGTAACATATCATATGAATGGGATAAAAAATATGTGCGGATTGAATATCTACCTAGCTCATCTTTAGGGGGAGTATAAGCTTTGTTATTATAGTGCATCTACTACATTTTTGAGGATTGAATGAATACATGTTATTGTGCTATGGATTCGGGAATCAAGTGTATGTGTAATGAATTATTGTAATTTGTTTATCCATATGATTATAAAAGTTTTGTTACTAAAATTGACAAAGGGGGAGATTGTTAGAGCATTTCTCAATTGAACCCACCAAGCGTTGGTATGTCAAGTTTGGTTGTCATATTTTAGTGAAGCAAAACTCATTTAAGAGTCGCTTGATTTAAATATACTAGAGTCAACTTCGTATAGGTTAGCTTGAAAGTATTAGGGTGAGACATTACAAGTATTTCGAAAACTTGAAGAAGTGAAGAAGAACGGAGCTACAACGATAACATAATCCTTCCACTTGAGGTTAGTTATATTTGACTTGAACTGTTTCATTCCCTAACATATCTTTCAAGTCGTGCATATTGAAAACATAAAACAGCGAAGCATGAACACTCTAAATAGACATAGTATTAAGAAATACAATATGAAGTTTTTTGTTTAACCATTAAACTTTGTATATAAGACATCAACATAATCGTATGAATGCTATTATGATTATGTATGGGTATGAGGTGAGGATTTCATCCAAGGGAACACTGTTTACATGTGTTCTAAGGAAGTAAGTTCATGATATGTGTTGTGAACCAAAAAGGAAATCGGCAGGCGTTATTGGGGCTGTTCTTCATTGCATATCTTATGAACGACCAATATGTGTGAATAAGTATAACCGCTCATGACTTGTTTGTGTTCTTGGTATAACTATTCACATAAGGCCTGACTTATGTATTGGTATGACTTTTATTAGTGAAACAGATCCTAAGTAATCACCTGGGGTATAATCGGGTTGTGTATGTCTGAACTTATTACTGGGAAGAGGGGAACCGATCCTAGTAAGAGGTGCAGTGCATCACAAGGGGAACCGATCCTTATATGAGGTGCAGCACGGTTTATGGAAGAAAGGGGAACCGATCCTATGAACATGTGCAAAAAGTTTTTAGGAAGGGGGAACCGATCCTATGGACATGTGAAGTGCATACAAGTTAGATACCAAATATGTGTGGGGAACCGATCCTAGATCTTTGGTAAGCTAGTGTAACTATGCACAATACTCACATGGAGGTAGAACCGAAACTTATTTTGGTAGAACCGTAAACCCATGAGTTGTCATTGAGTGGAACTTGATCAATCACATAGTTCTTGAAAGTCATATGAACCGATTCTAAACTTGTTTGGAAGTGTGGTAAATCGGTTTCAAGTGAGCAAGCATGGTAAATACTTGTAAGAGTAAGATGTCGACACTCTTTGAACACGGTGCATTAATGCTTATTCTATTTTGTTCAAAGATATTCCTTAAAGGCTAAGAAGGAAGGAAATCCCAAGATAGAATTTAATAAGTTAAGAATCTTTTTAATTAAGGGTTTTTAATTATATATGGAAAATGAGAATCAGTAATGTACATTTTCTAATTAAAGATTTTCCAAGGAGATTTCGATCACATTTTTGGACAGCGCATTCACAAGAATTATGAAAACCGAATTTGGGTAAATATGGAAAATATCTTGAGAATATTTTCGGTTTTGGAAATTTCTTGGTGTTCAAACTTCCTTGTCTATAAATACTTTGAGTTTGCATTTCTAGCAAACTAACCTTGCGTAACCTAGACTTACTCTTTTGTCTTTGTTACTGGTGAAGCCGCCTATCGGAGAGAAGAGTAATCTAATTAGGTGAAATCTCTTACGTCCGCTCAATTTAATGTCTTCTTTGGGATTGAGAAGCTCTAGTGCCACCAGTTGGTGGGAAACTAGATATTGCGGTTTATCTTTAGTTTTCGTATTGATTTGATTGACTAACGGTGGTTGAATCCTGATTGCACCTAGTTTGTTTATGCTTGAGAATTTTCTCTTCTGATATAAGATTCACTCAAACTAGTTCAAGGTTTCGACAAGGATCTTTAGACTGTTGTTTGTTATACCCCCGCTTTTTCAATTGGCATCAGAACAGGCAAACACGCTTAAGACCTTATAAGTCTGTGTTTTTGGAAATCTAATTTGTATGGATAGTTCTGTATCTCAAACTCATACGTATATAAATGAGTTATAAAAGTTTTGATTATGCTAAATATCTTGAGCTTACCTCCAAGGATAAATCCTTTGTTGATTCTTCCGAATCCCAATGTAGGAATTATTTACTATTAGATTTTGATAACATTCCTTTTGATGAGACATTTAGCTCCATGTCTGAAAATGAAATGGAACTCTCCAGAAATAAAAAAAATTACAGCTAAAACTATTGTTTTACAAGATGCTAAGATAAAATTTCTTTAAGAAAAACATGATTAGCTTATTGATGAACTTGAGAAGTCTCTCGGTCGAGAACGGGAACTCTATAGCATTATTGAGTCCTTCTCTAACAATATCGAAAAACTTGTTCAAGAAAATACTCTACAACGCGAAAAGATTAGTACTCTTGAGGATATTGTTAAAGAAGATTCAATTAGATAAAAACGTTTGATCGAGACTCGTTCATCTGATCTGAACAACCTTCGTTTTGATAAAGTGAAATCGGTTTCTTCCCTTCTTATAACCCGGGAACAGTGCACATCCTTGAAAAATAATTTTTTTTTGTTTTAATGAGGAATTCTTCTGTACCAATCTCTAATTCTCAGACAGAATTACAGTACATGAAAAAAAGTTCTCCAAAGGAAGTCCCTACTATGAAGTGTCTACATAACTTGCAGTTTTCTAATAGGGCTATGAATTTACAGGTTCCTTCCATTGTTTCTCTTCCACAAACTTGTTCTTTCTATGGGAAAAAGAATCACTACGTCCAACATTGTTTTGCTAGAAAGAAACAGATTTCTAATTTCAAATTCTACTTCTTTTTACAGTCGATGGAGTAAATTGTCTGACGACATTGACAATGGATTTCATTCCTGCAGATAGCTAGAACTCTCATAAAAGGGACTTCAATGGTCACTCATTTCGAAATATCTATAGGGATCGTGTTTCTCCTCTTGGTTCAAACTCTTATACCACAAAAATATGCATTCCCAATGTTTATGAGAATAAGTCTGGTAGATCTAAGTCTAGAAGGTGGAGACCTCTCTCCTATAATCCCCTGGAACCAAAAACTAGAGGTCGTAAACTTAATCCTCAGAAAATTCCCTCTAATGGATTTTCTAAAAATGCTATGTTGAATTCTTCTAGAATAAGAAATAACAGAAGGAAGGTAAGGAATACAAGGATCAAACCTTCTGATGGTATTTACAATTCATCTCTCAATCTTCATGGTGGGATTACATCTTACTCTGTCACTTAACTCTAGGTAACTGTATCCTTGTATATAACTTGAAAGTTGCAAGGATGATTGTTTGAGAGTTGCCCAAGTCTACTGTAAATTACCATTAGTCTCGTGTTTGATTTATCTTTTTGTGAAGATCCAATTCTTGACTCCCATTATTTAATGTATTTTCTCCTTATGCTCTAATTGATTATTTTGATTATTGACCTATATAAGTAGGAGATACCAAAAAGTATATTTCCTTTCATTGGATCCCTTTGATCCATTAACCTTCCTTGACCGATCCACGAACGTCTGTGTCCTTGCATGGGATCATTCAGGGTTTCCATAACAAGTGTTTGTAAACATATATATAGATTATATACTGTTGATCCTTCCTAATAAAAAAAAAGGATGGAGAACTCTTCAAGACCTAAGGAAGTGGTGAATCTTGAGATGGAGGAAGACGTTAAAGGATGTGATTATGTTCAAGAACTTGTCTTGAAAAAGATGATTGAAAGAAAGGAGTACAACTCCTGGATTAATAAATCTGTCAAAGACTTAATTATTTTTCAGAATGACTTAAAGGTTGAGTTTGCGAATCTTCAACTGCAAATAAATCATCTCATTGATGGTCGGACCAAAATCCTTGAAAATCAAAATATCTTGATTCGGAATCAGAAGAAACTCATTATGGACTATGTCAAAGCTAGGCATCTTTCCCGCATTGTTGATCGAAAAGTTAATGTTCTAACTCATGAACATGGAGTCTCTACTGTCAAAAGAATCAAGGATATCAGTGATACCTTTTATGATGGACCCTCTCAAAGGTATGAAGTTATCAAAGAAACTTGATTTTTGTTATTTTGTCTAGGAAACTTCTTATGAGAATTTATTCTTGTGTTTTAAGAAGGATATCTAGGGTTTGGAATAGCAATTATTGTGAGTACACATAGCTATTTCCAACGATTTTCATCTTGCAATGTTTTTATATTTATTTATTTATTTAAATTCTAAAGTTTATTTGGTAGATGATTTTGCAGTATTAATCTTTATGGTTTATATATTGCAACTTGTTATGGGATATGTGTGTTTGCATCCGTGAACTATGATTGTCCCATATTTGTCAAAAGTTAAGTTTTTCATATGTCATTTTGCAAATATTAATAAAAGATTGAATGAACTTTTGACAAAAAAAGTTAAGCCTATTATGTCATTATGCAAATATTGATGGAAGATAGGATGAACTTTTGTCTACAAAGACTAAGTCTATTACATGTCTATATGCAAATATTGATGAAAATAGAATGAATCTTTGAATATTCCGTGGTCTTCCCTGATCCACATCTTTGTGTAAATATTGTGTGGCTCCATAAGTTCTCTTATGTTGAGCATTTTTGATTAAATTAATCATTGGTTCTCTTGTGGTTAATTTAATTGAGTATTTTGGATATAAATTCATGTTTCATGTGATTTTTTAATGTCCAAAGAAATCCTTCTTTTCTCGTGAAAATAAGGTCGCTCTTGTTGTTCTTTCGGGAATGACATTATATGGGGGAGAGTTCTTAATTGAACTTGTGCTTAATTTCCAAATCTTTGTGGGGAGTGTGGCTGTGGAATATTATTGGAGTTCTCTTATATCTTTATTAACTCCTTGATAAATCCATTTAGTTTCGGCTATATGATTGCATCTAAACAAAGTTGATATGTTGTTCTCTTTTGGTCATGAAGTATCTCTATGGAAATTTCATTAGGATCCCCCTAGTTTTCATACCTTTGCCAATTTTTATTAAATAAAAGGGGGAGAATTAATGTGTAGTTCACACTACAAATACATATGGTTTACGGATCATTATGTAAGGGGGAGTGGTTTTCATGTGAGATGAAGTATTGACTAAGGGGGAATGATACATATCACCATAGTATTGTTGTCAAATATGTTATACAATTGGTCTTTGATGATGTATAATATAACTATGACATTGTATAACAATGATCGAGAGAAACTGTTTTCTCATTGTTATAGCTACGTATCTTCAACAATATTGATGCTCAGTTGAAAACATTCAGAATCATTGGAGTACTTAGAAGTGACGAAGATTTCGAGTAATGTTGAAGAACCAAGGAAATCAAGCATTTGTATTGAGAGCTACAAAGTTTATTTATTTTGTATTCTATATGTATGGATAGTTTTGTCACTAAAATTGACAAAAGGGAATATTGTTAGAGCACTGCTCGGTTGAACTCGCAAGCGTTGCTATCTCAAGCTTGTTGTCAAAACTATAAGTCTTGATTTCTAGTCTACTTATAGCTAAGTCTCGGACTAGGATAGAAAGTGTAGTTGAGCATTAGACTTCATAACTTTTATCGATTGAAGATGAAGAACTGCTAAGGGGAGCTTGTGGAACTTCATCAATAAAAGGTATGTGGAGACCTGAACTCATCTATCACTCAAAAGTCTATCTACTCTATCTCTTATTTGAGACAAAAGTCGTACAGCTATATAGGATTCAATTATACACATTTGATATTTGGAGTTAAGTTTAACTCGCTTACATATTTCTCGAAATATGTGTTGGTAAGATTTTGCTTTAACCAAGTTCATCTTATATTCTTGACGAAAGTCAAAAGATGATTATGTGAAAATTTCCTTGTAACATATTACATGATTTGTGTGAGACAATCATTTGATGTAGACTCAGAATGTTTAGTATTAATCACTCGATCACTTGAAAATTATTTTGAAGCTAATAATTTGTGTGACACAACTATTTTCATCTTCCAAGAATGTTTCAATGGTTGAAATGAGAGTTTAGAACAATTGGATATAAGCATAGTATGCGTACTTGCATATATGCAATCCAAGTCTGGGAACCATAGTATGCATACCCGTATGCGTACTGGTTGGTTTAGTGAAAGTATGGGAACCTTGTACTCATACTGGTATGCGTACTGGCGTGAGGTTCAGGTCCGGGAATTTCTGATGAGGTTGGAAGGTATGTGTACCAGTTCGCGTACTGGCAAACCCAAACTCAATCCGGCCACTAAAGTATGCATACCCGTTTGCATACCTAGTGGATAATGTTCTAAAATCGTTTTTTTCATGAACTAATACATTTATATAATAAGGAATGCAATCTTTTGCAAACCTTGGATATAATGTTCATGACTTGATTCGTGTGAATCAAAATCAATTTTCTTTCAATTGTGTCTTGTATACTTCTATGATAATATAAACAATTGAACAACTCTAGAACTAGTTTCATTTGAGTCATTTGAACTAGTTATGATTAAGATGAATATGGTTGATATAAAAATGTTCATATGGCTAACTTCAGTTAACTATTATTGATCCAACAAGGTGTACACATTTAGGCACAGTTACCCATATCTAAATGAAGTCACTTTTCATTTTTATGTAACAAGCTAAGTTCTATCTAACGGTTGAAATATATTAGCTTGAATCTAATAAGGTTTTCATCTAACGGTGAATATTGATTGCTTTGTTCCAAAGCTATCAAACCCTAATTTGAAGACTATATAAGGGAGAACTATAGCAACTGGGAAACCTAATCCCCACACCTCTTGTGTGATACTAGTTGTGACTAGAGTCGATTCTCCTTTAACCTAGGTTTTTCATAAACCATTCTAGGTTAACGACTTAAAGACTTCATTGGGATTCTGAAGCCAGACACAACTATTTTCTCAGTAGTCACGTGTTCTAATCTAACTTTTTTCCATTGTATTGAGTACTATCTTCTCTAAGATTTGCTCGATATTAAATCTCCGATAGGTAAGATAAAAGTAGTCACAAACATCTTCGTCTCATCGTTTGTGATTCCAGAATATCTTGTTTCGCTTCCTTATGATTAAGATTATTATGAGGTGATTGGTATTACTAGGCTTTTCTTTGGGAAAATAAGTTTGGTATATTAATTGGTTCCTGTTCACCTTGATTTATCAAAATACGAAACAAAAACTCGTAGGTATTTTTGTGGGAGATATATTTATCTATTCAATAGACTTTATGTGTGAGACAGATTGGTTTATCAAGTCTTCCACTTTGGGTCATAGCAACTCTTAGTTGTGGGTGAGATTATCTAAGGGAATCAAGTGCGTAGAGTCATGCTGGGATTCAGAGGCATAAGGAACGCGACTATACCTTAATCAGTGTGAGATTGGTTAGGGATCAACTAAATTCCAGTCCAAAGTTAACTTGTAGTAGGCTAGAGTCTGTAGCGTCTTAATACAGTGTGTTGTTCAAATCTGGACCAGGTCCTGAAGTTTTTATGCATTTGCAGTTTCCTCGTTAACAAAATTCTGGTGTCTGTGTTATTTCTTTTCCACATTATATATTCTATATAATTGAAATATCACAGGTTGTGCATAGTTCAATCAATTAGATTTTCCAACCTTCGGTTGTTGATATAAATTGATTCACACTTGAACATTGGTCTTTGGTACCGTTCAAGTTGTTTCTCATATTAATCAGGCTCGCGGATTTCTATCTGTTTGATTTGCTAATTACATTGAGAAACAGAGATATAAATCTTGGATACATTTCCATTGATTGAGCCTAGCTATCTATTTGATTCTCTTGAAATTATATTGGAGTTTGTCCATACAGATTTCCGAAAAGAAATATTGGGTGTGGTTGTTGTACCCCCGCTTTTTCAGAGGTTAGTAATATTAACTTGACTTTTTTCATTCCTAACGTATCTTTCAAGTCGTGCTATATTGAAAACATAACTGAGAAGCTGTGTATTGGATATATTACTCTAGTAGTGAGATATGATCACATGATCATAGTATTATGGAATTAGACTACGAAGTATAAGGCTTATCTTTTGAACTTCATAGATATGCCATCTACATAATCTTATGAATGTTGTTAAGATTATGTGAATGGGTAAAGGTGAATATTTCATCCTAGGAAACAATGTTTCACATTTGTTTAAAGGAAGTACATTCATGAACTTGTTTTATGAATCGAAAGGGAAATTACTAGGCTTATTGGTACGGAAAATCTTTGGATTACCAATATGTGTGACATGGTAGAACCTATCGTAACTTTGTCTCTTGGTACAATTAATCACAATGCCTGACTTATGATTTGGTATGACTAGTTTTGATTAACTAGTGTAACCGATCCTAAGTAATCACCTGAGATGGTATGATCGATATTTGTAATTGGTGTGACCGATCCTAGTAATTGGTGTGACCGATCACAGAGAGTTGTGTAAACGATCCTTGTAATTGGTGTAACTAGTCCTAGTAATTGGTATAACCAATCCTAGTGACTAGTATGACTGATCACAAGCAATACCATGTGTATATGGTAACCGGTCCTGGTAACTTGTGTGACCAATCACAAGTGCTTTAATATGAGGGTATAACCGATCCCAGTGATTGGTAGAGCCGATTGAACCCATGTATGTGATTTGATATTTGATCAATCACATAGTTGTCTTGGAATACAAATGAACCAATTCTAAACTTGTTTGGAAATGTGGTATAATCGATTCCAAGATTGTAAATATGAAAGTGGATTTACAAAAAACAGATGTCAACATACTTTGAACACGTACAATAACTCTTATCTTTAATTGTTCAAAGATATTCCTTAGTACTCAAGGATATCTTGTACCGAAAGTAGAGGTTCCATACTATGTCAGCAATCTTGTATATGACTGACATTTTTCTCGAACTCATAACACATAAATGAGAACATTCGATCCCTCTGTATAGTAAGTTATCACAAGTAGGCATATGTACTTTTTTGAAAATGCCATGTCATTTGAGAAAGCAGATTTTTGTGTGAATATTATGGTCCCAAACAATATTATTAGAAAACCGCGCTTCTTGCTCGATTATGTACGTAGTTGAGCAATGTGTACGTATACATGTTTCTTTATCTCTTAATTCTTAGGTGAAAATTTTAAGTTCTTCTATTATAATTGTTTTATTTTCTGGACATAAGTGTATTCTTAGAAATACAAGTAGAAAAGAAATTACATCATAAGTTTCAGTTATACCCTAACTTCCCAAGTTGGGACTTGAGAAGAGTTGTGCTTGAACTTATATCAGACAAACCCATAAAAAACAGATTGGGAACTATTGATACCTAATAAGAGTGGTATGTGCGATTACAATCTTCAAACCTAGAAAATCCAAGAATTACAAGTCATACAACTTCAGGTTTTGGTGCCTATATATTGTGGATACTTAAGGTATTTCTTTTCTAGATGAATAGATGGCGATAGAAGGTATTAATGTTTGCTTAAGAAATGTCTTGTTGGGTGGTTTGTGCATTACATTGGTAAGTAATTACTATAAAATATTTTGAAAATGCAGTAAAACCTATGTATAAGAATATGTTAGGGACCACTGAATAATATTCTTATATGGAGGCTATTCTTATATGGAGATCTACCTTGAATAGACCAATTTTTTTTCTTTCATATGTGCACTTAGGAATATTCATGCATATGCATAAAAAACACAAAAATGTATCTAAGTATATACAAAAACTATTTGAAATAGAACTTTGTTTTAATGTTTACGTGTATATGAAATCTGTAATAAAAAAAATTCACATACAACACAATTATCACATCGAAAATTGACAAATGAAATCATATGTGTGAAACATATTGTATTAAGTTGTGCACAAAAATTTAAAAGTCAATTTTGAAACAAAATGAACTTGTGAAATGGTTACCTGAAACTCCTCGTCTTAAACTTTGATGTATAACAAGATTTACATATATATATATATATTATAATGTCAGTTATTTTTATATGGAGTTAGGTTCCTTAAGAAGGGACCGGAAAAATTATGACTTATTCTAATATGGAGTTTATTCTTAAATATAATGGGCCCAAGTCGGGACCAGAAATTTTTATTCTTATATATGAAGTTTATTCCTATATAGGGTATTCCTCTGGAGAGGTTTTACTGTAATTGAACTTTAATGTGTTTGGCTTTGTAGTTTTTTACAACAATATTTGTCAATTATAATGAAGCAATCCATACGAAAGATGATGAAGGCCGGAATAAGCTTCCTTACAATTTAATTGTCTTCTTTAACCCGGACTTGCAAATGGTAATTGGTTACTTAGTATTGTCTCATGGTCTTGCTTTTTTACTTTAGTTTTTATATAATCAGTAATTATTTTTTAATGCAGGCCCTTATCACGTTAAGTATTGCTGCTAGTTATGCATTCTCAAATTATTCTCTATATCACCATTTTTTGGTATTCACAGTGGATGTTTTACTTTACTGGTGCCACGTCTCTTGGTTACGCTTTTACGTTTGTTTGGATATTCTGAGCGTGTTGCATCTGTCTTCCCTGTAAGTTCTTTCAAAACTTTGCTTCTATGTAATTTTTTTATCTATTTATAATCAATATTTTTTTAACTGAATATAATTTTTTGTATCTTTGCAATTATATAAGCACTATTATATGGAGCCAGTCTAGTGTATTTCATGTGTTATAGTAGACGTTCATTTCGATTCATATGCTTGATGATTAAAAGAATGTTTCTTCCTTCCCAAATGCCAAAATTCCAAAATATCTTCTTCATGGATATATTTACTTCTTTATCAAAGGTATGAGCACTTTTTATAGAACTCCACTAAGTTTTTGGTCTTTTTACATGTTGAGAATTGTTGCTTGAATGTTTATAGTTTAATGTTCTTACATATCATTCCACAAACCATGACAATATCATTAAAGAGGAACATAACTGTCCATGATAGCCAAAAAAATAAGTTGGCTAAAAGGTAGGAAACCCGAGTAAAAATTAAAATAACAAATCCAAGTCTTATTGTACATTTGTCGAAACAAATTCTTTAAAATAACCCTTACTTGCGCAAAACGGTTGACATAAAGTTTAATACTTTGACTTGTCCATAATGCGTGCGTTAAGAGTTGTGCTAATAGCTGATCCTTACATTTAGAGATGTACAGATCGTCATGTGTTGCACCAATACAAGGATCAACTAGTAACACAACTCTTAACACAAGAATTCTGCACAAGCCAAGATTGTATGTCAATCATTTTGCACAAGTAAGGGTTGTTTTAAAGAATTTGTTTCGACAAACTTTATATTCAATAAGACTTGATTTGTTATTTTAAGTTTGCGCGGGCTTCCTATCTTTTAGCCAACTTATTCTTTTGGCTATCATGTTTAGTTATGTTCCTCTTTAATACTACTGTCATGGTTTGTGGAATAATATTTAAGAATATTAAACTATAAGCATTCGAGTAACAATTCTCAACTTGTAAATGATCAAAAATTTAGTGGAATTCTATATAAGTGCTCATACCTTTGATAAAGAAGTAAAGATATCCATATAGCAAATATCTTGGAATTTAGGCATTTGGGACGGAAAAAACGTTCTTTTAATAATCAAGCATATGAATTGAAATGAACGTCTACTATAGCACAAGAAATACACTAGACTTTCTCTATATAATAGTGCCTACATAATTGCAAAGATACAAAAAATTATATTCGGTTAAAAAAATATGGATTATAAATAGATAAACATTTACATAGAAGCAAAGTTTTAAAAGAACTTACAAGAAAGACAGATACAACACGCTCGGAATATCCAAACTTAAAAGCGATACCAAGATACATGACACCAATAGTGATAACAACATTAGAAAACAAATGTTTTCAATCGTTGTTATATAAAAACATATTTTTATTCCTTTCTCCAAAGTTCATTTGTATCTCAACTCTGAAGTAATACTACGGTGATATGTATCTCCCCCGTAATCAATACTTACATCTTTTGTATAATATGTAGAACCTATAGATTATTGATTCACTCCGCCTTACATAATGATCCATAAAATATATGTACATAGTATGAAACTACTGAATAATTCTCCCTATTTTTGTCAATAAAATTAACAAAAGTACGAAAATCGCGGGATTGTAATGAAAACAATCAAAAGATATGTCAAGTTTAAGCAAGTTTTGAGATTCCACATTATAACATAGTTAAAATGCAACTCCTCATATCAACTTTTTTTGATGATATCACATAGTAATAAATACTTAGCGCTCATCTAGGAGATTAAAAAGATACAAGCATCCCCTTTCAAATTCCACAGCCACACTCCCGACAAAGATATAGAAATTAAGCACAAGTTCATTTAAGAACACTCCCCTAATTGATGTCATTCCCAAGAGAACACTATGAGCGACCTTACTTTATAAAGAGAAGGATTTGAATAGATGACAACAATTCCTTACCTGGAACTCAAGTTTGATTGCCCAAAAGATATGAATAAGTTAAGAGGCAGTCCTTAAAAACTTGATTTAATGAACCAAAACAACACCAATAGAATTCCGTAAGTGTTGAAATGTTGCGGTGTCTAGAGATTTGGTGAGGATATCGGGAAATTGTTGTTATGACGGCACAAATTCTATGTTGACAATACCATTTTTATAGAGATCTCTAATAAAGTGATATTTTATGTCAATGTGCTTAGTTCTTGAATGCTCAACAAGATTCTCAGTAATTTGAATCGCGTTTGAGTTATCACAAAAGATTTTTATTGTTACTGTATCGATTTCATAATTAGTAAGCATTTGTTTCATCCATAACATTTGAGTACAACACGAACCTACATCAATGTATTCTGCTTCACACGTCGACAGAGATTGTGAGTTTTGCTTCTTGTTATGCTAAGCAACAAGGTTTAGTCCTACATAGTAGAATCCACCAGATGTGCTTTTCCTGTCTTATACACAACCTGCCCACTCTGCATCAGAATATTTTGTAAGATCCGTGTTAATATCAAATTCATACGAAAGACCATAACCGATAGTATGTTGTATGCATGTTATGATCTGTTTTGCAGCTTCAATATGAGATTCTTTTGTCTTAGCCTGAAATCTAACACAACAACCAACACTAAAGGTGATATCTGGTCTTATTGTTGTTAGATATAGAAAACTTCCAGTGACGGATCTATAGAGTTTTTGATCAACATCAACACCATTCCCATACTTTTGAAACTTCCAAGTAATAGGAATATGAGTTAATTTGGGAGTATATTTCTCAAGACCAAATCTTTTAACAAGATCTTTTGCATAATTTTCTTAAGCAATGCAAATACCATCCTTATATTGTTGAATTTGTATACCCAAAAAGAATCTTAGATCACTAACATTACTCATCTCGAATTCCTTGCAAAGAAAGATTTGAAATTCTTTAACAAGTTTCTTGGAAGTGGATCCATAGATTATGTCATCCGTACATAGATTTGAGCAATAAAGACGTCTTTCCCACTACATCTGGTAAACATAGTCTTATCAGCTCTACCCCTTGAGAATCCTTTTCGAAGAAGTAAAGTGGTAAGTATTTTGTACCATGCTTGAGGTGCTTGTTTTAATCCATACAATGCATTTTTGAGCTTAAAGACATGATCGAGATATTCTGGACTTTCAAAACCTTTAGGTTGAGCAACATAGACTTGTTCCCTCAAACACCATTTAAGAATACAGATTTTACATCCATTTGAAATAGCTTAATCTTTAAAAAACAAGCATGAGCTAATAATATTCTTATGGACTCAAGGCGTGCAATAAGAGCAAAGGTTTCATCAAAGTCGATTCCTTCAATATGTGAATATCCTTGGGCGACAAGTCTAGCCTTATTTCGGACCACTGTTTCGAATTCATATGACTTATTCTTATATATCCATTTTGTACCAACAATATTAATGTTAGAGGGACAAGGTACAAGTTCCCATACGTCTTGTCTTTTGAATTGATTTATCTCTTCATGCATAGCATTTACCTAAAATGGATCATTCAGAGCTTCATAAACAATTTTAGGTTCCACTTGCGAGAGATAACAACCAAAATTGCAAATGTTTCGGAGTTGATTTCTCATCTTACCCGTGGATTCCGTACCTCCAGTAATATTATCATCATCAATGTTTCTTTGGCAATGGAAATTTGTTGCTTTTAAAGGATATGCTAAGGTTAATTATCTTAAGTGAAGATCCCTAATTCGTAAGAGATCTCATTCACAACAAAGCTTGTAATTTATAAGAGATGGAAAGAAAAATTGATAGTCCGGCCTAATTCGTGGGTTCAAGTGTTCTATCCATAAATGAAGATCCCTTTTAATATGTTTTCTCTTTTATTTTCTTTGGTAAACATTCATCTTTTCGGTTTTGGTTGTGAGCACATGGGTCTTTACATTGTCCTTGTATATTCATAGATTTTTCAATTCGATACCATTTCCAGCAAAACAAAGCAAAAAACTCATTTCTACGCGTAAGTAATTTGAACTAACAATTTTTGCCAGATCTTGTTGGTTAGTAGATGAAACTAGAAAATTTGAATTTTAAGTTATAATGTGAAAAAAATGAAAAGAAATAGGTGAATAAACAACCAAATTTAATAACAAGAAGTTTCTAAATAAAGAAATGACAATCATACCTTCTCTTTAAGACTGGTTTAGCTTCTTCCCTTCTATTTTCAATGTTATATCATGAACACTACAAAGTTATGAGATGAACAAAAATTTGAGATTTTAAGCTATGATTTGATTTAAAAAAAAACCAAAAGAAATATGTGAATAAACCCTTAAATCTAACAACAAGAAGTTTTTTAATTACTTCTATTTAAGAGTGGTTATGCTTCCCCCATCTATCTTCAATGTTATATGAATACTAGATTAGGATGTAAGAAAGTTAAAAGAAAATACGGTGATATTAGAGAGAAAAAGAGAAATAAAACAAGGGTTTTAAGAAATACCTATTGGTTTGGAAATAGAGAGCAACAGAGGAGAGTGAGTTTAATTTTTGTGATAAAGTTTTTTATATAGAGGGAGGGTGAAGACGAGTAGTAACATAGACCCCACCATTTTAACTTATTATCTAAAAAGTCGTCTTACTAGAATTCCCTCATACCATGACATAAGTTTTTTAATTACTTCTCTTTAAGAGTGGTTATGCTCCCCCCCCTCTATCTTCAATGTTATATGAACACTAGATTATGATGTAAGAAAGTTAAAATAAAATACGGTGATATTAGAGACAAAAAGAGAAATAAAACAAGGGTTTTAAGAAATACCTGTTGGTTTGGAAATAGAGAGCAACAGAGGAGAGTGAGTTTAATTTTTGTGAGAAAGTTTTTTATATAGAGGGAGGGTGAAGAAGAGTAGTAACATAGACCCCACCATTTTAACTTATTATCTAAAAAGTCGTCTTACTAGAATTCCCTCGTACCATGACATAAGCGTCTTTACAACAATCATTAACCCTGACGGGGGTACCAAAATACACCACCATTTTTTCTTAGGAAATCTGTATATACAAACTCAATACAACTCCGAGAGTTAAACTCAATCAAAAAATAATATCAAGAGTTATATCTCTATATTTTGTGCTTAGAACGTTTATATAATTGAATCCGTGAACTTAATCACAAAGAGATAACTTGGACGGTGCCAAAGACCAATGATCAAGAATCAATCAAGTCGTATCCAACAAACTAGGTCGGATGTCTCTACTATGATTGATCAACGCACAACCTGTGATATTTCAATTATAAAAATAAATAATATAATACGGAAAAATAAATAACACAGACACCAGAAGTATTGTTAACGAGGAAACCACAAATGTAGAAAAACCCCGGAACTTAGTCCAGATTGAACACCAAACTGTATTAAGCCGCTACCGACACTAGCCTACTACCAATTAACTTCAGACTGGAATGTAATTGATCCCTAAAAGGTATCCCACGATTAAGGTATATTCGCGCTCCTTACGCCTATTGAATCCCAGCAGGACTCTGCGCAATTAATTCTCTTAGATGATGTCACACCAACTAAGAGTTGCTTCAACTCAATTGAAGATTTTAAACCAAATCTTTCTCCCACAGATTAAGCATATATAATTGATTTCTTGATCATTATGATTGAACATATGATCAATATCAAACGAATGATCAAGGTTATGGAAATCGATAGCAGTTTGACAAAAGTATAGCTATCCTAAAAATTCAGACTTATGCAACCCGAAGTGCAACCTAGATATAAAACTTGTGGAATTAGCAAAGTCTGAATTTTTACCTCATAAGTATAAAACTTGTGGAATCAGCAAACTTTTGGAATCATCAAACTTGTGGAATCAGCAAACCGAAGTGCAACCTAAAAATTCAGACTTATTCACCTCATAAGTATAAAACTTGTGGAATCAGCAAAGTATGAGACGAAAAGAACTTTGATGATCACTATCTATCTTGACCATTAGAGTAAACGCTACAAACAATCAAGATCTGGATACTCGAGTTATCAAGGAAAGATAACTGGACCTGGCTTCATGAATCCCAATGAAGTCTTTATAGTCGCAATACCCTAAAAGGGTTTCTGGAGAGGACGACTCTGGATACAACTAGGACACACCAAAAGTATTGTCAGGATTCAAAGATTCTAGTTGGTTGGAGTTCCCCTTTTATAGACATTCAAAGCATAGGTTGATTTAGGTTTAAGCTAAGATAGCTTTGGAACCAAGCAATCAATATTCACCGTTAGATGAAACTTTGAATATGATTTACATAAAAAAAATATACACTCTAGTTAAGTGAGACTGTAACCGAACCTTGTACAAAGACTATGCTCAACATGGTTAGCCGAAACTAGCCGGTTCGAATTTAAAAGCTTAATCTTCATTTTTATGAACACGCAAGACATTAAATCCGAGTCACAAACATGTGATCATTTAAGTCTAGTGTTTATAGAAAATTAATCAAATGTTAATTATCTCGAAGAAATAATTTAAACACACTTGAAAGTATAATCGACATGATTAGTAGATGTACAAATACAAATACATAGTAGTTCGTGAGTCAGTTCAGTCACAGTTCGTAAACCAGTTTGGAAACTTTATACCAAAACCGAGTTTCGGAGTTTACAAAACTTATTAGGTTTGCGTACCAGTTTGCAAACTTTCCACAAAACCTAAGTTCTAGAGTTCACATAACTTTTAAGGTTTGCTTACCATTTTGGAAACTCAAAGACTGTAACAGTTCTGGAGTTTATAGAACTGGATCGGTTTGCGTACGGTTTGGAAACGCTATCGAGTTCTTGAACACATAACTGTTTAAGCCTGCGCACCAGTTTGGATACTCACCCCCGGTTCGTAACCACAGTTCAAGAATAGTTTGCATACGATTATGCACACCTATCCGGTTTCACGAGTCACACATATTTTTAATATGATATACATAAGAATATGTTTACCACTAATTTGTAAGCCGTTATTTATGAAGCTACTCCTCTACTTGTACGAATACATGTAATACGTGTTCAGACTTTAACATTTTTCCTAGTAAAACTGATACCACTGTCTTATATCCGAATCAGTAGTGGTTTTATATTTCTCTAAATTAAACCGAAACATTCCTGAATAACATCAATGACACATAGTTCCAGGCTATTTCCGAATGATAAATTTGAATCACGATTTTGATTCCTAACAATAAATTATCCTAAACCGAAATTCATCAAGTATGAACAAATGTTCATTAATCTTATCCATTATATTTCGAGAAATTATCAAGATAAACTTGACTCGAAATTCTTCTATGCATACTAGTCTAATTAGTTATGCAACATCGTCTCAAAATGATAGAAAGTTAATATAACTTGAGATATAGGTGGTTCAGTCTTCATTTAACTTTTGTTGATGAAGTTCTCTAAAAGCTTCGGTTGATCTTTGCCTTTAAACGGTAAAACGCAATGATGACTGCTGTAATCCTTTGTTTCTCAAACATATTTCTATCCTAGTCTGAGACTTGAATAATTGTAGATTAGAAATCAAGATATAGTTTTGACAACTAAATTTTACAACAAGCTTGAGATAACAACACTTGTGAGTACGACCGATCAGTGCTCTAACAATTTCTATATCAGAACTTTTTTTCGTTGTTGTTTAGCCACTCCGCACGACACCTTTGTTCAAGGTCCATCCGTCTTTCACCACTCCTCATGTTTCGATCCGATTACATTATTAAAGCAATATACTTTTTTAACATTCTTAGAAATTATGTTGAACCGAGCACTCAACAACATCGAATAACAATTGTTGAGGTTCATTGTTTCTTCTTCAAACATCAGAAAAAAAACGCGTTTCCAAAACGGCATGGCTTGGAGTGCGCCACTAATGATGGGGTGATTGGTAAACAAAACATAATTCTTGCAAATACATATATCTTCTGCAATACTAAGATTTCGACTATCTGCTCTTGCCACATTAATTCTTTATCTTCTTATTTCATTTTGCTTGGTGTACAAATCTTTGATTTTCGGCAGCATGTTGCCCTTCTATGAACTGAGCCATGTTCATATTTTGAAAAATTTGAAGAGCTAAGAAAATATGAATAAGGTGTGAGTTGAAATGAAATTGGAAATAAGTATTTATTGGAGGATGGATTTATCGTCGTTGGATTAAATACAATGAGCGGTGTAGTTTGCACCGAGCGGTCGAGTCTGTACCGCCATCAGAAAACAGTATACCGCACGGCTTAGCATCAAGTCGAGACTCCACATCTCGATAAAAACTAGACCTCGTCTGACTAATTTTCCACTTAGCCATGTCGGGTAGCCACTTTCCCAAGGGTGCAAAAATGGCAAACTTTGGGCTTTTCCATGCCCATATGAACCGGCCAAATATACTAATGGCGCGACTAGCCTAAAATCCCTTGGAAACTGATATTTCAACCCTAACTATCTGGCGAACCGCCACCACATTTATCCTAACTAGGCAGACCGCCACAACACATCTTTCATGCCTACTTGTAACTAATATTCAGCCACTTTCAGGTAGATCAGGTAGATCACCGTGGAGCGCACCTGTGTCCTAGAGACGATAGCTTAGCTAAATGACTAATTGCAGGATAGTTGGGGTCTGGAATCCGGATCCCATGTCCCTTCCTTCCGTGTGCCCTCGTTTCCCACCAATTAGGTCTAAACATGTGGCATATTTTTTTTCTTTTTAATTTGATTTTCTTCTTTAACATTTGGAGATGAGTAACAAAATAAAAAATATATACTAGTTCCTTGTATATCTCCGGAACCACAATCTACAAACTCCTTTTTTTATTTCAATTACAACATTTTTGTTTTGAATTGCAACAAACAGGAAGAATTGAATAGAAATCCAATTATCATGGATGTCGTTTTGCAATGCTTGAAATGCGAGAGTGTGAGCCTCATTGTTGGCCTCTGGTTGAGTGAAAGAGAATTGAATAAAGCTAACTATTTATCATCAATAGAGCTTGAGTTTATCCATAAAGGAAAAGATATTTAACCAACAAATGACAACTTAATATCAAATATTTTTTTATCTCATTTGTTACTCTAAACATGCCATAGATGTTGGAATTGAGCTTTTCTTTTGGAATTAAGTAGACTATATATGTGTGATTTCTTGGTGGGAATTAGACCCAAACATCCTAGTGCGACAATCCGAGCTCCAGAGCTTGGCTTCTTCTCTTACTTAGATGTTGGATGTGAGTTTATCATCACTTCCGCTGCGATTCTACTTGAAATAGTCGTAAATTCGACATGTTAATTTGCAACACTGTCCTTGTAATCCTTGTTGTTTATGGGATACATATAAGCTAAATGTCCAAAAAAAAGAAAGAAATGCTTTAGGAATGACGATGATAGGTATCTAAAAGAGAGTTAAGAACGAAGAAAATACCTTGAAGGTGTTAACTACGACATGTGATTACAATAGTGAGTGTGGATGATAATACATCCCATATTACGTTGCTAGCTACTTGAAAAATATATACAGTCAAATGTCGCAAAGCTAAATAATTAATCACTATTCCTGATCGTAAAACCTATAAATTCAGATTGTCATGTGTTTTTCTTCGATGAAAAAACTTTGTTAATTAACAAGGATCTACAAGCTTGAATTTTGGCTCAGGAGATATATAAGGAAATAATGTATATATTTTTTAATTTTCTTAGTTATTTCCAACTGTAATTAGGGAAAATTAATATGCCACATGTTAAGACCTGATTGGTGGGACATTTCGGCACACTGAAGGAGGGGACATGGGATCTGGAGCCGGATAATTGGGGCTGAAGTATCAGTTCGGAGTCTTCGGACTTCATTTAGTGCTGTACTCACCACTTAACTGAGGGTTTTATTCCCGCCATCCCCAAGGGCAAAATCAAACCCTAAACTCCCCCCTAAATTCCAGTTTCAGGGTGATCTTTTTGTTCGTGGTAAAATGGGAGGAGATGCAAGGAATTGGGATGAAGAATCATATAGAAAGAGTATATTAAAAGAAAGAGAGATTCAATCTAGAACTGTATTCAGAACAGTCTTTGCTCCTTCTTCTTCTCAAAACCCTGAATACATTGTGTTGCTTCTAGTGATGGATCTGTTGCTCCTTGTTCTCTCTCTTCTTGTATCTCTAATCATGTAATCTCAAAACCCTTTTCTTCCACTTGACTAATTTTGACTAACTTTTGAGTTTAATCAATTTGGTTTTTTTTTTTCTTCTTGTTTTTGTTTGTAGCATCTCTGGTTTAGCAAGAGTGGAAATCAAATGTAAGTAATGGGGTTTTAAATGTTCAGATTTTAATGATGAATTGCTTGTAGTTGAGTTTTTTTTTTTTTTTTTTAAGGAATATGTGCATCTTCTTCGGTGGCTGAACCGTTTTGTTTACTTGTAGGGCATAATGGACCTGCTTATGATGTCAAATTCTTTGGTGATGGGGACGAGTCTTTACTGTTGAGGTCTCTCTCTCACTCTTTCTCTTTGAACAATGATGGAGTTTAAAATGCCCCTGCATCAAACAATGTGAATTGTCATTAGCTTAGTAGTAGTAGTTTTACGAATGGGTTTCGGTTTTGATGGATGTGAATATGAAACGATAATTGGACTACGTTTGGTATTGCAAGTCTGCGAAACAATCCATAGTTGTGGAGTGCAAGGTCCATTGCTGCTCGCTTTCCCTGTGGCTTGCTATGTGATACTTAATGGAGGCTGAGTAGCATGTTGTAGTTTTCTAGAGGTTCTTAACAGTGTGGAACGAGTTTATTATTTATCAGAAAAGCAATGGAACTAGTTATTACTTGGAATAAGTTGTTCATGGTTGTTGATTCGTTAAGGTACTTAAGAGTATTGTCTGTGGTGGTCATGGAGTGTGCTGGGCTTATATTCAATGATATCTTAAGATATGATTCACTTCTTGGTCCATTTGTTACAGTTGCTAGAATCACATCCACTGGATGAGTTCATTCACATAATGATTACTTACTCTTTGCTAGTAGCTATTTTAAAATTGAATTTGCTTAAGTCTTTCTGGTAAAAGCAAAGTCTATTTCAGTAGTTAACCACTGTACTTCTGAATTTCATATCAAAATTTGAACAGTGGGACATCATCTGTTCCAAAACTGATAGTGAATTTGGTATTTGTCCTTTTAAAGAATACTGACTATGAATGCCTGACTTATTTCAATATCATTGTGTAGTTGTGGAGATGATGGTCGTATTTGAGGGTGGAGGTGGAATACAATCCTTAATTCAGGTTGTCAAGGTATGCAGGTAATCCATGGGTAGGAGTAATTAGTTTCGTCTTCTAGATGGTGATGATTCTGTAGGAAGTATTCTGGTTCTATTATTTTCTATATTACCATGTATTTCTGAGATAAATTTTGTGCCGTATTTAGGATGTCACACATCTTGCTAATCGGTTTCAATTGCAGAAATTGATTTGAAGCCTATACTTGACTTGGTGAACCCTCAGCATAAGTAAGTTATCTCGTAACATAATCTTTCTTGTCGTGTATACATCTTTTATCTAGCTTGTTATCATAGTTCAGTAACTTTGGTAGTATCCTATCTCCTGAACCTATTCCTTTATAATCTGGTTCTCAATAAAGCATCTGCTCAGCGAATGGACCTTGAGTTAGGATAGAGTTCCAGATATTGTCCTGTCGTCATTTTTTTATACTATATCATGTTTCAATGGTTACATAGTTAGCTCATGCCCTAACAAAAAGGTAAAGTGGTATTATCTCTTATAGGCACCTTGGCATGGTGCTGTCTGACTTAGGGATAACAGAAAAGCCACCTCACACGTTTAGTTGAGGCTTCAGAAAGAATAGCATGTGCATAGTTTTATCTTTATATAATCTAAAAAAAATACTGATTTTGATTGAGGTCTTGTATCTTTTACCAAATAGAGAAGAGAATTCATTTTGCCATCTGAACTGGTTTTTCTCAAGATTTTTCTTTTGAAATTCTTATGAAATCACGAGTGGTCAGTTAAGGACAGAAATGCATTAAATCCAAAAAAAAGTTCTTAACAATAACCGTTATCTGGCTAATCTCGGTCTTTGTGTTCCTGGCAAGTTGTCAGTGACCTTGATATGTTTGGTCTAATCTTGTTTCGTTGATGGGCTTTTCTAGTGTTTAATGGAACTACAACCTTTTCCCCAGCTTTAATACGTTTTTATATATTACTCCGTAGAAAATATAAATCACTTTCTTTGGATGTTATCGTTACATTATTTTTTATTTTCTTATTCCAGAGGTCCTTGGGGTTCTCTTTCTCCAATTCCTGAAAATAATGCCCTAGCCATTGATTATCAGGTTTGGTAAGATTCTTTGTTTATTTGTCATGTATCTTCTGTTTTTCATTTGGTGACATTGCTGGTAAATATAGTGCTATCTTGCTGGTTCCTTCGTTGGGATGTTCTGTTCCGATATATAAGCTCAACGATTCCTAGAGATAGAGGACATTGTCCGGATGTATATAATACCATTATTGTTGCTACTGGTTGAATCTCTTTGCAAAATAGAGGAGGCTTAGCCGTGAGTGTTCATTTTTATCATGTGTGTGGTGATCATATTTTCATGGAAGCTTTATTTAATTTTGGCAGGGGGATCCATTTTCTCAGCTGCTGGTGATTCTTGTGCTTATTGTTGGGATGTGGAATGTAATTTTGGTTTCCTTCTTTTCTGCTTATCAGAATTTCATCCTAACATCCGTTAAAGGAGCAAGTTTTCATCAATATCTCTTCCTAGAAAATTTGCAATTCATTCTGTTTTGTATCTAGGAAACAAGCCAAATTAAAATGGTTTTCAGAGGCCACACAGACTACTTGCATTGCATAGTTGCACGTAATTCAAGCAATCAGGTAATCCTTTACACTACCATAGTCTTACTCTCCTATTTGCATCGGCAGCCTTTATTAAGCCTATTATTATGGCTCACCAACTCCAACCTTTTGGGGTTTAGATCATAACTGGTTCAGAGGATGGGAGCATGCGAATATGGGGTGAGCTATCTTTCTAGTAAATTTTTGCCAAAAAATAACAATATAGAAATGATCCTTCTATCCTGCTTTTGTTTCTCTAAAATCTAACGCAACAATAGGAATGTGACATATAACCTAGAATGCTGCACGCAAATATATGCAAACAACACACGATCATAATTTAGTATTTTGGCCCATGCTTAAGTTCGGTTGCACTTCTGCCGTCTGATGCGGGTATAGACTGCAGAAATGGAAAATGCGTAAACATCATAGAGCCAAAGCAAATGAAGTCTAAGGAAGCTTTCCCGTGGATTAGTTGCATTGGTCTGGATTCAAGTGAAAGCTGGCTGGTAAGAATTTCTGTGTGTATGTTATACTGCAATGCCTATTTTACATAGCCGATGTTTCTCTTTAGGTGTGTTTGTATTACATTTGTATGCCAAAAGGCTGGCATCTATTATGTTTTTCGTTCTAATAGTCATGGAAAGTCTAAGATGTGATCATGAGAGACCAGAATTTGACGCTCTGAAAAGCATTGAGTGAGTAAGAGATGAAGTTATGTTCATCTAGTTGACCAGATTCTCTATGTAGCTTATGCACACTCAAAAATCTTAATATTTGCAATACAACAAACCCATGCTTCAATCCCCATAATGGGGGACATTTCCTAGTCAGAAAGGATTCGATGGTTGTTCTGTGTATTAGAGGCATCTTTGTTTTTGTATGACAATGGAGCGGGACAATTCTTCTCTTTCCTATGAGAAAAAATTATTTGTTTTTCAATTGTTTCAACTAAATAGCCCTATATTTCATTCTCCAGGCTTGTGGCAGTGGTAGGAGTTTGTCAGGAACCTTCCTGCCTCTTGAGTGCATTTCGAGGATTGAAACTTGCTCCCCTACATAAGACTTGGTGTTTGATGACAATCAAGTAAATTCTCATTCCTTGAAATCCTTGAGAAAATTAATTTTGTTTCACTAACATGATAGTTATTTATCCTGGTTTAATTGGGGGCCTTCCACATTAAATGGGGCCGCACTAGATGACAGAAAAGGTCTCCCAATAGCAATTTGGGTCACCCTTATAAAAATATTTTTTAAATGGCTAAAATGCCCCTAAGTGATTAGAGTTAAAATTTAATTAATTAGTGATAATCTTACTTAATTAGAGTTTAACTTTTTTTTTCCAGATTGTTTATCTGCAAAAAAATTTTTTGTTGCCCAGATCAGTATGAAAAGTCGTCAAGGTATTGAATTTTTTCATTGACGACCCTAAACAGTCGTTAATGTTTAGACTGTTTCAGTGACGACCCTTAACTGTCGAAGATTCATTAATGGTGGAAATGTACGACAGTTTTGAGTCGTCAAGAAAAAATCAATTCCTTGACGACCCTTTAAAAGGGTCGTTATTGTTTTATTACTTAAAGGACGACTGTAAACAGTCGTTACCGTTTTAGTAGTGTCGTTATACACAGTCATTGGGCTTCAAGAAGCGTCGTTAATGTACGACAGTTTAGAGTCGTCATATACATCATCAATTCTTTGACGACTCTAAACTGTCGTTAATGTCGTACGAAGGGTCGTTAGTTGAAAAAAAAATTGTAAGGCTAAAACAGTATATTCATAGTTGGATTAATACGCCCCGGAATTTTTTTGGGGTGTAAACAAAATGTCATGGCCCCCATTTATTGTGGAAGGCCCCCAATTAAACCAGGTTATTTATCTTTAACTACCAGTTTCCCTAGTATTTAGATTTGGCATTTGGAAGTCAGATAATATTTTCATTTACTTTATTATTCAACCTAGTTCGTTCTGGTTTTATGGGTTTCGTATAAGTTTTTGGTTCTTTGTTTGTTTTACTGAAACTAATTTTTGGTTTGATCTTCTCTTGGGTTTCACTTCACAGGTTGGTTACTACTGGAAAGAAACCCATGGTATGGCATGGAAAAATGTACCCTAGATTTTTATTTCTAGATTTCTACTACCACTGGTAGTCTGCCGCGACCAGATTACCCTATTCTTTCAGTATTTTTTTAAACAACTGGGCTAATGGTTTCTTGTTTTGTGTTCTATAATGTAACTTCAGATTCTTGATGATGATGCTATACATAGATGAGGATTCTTGTTTTGTTACTATAGCTTTAAGGTTAGTTTTTGATTGACATTTTCATAAACATTTAACAATTTATGGACTGAATCTCTTATATCTTAAAAAAAAATTGTTTCGTTGTGCAATGATATCCAGTTTAAGGAGGAGGGGTTTTGCAGTTCCAAGAGCAGCTGGGTTTACTTAGTTCCTTAAGGATTTTGTAGGTAATTGCTAATTTTTCCTTTCCTTAACCAATATATGTTAGAATTTTTTATGCTATAACTCTGTAGTTTTGTTGCTTATTCATTTTGACCAGTCTTATTTTTACTGTACTCTATCTCTTTTTTATGTAAAACCAAAATTTGGGGTTTCTTTTTTTATCATCTTCCCCCTCTCTCCCACTTATTCTTCTTCTTATGTTTTGGGTTTTTACATAAAAGAGGTAGATATATTGAGTTGGTGTTGTTAATCTACCTATGATTTGCAGAGGAAATTGGTTAAGCAAGCGGAGTCTCGTGATACTTCTGGTGGAGTTCAATCTTCCTCCTCATTTATTAGTCTTTCTTTCCATGTTTTTCAATGCCTTTGTCAGTTGACACAAACTAGGTTACCCATCCATTTATGAACATCAACATAGATTGAATATTTTATGTCAGTCGCAAAATTTTAGGTTCAATAAGTTTACTTGAGTACATTTGTATCAATTGCAGAATTTTTTTTCTATTATAATATTATCTAGTGGTGATTCTCAACAATATAGTTTTGTATCGCCATTGTAATTTGTATATCTGTGTGGATGTTGAATATGGGGAACTGGGTAATTGCAGGGGGGAAAATATGGCGGGAAATGAATTTTGACTAGGTCAATAAACATAGACTTGACCTTTTTTTTGTGGTTGCAAAAAATTAGCAACGTCGGTGCTCTGTAGCTAAATTAGAACCAAAACCAATAAATTAAAACCTTAACTAACAATATTTAGTTCCGGGTAAGGGTATTTCTATTATTAGCAACAGATTAGCAACATCATATTATTGTTGCTAATGAAAAATTTCGCAACGGCAAGCCTCGTTGCGAATTGCCGTTGCTGACCGAGATTAGCAATAGAGCTTGTGCCGTTGCTAAAAATTGCGACACCGTGTTTAGCAACACCTATGGTAGGTTGCTAATACCTT
This sequence comes from Papaver bracteatum, assembly GCA_023529315.1. Taxonomy (NCBI): domain Eukaryota; kingdom Viridiplantae; phylum Streptophyta; class Magnoliopsida; order Ranunculales; family Papaveraceae; genus Papaver; species Papaver bracteatum. Next base: position 138,688 of record JAJJWX010004158.1, read on the forward strand.
AAAATGGTGTAGTGTTGCAAATCTTTGGATTACCAATATGCGTGTTTAGTATAACCGCTCATAACTTGTTTATGTATCTTGGTAAAACTATTCACAAAGCCTGACTTATGTATCAGTATGACTTTTATTAGTGAAAACAATCTTAAGTAATCACCTGAGATGATGTGATCGATATTTGTAATTGGTATGACCATTCCTAGTCATTGGGTAACCGATCCTAGAACTTGGTGGGACTAATCACAAGATGTGTAATCGATCCTTGTAGTAGGTTAACAAGTTTTAGTTATTGGTGTAACCTATCCTATAACTTGTGCAACTGATCACAAGTAAGTACCATAAATAGTGGTAACCGATCTTGGTACTTAGTTAACAAAGTTCTGGAAACTATTGTGACCGATCTTAATAGCCACTTGGAGGTAGAACCGAATTTGTGTTTGGTAGAACCGTTAAACCCATCAATGGTGATTGAATGTTTTTAATCAATCACATAGTTCTTGGAAATCAGATGAACCAATTCTAAACTCGGTTGGAAGTGTGGAAAATCGGTTCCAAGATTGTAAATATGAAAAAGGATTTACAAAGTAAAGATGTCGACATACTTTGAACATGTGCAATAATTCTTATCTATTATTGTTCAAAGATATTCTTTAATAACTAAAGGAGAATCCCGGATCGAAATAAATTGAGAATCTTTTAATTAAGGTTTTTAGTTTTATATGCTTTTAATTTCCAACAATTACATGCATATCTTTAGAAAATAAAAATTGGTAATATGAATTCACTAATTGGAGATTTTCTACTGAGATTTAGGTCAATATTTGGACAGAGCATTTCCAGGAATTATGAAAACCAATTTGGGCATTTATTGCATATCTTTGAGAATATTCGGTTTTGGAAATTTCTTGGTGTCCAAACTTCACTGGTCTATAAATATTGAAGTTTGCATTTAGAGTAAACTAATCTTCAGAGCCAACAAAACTACCTAGGGGTGTTATTACTGGTGGAGCCATCTATTCGGAGAGAAAAGTACCCTAATTAGGCGAAATCTCTTACGACCGCTCGTTTTAAAGACTTCTTTGGGATTGAGAAGCTCTACGAGTACCGTTGGTGGGAAACTAGATAATTGAAGTTTATTATTAGTTTTCGATTGATTTGATTAACTAACGGTTGTTGAACTTTGATTGCACCTAGTTTGTTTATGCTTGAGAATATTCTCTTCTGATATAAGATTCACTCAAACTAGATCGAAGTATCGATGGGGATATTTAGACTGTTTGTAGATCTAAAGACGTCTTGTGATAATCCATCGTTAACAGACTCCGTTCTGTGTGTGATTGATCACAAGAGATTCAAGTTGTTTGTGTGCAGGTGTTTATTGAAGATCTAAGAAGATTTGAAGACAAAGAAGATTTCTTATTTGATTTCATAATCTTTGGTGTGCACGAAACTTGATCGTCTGGGGATCCAACTATAATCGGTTTATCTTTTGATAAATTGGATTGATTGTTTGTGTAGATCGGCATCAATACATTTCTTTGTGACTAATAATATTGATCACATAGTCTAAACAATTACTTTGGTAGTTGTTAATTAGATTGATCTAAGAACCCGACAAAGGAGTTTATTGGGATAAATGGAAGAGCCTTTTGTCAAACTCATATCACGTTGTTTGAAAAGAGTTGTTACCGAACAGATTTATTGTTCCTTTATTGTTTGGAATACGAACCAAAGGAATTGTTCCAAGTGCGTGACTGTTGCGATGCCAACTCCTATTTATTTTATTTTCAGTTATCTTAGTAGTTAGTCTTTTATTTCTTTACGTACTTAGAACTCAGTTTCCTAGTTTTACATGTTTCCTTAAATTAGTTTGCTTGTCTACCACGTCTACTCAGCTATATATAGCTTAAACCTAAACTTGTAATGGGCAGTTAATCAATATTACGAAGTTTGTTACATTAATTCTCAAAGGCAGAGGCTGCTCGCCCCAGATCAAAGGGTTTTATCCCTGTTTTTTGAGTTCTTATTCAACTTTCAATTAGCTTATATTCAGTGTAAAGGTTTAGAACCCTAATACCTGGATCAGAGCAGGTCGATTCACATTCAATTTTCACCCAATTTTTTTTTTTTTTAATACAATGGGTCATGATTATACAGAGAACCTTAAATCCGTAAACGAGAGCGTGACTAGCCTGGCTAAAACAGTTGATGACTTCATCAAAGCCATGACACAACAAAAGCTTGAGGAATAAGAGAGTAACAAAACCAAGGCGGTCGATAAATGTCATCAATGGGAGGAAAAACGAGTTGCTCGTAAGCAGGAACTCGAAGATAACAACACAGTCCTAGCAACCGCTCTCACCACATCAATCACATCTGCTTTCACCACGCAGCTGACTCAAACTACCACCACTATCAATACCCAACTAACTGCTTCCCTTCGTTCAGTTTTTGATGATTATATGCCTCAGCTGAATCAAAGTCATGGCCATGGTGCTCATCCACCTCCACCCCCACCTTCACCCCTAACTGTTGGTCATCCAAACCCGTCCAGAGCCAATACAATCAATCTAAAGTTCCCTACTTTTGATGGAGAAGATCCTGATGGATGGATTTTTAATGCTGACAAATATTTCAGCATGCATCAAGCTGATGATGCTCTTAGAATTACTATTGCTGCTTCTAGTCTAAAGGGTGATGCTAATGTGGGGGTATCGTTGGAAGCAAACTAAGGTCACCATTGTGACATGGTTAGAATTTTGTGCTAATATTCGTGCACGTTTTACACCTGAAAAGTTTGTCGATGCTCGTCTTGCTATAAGTACAATTAATCAAGTAGGTACAGTAAGGGAGCACATACCTGTTTTTGAGAGGTTATTAAATTTGTTGATTTTACAGATGATTACTTGATCATCTGTTTTATTCGTTCTCTCAAACCTCATATCGGTAGTGTGGTTCAATTACTTGCACCACAAGCTTTGAATGAAGCCTTTACTAAGGCAATTCATCAGGAGGAAGCTTACACAACAATTAATAGGGTTAATACACGCCAACCTTATTGTCCTCCTCCACTTCGAGGTGACGCATCAATCCCTACCACTCCAATCAAGAAGCTGACACTTCCTCCAGGTTATAAGAAGCTTACTTGGGAAGAGATGAAAGAAAAACGTGAGAAAGTTATTTATTTCAATTGTGATGCTCCTTTTAAATATGGTCATGTTTGCCCTAACAAACCAAACTATTTGCTTTTAGAGATGCATCCTACTTATGTTGACAATGCTGTTGAAGTTGAGGATATCCCAGATGACCAACAAATTCATAAGGATCCTCCTACTCCGGAATAATCCCCAACTATTTCTTTGAACTCACTTTTAGGATCTCTATTTCCTAATACAATGTGAATTGCGAAATCTTCAAAAGCTATACCACTCATAATTCTTTTGGATTCAGGGTCTACACATAACTTTTTGCATCCTATCATAGCTAGGAAATGTGGCTTTGTGGTTTCTTCTGCTACTGATACTTTACGTGTAACATTGGGTAATGGTGGTCATCTTGAAACTAAGGGTCTTTGCACTATCCCTATCAACTTGCAAGGTACAGTTTTTCATATTGATTTCCATCTACTAGATATTAGTGGTTGTGATGCGGTCTTGGAAATTCAGTGGCTACGCACGTTGGGAGAAATTATTTGGGATTTTGAAAAATTGACCATGCAGTTTAGTATTAATGGCACAGCCATCACATTAACTTGTAACCAATCATCCTCTATAATGATTATGGATGTTTCTCCCATGCAACGTTTATTATCTATATAACACTATGGAATTCCATTGGAACTAGTTGCTCTAAATACTTCTATCGCCAAACAGTCCGTGTTTTTGCCTTAAATTCAACAACTACTATCAAATTTCGGTGATATTTTTTCTACTCCAACTGCACTGCCTCCAGAAAAATTACAAGATCATAAAATTTTATTATTGCCTGAATCTGGACCTGTGAATGTACGACCTTATAGAAACCCGCATTTTCAAAAATATGAAATTGAAAAGATTGTGAGTGAGCTGTAACAAGATGGGTTTATAAGGCCTAGTTCTAGACCTTTCTTTTCGCCTATTCTTTTGGTTCGAAAGAAGGACGGCTTATGGCGTATGTGTGTAGACTATCGTGCTCTTAACAAGATAACCATAAAAGATCGTTACCCCATTCCGGTAGTGGATGAATTGCATGGTCAGAAAGTCTTTAACAAGTTGGATTTATGATATGATTATCACCGGATTCGTGTACATGAAGCTGACATTCCAAAGACATATATTCGTACACATGATAGCCACTACGAGTTTTTGGTCATGCCCTTTGGATTATCTAATGCACCGATAACAGTTCAGAGCTTAATGAATGATATATTCAGGCCTTACTTACGCCAGTTCGTGTTGGTTTTCTTTGATGATATTCTGATCTATAGTGAGGATTTTGATTCCCATCTCAAGCATCTCGAGTTGGTGTTTGAACTCTTAAGTTAGGATCTACTGCTGCTGTTGAAACTACATTGCCTACCATTGTTGACTATGACAAGTAGGAGCCCGATTTTTTTTTAGATAGATAGATGTATAAAAAGGGAAACCGAGCTGCTACAAAATGGTTGATCAAGTGGAAAGGTCACTCTAAAGATGATACAACTTGGGAATATGCTTATGATCTCGTTGCACGCTTTCCACATCTAGAGGCTTGAGGACAAGCCTTGTTTCAGGCGGGGTGGGATGTTGCGATGCCAACTCCTATTTCTTTTATTTTTAGTTAGCTTATTAGTTAGTATTTTATTTCTTTACGTACTTATAACTCATTTTCCTATTTTTACAGGTTTCCTTAAATTAGTTTGCTTGTCTACCATGTCTACTCATCTATATATAGCTTAAAACTAAACTTGTAATGGGCGGTTAATCAATATTACGAAGTTTGTTACATTATTTCTCAAAGGCAGAGGATGCTCGCCCCAGATCAAAGGGCTTTATTGTTGAGACCTTAGTCCCACATTGGTTAGATTAGATTTAATTGGGTAGTTTATAAGTCAATGGGGACCTCACCTAGTCAAACAGTTTTCGAGTTGATTTCTACCCATGGGCTTATGACGAGTTGGGGTCGGTACCCTAACATTTGGTATCAGAGCCAACCACCATGACCCATGCCCGCTCCACGGAATGGGTGACCTATAGTCTGGATTAAGGTGTGAGGGAACTATGTATGGGCATGGTTGTCACCCACATCGAATACTGGTAGTCGAGTGGAGCCGCCATAAGGAAAAGGGCTACTGCCGGGTCATTATCGATAGAGTGGGCCAACGAGGACGTTGGGTCTGGAAGCGTGGTGGGATGTTGAGACCTTAGTCCCACATTGGTTAGATGGGACTTAATTGGGTAGTTTATAAGTCAATGGGATCCCTCACCTAGTCAACCGGTTTTCGAGTTGAGTTTTACCCATGGGATTATGACGAGTTGGGGTCGGTACCCTAACATTTATCCATGTTTTTTGAGTTCTTATTCAACTTTCAATTAGCTTATATTCAGTGTAAAGGTTTAGAACCCTAACAGTGATTTATTACAAGTTGGAGGCGTAGGGATACTGAGGGAACTAGGTGAACTATAGTTTTAGTTGCTTGGTCTCAACTATACGAAGTTGGTTTAGATTTTGTATTACGGCTTAATTCTGAGAGTATTCAATTCTGGACAAGGTTCCAGGGTTTTTCTGCATTTGTGGTTTCCTCGTTAACAAAATCTTGTTGTGTCTTTTACTTTTCTATTTCCACAATTATAATTATTTTTATTATAATTAGAAGTAAAATACACAAATGTTAATTCATAATTACTTGATAGAAATCCTATAGTGTTTGGTTAAGTCCAAACCTATTATCAAGTAATCATACTTCGTTTTTGTATTATCTCGATCTTGTATCCATAGTCAATCACGCAAGTTATCTTGTTGTCGTATTGTCTCGATCTCGTATCCATATACGATCACATGAAGTGTGAACCGATTCGTTGTATTGTCTCGACTCATTACATAAACAATCACTTTCGGAGAAAGGACTTATAGGTGGAAAAGTTTTAGATTGAGGTTTATTTGGGTACCCTCGTCTTTTCAAGTCTCAGAGCCTTCTTTTTCACCAACATCATCGGATTCAACAACTTCAAAGGTATAATCGAAGTTCATACTGGTAAAATTTAGAGCCCAAGGACAAAAATCACCATAGCGGGATGGGGCACCGTCACGAGGTTTACTTTGAGGAGTAAGCTTCCACCCATGCTAACCAGGGATCCAACCATGGGCCCAAGGACCAATAACTTCAATAGGAGTATGTTGATGGTGGATTTTAGTTCAGGGCTAAAATTATAAAACCAGTATTTTAGGCGTTGTCACCCTGCAAAGGGAAAGGTCATTTAATAAGTGGCAGAGTGCAGAAAACCTCTTCACTTTATTTGAAGCAATTCAATATATACATGAAATTCACCCAGAACGGTGCGTGCAACAGCAATCCCAAATATTCTATGAATTTTATTAGCATCATTAATTAATGCATAATTTGCCTAGTATTTTCCGTGCTGTGTTCTCAGCCGAACTCTCATTATTTGCGTGATATGACGACTGAGTGTTCACTTTCAGCATAGTATCATGAATCTCCGCGCCAATATTGAGACATGCACGAAGTACCCACACAGGCTATACCATTCTCTGTTAGATATAGTCTCGCATCGATGCGCTTTGGTTAGCCAGATCGAGTATGCTTAATTTTTCTAAGGAAAATCTAGACTGTACATATCAGTCTCAAAAACGATCGTGGCCACACAAGTTGGCCGCGCAATTTAACAAGCCTAGCCAAACCCTGACAAGAATAGGCTATTGTTGTGATGACCACTAACGAGCCCACTTATGCCCTAGCCGGTCGGACATCACAAACATCTCATAGGAACGTCAAACGCCAACCCTAAGTAGGGTGGCCTTGATACTTTGAAGAAATTCAATCGAACACAGACTTTTCAAGGAAGTCTTAAAATGATCACGACCGTCCAACTTCGCCAACCTGATTGGACGGATTAAATCATTCCATGAATGATTAGGGAAGCGCCAACACACACGTTGGCGGGCCCACTCTCCCCATACCTGATCGGTTAGCTCACGGCATGGTCATGGAGCAATGAACAATTGCTCAAAATATAGTGGGCGTGATGCTTTCGAGGGTCGTGGAAGTCCACTAGCGTCTTAAATCGATCACGACCATCCAACTTAGCCATCCTATTTGGATGGCTTAGATCGCATTTGGGACTATCAAGAAGATACTCATGTGTTCATCACCAGCCCAAAATGGGCCCCACGTGATCGGTATCTCCAAAAGAGGATCACGATGTACCAAACCTCTGGCCAAAGTCATGTACGCGTGACCGATTCAAAATCCTAATTAGGGTTTACGGCGGTGCATATCTGTCGTAGCTCGATCACATCCATCCATCTTCGCCAGCCTAAACGGAGGGTGTAGATATAGATTCAAGAGGTCCCAAGGATGTTGACGTGATAACCGTAGGCCCACTTGTGCGTGTGACCGGCCGGCCTAGGCGAACCATGACCGAGCGCCTCGAAACGCACGCCCGAAGGTGGCATGTCACTCGGCTTCCAAATCCTTTGGGGCAATGGATTTATATCGCAAATCGATCATGGCCACTCATCTTTGCCAGTCAATTTAAGTGGTCTAGATCAAGCCTTCATGGGACTGATAGGTATAGATGTTCACAACAACGGACCGCCTCCATGCGTGACCGATCGGTCCCACCAAAATTAACGCCCATGCTTGAATTCGGTCAAGCCAAAGAGGGATGCTTGCGCACCTCTTAAAAATTCTAAAATTCCATCAACGGTTGTAGATATATGCCATAAACCATCTCGTCCGTCCAACTTTGCCATCTTGGTAGGACATCATAGGTTAAAATATAGACGACCAATAAAGCACCTCGGTGATCACCGTCCGCCACTCTTCCAAAGGGAGTGATCGACCAGGGGATGGCTCGCCCATGCGGCCTCCAAACGATCACTCGAAGATGGTTGGACGTGATGCTATTTTAAGATGCTTAATCCGCGACTTATTTGGTTAAGGTTTAGGACAGCGATGCTTCATACATATTGATTATTTTCGATGCATTACATGCATCGAGTATACACGATATTTCATGAATATCAATTTCTTAAATAAGTTGGTTATTTAACTTAGCACCGTATGCTATTTCTTGCTGTGGGTCCCATGATCTTCTCATTCGAGACATCAAGCATATCACAAACTGGGGGATACTTACTGGGGTATTGGTCTGGCGGTTTATAGCGTGCATCATGCAATACGCCATTCAAGAACGTGTCAGGAAAAGGTGGACGGTTAACAGTGATGAGGGAAGTGGTCAAAGGTGTGATCGTGTGACAATAACCACTCATACACGACCCCACTACTCCATCACTTCACCTCCTCCACTTCCTACGAGATGAGGGTTGAGCTCAATGACTTGTATAAATAGGCCATTCACCTATTTTCAAACAACATAGACAGAAAAAACCAAGTGTTGTCATCAGTATCCAGAAAACACCCATAACTGATAGCTTCGTTTGTGCAAGCCAGTTCAACATTATGATACAAGTCATAAACAACCAATACCTTCACAATCTCAACACCTTCTTCGCTTCCCTCCCTAAGATCAACCCCATATCCTTCACTTTATGACCGAAGCAAGTCTGGAAAATCCATTTCTTGATTTAGGCCAAAATTGTACAGATTGATCTCTCGAATCAAAAGTACTCCAGTGCAGTGCATTTGTTTAGGGTTTAGATTTGTTTCTTATCCACACATACCCAAATTTACTAAAAACCGCAGAAACAGTTTTTACCCATAAATAATTGGCGACCACAGTGGGAGATTAATCTCTCGGCCGTGAAGTCAATTTCTTCAATACCCGATTAAATTTTCTCAATTTCAAAGGGATAGATCTTAGATCCATTTCAATGATTAACATATTCATTTATTTTAATCACTAAGTCCACCCTCCGTCCTATGATGTATCCTCACGAGCTAAATTATCTGAAAGCCACGACTAATCCAAACCTCATGGAAAGTATGTCCAAAATGCTAAAGGATTGTAGGACCAGAATATCGCCATGATATTACTCTTGCGAGATTAACAACACTTCTGCGAACACCACTACGAGTTAATAAACAACACATTGCGAGCGTTGCAGATAACAGAAAGAATGACGCAATGGATGACGATAGCCAAAACACGGAAAAAGCATGATGATACTGCGAGTTTCACAAATACCTGCGAGGGTTGGTATTACAACTACTGTGAGAGTATCGCAGGTCAGATACGAAATTAAAGGATAGATTAGCTGTCATCCACTATGTAACTACCATATATAAGGAGAACCAGTAGATTCAGAGGGGGGATGATGTATTTTTTGGGTGTTGAGAAAGTCTTGAAGAGAGAGAAAATTCAATAGAGCGGTTGTATTCTTAATTTCTTCCATTCCTTGTAAACATTTATGAGAAATAAATAAGAAAGTGTTGTTTTTAATCTTCAAATATGTGTTAATTACAGTAAATTATTATCAAGGGTGTAGTGTAGGTTTTCCTGCAACTACATTTTGGCGCCCGAAACAGGGATTGACGAAAATCATAGAAAAAACGAGGCTGAAGATGAGAATTATTAAAGATTAACAAGATAATTGAATAAATCGGTGAAATAGTTGAAGGAAAAATTGTTAGAGCTAAAGAGAATTGTAGGAAATTGGAGTGCGGTATGATAACAAGAACAATGGTCGACAAATTCCATGAAAACATTAAAGGGAAGATACATAAACGAGATTTTGAAGGAAAGAAAATTATGACAGTGGAGAAAATATCACCATTGAAGGAGTGGGAAAAGCAGAAAATCACATTTACAGTAGCAGAAATACCAACAGAAAATTTGAATCATACATCTCCTTTGGTAGTTACGTTATCCGTTATACAAATGAAAAAGGGGAAATCAACAAGGTCTGCAGAAGAATGGGCTATAAATAGAACTTTAGTGGACGCATGAAGTTCTGTAGATATAATATTTTATCATGCATTCAAGAAAATGGGATACATAGATGAAGAAATGTCTTGTTCAACATATCATATTCATGTCTTTGGAAAATATTCAACAAAACCTAAAGGCGAAATAGTGGTATGAATTCCGATAGGAAAGATTGAGACACAAGTAACATTATGTGTGGTAGACGTGGAATCGCCGTACAACATGATATTGGGAAGACCATGGATACATGCAATCAAGGCTGTAGCATCAACATTACATCAATGCATCAAATTTCCTATGCCCTATGGAATTGGAGAAATTAGAGGAGATACTGATCTCGCGAAGCTGTGTTATCAAATTGAAGTAAGAAATTATGAAGAGCGTCCAAAGCTGCGAAAATCTCGCAGAAAGATGACGAAAGAAACAAAGAAAGAAGAAGAATTTAAAGTTTACATGATAAGAGCAAAAGAAGGAAACGGAATACCCAGCGAAATCTCGCAAGAAGGAGATGAACTCTTAAGAGTTATAAAAACCTCAACACCAATGGGAGAGCTTGAAGCCAGCTACACCGCAGTAGAGCCAACAAAAGAAGTAAATGTTGGAAGTAAAGAAGAACCTAAGATGCTGAAAATTGGAACGAAGATGGATGCAGATGAAGAAGAGCGAACCGTAAACCTCTTGCAAGAATATAAAGACATCTTCGCGTGGAATATGGATGAAATGCCTGGAATAGACCCATCATTTGCATGTCATAAGCTAGAAATTAACAAGGAGGTAAGGCCATTTAAACAAAGGATAAGAAAAATTGCAACAACATACCATTCCCAAATAGAGGAAGAATTAAAGAAGATGCTCGATGCGGGAATTATAAGGCAAGCAAAGTACCCGGAATGGATTGCAAATATGGTGGTGGTTCCAAAGAAGAATAAAGGGATAAGAATTTGTATAGATTTTATTGACTTAAACAAAGCTTGTCCAAAAGATAGCTTTCCATTACCAGATATTCCTCAAATGGTTGAATTAGCAGCGGGAAATGATAGAATATCTTCATTAGATGGGTATAAAGGATATAATCATATCCCTCTCGCTGAAGAAGATTAAGAGCACACCGCATTCTTTGCTCCAAGAGGATTATACTGTTATACAAAGATTCCCTTTGGTTTACGAAATGCTAGTGCAACATATCAAAGAATGGTGGAAAAAGTGTTTGCAAAATGGATCCATAAAACACTATAATTATATGTAGATGACATGCTAGTCAAAAGTAAAGAAGCAAAAAACCATGTGCAAGAATTAAAGGAGATTTTCGATCAAATGCGACATTTTAGCATTAAGGTGAATCCCGAAAAATGTACTTTTGGAGTAGCTTCAGGAATTTTTTTTGGGTACATTGTGTCAAAGGAAGGAATACAAGTTTACCCAGAAAAAGTACAAGCAATTCGCGACATGCCAACACTAGCAACAGTAAAATATGTGCAGAAGTTGAATGGACTCTTAGCCTCGCTAGGAAGATTCATCTCTCGATCTTCCGATAAATGCAAGCATTTCTTCAACATACTTAGGAAGGGTACAAAGTTCAAGTGGATAGATGAATGTGAGAAGGCTTTTCAAGGGATTAAAGAATATTTAATGAGCATATCTATCTTGCAGAAGCCAGAGCCCGGAGAAGAATTATTGATTTACCTTGCGACAACTTCACACGCGTTAAGTGCAATATTATTGCGAGTAGACGCAGGAATAGAAAAACCAATTTATTACATCAGCAAAACATTTAATATTGCAGAGAAAAATTACTCGAAGATTGAGAAGTTAATTCTAGCATTGGTTTATGTAACCTTTAAGCTTCGCATCTATTTTCAAGCACATAAAATAAAAGTATTAACAAAGGTACCTATTGAGTCAGTAATGAAGAATTCTAAAAGATCAGGCAGGGTTGAGAGATGAAATGCACAAGTAGGGCATTTTGAAATCAAATACGAAATCCTATCCTCGCCAAAATCACAAGCTGTAGCGGATTTTTTAGTAGAATTTACTCTAGAAGATGATGAAGCTGTAGAAGAAATGATGGACATAGAAGAAGAACATGGAGATCTAAAAGATCTATTAAAGGAACCCAACATGTGGGAAATATTGGTGGATGGATCATCAAATGGGGAAGGTAATGGAATTGGAGTTGTCTTTATTTCACCAGAAGGAGAAAAATGGCTTTTTCATTTCGTTTGGAGTTCCCATCCACTAATAATGAGACGGAGTATGAAGCTGTAGTGCTTGCGTTGAAATTCACAATAAAAATGAAGTTGGAAAATGCTAGAATTACTAGTGACTCGCAATTGGTTATTCGCCAGATAAAAGGAGAATACACAACAAATGAACCATCTTTGAAAAAATACAAGAGCCTTGTTGAAGAATTATCTACGAGAATTCCAAAAATAAAATGGAGACATATATCAAGAAAATATAACACACTCGCAGATGCTTTTGCTTTCATATCTAGCATGATGATAAATCCAGTTGCGAGATGCATAAAATTTCAAACACTTGTGTCACCTTCAGTCAATAAGGAAGAAGAAGAAGAACCAAAAGGCAATATTGCAGACTGGCGAGCAGAACTTCATGCATATTTGGAAAGAGGGGAGACACCAAGAAATAGATTAGAAACACATAAGTTAAAAAGCCGAGCAACAAATTATGAATTAAGAGATGGAGTATTATATCGCAAATCTTTTAATGGACCATCGCTAAGATGCTTGACACAGGAAGAAGGACAAAAGGTGTTAAAGATGTTTCATAGTGGAGACGCTGGTAATCATAGTGGAGGAAGATCTTTGGCATACAAAACAAAAATGCAAGGTTATTATTGGCCATACATGCATGAGGACGCAAAGCAACTTTCAAGACGATGTGAAGATTGTCAACGATATGGAAAGAAAATACATGCACCAGGGGCACCATTGTCATCCTCAAATAGTATGTGGCCTTTTGGAAAATGGGGATTGGATATTGTGGGACCATTTGTACCAGGTTCTGGACAAAGAAGATATTTAATTGTCACTACAGATTATTTCACAAAATGGGGAGAAGTAAAGGCAGTGCAACACATCCGCGACAAAGACATTTTTACATTCATATTTGAAAATATAATTTGCAGGTTTGGGATTCCTGCACAGTTGGTATCTGATAATGGAACACAGTTTGAAGGACATAATATCGAATTGTTACTTAATGCATTTAAGATTAAATGTGGAAAATCAACACCACTATATCCACAGGCCAACGGACAGGAAGAGGCAACAAATAAGACAATTGCAGATATACTGAAGAATAAATTTGAGGGACACCACAAGGCATGGTGTGAACAAGTACATAATGCAATATGGGCTTACAATACAACTAGACGGGAAGCTACTGGAATGTCACCTTTTTGTCTGACATATGGGGTTGAAGTTGTATTACCAACGGAAGTTGCTATTCCTACAACAAAAAGAGAAGTTTGGGAGAAGAATCTTAGTGCTGGTATGATTCTAAATAAACTTGATGAGTTAGAAGAAAAGATAGAAAAATCCATACAACATATGGAAAATTATCATCTAGGATTAGCTCGCGAGTATAAAAAATGTGTCAAAATACGTGAGTTCCAACCAGGTGTTTTAGTGTTACGAGAAACACCAGTGTATCAGCGAGAAAATGGTGGAAAGCTGGCGAGAAACTGGAATGGACCGTACATAATTAAAGAGATAGTTGGAACCAGGGCATACAAATTAATGGACCCAGAAGGTAGAGATGTTGGTCAAAGACTTGATAGACCATGGAATAGATTATATCTGAAAAGATATTATCAATAACAAATTCTGCGAGATTAGAAATGCTGGTATATTAAATAATGAGACGGATAATAAATTTTTCTTTCTCTATCAAAATTGCGAGATTCTTCCAATAAGAAATGCGCAAATATCGCAAGAAACGCGAATAAAATTTCGCAGAGACATAAGAATGGGATGAACCTTTATGGCGTACACCTTAGTTCGCGAATACAACTTCGCAAGAGGCAAATGTAAGACCTAAAGTGCGTCATATAAGGGGGTATCTCTTTGCATGACTTAGGGATAAGGTTATACCACTGCTGGAACCTGAGTCATGGAGATGTTGGGGTTAAAGAAAACCTATCCGGGGGAGGTACCTTGGATTTCCAACTATATAAGGTTATACCCTGGTTGGACGACCGAGGGTCTCTTCTAAGGAGTGCAGAGTATGAATAAGGCGCCGAGGTACACGGTTGAGCCAAGGGTGCCCGGGGCGTACGAAACTACCCTGGCCATTCTTGGCAAGTCTTGGCTATGATGCACTCGGCCCGAAGAAAACCCCACTTAGGGTGCAGTCTTGTAACTATAAGCCATATAGGCATAAAGGATAAGAGACTGCGAAAACAGTTGGTTGTTGTTAAGACCGGATGGGAGGAGCTAGTCTTGTATGGACGATGTGCCCTCCTTGAAGGGACAACCAGGGGGAAGATAAGGGCGGCACCCTTCATTAGGGAGCTGATAAGTGTCTAAAGACGGCAATGTCATGGGGATTTATGATCGCAAGAACATTTAGACCTGTCATATTGTCACGTGACAAATACTATACAGAGGCAACAAGCCATAAGAAAAATCTAAGATGAGATCAATGGGTTTTTACATGAAAGTGTAAAGACGTCCTACGATTTCATCGCAAGACGACAATATCATAGGGCTTTGTTCTCGCAATGGAGCTTAGGCTTGTCATATTGTCGCAGAGAAATTGACAAAATACGGATAAGGCAAGATCAATGGGTCAATACATGCAAATGTAAGGACGTCCTGCGATTTTGTCGCATAAACAAATATTTGGAAAAATAAGACCTTTAACTAGGAAGGAAAAATAAGACCAACAAAATAATCCCAAACATTAACTATTTTCTTTTAAGAATGCAGGAAAGATTTGTTTATCACATAAGAGATGATGAGATAAATAATATTCTTCAGAATTTTTTCAGAAATATTATTCAGAATCACACAGCAGGATTATTCATAATTTCGCAAAGTATTAGTAATATCGCAATACTATCCATAATTTCGCAAGTACTATTCGCAACAAAGTTCGCAAGAAAAGACTTGTTCAATACAAGAAAGATAATGAGGGTAAAGTATGGGAATTCATAAATAAAATATCATTATCTTCCTTGAGAATATTCAAAATGACAGAAACAAAATTAAATTCCAAAGTCGCATAAAGATACATTGCTCGCAAGAAAGAAGAAGAAGAAGAAAAAGAAAACAAGAACAAAATTCAAGCTTCAGGATTGGACTCGCCAGCTTCATTATTCTTGCCAGTGTTATCAACTTCATCAGTATTCTTTTCATTACGATTAGTTCGAGCTTCCACTTCTTCTAGCTCTTCGCCAGTAATTGCTTCACCACCAACAACAACTTTTCTAGGAGGGTTTTTTTCTTCTTCTGTTGAATTTTCTTCTTCACCACTTGCATAGTTTAGATCATTATCAATGGGAAGAGGAATTTCATCATCATCTACTTCTAAAGGATCAACGGATACAGGAGGGAGAGAATTGGATATCAAAATATCATTCACAAGAACTTCAGCATTAAGATGAACATTGCGAAGGAAACCTCTATCACGATTTCTGATCTCTATATTTTTGAAGTATTCAAGGTAGTCATATCTCATCTCTGCTCGATCACGAGATTGAACAAGATTGGCGGTGAGCACTCCATTTTCTTTGCGAACTTTAGCGAATTTTTCAGTCAGATCCGAAATGGTAGAGTGAAGGCCTTTTTCAGATTCTGCGAGAAATATAAATTGACAAGAAAATATTCAGATGAGAATCTCGCAACAAATATAGCAGAGAAATTAACAGTTAAGGCAGTCAAAATGACTACCTTCTTTTAGAAAAGTTAAGTTTTGAATTAATGTTAAGAAAAAAATTCTCCCATTGGTTCATGGAATCATCAAAGTTATCTCCAATTATACCCTTCAGGCGAGACTTTATAATTTCCTCTTTGGAGTGGAGATAAGTATTTTCTTTTGCTAATAAGGAGTAAGATTCTTCTAACTAAGAATATTGATCTTGGATTTTACTGGCCTTTAAACTTAGAGTTAGCCTACCCTTGATAAGTTTATCTTTCTCAGCGGCAGATGATTCAGATACTTCCTTGAGTTCATCTTTTAGTGAACGAAGAGATTGTTCTTGGTTGTTACACACTTTCTGAAGAATATTTATTTGCTGCAAGGAGATCTCCATCTTGTTTAAAAAAACTACATTTCTCCTGAGATAAAGTTTTGTTTTCATCTGATAAAGATTCCATCGCCAAGTTAGCTTGGGTTAACAAATATTAGAGGCGAGTATCTTCACTACTTAATATATTTTTCCTTTGCGCTAATTGATCGTTCTCATTGGTAAGATTATCTATTTGATCGATTGAATATGTGTAAAGATCATCTAATCTATTATATTGATCCATCCAAGAATCTCTCTCAGCACGAGCTTCTTCAGCAACAGACTCAAATTGAAATATCTTCATTAATCATTTCTGATTTAAAGCTAAATAGGAAAACCAAATATTTAAAAGGGAATTGATTACAGAAAATATGAAAATCTACTAAAACAGAAAAATTAGAGGCAGAGGCAGAAGAACTATATCTTTTAACTCCTTGTTTTTATTGCGAAGATTTTCGCAATCAAGAAAAGAGTTGTGAAGCTTGTGATCAAGAATATCACATTCTGAAGTTTTGTCTTGGAGATTTCTCTTTAGAGCTTCAACTTCATTTTCTAAAGACGCTTGCGAAGCAGTTCGATCAGAACCAAAATATTTGGTTAAAGTCTCGCAAACATCATGATCACTGTCGTAAGCGTCAAAAATAAATTTACTTTCTCACTACTCAAAATATAAATATAGCAAGGGCAAGAAAAGATCGTTCCCACAGAGAGGACTAGGTTGTCAATATATTTTCGGTTTCCAATAAATAACACGAGGGATTTTTATGATTTTTAATAAAGAAAACTAAAATAAAAACAAATAAAGAAATAAGCAAGCAAATCAATAGAAAAGATATTGGTTAAGGATTCATCTTCATTCACAAACATGTTCTTGTCATAATAATTAGAATTGATATTTTAAACTCAACTTTTATCAAAATCCCTAGGATACCTTGATCGCAAGAATATCCCGCAAATCTCCTTTTGTCATCAACAAACACATTAAAAGATGCGAGTATGAGTTTTATCTAAGAGAACAACCTAACGTGTAAAATCACTAATCAAGTTTAATTCCCTTGATGCATTTAGTTCTATGAAATCAGGCCAATCAAAGCAATCGAACGTGGAAAACGCACTAATCCAATTTAACAAAGGTTATGGTTCACATATGATCATAAGGATGCATCACTACAAGCTATAACCATATTCATGCTACTTGTAATCAGGAATCTATCACTTTTACGTATAACAAACCCTAATCTAGCAATAGAGATGAAAACAAACTTAATCGATTCTAGACTCGACCAAACAAGCATTCAAATCATATAACAATATAAACGATGAATCATAAACGATAAAGTATGGATACAAAACTAATTTATCATATCAAAAAGCATATTTTGTGAAATCCAATTATTTCATAACCAATAATAAAATTAAGTACTCATATCATATGATTTCATAACAAGAAGGAAGAGAAGTTCTATCATGTTTCTAAACCCTAGAACAAAGGTAGAAGATAAGATTATCCATTTTCTTGTTATGTGAATAGGTTTTTATATCATGAGACTTCTGAATCTCCAATCTCGACCAACTCAGGCCAAGCCCTAACCAACTCTGCCAAAACTGTCCGTTCCAACCAGCCCACAAGATGTAAAGCCCAATTCATCTGAGTAAATCACTGAATCGGTGAGTCAGGAACCTGGATCACTGAGTGAACTCGCCTCGGTAGAAAATCTGGCAGAGTTTCCTTTATTTCTAGGCAATTTCCACGCCAATCCTTTGCCAATTTCTTCTCCCCTGCAAACCAAACATTCATCTAGCATTCATACCCATTCAGTGCCACATATATATAATGTAGCAAGGCTTCCATTCTCAGTTACACTGTCTTCAGTTCAGCTACACAGGCTAAGGCATATAAACCATTACCTGTAATGAGCACCATTTTTCATTGTCCTCAACTCTATCTCTGCCAGAACTACTTGTACCTACAATACTCAAAGAAACAACACTAACAACAATCTGGATAACTCACTGCCTCTAGCTTCAGTTCAAGCCCACAACCCATTCCTAACTGCAACCTCGCTCATCAACCTCCACTGCATCAGTGCCCATTAACATCAGATTACCCATTGCATCATCAACTAGTTCACCATCTCAGTTTTTCTCAGCTCAAGAAACTCCACCAAATTCTCATTATTGCCTTCTTCCATATACTATCCATTCATCTGTAGGTTGCACTGCCATTGTCCCTTTCATATCTCCAGTCCATAACTGCAACATTAACACATTACCATTTATTTCCTCTTACTGAGTTGTTCTCTATGGCACCAGCAGTTGCCTTTTGTAGCTTTCATAACCACCCAACTTAGGCAAACACAAGCATTCACTGATATCCCTTCAGTTCATCACCGCCTACTACAACTGCAACTACCATCACTTCAAACCATTGAATCTCTTGCTGTTCTGAATCACACACACAGAAACCCCCAAATATAACTCCATCTACCTGTGATTTCAAATACCAACAACACTAGCCATCCAATAAATCCATCTCTGACTTTCCATCACAATGGCAACAACTGAAGTTAGCTTCACTGTAATGGCAAAACCCATCGAGACGTCTCATTCGTCTCAGGCAGCATCAATCCCACGATCCCTAGTTCTTCTCAACTGAAACGAGTAACTTCCAAACCACAGCTCTGTAATCAGACACAAATTCTCAAGGCTTCAAAATGCTGGACAGTTATCACCATTCAATATTGAGTACCAACAGCAACACCATTGTCGTCCCTTGTTATCTCATCCCCTGACTGTTAACTCATACTACCAGCTCCATCTTCTTCAAATCATACAAGCCATCATCTGCAACATCGGTTCACAGCTCCATGAGCAGCAACAACTTCTTAATCTAACTCTCATTCTCATCTCTTCCATCTCAAATCAGAATTTCATACGGGAAACCCCCAAATTGACAAACACAAACCCTAATTGCTCAACTGACTCTTTGAAAACCAATTGAACCAATTCGTGAGTAACCCAGCAGATTTCATACTTAAAACCATGTCTATTCGCAGACCCAGCTTCTAATTCATGACCAAAAACCCATTTCACCTTCAGGTCTCCTTCATTCTTCAATAAGCATCAAACATCAAACCCCTTCTTTAATTTGTCACCAATTCTCTTTAACTTTCTACACCATTTTCCATCTCCTCTTCTTAGTCTCGAATTTGTCTTGAGTTTGACCTCATCCCCATGAATATCAACAACCCTGAATCAGTAGCAGCAGAAAAATAGAAAAGGGGAAAGAGAAGATTTTGGGAGACTGATTTATTCTCTAGCTAAGTGGTGAACATGGTCTGTTATTGACACACGGTATTACGATAAGGGCCACCTGAAACTATTTGGCATGCCAGTCTTCTAATTCTTTCATAATTATTCTTTTCAATGCCTTAAAAGAGCTTTGTGCTTGCTAGCTTCGCCTCCGTCTACGCCATGTGCTTCCAAGTAAAACCTTTAGCTCATATTTCTCATCTTTTTCGCCATATGACTCCAAAAAACCTATTAAACTCAAAATAAACATAAGATACATAATTTACACGAAAACTCGCAAAGAAAGCATAAACACTAGATATAAAATTAGGTGTTTTAGACACCTATCACATCATATTTGAAAGGTTCAGTAGAAGATTTCCTGGCATCATCTAAAATGTCAGACAAAACTTTAAAGGCAACATCGACTCCTACTGATGCTTCTTTAGATGAGGAAAGAGGTACAGAGGGTGAAGTTGTAATGATGGCGAGTTGGAGACTTGAGTCATTTGCGATGGTTGCATCACCAGAAGGTGGAGTGTCTGGAAAAGTAACAGTTGGAAGTAAAATAGGAGAGGAAGAAGTTTTGTTCATAACAGTTTGGGGAGTTTCATCCATTGGAGGATTAATGGCATTGGGAGTATTGATGATGACATTCTCACAAATAGAGGATGAAGGTTCCGTTTGCGAAGTTGTAGAAATAGGTTTTGAAGACGAAAATTTGGGAATAGAAATATCAATCTCAAGAGTCTTGGCTTTGCGATATTTCTTGCGTGGTTTAACAGCATTTTCATCACCCTGCGATTAATAATATAGATAAGAAACAGAGGCAACAATATTGTTATTAAGAAAAGAAATGTTTCTTACTACCTTATGACTCGCAAAATTCCTTTTCTTTTCAGTAAGTATTTGTTGTGAATCTTCGAGAAGATTAGGGTTTTGGTCGACAAACTTGGTGTTGGATGCAGTTCCACTGAAAAGAAAACATAGTATGGAAGTTATATAGAATCAAGCAAAAAAGATCAAATAAAGTGAATAAGTATGATTTAGACAATCAAAATCGAGTTTAATAACGTCAGAAGAACACATACCTTGAAGATTCCATTGAAGCAACAACAGGTGAATTTGCAGAAGAAGAAAGCTGCAGGTAGGAAAAATTTGCAGAGAGTGAAGAGATGAAGAAGACGAAGAAGTAAAAGAATAAAAAATATTTCTTTGATAGATTCTCTCTTTTATAGATAGAAGGATGGTAACCGGGTAATAAAAGATTAACCGGTAAAAAGAGGAATATTCAACACATGTAGGCGGTAACACTTAATTTACGGAGTTCTGTTGATCATAGAAGATGAAACGATGAATAGATGCGGCATTTTATTTCTCATAATATTTCCTTCTTCGTAGAAAAGACATGAGAAGAGGCAAGATGTAGGACCATAATATCGCCATGATATTGCTCTAGCGAGATTAACAACACTTCTGCAAACACCACTGCAAGTTAATCAACAACACATTACGAGCGTTGCAGATAACATAAAGAATGACGCAATAGATGACGATAGCCAAAACACGGAAAAAGCATGATGATACTGCGAGTTTCACAAATACATGCGAGGGTTGGTATTATAACTACTGCGAGAGTATCGCAGGTCAGATCCGAAATTAAAGGACAGCTTAGCTGTCATCCACTATGTAACTACCCTATATAAGGAGACCCAGTAGATTCAGAGGGGGGATGATGTATTTTTTGAGTGTTGAGAAAGTCTTGAAGAGCGAGAAAATTCAAGAGAGCGGTTGTATTCTTAATTTCTTCCATTCCTTGTAAACATTTCTGAGAAATAAATAAGAAAGTGTTGTTTTTAATCTTCAAATATGTGTTAATTATAGTAAATTCTTATCAAGGGTGTAGTGTAGGTTTTCCTGCAACTACAAGGATGTCCTGGAAAACCAAGCCGGTATCGCCAGAAGGAAAAGTGAGACATTCCGTCTCTTAAATGACATAACAGTTCGATTACAAGAAGGCTCGGCAGGAGTTTACCCATGGAGTACCACAAATGACGACGTTGTTGAATCTTTATCTAAGAATCGTGTCTTTACCAACGAGGATGCAGAAAAAATGCATGGCCACACCATGGGATCAAGGAGAGACGAACATGATTCGGCTAACGACGGAGGCCCAAAAAAATTCCACGGAGAAAAAAAGCGAAAAGAGCCAGCTTATGAATCCTTGCTGGAAGATTTGTATCTCAAAACCCTTAACGAGGTACAAAAAGCAATCCAATCTGCCGCGACTTTTCAGCCAAACGAAGAACTGCCTGATGAAGGAGAAATCAATGAGTCACATGAATACAGAGGCGCCGATACGAGGCCCTCAAGAGTAACTGCATCCCAGCAAGGATGATCAACCAAGCGGACCGCGTATATGTTGACACACGCTTGCGCTCCAACTCCGAAACGTACTTCATATCAAGGTCAACAGGAGATACAACAACGACATCCGTTGGCACAAGAAAAGCCTGACTCAAGATAACCACGTTTCTCATTCTCAATGAAGAATGTCTTAAAATTATTGGAGGCATGGGTGCGAGATGGAGAAGTCCAACTGCCTCCTGTGTGGCGACAACCAACTGATCAAGAGATGATAGACCCAAGATATTGTCATTGTCACCATTTTCTTCATCACCCTACCAGTGAATGAAATGCCCTGAAGCGCATTGTCCAGATGAAGCTTAATTCAGAAGATTTTCCTCCTCTCTCTGAAAATTAACGCAAGTAATTTCTTTAAGTGAGTACTAGGGAGGATCCAATTTCATGCAGATGGAATTTTGAAGAACAAGTAAGTTCTATTAAAAAAATCTACGAGAAAGATAGTTTTAGAGCCTACTAGGGACTTGGCGTCCCGCACTAAGAAAGAGATCCAATGATGAAAATCACTGTAAACATCATGTTTTGTTTTCCCCTTAGACGTGTTCCTTTTCACACGATATTTGCAACTTCATATGTCATGTATGATATCGTTAGAATGGTCACATTAGTTATAATCAGAATGCAAATTCCTTCTAAAACAAATCTCTTTCAGAAAAACCATACACAAAACTATCTCAAAATAAACCAATTCAAAATTCAACCACCTATTAATTCAAAGCCTGAAACCAAACCATGAAAAGAATTCCTCACGTCGCTCAAAGACACCTAATAAGAATAAAGGAAAGGAATAAATTATTCAAGGGAAGACGTCCAACAAAAACTTGGTATTTTTTGCAAAGGCATCTTTCATATTCTGGAAAGCAGTCTGCTTGAGCTTTAAATCCTGGGACAATTGCTCGACTTCTGCCTCTTTCTGGGTAATGAATTCCATAGATGGAGCGTCAATCATTTCGCCTTGAAACTTCTGGATTTCAGCGAATCCTTCACAAAACCAGGAAGCGTTAAACTCATACTTCACGAATATATTTCAGTGGAACTTCCAGTTTGCAATTACCTCTTCGGAAACGGTGCACCCAGTCACAATGCTCATGCTGTAGATAAAAGATAAAGCTTCTTCAACACGTTTGACTAATGCGAAGCGACTTTTAAGCTTCTTGGAGGTGGAGATGTGACCATGATTCTTCCATATCTTGGTGTATAACTCTTCGTACTTAGATGGCACGCTGAACTCTCCAACCAATACATAATCTACGAAAGGAGCGTCAAAAACGACACCAGCAACGGCGGAGTGCACAACTAACGCCTTGGAAGTCACATGAAGCTCTTTAGAGAGAAGAAAGTCTACAACCGCCACGGATGTGACATCTCCACCAGCCCCTGCATTTTCGTTCCCCTCAACCCTGAGGTTGGCATCTTTCAAAGTCTCACCTCCCGGTTCGTTGGTGTTGATGGTGGATTTTAGTTCAGGGCTAAAATTATAAAACCAGTATTTTAGGCGCTGTCACCCTGCAAAGGGAAAGGCCGTTTAAGAAGTGGAAGAGTGCAGAAAACCTATTCACTTTATTTCAAACAATTCAATAAATACACAAAATTCACCCAGAATGGTACGTGCAACAACAATCCCAAATATTCTGTGAATTTTATTAGCATTAACAATTAATGCATGATTTGCCTAGTATTTTCCGTTCTGTGTTCTCAGCCGAACTCTCATTATTGACGTGACATGGCGACTGAGTGTTCACTCTCAGCAGAGTACCATGAATATCCGTGCCAATATTGAGACATGCACGAAATACTCACACAGGTTACATCACTCTCTGATAGAGAGAGTCTCACATCGACGTGCTTTGGTTAGCCCGATCGAACATATTTAATTTCCTAAGGAAAATCTGGATTGTCCGTATCAGTCTCAGAAATGATCACGGCCACGCAAGTTGATCGCATAATTTAACCAGGCTAGACGAACCCTAGCATGAGCAGGCGATCACCATGATGACCACCGGCGGGGCCGCCTATGCCCTAGCCGGTCGAACATCACACTACACTCCCAGCGCCCGTCAAACGCCGGCCCCAAAGAGGGATGGACACGTTGTTTTGGGAAAGGCTCGAACGAGCAAGATCGCTTAAAGAAGTCTTAAAATCATCATGACCACCCAAATTCGCCAGCATAGTTGGACGGATTAGATCATCCCATGAGTGATCAGGGAAGCACTAACACATACGTTGGCGTAGCCACTTTTCACCTACCCGGTCGGCTTTTTTACGGAAATGCCATGGAGCAATGAATGTTTGCTCAAAACATGGTTGGCGGGATGCTTTAAATGGTCGCGGAAGTTCCACTAGTGTCTTAAATCGATCACAACCATCCAACTTAGCCAGCATAATTGGATGGCATAGATCGCACCTAGGACCATTGGGAAGGTGCACATATGTTCACCGTTAACCCAACGTGGGCCATACACGATCGACCTCCCTAATGGAGAAGCGCAACTTGCAAATTCGTTTGTCCCAAGTTGCGTGTACGTGACTATTTCACAACCCTAATTAGGGTTTACGGCAATGTACATCTGTCGTAGTTCGGTCACATCCATCCATCTTCGCCAGCCTAAACGGAGGGCGTAGATATATACTCAAAAGGTCCCAAGGACATTAACGTGATCACCGTGGGACCACCTGTACGTGTGACCGACCGGCCAAAGTAGACCATGGCCATACGCCTCGAAACGCACTCCCAAAGGTGGTATGTCGCGCGGCCTCTAAATCCTTTGCGGAAACGGTTTTGTATCGCAAATCGATCACGACCACTCATCTTTGCCGGACAAGTTGAGTGGCCTAGATCGCACCATCATGAGACAAAGCGGTATGTACATGTACACCGGCAGGCCGTCTATACGCATGCCCGATCGGTCCCACCAAAAGTAACACCCATACTTGAATTCGGTCAAGCCAAAGAGTGATGCTTTCTCACCTCTTCGAAACCCCAAAATTCTATCAACAGTCGCAAATATGTGCCGTAGATTATCTCGTCCGTCCAACTTTACCAGCTTGGTTGGACAGCCTAGGTTAAGGGTTAAGCGGACAATAAAGTACCATGATGATCACCATCCGCCACTCTTCCATAAGGAGTGATTGACCAGGGGATGGCTCGCCCATGCGTCCTCCAAACGATCACTAGAATATGGTTGGACGTGATGCTATTCACTGAAAGATGGTTGGACATGATGCTATTTTAAGACGCTTAATCCGCAACTTATTCGGTTAAGCTTTAAAACAGCGATGTTTCATACGTATTGATTCTTTTCGATGCATTACATGCATCACACGATATGTCATGAATATCAATTTCTTAAATAACTTAGTTATTTAACTTAGCATCGTGTGCTATTTCCTACGGTGGGTCCCATGATCCGCTCATTCGAGACATCAAGCATGTCACAAACTGGGGGATACTTACTGGGGTATTGGTCTGGCGGTTTACATCGTGCTGCATGCAACGCGCCATTATAAGAACGTGTCATGAGGCATGGACGGTTAACGATGATGAGGGAAGTGGGAAAAGGCGTGATCGTGTGACAATCACCCGTACACGACCCCACTACTCCATCACTCCACTTCCTACGAGATGAAGGGTTGTGCTCAATGACTTGTATAAATAGGTTCTTCGACCTATCTTCAACTAACACAGAAAAAACCAAGTGTTGTCACAGTATTCATAAAACACCCAGAACTGATAGCTTACATTGTGCAAGCTAGTTCAACATTCCAATACAAGTCATAAACAGCCAACACCTTCACAATCTCAACACCTTCTTCGCTTTCCTCCCTAAGATCAACCCCATATCCTTCACTTTGTGACCGAAGTAAGCATGGAATGGAAATTTCTTGGTTTAGGCCAAAATTATACAGATTGATCTCTCGAATCAAAAGCACTCCCGTGCAGTGCATTTGTTTAGGGTTTAGATTCGTTTCTCATCCACACATCCAAATTTACCAAAAACCGCAGAAACAGTTTTCACCCATAAACAATTGGCGACCACAGTGGGAGATTAATCTCGGTTGTGAAGTCAATTTCTTCAATACCCAATCTTATTTGGTTAATTTCAAAATGGTTGGTCTTAGGACTCCCCAAACAATTTCAAATCCTAGTTGAAGTTCCTCTAATGAAGATACCCCTCTTCCCAAAGGTGTGATTGATGGTGTAACCGGAAGAATACCAATATTGATCGAGTTAGCACGGGTGCAGGAGATTCACACGAAGAACATAAACCTGATCAAAGAAACAATAAATAGTATACTCGATCTCCTCATTAAGATGACATCAAATATGAGCGGTTCTCCTGTCACAGAGATCTCTACACTGGGGACTGATCCTCGCAACGATCCTCCTCAAGTTAATAGTTTCACTATGAACCAGAGTCCAGTGGATCAGGAAGCGGTTTCTCTAGTGGAAAGCTTATGCGAACTTTTATACCTCTCGAAGAACCAGCGGGAGGGGACGTTTGCTGCAATCAACCAGATATTCCTGGATGTGCATTTAACTCCTTTACGTCCGGAAGCCTCAAAAACATCAGAGATGTCTGTGAATAATGTTACATTTACAGAAGAAGACATGATGGCCAAAAAAGGTCACAACCGGGACCTACACGTTACTGCACGTATTAATGATTCAGAGTTCAAGAGGGCCCTCATCGACACGGGAGCGTCTTCGAATGTGATTACTCTCAAGACACTCAGGACGACCAAGGTACGCCCAAGCAAGATCGCGTGATATCCTACCACGATGATAGAGTTTGAAGGAAACCAAACCAACACATATGGGTATGTCAATCTGAATTTATCTGTAGAGCCCGTCTAATCAAAGGTTAAATTCGAAGTCATAGAAAAGGATCCGGACTACCAAATGATACTGGGGAGACCATGGATTTATGACAATAGGATAGTCCCCTCGACGTATCACTAATACCTGAAGACTATGCTAAATAAAGAAGTTGTTCATATTCCTGCATCATTTTCTCCTTACGCACTAATATGTGGAGTGGAGTTGTTTGAACCAAGAGAAGCTCCGTACGAAGAATCAGACAAAGTTCATTGCATCGCACTCCCCACATGGGCGTCAATCCAGGAGGAGGGCCAAATTGCATCATTGAAGGCTAAACCCCATGATGCACTGATAAGGCATCCCAATTATTCTTCATCATGTGAATCCGCGACCCACGCTTACACTAAGAGAGAACGAACATTTGTGGCAAGCCATGACCAGAAAAGGAAAACCGTGTACCGACGCTGCTGTTAGCAATTAGCAGGGGAGACTGTTACCCAGTCTCTCCACCCAACGTAATGCTACAAAAAATACGGGCCATAATAAGAAGTGTTAGATGATCCACGACAGATGCAAGATGGTACCAAGTCCACAACTGATGAGCTCGAAATCGTTAACATAGGGAATGAGGAATCTCCTAGGCCTATCTCCACCAGCTCAACCTTGTGTACGGATGAACGCACTAAGCTCGTGGAACTTCTCAAAGAGTACCAGGATGTATTCGCTTGGACGTATGAAGAAATGCCCAGTTTAGATTAAAAATTGGTCACCCATCATCTATATGTCATACCTGGATCCAAGCCGGTTAAACAATCTCTGAGGAAGTTCAGAAACGAGGTGGAAGAGCAAATCAAGACTGAGATTCAGAAGTTTCTAGTTGATGGCTTCATCAAACCCATTAATCATCCAACCTGGTTGGCTAATGTAGTTCCGGTAAAAAATAAAAATGGACAGATCAGGTGCTGTGTGGATTTCAGAGACTTGAAAAGATGTTGCCCCAAATATGATTTTCCTCTACCTAACATCGACATGTTAGTGGATGCCACCAGCGGATACCTTCTTGGATGGATATAACGGCTACAATCATATAAGTATGTATGAGCATAACGTGAGTAAGACAGCTTTTCAAACTCCTCTCAGAAATTTTAATTATACTGTAATGCCATTTTGTTTAAAGAATGCCGGTGCAACGTATCAACGCGCTATGACGACAATCTTCCACGACATGATGTATAAGCAAGTTGAAGACTACGTGGATGATATAGTAGTCAAATCAAAAGCTTGGGAGGCCCACACAGGAGTCTTACGACAAGTGTTCGAGTGCCGTGAATACAAGTTGAAGATGAATCCTTTGAAATGCTCTTTCGGCGTTTCTTCAGGCAAATTTCATGGATTCCATGTCACTGCTGAGGGAACTAAAGTGGACCCATCCAAGACCCAAGCTATCCTCACGATGCTGCCTCCGCGAACTGTGAAGGAACTCCAACGCTTTATGGGCAAGGTGAACTACATTCAACGTTTTATACCTAGTCTATCCCAGTTTGTTTCTTCATTCACCCTCTTGGTGAAGAAGGGAGCAAGTTTCGTCTGGACCGCACTACAACAGGAAGTGTTTCGGAAGATTTAACGAATATTGTCATCTCCAAATCATCACAAAGGGTTCGCCTATTATATCATCCCAGACGAGAGCGTGCGTGGGACATCTTCAGATATATTGAAGTCGATACCTCAAGGGAGCAGCCTCAAGAAGATAGCGATGTCCGAAACATCAATGAGAGACACTTTCAGAATTTCATCTCCTGTAGAAGAAGTAGTTGCGTTACCAAAGGAGATTGCACATGAGACTTAAGAGATACGATCCAAAGGTGATAATGTCATAGGAGTGTGACTGGGGACTGATTATCACTGCTCATCTTAAAGATGGTGAATTTAGAGAGATGCAAGCACACTATCAATATGATTCCAAGATGTCCAAAGACGAGGATATACTCAAGAGAGAAGATGTATTGTCAAAGACCAGTAGTATTACTGGACGTCTATGAAACGCAACGCAGATGTAAAGACGGCCTCATGAACCCAGCATGACAACGTCCATCAAGTCAAAGGATCAGTGGATACTCGTGGGCAGGGGACCGTCTCCCTCTTTTTTATTCCATGAGTCAACATCAAGGAAGCTACCGGTTCTATCATTAGCTTCTCCCTCGAGACAAGCTCTACCACTATATGAAGACCGCCAAGTTCATGCCCGTAGCTATCACGCCTCTTCCTACCAGTCTTTTCTAATCAAGCATGCAGCTAAGAACCATTGTTAGTTTGTTGATACCAGTGCCCGAGCTTCACCATAGCAACAACCACTACGGGCAGAGGTAATCCGAACTTATGCATATTTTATTTTCCCACAAAGGAGAGATGGTGATATATTTATTATGGTAAACTCACCGACCATACAAGATAGAACCATATAAATCACGCTTGGGGACTAAGGCTCAACATGAAATTTCTTCACCGTCAGTCAAGGATTTCTTCAGCATAAGAGAGATGGTCAATAAAGGAGCATGTAATTCGCAAGGGAAAATTAAACTGAAGAAGAAGCCGCTTCAACACTCTCTCCATAAAAATAAGCTGCTTCAACGCTCTCTCCAGAAGCCGCCTCGACGTTCGCTCTAGAATCTGCTTTAACGCTCTCTCCAGGATCCGCCTCGACGTTTGCTCCATAAGATGCTTAAACGC
The DNA here is from genome assembly GCA_023529315.1 of Papaver bracteatum. Classification (NCBI taxonomy): domain Eukaryota; kingdom Viridiplantae; phylum Streptophyta; class Magnoliopsida; order Ranunculales; family Papaveraceae; genus Papaver; species Papaver bracteatum. Next base: position 168,287 of record JAJJWX010004158.1, read on the forward strand.
TCTCTTCAGGAGCCACCTCGAAGTTCGCTCCATAAGATGCTTCAACACTGTATTCGGGACCCGCCTCGATATTCCCTCCAGAAGCTGCTTCAACGCTCTCTCCAAGAGCCGCCTCGATGTTCTCCCCAGAAGCTGCTTCAACACTTTCTCCAGGAGCCGCCTTGATGTTCTCCCCAGAAGCTGCTTCGTCGCTCTCTCCAGGACCCGCCTCGACATTCGCTTCAGAAGCTGTTTCAACACTCTCTCCGGGACCAGCTTCGACATTCGCTCCAGAAGCTGCTTCAACGCTCTCTCTGGGATCCGCATCGACATTCGCTCCAGAAGCTTCTTCAAATCTCTCTTCAGGAACCACCTCAACATTCGCTTCAGAAGCCGCTTCAACACGCTTTCCGGAATCTAAATCACCGTTTTCTTTGGGAGCTGCTTCAACATCTTTTTCAGAAATTGCTTCAGCAGACTTTAAGGATATTACTCATGAAAGGGCCCGTCCTCATCAGAGTCGGGGATTATGACATCGTCATGAATGGTTTGAGAATCTAACCAACCATATGCCTAATCTACCTAGGGCCAACCGACATCATGCTAGGGGAACGCTCACCTGGACCCCTCTTGAATATGACATGCTCCAAGGACATGACGACCCATCTCTCCTGGTAACATCTAACTTTGTCTCATAAGTTTTATCTTTATTTGTCACCATCTAATGCCTACCCCACAATAGTACAACCATTGCGTGCTAGGCATGTGACATAATGTTGATGGTGGATTTTAGTTCAGGGCCAAAATTATAAAACTAGTATTTTAGGCACTGTCACCCTGCAAAGGGAAAGGACGTTTAAGAAGTGGCAGAGTGCATAAAACTTCTTCACTTTATTTGAAGCAATTCAATAAATATACAAAATTCACCAGAATGGTGCATGCAACAACAATCAAATATTCTGTGAATTTTATTAGCATTAACAATTAATGCATGATTTGCCCAGTATTTTCCGTGTTGTGTTCTCAGCCGAACTCTCATTATTGACATGACATGACGACTGAGTGTTCACTCACAACAGAGTAGCATGAATCTCCGTGCCAATATTGAGACATGCATGAAATACTCACACAGGTTACATCACTCTCTGATAGAGAGAGCCTCATATCGACGCGCTCTGGTTAGCCCGATCGAACATATTAAATTTCCTAAGGGAAATCTGAACTGTCCGTATCAGTCTCAGAAATGATCACGGACACACAAGTTTATCGCATGATTTAACCAGCCTAGACGAACCCTAGCAGGAGCAGGCGATCACCATGATGACCGGCTGTGGGCCCTCCTATGCCCTAGACCATCGAACATCACACTACACTCCCAATGTTCGTCAAACAACGACCCCAAAGAGGGATGGCCGCGTTGTTTTGGGAAAGGCTCGAACGAGCAAGACCGCTTAAAGCAGTCTTAAAATTATCATGACCACCCAACTTCGCCAGCATAGTTGGACGGATTAGATCATCCCACGGGTGATCAGGGAAGCACCAACACATACGTTGGCGGGCCCAATTTTCACCTACCCGATCAGCTTTCTCACGACAATGCCATGGAGCAATGAACGTTTGCTCAAAACATGGTTGGCGTGATGCTTTAAAGCGTCGCGGAAGTTCCACTAGTGTCTTAAATCGATCACAACCATCTAACTTAGCCAGCATAATTAGATGGCTTAGATCGCACCTAGGACCATTGGGAAGGTTCATATGTATTCACCGTTAGCCCAACATGGGCCCCACATGATCGGCCTCCCCAATGGAGAAGCGCAGGTTGCCAATTCGTTTGGCCCAAGTTTTATGTACGTGACTATTTCACAACCCTAATTAGGGTTTACGGGAATGTACATCTGTCGTAGTTCGATCATGTCCATCCATCTTCGCCAGCCTAAACGGAGGGCGTAGATATATACTCAAAAGGTCCCAAGGACATTAACATGATTATCGTGGGACTACCTGTACATGTGACCGACCGTCCAAAGTAGACCATGGCAAGATGCCTTAAAACGCACGCCCAAAGGTGGAATATCGCGCGGCCTCTAAATCCTTTACGGCAACGGATTTCTATCGCAAATCGATCACGACCACTCATCTTTGCCGGACAAGTTGAGTGGCCTAGATCGGACCTTCATGAGACATGTACACCGGCAGGCCGTCTACATGCATGCCTGGTCGGTCCCACCAAAATTAACTCCCATGCTTGAATTCGGTCAAGCCAAAGAGTCATGCTTGCGCTCCTCTTAAAAACCCCAAAATTCCATCAACGGTCGGAAATATGTGTCGTAGATCATCTCGTCCGTCCAACTTTACGAGCTTGGTCGGACAACCTAGGTTAAGGGTTAAGCGGCCAATAAAGCACCATGATGATCACCGTCCGCCTCTCTTCCAAAAGGAGTGATCGACCAGGGGATGGCTCTCCCATGCGACCTCCAAAGGATCACACGAAGATTGTTGGAATTGATGCTATTTTAAGACGCTTAATCCGTGACTTATTTGGTTATGCTTTAAAATTGCGATGCTTCATACGTATTGATTGTTTTCGATGCGTTACATGCATCACACGATATTTCATGAATATCAATTTCTTAAATAACTTAGTTATTTAACTTAGCATCGTGTGTTATTTCCTGTGGTGGGTCCCATGATCCGCTCATTCGAGACATCAAGCATGTCACAAACTGGGGGATACTTATTGGGTATTGGTCTGGAGGTTTATAGCGTGCAACGTGCAACACGCCATTACAAGAACGTGTCACGAGGCATGAACGGTTAACGATGATGAGGGAAGTGGGGAAAGGCGTGATCGTGTGACAATCACCCGTACACGACCCTACTACTCCATCACTCCACTTCCTACGAGATGAAGGGTTGCGCTCAATGACTTGTATAAATAGGTTCTTCGACCTATCTTCAACCAACAAATAAAAAACCAAGTGTTGTCACAGTATTTAAAACACCCAGAATTGATATCTTACATTGTACAAGCCAGTTCAACATTCTGATACAAGTCATAAACAACCAACACCTTCACAATCTCAACACCTTCTTCGCTTCCCTCCCTAAAATCAACCCCATCTCCTTCACTTTGTGACCGAAGCAAGTATGGAACGGCTATTTCTTGGTTTAGGCCAGAATTATACAGATTGATCTCTCGAATCAAAAGCACTCCCGTGCAGTGTATTTGTTTAGGGTTTAGATTCGTTTCTCATCCACACACACCCAAATTTACCGAAAACCTAAGAAACTATTTTTACCCATAAATAGCTGGAACGGTCAAGCTCTATACTAAACTTGGAGATGCTTCCTTCATTGTGAACCGATCCTTCATTATCCTCGTCATCACCTTCAAGAGTTTCAGTATCTCTAGACTTCTCTAAATCTATGTTACGACCACGTTCCAGTCTCGTAAAAGCATTCTTTTTCGGGATCCCCTGATTTCGAATAAGAATCACCCTTAGTGAAGATCGTTCAAGATGAATCGAATTAGTGGATTGAAGAGAGGAAGTTTAAAGTACATGCATATGAGAAGAATTGAAGACCAAGGAACCACACGCCTACTTCTCGGACCTCGTTCCTGCATCATGGGGACTGCAATTATCAGTAGTGTTAGCTCTGGTTTGTTTACCCAAAAGTGGCTTCAATCATTTGTGCTGCTTCATAATCTCAGGAAATGGCTCTCCACGGGGAACTGTCGCAACTTCTTTCGAGAATGTCTAAAAAGTTAACAGCTTCTCCCTCCAAAAATCCTTGTACATACTAGTTGCCACTGGCTTTCATCCGATAGGCAAGAATCGAAAGATCTGCTCTCGCGTAAAGATGTCAGCATTGAGAATAGACGGAATGAAATCTTTTGAAGGCATTAGCAGATGACGGAATGGAACACCCTGGTAAAATCCCATTTAGCGGGCGGCTCTGTCAATATTATAAGGAACCAAAGTAAGGAGCACCTCAAAGAAATATGGAATATATCTTGACATACAACTTCGCAGAAAAATGATTTCTACGGGACTCATGGTTTTCCCCTCGGTGTGCAAGATAATGTCTGGGGAAACAATAAAGGTTTCCGGTTGAATCATGGAAGAATGGACTGGTCCCCACGGGCGAAAATCTATGGCGTACACGTTATCGAGAAAATCAACAAGTCTCAACCCGGGTTTTGGGCGTCTATTCTGCCAACGGAGTATCCTTGAACCGCCATACAAACCAAAGAGAAAATTTACAGGGATATGGGCATAACTTTTGAAGTTTTCCCACAAACATGCTTGGAGAAAAGCAATGTGGATATGCGATTCCACTTTCTTATATCCGTTGGAAGCATGCATGTCTATCGCTAAAGCATCCATATGAGAATACAGTGATCCAAGGAATAAGGCGCCCAAAGGGAGAACCACACATTTTTCCAATTTTATAGCAAACATGACGAGGTCGTCTTTTATAGTCTTCTTTCCAGAGCCGTCATCGAAGATATCCCTAGACATCCACAAGTACAGAAACGCAACTACGCTGAGTTCATCATCCAGTTTTTGACTCGGCCTTGGTTTTGCAGGAGACCACTCAGACACCCACCAAGTATAAAAGCATTTCACATCTTTTTTCTGTTGGTCATACTCTCCCGCCTTTCGAAGTATAACATCGAGAAAGGCCTTTTATGCGTCAGATAACTCATAGTGAAAACTTCTAGCAATATGAAGATTCATCAACACGGCTACACTTTCCAGGGTAATGGTTATATCTACCCATCTACATATGGACGTGTGCGTTGAGGGGCGCCATCAAGAAATAAAGGTGATCAAACATGCATCGTCTTTCTTAATGTGAAGAGTTGCAGACGCCATAACAGCCTCGATGATCTGCGTTTTGGTCAAGTTATCTTTCATACGCTCATTTCCAAGCATGTGCCTCATCCATCCTTCATAAGAGCTCAGTGGGGTGTGACAAACCTTAAAATCAATAGTAGAAGGCGGATACTCATTCTTCCGAAGACAAAATCTCATCACATATGATGGAGAAGATGACAAAGCAACCTCTTCATTTTCTGAGCCCAAAAGTAGTGTTATCTTATGGCCAGGATGTTTCCTAACATTCGGAAAATCCACGGTGAATAGCTCATCATCTATGTTCGGCATGTCTTTGGACTTGTCAACATCTCTCGACTTGGCAACGACATTATCCCCAGGTGACATCTTAACAAGAGCCTGTTTGTTCATTTTCAAGTAACTACAATGAAGCACAACGGAAAAAGAGTCGTTACTTAGTATTAAGGGAGAAATCACGCAATATGGATGTTAGTGGTCAAAGCCGATGGATATATAAAAAAAATCGTGGAATATACGCCCAAGGCCAGTGAAGCATGATTATCCGTGCTTAAATACCCCCTGGCCATGGAACAAGCATGCACATGGGCCCATATTTGTTCATAGCACGCATGCAAGCTATACAAGGAGCGAGTGATCACGACCGGTTTTCTATGGATGAGTGAAAAAACAGGTCATTTATAGGAGTTATGCCTACGAAACTTAAGCCAATGTTTTATCAAATCATAATCTAAGGCTAGATTTTTTCATGCTACGACGAAAAGGGGAAAAAAACAGTATATTCATGTAGGATTCATGGCTTGTTTCACTAAGAAATCTTAGCAATATTAATCGCTTTTCTATTAATCTTACTGATGGAGTTAATCATGATATGTCTCGTAAAGAAGTTTCGTCTACAATGAGATGATTTTATCAAGATCAAGGGGTTTTACCTAAGAACTAGGGTTTGCATCCACAAAAATATATGACGAACATGAAGACAAGGAAGAATGGACGAAGCACCTACCTGTCGTTGATAAACGAGCGGTGGTGGGATAGTCAAATGACGGTGAAGTCCGGTGCGTCGGCGGCAAATTCTGGCAGCAACGTTAACAGGGTCCGGCAATGGCATCAACAAAGGTCGAGCGACGGAAGGGAGATCTAAATGAGCGGGAAAAAAGGAGAGAAGTAGGAAGAAATATAGGATTTAACACCCTTTTATATACAAATAATTGAAGAATCCTGATAGAAGAAAGATTCCTTTGTTAGCTCTAATTCCCAAGGAAGGAAGCCGGTCCTACCAAAGCTCAATGCTCATGCCGGCACGTTCACATGGAAAATTACTAGCGGTCGGTCAAAGATCCTCCGTGTAAGCTTCCTTTATCTCGTCCTCTTACGTTGTATACGTCACCATCTAATGCCTACCCCGCAATAGTGCAACCATTACGTTCTAGGCAGGGGACTTAATGTTGATGGTGGATTTTAGTTCAGGGATAAAATTGTAAAACCAGTATTTTAGGCGTTGTCACCCTGCAAAGGGAACGACCGTTTAAGAAGTGGCAGAGTGCAGAAAACCTCTTCACTTTATTTGAATAAATTCAATATATACATGAAATTCACCCAGAACGGTGCGTGCAATAGCACTCCCAAATATTATGTGAATTTTATTAGCGTCATTAATTAATGCATAATTTGCCTAGTATTTTCCGTGTTGTGTTCTCAGCCAAACTCCCATTATTTGCGTGATATGACGACTGAGTGTTCACTCTCATCAGAGTAGCATGAATCTCCGCTCCAATTTTATTACATGCACGAAGTACCCACACAAGATATACCACTCTCTGACAGAGAGAGTCTTGCATTGACGCGCTTTGGTTAGACAGATCGAGTATGCTTAATTTCCCTAATGAAAATCTAGACTGTCCATATTAGCGCTCCCACTCTCCCCATACCTGATCGGTTTGCTCACGGCATGGTCATGGAGCAATGAACGATTGCTCAAAACATGGTGGGCGTGATTCTTTCGAGGGTCGTGGAAGTCCACTAGCGTCTTAAATCGATCACGACCATCCAACTTAGCCAGCCTATTTGGATGGCTTAGATCGCATTTGGGACTATCAGGAAGATACACATGTGTTCATCACCGGCCCAACATGGGACCCACGTTATCGGTCTTTCCAAAGGAGGATCATGATATGCCAAACCGTTGGCCAAATTCACGTACGCGTGACCGATTCAAAACCCTAATTAGGGTTTGCAACGATGCATATCTATCATAGTTCGATCGCGTCCATCCATCTTTTTCAGCCTAAACGGAGGATGTATATATAGATTCAAGAGGTCCCAAGGATGTTGATGTGATCACCGTGGTCCCACCTGTGCGTGTGACCGGCCGGCCTAGGCGAACCATGACCGAGTGCCTCGAAACGCACGTCCGAAGGTGACCTGTTACTCAACTTCCAAATCCTTTGCGGCAATGGATTTCTATCGCAAATCGATCGCGACCACTCATATTTGTCAGTCAATTTGAGTGGCCTAGATCAAGACTTCATGGGACTGAGAGGTATAGACGTGCACAACAACGGACCGCCTCCATGAGTGACCGATCGGTCCCACCAAAATTAACGCCCATGCTTGAATTCGATCAAGCCAAAGAGGGATGCTTGCGTGCACCTTTTAAAAAACCTAAAATTCCATCAACGGTTGTAGATATATGCCGTAAACCATCTCGTCCGTCCAACTTTGCCATCTTGGTCGGAAAACCTAGGTTAAAATCTAAACGACCAATAAAGAACCTCGGTGATCACCGTCCGCCACTCTTCCACAGGGAGTGATCGACCAGGGGATGGCTCGCCCATGCGGCCTCCAATAGATCACTCGAAGATGGTTGGATGTGATGCTATTTTAAGACGCTAAATCCGCGACTTACTCGGTTAAGGTTTAGGACAGCGATGCTTCATACATATTGATTGTTTTCGATGCATTACATGCATTGAGTATACACGATATTTCATGAATATTAATTTCTTAAATAACTTGGTTATTTAACTTAGCATTGTATGTTATTTCCTGCGGTGGGTCCCATGATCCGCTCATTCGAGACATTAAGCATGTCACAAACTGGGGGATACTTAATGGGGCATTGGTCTGGCAGTTTATAGCGTGCAACGTGGAACTCGCCATTACAAGAATATGCCAGGAAAGGTGGACGGTTAACAGTGATGATGGAAGTGGTCAAAGGTGTGATCGTGTGACAATAACCACTCCTACACGACCCCACTACTCTATCACTTTACCTCCTCCACTTCCTACGAGATAAGGGTTGCGCTTAATGACTTGTATAAATAAGTCCTTCACCTATTTTCAAATAACACAGACAGAAAAAACCAAGTGTTGTCATCAGTATCCAGAAAACACCTAGAACTGATAGCTTACATTATGCAAGCCAGTTCAATATTCTGATACAAGTCATAAATAACCAATACCTTCACAATATCAACACCTTCTTAGCTTCCCTCCCTAAGATCAACCCCATCTCCTTCACTTTATGACCGAAGCAAGTCTGGAACGGCCATTTCTTGGTTTAGGACAGAATTGTACAAATTGATCTCTCGAATCAAAAGTACTCCCGTGCAGTGCATTTGTTTAGGGTTTAGATTTATTTCTCATTCACACACACAAATTTACCAAAAACCGCAGAAATAGTTTTCACCCATAAACAGAGTAGCATGCCACTCATAGTCATGATCACGACGAATGTGCTCCTTGAGGGGGAAAAGCTCTTGCTTATCAGTTTTCTTAGTACCAGGAACGAAGTGTATCTTTGAGTCACTCAATTCACTCAAGAGACGAACCTCGCCATGGGGAGCGGCCATCGTGCGAAGACCAACACTCCACCATTTTCATTCCTACTATTAACATAGTCGCCAAAAGAAGCATTGAAATTCTCAGGGGTAAATAAACTCTTCTCCTCGGGATCAGGAGTATAACACGTCATCATCGTGTTACCATTGCTCCGAAGGTAACCTTCACAAAGAGTTCGCAGGTAGTTTCCACTCAACTGAACTACTGAGTGGCAGAGGGTATGATGAGTAAAACCCTCACGACGTGCCAAAACATCATAGTAGTACGAATCTCCCCACTTATACAAATGAAGCATTAAACCCGCTTCAAATGCACCAAGGTCATGAACAGATGCTGTGAATCATACTTATAATTCTTTATCATGTCATAAGTAAGATCATCACCCTGATTGTAAAAACGAACCTCAAAATGCTTAAGACCATGCTTCACTTTAAATTATTCGAGGTCAATATGCTTGAAGGAGACATGAGACCGCTTTTTCTTCTTCGGAGCAGGAGCAGTTCGTCCAGAAGGGTCAACCCCAGAAGACGGTGTTTTACCCGATGATGTCTTTTTCGGAGGACTCATCTCCAAAGCCTTTCTCTTTGTCGATGGATTCCTCGAAAAATCTGCCTCATTTGGCAAAGACTTCTTCGACGAAGGATCTTTCGACGAAGCATTTTTCTGTGGAGCTTTAAATTTCTGTGAAGACGACGGGGCAGTATGAGCGATAAAACGAAGAGGTTGAAATTCCAAGTGCTCCGAGCATTGTGAAGAAGGTCTAGCTGTAGGATGTTCAACCACATAGCGAGATCCTCTTGAATGATCTCCCCTCTTTTGTGGAGAAGCCTTCAGATCAGATGACAAAGAAGTTCTATGGGGACGAAGATACGACTGAGAAGACCTAGCTAGTCCACCCTTCGGTGGAGAAATGTCAGGACTTCTATTTGGAGGATATCTATATGGACTCATCGGTGGAGATTTATAAGGAACACGTCTACGATCATTACCCGACATAGCTATCTGAAAGGGGCATCAAAGATTAACGAAGGTTAAAAATAGAGCTGTAATCATCATTTTTGCATCAAGAATGCCATTAAAGAAAAAGAAAAACCAAACCCATAAGTAATCAAAACACAGGGCCCCAAATTTCGTGATGAATAATAGGGGAAAGTATATATATTTTCTTATATTATGTTCTCCATCACGAAACTCATGAGCACAACAACATCAAAGATGTATAACAAGCATCAACATAAGAATCAAAGATGATCGAAATCATAGGCATAACAACAATGAACAACACACCTATAGTAATGGCGAAATCAAATTCTATTGAGCTTTTCTTCAAATAATTGGGAAACGACATCAAAGACTCTTCAAAGGATGGTGATATCGCCGTGGAGAATCTTGTCATAACAGACCTGGGATAGTGGCTATGGAAACAATTATCAAATGAAGTGAAGAACAAAAGAAGAGTAAAGACCTTCTGAAAAAAAGTGAAGAAAAGAATAACTGATGAGAGAATAAGAATGGAATAATAGTTATTTTGTCATGACCCTCTCACATATTTATAACTGTAATAAATGAGGAAGAAAACTGCCCCGAAAATCAAGGGGAAGTTATTACAAGGAGTGGGAAACGTGTAAAACGAGGGAAATAAGGAGTTTTTCTTCAAATTTTGACTATTTTCAACCTTAGAAGAAAAAAAGGGAAAATTGTATACACGTAATCCTAAACTAGCCACATGTCGCAAGAATCACACGTGGACGACACCAGGCATAGAAGTATCAAGCCTTGATATTATGCTCCGACACCTAATGAGCATGCATCATCTTCATCTTCATCTTCCACGTACCCATCACCAGGAAGATCCGACGACAGGAGGACCAAGGAGTACCTGATGAATATATCACCGCGAAGCATCATAAAAGACCCTAGAATCTACTTTAACCAATCCCAAGATAGATCCGAAATGAATGGAGGAGACGAGTCTCGCTGACAAGGAGGTGATAGCCGCAGTAACTGCTATCTGACACGTGTGGACTTCCCCAACCACCCGCCTTAAATTCTATAAACATAGGGTATGTGTCAAACATCCTATGGAGGAGAATAAGGTACATTATCGTTAATAACATATTACCGTTGGAGGTATCGGGGAATCACGAAGATGGTCATCGGTTCGGCACGTTGACCAAGACGATAAGTATTGACAATGGCAGTAGAGAGAGGCCAACACATAAAGATCTATAAATACCCTGCTCAACCAAATGAGAGGGGGTCGACCAAATTTTAGGAGAGAGAACTATTGTAAGAAGGAGAGAAATTGTAAGAGTAAGTATGAGTTTTATATATATTCCTCCACCATCCTTCCCTACTCATAGTCATTCGACTATCATTTGTAACCTCAACTGATACACAATGAAAAACCAAACCCCCGTAAAAGTAGGCCTTACTGCTGAACCACGTAAATCATCATCTCATTTACATTTCACACTTGTAACATTTATTCATCACTGTTATGCATCGTATGAATCACCATATATATATATATATATATATATATATATATATATATATGGTGCGAAACAAGGATGATCCTGAAGGCTCAAAGTTTCTAATACAGGGTTTAACTATCGTTTTATATTTACTTTAATCATTATAGTAATTTTATCGATTCCGCGAACATTGATTGTGGACACGATGCTATCATCATTATTTATGTGTTCACAAGTGCCATCTGAATCAATGCCTCTAATAAGTAGATTATCCATAATTCTGATTCTGTTTAGTACAACTCTCCAAAGGAAGAATGGAATCTTTGTAGTAAGTTGATGAATCCATATACTACTTTGAAGGGGAATGATGGGATATTCTCGATTAAAATCTTCTCTTTGAGAATGTTAGGGTCCTTGACCAAAACATTAGTTAGAACACAAATAAAAGGTAAAGAACCCTAGATAAAACCCTTTGAGTTGGGGGTTAGCACCTCTGCTTTGAAGATAAAGATAAGAAAGTAATAGAACTGAGTTGTATTGATTATAGTTGTCTTTCGATACAATCTCACCTAATGTATTTATAGATAATCAAGAATTCTTGTTAGGCAAGCAATGCTAATAATAAAAAGTTTACTCAAACTAGGAAACCATGTAAACTAATTAAGGTAAATCTAATTAAGGAACTACGAGATATTGGGTTGGTGTCACAACATTCCACCCTGCTTGAAAAATGGCTTGTCCTTAAGCCTGAAAAGCAAAGAATAAGAATTCAAAGCATCTTGTACTCACCATATGATTCTCTTAATCTACTGATATAACTTAACACGATCAAATACAAATTTCATAGCCTTTGATATTCCGAAACACATTAACCAGTAAATGTTCTTCCACCCAACATAACATGTGTGTTCAAACTTCCCGGGATCAAATACAAAAACTATAATTTGATCACCTCGTAGCTTTTTATTCCTTTGGTTAACACCGATTGTATCTATGAACTGTCCATTAATCTTATTGCTATCATCCTTTAAAACCAATAACTGGCTGAGCTTGTGAGTTCCGGTAACCATTGACATTTCCTTCACATCTAAAACCTTTCGAATAATATTTCCTCCTTGACTCAGCTATTGTACAACGCAGTAGAACGTTACTTCGTGTAACAAATAAGATAGACTAAGACTAATTTCAGAAGTATATATGTGCTCAATCAACCATTATTTTGTGTAAACATCACACTTTAATAAACTTCTTTCTGAACTGAGATACTGCACAAATGAGTTGCACAAATTCTTGAACTTTAAAATTGCTTTTCCTCTCTCGTAGTAGTTACTAAAGGTATCCGGAAAAGAGAAATATGAAAGATCTGGTTGATTGCTTTTGATATTCGAAAACATAAAATTATCATCCTCATTGCACATCTTCAGATATGTCCGTGTAAATTCAACCATAATGACACAAAACTGGCCAAAATCTTCACAAACTGGCAGAGGTATTATTTCATGGACATTATGATTCAAAATTAGAATAAGTTGTGGAAACGTATCGTTCTCCCAACTATCGGTGTGATTACTAGTCCAACGTGTTGCATAGTGGCTTGAACCAACAAATGATTGTGTCACCAAAGTCATCTTTCCTTCCATCTCCATAAAGACTTTATGATTTACAATGGTATGAAAACAGTCATGGATACTGTAAGCATCATATAGCAAGACAACATGGTAGTGTATATCCTTCTTAGCCAGCTCGTTAAACTTCAACGAAATAACTATGTCGGTCAAAAGAATATGTAATGAAACGAATCCCTCACTAAAGTACCAACCAACCACCAAAATATTTTTTAGGAGAACCATGTGTGCCCGAGAAATCAAATTTGAAAAATGTGGTCCTATTGGAACATTTTCCAGTAACCTTTCAATGTCATGTAGGACAACTATGCTGAACTGTGACTTATTATCGTGTACAGGTGAAATTTTTGTCCCTTTTAAAATAGCATTGTAGAAGATATTAGACCTTGCTTCAATGAGAATCTTACCCATGGTTTGAACACCTAGTTCGGAGTATGTTCTCATTGCAGTATCTATATTAAGTATTTTAGAGCATTGCTCGGTCGAACTCGCATGCGTTGCTATCTCAAGATTGTTTTTCAATATTAGTGATCAAAACTATATGTCTTGATTTCTAGTTTAGTTATGACTAGGTCTCGGTCTAGGATAGTTAAGTATAGTTGAGCTCCAGACTCCATGGCGATTATCGTATGAAGATGAAGAACTACTCAAGGAACCAGTGGAAATTCATCCTACCAAAAGGTATCTGGAGACTTGAACTTATATGGAACTCAAAATTCTATTTATCTCCTACTCTTGAGACAACATTCGTATAAGTATGATAGCTTTCATACATACACATTTTCTATTTCGAGCCGAGTTTACTCTCCTATCTTTTTCTCGAAATATGTGTTGGTAAGCTTTCACTTTAACTACTTTTCATCTTTACCCATGACGAAATTCTTGATGAGGTTTCAATCTTGAAAATATATTTGATGACGATAGTCGATTCTTATGTCTAACGACTATTATAACATTATAGAAGAATGTTTCAATGATTGAAATGTAGAGTTGAGATTACGTAACCACCTACGGATATAAGCATATATAGTGTGTTCACACATTAGTGTATTAATCCATGTACCGAAAACCAAGTACGTGCATATGTATGCATATGGTATTGGTGAAGGAGATAGGTTGGGTACGCGTACTGGCGGAAGTTTTCGAACCGAGAATTTATGCTGAGTTTGTAGTTTGCAAACTAGTAAACCAGTCACCTTAGGTACGTGTACCCGTACGTGTACCCATGAAAGTTTTCGAACCGAAAATTTCTGCCAAGTTTGTAAACTCAAATCCGGAAGCTAAGGTACGCATACCCGTACGCATACCCAAGATGGTTATATTTCTCAAATTGGTTAGCTCATGAACTTAAACAATAAATCAATAAAGAATGCAATCTTTGCAAACCGTGGATATATTGTTCATAAATTGATTCGAGTGAATCAAACGGATTTTGTTTCAGTTGTGTCTATGTATAAAGATCTAAGCAATTGAACAACTCTTTAACTAGTTCTTTTGAGTCTTTTGAACTAGTTGTGAAGAAGATGAATATGGTTGATATAAAAGTGCTCATATGGCTAACCATTGGTTAACTATTTGTGAACCAACCAAATGTACATGATTAGGTATGGTTACTCAAACCTAAATGAAATACATTTCATTTGTGTGTGACAAGCTAAGTTTTGATCTAACGGTTGAAAGATATTAGCTTGGATAAATCAGGTTTTTCATCTAACGGTGAATATTGAATGCTCTATTTCCAAGGTAACTTAGATTGCAAACCCTGATTTGAAAACTATATAAAGGAGATGTCTAGCAACTGGAAAAACTATTCCCCACACCTCCTGTGTGATACTAGTTGGTTTTTTTAGAGTCGATTCTCCTTTAACCGTAGGTTTCTTCTCGAGATCCTGTCGGTTAACGACTTAAAGACTTCATTGGGATTGTGAAGCCAGAAGAAACTACTTCTCTTGTAGTTGAGCGATATGATCTTGCCATTTTATATCGTACCAGTTCAATTGAATAATTGGCTTGAGACTATATCTCCGATTGGGAAAGATCAAAAGAAATCACAAACATCTTCGACTCATCGTTTGTGATTCCGCAATATCTAGTTTCGCTACCATACGATTTAGATTATTATGAGGTGATCAATAATTCTAGGCTGTTCTTCGGGAATATAAGTCTTGGTTATTGATTAGTTCCTATTCACATTGATTTTATCAAAAGACGAAACAAAACTCGTAGGTTTATCTGTGGGAGACATATTCATCTATTATAGTAGACTTTTCTGTGTGATACATATTTGTTTGTTAAAGTCTTCGACTTTGGGTCGTAGTAACTCTTGGTTATGGGTGAGATCATCTAAGGAAATCAAGTGTGTAGTATCTTGCTGGGGTCAGATAAGTAAGGAGCGAAACTGTACCTTGAATCAGTGTGATATTGATTTGGGTTCAACTACAGTCCCGACTGAAGTTAGTTTATAGTAGGCTAGTGTATGTAGCGGCTTAATACAGTGTGGTGTTCAATCTGGACTAGGTCCTGGGGTTTTTATGCATTTGCGGTTTTCTCGTTAACAAAATTTCTGGTGTCGCTGTTATTTATATTCCGCATTATACTTTGTTATATAATTGAAATATCACAGGTTGTGCGTTGTATCGATCAATTGTGAAATCCAACATTTGGTTGTTGATTGGAAATTGATTGATCCTTGGATATTGATCTTTGGTACCATCCAAGTTTATATCTCTTGTATTTGATAAAGACTCGCAGATTTCTATTTGCTTGAGTATAGATCAAATCGAGAGATAGAGATATTAACTCCTTGATATATTTTTTATTTAAGATTGAGTCTGACTGTCTAGTTGATTCTCTTAAAAGTATATTCGAGTTAGTCCATACAAATTGCTAATCGAAATATTTGGTGAGGTTGTTAGACCCCGCTTTTTTAATTGGTGTCAAGGCAGGCAAACACGTTAAAGACCTTATAAGTCTGTGCTTGTAGCGACTTAAAGACTTAAAGACTTCATTGGGATTGTGAAGCCAGACCGATACTACTTTTATTGTAGTTGAGTGATCTGATCTTGTTGTTTCTATTATACGAGTACAATTATAATAATTGGCTTGAGATTTCTATATCCAATAGGCAAGATAAAAAGTAATCACAAACATCTTCGTCTCATCGTTTGTGATTCCACAATATCTTTTTTCACTGAGTCGATTAAGACTATTGTGAGGTGATTGATAATATTGAGCTTTTCTTCGAGAACATAAGTCTGGTTTATCAATTAGTTCTTGTTCACCTTGATTTATCAAAAGACGAAACAAAACTCATAGGTATATTCGTGGGAAACAGATTTATCTATTACAATAGACTTTTCTGTGTGATACATATTTGTTTATTGAAGTCTTCGACTTTGGGTCGTAGTAACTCTTAGTTGTGGGTGAGATCAGCTAAGGGAATCAAGTACGTAGTAGCCTGCTAGGATCAGAGATGTAGGAGCATAACTGTACATTGGATCAGTGTGAGATTGATTGGGGTTCGACTACAGTCCAGACCGAAGTTAGCTTGGAGTAGGATAGTGTCTATAGCGGCTTAAAACATTGTATGTTTAATCTGGACTAGGTCCCGGGGTTTTTCTGCATTTGCGGTTTCCTCGCTAACAAAATTCTGGTGTCTGTATTATTTTATTTTCCGCATTATATTGTTTATCTTTAAAATTGAAATAATACAGGTTGTGCGTTGAAGATCAATCAATTAGAATATCCAACCTTTGGTTGTTGATTTACATTGAGTGACACTTGGATATTGGTCTTTGGTACCATCCAAGTTATTCCTTGTATTTGATTAAGACTCGCTGATTTCTATTAGCTTGAGTAAATCAAAACAAGAGAGAGAGAGAGAGATAATAACTCCTTGAGATATTTCTGTCTAGATTGAGTCTGAATGTCTAGTTGATTCTCTAGAAAGAAACTCGGAGTTAGTTCATACAGATTGCTAATCGAAATATTGGGTATGGTTGTTAGACCCCCGCTTTTTCAATTGGCTTGAGATTATATCTCCGATAGGGCAAGATCAAAAGAAATCACAAATATCTTCGTCTCATCGTTTGTGATTCCGCAAAATCTGTAACGCCCCGGTTTTCAAAACTCGGATCCTGCCCAGATCTCATGCCCGAAAACCCGAAGTGCCACTTGGAAACCATAGCCGAGGCCCGGCTACAAATCCCAAGCTCATTAAATAATTTATTCAGGCTTATTTAGTTTATGTTCATGTTACTATTTCTGCCGCAATGGAAAACTTAGAAATTCATTTTGGAAGATCTAACCGTTGATTTAACCTATTTTTTTGACTCTACGTCTTTGGACCGCTAAGCGGCTGCCTCACGTACCCAAAAGGATCAAGCACGACCGTAGTTCATCAGACAATGCACCAAATACACAATCAACAATTTTAAGATGATCGAATCATTAAGGTTAAACTTACCCAAGACACTTGTTCGACCCATTTAAAAATATTGCTACTCCTTTGGGAGCCCATATCAAATGAAGAAAAGAGAACCAAATTAATCAACACATGGAAACACCACATCCATAAACCATAATTAAATTCAATCAATCCCCTCGCCCAAGGGAGCCCCATATGGAAACACCACATCCATAAACAATAATTAAATTCAATCAATCCGCTCGCCCAAGGGAACCCCATATGGAAACACCACATCCATAAACAATAATTAAATTCAATCAATCCGCTCGCCCAAGGGAGCCTACATATGGAAACACCACATCCATAAACAATAATTAAATTCAATCAATCCGCTCGCCCAAGGGAGCCTACATATGGAAACACCACATCCATAAACAATAATTAAATTCAATCAATCCGCTCGCCCAAGGGAGCCTACATATGGAAACACCACATCCATAAACAATAATTAAATTCAATCAATCCGCTCGCCCAAGGGAGCCCCACGTGGGTTTAGGAAACAAAACCGTCCCCAAGGATATCTCGTATCCCAACAATAAATTCAATCAATCCGCTCGCCCAAGGGAGCCCCACGTGGGTTTAGGAAACAAAAACCGTTTTCAAGGATATCTCGTATCCCTTCATAAATAATCTTTAAGAATCACATTCTATGGACCGCATCCCAACCTTCATAATTATGCTCACAACATCGATTATCATTCATATATTAATGAAAACTTGCAAACATAAATTTAATTAAAAGAAACTTAAATAAAAGTAGAGTTTTAGATTGTGTTGCGACTACCTCAATCGCAAGAAAGTAATCATATGGAAGAACAATACCAAACGAACTAGCAATTCCCTTTTTGCTGGAACCAAAATCCAAAGCTGACTAATATTGACGTTTTATGTTCCCTATAAGGTTTCTTTCATCTATTTTACTGTGTACTAATTGTCTCTGCATATCTGTATCTAACCTCAATAACACCACTAATAAGTAATCATTACACAAAACATAATCATTAAAATAAAACATAATCATTACATAAAACATAATCATTACATAAAAACTTTTTATTTTCTTTTTCTTTTCCTTTAATTTTTTCTTTTTCTTTAACTTTAAATTTAATTTTCCAAAGTAAAACAAAATAATAAATACATTAAAGTATTAAATGTTAGAGCTGTCATAAGCTCAAAATCAATACGTTCATTCAAACCAAGAGTTTGCACGAAAATACCGTTTTAAACCACTTACTCAAAGATATTACCATGGCTTCGTTTCAAAACAAAATGCGATAAATCTTACCATTTTAGAAACCGGAGAATACCTCCTTTCACACAAAAATCATTAACAAAGCGAAGAAAATCAAATAGTTTAGATAACAAGAAATGTAGGCATATAACAATAGCAGAACATTTCTGAAATTCATATTGTATAGTTTGTGTTAAAAGAAATTGTGTAGACTTCATTACACAACCAAAATGAGTGATTCTTATCTCATTTTAAATATTAAAAGATAAGCTTTCATGTAAAAATGTTAGGTAAAAATCAATGAGTTTTAAATCTGTTTGAAAGTACCTCAGAAATGTGCACAGAACTTACGTTTTCAGAAATTGCAGTTTCAACAGTGTACATAAACAAAATTCGTATAAAAATCATTAGACAAATAAATTCAGAAGTTTTGGTACCTTTAGAAATCTAAGAAACCCAACTTTAACATAAAAATGATAAACAAGGTTAATGAGTTACATAAGCATGTTTAAATCTCTCTACAAAACAGGACAGAGATTCTGTCCTACAGAAAATCCAGTTTTTATAGTCTGAAATCAATAATTCGGGTAAAATTCATTTCACAACGGAATTCAGAGATTTCGGTACCATTAGAAATCTAATAAACCTCACTTTGACATAAAAATGATAAACAAAGGTAAATAAGTTTATAGATATGTTTAAACGTCTCAACCAAACAGGACAGATGTGCAGTTCTTCAGAAAAATAAGTTTTGGTAGTCTGTTAATCAAAAATTCGTGCAAAAATCATTACATAATGGAATGTAGCAAACTTGGTCTTGTTGAAAATATGAAAGATTTTAATTTTAAATAAAAATAATAACCAGAAGAAATCAGGTATTAATCTGATCTGAAAAGTCTCAAATAAACAAGACAGTGACCAAGTTCTTGAAATTACTGGTTTTGGAAGCATGTTAATCAAAAATTCACCCAGACTTCATTACTTATCGGAATCAGTTGATTCTTAGCTAGTTTTAAAGATTAAAAGATACTCTTTCATATAAAAATTACAACCAAAAATAATAGTCAAACTAACTGGGTGAGAAATATGTCCTAAAACAGGATGAGAAAATTTTCGTAAATCCCGAGAAATTGCTTCTAAATTGAATTTCAAGAGAAAGTAAAGATCAACTCCAATAAATTGAGAGTACCCATGGATTATTCAAATTAATGAAATTAAATTCAAATCAGTTTTAAAGAAGAGTTTTACCCTTATCTTTTGTGTAGCAAACAAATCCAAAGCTTCCTACTTGAATCAAATGAGCAATTGATATAAAACAAGCTTGAAATTCCAAGTTTTGTGATAGAATATTTTTTTTGTGTTTTATGTAGGAGAAAGAGAAATCAGAAGTGAAAATAAAATTCCCCCTTCTTAGTTCAACCAAAATTCAGTAATTAAAACTTATCAAAGTAAGTAAAAGACCAAAATACCCTTCTTTCAACATAAGCAAGACACATACCCCTTTGCATGTGTCATTTTGTCATAAATTCGAGAATAAATACCTCTATTAGCATTCGTACATGCTACGGGCAGGCTCACGCAAAGAGAATTAAAATTTCTCACGCAAAAATCCAAGTGTTTCTCAACCAAAACACAACCACTAGATTTAATGCTCCACATTACGTTAGTTCTGATCTTCCAATAGAAAAGGATTGGGTTCGCACCCTAATATTTTATAAACAGAACGTGGGTATTACATCATTACCCACTTAAAAATAATTTCGTCCCGAAATTCAAAACAAAGAAAGAGACTAACGAAAGTTACCTCCAAGTAACTCCATACATTTCTCCCGCAGATCTCGGATAATGAAAAACACAATTAATTTTATCGAACACAGTTTACATTTATTAACTGTTTGTGCAAAAACTAGTTCTCGAAGGATCTAATCGCTGCTCTGATACCAAACTGTAACGCCCCGGTTTTCAAAACTCGGATCCTGCCCGGATCCCATGCCCGAAAACCCGAAGTGCCACTTGGAAACCATAGCCGAGGCCCGGCTACAAAGCCCAAGCTCATTAAATAATTTATTCAGGCTTATTTAGTTTATGTTCATGTTACTATTTCTGTCGCAGCGGAAAACTTAGAAATTCATTTTGGAAGATCTAACCGTTGATTTAACCTATTTTTTTTGACTCTACGTGCTGGACCGCTAAGCGGCTGCCTACGTACCCAAAAGGATCAAGCACGACCGTAGTTCATCAGACAATGCACCAAATACACAATCAAAATTTTTAAGATGATCGAATCATTAAGGTTAAACTTACCCAAGACACTTGTTCGACCCATTTAAAAATATTGCTACTCCTTTGGGA
This sequence comes from Papaver bracteatum, assembly GCA_023529315.1. Classification (NCBI taxonomy): domain Eukaryota; kingdom Viridiplantae; phylum Streptophyta; class Magnoliopsida; order Ranunculales; family Papaveraceae; genus Papaver; species Papaver bracteatum. Next base: position 189,121 of record JAJJWX010004158.1, read on the forward strand.
GCCCATATCAAATGAAGAAAAGAGAACCAAATTAATCAACACATGGAAACACCACATCCATAAACCATAATTAAATTCAATCAATCCGCTCGCCCAAGGGAGCCCCATATGGAAACACCACATCCATAAACAATAATTAAATTCAATCAATCCGCTCGCCCAAGGGAACCCCATATGGAAACACCACATCCATAAACAATAATTAAATTCAATTAATCCGCTCGCCCAAGGGAGCCTACATATGGAAACACCACATCCATAAACAATAATTAAATTCAATCAATCCGCTCCCCAAGGGAGCCTACATATGGAAACACCACATCCATAAACAATAATTAAATTCAATCAATCCGCTCGCCCAAGGGAGCCTACATATGGAAACACCACATCCATAAACAATAATTAAATTCAATCAATCCGCTTGCCCAAGGGAGCCCCACGTGGGTTTAGGAAACAAAACCGTCCCCAAGGATATCTCGTATCCCAACAATAAATTCAATCAATCCGCTCGCCCAAGGGAGCCCCACGTGGGTTTAGGAAACAAAAACCGTTTCCAAGGATATCTCGTATCCCTTCATAAATAATCTTTAAGAATCACATTCTATGGACCGCAGCCCAACCTTCATAATTATGCTCACAACATCGATTATCATTCATATATTAATGAAAACTTGCAAACATAAATTTAATTAAAAGAAACTTAAATAAAAGAAGAGTTTTAGATTGTGTTGCGACTACCTCAATCGCAAGCAAGTAATCATATGGAAGAACAATACCAAACGAACTAGCAATTCCCTTTTTGCTGGAACCAAAATCCAAAGCTGACTAATATTGACGTTTTATGTTCCCTTTAAGGTTTCTTTCATCTATTTTACTGTGTACTAATTGTCTCTGCATATCTGTATCTAACCTCAATAACACCACTAATAAGTTATCATTACACAAAACATAATCATTAAAATAAAACATAATCATTACATAAAACATAATCATTACATAAAAACTTTTTATTTTCTTTTTCTTTTCTTTTCCTTTAATTTTTTCTTTTTCTTTAATTTTAAATTTAATTTTCCAAAGTAAAACAAAATAATAAATACATTAAAGTATTAAATGTTAGAGCTGTCATAAGCTCAAAATCAATACGTTCATTCAAACCAAGAGTTTGCACGAAAATACCATTTTAAACCACTTACTCAAAGATATTACCATGGCTTCGTTTCAAAACAAAATGCGATAAATCTTACCATTTTAGAAACCGGAGAATACCTCCTTTCACACAAAAATCATTAACAAAGCGAAGAAAATCAAATAGTTTAGATAACAAGAAATGTAGGCATATAACAATAGCAGAACATTTCTGAAATTCATATTGTATAGTTTGTGTTAAAAGAAATTGTGTAGACTTCATTACATAACCAAAATGAGTGATTCTTATCTCATTTTAAATATTAAAAGATAAGATTTCATGTAAAAATGTTAGGTAAAAATCAATGAGTTTTAAATCTGTTTGAAAGTACCTCAGAAATGTGCACAGAACTTACGTTTTCAGAAATTGCAGTTTCGACAGTGTACATAAACAAAATTCGTATAAAAATCATTAGACAAATAAATTCAGAAGTTTTGGTACCTTTAGAAATCTAAGAAACCCAACTTTAACATAAAAATGATAAACAAGGTTAATGAGGTACATAAGCATGTTTAAATCTCTCTACAAAACAGGACAGAGATGTTGTCCTACAGAAAATCCAGTTTTTATAGTCTGAAATCAATAATTCGGGTAAAATTCATTTCACAACGGAATTCAGAGATTTCGGTACCATTAGAAAGCTAATAAACCTCACTTTGACATAAAAATGATAAACAAAGGTAAATAAGTTTATAGATATGTTTAAACGTCTCAAACAAACAGGACAGATGTGCAGTTCTTCAGAAAAATAAGTTTTGGTAGTCTGTAAATCAAAAATTCGTGCAAAAATCATTACATAATGGAATTTAGAAAACTTGGTCTTGTTGAAAATATGAAAGATTTTAATTTTAAATAAAAATAAAAACCAGAAGAAATCAGGTATTAATCTGATCTGAAAAGTCTCAAATAAACAAGACAGTGACCAAGTTCTTCAGAAATTACAGTTTTGGAAGCATGTTAATCAAAAATTCACCCAGACTTCATTACTTATCGGAATCAGTTGATTCTTATCTAGTTTTAAAGATTAAAAGATACTTTTTCATATAAAAATTACAACCAAAAATAATAGTCAAACGAACTGGGTGAGAAATATGTCCTAAAACAGGACAGAAAACTGTTTCCAGAAATCCCAGAAATTGCTTCTAAATTGAATTTCAAGAGAAAGTAAAGATCAACTCCAATAAATTGAGAGTACCCATGGATTATTCAAATTAATGAAATTAAATTCAAATCAGTTTTAAAGAAGAGTTTTACCCTTATCTTTTGTGTAGCAAACAAATCCAAAGCTTCCTACTTGAATCAAATGAGCAATTGATATAAAACAAGCTTGAAATTCCAAGTTTTGTGATAGAATATTTTTTTTTGTGTTTTATGTAGGAGAAAGAGAAATCAGAAGTGAAAATAAAATTCCCCCTTCTTAGTTCAACCAAAATTCAGTAATTAAAACTTATCAAAGTAAGTAAAAGACCAAAATACCCTTCTTTCAACATAAGCAAGACATATACCCCTTTGCATGTGTCATTTTGTCATAAATTCGAGAATAAATACCTCTATTAGCATTCGTACATGCTACGGGCAGGCTCACGCAAAGAGAATTAAAATTTCTCACGCAAAAATCCAAGTGTTTCTCAACCAAAACACAACCACTAGATTTAATGCTCCACATTACGTTAGTTCTGATCTTCCAATAGAAAAGGATTGGGTTCGCACCCTAATATTTTATAAACAGAATGTGGGTATTACAATATCAAGTTTCGCTACCATACGATTTAGATTATTGTGAGGTGATCAATAATTCTAGGTTGTTCATTGGGAATATAAGTCCGGGTTATTGATTAGGTCATGTTCACCTTGATTTTATTAAAAGAAACAAAACTCATAGGTTTCTCTGTGGGAGACAGGTTTATCTATTATCGTAGAATTTTTTGTGTGATAAAAATTTGTTTATTAAAGTCTTCGACTTTGGGTCGTTGCAACTCTTGGTTGTGGGTGAGATCAGCTAAGGGAAACATCCTGCTTGGGTCAGAGAAGTAAGGAGCGCAATTGTACCTTGAATCAGTGTGATATTGATTAGGGTTCAACAATAGTCCAGACCGAAGTTAGTTTGTAGTAGGCTAGTGTCTATAGCGACTTAATATAGTGTGGTGTTCAATCTGGACTAGGTCCCTTGGTTTTTCTGCATTAACGGTTTCCTCGTTAACAAAATTTCTGGTGTATGTGTTATTTTTATTCCGCATTATATTTTGTTATATAATTGAAATATCACAGGTTGTGCGTTGTATCGATCAATTGTGAAATCCAACCTTTAGTTGTTGATTGGAAATTGATTAATCATTGGATATTGATCTTTGGTACCATCCAAGTTTATATCTCTTGTATTTGATAAAGACTCGCAGATTTCTATTTGCTTGAGTATAGATCAAATCGGGAGATAGAGATATTAACTCCTTTATATTCTTTTTATTTAAGATCGAGTCTGACTGTCTAATTGATTCTCTTAAAAGTGTATTCGAGTTAGTCCATACATATTGCAAATCGAAATATTGGGTGAGGTTGTTAGACCCCCGTTTTTTCAAGTATTACACCTCAAGTCCAAAGTGTTGCACGGTGTCCTGATCCAGCAGAAGATGAAGACATCTTTTTTTCTTCGAAATCCATAAAGGTGTTATGAACTGCAGTAGACAGAAAGAAGCCATAGAGACAATCATGTACCTAAATTATCGAGCATGTATAGAGAATCGTCACATTGTGTAATTATAGTAAGAGCATAGTCTAAACAACAATTCATATCCATCCAATGATCACCAATGGGTACAATCTCACGGAAATACTTAAACTCTGTAGGGAAATGGTGGTTTCCTAGTTTAGGTCAATGAAGATGGCTAAATTCTAGGAGGTTCCGGAAAGGCTCCGTTAGGGAAACATAGCTAGTTTAGGACAACTTCCATATATAAGATGGGTTTCCTAATTGACCATGGTTTCCTTGGGAACCAAGTTTGTAACTCCTATATAAGGAGGTCTAGGCTAAGTGTTTTAGTCATGGAATCCTCAATGTAAATCTCGTAGAGATGTGATGGATTCATCCCACCTATTGAGGTGGTTATGTGAGAGACCTAATGGTGGAAGGAGTACATCCTTATGGTGCTTATGGGATACTTATCGATGTTGGAAGATATGTCGTTATGGAGTATTCGTGCGGAGATGTTGGTAAGACATCTTGTTAAGGAGAAGATCATCTTGGTGGTGCTGGATTAGATTATTGGTGTTGAGCTAAAGGCGTCCATGGTAATCTATATCAGGGTGTGCAGAGAATATCATCTTGTTGTGGTAGATAATGTGGTAAACGTTATCTCGTATGGGTGAAGACACTACTTTGGATCTTATAGGGTTCTTGTGAGAGTTCTTGTGTTCGGTCACGTTGTGGTGAGTCGATAGATTGGTTTATTCAATCAGTTGTGTAATTCTCAGTGGTGATTCTATAATGAATAAAGAGGTCGTAGCCGTTTGGTGGATGTAGAAAATATTACATACATTGTGTATATTGTTGAACCACATTAAATCCATGAGTACTTTACTTCTTGTTTCTTTGTTTATGGCTTGCATCTATGTGGTTCTCTTTCTCTTCTTCTTATCCTAGATCATAGTGAGGTTCATGGAGCAATCCAAGAGATCAAGTGTTTCTTGTTAGCTATTTTGTTTCCGAAGTATTATCACGTAGATGGCTCTGAACCCCAACAATTGGTATCAGAGCTATCCAATTTCCCCAACAATTGGTATCAGAGCTATCCAATTGCCCCTACAATTGGTATCAGAGCTATCAGGTTGGATAGAAGATTTGAAGAGATAAGTTTTGGGTTTTCCAGTAGCCGAAAATTTTCAAGACAAAGGATTTGGTTTCATAAAGTATATGAGGATTTGATGTTACATCTTCCGAAGATGCAGAGTTTGATGTTATCAAGTATGTGTAGGATTTGATTTCATCAGTTTTTGGAACAAAGCAAAGTAAAGCGTACTTCTAAAGGAATGGGATTATATCAGGTGATCTGCATTCGATATGGTCAAGATGTATGGTCTTGATGTTTATGGTGCTCTATATTGGAGATTTGACATTGATACTTATTGGAGCGTAAACCCTATGCATGGCTTCAAGTAAGTTTATTTATTCTCTATACTTCATACTATATTCTTGTGAACTGTTTGAAAGACCTACGTAGATATGGTTTTCAATTAATCAGTGTTTGCTTGGAAAGACACAAGAAGGCAAGAATATTGTAGTTGGGATACAAATATTGGTTTGTATGTTGGTGGAAGTGAATATGTAATATTCGCATGTCAAAGTCTCATTATTGTTCCAAACCAAGGGAAACAATAATTTGGTTATATCAATCATTATCAGTTGGATCATGTTGATGTTTTTTTCTTTAACCTGAATTTGAAGAATATGAAGATGGATTCATACTCGTTATGCCTTAGTTGTTTGTTGCAATAAGGATTTGGGGAAATCTCATAGTAGGTTTCGATTTTGGAAGTGTTAACCGTTGGCCAGGGTTTGATATGTTCCAGAAGTGAAGAGTTTGTTATTCAGTCTTAGTATTTGAAGCATGTGGCTACAAATAGTTGCAAGACTTGATTGTTGGATGAGATGTGATATTAGTTGTGGTGGATCTATGGTTTCTTATTATATAAGAAGAAGTTTTCAACACAATTTTGTAGGGTTTGTTTGTCTGTGTTGAGTATGGCACTGTGTCGTCTAGAACAATATTTTTCTGGAGTTTATCTCGTACTGTTTCCGATGGAGAAGCTAGATAGTTTGTGATCTTTTGATTCTTGCCGATGACGTTCAGTCGAAGAGTTATTTTTGGTTGTACACCATTTGAAGTCGATCGGAGCTAGTTGAAGTGCAAGACCGTTTGGAAAAACAGGTTGGTCTATTTGTGTTGCGAATATGTTCCTATTTTGGTAAAGACCCATTTTGAGGAATTAAAAAGGTATCGCTTGGATACTTCAAGAGTTTTTTAAAGAATAAAGATACAATACTGCAGATTATTTGTGGTGGTGTGGCTATGAAAGTTAGCGCATACTACTTGGAGAAAACATGGTGCATGAATTTGAGTAGGATACAATTTCGGCATGTTTTTCCATAAACCTTTTATTATGCATTGGCTATTTGATTTCCTGATGATCGGCGTGATACTTTCTGTTGGAGAGAGCTACGTTATAGCAATGATAATATTTGGGGGTTTGCTTGTCTGCTACAATTATTGAAGTTGAGTTCAATAGTAACAGAGCCTGTAGAGATGAAGGTAAAGATTTCTTTAGAGAAATTTGGTTAAGCAACGATATAGTTTCCGTCAAGTTATTTTCTCTACATAGCATGAGAAGATAAACACAACAGCGTCTTGAATTGCTTGGATCTTGAGGAAGTTGCCAAAGGTTTCAGATTATGGCTGGGTGTAATTGGGTCTTTGTTTGAAGGACGGATTATCAGATTTCACAAAGTTGGTGTATGTTTGGAGCAAGATTAGGAAAGGGATATGCACAAGAGAGAATGTGTGACATTATGTAGTGTTACAAGGGTAACAATGAATTCTTTGATAATGGTCACAGTTCTATCCGAGTCCGACTATGTTATGGTTTGACTGTCATGAAGTCAAAACTACATGCTTGCTTAAGAAATTGATAAAAGACTATCTTGACAATTATGCCTGTAAAAGGGACATTGTTGTCAAAGCCCGTTGAGGTTGCTGAAGTGACGTAGTAAAAATATTGGTGTGGTAGTTGTTGAAGTCTCTGTAAAGCTGGACACGTATTTGGTATGTATGCAATGGTTGAAGATATGACGAGCTTTTTGAAGAGTAAAACTCAATTGGTGATATATGGTCGTAGAATCATGATCCAGTCGGATATAGGCTCGATAAATCAAGATTCATAGAGGTGAGATCGATATTGGCACGCACTGGCAATGATCCGTGGATTGGTTGTATTTGGTGCGCAGTTAGAGTCATGCTCAATATGCTTTGGTACATACAAGATGTTAGTTTCTTGGAAGCTAACATGGAGGTTGGTTTATTACAAACTAACAAAAAGTATATCGTTAACTCGCTTTCGTGGACATGCTCGTGGAAATAAGCAAGTGTGTGATTAGTTGTTTTAAGAAGCAATTAACTCGGCTGGAGTTTAGAGACAAAGATGTGAGATTATGGTTATGTTAAGGTAATGCTTATGCAGACGCATGGAGGCTATTGTGGTAGTTTTATTTTCTTATCGAGTAGTTATGGATGTCAACCCTAACGGATGTAGTGCGCAACTTGGAGTTAGTGGTTCAGAATAGAGGAGCATTAACTTAGGTGGAACAAGGTAGGTCGAGATGGAGTTGCGCTCATGGTGGAGCAAGTTTCAAAAGGTAGCGAAGGCTCAAGGGCGCATAATGACTGTAACTAAGTTCGATTGGTAGCATATGGACAGTGATCGTGTATGATCTGATTGAGTTGGCATGCAATACACATATAATGATGCCAATCAATGTGGAGTTGTGAACATAAAGGAGTAAGGTGTATTTTATCAATATGTTGCATAACGGATGATCATATGATGATGGTTGTTTAGATGGTCAGGAATTTTTCACTTTGGTGGAGATTTGTACAATCACCAGTAGGTTGGATTGTTAAGTCTGAGTTGGTGATGATCAAGTTTGGTTTGCTCTCTTCTGGTGGAGGTTCTACGGAACAATTTCGGTGAACTACATTTCGGTTTGATTCCTATTGAGGATATGTAGGCAACCAGTGATGGTGAAATCGATGTTCAGAAGATGGAGGGATAACAGTTGATCGTCTCATGCATGAATGCATGATCCGAGGTGGAGAATTGTAGGGAAACAGTGGTTTCCTAGTTTAGGTCAATGAAGATGGCTAAATTCTAGGAGGTTCCGGAAAGGCTCTGTTAGGGAAACATAGCTAGTTTAGGACAACTTCTATATATAAGATGGGTTTCCTAATTAACCATGGTTTCCTTGGGAACCAAGTTTGTAACTCCTATATAAGGAGGTATAGGCTAAGTGTTTTAGTCATGGAATCCTCAATGTAAATCTCGTAGAGATGTGAGGGATTCATCCCACCTATTGAGGTGGTTATGTGAGAGACCTAATGGTGGAAGGAGTACATCATTATGGTGCTTATGGGATACTTATCGATGTTGGAAGATATGTCGTTATGGAGTATTCGTGTGGAGATGTTGGTAAGACATATTGTTAAGGAGAAGATCATCTTGGTTGTGCTGGATTAGATTATTGGTGTTGAGCTAAAGGCGTCCATGGTAATCTATATCAGGGTGTGCAGAGAAGATCATCTTGTTGTGGTAGATAATGTGGTAAACGTTATCTCGTATGGGTGAAGACACTACTTTGGATCTTATAGGGTGCTTGTGAGAGTTCTTGTGTTCGGTCACGTTGTGGTGAGTCGATGGATTGGTTTAGTCAATCAGTTATGTAATTCTCAGTGGTGATTCTATAATGAATAAAGAGGTTGTAGCCGTTTGGTGGATGTATAAAATATTACATACATTGTGTATATTATTGAACCACGTTAAATCCGTGAGTACTTTACTTCTTGTTTCTTTGTTTATGGCTTGCATCTATGTGGTTCTATTTCTCTTCTTCTTATCCTAGATAATAGTGAGGTTCATGGAGCAATCCAAGAGATCAAGTGTTTCTTGTTAGCTATTTTGTTTCCGCAGTATTAGCACATAGATGGCTCTGAACCCCAACAATTGGTATCAGAGTGATCCAATTTCCCCAACAAACTCATCATACCACAATGTAGCATTTGAAGTTCCGAGGAACGATTTATGTAAGTCCGAGAGAAGCATACAGGTCCAGGCCATACTCGAGAAAGGAAATATTCATCATTTCTAAGAATACTAATATGCAAACAAATAATGTCACAGCTCATTGACTCAGAAAAACAAAGTACCAACGGATACTCAGTTTTGCTAAAACGAGTAAAATTGCGAGAGGAACATGAACCATGTGGGTGAAACTGCTTTTTCATCCAACCCTTTCCCTTGCAAATGCTCGGCATAATCATCTTTAAAATTCCAAATATGAGAGTATCCACAATAACAGTTGTCGACATGTAGACATGAGCTACACTGCTTCCATCAAAATTTGAAAAACTCTTCTTAACACCACTACCAATTTCAGTGCATGTGCATAACTTATTAGATGTCAGTATAAGTGGAATCACAACGACACAAGACTGACTAGAGAGTTGAAAGTAGGAAATACTAACAGCTTCGTAGATAACAACATTGTCAAATACAACCTTGTTGACATCCCTGTTTTTCCAGGCAACAACAATAGTCGACAATTCTTCATTAGGAGTCTTTCATTCATCAATTATGATGAGTTCAGTAAAATAATATACGAGAACTCCTATCTCATTGTGGATCTTAATGACGGTAGCAGCAATAAGACTTGCTATAGCTAAGCTCCCAAAGACTCCAATAATTGAAAAATAATTCTTCATGTATTCCTGACTTTGTGCCAATAACTCTAGCTCAGTCAAAAGTAATATGCAATGGAAGGTGATAGATGCGTAGCTGTCCATATTATGCTTCTTAGTCTTTCTGATAAAACTTCTGCCATCAATATTTTCTCAGTGCTTAAGAAAATTCGACCACGAATTCTCCCTGTGTAATTCTCTATCGTCATGAGAACGAAAACCAAACTCATCGACGCACGTATAAAACAATGAAAAAGAATTTACATCGACTGATTGAACAATGGTCATGAGAACGAAAACCAAACTCATCGACGCACGTATAAAACAATGTAAAAGAATTTACATCGAATGATTGAACGGGAAATCATTGGAATATACCAATGGTCAACGAAAATTTTGGCAACAGTCTTTTCATCATAAAACATCACCAAATCTTTGCCATCAAAAACTTTATTAGCTATATCAGAATAAAGGTGTGTACGACTAAAGTTGACACATGATGTAACATGAAATCTAATGCCATGTAGACGTCTTTTACCCTCATATGGTGATGCCTGCAATATAGAAGATTGAACTTTAGGAGAATTAACAAGAAACAACAAACCATTGCTTCTTAAATCTCCAAAACAGTGCGTGATAGACATGCAATTCTCCACCCAACATCTTTTGGTGCACACCTCTGCACAAACAGCTCTTCAATAAAAATGTTAGCCACCGAATATGCGGTGTATATGATACTTCTCAAACTCCACGATAGCCTTCCAGTTATAGTTTGTTTACCGGTGTAGTTTTCAATATTTATATCTTCTGGAGGTCGAAAATCACTTTCATAGACGGACTTAAGAAAGGGCAAAGAAGAATTCTCATAAGCTAATTCAATAATGTCTGACTTTTTATAGAATATATAGGAAACCATTGGAGTTTTTGATTGATCGATGAATTTTCTATTCTCAACAGTAGACAAAGAATATGAATCTATATCAAGAATTAAAGACTCGCCATTAAATTATAGTGAAACATCGGAAACCTTGTCGACCTGAATTTCTTTGTCTTTAGAAACAAGATTCTCTTCACTCACTTGAGAAGTAATTTTTTTTAATTCTCCATCAACTGATGCAGTAAACTTTTGCAAAACATATGGATCCACGTCGGCATGTTGTTTTACTTCTTCCTTTTGAGAAGTAGTTTTGGTTTCTTCTTCACTGACTTTTGTTGCGAAAATCATATCAATGTTGTTTTTAGGTGAAGATGAATCTTTTTGAGTTGACGATGAAACTTTCTGTTTAATGGTATTTAACGCCATTCTAGCAGCAACAAATCTCTCGGTAGAAAAACGAGCACGAACTAAGGAACAAAATTCTTCCCATGTAGTAATTGTAGCCGTGGACTTCTTCCAACGATACCAAGCATAGGCATCACCTTTAAGATGTGATGCAGATATTGCAATCTTCATGGAATTAGCAGTAGTATGCAAAGAAAAGTATTAGTCAGCCTGAAATATCCAACCATCGGGGTCATCTCCATCAAAAGTAGGAAACTGCAAACTAATAGAAAGTAGGAAACTGCAAACTAATAGCTCCAGCACGAATAGGGGTTTCAAGATTTCCATCACCAATATTAGGGGTTAGTAGTACATTGATGGGTTTGATGATGACTAGTACCATGAGCATCAATTTCAGGAAAAAAATTCAAGAAATACATCACGTAAATATTGTGAGTTCTGCCGTCAGAGTGTTTGTCAAATCTTCTGTATGCTCAGCTAGATCCAATTTCCGATTAGTACTATCCTCACAGTGCAGCATCGTAAAAAAAAAAACCCATTGAAGCAAGGTCCAATGTCTACTACAGTGCTATTTTAAAAGGGATAAAATTTGCACCAATACACAATAAAAAGTCACGGTTCAGCATAGTTTTCCTACATGACATTGAAAGGTTACTGGAAAATGTTTTTTCAAATTTGATTTCTCAGGCACTCATGGTTCTCCTAAAAAATATGTTGGTGGTTGGTTGGTACTTAGTGAGGGATTCGTTCTATTACATATTCTTTTGACCGACATAGGTATTTCGTTGAAGTTTAACTCGCTGGATATACACTACCATGTTGTCTTGCTATATGCATAAAAAAAAAAAAAAAAACAACTGTGTCACCATAAAAAAAAAACATTAGTTAGAACACAAATAAAAAGTAAAGAACCCTAGATAAAAACCCTTTGAGTTGGGGGTTAGCCACCTATGCTTTGAAGATAAAGAGAAGAAAGTAATAGAACTGAGTTGTATTGATTATAGTTGTCTTTCGATACACCTAATGTATTTATAGCTAATCAAGAATGCTTGTTAGGCAAGGAATGCTAATAATAAGAAGTTTACTCAAACTAGGAAACCATGTAAACTAATCAAGGTAAATCTAATTAAGGAAATAAGAGATATTGGGTTGGTGTCACAACTGAGAACATGGTGAATTTACCTCTTCAGAATCCTTTTGAACGATATATTCCAGCTTGGATTGGCAACATCAGCAATGAGATCAAAGATGGATCCTTGTTAACCGCTAGCTTGAAAAGAGAGGGGAAAGTCGCTGCTAGAGGGGATCTATTGCTCCAAGGATCATGCCAGAACCATCACCGATTGAAAATTTCAAATTCTTACAACAAACTGTTGCTACCTTAGATATAACAATCCAACAACTAGAACCAATAGGAAGATTTAGAAAAGGAGCCAAAATTCTCAAATTGGGAATAGAGAATTTGAAAGAAATCACTCGAGAGCCCAAAGTGAATCTTTTTCTTTTGAAAACCTGATAAGCCATTTAGCAAGAAGAGCTATATTCATCACTTTGCAAATTTTTGATGCTTAGTCCGGAGAAAAGTTGCTAGAGCATTTTTGATCTAGCGCTGCTAGAGCCGTTAGATTGGTGGATCCAATGGTGGTGGTTCCCAGTGCAGTTTTTTAGTCTAAGGGCAAAAATGCAATTTCCCTTGGTTCCCACCATAAACCACCACCACCATTGGATCCACCGATCCAATGGCTCTAGCAGCGCTAGAGCAAAATCGCTTCCTGCTTAGTCCACCAAACTCTTTAGGTATGATACATTGTTCCCATGCTAATACCTCTTGTTCCATCTGCCTTATTATTGCATATAAAAAAGCTCTCATCTTCTTTTCCAACACAACCCTTACCCAAGTCAATCTAGCACCTTTTGATTTGATAGTGATTTTTTATTCTAAAAAGACAATCTCTTATCAAATCTATCAACAATCATTTGATAGTGATTTTTTGATCTATCAAACACTGGATCCCAGATTTCTTTTGAATTGTGTTTGGCACTCTTATCAATAGCACACTTGAGTTGACCAGCCCATTGATTCAATTCCGGCACACTACCAATACCCGACTAACCTAGTCTTTTTGCTGTTGAGTGCTTTAATCTCATGTATGCTAAGAGATTAAATTCAATTGAGTACACAGACAGACTCAAATTCAGACAACTAAGCAAAAGCTTAAAAGGCACATTAGTTAACCAGATTTACAAATTTTGAGACTAACTCCTAACGTTTCCAGAAAACATAGAGCTCAGCATAAACCCCCAATTTAGAACTTGCACAGTAGTCTTTCGCGTTAGGCGCTAGGCGAGGCGAGGCGCCAAGCCTTTCGCCCGCCTAGCGCCTAGGCGCTCCTAAGGCGCCCAGAAAAGAAAAGAAAAATTTGCTCCCGATTTGGCGCATATCGCCTTTTATTATCTAGGCGCCTCTTGGGCGCCTAGCTCTCCTTTCACAACATAGGTCTTGCGCATTAGTGCATTCAGTTATGCGAAGTAAAATACCAATTCCTACTAATTCCTACTTCCCAAGATCCTTGTCAAGCAGACTGCCAATGCCAAAGGTTCCCCAAAAACCCAAGTGTTGTGGCAGCCTAGACATGTAGGATATGGCCCATTTCGCCACCCTATTCGCTAACTGGCGGGTAAGAAATTTTTTACCCGTCACCCTACCCGCCATTAAATGGGTAATATCCTACCCGACTCATTAATTGGCGGATCGGGTAGGATAGGGTGGCGGGTATAACCGTTTTTTTTTTTTTATTTTATTATTATTTTCTTCTCCTCCTCCTCTTCTCGTTGTTGTTAACGAAGAAATTCGTCTCTGGAAGTTCGAAAAACAGTATGAATTATCAAAAAGTAGTACTATTATGGAAGCAACGACTATTGAACTTCCACAAAATTCTGGACCAGAACCAGATCCTACTCTTACTGCGCCAAGGAGGAGCCAATCATGTTTTTCGAGTATGTTTCAGCAACCAAACAGAGGAGAAGACTTTACAATTTTGCAAGCCCTTGTGAGTATCGATATGTTCATTTTATTCTTGGCTACAACTTTTGGTGTTGGTAGGACATTAACTGCAATTGATAACCTGGGACAAATTGGTTCTTCACTATAGAGCCGATCCTGTGTCTAGAAGGGCCCTGTGCGAAATTTTTCGTAGGGCTTTTTACAATGTCGAATATTTTGTAACGATAATAAATAAAAAAAAGATCAATAATTTTTATTTAATTTGTAAGATTATCGACGATACCAAAGAAGAATTTACGACTAAATAATGGTATTAATGCGTATTTTATATAGAAAAAATGAAAGTATTAAATAAGAATTTTTTTTTCTCGATGTCAACAAGAATACGCAAGGATAACATAAATGATAATAAGTTTACTCTTGGGAGGTAATCAGTGGCGGAGCCAGATAATGAAGTATAGGGGGCTAAAAAAAATAAAAATAAAAAGAAGGGCACTTTGGTGGACTAAACTAAAATAATAGGGGGGCTAAATACAAATTATAAGATAAATATAATGGTGTTTCATGGGTTATTATGATTTTAGGGAGGCTAGAGCCAGGGTTAATCAACCCTTGGCTCCGCCCCAGGAGGTAATAGTATTAGGTTAAATACGGTCAAATTTAAATTTAAATCAACAATAAATCAATTGCTTAGTGGATGAATTATTTAAGTATAGCCCCATAGGTTGTGTGTTCGAGTTATGTCAGGGTAAAGATTTTTTTCTTTTCTTTTTTGGAAAAAAAAGGCCCTCGGCAGAGTTGGGCCATGTGCGGTCGCACACCTTGCACACCCTCAGGCCCGGCTTTGCTTCACTAGGCTATTCAACCACTGGCATAAGCACTTTTGTATCACTAGTAAGTATATGGAGTTATATCTTCACTAGGCTATTCAACCACTGGCATAAGCACTTTTGTATCACTAATAAGTATATGGAGTTATATCGGTCGAGTTTTTTCGGGGTTCACTTCTGAAATCCTTCTGCAGAAGTACAGATTTCCACGACCATTAATGCTTTCGTTCATACTTTTAAGCTCTTGCGTGGGTCACCGTCTTCTCTCTTTTTTCTACGGATCTAGAAAAATGAAAATGAAGATTAGTTTTAGTACTGAAATGCAATTTTTTTTGGCCCGAAAAAATAAGTTTCCCTTGGTAAGTTTAAAAATAACGAAAAGATGGGCAAGAGAAAAAAATTATGGAAGGATTATTTTGTCTTTTCAATATAAAGCGGGTAGGCGGGTAGGATAGGATAATTTTGAGCTTTACCTGTCACCCTACCCATTTTTAACGGTATGGGAGAACCTTCCTTCACAGACTTAGTTGAAAAAATTCTAAACTTCCAAAAATGGGATCCTACAAATTAAGTTCCTTAATCAAATAATCACCCTACCCATTTAACGGCGGGTAAAAAATCTCTAACCGTCACCCTACCCGCCAAATAATGGGTAGGATAGGATATGGTTAAAACACTGGCGGATAGGGTAGGATTGACGGGTATGGATAGGGTATGTGCACCCGTAAGTTTAGCCACGCACTTCATTTGATATGTAAGGTTCACATTGAAGTAGAGTGAAAGAGAAATAAATGACTCCAAGACTAAACTCAATTTCTTAGAAGATGTCTCTCTACAACCGCGAGTTCATAAATCTAGAAATGGAGCAAATAAATTTCTCTGTATCGATGGTATACTCGATGCTTTTCTGGGCAATTTGATGCTGTTAAAAACAAAATCGAGACAATAAACCAAACATAGACAGAAGGCACTATAAGAGAGGCATGTTTAGCCAAACAGTCGACAACAGCAGCATTGGCTAAACAGTTTCGGTTTGCAGAAGTGACAGCTTAAAACAAAGTGGTTAACCATTTCACATTACTGTTGCAGAGAGTAAACAGACATGGTAGTCACACATATATAATCAGTAAAAATCTCAACCAGCCAACCAACATGGAAGAAACAAAGAAAGTCGTTCACCCATAGCATGCGCATTCAGACTGTAACCGGGGTAATAAGGGGAAAAACACCTAATTGATAAGACATCAATTGTTCTTCCTATTAACATAGGAAAGGTGAGGTGGAGTTTCCCATTTTCTATACCAGGGGTAATAAGGCCTCCAATCAAGACCAAAATCGAGACAATGCGCTATCCAATTTTGATCTTAAAACAATGGTTAACCATTTCACATTACTGTTGCAGAGAGTAAACAGAAGTAGTCACACATATATAAAGTCAAAGATTGATTTACTAATTGATAAGACATCAATTGTTCTTCCTATTAACATAGGAAAGGTGAGGTGGAGTTTATGACAATAACAAGACATGCATTTGAATCAAACAAACAATGAATCAAACAAACAAGACGACATTCATAAAAACCTCTAATCATAAAAACTAATGATCCCTGTTAAAACATTAAGTCATTAACTAAATAACGAGAATAAACCGCAGTAATTTATAGATAGTGATGATCCATTTACTCTAGAATGTCTCCCTACACATCCTTGTTACTCACCTTTGCATCTTCTAAATATGAGATAAGAGACAGTACATCCTCCAGAGATCACCGGATTAAATCGTTATCACTAAGGTTTGCATTGCATCTCTTTTTAAAGATCCGGGCATTTTCAGGCAACACTGACCTTGAGCTTGTTTCAACAACGTTTCCCTTGACCCCACGCTTGCAGAGGGGACACGTAGCATTCATCTTCAACCATTTGTCTACACAATCCACATGAAAGAAATGGGAACAGGGAAGCACCCTCAGTTCTTCATTATCTGCATACTTTCCTAAGCAAATGCTACATACCTACGCAATAAAAAAAAGAAGTAAAGAGAATCAACAATAGGGCAACTAGCTGACTTTCCAGTATAGAAGAACAAAAGATAAAGAAGTTTGTTATCATCAACAAGTAGTATTTGTTTGCTCAGCCATTTAGTTAAGATGTTCTTAGCATACAGTTTTACAGATATTCTTTTTATTTGGACTTGTTGCGAGTCGCAACCCTGTATTATACAGAAACCATTTTCATCATCTTGATTGAGATCTTTTAGATCACCAAAAATCTCCCGAAGCCACTAGTACACCAAACTAAAGCATGTTCTGCATGGGCTTACAATAAGGTACTTACAAAGCATCAAAAGTTACTATAGTCTGAAAGCAAAATACTAGTGTTTGGGACTGAGGGAATTATATAGTTAATCTCTGAAACAAGGATTGTGGATCAGGTCCTCGGTATGCCCATTTGGTCAATGCTGACCAGAATGTGACAGGTAAAGAAGATGACAATCAGGTGAAGAGAACTTACTGCATCTTCCCCTGAAATGATAAGCTCTTTCTCCGTTCCAGCTGCTAAGGTCCCTCCACCCTCTCCAACTCCTTCCACATTGCTGTTCTCATTTTTGAACTTATACACTGGAAGGGAATTAATGGTTTCTTCGGAAGCTCCTCCAGTATGATTCAGAACTTCATGGAAATCCCCAGCAGACATAATACGAGGCAAGCAGCAACAAATGATTGCAAATACGAAGGGGTAAAACAGCATGCAGAACTTCAGAAACATCAGGCAATGCCTGTAAGAAAACAAGATCTTTTTAAGATTTTCATATAAAAGATTTTAGATTAGTTGATTAAGAAAGAAACAACAAATGCGAAATATTTCCTGACAGAAGAAAGATATTGGCACTTACATGTACAAGAAAGGCTTCTCAACTGTAAAAGATTCGTGCCTTCCAAAGATAAAAATCCACAGGTTGCCAACAGTAAGCCAAATAAGATAGAATATAAGTGACCTAGGAATACGGAAATCAACCCTGCTGTGCAAAAAACGCCAATAAAGAAAAGGAAGTGTAGCAACACATCCAGTCACATATATGAGAGCCCAAGCAAACAGCTGAGGGTCATGAAGTCTCGATAAAGATAAAATGATGGTGGCGGCCAGAATCTGACTCATTATAAAAATGAGTTCAATCAGAATAAACATGTTCCTGCGCTGGCGGCTACGAGAAGAAGCTAATGAAGATTGAGGAATAGGCAAACCCTGCTAGAAGATGCTCCTTCTTCATCATGACGGCGGTCTGGACCAGTAGAAGAAACATTATGCCTCATTTTAATTTCAATAATGTGGTCAGCGTCACGATTATCTGACCTCTCCATTAGTAAAGGGTACCTAAAAGAACTGGTATTGGATGCTTTCGCCTATAATTACTTGCTCTGAAAAATAAAAACCACAACTTATATCAGTGCCGAAATTTGTTTAACACAAACAAATCAAAATTGCATCACTGACATTTCACAATTCAGACAAATAGATTCACTGAAAACCATTACTCAGCATTACAGGCTAATCAAAGATCAAACACCTGATACTTCCAAATACATAACTATTCAATCACAACCCCCTCATCCATCAGCACATAATTCCATACCTAGTCAACATCCTAAACGATACCCAAATCCCCAAAACTGGTTGAGAATCATAACAAAGAATGTCCATGCAAAACCCCCAACATTTCATACCCAAACCCCCAAAACTGGTTGAGAATCATAACAAAGAATGTACATGCAAAACCCCAACATTTCATACTCAAACCCCAAAAAAACACTGGTTGAGAATCATAACAAATAATGTACATGCAAAACCCCCAACATTTCATACCCAAACCCCAAAAAAAACTGGTTGAGAATAATAACAAAGAATGTACATGCAAAACCCCCAACATTTCATACCCAAACCCCAAAAAAAACTGGTTGAGAATCATAACAAAGAATGTACATGCAAAAACCCCAACATTTCATACCCAAACCCCCAAAACTGGTTGAGAATCATAACAAAGAATGTACATGCAAAAACCAACATTTCATACCCAAGAGGTATTAATCAAAGGAACTCCTAAAGCCTGATCATCCCAACAAGAAGAATACAATTATTCAAGCAAATGAATGGAAAGTAAACCAAAATTGCACAATACCCAGACTAAAATTCAATCTCATGAAACATGATCCAATTTCCCGGAGTTTAACCAAAATTACACAAGAAAGACGGACTAAAAAAGTAGTAGTTTAATCAAACTCTAAAACCCATAACCAATAAAAATTTACTTAGAAAAAAAAAACAGATCATAAACAATCCAGAATCAAATTATTACCTCATAAAAATCAGAAACAAAAAAAATCAAAGAAAATGGAAAAGCACAAGATTTTACTAACCATTAGGCTGTGAAATACAACCAAAATGAAGATGAAACTGAGACAGATATTTCTTCTTCTTCTTCTTCTTGAGATAAATAGTTCCAGCTTTAGACCCTAATTTTTCTTCGCATACTCTTCTTCTTCTTCTTGTAGAGGTACCCATCAAACTTTTTGAAATTGGAAACCCTATTTTCCCATTCTCAATTTTAGTTTTTAGTTGAATCGGGAAAGAGTTTCCCTCCCAAGTTTTTTTTTTTTATTTAAATTTTTACCCCTTTGGGAAAATATTAATATTAATGGAGTTTAAAACAGCTGCGACAATGTGGCGCATCATCAATGACTTGGCCAAAGTGTCAGATATGCGGAGTGCATGTCTGAGTTGCAGCTAGACAATGGCATATGCCAAACAGGTTTGGACATGGCCAATTACGCGAAATTAGTGTCAAGAGATGCCAAATGAGTTTGGCAAGAGAACTCTGTGCATGAGGCGTGCAGGCATGCAAGCAAGACTTGCATTAGCACACTTGCATCATTGAGAGAATGATGCTCAGCAGTGATGGCGCTACGTTGGCTGGAAGACGCGATCATTATGCAAGAGGCGAGATGACATGTGTCGGGCACATGGCCTTGAAGGTTTTAGAGTTGGTTACACGGAAGTTGAGTTGCTTTATGTTTTTTTAAAGGCTAGGACCTGTTTGGTTAGCTTTGGAGTGGGTTGGCGTCAGTTGGCACAGTTGGCTAGCATAAAGTAAATCTGTACAGTTACTTGTACATAGCTTTTGTAAGGCTATATAAGCCTGATCTTGTGAAGGGATTGGGTAATCTGGAACAAGAAGAGTTTGTAACCCTAAGTGTGCAATAAATAAAAGGCTACGGCCTAGTTTAAAGCTAAGTTCTGTTGGTGCATTTGTCCCTTGTTTTGGCTTATAGTTTATGCATCAAGCAGAGTGTGTGTATTTGGTTGAAATCTTGGAAGATTTGAGCAGAACCTCTATTTAGTATGGGCTGAATAGAGAATTAGTCAAGAAGTCGAAGTATTGGCTAAGCGCGACTTGGATGAAATTGTGTTGTGGAGCATAGTTGTCATTGTCAAGTTGGTTGTAGCATTTGGGTGTTGCGAATCTGTGACAATTCGGGTATTAGAGCCCTGGTTAAGGGTCTCTCTGTTCACGTTGGATTATAGAAGGCTGAGTGATTTTGTTGATGTTCTTGAGTTGGTCGTGAATTGTATTTGAAGTAAAGGATCCACACAGAAACTACAAGGCATGCAAAACATGGGGCGAAGATCATACCAAAGGTTGGCATTAAGAGTATGCGAAACCGTAATCCAAGAATCTGCAAGTGATAATCATACACGAAGGATGTCCTCAGAAAAACTTGATGAGGGTGAAACAAGTTTTCATATATATCAGAACTACACTAAAGGTACTGGAGACGCTGCAAGTGCTGATGAGGAACATCACGATGCTGGGAAGGCTCAGCATGATGTTGGAAGGGGCCAACATCGTAACATCAGTCGTTTGCTAGAGAGAAAAGCACACACAGAGAAGAAAATATCTACTGGACTGATGTACATTGATGTGAAGATCAATGGAAACTGGGTATTAGTAATGGTTGATACCGGTGCTACCAAGTCTTTCATTCATCCAGATGTTGCCATGGAATTGAACTTAACAGTTAATAGCACGGCTAGCACCATCAAAACTTTTAACGCAGAACCACAAGCCAGTCGATGGAAAGTTCGCAATACATATGTGCAAGCTGGAGAATGGAAAGGAAAACTAGATTTTCTAATGATGGTCATGGATGATTATGACCTAATTTTGGGCATGGATTTCTTTTGTGCAGCGAAGGCGTCGTCATTACCTCATTGGAATGGGATATTGATACAACACCATCAATACCCATATTTTGTCTCTATGGTGAGGCAAAGTGAACCAGATAAGATACCTAAGCCATATCTTTCTGCGATTCAGGTGAAAGAAGGTATGCGCCAAATCTTGGCTACTTTCCTAGGAGTGTTGGTTGAGATCAAACCAGGAAAGGTGGTAGAAGTTGAGGATGGAATAACTTAGGTCTTAGAAGAGTTTGAAGACACGATGCATGTAGAACTACCTAAGACGCTACCACCACGGCGTAGGATCGATCATATGATAGAGTTAGTGCCAGGGGCGAGGCCGCCTGCACAAGCACCATATCTTATGTCACCGTTAGAACTTGAGGAAATGCGCAAGAAGATTTCTGAACTGCTGGAGGCAGGCTACATACAACGGTCTAAAGCTCCATTTGGTGCTCCGATTCTGTTCAAAAATAAGCAAGATGGATCGCTTCGTATGTGTGTTGATTATAGGTCTTTGAACAAGCTAACCGTGAAGAACAAATACCCAATTCCGCTAGTGGCAGACTTGTTTGATCATTTAGCCAAGGCCAAATTCTTCACCAAGTTGGATTTACGTTTAGGTTATTACCAAGTGCGCATAGCAGAATGAGATGAACCAAAGACTGCAATGGTAACAAGGTATGGTTCGTTTGAGTACCGTATGATTCCATTCGGCTTGACAAACGCTCCAGCAACATTTTTCAACCTGATGAATGATGTGTTTGCTGAGTACATCGACTGCTTTGTTGTGGTATACTTGGATGACGAATAAATTTTTGATGGGGGAAAATTGTGATGGGGTCATGGGGGATGAATAAAAATTTGACATTTGTCCCTTGTTTCTTTACCATTTTTAGCTAATTAATATTTTGAATTTGTACACCCGAATTACCCTTCCCCAAATCTGATGATTCTGATCAAATCTTATTAGTATCTAAATATTAACTATACTTGATTAAATGTAAAACTGAATTTAAAGAACACGATATACTCTCGCATCTTTTTTATTTTTATGAAATATAAAGAATATCTTTTTTTTTTGATAGGGTGAAATATATCTCACATAATGATACTAAAATCCTCTGTTACATTTTCATATCATTTTGTTTATAGTGATGGTGGAGCTACTGCTAGTGGTGCTGGCAATGAAGATAACCGGATGATATATTCTTTTTCATATTATCCTATCATAAGGATGATCATGGGATAATACATCTTGTCATCTTCTTTAACTTACCACACACATCTTTCCATTAACCTTATGTATGATCTTCTCCATAGACTTGTTAATGAAGATAATTGGATTATATATTTTCTTTCCTTTTTTAACATTCCGTATATTTTCTTTTCCTTTTTAAGTTTTTAGCATTCCATGTGTATCTAGGACGAGGAAACTACCATCAATATAGGATAATCACCGACAATTAATAAGATTAGAAAGATTTGGGGAAGGGTAAATATGGTGTAGAAATTGAAGACCATGATTAGTTAAAAATGGTAAGGAAAGGAGAGACAAGTGTCGAATTCCTATTCGTCCCTCATGCCCCCATCAAAATTTTCTCCTTGGATGACATAGTCATTTACAGTGAGACTTTGGAAGAGCATGCAATGCACCTTAGCAAAGTATTTGCAAAGCTTAGAGAAGCAAGTTTGTATGTGAAGAAGGAAAAGTGTGAGTTTTCCCAAACCACAATTACTTTCCTTGGCCATGTGATATCGCAAGGGTGCGTGCATATGGACCAGAAAAAGGTAGAGGCCATTATGGATTGGCCAGAACCTAAGAATCTTGGAGAGCTTCATTCTTTCTTGGGTTTAGCTAACTATTACCGACGTTTCATAGTTTGGTTATTCAAAGAAAGTCGCCCTTTGACGGATTTGTTGAGGAAGGAAAAATCATGGGCATGGACTGGCGAGTGTCAGCGGTCATTCGATGCATTGAAGGAAGCGGTTTTGACAGAACCAGTTCTTCGCTTACCTAGCTTCGATATACCATTTGAAGTGCACATTGATGCTTAAAAAAGGGCTCTAGGGGGAGTCTTGGTGCAATATGGACATACAATGCATGGATTACGAGAGTCGTAAGCTTAATGATGCTGAAGGGAGATACACTGTGCATGAGAAATAAATGTTGGCAGTGATACATTGCCTAAGAACGTGGCGCCATTATTTGTTGGGAACTTATTTCATCATAAAGACATAATGTAGCCACTACGTTCTTTTACAGCCAGAAGAAACTATCGCCAAAACAAGCAAGGTGCCTTTAATTTTTGAGCGAGTTCGACTACAAGTTCGAGGATAAGCCAGGAAGGCTTAATTCTATGCCAGATGCATTAAGCAGAAAGTTGGTGGCAGAATATGTTATGGCACTGACCACGATTGAGGCAGAGTTGTTGCCTCGAATAAAAGAAGAGATAAAAAATGATCAGGCATGTGTGTGCCTGAATAAACAAATCCGTGATGGGATCATTCGTCGATATTGGCTAGATGATAGTGTCATTTATGCCAAAGGAGGAAGAATTTATGTACCTAATTCAGGAGGACTAAGAAGGGAACTCTTGCGAGAGACGCATGATTCCATTTGGGCTAGTCATCCAGGCATGGAACGAACACACGCTTTGATAGCTCATTCTTATTACTGGCCTAAGATGGAAGAAGATGTTAAATTGTATGTGAAGACATGCTTAGTGTGTCAACTGGATAAGATGGAAAAGAGAAGTGTAGAAGGATTACTATAGCCTTTGCCGATTCCAGACAAGCCATGACAGTGCTTGTCGATGGACTTTATTAACGGGCTGCCAAAGGTGCAAGGCTTTAGCTCGATAATGGTCGGCGTTGATCGCTTTTCGAAGTATGCTACATTCATTCCCAGTCCTCATTCTTGCAATGCAGACATTGCATCGGATCTGTTCTTCAAGAATGTAGTGAAGTATTGGGGACTTCCTCAAGATATTGTTAGTGATAGAGACTCACGGTTTACATGTAGGTTTTGGACCTCCTTGTTTGGAATGATTGGTTATGAACTAAATTTTTCTACTAGCAATCACCCCCAAACCGATGGTCAGGCGGAGAGGATAAATGCATTGCTAGAAGAGTATTTGCGGTACCATGTGATTGAAAGCCAGGTAAATTGGGTGGAGTTGATGGATATGGCCCAATTTTGTTACAATTTGCACAAGAGTTCATCAACAAAGTTGAGTCCTTTCGAATTAGCAACTGGCAAGCAACCATTAACCCCTCATGAGGTGCCAAATGCTAAGAAGCAAGGTTCATGTCCGGCAGCTTATCGTTATGTAAGGTTAAAAACAGAGATGACTGAGCAGGCGCGTGATAGTTTATCCAAGGCGCAGAGACGAATGAAAAAGTATGCTGCTTTGCATCGCAGAGATGTGGAATTTGAGGTAGGAGACATGGTGCTATTAAAGTTGACGCCCCAGATTTGGAAGAAGATTTCTAGCAAAACAGTGCATAGAGGCCTAATTCCAAGATATGATGGTCCCTTTAAAGTGATGAAAAGAGTTGGTAAGGTGGCTTACAGACTTGAGTTGCCGAAAAGGTTGAAAGTGCATCCCACTTTTCATATTAGCTTTTTAAAGAAGTATCATCCTGATTTGCTGGACACTTCGAGACAACAAGCGAAGCATGCACTACCAGTAATCATATCACAATTCGACAAGCAAGTTGAGGTTATACTTGATGATCGAGTTGAGGGGTAGAGAAAGAAGAATATGAGAACTTATTTTCTGATTAAGTGGCAAGGGTTTCTATACTCCGGAGCTTCTTGGGAGAAGTATAATATGTTGTGGCAATTTAAAGAACAAATTAAGGCTTACCTACAACAAAAAGAATCGACAAGGACGTCGATTTCAGCTGGTGGGGTAGGTCTATCACATGGTTGTTAAGTGGCCAAGTGAAAACGCAACACTGTGGCGCATCATCAATGACTTGGCCAAAGTGTCATATATGTGGAGTGCATGTCTGAGTTGCAGCTAGACAATGGCATGTGCCAAACAGGGTTTGGACATGGCCAATGATGCGAAATTAGTGTCAAGAGATGCCAAATGAGTATGGAAAGAGAACTGTATGCATGAGGCATGCAGGCATGCAAGCAAGACTTGCATTAGCACACTTGCATCATTGAGAGAATGATGCTCAGTAGTGATGGCACTACGTTGGCTGGCAGACGCGATCATTATGCAAGAGGCGAGATGACATGTGTCGGGCACATGGCCTTGATGGTTTTAGAGTTGGTTACATGGAAGTTGAGTTGATTTATACTATTCTAAAGGCTAGGATCTGTTTGGTTAGCTTTGGAGTGGGTTGGAATCAGTTGGCACAGTTGGCTAACTGGCTATCATAAAGTAAATATGTAACTGCCTGACAGTTACTTGTACATAGCTTTTGTAAGGCTATATAAGCCTGATCTTGTGAAGGAATTGGGTAATCCGCAACAAGAAGAGATTGTAACCCTAAGTGTGCAATAAATAAAATGTTACAGCCTAGTTTAAAGTTAAGTTATGTTGGTGCATTTGTCCCTTGTTTTGGCTTATAGTTTATGCATCAAGCGGAGTGTGTGTATTTGGTTGAAAGCTTGGAAGATTGTGAGAAGAACCTCTATTTAGTATGGTCTGAATAGAGAATTAGTCAAGAAGTTTAAGTATTGGTGTAGATGGTGGATTTTCGACAAAGGATAAAATCATAACTCCGTAATTATACGAACTTCTGATCCTGCAATCAGACGCGAGTATTGAGACACGGGTCTTTCATTGAACCTCTGACTGAGAATACTGTCTCTCGGAGTACATGCAGATTTGTAGTTTCTCGGCTGGACAACGACATATCTGTATTGAGACACGAGTCTCTCATCAAATCTCTGACTGAAAAATAATGTCTCTCAGAGTACATGCAGATATGTAGTCTCTCGGCTGGAAAACGACATATCTCATGAATACTGAACACTTCAGTAATTATTTCTATATAGAATCACGAGATTGACGGCTCCTAGACAGCTTGCTCTGCTAGTATAGAGCGATAACGTATTCAGGATACAAACAACAGTTTTCCCTGACTAAATAAATGATATGAAGCTCTAGCAGGCTCATTGATGCTCCTAGACAGCTTGCTCTGCTACTATAGAGCCATCAGTTAATTATTCTTAAATTTTTGGATTCATCCACTGAATTTATGAAAATATTCAAATATTTTCACAATATTTCGTTACTTCAATCTATGGTTCTTCCCAGCAGAATTCCATGGGTTAGTAATAAATATTCAACACACGGGCGTCTGAGATACCTCCGAGTAAGCCCCGATTTAAATGGTGCAAGTATACTCGACGATGATGCACTAACAATCACCGCACGAACGAGTATTTCAAAATACGACAAAACGATGAACCCATGCAAAATAGGAAGGAAAATAATAAATAATTAAATATTGACCAAGGCGCTGGAGGATTGGGCTCACCGACCGGCCGGCCATGCCGTGACTAATCCCACGCCAGTTTTATATTTTATCATATTTTTTTTTATTTTCCTTGATCTTATAAAAATCCTTTCATTTGAAAAAATATCATTCGTTTTGAGGAAACTCCTCGGTTTCATGGTGTTTCCTTCGCACAAAGGTAATAATATAAAATTGGGAAGAGTATGTCGGGGCCGTAATAATTGACAAACCGGCCATGCCTTGATCTCGGCCAGCCCCACACCTCATGGTTCCTCATTATTTTATTATTATTTCCCTAATCTCATGAAAACTCCTTGATCTCATGGTATTTTCACAAATCCATGAAAAATATAATATAAAATTAGGGAAACCCAAGGGACCGGTCCCAAGCTGGCCGGCCATGCCCTAGACGATCCCACATGCGCTTTATTTTTTTATTATTATTTTAAGTTTTCCTTGGTCCCATGTAATTCCTTGATCTCATGGTATTTCTCTCAAATTATGAAAATTCCTTCAAATCATGGAAAAATACACAGAAAATACATAAAATTAAGGAAACTCGTGGGACCGGCCCTAGCCGGACCCACTCGCCCTTATTTTTATTATTTTAATATTATTTGCTTCCTTGATCCCATGGAAACTCTCTCACTTTAAGGAAACTCCTTAATTTCAACAAAATTCCTTGATTTCATGATATTTTCGTAAAATCATGAAAAATATTATAAAATTAGGAAAAGGAATCATGGGACCGTGGTCACTGGCCGACCATGCCTTGGCTCCAGTGGTCCCACTCCTCATGTTCCTTCATTTTATAATTATTTTCCTTCATCTCATGAAGTTTGTTCAGTTTCAGCAAAACCCTAATTTTGTCATATTTTCTCAAATGGATGCTCAACTGCACGCTAGAAAATATCAAAATTCTCAGGATTGTGACACGGACGTGTTGACGATGTGATAATGTTACCTTGACCGACCAGGGTTGGATCCTTGGCTCTAAATGAGCCGGTCCCATGTATTTTCACGATTTGACCTAATTTGCGCAATTGCACGTATCAGGTCCAAAACTCTTCCAAATAATTTTGGATTTTCATGGAATGATCATCAGTCGATCGCGTGACCACCCAGGGCCGATTTTATGACCCTTTGGTCGCTCCCTCACCTCTTCATAATTAATTAGGTTTTATCATCTAAAGCTCAGACGAGCATTTTCGAATAAATGATTAAACCAGCATTTAATCATTCTTTCATCAACAAGTCACCAACTCTTCAAGAGGCCTTGGTATTTTCTCACACGAGCATATGGGCGCTACATGGTCGATCCATGATCCCATGTATCCGATCCCTCTTTCATTCCATGGTTGATTTAAAAATAAACCATGAATTGGTCATCAATTGGTCAAATTAGGGTTTCTGAGTCCAAGGATCATAATTCCATATTCGAACACTAATAACTTTACGATGATCTCATGATCAGTATTCTTATTAATTATGCTCGGTTTAACTACCAGTATTTTGATTAATATTTTATTTTGGTCGCGCTACCAATAATTCATCAGATGAGCAACACTTGCTCAGATGAGTAATATTTGCTCAAACCAATGAATATTGGTTCAACTATCAATATTCAATAATTCATCGAACGAGCAATACTTGCTCGCCTCAACTATCAACGTGAGAATTATACCTCTGTCTCAACAAACATGTTCAATACTTGAGTTTCAAAACATTTTGCAAAATCATGGACTCATCGTCCCATAAGTCATGAAGTCAACAACTGACTAATTAACCACGAGACGTCAATCGTGTCAATTGGGGGGGGGATATCAACTAGGGTTTTGGTCTGGCGGTCCACGACACATGTGTTCATATGCACGTTGGAATGTGAGAAAGTCGTACTATCAGTTGAAGGGATTAACAAAGTAGTGAATGGAAAATCGACCAAGTCTCCGCACGATGAGCAACTGGTTTCAAACACGATTTCCATTTCCCCACTCCTTGATTCCTTCAACTTTCACACTTCATGGGATCATGGTGTCTATAATTCCAGCAATATAAATAAGTCTCTGAATCATGATTGAATACACAAAAATGATCTCACTCTCACAGACAACACGAGATCAACAACTCATCAATTGATTACCATTGATTCCATACATTTCTCAGCTTCTCTCATACAGATCGACCTATCCCCTCTAGTGACCGAATTTGTTCTGGAACGGCCATTGTCTTGGTTTAGGCCGGAGTACTACAAATTAATCTCTCGAATTCAAAGCACTCCCTTCTTACAGTGCATCTATGTGAGGTTGAACATTTCTCTCGGTTCAAGGAGTCTCCTCCTTACGGTGGTCTCCTTAATTCTGTAAAAACTAGCAAATCATTTTGCCCCATCTACAGATTGGCGAGCACAGTGGGAGATCATTCTCTCGGTTACAATCTCAATTCTCACAAAGATGGTCGGTCTTAAGTCTGCCAATCCGGGTTTAAAACCCGATCCAAATATCGCAAGCTCTAGTGGTACCGCTAACGCCACTCCTCCAAGCACTGATGCTCCAGTGATCACCACTGCAAGTGATGTCACTGGCGCCATCAACAATCCACTCTTCGGTTGATCTCCTGAAGAAACCATAGGAAATCAGCCTACCATAGTTGATCTCATGATGGTTCAGACTGACGTATCTGTAGCACAGAAAGAGTTGTGTGCTTATCTCAAAACTCTCACATACAAGCCTGCGTCTGAACGAACTCAGCCTCAACGCGAAAAAGGAAAATCTAAAGAAACATCTTCAACCGCTGATCCTGAAATCTCTCTAATCCATGTTGTACATGATGTAGAATTCTGCAAATCTGCAGATGAATCTCCAACAATGGAACCAACAAGTTTCATCACTCGTGAAGACCTGGAGAACTTTTTGAGGATCGAGGAAAAGACAAGGTATCATTTGTCCATCTTCACCAACCTTCATATCCTGCTTCTATACATAGGATTCCTCTTCCAAATGTTATACCGCTCCAACATTCATTCTTTATGATGGAACATGCAAATCTCAAAAATATATTTCTCGGTTTATGGAATTATTGGGCGAACACGAGCACAACATATCATCTGTCTGAAGGAATTTTCAAAGTCTCTGACAGGCAGATCATACACCTAGTAAAAAAACATCGCACCGGGAAGTATCACCGATTGGAGAGAGATTATTAATGCTTTTTACAGAAAATACTTCTTCGTATAAGAGAAAATCACTCTCTTGATCTTGGAAGGATGTTTCAAAGGAGCAGCGAACATCCTGATGATTATGTGAAATGG
Organism: Papaver bracteatum; assembly: GCA_023529315.1. Lineage (NCBI taxonomy): Eukaryota > Viridiplantae > Streptophyta > Magnoliopsida > Ranunculales > Papaveraceae > Papaver > Papaver bracteatum. The sequence goes on from JAJJWX010004158.1 coordinate 218,943, forward strand.
TTCACAGTTCAAGCCTTAGACTACCACGACCCAAACATCACATAGAAGCAACTTGTAGACTTGTGCATCAATAGAATGATCCCGGTCTATAGTGTAACACCCCGAGTTCCGGACCAGGGTCAAACCTATATGGAGATCCAAACTCGAAGCGTTATGGGTCGGAAAGAGACTAAAAAGTTTTGCTTTCTATAATTATTTTACCAAGCATAAAAATTATTCTTGTACATGAATTTAATTAATTATAAAAATACATTAACAACATTCTCAACAAAATATTAAAACCAAATTACATATCAGACGAATAAAATAAATACAACACAATCAACAATATAGCTAACTTCTTAATTTCCATTTCCACATTTCATATCTGCAAAAAAAATGTCAATTGGGGTGAGTTGACGGCTCAATAGGCATACTTTCCCATCCTCTAAAAATATACAAACATCACAACAAATCAAACAAGGAATGTATTCAACGATTTTGATTACAATTTCACATTACCCAAATAATTCTGAATTATTATTCATTTCATTTAATTTTTTTGAGTTCACGGTACGAATGTACTTGGTTCGTACACCCACCTATCGTTTGGCACGGACATCCTCCATCAATGGTCAGGAACAAAAGTTCCTATGGGGATCATACCCATTTTCTCACAGGGATCATTACCCATTTAATTTTCGTTATCCGGCACGAACAACCGCCATTGATGGTCAGGAAACACAAGTTCCTACTGGGGATCATTACCCATTCAAGTCTCGAGGATCATTACCCGCTGTTAGCATGAAACAATATTTCATCTAACGGTAAAACATGAACTCGTCCTTTTATTAATTATTCTTACAATAAATTTATATAATCTTCCCATTTCAATTTCATGGTCATGCTTACATTAGCAAAACAACAATCATACTTATTCATTCAGAATTCCAAATAAAACAAAAGATGAAAACATCATTTCCAATCCATAAAATAACAAACAAATATGATTAAAAGATGAGTTAGTACACCTACCTTGATTACTTTTTATCATCTCATAGTTAAAACTCCAATGAAATCCATAAATCACGTCATACAATATATTTCTTCCATTCCATAAATCATGATGATTATTGTATCCAAATTGTTCTTATAAGAAAATATAATAGGAAACTATATGAAGGAGTTTAATGCTTTAAGATGTATATGGAAACAAAGAAGAGAAAGGAGACAAAACAGGATGAAATAAAAAGAGTAAAAAGGTTGTCTATTCCATTTATCCTTTTATATATAAAAATTCTAGATCTATATTTAAAGCCATATTCATTAGTGGTATTTAATTGTATTACTATTATTAATTAGAGTAAAATAATTCTGATTTTCAAAATTTTGCATACGATTTGTATTCCAAATACTAATATAAATCCCACATTCAATACTCTTTATAACATGCATAAATTAATGCTCCAAAGAAGAAGTTTCTAATAAGCATTTTTTTTTTTACATACCATGTGAACTATTTAATATAATTAATTACTATCCATTAATTCTCAAGCATTATCTCTATTCAATGTTCAAAAGTAATCTTATTACACTCCATGCATTTTTTGACGGATTTATATTCCACTAGTCCATAAGTGTATGCATTAAGATTAAAATCATAATAACCTATTTAAATGTCATTTATGTTTGTGTTAAGTTTCTTTATATTACAAAAGGATCGTTTCTTTTCTTCTTCTTATTTTCTAAAGCAATATTAAATCCTTTCATTCATTAATTTCATAATAAATTTATTCAATACTACAATTAGTCATCATGTGCCTATTTAAATATCAAGCCAAAAAATTAAGCATTCCACCACAATTCTTTCATTTCTATCTTTTCATGTCCCACAAATATATTATTATTCTAATAATAAATATATTCTAACTATTTTTTTACATTTTTCTTTTGTTAACAAAACCTAAAAGTCTAACATTATTTTTAAATGTCACAATAAAGATTGTATGGGCTAACTATTTGAATAAATATGTGTATATTGGGCTTTTATATTCATCATATACCAAATGGGTCATAACTATAAGCCTAAACCCGTACAGAAAAAATATTGGGTATTACATATAGAGCTTTGCTGGAAAACCTATGGTTCCACACTTTCTCAGAACTTCATGAAGCATCCAAACGATCAGCGACTACTACACCTGCTTTTTTGAGCAAAGTCTACAAGGTCGAGGAACCTCTGAGAAGCCGACGCCTGATCAACAAACAATACAATGTCCAAACTTCCATGAACATTGTTGCTCAAGGAGGAAAAAGGAAAGCTTCTGCTCAAACATACGAAATCCAACATTTCATCCTACAAAAGCATCACAGAAGCATAACTAATCTTGAACAAACCTCGACCCGGCATCGAACGGGAAATGATCGGACATACTTAAACTTCTCTCATCTCATGAAGGAGTGATCGAATTACTAGAAGTTTGGGTTCAAGATGGTGCGATCAAATTGTCTTTCATCAAGAGATATCCAATAGAAGAAGAAATGGAGAATCCCAGGAGTACACAAGAATCCTCTCCAATCAGAACCTTGCGCTCTCTGAATTCAAAGAAGCTGTTCAATCGTTGCTCGAGAAAATCTGTAGAATTGCTCTATCTGCCGAAGGCAGAAAGGAGAGACATGTTCGCAACACTAAACCACATCATGTCAAGAAATCCATTCCTGGAATACTTCTTGAGCCTCCATCCACAGACCAAGATATGTACAACTGGGGACTGCCTACCACAGTTAATCTCAGAAGAAACGAATTTGGAAGAACGTTGATCAATGCTGGCACCGCTATCAACATCATTCCACTGAAAACCCTCAGACCCACAGGCATCACTCGGAAAGAAGCTACTCATGCTCCCATCTCAATCAGAGACCTTGAAGGAGCGCTCGAAAATACTCATGGCTACATCATTCTCAAAGTGAACATAAGTCCAACTTGGACAGAAACCAAGTTTCGCATAATCAGGAAGATTCAGGATATGAGATGTCCTTCAGATGAGCGTGGATCCATGCTGAAAATATGGATACTTACAAAGCGCCTTTGGTTACACATCTCTCCAACGAAGAAAGTTCTGATCCAGAAGGTTTGACGGACATTCCATCATCAGAGTACTTTGAGGATTTCAAACTTTGACGAGGTTGAAGCAAGAACCTGCAAAAAGATGCATAGACATTCATCAAGAGGTTCCACATTTAGGCAAGTCTCATTCCATGTCTATGTCATTTATTTCCTCACATGCTATCCTAGCATGGGGACTTAATTATGCTAGCAACTCTACAAGATGTTATGAATGGTAGCTTCACCGCATTAGTATTTTACCAAGTGGTTGAATCTAACATTTCTCCGAATCAAGCACTGAAATATTTATTACTGAGATGATGTCCAAACATGGCGAAAAATACTTTGGGAGTTTCTCCTGCAAGTCCATATGTTCCACAGAATCAGAAGGCTCTGATGTCCGCACAAGTGTCGAATCCCACTACCACAACGAAAGGGATGTTGAATCAACAGAAGAAACTCCAGGGCCGAGATAATCAAACCCCTAAGGCATTTGATGCTTAAGGAGTATATGCTTCAACACTCAATCATCTGAGAAGTCATCAAATTGTACTCCCAATCAAAGAGTACAGCTTGAGCACAAATATTTAGACGATGGCACATTATTTCAACACCAGCACGATCAAAGTATTACTAAACTACAATTGATAAGTCTTCATTATCCCATGATAAGACATCTGAAGCAGATGCAACATCATTCATACATGGATGACACTAACTCCTTCAATGTACACTGGGCAACCTAAGGCGATTCTTTGAAACTTCATCAACGGGATTTCTTTACATCACAAGCATCTGCATGATTTAGGAACTTTTTCTCTTCACCAATCACATCTAGTACAAAAATTGTTGATGCTATCTACCGCAACAATGACGACTCACTGACAAAGCCAGTTCGTGGTAAAGTTATGCTTTCAGGAGCATTCAGGTTGAACTCTCAGTACACCTTCATTTTACGGACGCTCAACTCATCAACTATTTTGTGAATGTAAAAGGCTCACTAGAATAAGGAGCAAAGATTATACCTATAATCATGGTTTTATCCTTTTTGGTCTTTGGAGCAACTTCAACCGTGGTATCAGCATCAATAATAATCTCTAGGGGAACACCATCCATGATCTCAGCATCGACAAGGATCTCTGGAGCGTGATCATTCAAAGTCTCAACACCAAAGATAGTCTCAAGAGCAACATCCTCAGGGCTTTATCAACTAATCATTCCATGAAGTGTTACACATGAAGCGGATTTCTCTAAGAACCAATGATTCATATCAAGATGTGTAGACCTGATAACATGCTCACATGAAAGTTTTCCCAAAGCTGGCGCGACTGGGGGACATAATCCAAAGTCTTCTACAAGATGTTCTCATCACCTCTACAAATGAGATACAACACACTTCACTAGTGGAAAATGGGTGTTTATCAACCCACATCCGAGACCCTCAATAACAGTAGTTGGACCGTTGACCAAAAATAGCCGTCTCTGATATGACAAAAAAAACGGAAAAATTCAGAGATGATTAGTAGCAGTCTCTGAATAATTACTATTTTGCCCTAAAACTGCTACCGATCCTGCGACCCACGAAAACCGATTTAGATGTGATAATTTTTTATTATTTGACAGAGCATATAAATACATTTTTATCTCTCTCTCATTTCTCATCTCAATTTCTCTTTCTTCTGCTGCTCTCTCGGTCTCCTCCTCATGCGATCTTATCCATATTCTTCGTCCTCACCATATATTTTCTCTCTCTTCACCCATCCTTCGTCAAAACCAGCCTTTTCTCTCTCTGCACTTCTCCACAGCAGAAAAAATTCCCTTCTTCGAACACCACCAGGAACCAGAAATTCCATCCTTAAGTTTATCATATCCAAACCTCATCTATATCTCTCTATCTTCCATTACCCTTTTTAATTTTCTCTCACAACTTTTTTAATAGCCGATCCAAATCTCTATATTTCTCTTGATTTTTTTCCTCATTCAAAATCAGCGAGGATAGAGATTCTTTTCAATTGAATCACGAAGAAATTAGGTTATAGATTCTTATCAGTTGATTCATGAAGAAACTAGGGTATCGATTCTTCTCAATTGAGTCATGAAGAAATTTAGGGTTAGGGTGAGATTTATTTTCCAACAAGATTACTAATTACAACTATTTTTCTCAGATTCATAAGGTTAGTTTATTGTAATACGCAGTGTTTATTGTTGTTTTTGTTCTTCAATTTTTTGTTTTTGTTAATTATTTATTTTTTATGATGATGATGATGAGTTTGAATCTGATTTTTGGTTTTCTATTCAAGTCAGATTTACTCCTATGGGTACTGAGAGTATTATTAAATCTACCCGTACTCAAGATTTTCTTGGGTATGTAATTTCTCTCTCAGGGTCTATTTTGTTTTAAGATTTTTGGGATTTTTGTCACTGGATTTGATGATTTGTCGGGTCATTGGTATAGTTTGAGGCGCTGATTGTTGTTTCGAATATGATTTGTGGTTTTCTATATCTTGATATAGGATTAAGGGTATGTACAAGCATGTGGCTGATGGTTCTTGACTGAAGGCTCCTCGTATTTCCAATGATTTTGAGATAATCATGAAGGTAATGGTCTGATTCTTTTGTGAATTTAGTATAATCTACAAGGTTTATGTTTGTTTTGTTAAGGGTTGATGGTCATTCAATTTATATGTCTAAGCATGGTTGTAACTTTATTTGTTTGTTAATCAATCTATTGTCCTGTCTCTATTAAGGTCTTGATAGGTGTTGGCTTGTTTCAAAATTGGTCATGGATTGCTCACAGTGGATGCTTAATATACCATGGTTGCTTCGGATTTTACTTGAGAAATGACCTGCAGCATTAATTTGTACTTATTTTTTGTGTTATCTAATTAATGCACTGTTTGAAATGCTAAGTATCCTGGCTTTTCTTGGGCAGGATGTTAAGATAAAATGGCATCCAGTTGATGTGAGAGGGTCGGAACTTTGTTTAGAGCATGGACTGAGGACAATTGATGGTCAAATTACTTCTTTCTCGAATGGTGGTAATGCTCTTATAATACTTCAATGCAACAAAAATTTTGATGCACATTTTGTAGTCGTAAGGCACATTATTTTCCATCTGTTTTCTGATCTTAATGCTTGCCGAGGCCATTTCTGTTTATATTATTGGTCAAAGTCATTAGTATGTTTGCTTGACTACTTAATTTTATTTTGGATTTTGAGATCTTCTTGGCTCAAATATTTTCTGGAGCTGTTTTTTACACATTTAAATTACACGAGTTTCAGCGAAAAGTTGTGTTCCTTTACAAACTAGCATCTTGAATGGCAAACTTATTGAAGAGTGTTGGTGTATTTGGCAAGTGCATATATACGTAGATCACCAACTAGAAGTTAGATGTTATAGATAATTTGAATTAAAGGAGTCTCTGGGAAGAACTTATACGAGATCCTGTTAGATGCTGGGTTTGGTTAAATGTGCTTTCCCGGTTACCTGATTTCTGACTATTTTGGTGAAAAACACATTTGACCTGCACTGCTGTTCAGCCTGTACTCTTCAACTGACTATTAGCTTCCTCTTATTCTGTTTGTTTAGAGTAATTATTAATGTCAGATGAGGCCAATGATCTACATGGTTATCTTCCAAGATATTGTTTTCTCGCAGGATGTAATTTAACTTGTCCTTTTGCAGGTGTCATGAATTTTCAGGGAGAAGGTGATGACTCGAGAACTGTATTTGTTACTCTATCAAACATGTATCTTGTAATTGTATTATGACTGACAATGTTTCAAATTCAGGCCCCTGTGCAAACAATTGCATCAAATACCGGAGTTGAGGGTGCTGTAGTTGTTGGCAAGCTACTGGAGCAGGAAAACACCAACCTTGGATATGATGCAGCTAAGGGTATACACTTAATTAGATTCCAAGGAAATCACTATGGTAGAAATATGATGTATGCACGGTGTCTTCAACATGATGTCATGCTTTTGTTTGAACCACTTACAATCTTTAATATGTATGCTGGTATTTGCATTTGTTTCATGGATGTTTGACTTCTCTCAGTTTAGTTACATCAATTCAGGCTATATAAACTGATTGTATCTTTAATCAAGTACTGTATAGTTGTAGTACCATGCTTCTTTATGTCATCGTAACACAGGGATGGTACTATGTCTCTATATGTGAGTTCTTAAGTGATTTTTCAAAACAGAGCTAAGTTTTACAGCCTCTACTGATTTGTAGTCAAATCATCATGGAATTATCTCATTTCAAGACTGAGCAGCATAATCTTTAATCCCTTTTTTTTTTTGCTAAACAATAAAATTTTATTAAGAATCAAATGTGTTTAAGAAGTATTACAAGACATAGAAAGTAAACAAAAAAAAACTAACTACAAAAGCCCAGTAAACAAATTAGCAAAATCTAAAAAATACTTGTTCTGGGCTTTCTAGACAGCCCAAAAATTCTGGTTTGTCTTCATATATTATATTTTCTCCACAGCCCATTAGAGCACCCCTCTTGGCCAATTTGTCAGTAGAAGGGTTAGCTTCTTTGTAACTATGGTTGAAGCTCCAGGATGTAACAACATTAGTTATCTTTTCCCATCTTGTTATTGCAATCCAAGGTATTTTGTTGCATTGAAAAGCATATTGGACAGCTTGAGAGTCTGTTCTGAATATAATTTCCTTGAACCCCTTACTCACTGCCCATTCACCTGCAATAAGTATAGCCAAAACTTCTGCATAATAGTTTGTTGCTACGCTTATCCCACCTGAAATTGCAACCAGAAAATCTCCCATGTAATTCCTCCCCACCACTCCATAACCAGCAAGCCCTGGGTTGCCTCTAGATGCTCCATCACAGCAAAGTAAAACTTTCCCTTTATTAGGAAGTTGGAAGTACACTTCTTTGATTCTATGGGACTTCACTCTTCTTAACTTCAGGCAAAAAAACTTTAGAACCTGTAGATCATACTGGTTGTTCCACATTGGAGTCTTCATTCTAGCTTCACTGTCATATATTGCTTTCTTGATTCTCATTTTAGATCTATTGAAGTCACCTTTACCATTACCATAAGTACACTCATTCCTTAAAAACCAGATCTCCTTCATAGTGCAAAATGCACTTAATACCCACAATTCCTGAATAGCTGGGCTCTTGGTTTTTGCCAGTTGAAAAATGTCTTCAAATTTTCTTGGATTTTTAAAGTTAAAAACACCCCCCAACCACTTCCAAAGTATCTCACTGTAATCACAAAACCACAACAAATGTTCTCTAGTTTCTTCTTTGTTTTTGCAGAAAATGCACCTCGAAGCTAAGCTGAAATTTCTCCTTTTCATATTTTCATCAGTTGCACAAATATTTCTGCTTAATTTCCATATATTACTGGAAATACTTGGATGAATTGAGCTATGCCAAATCTTTTTGCTCCATCACACCTTTGGGAATTTATCTCTCAACACTTCCACTGCAGATTTCACTGTAAAATCACATGTAGTTGTACCATCCCACACTCTTCTGTCCACTCCCCCACCTAAGGATGGAAGTTCATTGATACCTACCATTTCCATAATTTCTGTTGGTACTATCCATTCTCCCTCAAGAATGAGATCTGACACCCTCATATGAGGAAATTGAATCAAATATGAATTCTCAGGGAACATTACTTGTAGAGGTATATCTTTTATCCATCTATCTTTCCACACAGAAATTTTACTGCCATCTCCCACTATCCATCTTGTATGTTCTTCTACCTCTCCAATTACCCATTTGATTCCAGGCCAAATTGAAGATTTCTTATAGTAATCTATCCATTCTCCTTTTTTATTTCTATATTTTCCTTGAAAGAATCTTGAGAACTCATCTGTACCATTTTGTAATCTCCACAATAGCTTCATTAAAAGATCTTTATTGATGATCTCTAATCTCCTCAGACCAAGACCACCTTCCCTCACTGGAGAACATGTTTTATTCCACTGCAGAGTTATCAACTTCCTTGTAGAAGGATCACCTGACCACAGAAAGTTTCTCATAACTCTTTCACACTCCTTTATTACCCTCTTAGGCCACTTATACACTGACATTGAGTATATGGGGAAACTTCCAAGGACATGTTTTACCAAAATAAGTCTTTCTTGGAATGATAAAATTTTACCCATCCAACCTGCTAAGCTTTCCTGCAACATATCCACCACATGCCAAACATGACTTGTTTTAACACTACCTTGAGTCAACATTATACCCAAATATTTATCTGGAAATTCTGACAACATGAAATTGCATTCTTCTGAAACTTGAATCCTTCTGCTCTGACTTGTTCCACCAATGAAACACTTACTTTTTTCCAAATTTATTTGTTGCCCTGAAGAAACTTGGTACTTATTTAGCAAACTCATCAATCTTCTCACATTCCTTTTTTCACCATTGCAAAATATAAATACATCATCTGCAAAAAGAATGTGAGAAGGTTTTACTCCTCCTCTCTCCACCATTGCTTTTAAGCTACCTTCTTGAATCTGTCTTGTAATGTTCCTGCTCAAAATATCCTCAGCTATTATGAAAAGAATAGGAGACAATGGGTCACCTTGTCTCAAACCTCTACCCACTTGAAAATAACCTTCAGGCCCACCATTCACTAGAACTGATACTCTAGCAGACTGTAACAGCACTTGAAGCCAATGCAAGTTTTTATCAGACAAACCAAAGTTTTGTAAAGCTTGAAATAAAAAATTCCAACTGAGTGAATCATAAGCTTGTGTAATGTCCAGCTTAAGACCAAAATTTCCCCCCCTTCTCTTTGTTTCAATTTCATTTATCATTTCAGAAGCCATAACAATATGTTCCTGTATTGTTCTCCCTTTAATAAATTCTCCTTGTTGATGTGAAATAATTTTGTTGATTACTTGCTCCAATCTTGCTGACATAATATTTGTAAACACCTTGAAGCTGAAATTCATCAGACCAATAGGTCTATACTGCTTTGCTTTCTTTGCATTTCTCACTTTAGGAAGAAGTTTCAAAAAATTAGCATTAAGACCATTTGATATAAATTCTCCTTTACAACAGAATTGCACTGCATTAATAAAGACTGGACCAATAACCTCCCATGCATATCTATAGAACCATCCAGCAAAGCCATCTGGGCCTGGAGCACTATCTGGATTTAAAGCATAAACTGCATTTTTAATTTCTTCAACAGAAGGCATTGCATTAATCATTGTATTCTCTTATCTAGTAATTACCTTTGGAACACAATAGAATAAGGATTCATCTATGTTAACTTCTTGATATCTGAATTTTGATTCATAATGATTAACAAACTCAGTAGCAATTTCTTTTTGATCAGTTATTATTCTACCTGCATCAGTTTCCATCTTAGTAATCATACTATGTGCCTGTCTTAGCTTCATTTGAATATGAAAGTATCTTGAATTAGAAGCACCTTCTTTCAACCAGCTAACTCTTGACTTTTGGTGAAGTATCTCCCTTTGTTGGTTCAATAAAATTTCTTGCTTACCCCTCATAGTAACAAGATTATTCAAAAGAGTAATATCTGCTGGATTTTCATCTGAAACAAGGGAAGCTGCCATAACTTCATATTCTGCTTTCTTTAGTTTTTCGTTTACATCCCCAAATACAGCCCAATTCCACTCCTTAAGGTCCATTTTAATCATTTTCATTTTACTCATAAAAATAAAAGCAGGATTACCTTCCATACTCTTATCCCATGATTTTGATATTGTATTCAAGAACTCAGGGTGAGATTTCCAAGTTTTTAAAGCTCTGAAGGGAGTATTTCTTGGTTTTGGAATCTCAGCTGAACCCCCATACAAAACACTGTGATCAGATATGCCTCTATTTCCAACCTTATATCCCCAAGTAGGGAAGTTTTCCAGCCATTTCTCATTGTAGACTACTCTATCTAGATTACACACAATTCTTCTTTTTCCTGCTCTATTATTGCTCCATGAGTACTTTATACCATTTTTAGGAGCTTCCATCAAACCACATTGGTGAAGGCTATTATTGAATTCTAACATAGAGATCAGCATTGGTTTGGAGCCACCTTTCTTCTCTTCAGCCCTCATAATTGTATTGAAATCCCCAATAGCTAACCAAGGTTTATCCAGCCTGCTAATAGCTGACATATCCTCCCATAAACTTCTTCTTTTTACTGTTAAAGTTGCTGCATGAATTCCTGTTATTAGATTATCACCAACCTCCACTGTTATAGATTGATCTGTAGTCATCACCATCTTTGGTTTCTGAATGTTGGCACTCCACATTACCCATATATTTCCTTTTCCCCCATTCATTGAGTTGTGAATAGATTCAAAATGAATACCCTGTAATTTTAATTTTTTGCAAAAGTCAGAAGAATACTGAACTTTAGGTTCATCAATGATAACAATTGAAGGATTAAAAGTTTTTACTAAATTCCTAAGCTTATCTTTGGCCCTTAATCTTCTCAGGCCCCTGAGATTCCAAAAGATAACTCTCATTTGGAAGGTTGGGATTGGGAAGTAACACTTCTCAAGTTCCTACTTGAAGCTTGCCTTGTAGTTACCACTGGTTTCTGCTTCACCTTAGGTTTCTCAAGCACCATTTTACCAATTGGTGGTATAATAGTACTCTTCTTTGTTAATTCTGGTGCACCAGCAACTGCATTCAACATCCTCTCTACTGAAAGAACTGGAAATTCAATACTAGAATTATAAATTTCTTCATTCAAGTTTTGAAGTAACTGAAACTTTCCTTGGTTATTAGATTTTGTATTTGAAGGAGTTTCCACTTGCTTTCCTGCAGAAGAACTTGGAGGTGTATCTAAATTCACAGAAATATTGTTAACTGTTGTTGATACCTTAGGTGATGATGACACTTCTGGATCTATAACAAATTTCACATTATGGGTATTCTTCTTCTTATTGACAATTCTCCATACTTTCTCTTTTTCCTTAACTGTAACATCCTCTTTCTTTTTAGAATTCCTACATTCTGCAGTGTGATGACCAACAATCTTACAATTGTAGCAGAATTTAGGCAAATTTGGAATATTAAATTCTTGCTCAAAGACTCCATACTTAGATTTAACAATTATTTTACTAGGAATTTCTTTGGCCAAGTCCACTTCCACTAGAACTCTAGCATAGTAACCTGCTTCCTTCTTAATTGTTGCCTCATCTACTCTTATTGGCCTCCCCAATGATTTTCCAATGTTCATCAAAATTTTCTCCTTCCAATATTCTATACTCAAACCAGGGAGATGTACCCACACATAGGCTAAAGAGGTTTTATGAGATTGAGGATTAAATTTTTTTTCCCATACCCTAATTTTCAGTTCCTGAGATTCAACCTCCCAGATCCCATTCCATATCAAGTTCTTATCATTTTCATTTTCAAGCTTAATTATGAAATAACCTTTTCCAATAGGAATTAATTGAACTTTACCTGATAGCTTCCATTGTCTCCTCAACGATGATTCTGCAACACCAAATTTTATTTGAACCAGGTCTAGTCTCCCAATCAATCTATACCTCCATTCATCCAAGCTTTCATCAATATCCTCATCCGATATGTAAGTAATAAATTCAGAGCAATCTGTTTCATCATTAGTTTTTAAATTTTCTTCTGGGTTTGACGGAGATCCAGAAAACTCACCTGATTTATGCCTTTGTGATTCTGACATTTTTCAGATTTTAATGCTATTGGATCGATGAATTTCTAACACCAATCATTTGATGATTAATGAAAAACCTGAATTAAAGATGGAGATTGAGCTTAAACTAAGAAGATCAAAGAATTTAATGTAACCGAGTTAAAACGATTTTTCGCCTGAGTTGTTACCGATTCGCAGAGCTCAAGCTTAACAAATCCTTGCTATTCCCTTTAAGCTATATTCTTAATTAATTCTCTTATCAAGCTAGTTTATAGTATACTGCCTAAGTTAATTTTGGTTAATTGGTGTTGAAAACTTATTCTATTGCATGTGTAAAACTAGCTACTACAATGGTCTGCATTAAGTTGTTGAGATGCCATGTACAAGGATAGACTCGCAAGATTTGGTGGTCCAAGAGGTGGAGCACCAGTATAGTTTGGATGAGTTAAGGCTGGTGCTCCAGTAGAGTATCAGCCACAATTTAAGTTTTAAACCTAGTCCCTTGGTTATCAATGAACTGTTTATGATTTATGATTATCAGTTGAATACAAGGGATTTTTCTTTTGCAGGGTTCACAAAGACAAGCCGATTTCTGCCAAGAACTTGTTACAAGCTGCAGGGATTTTGCTACTTTGGATCCCAGGAACTCATTGATAAAATGGATATTTTAGGTGAGTCATTAGAAGATGGCTTATTTATTTACCTTCAGATTGAGAACAACAATGCACCTTTAATTTTGTGAATGTCTATTTTCCTTTTTCAGTGAATTCTACTAACCCAAGTGAAAGAAAGAACCTATAAGGATCCAGACTTGAGTATGAACCATTGATGTCATGAATCGATCTATTGCTCGAGGGCTGAAGAAACTTATGTTCCTGCATAGATTTGTCACTGATATGGATATAGGTTGAACATATTGAACTTACAAGTTTCTTGTTCTGAACTCATAATTTCATCCATTTTTGTGTAAATTTAAACCCAGTAGATAAAAGTAATGAATGCTGAATTCTCAGATTGAGTTTAAATTTGAAGTTTCATTTCAATTTAAGTTTGGGTGTTATTTGTCTTTAATTTGAATTCCTTTTGAATGAATGAATATGGAATTCTCAAGGTTGACTTCCATTTGACTTGACATTGGCTTGACTTCCATTTGACTTGACTTGACTTTGATGCAGTCTGATTATTTCAGATTTAGCCATTCAGGCATTTCAGCCAATCTGAATAATTTTTTTTTATTATTATAATTTAAATCTGAGACCCACGGCTGAGGGTCTGTACCTCGGTACCCTTAAAATCGGTCGTTATTCAGAGACCCACGGCTTAGGGTCGTATAAGAAAAAGACGCTTTATCAACGACCCTATCAGAGACCGCTAGAACAGGTCGTTTAACTCGTATATATGACCTGTCCTGGCGGTCGCGGAACTTCTGTTTTCCACTAGTGCTTCAGGTCATGGGTTTGCAAAAATATACCAATGTGTGAGGAATAGTACCATACTTCCTCAATGAAAGATGTTTTCCTATGTCTCTTCTACAACATACCAAAAGGGCGCATTAATCGGACATACGAGCTGAAAGATATGGCCTTTCCCGTCAGGTCTACGAAACCTGAAAAATTTGTACGGGATTACAAATTGCAAATGTGCACGCTTCGTTGGCGGACTTCTACAACTCCAAATTGAGTGATTCTTCTATCATGTAATAACTCAGTCTCTTAGCTTCAAAAGTTGGGGTCAAGCATCGAATTTCGACGTCTTGTGAGGTTCCTACTAGGCTGTCAATGGGTACCCATTACCCGGAACCGGAACCGGACCCGGTCGAATAGGGTACGGTTCCGGGTCCTAAGATTGGACCCATTAACAAGTTGGGACCCGACGGGTAATTACCCGATTGGACCCGAATCTTAACGGGTCCAAACGGGTAATACCCGACGGGTACCCGCGCGTAACGGATACCCGGTTATTCATTCTTTTATTCCTCTTTTTAGCAAAATTACTAGTATTTTGCTAGTTTTAGCTTTGATCTTTTTTTCACTTTTCTATTTTTTATTAAATTTAATCTTTATTTAGTACATTAATAAAGAAATAATAACAATTTTTGATAAATATAAGTTAGATTCAAGCCAAAAATAGAAATATATCAAGTTTTGGAACTTTTTTGTGTGTTTTCTTAATACCCAATGGGTACCCGGATCTGATGGATACACGGTTTTTTTAACGGGTCCGGTTCTGGGTCCACATATTTTGGAACCGGACCCGACTTATATAAGTAGGGTCCGGTTCCGGGTACAGTGGTACCCGAGAGGACCCGGACCCATTGACATCCTTAGTTCCTACAGCTTCCAAAGCATACTACATGCAAGTAGAAATTCGTGGACGGGATTCATAACCTCTACAGTCGATCGATGTCCACCAGGTCTTTTCACTAAGTCCTTCATCAATATACCTCCAACTTCTACCACCTGGGTCTTTACATCAATTTTCCACCCCGGTCCTCTATCTAAGTCTTGCTAAAAGAAGAGAAAACAAAAAGGAGAGATTTAACAAGATACTAGGGACTGACGGTCCACTAATCATAACGATCAGTTTCACAGTCCAAGACTCATGGCATCAGACTCTCATGTGCTAATTATTCATCATAAAAGTAATGCTACCACTGGGACATGAGACCATGGTCATTACATCATCCCATCTCGAGAGCAGCCTCAGCTATAGTCCTGTGACCAGGGTTTCAGAAGTGATGTTTCTACGACTGACAGAAAAAAGATGGCACTGCAAGCACCATGATCATGTATCAATCAAGGGGTCCTGATCTCAAATGAATTAATGACATTAAAATTCTTCACCAACCGTTCAAGACACAAGCGAATGGTCTAAAGACACAATATCAGTGTTTTACAACACACTCGTCAGAGATGATTTTACACTATCCTGTACAAACCGACGATCTGGGAGCAATTGATGAAGAATTTTTGGATGGGTCATACACCATTCTCTCCGTATGGATGTCCTCTACAGCATATCCAAATTCACAACAATTGGAAAAACGAGCAAAGAGTTGTGCCAAAACATTGGACCGCATGCCAGCTGAAAATTTTATGAAGGTCTCCTGGAAGTTTACTGTTTCGTCGATTTCGGATCCTAAACATGCTCGGAACCCAAAAATCTTATTTTTTAAAGTTTGGAAATTTCTTGGGCATGAGGATACATGGTTAGACCGCGAAAATCAGACATCAGATGAAGATTCTAAATCAATTTCAATGAAGACCTAACTTCTAAATTTTCTAATGACGAATTATGACGAAATTCTTCGTTCATCCACATCTGAATCAGGATCAACACTATCAACGAAAAACCTTCCTTCATCGTCTGCCGATAGTCTCATTTGCTGAAGTCGGTGGTGCTTCTGCTGACAAGGGACGACTCACAGATGATCGAGAGACATACAAAATACCAGCTTTCCAGCGTCTCTGAAAGGTTGATTCATCTCAGGATGAACATCTGCAAAAGTCTTCATGTTTGACTTGATATTTCTGGAGCGTTCTCCGGAAGATCCAGAATGGTGGTTGTAACCAAAAGTCATCACTATATGAGGCGAAATACAACGGAGTCATGGATATATCAATAACAAGCACGCGCTGAAACGGTAACAATCCAACTCTTGCCTATTTACAATTTCACTAGCTAAAGTGATTATAACTTCAAAATTTCGAAAAAATTTCTCATCCCTTCAAATATGCAAATACGAGCAAAATTTATTATTCAAAATCATGACTTGATTTTCATAAAACTGTGAACAACCCACGTGAATTTTAACATCCACTGGTTTTTCAAAAATTGGACAGACGTCCATCTTACAATTGTGAAAACTCACATAAAGACATTATTTTCACCATGTATAATTGTCTACTTTCAACAGTTGTTTAAAATAAAAATATTGATTTTAAAAAAATACATATATTTAATGTGAAACTCACATAAATTTAAAAATATATCTATATATTCTGCTCCCTCGCACGAGCATCTGTCTTTGAAGCAAGAGTATATTTTCAAAATTTTGTGAACGCTCACATATCAAAAATAAAAAAAATCATGAAAGCTCATAGACACAAAATTTATTAACAGACGCACGTCTTTTCAAAAAAAAAAAGTTTTCTCTCCTACGAGCATTCACCTTTGGAACAAGAGTTTATTCCATTTTGTGAAATCTCACAAAGATAAAATTTTGGTTTTCGTGAAAGCTCATAGATAAAATTTTATATCATTAGACTCATGTCTATTTTGTTTGTTCCTTAAACTAATGAACAAACGAGAGTCTATTCCTAAAATAAGGATTTCTTTTTTGGGCCCGGCCTGCGAATCCTAAATGACCAAAGTCACGTCATCAATATCAGCGGTTCAACACCAATCTATGCTTGATGCTCCATCATGCCACTGGGATCTTCATTCAAGTCATGGTTTGCTCGTACTATCAAAATCCGAAAATGTCTTAACTTACGACTAAGTTCAATTACTTATATTTTTTATGACCGGAAAATCACCATTCAATGCTGACTGATGAACACGTCTTTCCTCACTAAGCAGGGGACTTAATATAGATGGTGGATTTTCGACAAATGCTAAAATCGTAACTCCGTAATTACACGAAGTTCTGATCCAGCAATCAAATGCGAGTATTGAGACACGGGTCACTAATTGAACCTCTGACTGAGAATATTGTCTCTAGGAGTACATGCAGATATGTAGTCTCCCGGTTGGACAACGGCATATCTATATTGAGACACGGGTCTCTCATCGAATATCTGACTGAGAAATATTGTCTCAGAGTATATGCAGATATGTAGTTTCTCGGATGGACAACGGCATATCTCATGAATACTGAACACTTCAGTAATTATTTCTATATAGAATCACGAAATTGACTGCTCTTAGACAGCTTGCTCTGCTAGTATAGAGCGATAACGTCTTCAGGATACAAACAACAGTTTTCCCTGACTATATAAAGGATATGAAGCTCCAGCAGGCTCATTGATGCTCATAGAAAGCTTGCTCTGCTAGTATAGAGCCATCAGTTAATTATTCTTAAGTTATTGTATTCATCCACAGAAATTCTGAAAATATTCAAATATTTTCACAATATTTCGTTACTTCAATCTATGGTTCTTCCCAGCAGAATTCCATGGGTTAGTAATAAATATTCAACACATGGGCGTATGAGCTACCTCCGAGTAAGCCCCGATTTAAATGGTGCAAGTGTACTCAACGATGATGCACTAAAAATCACCGCACGAATGAGTATTTCAAAATACGACGAAACGATGAACCTATGCAAGATAGGAAGGAAAATAATAAATAATTAAATATTGACCAAGACGCTGGGGGATTTGGCTCACCGACCGGCCGGCCGTGACCAATCCCACGCCATTTCTATATTTTATCATATTTTTTGTTATTTTCCTTGATCTTATGAAAATCCTTTCATTTGAACAAATATCCTTCGTTTTGAGGAAACTCATCGGTTTCATGATGTTTCCTTCGCACCAAGGAAATAATGTAAAATTGGGAAGAGTATGATGGGGCCTTGATTATTGACCAACCTGCCATGCCTTGATCCTGGCCGGCCCCACACCTCATGGTTCCTCATTATTTTATTATTATTTCCCTAATCTCATGAAAACTCCTTGATCTCATGGTATTTTCACAAATCCATGAAAAATATAATATAAAATTAGAAAAAATATGTGGGACCGGGTCCAAGTCGGTCGGCCATACCCTAGCCCACACGCCCTTTATTTTATTATTTTAATTTTAATTTTTCCTTGGTCCCATGTAGTTCCTTGATCTCATGGTATTTCTCTCAAATTATGAAAATTCCTTCAAATCATAGAAAAATACACAGAAAATACATAAAATTAAGGAAACTCGTGGGACCGGGCCCAAGCCGGCCGGCCATGCCCTAGTCGGTCCCACACGCCCTTATTTTTATTATTTTAATATTATTTGCTTCCTTGATCCCATGGAAACACTCTCACTTTAAGGAAACTCCTTAATTTCAACAAAATTCCTTGATTTCATAATATTTTCATAAAATATTATAAAATTAGGAAAAGGCACCATGGGACCGTGGTCACTGGCCGACCATGCCTTGGCTCCATCGGTTCCATGCCTCATGTTCCTTCATTTTATAATTATTTTCCTTCATCTCATGAAGTTTCCTCAGTTTCAGCAAAACCCTAATTTTGTCATATTTTCTCAAATGGATGCTCAACTGCATGCCAGAAAATATCAAAATTCTCAGGATTGTGATACGGACATGTTGACAATGTGAGCATGTTACCTTGACCAATCAGGGTTGGCTCCTTGGATCGTAATGATCCGGTCCCACGTATTTTCACGATTTGACCTAATTTGCGCAATTGCACGTATTAGGTCTAAAACTCTTCCAAATAATTTTGGATTTTCATGGAATGATCGTCAGTCGATCCCGTGACCACCCAAGGCCGATTTCATGACCCCTTGGTCGGTCCCTCACCTCTTCATAATTAATTAGGTTTTATCATCTAAAGCTCAGATGAGCATTCTTCGAATAAATGATTAAACCGGTATTTAATCATTCTTTCATCAACAAGTCACCAACTCTTCAAGATGCCTTGGTATTTTCTCACATGAGCACATGGGCGCTACATGGTCGATCCATGATCCCATGCATCCGATCTCTCCTTTATTCCATGGTTGATTTAAAAATAAACCATGAATTGGTTATCAATTGATCAAATTAGGGTTTTTGAGTCCAGGGATCATAATTCCAGATTCGAACACTAATAACTTTACGAAGATCTCATGATCAATATTCTTATTAATTATGCTCGGTTCAACTACCAGTATTTTAATTAATATTTTATTTTGGTCGCACTACCAATAATTCATCAGATGAGCAATATTTGCTCAAACCAAGGA
Organism: Papaver bracteatum; assembly: GCA_023529315.1. Taxonomy (NCBI): domain Eukaryota; kingdom Viridiplantae; phylum Streptophyta; class Magnoliopsida; order Ranunculales; family Papaveraceae; genus Papaver; species Papaver bracteatum. The sequence continues at coordinate 238,632 of JAJJWX010004158.1, forward strand.
ATATTGGTTATACTATAAATATTCAACAATTTATCGAATGAGCAATACTTGCTCGCCTCAACTATCAATGTGAGAATTATACCTCTGTCTCAACAGACATGTTCAATTCTTGAGTTTCAAAACATTTTGCAAAATCATGGACTCATCGTCCCATAAAGTCATGAAGTCAACAACTGACTAATTAACCACGAGACGTCAATCGTGTCAATTGGGGGGATATCAACTAGGGTTTTGGTCTGGTGGTCCACGACATGTGTTTTCATATGCATGTTGAATGTGAGCAAGTCATGCAATCAGTTGAAGGGATTAACAAAGTAGTGGATGGAAAATAAAACCAAGTCTCCGCACGATAAGCAACTGGTTTCAAACACGATTTCAATTTCCCCACTCCTTGATTCCATCAACTGTCACACTTTGTGGGATCATGGTGTCTACAATTCTAGAAATATAAATAAGTCTCTGAATCATGATTGAATACACAATAATGATCTCATATCTCACAGACAACACGAGATCAACAACTCATCAATTGAGCAATTACTCTCAACTAAGCAATTTCAATCATTCATAACTTATCATATTCAGAATTCATAACACACCTACAATCTTTGATTCCACACATTTCTCAGCTTCCCTCATATAGATCGGCCCATCCTCTCTTATGACCGAATTTACTATGGAACGGCCATAGTCTTGGTTTAGGCCGGAGTACTACAGCTTGATCTCTCGAATTCAAAGCACTCCCTTCTTGTAGTGCATCTGTGTGAGGTTGAACATTTTGCTCGGTTCAAGGAGTCTCCTCGATACGGTCGTCTCCCCAATTCCGTAAAAACCAGCAAATCGTTTTGCCCCATCCACAATTGGCTAAGTGTGAGTTGGCTGAAATTGTGCCGTGGAGCATAGTTGTCATTGTCAAGTTGGTTGTAGCATTTGGGTGTTGCGAACCTGTGACACTAGATCCAGTGGTCAAAATTATTATTTTTTGTATGGATTTTTAACCCTCGAGTAATTTGGTTCCCACGATCAGCAGTGTTGAAAATTTATTTTTTTGTTTACCTTTACTTTAGTGGGGGTAAAAAAATATAAAGAGGTGATTTTTTTACTGTTCAGTTTTTTTTTTTTTTTTTTTTGAAAATAGATATGCATTGATACAGAGCGAAGAATGTTGATCATATTGATTCAGTCTCATCTCTAACTAACTCAGAGTGAGAAGTTATCCCGATGGCTGAATCTATTAGATTAACCTCCACTGAAACTGATACAGGAAAGTTGTTTAAGTTACATAGTTCATAAGCTTTGTGTTTGTACCCTATATAAATAGTGAACGTGCGTGTCGCACAAGCTATTCAGAATGGGCATAGTACAATTTATTGTGGAAACCGGTGGGTCTATTGTGGAGACCCACATGGCTTATTGTGGAAGCCTAGTACGGTTTATTGTGGAAACCGGTGGGTTTATTGTGGAAACCCACATGGCTTATTGTGGAAGCCTGGATTTGGGTTGTTAGGGAAACCAGTGGGTTTATTGTGGAAACCCACTAGGCTTATTATTGAAGCCCAGGCGTCTTGAATATTTATTTATAATTATTAATATTGTTTGAGATAAATACAGGATCCTAAATTAAAGGGCTAATTATCTTAAATATTAATAATTATTCAAGATAAATAAGGATTATGATAAATATTAGGGTTTATCATGAATTTGGACGTGTTTTGGGATTTATACAGATGAGGGTAGTTATTAGGATAACTATCAAAACCCTAAAGCTACATCTATTTCTGCCTATATATAGAGGCTAAATCTCAACACAAAAGGTACACAACTTCTTTCCTTTTCCTAACAACCTACTTGCATAGAACATCCGCTGATTTTTGCATCGGAGTGTTTTTGCAGCTACCCCCCACCTTTTTTGATCAATTGTTTGGAGATTCTTCATCAACGGCGGCGATTTGATCATCATACGCATATCTCGAAGATTGTTGGGGTGATTAATTTTGCACCAACATCTTTTGGCGCCGACTAAGGGGATTCGAGTAAAACAATCGTGTTTTACTGTTGAGAGAAGTCCCGAAGGAAAATTACACGGATTTCCATGCAAAAATCAGCGAAGAAGAAAAGAAAAAAAATTAGGGTTCTTACGTAACTGTTGCGAAGTTAAGGAAACTGTTACAAAGAGATGCAGGAACCGTTGCGAGGTTAAAGAAACCGTTACAAGATTGATGAAACTGTTGCAAAACAGTTGAAGAAACTGTTACAAACAGTTAATGAAATCATTACAAGGATGAAGATATTGTTGCGATCTTGAAGAATTTGTTGCGAAATTGTTGAAGAAACCGTGAAAAAGGGTTGAAGCAAGCGTTGCCAAAAGCTAAACTTCATCCAACCTCAAGTACAACTCCAGATCGAGCGAATCTTCACCGTCAGATTTAGGAGATCCTGTCCATAGGATATGTGGCTGACAGATCCAGCTTCAGGTTCAAAGAACCGGTTCAACAGAGATCACCAATACAAATAAGACACGTGTCTCAAGTAGTCTAACCAGCTGCCACGTAAACAGGTTCTGCCTAGTCAGCTTCACCACGTCAACAGAGTTTGTGTGCCACGTCACCCCACTGCGATGTCAGCAAGCTCATGTCATGTCACTAGATGACACGTCACTATGTCCGGTACCACGTCAGCAAGCTTGTTCCACGACAACAGGTGCCATGTCATCACGCTCGGTAGCATGTCATTTAGGTGACACGTCATCAAACTCGTGCCAAGTCACCATGTGACACGTCAGCTAATGTCCACGCCAGGTCGGTGACCCGTCAGCACGAACCACGCCATATCAGCAGTCTCTGGCATGTCAGCAATCCACGCCATAGTGTGCCACGCTGCCTTTCAAGAAAAAGGAGAAAAATGTGCGCAAGTTAGGAATCGAACGCGTGACCACCAGATCATGTTCAACACTCTTGACCAACTGTGAAAACAATCATTTGTGCTATTAAAGAAGACTCAATAACCTTAGTTGTTCTTCATGCGTGCTTCGTGTAAATATTGTTTCATCAATAACTTCTTCGTTTTAAGTCCGAATTAAGTGATTTTTGGCTCGTTGGAATCACCTTTCAATCCCCTACAACATGGAATAAAAAAAGTCCAGTGTTCGAGAAACTTTTATATGCACTTGGGGCAGCAACATGATCGAGTCCGAGGTTCGTCGATAGCGACACGATCGAGTTCGAGGTTCTTGGATAGCAACATGATCGAGTTCAAGATGAGGATTGCTTAGACCCTTCAACATTTAGCATTGCATCACTTTGCAAGCACTTGAAGCCTTACCTTTCACATGAGCACATAAGTCTTGCTCTTATCGCAAGCATAAAATCTCGTCTTGCATGCGAGTATGAAAGACTTGCACCTTGGCAAGCACACAATCTCATCGAGCAGCAGGCGCAGCCTTGTTATTACAGTTGGGGGCGTCTTTATAATGTCCCGCTTGAGCTATTCCAAAAGGAAAAATCATGATGGAACCAGAAATAAGAAGACAATGGAAATATATGTGATCATAAACCCATAGCCGTCTAGCAAGTGAGGAACGAATATAATAGATCTAGTTCCTGCTTCACATGGGGGCGTCTTTTCTACTTGGGAATATCTTTATAGATATTGGGGGCGGATAAAGTGTCGCCAAGCATGCAATCAAAGGAGAGTGACACCTGCGTGTGAACACACTCGCGTCTAGGAAAGGAAGACATGAAGCTACGCAAAGCAAACTGGCGACATGTACCATATAGGAAAGGAAGACGGGAAGCTGCGCAAAGCAAACTGGCAACCTGTACCATATAGGTAACCCCCAGTATTTATTTAGCAGTTTATTTCTTCGTAATGTCGTTGGAATTGGATACATACTGCAAAAGAGATATTTGGCATTAATAAAAGCACCTCGTACCAAAGTTACGACAGAGTAATTACTTGAGAAGAAGAATAAAGATGATGATCGCCGTTTATGAAGAATACGGTGAATGGAGCACCACTTTTTTAAGGCAAGATTTACTGCCTCACAAGATAAAATTGTGGAGGATTTCGAGGCGATATGTTTTATAGTTCCTCCCTCCAACATAATATTGACGCGTCAATAACAGTGACGTGTCAACTAGTATCAGCTAACTGAACACTATGACATGTGGCACCAGTAAGAAGACCGCACCAAGGCATAGATCTATTGAGACATTCACAAAGGAATAATCGGATCAACATGGAATAAATCTATGCAGGAGTATTGCGTGGGCCTTTTTGCTGGAAAATGGGTTATCATTGCCCTGCTTGGCAAGCTAGTACGTGAGTATTTTGTATAAGGAATTTTTGGAGTACATCTGAGTACTTGAAAATGTTGATGTAAGCCTGGACTCATCTCAATATCATTGGACGTATTGAAGCGAAAGGAGCAAAGGAGAAATATGAAAGAACTCATCTGGCTTATTGTGGAAGCCTAATCCGGTTTATTGTGGAAACCGATGGGTTATTGTGGAAACCCGCATGGATTATTGTGGAAGCCTAGCCCGGTTTATTGTGAAAACCGGTGGGTTTATTGTGGAAACACGCATGGCTTATTGTGGAAGCCTAGTACGGTTTATTGTGGAAACCTGCATGGCTTATTGTGGAAACCTAGCCCGGTTTATTGTGGAAACCGGTGGGTTTATTATGGAAACCCGCGTGGCTTATCGTGGAAGCCTAATCCGGTTTATTGTGGAAACCGGTGGGTTTATCGTGGAAAACCGCATGGCTTATTGTGGAATCCTATTCCGGTTTATTGTGGAGACCGGTGGGTCTATTGTGGAGACCCACATGGCTTATTGTGGAAGCCTTGTACGGTTTATTGTGGAAACCGGTGGGTCTATTGTGGAAACCCACATGGCTTATTGTGGAAGCCTATTCCGGTTTATTGTGGAAACCGGTGGTTTTATTGTGGAGACCCACTGGCTTATTGTGGAAGCCTTGTACGGTTTATTGTGGAAACCGGTGGGTCTATTGTGGAGACCCACATGGCTTATTGTGGAAGCCTTATACGGTTTATTGTGGAAACCGGTGGGTCTATTGTGGATACCCACATGGCTTATTGTGGAAGCCTTGTACGGTTTATTATGGAAACCGGTGGGTCTATTATGGAGACCCACATGGCTTATTGTGGAAGCCTTGTACGGTTTATTGTATAAATCGGTGGGTCCATTGTGGAGACCCACATGTCTTATTTTGGGAGCCTTGTACGGTTTATTGTGGAAACCGGTGGGTCTATTGTGGAGACCCACATGGCTTATTGTGGAAGCCTTGTACGGTTTATTACGGAAACCGGTGGGTCTATTGTGGATACCCACATGGCTTATTGTGGAAGCCTTGTACGGTTTATTGTGAAAACCGGTGGGTCTATTGTGGAAACCCACATGGCTTATTATGGAAGCCTAGGACGGTTTATTGTGGAAAGCGGTGGGTTTATTGTGGAAACCCACATGGCTTATTGTGGAAGCCTAGTACGGTTTATTGTGGAAACCGTTGGGTTTATTGTAGAAACCCACATGGATTATTATGGAAACCTAACATGTCGGTATGGTATGTTTGGCTGGGTGCGAAGCGTATCGTCGATATCACACCAACACGTCGGTCAATTGTTAGCTAAATGGAGAGAAAGAGGACATAACATGCCGATCTGTTTGGCATATGGTCGACTTTGGGGAAAATCCACAAAACAAGATGGCCAAGGACAAGAAAGGTTATCGGATAAGAAGCATATGGATAATTGGAGCGAGCCACGAAGGTTAGTTCTTCTTTTGATTTTCTTAATCCATCAACAAGTTGAGAATTAAGAAGGGGCGATTTTTGTACCCTATATAAATAGTGAACGTGCGTGTCGCACAAGCTATTCGGAATGGGCATAGTACTGTTTATTGTGGAAACCGGTGGGTCTATTGTGGAGACCCACATGGCTTATTGTGGAAGCCTAGTACGGTTTATTGTGGACACCGGTGGGTTTATTGTGGAAACCCACATGGCTTATTGTGGAAGCCTGGATTTGGGTTGTTAGGGAAACCAGTGGGTTTATTGTGGAAACCCACTAGGCTTATTATTGAAGCCCAGGAGTCTTGAATATTTATTTATAATTATTAATATTGTTTGAGATAAATACAGGATCCTAAATTAAAGGGCTAATTATCTTAAATATTAATAATTATTCAAGATAATTATTATTCAAGATAAATAAGGATTATGATAAATTTTAGGGTTTATCATGAATCTGGACGTGTTTTGGGATTTATACAGATGAGGGTAGTTATTAGGATAACTATCAAAACCCTAAAGCTACATCTATTTCTGCCTATATATAGAGGCTAAATCTCAACACAAAAGGTACACAACTTCTTTCCTTTTCCTAACAACCTACTTGCATAGAACATCCGCTGATTTTAGCATCAGAGTGTTTTTGCAGGTACCCCCCACCTTTTTTGATCAATTTTTTGGAGATTCTTCATCAACGGCGGCGATTTGATCATCATACACACATCTCGAAGATTGTTGGGGTGATTAATTTTGCACCAACATTTTGACAGTGTCATAAGCTATTGTTGGAATTAAAAGACTAGGTGTTTGGTCATAAGCTTTTAAGATTCTCTATTGGAATTAGGCATTTAGGCATATACATATGTATCAAGAGTTGATTTTTTTTTTACTTTATTAAGGTTAAAAAATATCAAGAGGTGGTTTTCTTTTTTTACGGTTGGATTAGGTCACTATTGGAATTAGGCATTTAGGCATATATAGGGTTTTAATTACTGGACCTTCAAGACTATATCAACCTACTCTCACCCCTCATAATTGAATGAAGTGGATACAAAATTAGTAAGAATTCAAGACATTTTCTTTTCATTTGCAGAAGCTAAAATGCATAAAATGTGACTAGTTTATTAGAGATGGATGCTGAAAGCTTCTCAGAAGCTCATTAGTATGTCACTTCTCTGTAGCGTGCTCACCAGGCAGAATTTAGTTGCTACATATGTGAATGCATTTGTCAGTGGTGGTTTTGGTATGGTAGGCATTTAGCACATGGTTGTTTTTCTTCTTTTTATAGTTATTATTATTGGAGTACTTAACTGAATGTTTTAGGTATGTTGAGTTTGTGTTCTTAATTTCTTTGTGTTTTTTAGACAAAAATGTCATCAAATAAGCCCAAAATTGTTGTTATATGGGAACTTACTCTTTCTATGTTCAAATCTTCTTGAAATAGTGTAGCAAGTTTTACAAAATCCATGCTTATAATTCCTAAACCGAAAACTCAGCTTATACATGGATTATGTGTTTCACCTGTTGATCGAAAATTGCTGTACAAATTAGTTAGAAAACAATTCAAGGACACAACTGGTAAAAATTAAGTTAGGAAGCAACTCAAGTACACCACTGGTAAAATGTAAAAAATAGTATGTGTTGATTGTTTTTTCATTTAACTCCATTGAACTTGGGAAGATATTTATAATTCAGACTAATGGACTGATTGAACAACGTTGCACCACATTGATATCGTGCAGAATAACTAGCCTATGAACCTGTATATGATAACAACAATTTAGTTTTAATCTTCAAGGAGATGATACCCTCAAATTGTACAACTTTTTGGTATATTAGAACCTTCAACATGAAAATTGTCATAACTGAACTAGTTGGAAACTTAGACTGACTTAAAAACATATGATCCTCTTCTGCAGTTCTTAGTTCATAAAATGACCAGGCAATCCAACCTTCACCATCCATTTTTAATAAACTAGCCATGTTTTACTTTCTGCAAAGTAAAAACACTGTCTTCAAGGGTCAATAATTAAGATCATATATATATATATATATATATTGAAAATGCTGGGGTGTAACAACCACACCCAATAGTTCGTTCGGCAATCTATATGAACTAAACTCCAATATAATTACGAGAGTACCAACTTAAAAGCGAGAATCAATCAAGAAAGATATCAAAGAGCTTTATCTATTTCTCAATACAATCAATAAATCAACTAGATGGAAATCCGTGAGACTGATTGATATGAGAATAACTCAGATGGTACCAAAGACCAATGTCCGAGTGTCAATCAAGTCTTATCCAACAAACAAGGTCGGGTTCATCAACTATGATTAGATTATGCACAACCTGTGATATTTTAATTATATAAACAAATATAATACGGAAAAGAACTAACATAGCCATCAAAAAATTTGTTAACGAGGAAACCACAAATGTAGAAAAACCACCTAGTCCAGATTTGAACACCACATTGTATTAAACCGCTACAGAATCTATCCTACTACAAGTTAACTTCGGACTGGAATGTAGTTGAGCCCTAACCAAGTCTCACACCGATTACGGTACAGTCGCATTCCTTACCCCTATTGAATCCCAGCAGGACTCTGCGCACGTGATTCCATTAGCTGATCTCACCCACAACTAAGAGTTGCTACGACCCAAATTAGAAGACTTATAAAAAAAATGTCTCACACTGATAAGTCTATTCTGGTTTTTATTTCCGTATTTAGATAAATCAAGGTGAACAAGAAACTCAAATAATAATTCGGTCTTATATTCTCGAAGAGCAGCCTAGTAAAATTAGTCACCTCTCAATAACCTAACTGATTAACAAAAGAATCTATTGCGGAATCACAAGAGTCTGGGATGAAGAATTGTTGTGATTACTTTTTATATCTTACCTATCCGAGATAAATCTCGAGAAAATATTAGAGAAGATTAAACTCAATATGTTTGAAAAAGTAAGATCAGCATACGCAACTACAAAAAAAATAGTTAGATCTGGATTCTCGAATCCCAAATGAAGTCTTCAAGTCATTAATTTAATAATGGTTTTGGAAAACCTTAGGTTAATGGAGAATCGACTCTAGTTTGGAACTAGGACACACGAGAGTGTCAGGATTTGGTTTACCAGATGCTATAGTTCTCCCTTATATAGTTGATGTTTTATCAAAGTTGTTGTAGTAATAAGGTTCTTGAAACTTGTGAAAGCAATACAGTTCTAGACTTAATGAGACTTAAAAATAAACAAAAATTGATTTAAAAAGTGATTTCAAGATTTAAAAATAGACCAAGGCTCCGGATTCCTCTATTCCTCCTAATTGATTGGTTTATAATGATATTTCAAGAATTATTATTAAGCTCTTTTTCTTATTAATTTACTATTAATCTATATGGTGTCCAAACATTAAATTGTAATCCCTAAGCATGAATTATCAAAGAATTGATTATAAGCATAACACATCGAATTGATTCACAACTAATTAAGAAAACCAATTTTATCTTTATGTTGATCCTAGTGAATTAAATTAAAGAAATTACCAATCAAGCATGAGTGAATAGTTTCCTCCGTTGCCTCGGTCACTGGGTATTTTAGCCTCTCATCATGTTGAAAACCCTCTCAAAGAATTTATTTATGCTAAAATGGTTTACAAATGATGAATAAGGGAGAAATAATGATAAAATCGGGTTTGAAACAGTTATATTTGTTACAAACCTCCACTGTTACAAAGAACGATAACAGAAATGTGTCACTGTTACTGTTGGAATACGACCTGCTAGTCATTGTCGTTGTCACTGTTTGATAAACGACTGACTTTTACTGTCTAATGTTCTTCGTGTTCTTTACAGCAGCAACAGTGTGTTCTCTGCAACTCAATCAATCTCCTATGTGGTTGCTATAAACTCTCCCCAATCACTCTGTCCCCCCTAAGGAACCCAAACACCATTTATATACTTGACAAGGCCAAGAATATCACCCCATTACTCCAAATGATCTTCATAACTTCGGCAGTAAATAAAATATTCTCGGAATATTTTTCTTTCCATTTTCTTCTCATGCACGCGTCTGGTTGTTGAAAACTCGCCTTGTTTGTCTATTACACGCTCCTGGTTGTTGCTCGAGTCATCATGCATGCACACAACACGTTCAAATTATCCAAAACTCATGCCAACCCGTGAATATCTCTTCCGGTGGCCGTGCAGATCTGATTTCTTTTCTCGGAAATTCTAGCCAAACTAGACCGAAACTAACACCTATACCACGCCTTCCTAGTCCTTAGGAAGATACCCAATGATTTTCAGCCTTTTAATCGCCTTCTAGCACGCCCAAAAGTCCAACCCTAAACTGATCTTTTAGCTGCTATAGTTTCCCGCCAAAACTGAATTTTGAATGAAGAAGATGGTGTCCCCCTAACCAAACCGGGGTGCGAATAGCAGAAGCCTTGAGGGGTGCCTGAGGGTGCCCTTATCCAAAATGAGGGTGCCTTTGTCACTTTTCTCCGGGGGGGTCCAAAAAGCACTTTTCGAGCAACTTTTTCCACACAAGTGTATTCATCCAAAAATACCTAAACAAACATAAAAACACCAAAATTAGTACAAAAATCGAGACTAACAATAGAGACACTAAGGACAATTCAGACACAAAAATGTATCTATCAAATACCCCCAAACTTATTATTTGCTAGTCCTCGAGCAAAATTAATAAAAAAAATAAAACCGAGTTTATCTCGGGAGGGTTTACCAGAGGTGTACCCACAAAACCATGACTTCTAATTGGTCACAAGTATCTAAAGATCTATGAGGACATACACATTCTCAACCTATCTCCAAGTAACTAGAATGCCAAAGAAAAGGTGCCATATCTAAAGCTGACTAAAGAAAAGGGGAGACACATCCGCAACACTGCTAGATAAAGAGATATCCGCTACACAGCTAGATAAAAATTGCAAGAGGCGTCCGCTGATTTACAGCTGGATAAGATTAGGAGAGAGAAAAAGATGAGAGGGACATCTACTACACAGCTGGACTAATTATGTGTGATGAGTTAAACCAGTGCTAGAAAGATATTGTGCCAGATTGAAAGCGGGCTAACAAAGCAACCAAATGTATCTTTCTTCGACTCTCTCATAGTGCTCAGTAGAAACAACGTCTTCTTCGGTCTTCAACTGTGGATGATAAACTATTGAACCTCATAGAACCTTGACAATTAACACTTCTCTTCGATTTCTTGCTTGACATAAAAATTTCTACTTCCCTATGGCCTTATTGAACATTATTTTTTTATTTTTTTTTGAAACACAAAAATTACAAGACAAAAAAATCACATGGCCATGAGAGAAGGACTTTAAAAACTTGGATCTTCGCAACTCGTGATGTCTTGGTATCATGAATTCCAACAACTTATATAATTTTCTCTTATAACTTCTTGTAACCCTTGATTTTGAATTCTAATTTTCTATTGTTGCTTCTAAACCTTAAACGTGTTCAACTTTCTTCATAGATTTTGATGTCGCTCCGTTTGTTGATGATGATAAGTTTCTACTGAGAGAGAGTCGTAATCCAGTAACTAAGACTACATTGTGAGGTTGCTTTGTCTTTCTGGCATTTCCTGACCTACTTTCCTTTCCATCATGGATGGTTAGGTCCATCACGGTTACCCTCTAAAAGGAACAAGTTCTCTCCTGAATTTCAAGGATCTCAATGTCTTTTTCTCTAATGTCTCAATAGGTTGTTATCCCTAGCATTCCAATTTCTATCTTTTCGGTGAGAAATAGTATGTAAACTTAGCTAACCGGATACCATGTGACGCTAGAAGTTTCAAAAGTGCAACTAAAAAGTTCTTCCTCACCCCCAAACTTAAATCTAACATTGTCCTCAATGTTCTATAGATGAAATTAAAAACATGAACAAGGAGAAACTGTTACTATTTGAAGCAAAAGAGATAAGGAAGGATATTACCGTGTCGCATGAATATTGGGTTACCACCCAAGAAGTGCTAAGTTTAAAGTCTTCATCCAGACATCAGAAGGAATTAGTTACCTCATAGAATCATAAAGTAATAGCCGGAATAACTGTGGATCACCAAAACCAAAAAGGGCTATCACAAGCAAAAGGAATATACAACATCCCAAGAAAATTAGCACACCCTTTTCTAGTTTCCTGTTTAAGACAACTACAAATAGCTTTGGTTCAGGTTCAGGTTCTATAACTGGGTTTAGATAACAAATTTTCATGGGTTGCATTTCCTCAAAAGTTGGATCCGAATGTTCAAGTCCTAGAGTCTGGAAAAACTCGAATAAGAACTTAGAAGAACATAACATTAACCTGAATAACTGGGGATCCTCTAAGTCAATCAGATTTGACTCATACAACTGACCACAATGAAAGAGGTGGTCTTCCTTAAGAAAATGTGTCAATCCTAATTTTCTAAAGTAATTAGGTTTAGTCTCAAAACTTAATAACTAACACATCTTAAATTCATAAGTTCCCACAATTGGGAGGAAGGTTTTTGGTTGGAAAACAAAGTCAATCGTGGTATCATAGCCTGGGTTAACCACATCAACCAGAGGATGGGTTTCTAACAAATGAACTTCTTTATGGACACAACTAGGTTCAGGAAAAAGTGTATGAAGATAATCTTTTAAAATGGTTGAGGCACATATGTCAAGTCCCAAGTTAGGGACCTTTCTAAGAGTTAAAACACATGGAGAATGATAATCATCCCCAAACTTAGAGTTTTCAGTGTCTCTAGAAAGACTAGTCACAACTTCCCTAATTTCAAGGTCATCTGATTCCTGAAAATGGTCAATTGATTCTTCTAAGTCAGGTACATCCTCACTCATCTCTACGAGTTCATTTTCTTTTTCTAAGTCTATTGTTTCTAAATCGCTAGACTCAAAATATACTCATTCCTCTAAACCATCATTGGCTTCGTAATCATAAGGAAATAGTACATCGTCTAAAACGGGGGTATCTCTAGTCAAATCCTCATCCTTTTGAATATGTGAATAATTGTTAAAATTATTTGGATTTGAACTAGAATCATTATCATTATTAAGCACAATTGGAGTAACAAATTCCTGATCACTATGCTTATTTATTTCAAATTCTTCATCGACACTATAATCATCATAATAGCATGAAAATGGTTGAACCGCATCTAAAAAATTAGTGTCTCCAATTCTATCATCATCATCTAGATTAGGTGAATAGTATATATCCTCATTTTCAAGGGTGAAACTGGGAACACTTTGTTGGAAATTCATATTATCCCGAGCAATTTTTTCATTCGTCTCAGCTATCCGCTTGAGGGTATCTTCTAAAGAAGGTTCACTCATTATTGTAGTTCTTTTGTCCATAACTAAACCATTCATCTCAGCTAACTTACGTGTCGACTCAGTTAACTTCCCGAGGGACTCTTCTAAAGAAGGAGTAGGAACAGAAGGATCATAAAAAGGACTACTTTTTAAAAGTTTGATTGTATCCTCTAGAGACGAAGAACTAGTATTATAATCTTCTTGCTCGTAAGACTGATGCACGTGTGGATAGTAATTGGGGTCACCATGGTATGACCCATAACCTTCAAAAGATTGGCGTTCCCAACCACTATTCACACTATGGTCATAAAAAGAGTAATGTCCATATTATTCAATTGGATATTCATATTCATTGTGATGGCTATTATAATACCAATTTGACATCCTAATTGCAAGGAAATTCTACACAAACACAAACAAGGCTGACTCGACCACAACAAACCTACTGATTTCTAGCAAACAAAAAGCATGATGTCTCCACTTAGATTGTTTCTAGATCAGCTTCTAATCCTTCGAAAAGGAATTCGTTACAATTTAAGCAGACCCCTCTGGAATCAATCCGAGATTAAGTAAGTTAAATAGAGGCGAGGGAAGCTGCGTGGAGCTTTGATACCCAAGGCCTCACTGCATTACAAGGCGGCGCAGTCACGCATTCAACTCACAGAAACCATCATGAACTTCAAAGTATGCTTAAAAGAGTAACCAATATTTTTCGAATGACTTTCCTATTAAGCTCGTTACCCTATAGATCTCGTTCTAGTCAGTATTTTAAGCTTAGGTTCGTGTTTGGTATCGTTTTCCTATAGCGGGAAAGAAGAGAACGGTGATGAAATCTGAACCCTTATCTTGTATGGCCAGTCCTTGCCCTTTACTAGGAAATTAAAGCGACCGTTTTCAAAACCTCAACATATATGCATACAAAATCATCAAGTAAACCCGCTGACAGGGGATTCACGGGTGTTTAGAATTCTTACCTCCCGTACCAGACGGGGGATGAACCGTTGATGTCGACTCGGGCCACAAATCCTATGTCATGTACGAACCCGAGGGGCCGAGGTGATATCATAATTACCGTCCTTCCCGGTGCAGTTTATATTTAAATAACCCTTCCTTAGGGTTTTAAAAAAATAAAATAATGTCCAAATGTCCAAGTCCAAAGTCCAAAAAGTAAAGTGCAAAATAAAAAGAAAATTACAAGAACAAAGAAATCCTAATACAATCTAAAGAAATAAACTTTTTTTTTCCCTCTCTTTTTATAATAATAAAAAAATCTTCTTCTTTCGCTCCTTTCGCCTTGTCTTTAACTCCAAATCTTTAAGTATTCGCCAAAAGCTTTGGCAAATTTTTCTTTCGCTCCAAATTCCAAAATCTGTAGTAAAAAGACAAAAACAAAAACCTAAAGAAGAACAAATAAAAATAAAATAAAATAAAAAAATCTAAAAAAAAGAAAAAGAATAAAAATCTAAAAACTCTAGCCTAAAGACAAGTCCGTGTCGACGACGCCAAAAATTGATGCTTTATCAAAGTTGTTGTAGTAATAAGGTTCTTGAGACTTGTGAAATCAATAGAGTTCTAGACTTAATGAGACTTAAAAATAAACAAAAATTAATTTAAAAAGTTATTTCAAGATTTAAAAATAGACCAAGGCTCCGGATTCCTCTATTCCTCCTAATTGAATGGTTTATAATGATATTTCAAGAATTATTATTAAGCTCTTTTTCTTATTAAATCACTATTAATCTATATGGTGTCCAAACATTAAATTGTAATCCCTAAGCATGAATTATCAAAGAATTGATTCTAAGCATAACACATCGAATTGATTCACAACTAATTAAGAAAACCAATTTTATCTTTATGTTGATCCTAGTGAATTAAATTAAATAAATAATTAAAGAAATTATAAAAGAAATTACCAATCAAGCATGAGTGAATAATTTCCTCCGTTGCCTCGGTCACTGGATATTTTAGCCGCTCATCATGTTGAAAACCCTCTCAAAGAATTTATTTATGCTAAAAAATGGTTTACAAATGATGAATAAGGGAGAAATAATGATAAAATCGGGTTTGCAACAGTTATATTTGTTACAAACCTCCACTGTTACAAAGAACGATAACAAAAATGTGTCACTGTTACTGTTGGAATACGACCTGCTAGTCACTGTCGTTGTCACTGTTTGATAAACGACTGACTGTTACCGTCTAATGTTCTTCGTGTTCTTCACAGCAGTAGCAGCAGTGTGTTCTCTGCAACTCGATCAATCTCCTATGTGGTTGCTCTAAACTCTCCCCAATCACTCCGTCACCCCTAAGGAACCCAAACACCCTTTATATACTTGACATGGCCAAGAATATCACCCCATTACTCCGAATGATCTTCATAACTTCGGCAGTAAAGAAAATATTCTCGAAAAAAATTTCTTTCCATTTTATTCTCATGCACGCGTCTGGTTGTTGAAAACTCGCCTTGTTTGTCTATTACACGCTCATGGTTGTTGCTCGAGTCATCATGCATGCACACAACATGTTCAAATTATCCAAAACTCATGCCAACCCGTGAATATCTCTTCCGGTGGCCGTGCAGCTCTGATTTCTTCTTTCGGAAATTCCATCCAAACTGGACCGAAACTAACACCTACACCACGCCTGTCTAGTCCATGGGAAGATACCCAATGATTTTCAGCCTTTTAATCGCCTTCTAGCATGCCCAAAAGTCCAACCTTAAACTGATCTTTTAGCTGCTACAGTTTCCCGCCAAAACTGAATTTTGAATGGAGAAGATGGTGTCTAATGTTCTTCGTGTTCTTCACAGCAGTAGCAGCAGTGTGTTCTCTGCAACTCGATCTTTTAGCTGCTACAGTTTCCAACCTTAAACTGTTACCGTCTAATGTTCTTCGTGTTCTTCACAGCAGTAGCAGCAGTGTGTTCTCTGCAACTCGATCAATCTCCTATGTGGTTGCTCTAAACTCTCCCCAATCACTCCGTCACCCCTAAGGAACCCAAACACCCTTTATATACTTGACATGGCCAAGAATATCACCCCATTACTCCGAATGATCTTCATAACTTCGGCAGTAAAGAAAATATTCTCGAAAAAAATTTCTTTCCATTTTATTCTCATGCACGCGTCTGGTTGTTGAAAACTCGCCTTGTTTGTCTATTACACGCTCATGGTTGTTGCTCGAGTCATCATGCATGCACACAACATGTTCAAATTATCCAAAACTCATGCCAACCCGTGAATATCTCTTCCGGTGGCCGTGCAGCTCTGATTTCTTCTTTCGGAAATTCCAGCCAAACTGGACCGAAACTAACACCTACACCACGCCTGTCTAGTCCATGGGAAGATACCCAATGATTTTCAGCCTTTTAATCGCCTTCTAGCATGCCCAAAAGTCCAACCTTAAACTGATCTTTTAGCTGCTACAGTTTCCCGCCAAAACTGAATTTTGAATGGAGAAGATGGTGTCCCCATAACCAAACCGGGGGTGCGAATAGCAGAAGCCTTTATCACTTTTCTTCGGGGGGTCCAAAAAGCACTTTTCGAGCAACTTTTTCCACACAAGTGTATTCATCCAAAAATACCTAAACAAACATAAAAACACCAAAATTAGTACAAAAATCGAGACTAACAATAGAGACACTGAGGACAATTCAGACACAAAAATGTGTCTATCAATAGTCTTTCAAATCAGGGTTGCTTACAATCAAAGATAAGATAGCTTAGTAACAAAGCAATTGATATTCACCGTTAGATGTACTCCTGATTTAAGAGTCAAGCTAAGTATGCTTAGAAATTAAGCAATCAATCTCCACTGTTAGATGGTATTAGCTTGATACACACAAATGACATATACCTATATTTAGATAAGGATGAAGCGTACCTAAACATGTATAACCTGTTGGCTCAATAACAGATAATCGAAGTTAGCGATATGGACACTTATAGTTTAGCCATATTCATCTAACACTTCTAGATCAAATATGATGATCAATCAATCATGATAGATAATCAAATGAATTTAAATGTGTTTCAAGAGAGTTGTTCAAATGTTCACTATATTATAGAAATATACATGAACTATTTGAAACATATTCGGTTTGGTTTTTAATTTTACAAATTACTTATACAAGAACCAATTCATGAACATAATGCCACGGTTTGTAAAACAAGTTCGCATACCTTATTTCATTAAAGTTCCAGGGAGTTTAGTTCGCAAACAAACCTGAGTTCATGAGTATGAAAAAGTCATACTTACCAATTTTAGAACCTAACCACCGTGTTCGCAAACAGAGTACGCAAACCACAGTTCCGGACTTTGGCTTAGGCTCTCCATTCACAAACATAGTACGCGAACCACAGTTCAGGACTTATCCTTTTCTAGCCGTTTGCAAACAGAGTACGCGAACCAT
Source organism: Papaver bracteatum (assembly GCA_023529315.1). NCBI lineage: Eukaryota > Viridiplantae > Streptophyta > Magnoliopsida > Ranunculales > Papaveraceae > Papaver > Papaver bracteatum. The sequence continues at coordinate 256,179 of JAJJWX010004158.1, forward strand.
AGTTTCATTGGTAAACCGGTTCGCAAACAAGAGTTCCGGACCTGAACTAGAGCTACACATTTAGCTTACAAAGTATTCAACTTGTGTTATATCTAGACATTGGTAGTAGTTCTAAACACTCATTTAATCATTGAAACATCCTTAGAAGAAAACAATGGTAATCTTACATATACCACTAGCTTCAAGTAATTTTCAAGTGATTAATTGATCAATAAGAAACTTCCTAATTAGTTAACATCAAATGATTGTCTCACACAAATCATGTAAGATGTTCAAGGTAATTTTCACATGATCATCTTGACTTAGTATTTAGTTTTCAACAAATAAATTGTCTCCAACTAAACTCGTTAAGTAGATGATGAAGTTTAAGCTAAATCTAAAAGCTTATAACACGTATTTCAAGAAATATATAAACGAGATAAACTCGGCTCAAAATTTCAAATGTGTATAATGTAAAAGTCTATATAGCTATACGACTTAGTTTCTTTTAGAAGATATAATATAATAGACTTCAAAGTGATAAATAAGTTTTAGTCTCCACATACCTTTTGTTGATGAAGTTCCTCCAAGATCTTCAGTAGATCTTGTTCTTCAATTGGTGAACATCGTGAAGCCTAAAGCTCAAATAAATACTTCTATCCTAATCCGATACATAGCTATGAGTAGACTAGAAATCAATTATATAGTTTTGATAAACTAAACTTGACAAACAAGCTTGAGATAGCAACGTTTGCGAGTTCGACCGAGCAGTGCTTTAACAATCTCCCCCTTTGACAATTTTAGTGACAAAACTACCAATACATATGGATTACAAAATAAAAAAACTTTGTAGCTTATGATCCATCATGCTTGATTTCCTTGACTCTTCAACTTCCTTGAATTCTTCGTTATTTCAAGTTCTCCATCGATTATGAATGTGCTCAACTCAGCATCATTGTTGTTGAAGATCCGTAGCAGTAACAACACGAAAACGAAAGCTCTCAATCCTTGTTATTAAGTGTCACAGTATTATTATATAGAATCAAAGTCCAATTGCATCACAACTTTGAAATAATATTATGGTGATATGTATCACTCCCCGTTAGTGTATGTAGTATGAATTACTAAATAATTCTCCCCCTTTTTGTCAATATAAATTGGAAAGAAAACTATGGGATCATAATGAATTCACAAAATATAATTCATGACTAAAAAGAAAACATATCAACTTTGTTTCGATGATTTCACATAGTCGAAACTTAGTGTATTCATCAAGCAGTTTATTAAGATACAAGTTGATGGTGGTTTTTAGCTTAGGGTTAAATTGCAAAACCTTGCATCTGATGTGATGCCACTCTATAAGGAAACGGAGCCACGAGTGTTAACCTCTCCACTGGCATATTGAGTCATTCAATATATTTACATGAAATTTATCCAGACTGGCGCATGTAGCAACCATCCCAGATGTTCTGTATATTTCGGTGCCTTGCCTATATATATTCGCTTAATATAAGTTTCTTTGAATGCTTTCTATGCTATGTTCCCCGGCTGAACCCTTAATGTTGATATGGCATGACAATTTGTGTTCACTCGCAGCAGAGTAGCACGAATTTCCAAATATCAAGGATAAGGTCTTTGCATAAGGTATTCAATCAAAAAGCATGCTGCTCTCTGGAAATGAACTTAAAAGAACTCTGTGTCAACACATAGGATTCAATCAATTACTTTTGTGCCTTGCGCAATATACCAGACCTTGCTTGTCAAAAGTAAGCTTAGGAAAACTAGGAAATTAATCCGCCATGGATTAGTAGGGGCAAAACCTTGCCCAGAATCAGAAAACAGGGAGACGCAGCAGCAAAGGGAGGCGTGGCCATGCATTAGGCCATATAGCGCCACTTGCCATTAACCACGCCCCATCCTAAACCTTCCCTATTTCCCTCGACCAATCAGGTCGCTTTAAACTCGCCGCATACACATAAATTGTGGTTGGGCCCATACTTGTCGGCCCCGTTCCCCATCGACCAATTAGGTTGTTCTAAATCCGCCACACTCATACCAGAAGTGTAGCCACGCCCATGCTTGGCCGGCCCTCTCCTTCCTACCGACCAATTAGGTCACTTTAAATGTGCCACAAGCTCTAGAGGTGTGGCCGCGCCTTATGTTTGGCTGGCCCCTTTTCTTAACCAATCAAGTCTCTCTAAACTTGCCACCATTTCCATAAGCTCCGTTGAAGCAGACGAACAAATTTTAGCAGTCTCATGTGCCATCTTCCTTCGAGTCTTTTTTGATGAATAGTATACACGAGAATAGCAGGAAAACTAAATGAAAAAGATCAGTAGTAATGTGTAAGATTATTTGTTGATTAACACAATCTTAACTCATTGCTAAAAGCACGACTATTCGGCGACCTAAATAAAATAGGTCACTAAAACTATCTTTCAACGACCATAATTATTATCGCTAAAATGTAATTTTAGCGATAATATCGAATTAGGTCGCTGTTAATATGATTTAGCTACAACATGGAACTCGATCGTTGTTTATATGATTTAGCGACCATCTTAGCTACGATTTTTAAACCACGTCGCTGAAACTGTTATTTTGCGACCACATTTTTAATGGTCGCCGTTTATTAGATTCAGCGACCAAACTCCATTTGTCGCTTGGAATTTCGTCGTTGATGGCATGTTTTCTTGTAGTGATATAAACAATTTAAAAACTCTAAAACTAGTTTCATTTGAGTCATTTGAACTAGTTATGGTTAAGATGAATAAGGTTGATATGAAAGTATTCATATGGCTAACTTAGGTTAACTATTGTTGAGCCAACAAGGTGTATACGTTTAGGTACGGTAACTCGTATCTAAATAAAGGTACATTTAATTTGTGTGTAAAAATCTAAGTTCGATCTAACGGTCGAAATATATTAGCTTGAGTCAAATTAGGTTTTCATTTAACGGTGAATATTGAATGCTTTATTACCAAGGTAACATTGATTGGAAACCCTAATTTGAAGACTATATAAAGGAGACTCTAGCAATTGGGAAACCTAATCCCCACACCTCCTATGTGATACTATTTGCAACTTGAGTCGATTCTCCTTTACCCATAGGTTTTTCACGAAACCTTGTAGGTTAACGACTTAAAGACTTCATTGGGATTGTAAAGCCAGACCCAACTATTTTCTCTATAGTTGCGTGATCTAATCTTGCTATTTCTATCGTGATTGAGTACTATCTTCTCTAAGATTAGCTAGAGATTTAATCTCCGATAGGAAAGATAAAAAGCAGTCACAAACATCTTCGTCCCATAGTTTGTGATTCCACAATATCTTTTTTCACTACCACACGATTAAGATTATTGTGAGGTAATTGATATTACTAGGATGTTCTTCGGGAATATAAGTATAGTGCATCAATTGGTTCCTATTCACCTTGGTTTATCAAAAGACGGAATAATACTCATAGGTTTATATTTGGGAGACAGATTTATCTATACAATAGACTTTTCTGCGTGAAACATATTAGTTTATCAAGTCTTCGACTTTGGGTTGTATAAACTCTTAGTTGTGGGTGAGATCAGCTAAGGGAATCAAGTGCGTAGAGTCCTGCTGGGATTCAGAGACGTAAGAAGCGCAACTATACCTTGATCAGTGTGAGATTGGTTAGGGCTCAACTACATTCCAGTCTGAAGTTAACTTGGAGTAGGCTAGTGTCTGTAGTGGCTTAATACAGTGTGGTGTTCAAATATGGACTAGGTCCCGGGGTTTTTCTGCATTTGCGGTTTCCTCGTTAACAAAATTTCTGGTGTCTGTGTTATTTCTTTTCCGTATTATATTTTGTTATATAATAGAAATATCACAGGTTGTGGGTAGTTCAATCAATTAGATAATCCAACCTTTGGTTGTTGATTATATTGATTGAAACTTGAACATTGGTCTTTAGTACCGTTCAAGTTGTTTCACATAATAATCAGGCTCACGGATTTCTATCTATTTGGTTTGTTGATTACATTATGAAACAGAGATACAACTCTTGGATATATTTCCATTGATTGAGTCTGACTATCTAGTTGATTCTCTTGGAATTATATTAGAGTTTTCCATACAGATTGCTAAGCGAAATATTGGGTGTGGTTGTTGTACCCCCACTTTTTCACAAACAACTTTAAATTAAATAACACATTAATTGAAATAAACAACACTAAATTGAAAATAACATCTATCTTCCTATCCCTCTGCCTATGCCTCACCCCCGCGCATTATCTCTTGCTCATTTTGAAACCCAAAAGTACTTAGTTAGATCTTGTCTTAGTTGTCCATAGATTCCCCGATTTTGGAGTTTATCAATGGCAAATCTATATTCTCTTGTCAGACGCCCATGTTCCACTACAAGATTCGGCCTCAAATCTTCATCAGGAAAACTAGTCCAGGTTGGGTCACGTATGGTTTCTTCAATGACTATGTTATGCAGAATGATACAAGTCAGCATAATTTTTTTCATTTCTTGAAGATCAAAAGAGCGTGCCAGCCCAGCTATGATGGAAAACTTTCTTTTCAGTATGCCAAAAGCGTGTTCGACATCCTTTATGCATTTTATTTGTTGGGTGTTAAAGTACTTCATATCCTTCGAAGTCGTCAGTCCAAAACCTACATAACTATAAGATTGAATGATAGTTGACCATTCTGAATAGATTTCGTCTGCTAGATAATAACCATGAGTGTAGTGATGGACGTTGATGGTGAAATTATAGTGCAACACGATCCCATCCTTAAGATCTTCAAACAATGGTGACTTATATAAAACGTTGAGATCGTTATTTGAACTCGAGAGTCCAAAAAAAAGATGCCAAAACTAACAATCATAAGAAGCTGGAGCTTTCAGAATTACAGTTAGTTTTGGATAATGACCCTTATATTGGTCCGCCCATTCAATCAGACACGTATGCCACGTCTAGTGCATGTAGTCTGAAAAAACGTGGGTACAACAACCACACCCAATATTTTGTTTCAGCAGTCTGTATTGACTAACTCCAATATACTTTCAAGAGAATCAACTAGCCAGTCAGAATCAATCTTTAGAAAAGTATACCAAAGAGTTATATCTCGGTTTTTTAAAGAAACCAGCAAATCGAACGGATAGAAATCCGTGAGCCTGATTAATATAAGAAACAACTTGGACGGTATCAAAAACCAATATCCAAGTGTTAATCAATTCAATCAACAACCCAAAGGCCGTATTCAAGAACTGATTGAACTTATGCACAAACTGTGATATTTTAATTATATAAAAAATATAATACGGAAAAGAAATAACGCAGACACCAGAATTTTGTTAACGAGGAAACCGAAAATGCATAAAAACCCTGGGACCTAGTCCATATTTGAACACCACACTGTATTAAGCCGTTAAAGACACTAGCATACTACAAGTTAACTTCGAACTGGAATTTAGTTAAGCCTAATTAATCTCACACTAATCAATATAGTTGCGCTCCTTACGTGTCTGAATCCCAGAGGACTCTACGCACTTGATTCCCTTAGATGATCTCACCCACAACCAAAAGTTGTTATGACCAAAAGTCAAAGATTTGATAAACAAATCTGTTTCACATAGAAAAGTCTATTGAGATAGATAAATCTGTCTCCCACAGAAATACATATGAGTTTTGTTACGTCTTTTGATAAATAAATGTGAACATGAACCAATTGATACACTGGACTTATATTCCCGAAGAACAACCTAGTAATATCAATCATCTCACAATAATTTTAATCGTATGGAAGCGAAACAAGATATTGTGGAATCACAAACGATGAGACGAAATGTTTGTGACTACTTTTTATCTTGCTTATCGGAGATTAAATCTTGAGAAATTATTAGAGAAGATAGTACTCAACCACGATAAAATAGTAAGATCGGAACACACAACTACAGAAAAAATAGTTGGGTATGGCTTCACAATCCCAATGAAGTCTTTAAGTCGTTAACCTACAGGGTTTTGGAAAAACCTAAGGTTAAAGGAGAATCGACTCTAGTCGCAACTAGTATCACACAAGAGGTATGGGGATTAGGTTTCACAGTTGCTAGAGTTATCCTTTATATAGTCTTCAAATCAGGGTTTGCAATCAATGTTACCTTGGTAACAAAGCATTCAATATTCACCGTTAGATAAAAATTTGATTAGACTCGAGCTAATATCTTTCAACCATTAGATCGAACATAGCTTGTGAGACACAAATGAAACGTACCTTAATTTAAATATGGTTAACCGAACCTAAATGTGTACACCTTGTTGGCTCAACAATAATTAACCGAAGTTAGCCATATGAACACTTTCATATTAACCTTATTCATCTTAACCACAACTAGTTCAAATGACTCAAATGAAACCATTTATAGATTTGCTCAATTGTTTATGTTCTCATAGAAGTATACACGACACAATTGAAGCAAAACCGGTTTGATTCACTCGAATAAATTCATGAAAATTATAGCCATGGTTTGCAAAAGATTGCATTCCACATTATATAAATGTATTAGTTCATGACACAACCGATTCTAGAACATAACCCACTCAAGTATGCAAACGGGTACACATACCTAAGTAGCCGGACTTGGACTGTGTTCACCAGTATACAAATGGGTACGCATACTATCATACACTTCCAAGCTTCAGTTGAATTCAGTACGCGTACAGGTACGCATACTAAAGTACCCGGACTTCAACTGATGTCGCCATACTCTAGATCCTAGACTTTACCTGACCTTGCTAGTATGCATAGAGTATGCATACTACATTCCGGTCTTATATCAACACATATGAAAGTACGCATAATGTGCTTATATTCCAATTATGGTTAAGTGTTATAAACTCCCATTTCAATCATTGAAACATTCTTAGAAGATGACAATAGCTGTCTCACACAAACTATTAGCATCAAAGCAATTTTCAAGTGATCGAATGATCAATACGAAACATTATGAGTCTACATTAAATGACCGTCTCACACAAATCATGTAAGATGTTACCAGGAAATTTTCACATGATCATCTTTTGACTTTTGTCAAGTATATAAGATGAACTTAACACATATTTCGTCAAGTATATAATACCTTGCAGTTAATGTTTTGAGTTAACGTTTTGAGATTTTTTGAATTATACATGGTTTGGTTTTCGAGTATCCCTAGTTTATTTAGCATTAGTGAAGCAAGATACTACTTTTTTTATTAGTCTGAATCATGCCATTTTTTGTTGTTGTTGGTGGTGGTGATCCTCAGTATATATCCGAGGATATACTAATTGAATGTGTAACTGCTAGTTACACAATCTAATTGGATGTGTAACTTTCGATTACACATGCCATATGCATATGTAACTTCCTGTTACACAATTCGTATTACACATCTATTTAAGTTCTTATTGAAATTGATCTCTTAATTGTAGTTTATTCACTTAGTTCCTGCAAATTATAAAGTAATTTATTTTCCAGTTGTGCATTTTTTTCCTTTTTAAGTTGCCTTGTTATTGGGATCCGACCATAAAAACAACTTTTTCGTAGTGATTGCAATTCAGGATATTTCATCTAACAAGAAGAGCAGATACTTCATTTTAATATGATATTATGGTACCTTTTTGTCTTATTGCTTTGCAGGACGACTATATGCAGAACAAACTTGTAAGACTTCCATGCGTCTTTCTTCGGGCCCTATAATTAATGGTGAGTTACCCTGTGTCATTTAAAACTTTATTTTAGCTCTGACATATATGATTTGTGGTGCTGAGAATCTAGGATCAATTATTGTTCTTGTAATATCAGATAACCTCTCTTTGATGCTTTGATGGAAATTTTTGCTAGTAAGATGCATTTTTAACTTCTAAATACACTAGCCAGATGCACGTGTAACTATTTCTACACATGCTAAAATGAACAGATTTTACAGCCAAAAAATTCACATGTGATGCATGTGTAAATGTTTGGTACATAGCCTATGTGCTAAATATATGTGTAATTTCTAGTTACACATGCTGATTGTATGTATAACTTCTGGTTACATAGATTTTGCCTGTTTATGAACTTTTGCCTCTTGTGTGGTATTTGACTATATTTTTTTCCTGGAATATGCATATTTTCTTGTTGTTATGTTTCAGGTTTCAGAAAACTTCATAAAATCTAATTGCTTAAATGTGGTAATGGTCTCTTTGGAATTGGAGTTGACGCTGAATACACAAATCAGATGCATATATAACTCTCAATTACACTAGATAGATGCACTCAATTACCCTAGAGATAAGTGTGTGTAACTTCTAGTTACACATGCTAAGAAATTATTGTAAATGAATATTTATGTAATACATGTATTTTTTGTATGCGTTCTTTTTTATGTCTATTTTTTGATGTGTAACTTTGCATTACACATGTCATAAGGATGTGTAACTTCTGGATACACATGGAATATGCATGTGTAACTTCTGTTTACACATTCACACTATAATTTAATAATTTTGGGCCTAGATTTAATATTTTTGGGCTTGAATTTAAATTTTATTTAATTTGGGGCTTGACAATATATAAAAGGGCATGGATGTCTTTTAATAACTCGGGGCCTAGATTTAAACTTATTTTAATTAAGGGCCTCATATTATGGGTTACCCATGGGTCAAGCCTTAGCATAATTTCCCCTTATCACAAGATCGTCTTTAGATCTACAAACAGTCTAAAGATCCCTGTCGAAACTTCGATCTAGTCTGAGTGAATCTTATATCAGGAGAGAAGATTATCAAGCATAAAAAAACTAGGTGCAATCAAAGTTCAACCACCGTTAGTCAATCAAACAAATCGAAAACAAAAGATAAACCGCAATTATCTAGTTTCCCACCAACGGTACTAATAGAGCTTCTCAATCCCAAAGAAGACTTTAAACTGAGCGACCGTAAGATATTTTTCCTAATTAGGTTACTCTTATCTCCGAATAGGCGGCTTCACCAGTAACAACACAACTGAGGAAGTTTGCTGTCATGAAGGATTAGTTTGCTAAAAATGCAAACTTCAAGTATTTATAGACAAGGAAGTTTGGACACCAAGGAATTCCCAAAACTGAAAATATTCTCAAGATATGCAATAAAATTCCAAATTCGGTTTTCATAATTCCTGGAAATTCTATGTCCAAAATATTGAATGAAAATATCTTTGGAAAATCTCAACTAGTAAATGCACATTACTAATTCTCGTTTTCCTAAAATAAAATTAAAAACCTTAAATAAAAGATTCTTAACTTATTTATTTTTCGATCCGGGATTTTCTTCTTTTAGATATTAAGGAATAACTTTAAACAATAATAAACAATCTTTACTTCATGTGTTCAAAGTATGTTGACATCCTTACTTTGTAAGTCCTCTTTCATACTTACAACCTTGAAACCGACTTGCCACACTTCCAAACAAGTTTAGAATTGGTTCATCTGACTTTCAAGAACTATGTGATTGATCAAGAACACGCTATCACAAATCATGGTTTTCATGGTTCTACCAAAATAAGTTTCGGTTCTACCTCCATGTGAGTACTGTGGATAATCACACTAGCTTTCAGTTGACTAGGTACTAGGATCGGTTCCCCACATATATATGGTATCTAACTTGTATGTGATGCACATGTCCATAGGATCGGTTCCCCTTTGCCTAAAAATGTGTTGCACATGTCCATAGGATCGGTTCCCCTTTCTGCTAAAACTTGATGCACCTCATACAATGACGTATTTCCCTTTGTGATGTGTTGCACCTCTTACTAGGATCTTTTCCTCTTTACCCAGAGTTGGTCATACAAAAAATCACAAAATCCATCATACCATCTCAGGTGATTACTTAAGATCGGTTTCACTAATAGAAATCATACCAATACAAAAGTCAGGCCTTTGTGAATAGTTTTACCAAGAACAAAAACAAGTCATGAGCGATTATGCTAATCACACATATTTGTAGTTCAAAAGATATGCAATGAATAACAATACCAATAATTCCTGGCGATTTTATTTTAGATTCACAAAACAAGTTCATGAATTTACTTCCTTAAAACACATGTAAAATATTATTTCCTAGGATGAAATCCTCACCTCATACCCATACATAATCATAATAGTGTTCAAACGATTATCTCGATGTCTTATCTACAAAGTTTAATTGTTAAGCTGAAAAGGTAAGGGTACCCCAAATATACCTCAAGCTATAACTTTTCCTTCATATAAGTCCTTTCCCCGAAAGTGATTGTCTATAGACTGAGTCGAGACAATACAACAAATCGGTTCACACTTTGTGTGATCGTCTATGGATACTAGATCGAGAGAATACAACAACAAAGTGTGTTTACTTGATACAAAGGTTCGGACTTAACCAAACTCAATAGGATTCACGTATCAAGCAAATAGGAATTAACATTTGTGTAATTTACTTTAATTATAATAAAACAATTAAAATGCGGAAATATAAAGTAAATGACACAGCAAGATTTTGTTAACGAGGAAACCGCAAATGCAGACCTAGTCCAGAATTGAATACTCTCAGGATTAAGCCGCTATACAAAATAAGACAACTTCGTATAGTTGAGACCAAGCAACTAAACCTATAGTTCACCTAGTTCCGTATGTTTTCCCATGCCTCCAACCTGTAAACAAGTCACGTACTTGGACCAATTCCTTTGGTTCGTATTCCAAACAGTAAAGGAACAACAAATCTGTTTGGTATCAACTCTCTTCAACCAAGTGATATGAGTTTCCCAAAGGTTCCCTTGTTTATCTTAACATAAATTCCTTTGCCAGGTTCCAAGATATATCTTATGTTTAATCTCCCAAAAGTAATCACTAAGATTAAGCCAACAACACTCTTCAATCAAGTGATATGTGTTGATGCCGATCTTCCTCAATTAATCAATCAAATCTACCACAAGGATTAACCGATTATTAATTGGATCCTTTTTTCCCAAACAAGTATTGTGCACACCAAAGATTACAAAAACACCAAGTAAGAAATCTTCATTATCTTCTTTGTCTTCAAATCTTCTTAGATCTTCAATAAACACCTGCACACAATCACTTGAATCTCTTGTTGTAGTTGCAGGAATTCCTACACTACACCCTTGATAAGAATCTATAGAAATTGAATTACATTTGAGGATGAATAACAACACTTTTTATTATTCTAATTTTAGAATTCTTTACAAAAGATATAAGAACTCAGAAGTACAAATTTCTTTCTAGAGTTTTTCTCTCCTCAAAACCCTATCAACTCTCCCAAAGACATCATCCTTTTCTGAACCTAACGAACCCTTTATATAGGGATTTACATAGTGGATGACAAATAAGTTTTCCTCCTATTTCGGACCTATTCTGGGATCTCATCGCGATCGCTACAATGTTCTCTTTCGCAAGAATGATGACCATCGCAGGATAAACATAATCTTCTTGTACCTCTTCCATTGTCATCTTTTATGTCTTTCTTCTAGATATTCTGCGACGCTCTAGAAACGTTGTTAAAGAGTCTTTTGTGGCGCTCGCAAAAGTGTTGTTAATATCGCAGGAATAGCGTTGTGGCGATATTCTGGTCCTACATCTTGCCTCTTCTCATGTCTTTTATGCGAAGAAGAGAAGATCATGAGAACTTTTAGAATGCCATAACTTCTTATCTTTTCAGACTTCTCTGTTCTGACACGTTTCTGTGTCCTTCGCCAGCTGTTTTCACGTATTCTTTCTTCTAATAAATTTTTGACACGTCCCTTCTAACCGCTGCGATCTGACCGCACACGTCTTTTCTTTGCATTAATTTCCTTCACCTTTTTCTAGAAATTTCTTCTTCTATAAATACTTCTCTCATTCCTTTCTTTTTCTCTTTTACTTTCTTCTTCTTTCTCTCTATAAGCTCTCTGCAAATTTACTATTCTTCCGTGAATTGCGCTTCTGTTATCGCTGTGATTTCTTTCTTATCTTTCAGTCCTTTTCTTCATTCCCATACTTGAAAAATGGTTATCGCTGGTGTTAAAAACTTGATTTCTTTTGGTGAGATACAAGAAAAGCTCAAAAACAAAGGTTTTACTCTGTCTAAAATTCCAAATCAGGATTCTAGATCTGAACTTTCTCTCAAATTATTTACTGATGATCAATATTCTCGCGAGAAAATTATATAGTATCGCTAGTACAACTTGAAGCCGATCTTCCCATTCCTCTCTATGACCCAGAACTTCCGCTATTTTATCAAATAATTTATGACAAGAGGTTTTCGCGAGCGATATATCAATTGGGTGGAGATTGTATCCGATTGCTGCTTGAATATGCATCTCGCAGAGCTGGCAAAGGATCTCGCTACCTTGAAGATGCGAAGAATCCTCAATTAAAGATGTCCCCATTGTTTCTGCGGATTATACTGTGGACAACTTCTTTGTAAATTATAAAATAGTCCCTATGAAAAGGGATAGCACTTGCTGGGGTGTTCGTTTGAAAAAAGAAAAGGTCGCTGATGATAAAGCTCTTATGCTAGACATTGATTGGCATACAAGTACTAACCAAGGTCCTCGCCACTCTAGCGATGATAAGTGGTTCATTTTTCCGTTAAGTCTTGAAGGTTCTTATTTTTCTGGTTCTCGCGAACTACCCAGAACCTTGAAGAATATCAACCTTGGGTCTTCAATTGGCCTGAATAAACTGAAGAGGTACATTCTCTCCAAATTTTACATAATTATTATCTGTTATCTTTCTTTTGTTTTCATATTCTCGCTAAATGACTTCTATCTTTTCCATATTGACAGGATGAAACTCAGTTATAAAATTTTTAGGAAGCCCAACACTTTCTTAGCTCTTAAATCTTTCACGGATGAAGTAAGAAATATCTCTTCATAAATTTTAACAATATATTGTTGCCCCTATTTCTTATCTTCATCTGTGCTCGCAGGAAATTGTAGAACTAGCGCCAATAAAACCCGTGAGAACTAAGGAGAAGCCTTCAAAGGATAAATCTACTGTTCCTCCTAAAGGAAAATCTTCTGCCCCTCGCGGTGGATAATCTGGCGATCAGGATAAATCTATTGTTCCTCCCAAAGGGAAACCTTTTTCCCCTTGCGGTGAAGAATCTGGCGATCCTCCTTTGAAGAAAAGGAAAACCCGACCCTCTTCTTCTTCAACTCCTCAACCCATTCCAGAAAACCCAAGTGTTGAATTTGATAAGGATAATAATGATGAAGATTTTAATAATAATGATAGCAGATTCCCTTCTATAAAGAACTCTTCTTCATCTGATTCTTCGATGGTCCATTTATCTAGAATTTTTGGCGATATTTCCCACAACATAACTTGTAATGACGAGGATGAAGTTATTAACAAGACATCCCAAGATCTTACCAATATCTGCGATGCTCCCATACTGGAGGACAATGATTCTCTTCAAGGAGTCTCACGATCGCTGACTCCCAGTCTCTTAAATTCTTGACTTCGATTATTTGGATGTGGTTCTTTTCCCATGTTCCACGGCGATGGTATATTTTCCATCAAAATGATAGCTTCCCAAATTTTTTCTATGCTAGCATTGAGAAGTGGCATTTTAATTTCCTCCCATATTATCTTCTGGTTTCCTTGCCCCTTAAAGATGTTCTGCCTTTGTCCACCATAAGTTTCTTGCGGTTGATCAATTCTTTGAATCTTATTATTTACACCGCGATTGTAGTAATTCTTCTCCCTTTCATACTCTTCTTGATCTCGACTGCCCATCGCTACCAATTTTTGCTGGTTATCAATTACTACTTTCTCTTGTTGTGCCTGCGAGGTGTTCGCCACATTATTTATCATTTTAGGAAGTAAGCTTCCATTTGCCTCTAGCGATCTGGTGTTCGCAATTGGGTATGATTCCATCTCATTTTGTTTCTCCTCCAAAGCAATATATTCTTCTTGTAACTATCGCAACTCTGTCATGGTGATTGTATTTTTGATTCTGAAAACTTGTATGTACAACAGATTGGTCGCGAACATTGCATTAATGAAGGATAAAATTAGGTATCTTTCATATACTCTTCCAGCCATCTCGCTGCACATTGATTTCCACCTTATGGTTAAGTGCTTCAGACTCTCGGCAACTCTCTGTTTTAACCCAATTACATCTTCAATACCCGGCCGCGATGAATTGTTGCTAATATAAGCTCCTAGAAATGTAGCTTGTAAATGATCAAAAGATGCTATGGTATTCTTTGGCAATCCCTCGAACCATTTTAATGCCTCGCCAGTTAAGCTAGACGCAAAATATTTGCATAGTACAACATCATGGTTTTCCCACTGTAGCATGCATCTAACATAAGCCTTGACGTGTTGAACATCACAAGTAGTCCCATCAAAGATGCTGGTTAATGCTGGTAAATTGCATTTTGGAGGTATTCCTCTTAATTGTACTTCTTGAGTAAATGGAGTTCTCGCAGCTTCTTCAATAGCTTCATCGAGCTGCCTTCTACCTCCTTCTCTTCTATTGTTTATCATTCCTCGCATTTCTGCTAATTCTCTCAATATTTGCTCATTATCAGTTGAGTTTTGCTCCATTGGCCTTTTTAATGCAGCTTCCCTTCTTCTGCTCTCTTTCCTTTCTTGTCTCGCGAGATTTTGTGTGTCTTCTTCTTCATTGTCATCCCGTCTTTCTCTGCGATTTTCTATTTCACCCTACTTTTGAAATCGCAACTGTCTACTTTCTTCTATGCGGATTTCTTCATTTCTCTTCGCTGTCTTTCTAATCTCCTCTGTATCCTATCATACTCCTCCTGAATATTATCATTGTAGCGATTTTGTGTACGTCTCCTTTATCGATTTTCATGGTTATTTTGTCATACTGCCTCTCGAAATTCTTGTTCTTCTACATCTGCCCTTAATCTTTCTCTCTCGCAATCCAGGCGTGCTTGTTCGGCGTAATGTCTCTCAATTTATTCTTCAATTATTCTTTGATTCATTTGATTCTCTCGCCCATGTAATATCCTCCTACCTTCTTCTGGATTTTCTTCTTCATTTTGGTTGTTTCTTCCCTATTGATTTCTATTGTTACGTCTATTATCTAATGCTTCGCCATGCGGATTATAGCGATCTCCAATTATCTCTTCTTCTCTATGACGTTGTTCTTTATTTAAATTTTGCATTTATTCTTTAACATTTCTCATAGGGGAATTATGACTCGGTTCTTCTCTGAATGATCTTGAATTTGATCTAATAGTACTTCTTGATCTCCTTTTTTGTAACCTCAAATTCTCCATTCTTAGCTCATGATTTTGTCTTGTTAAGTTCGCACGCTCTTCTGCCTCTAATCTTCTTTCTTCCTGTATTCTTTGTCTCAATTCATCTACTATTTTATTTTCATGTCCTTCATGAATTAATCCTCCAACTATTTCTTGATTTCTTTCTCCTTCTTCTTAATTTCTTAATTGTCGATTTTCTGCTTCTTCTATCGAATCCGACCTCCAAGTATGCACACTCACTCTATCATAATCCACATTCATATCTTGTGTTTGTGCTTGTTGATTCGGATGTTGAATTGAACTTTCTGCTTCATTTCTTATTCTATTTCTTCCTGATCTTATCCTTAAAGATTCTTCTAATTCACATGTTCCCTCACCTGCAAGTCTTTTACTTCTCCTCACAGTTGTCGGTGGTTCTGATGTATTTCTTCTTCTTCTAGACATTTCTTCAACTCTAACAATTTCTTCAAATTTTCAAGTTGTAATTAGAGATTTCTTAGCTTGATTCTCCCTGTTTCTGGGCGCCAAAATGTAGTTGCAGGAATTTCTACACTACACCTTTGATAAGAATCTATAGAAATTAAATTACATTTGAGGATGAATAACAACACTTTTTATTATTCTAATTTTAGAATTCTTTACAAAAGATATAAGAACTCATAAGTACAAATTTCTTTCTAGAGTTTCTCTCTCCTCAAAACCTTATCAACTTTCCCAAAGACATCATCCTTTTCTGAACCTAACGAACCCTTTATATAGGGATTTACATAGTGGATGACAGCTAAGTTCTCCTCCTATTTCGGACCTATTATGCGATCTCATCACGATCGCTACAATGTTCTCTTTCGCAAGAATGATGACCATCGCAGGATAAACATAATCTTCTTGTACCTCTTCCATTGTCAGCTTTTATATCTTTCTTCTGGATATTCTGCGACGCTCGTGAAACGCTGTTAAAGAGTCTTTTGTGACGCTCACAAAAGTGTTGTTAATATCGCAGGAATAGCATTGTGGCGATATTCTGGTCCTACACTTGTGATCAATCACACACATAACGGAGTATGTTAACAATGGATTATCACAAGATCGTCTTTAGATCTAACAACAGTCTAAAGATCCCTGTCGAAACCTTGAACTAGTTTGAGTGAATCATATATCAGAAGAGAAGATTCTCAAGCATAAACAAACTAGGTGCAGTCAAGATTCAACCACCGTTAGTCAATCAAATCAATATGAAAACTAAAGATAAACCGCAATATCTAGTTTCCCAACAACGGGTCGCGCTAGAGCTTCTCAATCCCAAAGAAGACTTTAAATTGAGAAGCCGTAAGAGATTTCACCTAATTAGATTACTCTCCTCTCCGATAGGCGACTTCACCAGTAACAAAGACAAAAGAGTAAGTCTAGGTTACACAAGATTAGTTTGCTAGAAATGAAAACTCAAAGTATTTATAGACAAGGAAGTTTGGACACCAAGGAATTTCCAAAACCGAAATATTCTCAAGATATTTTCCATATTTACCCAAATTCGATTTTCATAATTCATGTGAATGCACTGTCCAAAAATGTGATCGAAATCTCCACTATGAGCTATCTGTCGAAGAAAATGCTGTCCACAACACCATAATTCAGAAGGTAGATGAGTAAGAGAAACATAAAAAGAACACGAAGTGTTTTTACACTTGGTGGATATCTGAATGGTCTCCCAAAATACCAAGGCCAGGTCAAGCTTTGAATAAAGATCTCAGTGTAGTTACATTCCTGTCTTTATGGCTGTCCAGGGACATCTTCGATGATGGTTCCGGAAAGAAGACCATAAGAAGCGATCTCGTCACATTTTCCATAAAGTTGGCGAAGGGGGTGGTCCTCCCTCTAGGATCTTTATTCCTTGGGTCATTGTATTATCATCTGGATGCTTTGGCGATACAAATGTACACTTTCAACGGGTACAAGAAGGTGGAGTCATATATCCACGTTGATTTTCTTCAAGCATGTCTATGGGAACACTTCAAGAGTTACGCTACTGGCTACAGTCCCCAGCCCAAGAAACAAGCATGTGGTCTTGTGGTCTTCAATTCTTCTAATATGTAGGTATTAAATCTATTCGATTTTTTAATTAGTTCTTCTTGAGTAACTTCCACTAAAGGTAATTCTTGTTTGTGATCAGGGAATTCCGAAAGAAAATGCTTTCACAATACTGGCACGTGATCATAATGAGAAGTCTGGAGATACTGATCTTCAATCTGGCGATACTGATCCTCACAACGAGAAGTCTGGCAATACTTATCTTCACGATGAGAAGTATAGTGATAATGACCCTCTTCAAGACAATGATAAAGATGGTGCGATCTCGACTGAAAGAAATAACTCCCAAATCGGTAACCTCAGTGAGCTTGTAGATGAGGTCGTGGCAGAAATTAGTCTTCAGAGTGAAAAAAAACATCACGAGGAACGCAGGAGAGACAACACCCACGACGGTTGAGGTAACTACATCCAAAGAATCTCCTAAACAAGCTCCGGCAACCAATAAAGAAATCATATGATCTTTTGCAGCTCAGGAGGCTTCTGAAGAAGTGTTGGTGATGCAACCCGTTGTTCCTTGAGCTATATTTGAGCCTCCTTTCTATGCTCCTTATACATGCCATGTGCTGGTTGGGGGATTCAGTGTGCCGGCTAAGTTCGAGGAGTTATATACTAAAATATGGAAGAATCATGGTTACATCGCCACCTCCAATAAGCTTTAAAGTCGCTTCGCATTAGTCAAACGTGTCGAAGAAGCTTTATCTTCTATCTATGGCATAAACATCGTGACTGGGCGTACTATTTCTGAAGAGGTAGTCTAAAACTGGGAGTTCCACCAGGATGTGTTCTTGAAGTATGAGTTTAACGCTTCCTAGTTCTGTAAAGGATTCGCTGAAATCCAGAAGCTACAAGGCGAAATGCGTGAAGTTTCTTCTGCAGACAGTATCGCTCGCTAGGAAGAGGAGATCGAAAGGATGTCTAATGGTTGAAGCTGGAACAGGCCGTTCTCCAGAAAATGAAAGATGCTCTTTCACAAAAGAGCAAGTTGCTGCTGAAGGACTTCCCAAGAATGGTTTATGTCGTCTACTTATGTTTTTCCTTTTTAGGAGTTTTTGAGTGATGTGAGGGTTTCCTTTCAAAACTTGATTTTATGTATTGAACTAATATGTAATTAAATTTTGAATTGGTTTGTTTTGAGATAGTTGTGTGAATGGTTTTTCTGAAAGATATTTATTTTTAGAAGGAATTTGCATTCTAATCACAACTAACGTGACTATTTTAACGATATCATTCATGGCACGTAAAGTTGCAAATATCGTGTGAAAAGGAACACGTCTGAGGGGAAAACAAAACATGATGTTTATTGTGGTTTGCATCATTGTATCTCTTTCTTAGTGGGGCGTAAAGTCCCCAGTAGGTTCTAAAACTATCTCTCCGTATATTTGTTTAATAGAACTTACTTGTTCTTCAAAATTCTATCTGCATGAAATTGGACCTTCCTTAGCGCTTACTTCAAGAAATTGCACGTGCTAATCTTCGGAGACAAGAGGCAAATCTTCTGAACTAAGATTCTTTCGGAAAATGCGCTTCAGGGCATTGCATTCACTGGTAGGGTAGTGAAGAAAACGGTGATAATGACAATATGTCGGATCTATCATCTCATGATCAGTCGGTTGTCACCACACATGATGCTGTTGGACTTCTCTATCTCGTACCCATACTTCCAATAATTCTAAGACTTTCTTCATCGAGAATGGGAAATGCGGGTACCTTGTGCCAGGATTTTCTTGTGTTGATGGATGTTGATGTGATATCTCCTTTTGACCTTGATATGAAGAATATTTCGAAGTCGGAGTGCAAGTATGTGTCAACATATGTGCGGCCCTCTTGGTTGGTCATCTTTGCAGGGACGCAGCTGCTCTCGAGGGACTCATATCAACATGAGTATTACTGTCAGGCAGCTGGGTCGAGTATTCCCAGCCTCTGTATTCATGTGACTCTTGGTTGATTTCTCCTTATTCGGGCAGTTCTTCGTTTGGATGAAATGTCGCGGCAGACTGAACAACTTTCTGTACTTCAACAAGGGTTTTGAGATATAAATCTCCCAGCAAAGTTTCATAGGATGTCCCTTTTCCTTTATCTAATAAAGGTTTTGGCATTCCTGACAAGTTATTTCCTCTGTGGAATTGCTTTGAGCCTCCTTCGTTAGCTAGATCATACTGCTTGTCTCTCCCTGGTCCCCTGGTATGGCCACGTGTTCTTTCGGGATCGAGACGTAAATCATTGCAAAGATGGTCAGGAAAATCCGACTAACCTTTTCAAGAGGTGAAGATAGTTTTTGCTTAATGTGCTGGAAGCCCTGCATGAGTTGTACTGGGGATGCAGACCGTGGAGTGGTGAGATGAAAGTTGCCGACTTGGTCTGGCCGTACATCACCTAGGCACAGCTGGCGCGGTCTTGGAAGACAAGGCATATCGGATTGGAGGGGCAAGGTATGGCGGTTGGTTTGACACAGTTGCTATTCGTGGTGAGGAGATCTCATGATCCCGCGTTCAGAAACCTTGCATAGATTTTATTTGTGTAGACTGTGAAGTGGTGAGGTGAGAGGCGGCGACTTAATCTGGCTACTCACCGTCTTGGATGGGTTAGGGAACATCATGATGCTGGCTTGACGAGTTGTTGGTGTCGGCGTGGCAAGCCATGGCATGGAAAGTCTGGTATGATAGGGGCCGCGACAATGGAGTGGAAAGATTAGCATGGTGCAGCCATGGAAAGGCGCGGTTTGTCTTCAAGGTCCCAGTTGCCTATTTTCTTTACTTTTGGCTCAAACAGGAAGTTCTTTTCTCTTCAAAAACCCGAGAGTGTTATGCCCACGAAAAGGGGCATTGCTCCTTCTTCTTAGGTTACATTACCGGTTTTTCTTCCGAATCACAGTACTGGCGGCGGGAAAGCAAAACACGAGCTAGCATGTCTCAAACACGTTCTTTCATGTTTTCTCACCAAACCCTAATTATTTCGCACGGCCATGCATGAGGCCTTCCCTTATATTGGGTGTCAGGATGAGATTTAATTATGATCGGATATCATGCCTTAACTCACGGCTAGTATAAAATCTTTCCATTTTTTAGGACTGCGTCGTTCTGCTGAACATAAAAGATGATCTTGAACCCTTCTCGCATAGTTCGTCCGCGCCCATCCTCTTTACAGGTATCGTCTCTTGTTTTTCTTCTGATTCTCATTTTATCCTCTTTCTTATGTATGTTGTTGGTATAGATGGGGTGAGAACTTGACCATTTTCTATGTTCTTTGTAGTGTATGATGGGATCCTCCAGAGACAGTCATATCTCTAATCCTTCGAAGAAATTTTTTGGAATCGGCAAAACCAGTTTTCTTCTCATGAGGAGGCATTAGGTAGAATAGAATCTTTGTTTCATGAAGCTGGTGAAATTATCAAGCACCTTCATTCTATCTATCTCAATGAAGTGCGGGCGCGTGTTCAGACTTTCTTGGGTTTGCTGAATATGGAGGAGGAATAGAAAGGTGATGAAGAGCACTGGTGTGTTGAGAAGCTCCAATGTTTGACATGACTGGAGCAGCCTTTGGAGTTGACGTCGGATATGGCGTCGGTGGGGGGGGGGGGTTCATGGTGGCATATGCTGGACCAGTTGTTGAAGTGGGTATCCGGAAAGAGATGGACGTTGTTGCTGTTGAGGTTGCTTCGGGATGGGATGTTGAGGTTGCTTCGAGATGGGATGTTGAGGTTGCTTCGAGATGGGATGTTGAGGTTGATAATGCTAATGCTAATGCCGTCGAATGGAATCTTCGATGCCTGAGAGATTATTGGGGAAAGTGCTTGAAAATAGCCTTGACCGAGGGGACTCATGTTCCATCTTTCGATGCCTAGTTTCTCCCTCTTATCGTTCCTGTTTGTCGCTTAGTCGTCCTGATTTTTTTTTTTAGACTCATCTTTACCTTCTTCTTCACCAATTAACGTTCCGCTTGTTTTTTTTTTTTTTTTGAATAACTTAATGAGATATTTCTGGTTGTGATATGATGGTCAATGGATTTTTCAATGGTTTTGGGTTAGTTTAATGTATTTCTCCGAGATCAGGAAAACCCATTCGGAAAGAGATGTATTTTTTTTGAAAGTGAAATTCCGGAGAAGAATACAAACGGTGTATTCATCTTGGGGAAATACATATATCAAGAGAAACTGTCGAAGGAAATACTAAAGGGAGAGTGGATGGAAAAGTACATCATTTTAGGGATGGGAAATCTTGAGCCATCGCGAGTGGACTATCACGCCTTCCAGCTTGTCTGTGTTGATGAGCTTGCAGTATCCTCCTAAAAGAACAGCTTCCACCAGATATGGCTAGTATTCTCTTTCATCAGGAGAACCAATTCAAACAGCTATTTTTATTGTCATCTTATAAACTTGGAACGAGTTTACCTTAACCACTATATCTCCAATTGAAAACGGGTTCAGGCATTGTGTAACCAATTGAATCTTGGCCTCGTCAGTTTCGGTTGCTACTTTTAAGTTTCTTGCGAACTGTTTGAATGGCCCAGCACTCCATTCACATCTCTTGATAGTGTTTGTGCCAGTAATTGCGCTGAGTCCCCATGACGAAATATGGGAAGAAACGACTGGTCGTAGAGAAGATCGTTCGGCTAGACTTACGATAAGCACGTATGTGCTACATTTTATACCCATATTTATATGAGCTAGGACTCGATATTATGACTAATGATACAATTTTAATGTATTTGTAGAAAGTACTAGCAAATTCGATCGTCCGCAGAATATACAGTTAAAACAAAAGTTAAATGGTGTTTGGGATGAAAACAACCAAATGTGGCTGGCCTGGTGATTTATCAGCAGCATTGATGTCATCTCGCGGCAAGAGAATGAAACAAGGATTTGAGACGTGGCAACTTTATTACCACATATCACTAGTGGTTTGTCATCAGCATATATATACTTCGTTCTCATCAAAAGAAAAAAACAAGAAACTTTCTTCTCCTTTGTCAAAAAAAAAAAAAAAAAGAAACTTTCTTTTCCACTCAGTAGCATATTTTGTCATCTCATAATAGAGACAGGAGGATATGAGAACATCGTCTTCAATGGAACGATTCGTCATCATCCAAGCAGCTGCTACTCTTTTCTTCACATCTGCTGTTCTCTCTTCGGCGGAGTTTGAGTTCTTGGTCCGAAGCATCAGAAGATAGAAAATGCAGTCAAGTTTAGTGGAAGATACAGTTGAAGGTTGGGGTTCTTGGCATCGATTGAAATTGGAGTTTTAAAAGGAACAACCATGGTGTTCGATGGTGCAGTCAAGGGTGCATGTGAATCGGTAACAATCAAAATTGGTTCTACGTTTGGCCTGTGGATTCATCTTAGCTTTGCATTACGTTGGCTTTTGTACATCGACTGCAATGGGAGTTCAGCTGAAACGTTGGTTGCCGCGAGTGATTGAAGGTGTTAGAGGGCATGAGAACAAATGGACATAATGGAGATTGGTTGTCGTGGATGGTTAGGAAATGGAATGTGGTGAACTGAGCTGTGTGTTAAGGAGTCGCAGTAGAAGATGGAGGAGTTGTGTTAACTGAGCCACTAGTATTGGTTGAAAAGGACGTTGGCTGGATACAAGTAAATGGCTTCGCAGTAAACAAGTTACATATAGAAGATGGAGAAATACGCTGGTGTTGTGGTCCTAGCAGTGCTTGCAGTGGTGTTTCTCTCGAGTTCCTTATGCAGCAACAAAGAAAAGAAGACGCGGAAGTTGGTGCTTTACGCCTGGAGTTAAGAAATTAAAGGCTCGTAGGTTGGCTGAGATTAAACTTATGGAACTGGTTGAAGCTTGGTATCAACTGAAGTCGATGGAGAGAAGTTCCGCTGGATTCATGGTGCTGGTTGTTTGAGAGACTAAGAAAACAAAGTTCGAAACATATTCTGGCAGGATTGGGAAGAATTGAGAGGCTACTGGTGCTTAGAGCTAGCAGTTCAGGAAGTTGGAAAATTGGAATTGATGGTATTCTCGATCGTACAGCAACTACAACGGGAGTTCCGAGATGGACTGCATATTGATGGCGCTGGTTTGTTGTGGCATGTATTGCCATGGTCGTGTCTGTAACAATGAGTCTTTGATGTGAATCTGAGATGGAGAATGATGTGGTCGAACTGGAAAGTTTGGGGAAGAATTTGGACATGGGCTGAGTTTGCAAATCGGTAGTGGACTGGGCCTTGGAGATAGGTGATTTTGGCTAGTTCAGGGATTCCTTCGCAGGAGGAGGGACATATATTTCAGTCAAGAAGATCGATTGAAGGAGGAGGACGGCCGGATAGAGAGCTGCGGCTACAGACGGAAACGGGAGCAGGGTTTGCAGTTCTATTCTCCATTTCCGTTTCGATTTGCGATTGATTATCTTTCATTTGTTTATGGCTTTTGAGAAAGCCATGTTTGGCTAGATTTTTGTGACTAGGGTTTATGTTGAAACCACTTGGAGTTTTAGGCTATTTTGATTGAATAAAATTGAGCAAAAGACTATTATGATTTGATTAGATTAATTCTTTATATTGTTTATTGATTTAATGAAAATACAAGTTGTTGCTTCACCGGTTTTATATAACCTTTGTGCTTTATTTTGAGGATCGAAAATATATTTGTCTACTTATTTGATATTCCATGCTTGGGTTAAATCTTTTGATGGGGTATGCTTAGAATAGCCAGGTATTATTTGAGGACCTAAATTTAGTTCGTATAATTTTCTCGCTAACGCAATTTGATGGTGCATGCTTTGGTTTAGTCTTTTGATGTGCCATGCTTAGGGTGTCCCAGCGATATTTACGACTCTAATACTTATAATAGGTGATGTCGATACAACGACCAATAGACAAATATTCATGGATTAGGTTTCACTTCAGTAATTGAATAGAAATAGTGGTGGATACCATGAAACCCTAGTTACCGATTCTTCCATTGGATTCATTTTATTAGTTTACTTGAATTTTATTGTTTCATTTTCAATTCTAAAAACCCCAAAAATATTGTTTCGTGTTAGTTTTATTAGAGATATTGATTAGAGTATTTCCACCGCTCCCTGTGGGTTCGACCCGTACTTGCCTCTGTATACTAGTTAGACACCATGCGATTGCGGTTATATATATAGGCATCTCCGGATCCTATCAACTTACTTGGGTTTGGAATCCGTGAGTTAGCGCCAACAGGTCTTCTCCTAGCGTCCGGGCTCCCTTGGTAACTCGTCGATGCAGCAGTAAGTGAGACGGTTTGTTGGAGATTCTTTCGAGCGTTGACATTGGTAGAGGGGATGTTCCCAATTTCGCCTTGTTGTCGAGCACCCATAAGTGCCCCAATATCATGTCGTAACCCAGCTCTTTGACCATGTGGAATCTTCTATATGTTATAGCGTCTCCTATCTTGACCTCGAGGTTGATGTAGCCATGCGCGTTCAAGGCTTCTCCTCCCAGGTTCTTAATCACAGACGGGGAATGGGTAGCGTCTTGTTTCGTAAATCCTGCAACTTTCAGTGTCTTGAAAGTAATAATGTTGAAGTATGAGGTCGCATCGATGAGCGTGTTGTCGAATTCAATATCTCTTAAATGGGATGTGGTCGGCAGTCCCCAGTTGCCCATTTCAATTCCACTCGCTGGGAAAGCTTGGGCCCTTGGCGCGGTTTTCATGGAGGGAAAAAGTCGTTTGCCCGGCACAACGCGATTGAGAGCCGTGAAAATATCCTGGCACTGCACCTTGGAAAGGTAGAGAATTTCGCATACATGCTGCATCATGGATTGTACAGTCTCGTGCACAGAGTCCCTACAATTCCTTATTGGAAGTGGGTCTCGATGTACTCCCTCGTTTCCTAATTGGAGCTCCCCTGCTTCTATCTTCTCTTTGAAGATATGCTTCAGTCTGTTGCAATCACTGGTTGGGTGGTAAACAAATCTGTGGTAGTGGCAGTATTTGGGGTTCGCCATCTCGGCATCAGTTGGTGGGCATCTGGGAGGCGGAAGTCTGATAACATCATCTTGAATCCATGCTTCTAAGAGATCAATCACCTCCTCGATGGGAAACAGTAAATTCAGGGTATTCCTTTCGTTTCGTGATGACGCATGGGAGCTTTAGCGACGGCCTTCCATGGTGGAGTTTCCCATTGTGCCGGTGCTTCACGTTTAGGATGATAATCTGTAGTTGGGACCTTCCTTTTCTCTCTCTCGTTTACTACGTTCACAGAGGAGGGGCCGGTGTGAAATTGCTTGATGACGAGGTGCCTATTCCCGCGAGTTTCGCACATGTCTTCGGTTCAAGTCGGTCTAGCTCTTTCCAATAATGTTGGTGCTGTCGTTGCGGATCGTATGGCAGCTTTATGTAGTTCGGAGAATGTTTGAAAACGCAAGTTCTCTAGCAGGGCGCGGTAAATAAGAGCCATACCATTGATGCACGTGCTCACCAGCCGTTGTTCGGTCACGTTTGGGTCATGACAGTCCAGTGCATGAACCTTGAATCTCTTAAAAAAATCATACGGATGTTCGTTTTCCCACTGGCACATTCTTCCTAGGTCTGAGAAAGTAACTTGTTCAGACACGAAGAAGTACTTCTTGTAAAATGCGGTAACCATGCTACTCCATTTGTGGATACTGTTCGGCGGAATACTGTTGTACCATTTATACGCCCTTCCGGTAAGTGATTTTGAAAACTCCCTTAGATGAAGAACGTGATTGTATTCATGCTCGCCTAGGGACTTCAAAAAATGGGAGAATGCTCACGTGCATTTCCGGTACCATCGTACAAGGTGAATTGAGGAGAGGAGTACCCTCTTGGAAGAGGGATTCTTTGTATTTCGGATGGGTAAGGAGGTTGATGCTAATGCATGTCTACTTCACCATCCTTGACTCGGTTTTGGAGAAGTTTCTCCAGATCCTCTCGCGTAACGAAGTTGGACGGATGGTTTCTTTCCAATGGGTTTCTAGCGCGAATATCCTCGTCCGCAGAGACGTGTTCCGCCGAGGTGCTAGCATCGGGGGTGTTGGAGGCATTTCAAAACGGCTCTGGGGGGCGTGAGTCACGTGGTAGCTTCTCTGTTAGGGTCTTCAGAAAGGTGAGTACTTATTTCTGTGTTGAAACCATATCGGTCAGGGCTCTAGCGAGAACTTCCTGTCGTTCCATCAAATCAGCGATGGTGACATAGGGTCGGCTTCCTCTGGTTCCTCCGGTTTCTTGTCCCATTGGTGGGGTAATTGGAGTCTTAGTGGTGGTTAGAGGTGCCATGTTTGACGAAGCGTTAGGAGCGATAGAGGCGGCTCAGGCTCTGGTGACCGGTGGCGTAACGCCTGAAGGGGTATTTTTGGCGCTGCCATGATTAGTTGGTTGTGCAGGGATATTAGAGGCGGCGGCATCTCTGGACCTGGTGATTGGCGGTGTTACACTGGAAGGAGTATTTTCGGTGTTACCGTGGTCAGTAGGTGACACAACGACGTTGTTGGAAGTAACGTTAACACCAGGGATGTGTAATGTGCTGGTGTTCTCGGCAGCTAATCCGGATCTGAGTTCTACCATGGTAGGATCGGTATTTGAAAATGAAATTAGGAATCGATAGCTGATATTGTAACCGATAGATCAATCTCCCATTGTGGTCGCCAATTGTTTGAGGGTAAAAAACAGTTTCTACTGATTTTGGTAATTTCGCGTGTGTGGGTGAGAAACGAATTTAAACCCTAAAAAATGTACTACAAGGGAGCACTTTAGATTCGAGAGATCAATTTGTACAAGTCCGGCCTAAACCAAGAAATGGCCGTTCCAGACTTGCTTCGGTCACAAAGTGGAGGAAAATGGGTTGGTTTTTGGGAAGGAAGCAAGGAAAGTGATGAGACCAGAATAGTTGATTTCTGGAAGTGTAGTTGTGTTACTATGACTAGTATTAGAAAAGTGGGAAGGCTAGCAAATGGTAAGCTAGCAAGTATTTTCTGAGTGTTGTATGCTCCTCGCTGAGCTTGTTGTTCTGTGGAAAGAGGTAAGACCTATTTATACAAGTCGAAGTGAAACGTACCCTGGTCTCATTAAGGAATGGAAAAATAGGTAAGTAAATGGGAGGAGGTGGTAACCGTATGCATGGAATTGATGTTCCATAAAACCGTTAACGCATGGAATTGATGTTCCATAAAATCGTTAATGCATGGAATTGATGTCCCATAGCGTTTCACAATTAACTCCCGTATATACTAACCGTCTCACCCTTATGACACTTACTTATGATGGGTGTAGTGTACGCCGCACACTGTAAACCGCCAAACCAATACCCAAATAGGATCCCCCAGTTTGTGATATGTGTTGATATCTCGAATGTTTTTGTGGAAAACATGTAGCATATTGTTGTTTCCTGGAAAGTAGAGCTTGGAAGACTTGGTAGCTTGGTGACCTTCAACGGTCGAGATTTTGCATCTTAAGAGAAAATGTAGTTGTTGATCGTCGCACGCCTTCGTTCGTTGGTAGCTGCATTGGTAAGGCCAGCATGGTGACGTGGCTAGGTTGGCATGCCATTGGCATGGCATGGTGGCATAGCCAAACTTAGGTTTTCGGGCCAAAGGTTACCATGTGTTATCTGGTAACCTTGGATGGCTAGAATTTGCTCGTGAGATTGAAGGGCAACCGTTGATTGTTGCATGCCTTCACCTGGGTAGCCATATAGGGAAGGCCAACATGGTGGCGTGTCTATATTGGCTTGATGGCGCGGCTAGGTTGGCATGCCATTGGCATGGCATGGTGGCGCGGCCAAACTTAGGTTTTCAGGCCAAAGGTTTCCATGTGTTTTCTGGTAACCTTGGATGGCTAGGATTTTCTCCTGGGATTGAATGGAAACCGTTGATTGTTGCACGCCGTCGTTATTGGTAGTCACGTAGGGAAGGCCAGCATGGTGGCGCGGCTAGGGCCAAGGCAGGGAGTGTTTGGATTGGCATGTGGGTCCAAGGGTTTGCCATGGGCGTATGGCGTGACTAGCTTCGCTAGGTGCGGTTTGTCTTGGCATGTGGGGAAAAGGGTTTTCCATGGGCGTATGGCGCGGCTAGCTTGGATAGGTGCGGTTTTTGCTTGGCATGTGGGTCCAAGGGTTTTCCATGGGCACATGGCGCGGCTAGCTTGGCTGGGTGCAGTTTTGGCTTGGCATGTGGGGTCAAGGGTTTGCCATGGGCGTATGGCGCGGCTAGCTTGGCTAGGTGCGGTTTGGCTTGGCATGTGGGGCCAATGGTTTGCCATACCTTGACGCGGTAGGTGTGGATAACATGGTTTGCCTTTGGCACAGGGGTGCGGATAGCATGGTTGGCATGCCTTGGCGCGGTAGGTTTGGCTGGCATGGTTTGCCATTGGCACAGGGGTGCGGCTAGCATGGTCGGCATGCCTTGGCGCGGTAGGTGTGGCTGGCATGGTTTTCCATTGGCACATGGGTGCGGATAGCATGGTTGGCATGCCTTGGTGCGGTATGTGTAGATGGCATGGTTTTCCATTGGCACAGGGGTGAGGCTAGCATCGTTGGCATGCCTTGGCGCGGTAGGTGTGGCTGGCATGGTTTTCCATTGGCACATGGGTGCGACTAGCATTGTCGGCATGCCTTGGCGTGGTAGGTGTGGCTGGCATGGTTTTCTATTGGCACATGGGTGCGGATAGCATGGTTGGCATGCCTTGGCGCGGTAGGTGTGGCTGGCATGGTTTGTCATTGGCACATGAGTGCGGATAGCATGGTTGGCATGCATTGGCGCGGTAGGTGTTGCTGGCATGGTTTTCCATTGGCACACGTGGGATTTAGGGTTTGGTTTGTCGTAACCATAATTAGTATTGAAAGAAAAAGATACCCTGGTAATTTTTCACAGACACATTAAAGGTTTTCAATAAATGTTCCTAGTAAAATATTATTACTTAAATGTTGCGACGTCACAGTCTGACTAGGGTTTAGGGTTTTACGATTTTAACTCTAAGCTAAAAACCACCATCAACAACAACGTTAACAATATATGACCATTGTTCAAATTCAGCTTCTGGCTCTACTGCACCATAAACACAAGTGATAAGCACCTCAACTAGTCCGATTTTTGATTCAAAATGGCACACATTGAGATTTGAAGATAAAAGGTTCAATTATATGTTGTTATTGAAAGGCGAGGGTACCCCAAATATACCTCAAGCTATAACTTTTCCTTCCTATAAGTCCTTTCCCCCAAAGTGATTGTCTATGGACTGAGTCTAGACAATACAACAAATCGGTTCACACTTTGTGTGATCGTCAATGGATACGAGATCGAGAAAATACAAATACAAAGTGTGTTTACTTGATACCAAGGTTCGGACTTAACCAAACTCGATAGGATTCACGTATCAAGTAAATAGGAATTAACATTTGTGCAATTTACTTTAATTATAATAACACAATTATAATGCGGAAATATAAAGTAAATGACACAGCAAGATTTTGTTAACGAGGAAACCGCAAATGCAGAAAAACCCCCGGACCTAGTCCAGAATTGAATACTCTCAGGATTAAGCCGCTATACAAAATAAGACAACTTCGTATAGTTGAGACCAAGCAACTAAACCTATATTTCACCTAGTTCCGTCTGTATTCCCACGCATCCAACATGTAAACAATTCACGTACTTGAACCAATTCCTTAGGTTTGTATTCCAAACAGTAAAGGAACAACAAATTTGTTTGGTATCAACTCTCTTCAACCAAGTGATATGAGTTGCGCAAAGGTTCCCTTGTTTATCTTAACATAAAATCCTTTTCCAGGTTCCAAGATCTATCTTATGTTCAAATGCCCAAAAGCAATTGTTAAGATTAAGCCAACAACACTCTTCAACCAAGTGATATGTGTTGATGCCGATCTTCCTCAATTAATCAATCCAATCTACCACAAGGATAAACCGATTATTAATTGGATCTCTTTTTCCAAGACAAGTATTGTGCAAACCAAAGATTATAAAAACACCAAGTAAGAAATCTTCAATATCTTCTTTGTCTTCAAATCTACTTAGATCTTCAATAAACACCTGCACATAATCACTTGGATCTTTTGTGATCAATCACACACAGGACGGAGTCTGTTAACAATGGATTATCACAAGATCATCTTTAGATCTAACAACAGTCTAAAGATCCCTGTCGAAACCTTGAACTAGTTTGAGTGAATCATATATCAGAAGAGAAGATTCTCAAGCATAAACAAACTAGGTGCAATCAAGATTCAACCGCCGTTAGTCAATCAAATCAATATGAAAACTAAATATAAACCGCAATATCTAGTTTCCCACCAACGGGTCGCGCTAGAGCTTCTCAATCCCAAAGAAGACTTTAAATTGAGCAGCCGTAAGAGATTTCACCTAATTAGATTACTCTTCTCTCCGATAGGTGACTTCACCAGTAACAAAGACAAAAGAGTAAGTCTAGGTTACACAAGATTAGTTTGCTAGAAATGCAAAATCAAAGTATTTATAGACAAGGAAGTTTGGACACCAAGGAATTTCCAAAACCGAAATATTCTCAAGATATTTTCCATATTTACCCAAATTCGGTTTTCATAATTCATGTGAATGCACTTTCCAAAAATGTGATCGAAATCTCCACTATGAGATATCTGTCGAAGAAAATGCTGTCCACAACACCATAATTCAGAAGGTAGATGAGTACGAGAAACAGAAAAAGAACACGAAGTGTTTTTAAACTTGGTGGATATCTGAATGGTCTCCCAAAACACCAAGGCCGGGTCAATCTTTGAATAAAGATCTCAGTATAGTTGCATTCCTGTCTTTATGGCTGTCCAGGGACATCTTCGATGATGGTTCCGGAAAGAAGACCATAAGAAGCGATCTCGTCACATTTTCCATAAAGTTGGCGAAGGGGGTGGTCCTACCTCTAGGATCTTTATTCCTTGGGTCATTGTATTATCATCTGGATGCTTTGGAGAAACAAATGTACACTTTCAATGGGTACAAGAAGGTGGAGTCATATATCCACGTTGATTTTCTTCAAGCATGTCTATGGGAACACTTCAAGAGTTACGCTCCTGCCCATGCAACTTCCCAGTTTGTATGGTGGTTCGAGAATACTTCGTTGGCAGAATAGACGTCCAAAACTCTGGTCGAGACTTGTTGACTTTCTCGATAATGTGAACGCTATAGATTTTTGCCCGTGGGGACCGTTATATCCTTCTGTGGTTCATCCAAAAACTTCTACCACCACTTCTGGCATTGTGTTATCTGGAGGGAAATCCATGAGTCCTGGAGAAGCCATCTTTCTGCAAAGCTGTATGTTAGGATACATACCCTCTCTCTTTTATGGAGTCCTTATTGTGGTTCCCTATAACATTTACAAGGTTGCACGCCAAATGGGGTTAGACCAGGGTGTTCTAATCCGTCGTCCACCAGCGCTTTCAAAAGATCTTGTTCCATCTATTGTCAATGCTGATATATTTATATCAGAGAAGAGTTTTCATTTTCTGTCCATCGAAAGAAGGCTAGTGATAACTTACAAGTATAAGGAATTTTGGATAGGTCAGATGTTAGCTTTCCAAATATTTTCTAAAGAAGTTACAATAATCCCTCGCGGCGAGCCATTTGTCGATACCTCGAAGAAATTCAAACGATTGAAGTCGCTTTCAGGTAAACAAACCAGGGATGATGCTACTGGCTACAGTCCCCATCCCAAGAAGCAAGCATGTGGTCTTGTGGTCTTCAATTCTTCTAATATGTAGGTATTAAATCTCTTCGATTTTTTAATTAGTTCTTCTTGAGTAACTTCCACTAAAGGTAATTCTTGTTTGTGATCAGGGAATTCCGAAAGAAAATGCTTTCGCAATACTGGCACGTGATCATAATGAGAAGTCTGGAGATATTGATCTTCAATCTGGCGATACTGATCCTCACAACGAGAAGTCTGGCAATACTTATCTTCACGATGAGAAGTCTAGTGATACTGACCCTCTTCAAGACAATGATAAAGATGGTGCGATCTCGACTGAAAGAAATAACTCCCAAATCGGTAACCTCAGTGAGCTTGTAGATGAGGTCGTGGCAGAAATTAGTCTTCAGAGTGAAAAAAACATCACGTGGAACGTATGAGAGACAACACCCACGACGGTTGAGGTAACTACATCCAAAGAATCTCCTAAACAAGCTCCGGCAACCAATAAAGAAATAATATGATCTTTTGCAGCTCAGGAGGCTTCTGACGAAGTGTTGGTGATGCAACCCGTTGTTCCTTGAGCTATATTTGAGCCTCCTTTCTATGCTCCTTATACATGCCATGTGCTGGTTGGGGGATTCAGTATGCCGTCTAAGTTCGAGGAGTTATATACTAAAATATGGAAGAAGCATGGTTACATCTCCACCTCTAATAAGCTTTAAAGTCGCTTCGCATTAGTCAAACGTGTCGAAGAAGCTTTATCTTCTATCTATGGCATAAACATCGTGACTGGGCGTACTATTTCTGAAGAGGTAGTCTAAAAGTGGGAGTTCCACCAGGATGTGTTCTTGAAGTATGAGTTTAACGCTTCCTAGTTCTCTGAAGGATTCGCTGAAATCCAGAAGCTACAAGGCGAAATGCGTGAAGTTTCTTCTGCAGACTGTATCGCTCGCCAGGAAGAGGAGATCGAAAGGATGTCTAATGGTTGAAGCTGGAACATGCCGTTCTCCAGAAAATGAAAGTTGCTCTTTCACAAAAGAGCAAGTTTCTGCTGAAGGACTTCCCAAGAATGGTTTATGTGGTCTACTTATGCTTTTCCTTTTTAGGAGTTTTTGAGTGATGTGAGGGTTTCCTTTCACAACTTGATTTTATGTATTGAACTAATATGTAATTAAATTTTGAATTGGTTTGTTTTGAGATAGTTATGTGAATGGTTTTTCTGAAAGATATTTGTTTTTATAAGGAATTTGCATTCTAATCACAACTAACGTGACTATTTTAACGATATCATTCATGGCACGTAAAG
This sequence comes from Papaver bracteatum, assembly GCA_023529315.1. NCBI lineage: Eukaryota > Viridiplantae > Streptophyta > Magnoliopsida > Ranunculales > Papaveraceae > Papaver > Papaver bracteatum. The sequence continues at coordinate 289,410 of JAJJWX010004158.1, forward strand.
TTGCAAATATCGTGTGAAAAGGAACACGTCTGAGGGGAAAACAAAACATGATGTTTATTGTGGTTTGCATCATTGTATATCTTTCTTAGTGGGGCGTAAAGTCCCCAGTAGGTTCTAAAACTATCTCTCCGTATATTTGTTTAATAGAACTTACTTGTTCTTCGAAATTCTATCTGCATGAAATTGGACCTTCCTTAGCGCTTACTTCAAGAAATTGCACGTGCTAATCTTCGGAGACAAGAGGCAAATCTTCTGAACTAAGATTCTTTCGGAAAATGCGCTTCAGGGCATTGCATTCACTGGTATGGTAGTGAAGATAACGGTGATAATGACAATATGTCGGATCTATCATCTCATGATTAGTCGGTTGTCACCACACATGATGCTGTTGGACTTCTCCATCTCGTACCCATACTTCCAATAATTCTAAGACTTTATTCATCGAGAATGGGAAATGCGGGTACCTTGTGCCAGGCTTTTCTTGTGTTGATGAATGTTGATGTGATATCTCCTGTTGACCTTTATATGAAGAATATTTCGAAGTCGGAGTGCAAGTATGTGTCAACATATGTGCGACCCTCTTGGTTGGTCATCTTTGCAGGGACGCAGCTGCTCTCGAGGGACTCGTATCGACATGAGTATTACTGTCAGGCAGCTGGGTCGAGTATTCCCAGCCTCTATATTCATGTGACTCTTGGCTGATTTCTCCTTCTTCGAGCAGTTCTTCGTTTGGATGAAATGTCGCGGCTGACTGAACAGATTTCTGTACTTCAACAAGGGTTTTGAGATATAAATCTCCCAGCAAAGTTTCATAGGCTGTCCCTTTTCCTTTATCTAATAAAGTTTTTGGCATTCCTGACAAGTTATTTCCTCTGTGGAATTGCTTTGAGCCTCCTTCATTAGCTAGATCATACTGCTTGTCTCTCCCTGGTCCCTTGGTGTGGCCACGTGTTCTTTCGGGATCGATACGTAAATCGTTGCAAAGATGGTCAGGAAAATCCGACTAACCTTTTCAAGAGGTGAAGATAGTTTTTGCTTAATGTGCTGGCAGCCCTGCATGAGTTGTACTGGGGATGCAGACCGTGGAGTGGTGAGACGAAAGTTGCCGACTTGGTCTGGCCGTACATCACCTAGGCATAGCTGGAGCGGTCTTGGAAGACAAGGCATAACGGATTGGAGGGGCAAGGTATGGCGGTTGGTTTGACACGTTGCTATTCGTGGTGAGGAGATCTCATGATCCCGCGTTCAGCAGCCTTGCATAGATTTTATTTGTGTAGACTGTGAAGTGGTGAGGTGAGAGGCGGCGACTTAATCTGGATACTCACCGTCTTGGATGGGTTAGGGAACATCATGATGTTGGCTTGACGAGTTGTTGGAGTCGGCGTGGCAATCCATGGCATGGACAGTCTGGTATGATAGGGGCCGCGGCAATGGAGTGGACAGATTAGCATGGTGCAGCCATGGAAAGGCGCGGTTTGATTGGTGGTTTGTCTTCAAGGTCCCAGTTGCCTATTTACTTTACTTTTGGCTCAAACAGGAAGTTCTTTTCTCTTCAAAAACCCGAGAGTGTTATGCCCACGAAAAGGGGCATTGCTCCTTCTGCTTAGGTTACATTACCGGTTTTGCTTCCGAATCACAGTACTGGCGGCGGGAAAGCAAAACACGAGCTAGCATGTCTCAAACACGTTCTTTCATGTTTTCTCACCAAACCCTAATTATTTCGCACGGCCAGGCATGAGGCCTTCCCTTATATTGGATGTCAGGATGAGATTTAATTATGATCGGATATCATGCCTTAACTCACGGCTAGTATAAAATCTTTCCTTTTTTTAGGACTGCGTCGTTCTGCTGAACATAAAAGATGATCTTGAACCCTTCTCGCATAGTTCGTCCGCGCCCATCCTCTTTACAGGTATCGTCTCTTGTTTTTCTTCTGATTCTCATTTTATCCTCTTTCTTATGTATGTTGTTGGTATAGATGGGGTGAGAACTTGACCATTTTCTATGTTCTTTGTAGTGTATGATGGGATCCTCCAGAGACAGTCATATCTCTAATCCTTCGAAGAAATTTTTTGGAATCGGCAAAACCAGTTTTCTTCTCATGAGGAGGCATTAGGTAGAATAGAATCTCTGTTTCATGAAGCTGGCGAAATTATCAAGCACCTTCCTTCTATCTATCTCAATGAAGTGCGGGCGCGTGTTCAGACTTTCTTGGGTTTGCTGAACATGGAGGAGGAATAAAAAGGTGATAAAGAGCCCTGGTGTGTTTAGAAGCTCCAGTGTTTGATAGGACTGGAGCAGCCTTTGGAGTTGAGGTCGGATATGGCGTCGGTGACATGGGGGGGGGGGGGGGTTCATGGTGGCATATGCTGGACCAGTTGTTGAAGTGGGTACCCGGAAAGAGATGGACGTTGTTGTTGTTGAGGTTGCTTCGGGATGGGATGTTGAGGTTGCTTCGAGATGGGATGTTGAGGTTGCTAATGCTAATGCTAATGCCGTCGAATGGAATCTTCGGTGCCTGAGAGATTATTGGGGAAAGTGCTTGAAAATAGCCTTGACCGAGGGGACTCATGTTCCATCTTTCGATGCCTAGTTTCTCCCTCTTATCGTTCCTGTTTGTCGCTTAGTCGTCCTGATTTTTTTTTTTAGACTCATATTTACCTTCTTCTTCACCAATTAACGTTCCGCTTGTTTTTTTTTTTTTTTGAATAACTGAATGAGATATTTCTGGTTGTGATATGATGGTCAATGGCTTTTTCAATGGTTTTGGGTTAGTTTGATGTATTTCTCCGAGATCAGGAAAACCCATTCGGAAAGAGATGTATTTTTTTTGAAAGTGAAATTCCGGAGAAGAATACAAACGGTGTATTCATCTTGGGGAAATGCATATATCAAGAGAAACTGTCGAAGGAAATACTAAAGGGAGAGTGGATGGAAAAGTACATCATTTTAGGGATGGGAAATCTTGAGCCATCGCGAGTGGACTATCACGTCTTCCAGCTTGTCTGTGTTGATGAGCTTGCAGTATCCTCCTAAAAGAACATCTTCCACCAGATATGGCTAGCATTCTCTTTCATTAGGAGAACCAATTCGAACAGCTATTTTTACTGTCATCTTACCAACTTGGAACGAGTTTACCTTAACCACTATATCTCCAATTGAAAACGGGTTTAGGCATTGTGTAACCAATTGAATCTTGGCCTCGTCAGTTTCGGTTGCTACTTTTAAGTTTCTTACGAACTGTTTGAATGGCCCAGCACTCCATTCACATCTCTTGATAGTGTTTGTGCCAGTAATTGCGCTGAGTCCCCATGACGGAATATGGGAAGAAACGACTGGTCGTAGAGAAGATCGTTCGGCTAGACTTACGATAAGCACGTATGTGTTACATTTTATACCCATATTTATATGAGCTAGGACTCGATATTATGACTAATGATACAATTTTAATGTATTTGTAGAAAGTACTAGCAAATTCGATCGTCCGGAGAATATACAGTTAAAACAAAAGTTAAATGGTGTTTGGGATGAAAACAACCAAATGTGGCTGGCCTGGTGATTTATCAGCAGCATTGATGTCATTTCGCGGCAAGAGAATGAAACAAGGATTTGAGACGTGGCAACTTTATTACCACATATCACTAGTGGTTTGTCATCAGCATATATATATTTCGTTCTCATCAAAAGAAAAAAACAAGAAACTTTCTTCTCCTTTGTCAAAAAAAAAAAGAAACTTTCTTTTCCACTCAGTAGCATATTTTGTCATCTCATAATAGAGACAGGAGGATATGAGAACATTGTTGAATATTCAACACTCCCCCTCAACACCTACTTTCCAACTTCTCTTTATCTTAGACGTTTCGGTCCCCTTCATAGTTTAAGGATGCTTCGGTAAATGGTTGAAATCTTCTTAGTGGTGTTTGCATCTTCTCCTTCTTAAACTTCATATCTTCTCAACTCGAAAGCTTAGAAACAACAAAAATGTTGTGAAGAAACGGAAGCAATCACCAAGTGGTGATGAGATAGAGAACAACAAAAGTGGGTGAAAATCCTATGAGTTGTCTAAAGAGTACAAGAAGTATTTTACTGATACGAAGAGGACCGCAATGTCCCTAAACTACGATGGAACCCGTATGTTCTAAAACTACAAAGAGGACCGCAATGTCCCTAAACTACGATGGAACCCGTATGTTCTAAAACTACAAAGAGGACCGAAATGTCCCTAAACTAAGAAGGGGACCATAATGTCCTTAAACTTCCGAAGAGGACCGAAATGTCCCTAAACTACGAAGGGGACAATAATGTCCTTAAACTTCCGAAGAGGACCGAAATGTCCCTAAACTTCCGAAGAGGACTGAAACGTCCTTAAACTATGAAGAGGACCGAAACATCCTTAAACTCCGAAGAGGAGTGAAACGTCCTTAAACTATGAAGAGGACCGAAGCATCCTTAAACTATGAAGGGGACCGAAACGTCTAAGATAAAGAGAAGTTGGAAAGTAGGTGTTGAGGGGGAGTGTTGAATATTCAACACCAACTTAGTCAAGTGTTCACACCTATCTAGATTAACCTAGAAATATCTAGGATGTCTAGAGTCAATGTTAGACAATTAACATGTGTAAAATGAGTGTTCTAGAGTTAGACAAATCAAACAAGAATACTAGATTGTCTAGTAGTTTGTTTGGTAAGCCTCCATAGGCATAGTTGTTAGCCTCCATAAGCATAGTTGTTAGCCTCCAAAGGCATAGTTGTTAGCCTCCATAGGCATAGTTCTCTTCTTCTTTTGTAGCCTATAAATAGGCATGTTGTATTCATTTGTAAGTAAGTAAGAAAGAAAGAATCAATCAATCAAAAATATCAAATAGATTGTATTCCACCAAGATTAATATCAATGTAGTCTTTATGCTTCCGCGTTTATGTTCTCCTCTCTCTTGTTCGATCTTTAAGATGGTATCAGAGCAAGGTGAGAGGGAGAGAGGAGAGGAAGAGAAGTTATATGTTTTCCTAAAGAGTTTCTAAAGTTGCAATAAGAAGGAGAAAGAAAACTAAAAAAAAAAAAAATAGTTGCTCAATATTCTAATGGTTATTGTGACAAGTTTGAAGCTAGAAGTCAGGTGAAGGAGAAGTTTGATGTCGTTTGAATTCACGGTGAAAATCGAGCTTAGGGCATGTTCTTGATCCGAGAAAACATGGCGATCGAGATACTAGTGCCGAAAAAAAAATGTTACCGATGTTTTTTGATGAGAAGAATCAAAGATGGTCATAAAGTCCAAGCTTGAGCTGTTTAGGGTTTGTTTGTGGCGTCATTGCTCCAAAGAAATCGAAAAAAAAATGGTTTATGCTTAGCATTTGGTGAAGGCGTAAGGATTATTGCTATCTTGCGACTCCGTCGCTTGTGGTTTTAAAGCCATGCTCGTGATCTTGAAGAAGAAGAAGAAGAAAAAAAAAAAAAAAAATTGAAACAAAGAAGAAGTTGAAGGTGATTTAGATGGGTGAAAGCCTCAAAGAAAATAGAGAAGATGCAGACAAGATGTTTGTTTAAATGCAAGGATGATCATGGAAACATAAGTGTGACAATAATTGTCACAGCGTTGCAAATCTGTTACGAATTCAGAAATGTGGCAAATCTGGATAGCGTGACAAAATTGTAACAGCAATATAACAAAAATAAGAATAGTCAGAGCTTGTGGCAGAAGCTTGACGAAATGAAAGATTGTGAGAGAATCTGGATAACCAAAGAAGTGTTACAGTTTTCGAACAAAAGCGTGATTTGGAACAAAGATGAATAGAAGAAGAAACAACAAAAAATGTTGTAAAGAAACGGAAGCAATCACCAAGTGGTGATGAGATAGAGAACAACAAAAGTGGGTGAAAATCCTATGAGTTTTCTAAAGAGTACAAGAAGTATTTTACTGATACGAAGAGGACCGCATCGTCTTCAATGGAACGATTCGTCATCATCCAAGCAGCTGCTACTCTTTTCTTCACATCTGCTGTTCTCTCTTCGGCGGAGTTTGAGTTCTTGGTCCGAAGCATCAGAAGATAGAAAATGCAGTCAAGTTTAGTGGAAGATACAGTTGAAGGTTGGGGTTCTTGGCATCGATTGAAATTGGAGTTTTAAAAGGAACAACCATGGTGTTCGATGGTGCAGTCAAGGGTGCATGTGAATCGGTAACAATCAAAATTGGTTCTACGTTTGGCCTGTGGATTCATCTTAGCTTTGCATTACGTTGGCTTTTGTACATCGACTGCAATGGGAGTTCAGCTGAAACGTTGGTTGCCGCGAGTGATTGAAGGTGTTAGAGGGCATGAGAACAAATGGAAATAATGGAGATTGGTTGTCTTGGATGGTTAGGAAATGGAATGTGGTGAACTGAGCTGTGTGTTAAGGAGTCGCAGTAGAAGATGGAGGAGTTGTGTTAACTGAGCCACTAGTATTGGTTGAAAAGGACGTTGGCTGGATACAAGTAAATGGCTTCGCAGTAAACAAGTTACATATAGAAGATGGAGAAAGACGCTGGTGTTGTGGTCCTAGCAGTGCTGGCAGTGGTGTTTCTCTCGAGTTCCTTATGCAGCAACAAAGAAAAGAAGACGCGGAAGTTGGTGCTTTACGCCTGGAGTTAAGAAATTAAAGGCTCGTAGGTTGGCTGAGATTAAACTTATGGAACTGGTTGAAGCTTGGTATCAACTGAAGTCGATGGAGAGAAGTTCCGCTGGATTCATGGTGCTGGTTGTTTGAGAGACTAAGAAAACAAAGTTCGAAACATATTCTGGCAGGATTGGGAAGAATTGAGAGGCTACTGGTGCTTAGAGCTAGCAGTTCAGGAAGTTGGAAAATTGGAATTGATGGTATTCTCGATCGTACAGCAACTACAACGGGAGTTCCGAGATGGACTGCATATTGATGGCGCTGGTTTGTTGTGGCATGTATTTCCATGGTCGTGTCTGTAACAATGAGTCTTTGATGTGAATCTGAGATGGAGAATGATGTGGTCGAACTGGAAAGTTTGGGGAAGAATTTGGACATGGGCTGAGTTTGCCAATCGGTAGTGGACTAGGCCTTGGAGATAGGTGATTTTGGCTAGTTCAGGGATTCCTTCGCAGGAGGAGGAATATATATTTCAGTCAAGAAGATCGATTGAGGGAGGAGGACGGCCGGATAGAGAGCTGCGGCTACAGACGGAAACGGGAGCAGGGTTTGCAGTTCTATTCTCCATTTCCGTTTCGATTTGCGATTGATTATCTTTCATTTGTTTATGGCTTTTGAGAAAGCCATGTTTGGCTAGATTTTTGTGACTAGGGTGTATGTTGAAACCACTTGGAGTTTTAGGCTATTTTGATTGAATAAAATTGAGCAAAAGACTATTATGATTTGATTAGATTAATTCTTTATATTGTTTATTGATTTAATGAAAATACAAGTTGTTGCTTCACCGGTTTTATATAACCTTTGTGCTTTATTTTGAGGAACGAAAATATATTTGTCTACTTATTTGATATTCCATGCTTGGGTTAAATCTTTTGATGGGGTATGCTTAGAATAGCCAGGTATTATTTGAGGACCTAAATTTAGTTCGTATAATTTTCTCGCTAACGAAATTTGATGGTGCATGCTTTGGTTTAGTCTTTTGATGTGCCATGCTTAGGTGTCCCAAATGATATTTACGACTCTAATACTTATAATAGGTGATGTCGATACAACGACCAATAGACAAATATTCATGGATTAGGTTTCACTTCAGTAATTGAATAGAAATAGTGGTGGATACCATGAAACCCTAGTTACCGATTCTTCCATTGGATTCATTTTTTTAGTTTACTTGAATTTTATTGTTTCATTTTCAATTCTAAAAACCCCAAAAATATTGTTTCGTGTTAGTTTTATTAGAGATATTGATTAGAGTATTTCCACCGCTCCCTGTGGGTTCGACCCGTACTTGCCTCTGTCTACTAGTTAGACACCATGCGATTGCGGTTATATATAGGCATCTCCGGATCCTATCAACTTACTTGGGTTTGGAATCCGTGAGTTAGCGCCAACAGGTCTTCTCCTAGCGTCCGGGATCCCTTGGTAACTCGTCGATGCAGCAGTAAGTGAGACGGTTTGTTGGAGATTCTTTCGAGCGTTGACATTGGTAGAGGGGATGTTCCCAATTTCTCCTTGTTGTCGAGCACCCATAAGTGCCCCAATATCATGTCGTAACCCAGCTCTTTGACAATGTGGAATCTTCTATATGTTATAGCATCTCCTATCTTGACCTCGAGGTTGATGTAGCCATGCGCGTTCAAGGCTTCTCCTCCCAGGTTCTTAATCACAGACGGGGAATGGGTAGCGTCTTGTTTCGTAAATCCCGCAGCTTTCAGTGTCTTGAAAGTAATAATGTTGAAGTATGAGGTCGCATCGATGAGCGTGTTGTCGAATTCAATATCTCTTAAATGGGATGTGGTCGGCAGTCCCCAGTTTCCCATTTCAATTCCGCCTGCTGGGAAATCTTGGGCCCTTGGCGCGGTTTTCATGGAGGGAAAAAGTCGTTTGCCCGACACAACGCGATTGAGAGCCGTGAAAATATCCTGGCACTGCACCTTGGAAAGGTAGAGAATTTCACGTACATGCTGCATCATGGATTGTATAGTCTCGTGCACAGAGTCCCCAGAGGCCCTACAATTCCTTATTGGAAGTGGGTCTCGATGTACTCCCTCGTTTCCTAGTTGGATCTCCCCTGCTTCTATCTTCTCTTTGAAGATATGCTTCAGTCTTTTGCAATCACTGGTTGGGTGGTAAACAAATCTGTGGTAATGGCAGTATTTGGGGTTCGCCATCTCGGCATCAGTTGGTGGGCGTCTGGGAGGCGGAAGTCTGATAACATCATCTTGAATCCATGCTTCTAAGAGATCAATCACCTCCTCGATGGGAAAAAGTAAATTCAGGGTATTCCTTTCGTTTCGTGATGACGCATGGGAGCTTTAGCGACGGCCTTCCATGGTGGAGTTGCCCATTGTGCCGGTGCTTCACGTTTAGGATGATAATATGTAGTTGGGACCTTCCTTTTCTCTCTCTCGTTTACTACGTTCACAGAGGATGGGCCGGTGTGAAATTGCTTGCTGATGAGGCGCCTATTCCCGCGAGTTTCGCACATGTCTTCGGTTCAAGTCGGTCTAGCTCTTTCCAATAATGTTGGTGCTGTCTTTGAGGATCGTCTGGAAGCTTTATGAAGTTCGGAGAATGTCTGAAAATGCAAGTTCTCTAGCAGGGCGCGGTAAATAAGAGCCATACCATTGATGCACATGTTCACCAGCCGTTGTTCGGTCACGTTTGGGTCATGACATTCCAGTGCATGAACCCTGAATCTCTTAAAAAAATCATACGGATGTTCGTTTTCCCACTAGCACATTCTTCCTAGGTCTGAGAAAGTAACTTGTTCAGACACGAAGAAGTACTTCTTGTAAAATGCGGTAACCATGCTACTCCAGTTGTGGATACTGTTCGGCGGAATACTGTTGTACCATTTATATGCCCTTCCGGTAAGTGATTTTGAAAACTCCCTTAGATGAAGAATGTGATTGTATTCATGCTCGCCTAGGGACTTCAAAAAATGGGAGAATGCTCACGTGCATTTCCGGTACCATCGTACAAGGTGAATTGAGGAGAGGAGTACCCTCTTGGAAGAGGGATTCTTTGTATTTCGGATGGGTAAGGAGGTTGATGCTGATGCATGTCTACTTCACCATCCTTGACTCGGTTGTGGAGAAGTTGCTCCAGATCCTCTCGCGTAACGAAGTTGGACGGCTGGATTCTTTCCAATGGGGTTCTAGCGCGAATATTCTCGTCCGCAGAGACGTGTTCCGCCGAGGTGCTAGCATCGGGGGTGTTGGAGGCATTTCAAAACGGCTCTGGGGGGCGTGACTCACGTGGTAGCTTCTCTGTTAGGGCCTTCATAAAGGTGAGTACTTATTTCTGTGTTGAAACCATATCGGTCTAGGCTCTAGAGAGAACTTCCTGTCGTTCCATCAAATCAGCGATGGTGACATAGGGTCGGCTTCCTATGGTTCCTCCGGTTTCTTGTTCCATCGGTGGGGTAATTGGAGTCTTAGTGGTGGTTAGAAGTGCCATGCTTGACGAAGCGTTAGGAGCGATAGCGGCGGCTCAGGCTCTGGTGACCGGTGGTGTAACGCCTGAAGGGGTATTTTTGGCGCTGCCATGATTAGTTGGTTGTGCAGGGATATTAGAGGCGGCGGCAGCTCTGGCCCTGGTGATTGGCGGTGTTACACTGGAAGGAGTATTTTCGGTGTTACCGTGGTCAGTAGGTGACACATCGACGTTGTTGGAAGTAACGTTAACACCAGGGATTTGTAATGTGCTGGTGTTCTCGGCAGCTGATCCGGATCTGAGTTCTACCATGTTAGGATAGGTATTTGAAAATGAAATTAGGAATCGATAGCTGATATTGTAACCGATAGATCAATCTCCCATTGTGGTCGCCAATTGTTTGAGGGTAAAAAACAGTTTCTACTGATTTCGGTAATTTCGCGTGTGTGGGTGAGAAACGAATTTAAACCCTAAAAAATGTACTACAAGGGAGCACTTTAGATTCGAGAGATCAATTTGTACAAGTCCGGCCTAAACCAAGAAATGGTCGTTCCAGACTTGCTTCGGTCACAAAGTGGAGGAAAATGGGTTGGTTTTGGGGAGGGAAGCAAGGAAAGTGATGAGACCAGAATAGTTGATTTCTGGAAGTGTAGTTGTGTTACTATGACTAGTATTAGAAAATTAGGAAGGCTAGCAAATGGTAAGCTAGCAAGTATTTTCTGAGTGTTGTATGCTCCTCGCTGAACTTGTTGTTCTGTGGAAAGAGGTAAGACCTATTTATACAAGTCGAAGTGAAACGTACCCTGGTCTCATTAAGGAATGGAAAAATAGGTAAGTAAATGGAAGGAGGTGGTAACCGTATGCATGGAATTGATGTTCCATAAAACCGTTAACACATGGAATTGATGTTCCATAAAATCGTTAATGCATGGAATTGATGTCCCATAGCGTTTCACAATTAACTCCCGTATATACTAACCGTCTCACCCTTATGACACTTCCTTATGATGGGCGTAGTGTACGCCGCACACTGTAAACCGCCAAACCAATACCCAAATAGGATCCCCCAGTTTGTGATATGTGTTGATATCTCGAATGTTTTTGTGGAAAACATGTAGCATATTGTTGTTTCCTGGAAAGTAGAGCTTGGAAGACTTGGTAGCTTGGTGACCTTCAACGGTCGAGATTTTGCATCTTAAGAGAAAATGTAGTTGTTGATCGTCGCACGCCTTCGTTCGTTGGTAGATGCATTGGTAAGGCCAGCATGGTGACGCGGCTAGGTTGGCATGGCATGGTGGCGTAGCCAAACTTAGGTTTTCGGGCCAAAGGTTACCATGTGTTGTCTGGTAACCTTGGATGGCTAGAATTTTCTCGTGATATTGAAGGGCAACCGTTGATTGTTGCATGCCTTCACTTGGGTAGCCATGTAGGGAAGGCCAGCATGGTGGCGTGTCTAGATTGTCTTGATGGCGCGGCTAGGTTGGCATGCCATTGGCATGGCATGGTGGCGCGGCCAAACTTAGGTTTTCGGGCCAAAGGTTTCCATGTGTTTTCTGGTAACCTTGGATGGCTAGGATTTTCTCTTGGGATTGAATGGAAACCGTTGATTGTTGCACGCCTTCGTTATTGGTAGTCGCGTAGGGAAGGCCAGCATGGTGGCGCGGCTAGGGCCAAGGCAGGGAGTGTTTGGATTGGCATGTGGGGCCAAGGGTTTGCCATGGGCGTATGGCGTGACTAGCTTCGCTAGGTGCGGTTTGGCTTGGCATGTGGGGCCAAGGGTTTTCCATGGGCATATGGCGCGGCTACCTTGGCTAGGTGCGGTTTGGCTTGGCATGTGGGTCCAAGGGTTTTCCATGGGCACATGGCGCGGCTATCTTGGCTGGGTGCAGTTTTGGCTTGGCATGTGGGGTCAAGGGTTTGCCATGGGCGTATGGCGCGGCTAGCTTGGCTAGGTGCGGTTTGGCTTGGCATGTGGGGCCAATGGTTTGCCATACCTTGGCGCGGTAGGTGTGGATAACATGGTTTGCCTTTGGCACAGGGGTGCGGATAGCATGGTTGGCATGCCTTGGCGCGGTAGGTGTGGCTGGCATGGTTTTCCATTGGCACAGGGGTGCGGCTAGCATGGTCAGCATGCCTTGGCACGGTAGGTGTGGCTGGCATGGTTTTCCATTGGCACATGGGTGCAGATAGCATGGTTGGCATGCCTTGGTGCGGTAGGTGTAGCTAGCATGGTTTGCCATTGGTACAGGGGTGCGGCTAGCATCGTTGGAATGCCTTGGTGCGGTAGGTGTGGCTGGCATGGTTTGCCATTGGCACATGGGTGCGACTAGCATGGTCGGCATGCCTTGGCGTGGTAGGTGTGGCTGGCATGGTTTTCCATTGGCACATGGGTGCGGATAGCATGGTTGGCATGCCTTGGCGCGGTAGGTGTGGCTGGCATGGTTTGTCATTGGCACATGAGTGCAGATAGCATGGTTGGCATGCCTTGGCGCGGTAGGTGTTGCTGGCATGGTTTGTCATTGGCACACGTGGGATTTAGGGTTTGGTTTGTCGTAACCATAATTAGTATTAAAAGAAAAAGATACCCTGGTAATTTTTCACAGACACATTAAAGGTTTTCAATAAATGTTCCTAGTAAAATATTATTACTTAAATGTCATGACGTCATTGATCGACTAGGGTTTAGGGTTTTACGATTTTAACTCTAATCTAAAAACCACCATCAACAACAACGTTAACAATATATGACCATTGTTCAAATTCAGCTTCTGGCTCTACTGCACCATAAACACAAGTGATAAGCACCTCAACTAGTCCGATTTTTGATTCAAAATGGCACACATTGAGATTTGAAGATAAAAGGTTCAATTATATGTTGTTATTGAAAGGCGAGGGTACCCCAAATATACCTCAAGCTATAACTTTTCCTTCCTATAAGTCCTTTCCCCGAAAGTGATTGTCCATGGAATGAGTCTAGACAATACAACAAATCGGTTCACACTTTGTGTGATCGTCAATGGATACGAGATTGAGAAAATACAAATACAAAGTGTGTTTACTTGATACCAAGGTTCGGACTTAACCAAACTCGATAGGTGTAGATGCATTTTACTACAAACTACATCCAAAGGATAGAAATATACGACTCTTCTCAAATGAAAGTAAACACTCAACCATGAACACAAGATATACGTGGTTCGGTATGATTACCTATGTCCACGGGGGTGAAATGATGAATCTTATTACTTCACGGTGTTACAAAGGTGTTGCTCTTAGTGGGATTTCCTTACAAGATGAACTTACTTCTCATTCACTTCTCTCTAATGCTAACTCGGGTTTCTCTCTCCTTTCTCTCCCAAAAATTACAACCTGCCTCTCTAGAATACAAGTCCCGCTATTTATAGGAGAAAGTTTATACAACGAAGTTAGAATGTTGACCCCGTTACATCTAATTAGATGTTCTATGATGGGGACGACTCACGTCGTCTTGTGCGGTCGATGCATCTTAGCTCCTCGCCTGTATTTCGTTCGAGCCAATCTCTTATGGTCCTCTGTTGACGCGATGTCGGCTGTCTCGATAGTCGCCCTTATGATCAGCCGATTTGTTCCACACTTTCTTGCCTGTTTGACTGTAGCTCCTCGTTTGTCCCGTCCCGCCTTATCTTGTCAGCTTTATCAGAAGTCTGGGTCAAGTCTTGTCCGACATTATTACGCCCGATCCACGTGGCTTCCTTAAATCTCGCGCTCTTTAATCTTTGCTCTATACTTCGCGTTTCTTTGTATTTGGGTGCACTGGGTCTAGGATGTTGCCACCTGGATCTGTAGATAATTACACCTACATTTATGCCCCTTCTTCCACCCGTGTGGGAGGCACGAGTGGAAGAACATCGTCTTAACCGCCCATGTCTTCGCTCATGCCGCTAATCCCGCCATGCAGCGCCCCACTAATTTCCACTTTATGACTGGTAACCGTCAGCGTCGGTTACAAAGTTTCTTCTTTAAATATCCCGCTCCTTTCTTCCTTCTTCTTCTCTCGCCCTTATACGTTCCGCTTTGTGGTTTTCTTCCAAGTTTCTTCATATCTTACGCTTCTCAAAAAACCCTAGCTTTCTTGATTTTCTTTCGTCCTTTTCTCCTCATCGATCGTTACAGTAGCTGCTGTCGCCTCATCTTTCTTTGTCGAAAACCGAGTTCTGCATTATCTTCGTTAATGGATTCTTCTCCTTCCATGGCTGAAAAGAGGTCTGTTGATGATGTTTTTTCCGAGTTTGATGTTCCCCCCCCTTGCTTCTCTGTTTTTGCTTGAGATCCTTTCTAGGTATGATGATCGCCCGATGAGATCTATTTTTGCTGATAGCTCTTCTTCTATTTCGTGCAGGTCCGAGAAAAGGGTGAAAGATCTTTCCGATGAAGAGTTCATTGAGCAGTTGAAGGAGACGTACGATCTTCAAAATTACGAAGTGACCCTTCTCTCGGGCCGAAACGGTAGTTTGAAGAAAACCGATATGAAGAAGCACGAGCAATCGGCTAATTGTGTGGTCATCACCTTGGGTCAGCTGGAGCTAGGCCTTCATCTTCCCTTATACAACCCTGATAGCCCATTTTATTATGAGATTTTGTCCCAGATTCGGCCTTCTCGTGCTTTAGCTCAATGGACTGGCAATACTTTCCGAATTATGAACGAGTGGAGGGATCGCCGCGATGGTCATGGTTCTACCGCCGAGTGGTCGACCTACAAGCCCGAGGATGCTCCTGAGTATACCATTGCCAATTTACTTGTCAACTATCGAGCTGGTACTTCGACCTTGGGCGATCTTGCTGGGTTTGCTGCAAGTCCTCATCGGGTCAAAACTATGCTCGAGGGTGTCGAAAGAATGATGCTGGATGCCGATCCTATCGTCCATGGTTCCAACAGGCGAGCCCGACATTCTAATGATCCGACCTATCCCCGAGTTCCGCTTCTTGTCCGAGGTCCTATCCTCCATGGTGACTTCCCGTCGCCTACTTTTCCCGCCGAGCCCTATTCTTTCTGGGTGGTTAATGATGACAAGGCCGATAAGGTACGCGCTTTTCTTGATTTCTATCTTGTTAGCTTCGGGCGTCAGTTAGTCATTTGTTGTTGTTTGAAAATCTCAGGTCAGTTCCACAAAAACTATCGGGTCTAGGAAAAGAGGTGCTGGCACAAGGGTTGAGGAAGACCAGGGAAGGTAACAAACATAATGATTCCCTTATAAGTACATGTACTTGCCCCTGTTTTTTGCCTTCACATGTTCTGACGAGACACTTGTGCAGAAACACCCGAGGCGCGATGATGATGACGTTTACGATGTCGACCCTACTCCGCTTAGGCGTAATCCTGGTAGAGGTAAAGAAATTGCTAAGCCACCGCCGAAAACGAGCCCCCTCATTGATCTTTCCGATGAGGATGAGTTGTTTGGAGAGACTGTGCCGGGTGACAAAGTCGGTGAACAAGGTGTGGGCGACCAGCAGGAGCCCTCGGAGACGCCCTCCGTAGAGAAGGTTGTTACTAGTGTTCCGGTGAGAGCTTCCCGTGTGCCCCGGTTTCATCGAGGGATCGTCTTCTAGCGCCGAGACTTGCTTCACTTTTTCCGGCCCGATCATGAATTCCTTGGGTGCGCTTACTTCCTCCGACTTTGGGAAGTATACTTTGGTGAAGAAATGTTGAATGTTGTACCTGTTATGGCGACATCGCCTTGACACTTGACACCGTGGTGAGCGACTCGGTTACCCGTATAGTAATGCCCCACTTCTGATTTCTGTCCTTAGTGTCGCTTATGATGCAAACTCGTTTGTTTGTGTTAGATCATGAACCGTGTACGCTTGGATGCCGCCAATCGCCTTCGAGATAAATAGTTGATAGAGTCTCTCCAACTTCAACTTCAGAATGAGAAGGGTCGCGCGAACGAGTTTGGAGATCAAACTTGCCGATGCTCAAGGTATATGATTCTTCTTGACTTGTGTTGATTGAGTTTATCGTGCCAGTATCCTGAGTCGGGTATCCTTCTTCTTAGCCGAGGTATCTAGTATAGGTATATACGCTACTTCGGAGTTTAGGATTCTGAAGAGAAAATGGGATATTGAGAAAGACCTTGTGGAAAATCTTCGTCAACGAATGGCAAACAAAGACGACAAAATAGACCGTCAAACTGAGGAGATTGCAAGTCTTGAGGACGAGTTAGAACGACATCGCCGGTTTGATTATGATCCTTCCGAGATGGACAATTTACGGGCTCATTTGGGATATTCTCAGCGTCTTACTGCCGAAAAAACTGCTTTAGCCACGAGTTTGGAGCAAAGGTTAAACGCTCTTCAATTACAGAATCGAGATCTTCATGAGGACCGCCGACGAATATTGAGAGATAAGGATGTGGTGGAGCGAGCTAACAACGATTTACTGGGCCGAGTGCGTGAATTTGATAAAGTTATGGGCGATTTAGAGTGGAGTAGATCGCAGCTTGTGGTTCTCCAAGCGTCGCGTAATCGGTTAATGAACGATTGGGCCGAGCATAAGAAGTATTGCCCTAGTAACGAGTTCAACGAGCAACATTATAACGAATTAACCATGAAGTTGTCCAGGACCGAGGATGAGTTGTCCAAGTCGGTAGAGTCGCTTCAGTCGGTGTTACTCGCCCTGTCAGGTCTCTTAGCCGATGTGTTGAGGCCATTTTTTAGATCCAGATCGCGCTTTATTCTTGCAAAAAAGTTAAGTTGTATCCGATGAATAACATCCTATACTTATGGTTTTGTAGCCGCGCAAAAACGTTCGCAGGAGCTTGATCTGGAGGTTCGCCGATTGAAACAGGTCGAGGTCGATTTGGGCTTCAAGTTAGCTGAGGCTGAGGAAAACGCTTCCCATATTACCCAACAACTCGAGGATGAACGGGTCGCCCATGCGGAGGAGTTAGATCAGAAAGTTCAGGCTGGCATTATGGACTGGGTGGAGAAAAAGAGGCTCGAGGTCGCGCAGAGGAAGGTCGGAGCGGCTCCTCCCAAGGTTTAAGCTTTCTTTTTGTGGTGTTGCGTCACTATGTTTCCCCTTCCATCGGGTTGTAAATCGCTCTAAACACTTCTCCCCTTTTTAATTTCCGCTACCTCGCTTGTTCGTTTTAATGGGGGTGATGCGTCACCGATGTTGTTTGTTTCATTTCCGTTAAACTTTTCATTTCGTATGTCCGCGCGATGCTTTTTGTACTTTGTTATCAGACGCTTGGTGTTATCGATTTAGCTTTTGTTTCTTATGTTATTCTGGCGATTGTTGATTGATGTACCATGCGATCGATGTGGTTTTCGTTTTGTATGCTGCTCCTCTGGGTGTTGGTTGTTGCACGAAACGATCGATTTGTTTCTTGTTCCGCATGTTGCCCCGACCGTTTGTTGATTAACGCACGACGTTATTTGTTTCGCTTTTGTTCCTGGTGTTATGCCCTGCAATTGTTGCTTTTATATGTTAGAACTCTAACCATTTCTGTCGAACACACCCAACAAGGAGGGTCATCGGGCCCTATTCCATGTCCTGATCAGGGTATCTCATCACTATCTCTTTGGATTCAGTGGAAGGGTATCAGTCATCCTAGTTCTAGGCCCGATGGTCCCGAGTGGTTATCGATCAACCGATCTCGGGAAAGTGGACACGCCCACTTGCGATGGTGGTGACCTTTCATATGTAAGTAGGCCACCTAGATGAGTAGACCTCGCGTCTAAACAACCTTTGGAACTGGTTTCCAACCACCAGAACCCTTAGGCTACCTCGGCACTTGCACACTGCCACTGCCCCGAGTTCGAATAGCCAGGCGACTGTAAGGCACCTCGGCACTTCCACACTGGCATTGCCCCGAGTACGAATGCCCATTCGAGTGTAAGTCACCTCGGCACTTCCACACTGGCATTGCCCCGAGTACGAATGACCATTAGTCGCTTGTGCCCTATCCCATACCCCTCACGGTTTCACAGAGATAGAAGACACGTTTGCTTACCTTTTTTTTTTCGCATTGCCCGTCAAGGATGATAGAGTTTCAGGAATCAGATGTTCCATGGTTTGAGCTCTCTGGTTCCATCGAGTCGCAGTAGTCGATACGATCCCTCGCCCGCCTTAGATTCGATTATATATGGCCCGCCCCATTTTGGTGCTAGTTTTCCGCCTTTTTTGTTGTTCTCCCATTCAGCTAGAAATTTCAATACCTTCTGCCCGGGATTAAACTCTCTTGGTCGAACGCGCTTGTTGTACTCCCGTTGTAACCTCCTTTGATAATTTTCCATTTTTTGTAGCGCCATTTCTCTTGTTTCTTCCAAGTCGTCGAGTTTAGCCAAGATCAGATCGGACGACACGTTTCGCCTCCACGCTTCAGTTCTTGTGGTAGGTATCATTGCCTCTATTGGTAGAATTGCCTCGGTTCCGTAGGTAAGCATAAAAGGGGAGAACCCCGTAGCTTCCCTCCGTGTGGTTCTGTATGTCCATAGGACGTTATATAATTCCTCGCACCAGTTGCCATATTCCCCGTCCAGTTTCTTCTTCATGTTATCGGCGATGGTCTTATTAGTGATCTCGGCCTGCCCATTGCACTGGGGGTAAATTGGGGTAGCTTTGCTCTTCCTGATGTTGTAAGTGTTAAATAGAAGATCAATGTTCTCGCCCTGTAGTTGTTTTCCATTATCGAGACGATGGCATCGGGACCCCGAAGCGACAAATGATATGTTCCCAAATGAACTTAAAAACATCTTTGTCTCGAATATGCCTCAGTGGTGCCGCCTCGACCCACTTGGTAAAATAATCCGTAGCCACGATCAAATACTTCCTTTGCCACGTTCCTACATGTAACGGCCCGACAATGTCCACTCCCCATTTAGCAAAAGGCCACGGACTTATGATCGAGTTTAACGGTACGCCGGGAGCATGGATTTTCTTCCCGAAACGCTGACATTCTTCACAAGCTCTTGTCATTTGCTTTGCGTCCTCGTTCATATACATCCAAAAGTAGCCCATTGTTTTTGCCTTAGCCGACAAGCTTCTTCCCGAGATGTGATTTCCAGCCGCCCCATAGTGTAGCTCATGAAGGATTATATGGCCTTCTTCCCTTCTTAAGCATCGTAGGAGTGGCCCTAGGTAGGAATTCCGATATAAGATCCCCCACCTTAACTCGTAGGCGCCCGATTTACTTTTGATCTTGTTCATCTCGGGCCGACTCTTAGGTAGCTCACCCGTCTCTAAGTATTGATGTATCGGCTTTCTCCAGTCGCCTTCTTTGTATCTCTCGGATGTGTTAACGGCCACCTCGATCCGTGCTTCTGGTGTTTCAGGGATAGACGGGTTAAGTAGCCTCATAATGCGTATCCCTTCAATGCTCGGGTCTACTAACTGTGAGGCAATGTATGATAGAGCATCCGAGTGTATGTTATCCTTTCGGCAGATGTGGCGGAATTTAATATCTGGGATTTGCTTGATGTAAAATTGGGCGAGCTCCCAATATTTTTGCAGCACTGGATCGTGTGTAGCGTATTGGCCCGTAATTTTCCGGATCACTAGTTGAGAGTCACTAGTCAGTCGAACCTCATGCAGCCCCATTTCCACAATTATCCGTAAGGCATGGATCACCGCCTCATATTCGGTGACGTTGTTCGTTTCCTTGAATTCAAACCTGAAAGAATGCACAATCTTCCTCCCCTTTGGCGTGGTGAACACCAACCCGAGACCCGATCCATATTTGTTAGATGCCCCATCAACAAATACTTCCCATCGTGTTGGGTTACTAGCGGCTAAAGGTGTCCGTCGGCCCCTCTTGTTCTTCTCGTCATTCCCGTATATCTTCTACCTCGTCCTCATCACTCGAGGGGGAAGTCTGCCAAGAAATCGGCCACTACTTGTCCTTTGATCGCGGTTCTTGTCTCGTATATCACATCATATTGTTTGATTATGGCTCCCCACTTGGAGATTCTCCCCGATCGCCCAGCACTATCCAAGACCGCTTCGATAGGCAATTTGGTGAGCACCCGTATTTGATGAGCTTGAAAATATGTTCGTAGTTTAGAGGAAGCAAAGGCTAGCGCGAGCACCATCTGCTCCATTATAGTGTAGTTCTTCTCTACCGGACTTAAAGTTCTGCTAGCGAAGTATACCGGCTTTTCCACGCCCATCTCTGATTTAACCAATACCGCACTTATGGCATAAGGTCTCGCGCCTAAGTATAAAGTGAGAATTTCTGACGGCTCAGGCCTTTGAAGGACCGGGAGGCTAGCTAGATGTAGCTTGATACTTTGAAAAGCTTCTTAGCTTGCGTCCGTCCATCGGAATTTTTCTCCTTTCTTCAAGATGTCGTAAAAAGCCTTGAATTTGTCCGATGATCGTGACACAAATCGTCCCAATGCGGCTATGCAACCGTTTAGTTTCTGCACGTCTTTCACCGTCGCGGGAGATGGCATGTCAAGGACGGCTCGTACCTTCTCGGGATCCGCTTCTATTCCCATGGGAGTGATGATGTAGCCTAAGAATTTTCCCGATGTGACCCAGAAGTCACACTTGGAAGGATTAATCTTCATCTTGTGTTTCCTCATTGTTTGAAAGATCTCTCGAAGGTCTCGGACGTGGTTTTTTGATTTCCGACTCTTAACTAACATGTCATCCACGTAAACTTCTATGGTATCGTGAATCTTGTCTTCGAACATATCGCCTACCAATCTATGGTACGTAGCCCCAGCATTCCTAAGTCCGAATGTCATCTTGGTGTAACAATACAATCTTCTTGGCGTGAAGAAGGAGGTGTGTTCCTGGTCCTCGGGCGCCAGTGGTATTTGGTTGTATCCCATGTATCCGTCCATTAAAGTCATCGCCTCGTATCCCACTATTGATTCTACTAATTGATCTATCTTTGGGAAGGGGGAAGTCACATCTTTCGGGCAGGCCTTGTTCAAGTCATTTGAAATCAATACATATTCGGACTCCCCTTTCTTTTTTGGTACCACGACCATGTTAGATATCCACTTGTGAGTAGTGGGACTTCCTTATTATTCCGGATTCTTGTAACTTCTTCAGCTCGACCTCGACCGCCGCTTGCAATTCTGGCGCGATACGCCTCATTTTTTGTCTAACCGGTTTGAAATTCGGATCAATTTTTAAGTGATGACAGCATACCTTTGGGTCAATACCCTCCAAATCATGCACTTCCCAAGCGAATGCCTCCAGGTTTTATTTTAATAGCGTCGTGAGTTTACTGGTTTCTTTGTCCGATAGTAATGCCCCGATCCTCACTACTTTAGGTTCCTCTATCGTTCCCAAGTTTACTTCTTTAGTCGGCTCGACTGTCGAGAAGTTTGATTTGGTCTCCCTGACTGGGGATGCTTCCTTTAATTGCTATAAAGGGTCTTGTTCTCGCGTTTCATGTGCTAGGACCGCTTGAGAAATCGCCTCCTCCAATTCTTTTGCTGCCTTCACTTCCTTTTCTTTGTTCTTTTCTTGCCTTTGCCGAGCTCTCCGTCGCTCATTTATTTCTATATCAACTTTCATGCATT
Source organism: Papaver bracteatum (assembly GCA_023529315.1). Classification (NCBI taxonomy): domain Eukaryota; kingdom Viridiplantae; phylum Streptophyta; class Magnoliopsida; order Ranunculales; family Papaveraceae; genus Papaver; species Papaver bracteatum. The sequence continues at coordinate 311,016 of JAJJWX010004158.1, forward strand.
GTCGTGCCTCCTGGGAGTCGCCCATAACTTCCTCTATTCCCTTGAAAGTCGGGAACCTTAACCTTTGATGGTAGGCCGATGCAACGCCCTTTATCCCCGCAACCCATGGGCGCCCGATAATGGCCTCATAAGGTGAAGCGACGTCGACTACACAGAAAGTGGTTAGTGTGTCGAGGTAGCCACCACCATCTGAAACTCTTAAAGTTACTTCGCCCTTCGGGATGGTTACTGTGCCGTTGAAGCCGTAGATATGGTATGTGGATGGGACGAGCATATCGTCTAAGAGTTTCATTCTTCTGAACGTGTCGTAGAACAGCACCTCGACTGAACTTCCGCTATCCACAAGAATCCTTCTTACTCCCCACTTTTCAATCAACAGTGTGATGATCAGTGGATCGTTGTGTTCCTGTCCGTTTGCTGGGACATCCTTAGCCGAGAACGATATGGGCACCGTCATCCAGGGTTCCATGGGAACAGAATTGGCTACGCTGAATATCTATTTACCGTCACGATCCCTTTTATGGATCCTAGTGGTGATTACTGGGCCGAGAGTGTAGTTTTTCATAGCCGAATGTGAAATGGTGTTTACGAATTGGTTTGCCCTATCGATGCGGACTTGATGAACTGGCGCATTGGGTGTTGCTTCCGGCCGAAGGGGGTGGCGGACATACTGCCTCAAATATCCATCGCGGATGAGGTGTTGAACAATATCTTTCACCTCTCGACAGTTATTGGTGGAATGGCCCCTATACAGATGGTAGTGACAGTATTCGGGATGATATCGGGTCTCTTGGAACTGTACCCCCCTCGATGCTGGGTAGTTGATGTCGCTCCTCTTCTCAACTTCCTTGAACACCTCTTCCAAAGAAGCGTTTAGTGGGGTATACGATCGGGCTTCCTGCTTTGGATTCTTCCCTTTGGACATCCATTCCCTCTTCTCACTTTTTATCGGGGGAGGGTCCGATCTTTTTTATGATCGCCTGATATGGTCGTCCGTGACCGTTTTAGTTTTAGTACCGACTTCAGCACTGGCTTCTTGTACCCCTCTATCTCTTGATTCGGCCTGAATTTCTTCCAAGGCGATGTAGTGTTCTTGCATTCTTCTCATCTCCTTTAAGGTTTTAGGTTTTTCAGAAAACATGGCAATCCAAATGGGGTCCGATCTCCCCAACGCGTTTTCAAACCCAAAGATGGCTTGGTCCACCGGTACCTTCCCAATTTCAGTACACAGTTTCCTCCACCTGTCGGTCAAGGTTCTCAATGGCTCTCTGAATCTTCGGGCGAGGGTAAACAGCTTGTTCATTCTTGGCCGAGGTCAACTGTTATGCATATAGGTCTCAAGGAAGGCCTCGACTAGCGCATCGTACCCGTTGATCGAACCAGGTGCGAGCGAATAAAACCAATCTCGCGCCTCGCCCTCCAAACTAGATGGAAAGAATTTACACATAACTACCGGGTTACTTCTCCATTGGATCAGTAACATGGTATACATCTTAAGGTGTTCGGTCGCATCGCCAGTTCCATCAAATCTAGAGGGGAATGAAGGTAAAGTACACTTAGGTGGGAACGGCATTTGTTCCAATTCTTGAGAGAAAGGCGTTTTCTCGGCTTCACTCATAATCTCGGCCAGCTTATCCTCTTCGCTTCCGCCCAAAAGTTCCTTGATTTTTGCTTCCAACTCCTTAAGCTTGGCTTTAGTTGTCTGATCTTGTCGCCCGTCCCTTCCTCGCCTTTCTTCATCGGTGGACGAGTCCTCGGTTGGTCCATATCTCTGCGTTGGGGGAACCGGAGGTAATGGCGGCTGACCTGACTGATTGGGCTGATTAATGTTACTCTGCCCCATCATGGGTGGCAAGTGATCGGATCGGCCACGATAACCCGATGTTCCTCGGCTTGACGACCCTCTTGATCTGGTCCGTTGGTTCCTCAGTTGTTAGTTCTCATACTCCAAGGCTAAATTCCGCTGCTGGAGTTCCCTCAGTGCCGCTTCTTGTCTCCTCTGACTCTCCAAAATGGCCAACAACGTCGGGTCCGTACTCTCATGACTGGAATGTCCATTGGGTTGGTGTGGCCGAGGTTGTAATGGTGTTGATGTGGGTGGTGGGGGAGGTATTGGATTGGTTATATGATTGACAGCTTGAATGGTTGTCGGGCCGATGTCACTTGCTATTGCTCGCCCCAACTGAATCTTCCTAAGACACTCTTGTTCCCTTCCCAAAACTTCCTGGTGTTCAATTTGTCGCCTCGTCGATTGCCTCTGAGCTCGCGTTGCAAGTGCTTCCTCATCGTCATCGGTGTCTGAAGATGTGAGTCCATCGACTTGATCGACTCTTCTCCGAGTTAGTATAATCTGGTGCAGAGGTAAGGTGTTATCGTCCCGCCCCAAATCTACTTCCTCGTCTACAACAGGCATCCCTCGCGCAGCTGCATGAGATTCCTCGGGCGGTGGTTGTCGACTGTTCCCTTGCCTCGGCCCCGTTATCCCTGGATGCATGTTGCTTCTAGTGACCGTGCGATTCCTCAACATCCTTATCGTACCTGAAGTGCTAGCCATTAGTTACGTCGCGTGATAAGCCGAGTATCGCCCATCCCTACGTCTGCAAATACGAAAAAGAACCCCTTACTTCGACCTGATTTTTCTAACAAAATGCACAGACAAAAAAGGCGAAACATTCGACTCTACGACTACTGTCACTATGCAGGGTCAACTTTGGTTATCATGTGGGTTCCGTTTATCTACCCTATTTTGGTCTTATGCTGAATCTGTGGCTGTACTCACTTCCCCGTCACTATCACTCCGTACGACGTCGCTCTCCGTACTCGACCTATGCATTTAAGTTGGTTTGTCCTTTGTTCTACATGCTCCAAATCATTGATCTTATGCACGTGATGCTTAGAAAGTACGGCAAGTAACCCCTAGAATTAATTTGAACTTGTACCAACTCCACTTTCTCGAGATTTAATTATGACCTTTCCGACGACTTATGCTACACCGTTGGCTAAAAATTATACAAGGTCGACAGTTCATTACACGATGAAACATCTAAAACGCTAAATTTTGGTAACTCCGAGCACCCAACTTCTTACCGTAGCTAAAAACAACTCGCTTAACGCTAACAAACACACAATTATCAAGAACAAACAGTCGTCCCTTCAAAAGATTCTTCACGTATCTTCTAACCCGAACTGTTAGTCGCTGGTGATCTCGTGAAGTTTCTATGTCAATCAAACTGTTGAAGACGCTAAGAAGACGCTGCTGCTACTATGACTTTAAATGCTCAGTAAATGACTCAAAAAAACCATTACTTCGGCCAACAGAGTTCATCGTAGATTCTACTCCAACACATTAACGTGTATTGAGGAGCTGTTGATCGTCTCTGAAGACTTTAATGGCAAGGTATCCGGAGATCTTAGTCGTGTCCCCTTAGTCGGCGCCAGAATGTAGATGCATTTTACTACAAACTACATCCAAAGGATAGAAATATATGACTCTTCTCAAACGAAAGTAAACACTCAACCATGAACACAAGATATACGTGGTTCGGTATGATTACCTACGTCCACGGGGGTGAAATGATGAATCTTATTACTTCACGGTGTTACAAAGGTGTTGCTCTTAGTGGGATTTCCTTACAATATGAACTTACTTCTCATTCACTTCTCTCTAATGCTAACTCGGGTTTCTCTCTCCTTTCTCTCCCAAAAATTACAACCTGACTCTCTAGAATACAAGTCCCGCTATTTATAGGAGAAAGTTTATACAACGAAGTTAGAATGTTGACCCCGTTACATCAAATTAGCTGTTCTGTGATCGGGACGACTCACGTCGTCTTGTGCGGTCGATGCATCTTGGCTCCTCGCCTGTATTTCGTTCGAGCCAATCTCTTATGGTCCTCTGTTGACACGATGTCGGCTGTCTCGATAGTCACCCTTATGATCAGCCGATGTGTTCCACAATTTCTTGCATGTTTGACTGTAGCTCCTCGTTTGTCCCGTCCCGGCTTATCTTGTCAGCTTTATCAGAAGTCTGGGTCAAGTCTTGTCCGACATTATTACGCCCGATCCACGTGGCTTCCTTAAATCTCGCGCTCTTTAATCTTTGCTCTATACTTCGCGTTTCTTTGTATTTGGGTGCACTGGGTCTAGGATGTTGCCACCTGGATCTGTAGATAATTTACACCTACAATAGGATTCACGTATCAAGTAAATAGGAATTAACATTTGTGCAATTTACTTTAATTATAATAACACAATTATAATGCGGAAATATAAAGTAAATGACACGGCAAGATTTTGTTAACGAGGAAACCGCAAATGCAGAAAAACCCCGGGACCTAGTCCAGAATTGAATACTCTCAAGATTAAGCCGCTATACAAAATAAGACAACTTCGTATAGTTGAGACCAAGCAACTAAACCTATATTTCACCTAGTTTCGTCTGTATTCCCACGCCTCCAACATGTAAACAATTCACGTACTTGAACCAATTCCTTAGGTTTGTATTCCAGACAGTAAAGGAACAACAAATTTGTTTGGTATCAACTCTCTTCAACCAAGTGATATGAGTTGCGCAAAGGTTCCATTGTTTATCTTAACATAAAATCCTTTGCCAGGTTCCAAGATCTATCTTATGTTCAAATGCCCAAAAGCAATTGTTAAGATTAAGCCAACAACACTCTTCAACCAAGTGATATGTGTTGATGCCGATCTTCCTCAATTAATCAATCCAATCTACCACAAGGATAAACCGATTATTAATTGGATGTCTTTTTCCCAGACAAGTATTGTGCACACCAAAGATTATAAAAACACCAAGTAAGAAATATTCAATATCTTCTTTGTCTTCAAATCTACTTAGATCTTCAATAAACACCTGCACATAATCACTTGGATCTTTTGTGATCAATCACACACAGGACGGAGTCTGTTAACAATGGATTATCACAAGATCGTCTTTAGATCTAACAACAGTCTAAAGATCTCTGTCGAAACCTTGAACTAGTTTGAGTGAATCTTATATTAGAAGAGAATATTCTCAAGCATAAACAAACTAGGTGCAATCAAAGTTCAACCGCCGTTAGTCAATCAAATCAATACGAAAACTAAAGATAAAGATAAACCGCAATATCTAGTTTCCCACCAACGGGTCGCGCTAGAGCTTCTCAATCCCAAAGAAGACTTTAAATTGAGCGGTCATAAGAGATTTCACCTAATTAGATTACTCTCCTCTCTGATAGGCGGCTTCACCAGTAACAAAGACAAAAGAGTAAGTGTAATGTTACGCAGGATTAGTTTGCTAGAAATGCAAACTCAAAGTATTTATAGACAAGAAAGTTTGGACACCAAGGAATTTCCAAAACCGAAAATATTCTCAAGATATTTTTCATTACTCCACCAAATTCGGTTTTCATAATTCATGTGAATGCACTGTCCAAAAATAATGATCGAAATCTCCTTGGAAAATCTTTAATTAGAAAATGCACATTACTAATTCTTATTTTCCATATATAATTAAAAACCCTTAATTAAAAAGATTCTTAACTTATTTAAATTCGATCTTGGGATTTACTTCCTTCTTAGACGTTAAGGAATATCTTTGAACAAAATAGAATAAGCATTAATGCACCGTGTTCAAATAGTGACGACATCTTACTCTTGCAAGTCTTTACCATGCTTTCTCACTTGAAACCAATTTACCACACTTCCAAACAAGTTTAGAATTGGTTCATCTGACTTTCAAGAACTATGTGATTGATCAAGTTCCACTGAATCACAACTCATGGGTTTACCACTAGTGGAAATGGGGGTTAAAATGACCCATATCCGCGACCCTCATTGACGGTCAACGGGCCGTGGACCGGTCAAAACGGTCGAAGATGTGATAAATTTCCGGAGCACATCCCAGAGGGCTAAAAACAGTCATTGTATAGAAAAATTTAATTACCATTGTGTCCCGATTCATTAACCCACACCGCGACTGATGAACCTAGTTGAATCAGTGCTATTTTTTTGGCGGGATAACTCACTCGCTTCCCTCTATTTCCCACCTGGTTATTGTCGGTGCTATATTATCTCCTTCACATCCTCTCTCTCTCCGTAAGTTCGTTCACAGAAGAGAAAAATCACAGACCACCCAAATTTCTTCTCCTCTCTCAGAACTCCACCATGGAAGCTTAATTAAGCCTTTAAATCACAAACCCTAACTAAGATTAACCTTTTACATCTCTCATTTAGGTTTAATTTTTCGAAATCATCACAGGTACAGTTAGGGTTTCTAATTGAAGTTTTATTTTTCTTTTACTTGTTGATTATCTTCATGGGGGTTTAACAATAATTGTTTTATTGATGGATTTCAGGTAAATATCAAGATCTTTAGTCGTAGTTCATATCTTCCTCAGGTAAAGTTTGGGTTTTGGATTCAATTTTGTTTTTCTTTTACTGGTCGAATTTGTTCAAGGGGCTTAACCACTACTGCTTTATAGGTTGATTTCAGGGAGATCTCAACAACTTAAGTTGCAGTTCAGAAATTTCATCAGGTATAACTGATTTTATTTGATTTGGGTAATTTTTTGGTTTATGAGTTTGAATCTAGTTTATGTATCATGTATTAGAGTTAGGATTAGTTATGGTCTGAGTTAGAAAAAGAAAGGAATGATATTTATGGGTATCATATATCATCAGATGGTCCACTGAGAAATAAAATTGCATTCATGTACATTTAATCAGTGATATGCTTTATGATGGAGTAGTTGATTTTGATTATAACTTGTCCTAATCCCTGCTACCTTGGTTTTGATTTGAGGTGTTAGTTTGATTTTAATTGCAAATGAAGGGTCACACTCTTGATTCAAAATTTCAGTCAACATGAGTTAGCAATTAGCCACTTAGCATAGCAGTAAACAGAATCATGATTTAGTGTTGTTGCTCTTGTTAGTATAGTATTTCTTTGTTCTTCCTTTTGTAAATTTGCATTGTTAATTGGTTCTTGTTGTTTTATTTGATGGATTAATATGTTATTCAATGTTGAGCATAGTAATCATTTTTAATTAGTGACTTCTGTTGAATGATATCTGATTTGTGATTGTTGTTCAAATTGATTTTTTAGTAGACAACTATGCCAAGACATCCTCTTCCTAGTAGCAGTCGATCTCGGCCTGCAAGTACCAGGTCTGCAAGTACAAGGTCTGCAGGTACTAGGTCTGCAGGTACTAGGTCTGCAAGTACTAGGTCTGCAAGTACTACTCCAAGTGCAGCTAATTGGCCGACGGATTTGCTCAATTCACAAGGGTCCCCATCAACTGATGATGGTCACATTGCTGCAAGTCCAAGTGAAGGAAGTCGTCATCGTGTGTCTTCGTCAGATGGAAATCATTCTCCGAGCCATGGTAATGGAAATCAGGATGAAGGAGATGGATGGCATGAGGCTTTTCATCAAGCAAATGATGAAGCTGAAAATACGGAGGAAAGCGGGATTAATGGTAACACAACATTGTATTTCAGTTTTCTTTATGTCATTATTATAATATGTTATCATCAAGTTCTAATTTGTTTCTATTTTCTGCAGATGATCACCTATTGGATATCAAGTTTAATTCTATGGGACAACCAATAGAAGATGGTTCTAAGAAATATGCTACCAGGGTTGGAACAATAGCGAGGAGTATTGTCCCACCACATCACGAAGATTGGAGAGATGTTCCTTGGGTTCTTAAGGAAGAAATCTGGAGAGCCATCAAGAATGAATACCAGGTACCTGAAATCATCAAATCCAAGGCTCTAAGGATGGCAAACAAATCATGGAAGAACAAAAAGACTACCCTAAGGAAATGGTGTGATCAATTTAATACCGTTGCTGAGAGAAAGAATAACAGACCAAATGGTGTGAAGAGAGAGGATTGGGATAAATTTGTGGACTTGCATGATTCAGAAGCTGATCAGATACTAAGGGAGATAGGGAAGGACTCAAGGAAGCTTCTGAAAGCTTTACATACTATTGGAAGGGATGGTATTGCGCGCCGTCGACATGTTATGGAACAACAATCTCCTACTGGTAGTGTAAGCAGATCTGTTGTATACTTGGCTACACATGTTTACAAAGAAATACCTCAAGAAGCACTTGAATTAATGGACCCCAACTGTTATGAAGTAAAATGCAGAGAATATGTTGTAAGTTCAAGTTTCTTATTTGGCTTTCATTAACTATCATATATTATTCTTTGTTGGTTTTCTTTGCAATTATTTTTCCACTTACATACAATCTGATATACTTTGCAGGAACAAGTAAGAGAGCTTAATGAAACTGAGCAGTATAGGGAGGAAACCCATTTGGACAGAGATGCAGTCGCCAAGGTGAGTGCACATGAATTTGTGTTGTTTCCAAGAAAAACAAAAAAACTTGTTAGTTACTATCTAGCTAACTGATTTTGTTTACTTCTTTGTAGGTGTTTGGAGTTGATGATAGAGGTTGTGTTCGAGGAATGGGAGGTGGGATATCTAAGACTGAACTACTTGCTTCTGCAGTTCCTAGGGAGCAGTTACGACAGCAAGTACTGCAGACTAGAGCTGTAGAAGATCGGGTCCGTAATCTCGAAGAAACTGTTGAGACACTAATGGACGGTTTAAGTTGCAATCCTAATTACCCCAGTACTTCTAATGCTCAGGTAATAACATTCTATAACTAGTTTTTAGTTTGCAACTCATAAACATTGTTCTAACCTCATTTTCTAGTTTAAGTTGTATTCATCTACTGTTGATCGGTTGTGTTAGCCATAATAAATGTGTTGATTGTTGATAATAGTTTGGACTCAAGAGTATGTTATGTATACATGGTGTTGTTTCCATTGTCATAAACTATCTTTTTTATGTATACCCGTAAAATCTTATTGCCATATTGGATGTGCTCATCATCTGCAGGGTATGAATGCTGGTGGTTGTCAACCAGCTGGGTCTCAGCGAGTAATTCTGAAGAACATGAGAAAGAGAGTTGTTGCAGTAGGCTATATATTTACCAATAGGCCTCCAATAGATGATGAATTTCATTTGGTCCTCATTGATGAAATCTGTTTACCTTCTGAGAGTCTCTGTGAAGGTGATGGAACTTTTAGAGATGTTTCCATAGGTGACAAGGTTATGTGGCCACAACAATATGTTATCCCAGTTGCTGCAGGCGGTGCTGGCTTTTAATGGATTTGGAGTTCTGGTTTTATATGGAGCTTTGGGACTTTTTTTTTGGGTATATATATACATGGTTGGTATACATGTAAGTTTTTTGGATATATTACGTACTCGGCAGTATATGTAACTAGTTATGGGAATCTCTTTTTTGAGATGTAAGTATTTTGGGTTAGGCTTGCAAGTTTGTATGGTTTTGAGTCTCATCTTTTCTTTATTTTTTTGTGATGAAGAAGAGATTCAAAACATGTAAAGAAGTGTCTTGCAACTTCTGTGGATATGTAGCTTCAGCAGGTTTCATAGCCCTGCTTTTATCTAATGAATGAATGTATTAGTATCAATTTTGTTCAGTTTTTAACATGGTTTCAATTTTATTCTATTGTTTCAATGTTGTTAAGTTTCATCAAGTCTTTTTCTGTTTTCTAATTCTTACATAGCTTTCAATTTTTTTCAGTCTTTTACTCATAATTCTTTGCATAGCTTCCAACCAACACTTGAATATTATTGGATGCAGAAACTTAAAATTTCAAATGTGTTCAAAGTTCTTAGAAACTGCAGATACACATCTCTTTACCATGAAGAAATTTCATAACTTCCATTCAGCTGAGTAAGTTACCAACCTGACTCATTTCAGACTAAATTATCAAGCTGAGAGGCGGTTCAGCCAATTCAGCTGAGTTAGTTATAAATCTGACTCATTTTTGACCACAAGATTCTTATCTAAATCCATCTGAGAGGCGATTCATTCAATTCAGCTGAGTCAGTTATACATCTGACTCGTTTTTGACCACAACCTTCTTATCTAGAAAAAAGAAAAGATCGAACTTTCTCATAAACTTCTCTTCTTTCTTTTTTTTCGTTATTCTCTCCCATTACCTACTTCTGCAAAACTTTCTCAGACACTGACGAAAAATTTGATCATCGAATTGATATGCAGCATTGTAGTTCACAACAAATTTATGAGGTAGTCAGGTTCTTCATTATGCGACAAATGCTTTGATTTCAGAACTCAAATTTCCATATCAAAAATTTGTTAAGGTAAATACTCAACTCATGTCAAAATTTGTCTGGGTTTTGCCTAATTTGAAGTTCAGTAGGAAAGTTTTCGTTAGTTTGTTCTTGGATTTGAGTTTTAACAGATTTAAGTGTATCTTAAATTTTGGGGTTTTGATTAATTAGGTCAAAATAAGTAATTATGTTATGAATCTGGTGAGTAGTAACTTGTTCTAGGATTTGAGTTTTAACTGATTTAAGTATATCTTAAATTTTGGGGTTTTGCTTAATTAGGTTAAAATAAGTAATTATGTTATGAACTGGTGAGTAGTAACTTGATCTAGGATTTGATTAATTAATCTTCTCATTATCATCATAGTTTTGTTGATTGAGTTTAAAGAATGGATCCCACTCTTAGCTCTCTTAATTGCACACAGATGATTAATTTTTTGAATGCTCAATACCATATGAGTCAATACTATTAGTTGTAAGTTGTAACTCCACTCTTAGCACTGTTAATTGCTTCTATTCTTCACTCATTCTAGAATTATGTTCAAGACAAATAATTGAGTTCTGATTTATTAGTTATCATAGTATTCTTCAATTACTTATAAATGAGCATTCACTTTCACCTAAGTAGATGACCATCCTTCTTTTTTCTCTGTTCTGGTTCTTCATAGTTGTGATGATATGTAATGTAAATCTTTCTCTACTGTAAATCCTTCTACTTTAATGCATTTTCTTCTAAATTGTGTATTCTGATTTGTGTATGCACTGTTTTGCAGATGTTTCGACATCGTGTAACTACTCCAAGTAAAGAATGGATGACTGCACCCAAGGGTTCACCTCGATGGATTGAAGGTGTTCAATCTTTCATCCAATTTACAACACAGAGTCTTGGTGAAGGTATCACAGAATTTCGATGTCCTTGCATGAAATGTAAGAATTTCCGTAGTTTACCAAAATCTCTAGATGATGTACATGGGGATATCCTTGATAACGGGTTCGATGTATCATACCGAACATGGATCCATCATGGAGAGCAACCTTGTGTTAATAATGTTAATGCTCCCACCTTACCTGCAAATAATGTTGTGAATTATGCTGCTGCATCTCATTCGAAAATCTATGACTTGTTCAATGAGGCGCATGGAGGTGTACTTGGTCTTGATACCCCTGATGAATACCTTATTGATCCTGATCAGCCACCGCCAGCTGCTGTTGAAGATGATTCTAGTAGTAATGATCAAGATAAGGCTACTGTCGAATGCAAGAAGAGGTTGAAGGATGCATTGCAACCCTTATTTCCAGGTTGTGGTGATGAACATACAAAACTGTCAGCAACAGTTGAGTTGCTAAGTATGCAAGCAAGGTATCAATGCTCTGATGTTTTCATGACTGAGTTATTAGGATATATGAAAACTATCTTACCTGCTGGGAACACGTTACCATCTACTTGTAGTAAAGCTAAGCAGATGATCAAGCCATTTCAGTTGCCGGTGAAAATTATTCATGCTTGTATTAATGATTGTATTTTGTATCGCAAGGATTATGCCAATGATGATAAGTGTCCTAAATGTGGTGAAAGTAGATGGCAAAAACCACCAGAAGGGAGTAGTCCAACTGCCAAAAAGGTTCCGATGAAGAGGCTGAGGTATTTTCCGGTCACAGAAAGGTTGCAACGGATGTATGGCACCGCGTGGATTGCTGAGTTGATGACATGGTATGCTAAGGTTCAAGAAAGTGCTACACACATGAGGCATCCGGTGGATTCTGCACAGTGGAAGGAAATTGATAAGAAGTGGCCTGAGTTTGCTTCTGAAAAAAGAAATGTTCGTCTAGGATTAGCAACAGATGGTTTTAATCCTTTTGGAATGATGAGCACACACAGTACTTGGCCTGTTATGATTGTTTGTTACAACCTTCCACCATCTGAATGCACGGCAAAGGATTTCACAATGTTAACCCTGCTGATTCCTGGTCCACTTGGTCCCAACCATAATATCGATGTTTATTTACAGCCACTGATCGACGAGTTAAATGAGTTATGGTCTGTCGGAACGGTAACCTACGATGCACATACGAAGACTGACTTTACAATGAGAGCAATGTTGTTGTGGTGTATACATGACTTTCCTGCATATGCCCATGTTTCTGGTTTGCGAACTTCTGGAAGATATGGTTGTCCCATGTGTGGAGAAAATACAGAGGCATTTTGGCTAAAATGCGGTTCCAAATTTGCTTATATGGGTCATAGAAGGTTTCTAAGAGATCGCTTTCACCCTTATAGAAAGAAAACATCCCAATTCAACGGATTAGAGGATTTAAGGGTTGCACCAAGACGTTTGAGTGGCGGAGAATTGTTCAACAAGACAGCAACTGCAGATAAAGAATTTGGGAAGTTGGTAAAGCGGCGTGCAATTGATTCTCCTTGGTCAAAGAGGTCAATATTTTTTCATCTCCCATATTGGAAGGTAAATTTTACATCACCTGTTATAAATGAATAAATCTCTAGTACAATTTTGTTTTGCATATCTAAATAGTCGAAATTTAGTTAGACAATTATCTTAACCACTTTGTTTTGCACATATAAACAAGACTTTAAATGCTCATGATGTACATATTGACTAATGATGTGGTTGTGTATATAATACCGCTTTACGTCTTCAAACACATGATCTGATATAGACCACTTTGGATTCTGAATCGTATATGTGGTATGTCCTGTGGTACCATCCTGGCGGCTTCATACGCTTGGCAGTAAAAAATATCATATGTTGTATGCTTGGCAGTTCTTATGCCATAATTGGTTATTCTGATTTGATTTACTGAAAAGAGGTTTTGTTAGTGAAGCTTTTGTTACTAAGTTTGATCCTTTGATTATTTGGTGTAATATGTTTTGTTGTTTATTATTCTTTTCTAACTTAATCTTATTAGTTTCTACAAATCCGGCACAATGTGGATGTCATGCATGTAGAAAAGAATTTTGCAGAGAATCTGTTTGGAACTTTTATGTGCCATAAGGATAAGTCCAAGGATGGTGCTCCAGCGCGAAGAGATTTAAAAATGCTAAACTTAAAGCCTAGCTTGTGGTTGACGGAAAGGAATGGAAGAGAGAAACTACCCCCCGCACCTTATTGGATGTCTAAGAAAGAAAGGGAAGTTATTTGTAAAACTTTTAGCACACTTAAAGTTCCAATTGGTTACAGTGGGAATTGGAAAAAAAAAGTATGCTTGAAAGAGTTCCAATTGAAGGGTCTAAAGTCGCACGACTATCACATCCTTATGCAGGGTTTAATGCCTATTATTTTAATGCATTGTTTCAAAAAACATAAGCCTTTGCGCGAGGCAGTTAGACACTTGTCGTTGTTTTTCAAAGTCCTTACTTCTAAGGTTATTGATCGTGCTGAGCTTCGTGTAATGCATGATCGTGTCGTGGAGTCGTTATGCGTGTTTGAAATGTATTTCCCTCCTGCATTTTTTGTTAGTATGACTCATGTGGTCGTACACTTGGCAGAAGAGGCATACCAATTGGGGCCTGTTCAATTTAGGTGGATGTACCCTTTCGAGAGGTACAGTCCTTTAGTCACCGGTATTCTTTTGGTTTATTCTTTTATCAACTCTGTAAACTTACAAATACTTGTTTACCAATTGTATATGCAGGATGATGAGAGTCTACAAGGTTCTTGGTCGCAACAAAAATTATATAGAAGGCTCTATTACAAAACAATATGGGATCAATGAAGGAGCGCGCCATTGCGCCGAGATCCTTCCCGATGCGAAACGAAAGTCTTTTAAGTGTCGTGGAAAGATAGAGAAGCCTTGTGATGCTTATGAAGGTCCATACCCAGTTGGTTCGCAAGGAAAATCATGTTCATTAACCAACTTACAGTACGAACAAGTTCGTTTATGGATTTTGAGACATGCGGATGAAAATACTGAATGGGAAGCGTAAGTTTATTTCTCTTACAATCATTTCATTACATTGTGAAAACTAACCTTCTAACTACTCGCGTATGGTGTTTTATTATTGGATTTGTTAATTGTTTTAGGTTCTAATATGCGATCGACGTGTACTTAATGAGTTACTTGCCAGCTAACTTTCATGATATGCACACCTCCTTTAAATTTATTGATTCTTGTAGCGTCTAGAGAACTGATTCTCACTGCACATGAGTAAAGATTCTACTAAAACAAATTTTTACCTATCGGTTATAGCCTCTAATAAATCTCTTTTATTATAGTAGTACTGATATTAATCAGAAAACAACTCTATGTGAGAATTTTATCAGAGTTTGTTAGTATGTTACAAATTGTATGTTACAAATTCATCGTTAATCTAGCTTGATATGTGTATTGTGGAAGTAGATTATGCAGACCTAGATGGAAATTGATAAGTTAATTGTTAATTTGTTTTATGTGACAGGAAATACGCTATATATCTTCGCAACTTTAACCAAACTCGTATGGGAAGGATGAAGCGTTTGGACTACATTCCGTGGATACAAGAACAAATGGAAGCCCATTCCATGACAGATTTCCGTAGGCTGGAAATTGGTCCTTCCTTCTCAGCAGTTTCGTATAGTGCATACTTTGTTAATGGATATCTTTTCTATACATCCGATGCAGAAAAAGGGTTTATTACACAAAATAGTGGAGTTATCATGGATGCTTGTACCAGTTTCAGAGCAAGTTCCAGAGATACTAACCTTGTTGATGATGATACTACATACTACGGTATTCTGCAAGATATATTTGAAGTGGACTATGGAGTTTTCACAGAAGTTGTTTTTAACTGTCATTGGGTGCGAATGGAAGACAAAGTAAAGGGGTCATATGTGGATCGAGATACAAACTCAAGGTTTGTCAACTTCGAAAGGTTTATGAAGAGCTCAAGAGAACCCGACGATCCATTCATCCATGCTTCTCAAGCTAGACAAGTTTTTTACTGCCAAGATGTGACAAGGAAGCATTGGAATTTGGTTTTGGAATCTACAATAAGATCACACCCCAATAAGAACGCTTATGAAGATCCATTTGTCTTTACTGGAGCCGCGAATGAAGCTTCATCAATTTCAACAACTGTTGGAGATGATGAGTATTGGAATGGAGATGCGCAGGCCAATGATGAGTTTTGGGATCAATATGTTGAGGTAAAAAATGTTATTCAGTTCCCTGTTTAGTTTAGTTTTTTTTTTTTTTTTACCTTTTTTATGTACATGGAGATTTAATCATTGATTCAACTCTTGATGTTGGCAGGAAACTACCTGAATGTGGATTGTGGCATATATGCAATCATAATGTTTTGTCGAGGTATGTATATTTATTAATCTTCTGACCTTGGTACATACATCCTTTATAAATCAGTAACTATAATTTGATATGCATGAATAACTTGATTGTCTTCGTAAAACGATATATATCATTCACAACATGGTGTTTTAGATCCTGATAGGGTTGGAAAGATTGTGCTTATCTTAGGCATATTATCTAGTAAAGCTAATAGGTATTCTCTAGCCATTAGGTATTTATAAAGGGCCGTGAATCTATATCCTGAAATAAGAATTCACATTGCTCTCCCTAAAATAGGATATCATCATAAAGTGCAGAAGCAAACTCATTGTCTCGTTATCATGTACACAGTTACAACTAAAGAGCTGTTAGTTGAGAGTTTTCATAGAGAGGCTAATAGTTTATGTGACATGTATGAGACGTATAAAAGCAATGTTGTTGTTATCTCTTTTATCTTGTGTGAGGTGGTTGCTGCTTATAACAAATAACAAAAATAAGCTGCTCCTATTCATATATTATCGTGGTTTTTGATGCCTTCCAAGTTCCAAAAGTCTGTCGCACCTAATTCGTTTGGCCTGTAGGAGAAACGTGGAGCATATAGTTGTTTCCCAATATATCAACAGATATGTTGGTAGCTATGCATTTTTCTAGTCTCTTCAATTAGATCATGCCTGAAGAGTTCAGTGCAGAATTTTTTTATAAGAGATTAATAGTTATGTTTGTTCCGTTATGTCGATGTTGGACAGAGTCAGGTAAAGAGATTGACATCATATTAGTTAGGATACCCACCTTTATAGATCATTGTCTTATGGAATGCAGAAGTATTTGTACATGGTAATTAATCCCAAATCTGTGAACTTCCCTCCTCTAAAATGTTACTATGGTATGCATAATGACCTCCCACATTAATCAGTTGATAGATTTTGCTGTGCAGGTACACCATTATGAAGTAGGAACAAGTTCTTCATCATCAGAGTTTATATCTTACTGTTTTCGTTCATCGTTTTGTATACATGTCCTGTAACTCAGTTCTTTTTCTTGTAAGGTTACATTGGTCAGAACTCCAGAATTTAATCTTTTTGTGTAATTCAAACCAATGAATCAATGATTAATAAATTGAATGATTGTTGGTGTGCAAGTTTAATTTGTTCTCATTTGAATTAAAATTTGAGTTTCATTCGAATTTGGTTTTGAGTTTCATTTGAATTTGGTTTTGAGTTTCATTTGAATTCAAATTTGATTTTCATTTCTGTTTAATTTCAGATTCAGTCAGGCCAGACAGCAATCTGAATCTTTTTTTTTATATTAAGAATTATATCCACGACTGACTGAAGACAGTCATAAAGTTTTGACCGTTATAATCGGTCGTTCATATAAGATTTTAAACGACCCCCAGAGACACGTCATAGTTAAAAAAGACGCTCAAACAGCGACCCTTTCTTCGACCGACAAAGCAAGTCATAGATATGAGTTAAATGACTTGCTTTGTCGGTCGCAAAACAGGTGATTTCCACTAGTGTACGGTTCTACCAAAACAAGTTTCGGTTCTACCTCCATGTGAGTACTGTGCATAGTTACACTAGCTTACCAAAGATACGGCTGACTAGGTACTAGGATCGGTTCCCCATATATATTTGGTATCTAACTTGTATGCATTGCACATGTCCATATGATCGGTTCCCCCTTCCCAAAAACTTGTTGCACATGTTCATAGGATCGGTTCCCCTTTCTTCCATAAACCTTGCTGCACCTCATACATGGATCGGTTCCCTTTGTGATGCACTTCACCTCTTACTAGGATCGGTTCCCCTCTTCCCAGTAATAAGTTCAGACATACACAACCCGATCATACCCCAGGTGATTACTTAATATCGGTTTCACTAATAAAAGTCATACCAATACATAAGTCAGGCCTCATGTGAATAGTTCTACCAAGAACATAAACAAGTCGTGAGCGGTTATACTAATCACACATATTGGTCGTTCATAAGATATGCAATGAAGAACAGCCCCAATAACGCCTGGCGATTTCCTTTTCGGTTCACAACACATATCATGAACTTACTTCCTTAGAACACATGTAAACATTCTTCCCTAGGATGAAATCCTCACCTCATACCCATACATAATCACAATAGCATTCCTACGATTATGTCGATGTCTTATATACAAAGTTTAATGGTTAAGCAAGAAACTTCATATTGTATTCCTTAATAGTATGTCTATCTAGAGTGTTCATGCTTCACAGTTTTATGTTTTCAATATGCACAACTTGAAAGATATGTTAGGGAATGAAACAATTCAAGTCAAATATCACTAACCTCAAGTGGAAGGATGATGTTGTCGTTGTAGCTCCGCACTTCTTCACTTCTTCAAGTCTTCGCAATACTTGTAATGTCTTACCCTAATACTTTCAAGCTAACCTATACGAAGTTGACTCTAGTACATTCAAATCAAGCGACTCTTGAATGAGTTTTGCTTCACTAAAATATGTCAACCCACCTTAACATACCAACGCTTGGTGGGTTGAACCGAGCAATGCTCTAACAATCTCCCCCTTTGTCAATTTTAGTGACAAAACTCTTAAAATCATATGGATAAACAAATTATAGCAATTTATTACACATACGCTTGATTCCCTAATCCACAACACATTACCTGCATTCATTCAATCCTCCAAAATGCAGTAGCTGCACTATAATAACAAAGCTTATACTCCCCCTAAAGGTGAGCTAGGTAGATTTTCAATCTGCACATCTTTGTTATCCTATTCATATGATATGTTACCCCCCTTAGTTTATGTTTTTCCTCATTCGTTAGATAAACGTTCAAGCACCATTGTCCTCTTCCCTAGTGACACATATCAACCATAAATTGATACCAGCATCACTTTTTTACTCCATATATTTCTCCCCCTTTTTGTCACAAAAATGACAAAGAAGCGAACAAATAAAGGACAACACGAAAAGGATCTTACAAATCTCAAAATAGACTTGGAACCTATTGAGTCAAGCATGAGGGTTTTACACACCATTTTTGATAACCAATATCAAAACCGAAGCTACAAGTAATTACGTTTTGATATGTTATCATGGAAATAATTTCCCGAAGCAATTTTCCCAACTAGTTTAGCAAACCAAAAATCAACTAATCAACTTAGTTCCTTTGCTAAACCGATTGTATAAATACAACTGCTTCATTCGATAAGACCAAAACAAAGATAAACTTCATTTTTCTCATCAGGTTCTAATTATCTATATAACTTAGACCTTTAGATTTCGAACAAGCCAAATACTAGGTTAGTTAACTAGCATTTCCTTATTTAGGCTTTCGGCTAGACTTAAATAAACGAAACCTCAACTTTGATAAGTCTAACTAAGATCAGAATTAACTTATCTTAGCTTATCCGGAATCGAATTGGATTGGACTAAACAACTCGTCCCGTAAACATATTCATTCGTTAAGCCATAAATAATTCATACAAACCAATAAATCAACTTGCATAATTATTCACCTCAACCGGATACAATAGAAACAACATATATAAACCAAAGTTTCACTATTGCACCGAAATTTTGTAAGCTTAAACAATTGATACTATGCAATAAAGCAAAATAACAATTGTTTTACTTAACTGGAAGCAGTTGAATTAACATAGACATTAAAACACCGCAATTGCACCAAATTTTGTAAGCCTAAACTATTGATATCACACAACAAATCAAGATAACAAAAGTTTTACTTAACCGGAAACAATTGAATCACACACATCCATACATTCATAATGGAATAAACACATCAATTGTACCAACAATTTCTTTTAAGAAAAAGAAATATATATATCAAATAAAAATAAGCTTTTCTTAAAACATGAAAACAATTAACTAACAAGATTGTTACCTCAATTTCGCATCCAATTTATCCAAATATGATTCCATCGCTTTCTTCTTCCGGTAGAATTGATATCGAAATACCATCATGTTGTCATTCTTATGCCAAAAAATAAAATAATAACAACAACCAACCTTTACCAGAGAAAGGTTGAAAATCGTTTTTTAACAATTGCAAGCAAAAGTTGAAAACCGTCGAAACACATATGCTTTTATGTTAAACCAAAACCGATTCAACATATTGTGACTTTTTCACATATTGTTTCTACAGGAATCCATCATGATCCTTTGATAAAGCCTACCAACTTGGGCTAGAACTTAATCCTTCTAAATCAAAAAGTCACCCAAACCATAAGGGTTCACAACATCATATGAGATCGAATATTAAGGTCATGAAAACCGTAATCAAACATCCCATAAACACAAATGCAATACACCATAAATTTTCAACAAAGAATCAAGTATTGCAACTAACACTATCTTGTAGGGAATTGAATTGCGAAAACAACGCAAAAAGAATGAGGTTATTCCGAGTTCGGATGAAGAAGTTATGGGCAAAACAGTTTTACAATTTTTCTTATGGGGACCTCTCCATAGGATCGGTTCCCCCCATTGCACCTCTCCATAGGATCGGTTCCCCCAAAGTGTTACTTGTGACGGATCACAACACTAAATTGTTTTTGATATAACTTTTGCATACGATGTCCGAATTCAGTGATTTTTGACTCGTTTTAACCAAAAAAGCAAGAGCTACAAATATATGATCAGTATATATCAACATCATAAACTCACAATTACCGTTTCCTTCAAAACCCAAATATAGATAGAGAAATCATGAGTATAGAAGAAAAGAAATCTCCTAAAGATATTAATTAGTCATATAATAATTGAGAGATCATGTGCTCAGTTTCATGTGCCTCCTCACCTTTCAAAATTGATCACCAAGGTGAGCATGCACATTCTAACACAACTAGGTTGTGTTAAGTTCAGTCTTGTCTTATTCGTCACGAGTGACTAAGACAGAAACATTCTTGACCTCTTGCTTGGTTTGTTTTCTCTTGTTCCATATCTTGTTTTTATTCTTTGACTTGTGATGAAGAGTGTCATTATCACAACCTTTACTAGTACAAGAGATTTCAGACATAATGTCTTTCTTTAGCCTTTTAAAAAGACTCTTGTAATTATTGTCGCCAACAATTAACAACTGAGAGTCATTATTGTGACTAACTTTTGGTCCCTTATTGGCTATGGAGGACTTAGGAAACCATTTAGAGTTGGGTTTCGTAGGAGCAGCTTTCTCCTTCATACCACTAGGATCAATGTCCCTTTGAATATTTTGCGAAACACCCTTTCTCCAATTTGGAACATCAGATCTTGTTTTTGCATTTAAAAAGTCATCTCTCTTTATATAATTGGGTCTTTTATGAAATGACCTTGACGAGTGATATGAAAAATTTAAACTATTATTATAATAATTATTTTGCCTAAACTTAGGACAATATCGATCTGAGTTCCTTTGGGTAGCAATCTTATCCAATTCGTTTGATACAAAAGAAAGTGCATCTTGCATTTTACGAACTTTGCATCCCCATTGCAAGTGTCCTTTAATACCACAATAATAACAGTGCTTAGTATAAATATACGAAGTATGAGTTTTAGTGTTACCTTTTGGTGGATCCTCTTGCATTGAAGCTTGAAGAGTTTTCTTCTTCTTCTTCTTATCCTTGTTCAACGTTGTTGATTTCTTGACATTAACAGAAGTGCTCTCGTTGATTGTTGCTGGTTGAACACAATTCTTAGGCATGAATGGCTTTACTTCTTTACAAGAAATAGTATCATTTTTGACAACAGTGGTAGCCTCTGGTTGGGAAGAATTGGTAGCTTTAACAAATTTTACCTCTTTGTTAATATTTAAAGCATCTATTCCCATATACCCCAATCATCGTGTATCACGATGATTTCTACCTGCTTCTAACATTGAGGTTAACTTGTTTGAGCTTTCATTGGATTTTTTCAGTTCCAAATTTTCTTCTTCCAACATCTTGATTTTATCAAGAGCACTGGATAGATCAGCCTAAAGGTGTTTTTCTCGTGAAAGATATACACCTTCTTTCTCTTCAAAACTCCCTGGTTGAGAATTAACCCTTGCTTCAGATTCAACAAGTTTCTTTTTCGACAAAAAGAGATCTCTTTGAAGAACTTCACATTCTAATTTCTTAGAATTTAACTCGTCTGTACGATCTTTAAGAAGAGAATCACCGATGCGGAAACCCATATAATATCCTTGAAAAACCCTCTTCAATTTCTTGTTCTCACGGCAAAGAGGAGTCATAAAACCAAGAAAATCTGAAGTTCTCAGTTTTTCATTTTTGAAAAGATCCAGCAGTTTAGAGTATTCTGAGATATCCTCTTCTACTTCTTGTTCAAAATCTGAGTCATCATCATCGGAAATTTCATCTAACATTTCTTGTAGACGTATTTTCCAGTCGTCATCGGTTTCTACATTATTAATAAGATTACTTATCTCGCAGAATCTCTAGGGATGATTTCTTCAGACATTGAATCGTAGATCCCATCATCAAGTTTCAATTCAAAACTCTTGATGTCTTGATTTACGTTAAATGAATTATTTATTAGATTCAATTCTTATAGGATGGATCGCACCAAACATAGATTGTTAGATTTTTTCGTGTTTGCCTGCTCTGATACCAATTGAAAAGGCAAGGGTACCCCAAATATACCTCAAGCTATAATTTTTCCTTTCTATAAGTCCTTTCCCTAAAAGTGATTGTCTATGGATTGAGTCGAGACAATACAACAAATCGGTTCACACTATGTATGATCGTCGATGGATACGAAATCGAGACAATACAACTACAAAGTGTGTTTACTTGATACAAAGGTTCGGACTTAACCAAACTCAATAGGATTCATGTATCAAGTAAATAGGAATTAACGTTTATGCAATTTACTTTAATTATAATAAAACAATTATAATGCGCAAAATATAAAGTAAATGACACAACAAGATTTTGTTAATGAGGAAACCGCAAATGCAGAAAAACCCCGGGACCTAGTCCAGAATTGAATACTCTCAGGATTAATCCGCTATACAAAATAAGACAACTTCGTATAGTTGAGACCAAGAAACTAAACCTATAGTTCACCTAGTTTCGTCCGTATTCCCATTCTTCCAACCTGTAAACAAGTCACGTACTTGGACCAATTCCTTTGGTTCGTATTCCAAACAGTAAAGGAACAACAAATCTGTTTGGTATCCACTCTCTTCAACCAAGTGATATGAGTTGTGCAAAGGTTCCCTTATTTATCTTAACATAAACTCCTTTTCCAGGTTCCAAAATCTATCTTATGTTCAAATTCCCAAAAACAATTGTTAAGATTAAGCCAACAACACTCTTCAACCAAGTGATATGTGTTGATGCCGATCTTCCTAAATTAATCAATCCAATCTACCACAATGATAAACCGATTATTAATTGGATCCTTTTTTTCCCAAACAAGTATTGTGCACACCAAATATTTTAAAAGCCAAGTTAGAAATCTTCAATATCTTCTTTGTCTTCATATCTTCTTAGATCTTCAATAAACACCTGCACACAATCACTTGAATCTCTTGTAATCAATCACACACAGAACGGAGTCTGTTAACAATGGATTATCACAAGATCGTCTTTAGATCTAACAACAGTCTAAAGATCCCTGTCGAAACCTTGAACTAGTTTGAGTGAATCTTATATCAGAAGAGAAGATTCTCAAGCATAAACAAACTAGGTGCAATCAAATTTCAACCACCGTTAGTCAATCAAATCAATACGAAAACTAAAGATAAACCGCAATATCTAGTTTCCCACCAATGGGTCGCGCTAGATCTTCTCAATCCCAAAGAAGACTTTAAATTAAGGGGCCATAAGAGATTTCACCTAATTAGATTACTTTCATCTCCGATAGGCGACTTCACCAGTAACAAAGACAAAAGAGTAAGTCTAATGTTACGCAGGATTAGTTTGCTAGAAATGCAAACTCAAAGTATTTATAGACAAGGAAGCTTGGACACCAAAGAATTTCCAAAACCGAAAATATTCTCAAGATATTTTTCATTACTCCACCAAATTCGGTTTTCATAATTCCTGTGAATGCACTGTCCAAGAATAATGATCGAAATCTCCTTGGAAAATCTTTAATTAGCAAATGCACATTACTAATTCTTATTTTCCATATATAATTAAAAACCCTTAATTAAAAAGATTCTTAACTTATTTAAATTCGATCTTGGGATTTACTTCCTTCTTAGCCGTTAAGGAATATCTTTGAACAAAATAGAATAAGCATTAATGCACCATGTTCAAAGAGTGACGACATCTTACTCTTGCAAGTCTTTACCATGCTTGCTCACTTGAAACCGATTTACCACCCTTCCAAAAAGGTTTAGAATTGGTTCATATGACTTTCAAGAACTATGTGATTGATGAAGTTCCACTCAATCACAACTCATGGGTTTACGGTTCTACCAAAACAAGTTTCGGTTCTACCTCCATGTGAGTATTGTGCATAATTACACTAGCATACCAAAGCTACAGCTGACTGGGTACTAGGATCGGTTCCCCACATATATTTGGTATCTAACTTGTATGCACTACACATGTCCATAGGATCGGTTCCCCCTTCCCAAAAACTTGTTGCACATGTTCATAGGATCGGTTCCCCTTTCTTCCATAAATCTTGCTACACCTCATATAAGGATCGGTTCCCCTTGTGATGCACTGCAACTCTTACTAGGATCGGTTCCCCTCTTCCCAGTAATAAGTTCAGACATACACAACCCGATCATACCCCAGGTGATTACTTAAGATCGGTTTCACTAATAAAAGTCATACCAATACATAAGTCAGGCCTCATGTGAATAGTTCTACCAAGAACACAAACAAGTCGTGAACGGTTATACTAATCAGACATATTGGTCGTTCATAAGATATGCAATGAAGAACATCCCTAATAACGCCTAGCGATTTCCTTTTCGGTTCACAACACATATCATGAACTTACTTCCTCAGAAAACATGTAAACATTATTCCCTAGGATGAAATCCAAACCTCATACGTATACATAATCACAATAGAATTCATACGATTATGTCGATGTCTTATATACAAAGTTTAATGGTTAAACAAGAAACTTGATATTGTATTTCTTAATACTATGTCTATCTAGAGTGTTCATGCTTCACAGTTTTATGTTTTCAATATGCAAGACTTGAAAGATACGTTAGGGAATGAAACAGTTCAAGTCAAATATCACTAACCTCAAGTGGAAGGATGATGTTGTCGTTGTAGCTCCGCACTTTTTCACTTCTTCAAGTCTTCAAATACTTGTAATGTCTCACCCTAATACTTTCAAGATAACCTATACAAAGTTGTTTCAAGTACATTTAAATCAAGCGACTCTTAAATAATTTTTGCTTCACTAAAATATGACAACCAAACTTGACATACCAACGCTTAGTGGGTTCAACCGAGCAATACTCTAACAGTTATGCCACGCAGTGGAACTTAGCTAGTTAATAACCAAAAGGTTGCTTCTTTCCGCGGATTAGATTAGTTGACAGGTGTAATCTGGGCTACCTAGATACAGTATGAGTATATGCAGTATTTCACAATAAAGTTGTTTTTTTTTACTTAAAAAGATTGAGTGAATTAGAAAAGAAATGGTAAGGATCCTAGAAAAAACCAGGCCCCTATTTTAATTACAATGTACTGTTTAACGGTAATCTAAAACTACCTTCCAGTGAGTAACTAATTCCCGTAAAAAAGTAGTTCTGAATTTTTTTTCGTTTCCACCCTATACATATATCAAGTTTTTAACTTCAATTATGACTTCTTCCCTGGTCTTTGGTCTCTTTCTTGCCATGACTCTTCTATTGCGTTCATCCCAAATTACCCAACAGATTGCAAATATGATAAGCGGCCAAATCTTTCTTCCTTTCCTGAACTTCCAGGCTTGTAACTGTTGAATCATTGTTCCTGCTTGAACTCATATTATATTGTATCCTCCAATGAAATAGCTCCATATCTCATGAGAAAATTCACAATGCAGGAAAAGATAATCCACTGTTTCTAGCTGTATATTGCAGAATGCGCATAAAAAGTTTTGAATTTGGCATCCTCTTCTTAGTAGAATGTCTAATGCGGGAATGGAATACTGAGCCACGGACCACATAAAAAATTGAACTTTTGGTGGAACCATCTTGACCCATATGCAAGAGAATGGGATTATATGTACATTAGTGTCAGGTAGCTGATGCACTAACCTGTTATAGCATGTTTTGGAACTGAAACCTCCAGGTTCTGTGCATATTAGTTCATATTCAGCTTCTTCATCTAGAATTGGTGGAACTCCCAGCACTGCAAACAACTCAATCATTTCTGGAATTTCAGCTTGTGATAGATTTCTTCTCATCTTGAAGTTCCAAGTATCCGTAACAATCATATATTTGATGAAGGAATTCTTCTGTGTAGCTAATTTGAAGATGTTAGGAAACTTTAGCTTTAGAGATTGAGTTCCTGCCCAGATATCTTCCCAACAAATCACCCCTCTTCCATTATGTATTGAGATTATTGAAATTTGCTGAACTACATTTTTCTGCTTTTGAATATTGTTCCATACTCCTCTTCCTTGAGGTTTATTTGAATCTCTTACTCAGATGGCTTGAGGATTTGTCTTCATTTTCTCCTGAATTATTCTCCTCCATAATTGTCTTTTTTCTGCTGAGAATCTCCATGACCATTTGGAAAGCAGTGTTTTATTTGTCAATCTTAAATTTCTAATGCCAAGACCACCTTGTCTTTTTGGTTTGCTAGCTCTTTCCCAAGCTACCCAATTTATTCTCTTCCTCTCAGCTGTTGTGCCCCATAAAAAAATCCTCATAATCTGATTGAGTTTCTTTTCTACTGAGACTGGAAGTTGAAAGATGGACATATAATAGACTGGCAGGCTAGAAAATGAAGTTTGAATCAGCAAGACTCTACCAACTTTTGTTAAAAAAATTCTCTTCCATAATGAAAATTTCTTTTGAAATTTTTCTATCACCTCATCCCAAATAGCACTGTTTCTAGAAGTAGCTCCCACTGCCATCCCTAAGTATTTAAGTGGTAGAACTTCTATTCTACATTTGAGAATTGCTTCAATTTTATGATCTGCTTCTATGCTTATAACTGAACTTTTGTTAAAATTGACCCTCAACCTGTGATTGCTTCAAATATTTGTAGAATCATTACTAAGTTCTCATCTTCATCCTCCGTGGCATTGAGAAAGACTAGAGTATCATCAGCATATTGAGGATGTGAAATCTGAGTGGAGTTTATCTTGAAACCTGAAATCATGTTTAGTTGCACAACATTCTTCATAAGTTTGGAGAATATTTCTGCAACTAAGATGAACATGAAGGGAGATAATGGATCTCCCTGCCTTATTCCTTTTTAAAGTTTAAATTTAGATGTAGAACTTCCATTAATCAGAATTGAGTATTGTGCTGAAGAGACACACCATTCCATCCATTTTTAACCAAATCCAGAACTTTGCATGACACTGCTGATAGTGTGCCAACTCACATTATCAAAGGCTTTTTGAATGTCTAATTTGACTAGAATTCCAGGTTTTTTCTCTTTGCATCTTGAATCAATGAGTTCACCTGCCACAAAAATTCCATCTAATATTTGTTTGTCTGCAATGAAAGCTCCTTGGTTCTCTGATATTAGTTTTGGCAAAAGTAACTTGAATCTTTGAGTGAGAACTTTTGATAACACTTTGTATATGCTACTGACCAAACTGATTGGTCTAAAATCTTGAGAAGTTCCCACTTGCACCTTTTTTGGGATTAGACTAATAAAAGAGCATTTTGTTCTCCTGTCAAGTTTCAAATCTGATTCAAATTCTTGAATAAATGCCATCTAATATTTCTTGATGATCTCTCAAGCTACTTTGTAGAATTCCATATTGTATCCATCCGGACCAGGTGACTTGTTATTTTCGAAGTGTTTGATGACCAACCAAACTTCTTCTTCTTCTTTTTAAAAATTACTTCTTTGTTGTTGCTCTATGACGCCAGATTTTCTTTTCGTCTTTCTAAAATACTTCCCCTTCAAAGAAAATCTAGCGTTACAGAGCAACAAAGAAGTAATTTTCTGCCACATTGTGCTTCAATTAGTAATATCTATGTCAAATTATATTCTAATTACTCGAGGTAACTAATACTTTTATAGGTCCTTGTTAAAAGTAGACATCTATTAGTTGTATATGGTTGATATTATTAATTCTGAACTTATCCGACCACTGACTACTTCGGGTCAAATAGTATAAGATTTTTGTTGTGACTGTTGGAAGCTAATGCTAATGTTAATGGGAAAATTGGGAATATGCCCCAAATTGCAGGGGATATGTCCCAGGATTCCATTTCTCGGTAATATCCCCCAACATAACGGTTTCCATCTAACTAAGTTATATAGTAAATTTATCGAACATTGGCTAGTCAAAATCTCGGATAATGAGATCTCACGAAATGGTGGAAATTACAAATTTAACCTTATAAATTTGGACGACTAGAGATCTAATACATTTAAATCAAACAAAGCACACGTATTTGTTTTTTATCTTCAATAAGAACACAAACAAAACAAAACAAAAAAGGCCGAAAATTTAAGTAAGAAATAGACAGTTGCAGTGCAAAGATTCAAGGCCTATTACTACCACACAAAAAAAAAGACCAAAAATATGAACCTGCGATTGATTCATGATTGAGAATAGTTGATTTTGTTTCAGAGAGTTATTTGACCATAACAATGATGAGCCTCTCACGATCCTTCATCCGTAAGGGCTATTACTACCATGATTGAATGAGATTTTGTTGGAATTGATAATGATTTCTTCTTAAATAGATGAATGGGTACTTTTTAATAATGTCGAATTGCAGTTTTATTAGTTTGATTTCATCAGTTGAATTTTCAGGGTTTTCAAATGCAATTAGGGTTGTTATATGAAATTGGGTATTTTTCATAATTAGTGTTTAATGTCATATTAATGTAAATAGATGATGTTTTTCATACTTATTTTTGTTTCATAGTCATACACAATGATTTTACGGGCAAAGAACATGGAAATTGATCCTGGTGTTATTGCTAATGGAGGAGGAAGAGGTGATAATGATCTTGTTAAATTTTATTTGCGTGATTTTGCATTGATTTATGGAGATATTCAGACTTCCTTCATCAACTTTACCATATCTAGGTAATGCAGATTTTTTTTGATCGGGCTTGTTTTAGAATATGGAAAACGAAACGATGAAGAAGATTTTATCCGTGTGATTTACACATGCGACACAAGGGTGTGTATGTCTTTTTCTGCACACGTTAATCTCACATGTGTGCATATATTGACTGCCTAACGTCAATAGATGGAAACTTGGACGGTCGGGCATATTACTGAGAAATGGAATCCTGTGACATATCCCCAAGATTACACTGGATTTTGGGGCATATTCCCCATTTTCCCAATGCTAATGCATGCTTTTTAACTCGGAACAGGTGGCATTACATTTGATGATTATGCATGAAGAGTGTTCTTGAGGAAGATGTTTATCAATCGAAAAGCTATGGACATCATCTAACGGGTCAAAAGCGGACTCTCAAAGTACGTACCAGTGGTAATTTATAGATTTAGTGCAGCTTCAAACCATTTGATTTATCAAATGTTGGAGAGATTAGTTTCTAGGTAGAACCGTAATTTATCAAGTTGCAGATAGACAACTGCATTTGAGATTTGGTAAAATACCAATTGGGTCTTTCTTGAGCTTCACCCTTTTGGTGGTTATGGAAAAACAAATGAAAGTGGATGTGAAATTTCCCAGAGTGTTTATGAGCGTATGGGTTGATTTTTTTTATTCCTTTGCGATGTATTTTTCCCTTAGAGAAATGTTGATTTGTTTGCAGGTGAAATAGGATTTTTATACGTATACCTTTAAACATAGACAGTATGTAAATTGTAAATGCCCCTGAACCAGTATTGCTAATAAGGTGTCGTAATTTAACAGTCACACAGCCTTTGGACACTGATATTCCTCACAATCCAGAATAAGGTTATTTAATGGTTGGTACCAGCAAATGTCCAACACCTAGCTTTGGTACCCAATATTTGAAATATTATCGGTTGGTACCTTGACTTGTTAAGGCCTATTAAGTCAAACCATTGACTTCATAAAAAAATAATTATTGTTAATTATTTTTAATAATAAATTTATTCTTTTTTAAACCCAAAAATGACCTTAAATCCTACGGTTCCAAAACAGGATCGGATATCAACAAAGCTAGTCGGCCGACCAAAAGGAGGCCTTCTATAGGATGAACAATAAGCTTCTTGTCCGTCACAAACTTTCTCCAGGGAAAATAAAATTGGTTTTAGTTTCATGAAATTCAAGTTCAAATCCACATAATTAAACAAATTGATCATAAAATTCATTCATATACAATCAAACCAATAAATTTCCAGCTCAAACTTTTTCCTAAAATCCGTTATATTGATTTGATGATTCGAACTGTAAACAAGTTGCAGTAGCAGAGAAACGGGTGAGTCTGGGTATACGGGTCGGATCCGTATCGATTCAAACCCTTTTTCTTTTCTTTTTTACAAATTTGATCGAATTTAATCTTTCAATCTTCAGTCTGTTACAAATAAAACTTTAAAGGGTTCCAAATTTCACCGACTAAAGATTCCTATCTAATCAACTTTAGAAAATCTGAATTTACAGAGAAGAATGGATGAAATACATACAGTATAACCCGTATAATTTAATCCACGATAAATTAATAATCACGATAAATTAATAAATTTTCCCGGTCCCAAGTCGGGACCAACGTTCTAAATTAATAATTCGCTAAATTTATAAAATAACAAAAAAATTTAGCCTTCTATAGGTCCCTTCGAATATATAAATTAATAACTCTCCAATTTATATAAATTTAGTTTTACATTTATGCTAATTTGGTAAAGAATGATTCAATCGTGACTTGGTTTTTCTTAAAATTGATGTCACATTGAATTTCATCTTGGATTTTTCTTAACATTAGAAGAGTTTTTGTTGTTGTCGTTTCCTGATGCAATAAAAACCTATTCAATATCTTTGCAACTTTAATATCTTCTTTAAGGGAAGGTAGCCCTGCAACTACAATTTCATCTTCGACTTCCACATCACTTTCGTCTTTTCCCATGGCACTCTCAATTATTTATTCGTTAGTCAACAAATCTGAAATGATATCTTTTTGTGGGTAGTTTAAAAGAAATTTTACATTCATTCCAATGTGATAATTCAATCCATTGATTAAATTTTTCAATTCTCAGGTTTCTTTATTATCTAACGCTTCACTTGGATTCTTTGATACGACGGCATCCATTGAACGAATCTTCCAACGAAGAAAACAATTAGCAATGGAATAAGGTGTATTGATTCATTTTGTTGATTTTTTTTTTTTAGAATTAAAAAATATTTTGATAAAATAACTAATATACTTTGATAAGTGCACTTCTCATGGATATGGTTTTGGCATCTTGGCTTTCACCACGTTGGGTGAACTTAGTGAAGATACGACTACTTTCTTGAAAAGACTGGAGAATTGTCTATCCAGCCATGACACAAACGCTAAGATATGCAGTTTTTTATTTCACATAATAGGTCTTGCTATTCAAAAGGGTGTTGGAGCTCATCTTGTTGCTAGGCTACCAACTACCCCAGTGCAAGAGCCTCTTGTTTGAACATTATTCAGATGTTCATCTATTAATAAATTAACTTTTTATTGATATATAATGTAATAATTATTAATATATGCGATTATTTAATATCGCGATAAATTGATAAATTTTTCCGGTCCCAATATTATTATTTTACAGGGGTTATACTGTATTACAGAGAAGGAGAAGAAGACGATAGTTATTTCCACCCAACCTATGTTCTACCCTCCGTTAATTCACACCATTCCATCGAGCTCAGTTGCCAATTCAGTGTCAACTGAGTCTACCATTTAAGCCCATTTCTCATTCAATTTTAGGCAACAAATCCTCCTGTTCACACTCCTTTAACGAGTGTATATTTCACATATTTTTCTGATTGGTTGATTATTTAACTGATGGTTCAATTACCCTCCATGTTTAGAATCACAACCCTCGTTGCATAACTTCCTAAGTTAAATCAAGGGCAGAGATTGAAATGTGAAATATACATTCGTTAAGGAGTGTGCACGAATTCACACTCCACCCTCGTTTTTATAGAATTATGAGTCCAAATTTGTTCACACTCCTCTAACGAATGTATATTTCACATAGTCTTCTAATTGGTTAATTATTTAACTGATGGTCGTATTACCCTACATGTTTAGAATCACGACCCTCGTTACAAAACTCCCTAAATATAATCAATGATTGATATTAAAATGTTACGTGCACACTCGTCAAGAAGTGTGCACAAATTTTCACTCTAGAATTTTATTGAACACGTGTTCTTCATGCATAACACACAACAATACGTGGAATGAGACCCAGCTAGGGCGTTTGACAAGACGACCAAGTCGCGATTGACCTTTAACGTTTTTGAAGAACTCTCACAAAAGGAGTTGCCTGGTTTGTATTTCGAACCCATAGGGCCACGGTACTGAGCCTTGGTTTGTATTTTGCCAGGAAATTAAGCCTCCTTAACCTTAAGTAAAAAAGTAAACCAGTAAATATTACCTAAACTTTAAATCTTTTCGATCTTTTATGCATATTGCATAAGAACCTTTTCATAAACTTCCTATCCATGATTCAATATATGACCGGGGACTCGAACTTTAACGTTTGAAAACAAGTTCTGTGGTGATTCACAATTCAAAGAAGTTTAAAATAAAATAAAAAAAACACGTGAGTAAAGTGCATTCTTCGTCGGCCTACACTGCGGTAGCAGTCATCTAGTAATTTAAAAATCTCTAACGTCTTTCCTATGATAATTTTCTGTTCTTCCTTCTTCCTCTCTGCAGTGAAGAGAGGGTGTGTTGACTCTATCGATCCATGAGTTCTGGTAGTGATCAAATGGGTTGGAGAGATATGTTATTGGTTTCTATTAAGTAAGGAAGAAGAGACAGTGGGTTAGTTTTAGCAGGTTGTGATGGGTTCTTATGATATGTGTACCACTGGACAAGAACGACACAAAATTGGTCGCTGTGAATAAGATGAAATCAAAGCTGGGTTGTTGGAATTAAGTTCGATTCGAGATTGAAGTATTCAAATTGAGTTGTTGTCGTCGATTTCACACAAATGGAGCATACTGAAGCCATAATGAATGATTGGAATTGATAAAGGTTTATGGGTCCTGATAACATTGGGGCTATGGGTTTGTTTTACATTTAAAATTCAATACAGGGAACTCGAATATGAGGAAACTAATCGAGATGCAAGTAGAGAACCTGATCACTAAATATTTGACCCACATAGTGTTTGTATAAAGGCGTGAATGAGCACCTTACCTTTTAGCAGTTCATGTTATTCCCCGAACCAAGTCTCTGCCACCATCTAGTTAGGAGCTTAATTTAGAGGATTGAGATAAACAGGGAAATAGTATCTGACTATTGGAAGTTAGAGAGAATTTGGAATGAGATTTTGAGCCGGAAAACATCCTACTGCCGTTGGATTAAGCGGTGTCTATGAGTTTGTACTAGACTAGAAGACTTGGGACTCCATCTGATTCGAAATTCTAGGGAGGAATGGAGCTGTAAAAGAAGACCTAAAAGCAAAAATAGAAATACCATACCCCCACTCACGCCTGTTTGCAGTACTCAAATTATTGATGTATCACTT
Organism: Papaver bracteatum; assembly: GCA_023529315.1. Lineage (NCBI taxonomy): Eukaryota > Viridiplantae > Streptophyta > Magnoliopsida > Ranunculales > Papaveraceae > Papaver > Papaver bracteatum. The sequence goes on from JAJJWX010004158.1 coordinate 344,246, forward strand.
GGTTGACTGTAACACAGCAAAAGAGCGAGGAAGAAGACGGTTTTTGTTAGGGATAAACTCGTCAAACTAATTTTATTTAAAAAAAAAATAGAAAAAAAAATATAATTTGGTCAACCGAACTATTTAGAAGTCAATCATTGGTCAAAGTACCAACCGATAATATTTTCAATATTAGGTACCAAAGTTGGGTGCTGGACATTTGTTGGGTACCAAACGTTAAATAACCCTCTAAAATATCATTGTAGAAACTTGTACAAGTTGTCAACTAGAGGTGTAAACTCGTCGGGTTAATAAATCACTTGTTTGAACCAGAAACTGCAGATTTAATTTTGAAGATGAGAATCCCAACTGCCTCTGATGACAAGCTCGTATGGAACCTGATAAGAAATGGGTGTTTCACTCTAAAATCCGCGTATAATAAATTGCACGGGAACAATTTAGGAGATAATGAAGTCTCCTTGATCATTCCCGGTTCAGAACTTCAATGGAAGGAACTGTGGCGTCTTAATACCTGGCCAAGATGAAGCATTTCCGGTGGAAATGCTTAGTAGACATCCTTCCAACAAATGTGAGACTTCAGCGTTCTTGCAGATATATCAACAACACCTTTCCTATGTGCAACTAGTTCGATGAGGAGATTACACACGTCTTGTTCACTTGCCCATTCTCTAAAGCAGTCTGGATGATTATTCCAGGGGGTTCAAGTGTGCTAGCTACAGCTCATACCATTATTGCTGCAATGTTTGAGTCCCGGGTAAAAATGTCTGAATCTCACAGTCCAATCTGGATTAACTTGGCAATGATTGTTTCGTGGTCCATTTGGAATGAATGATGTGAAGTTAAGCATCAAAACAAGAGGGCTAACCCAGAATCTGTAGCTAGGAAAGCTATAAGGTTTGCAGCCTATGTAGAAGGATTAAATGCTAAACAACATACCAGGGTAGAGACAATACAGGAAAATACACAAACTCACTGGAAACCTCCTATATACCCTTACTTTACTATAAATTGCGATGCCTCTTTTGATAAACATACATGACTGGCGGGTATTGCACTCATTTTGCGTGATTTTGCAGGACAATGGAGGGGATGCTCAACTAAATGCTATGCAGGAGTAAAAGACTATGAGCAGGCAGAGTGTCTGGCGTTCTTGGAAGCTGTCAAATTGAGCAAAAATATGCATCAAACACGTGTGGTTTTGGAAACTGATCTGCAAGGAATCGAAAGCTACATAACAAAGCATGCACCTGTGATATCTTGGGAGAACGAAGACATTCTTATTGATGCCATTGAGTGTCTGAAAAACATTCCTTATTGGGAGTGTTATTTTGTTTCTAGATCATGTAATAAACCTGCTGATACTTTAGCTAAATACTTTAGCTAAATACAGCAGAAGACATAGAGTTTCTAAGGTCTGGTTAGATGAACCTCCTGACATCATTGAGAATTCATTGTTGGCAGACATTGTAACAATTTCAAATTAATAAATTTTCACATCTTTGGCATCAAAAAAAAAAAACTAGAGGTGTCATAATTTTGTTTTTGTAATGGTGTTCCGGTGTTCTTTCTTATGTTAGGCTAAGTTCTATGGGATAAATATCTAGCTGCTAGATTGTCTATCCAAGTCAACCTGGACAACCTCCTAAATTTTATGGGATGGCGAATCTAGCAACGAGTCGCTGAACAGGGCCGCGCAAAATAGGTGCACGCTGTTTCATTCAGCGCTAAATAAATAACTTGTTGCAATCTCAAGGTTAAAATGAAAGGCGAATCTAACAACTAGTCGCTGAACAGGGTCGCCCAAAATAGGTGTACGTTGTTTCATTCAGCACAGTAAATAAATAATTTGTTGCACTCTCAAGGTTGAAATGTAATTTAAGTATGATAATTGATCAACGGGTCTACATCATTTATTGCGTTGTCAGAAAATGTTAATGAACATTTTACAAATCATAAATTGAAGTGAAATGTCAGAAACAAGTTATCATCTCACTTACTTTTAAGAACTTATGTTCTTTCATTATGTAATAAAAAATGTGTACGGTGAGAAATGGTGCTGGATTACATAATTTACTAGGCGCTGAACCATTCAGCGTGGAAATACTGCGATGAACCAAAGAGCGATGACACCCTGGAATATTTTTTCGTGTTAAGATCACTTTTTGAGCGCTGGACCATTCAGCGTTTCAATCTTGCTGCTAGTTGAACTGCGAGCAATTGCTAGGAGAGAGAAGTAAACATGAGTAGTATTTGTCCACACTTTTTTCCCACACTTTTTTCTTGATTTGCAACATTTTTTGTCTAATCTAGCAGTTCAATTATGGCTAACCCCTATGGGATAGATTGGAGTGCTAGATTGGCCAAAAAGTGTTACAAATCAAGAAAAAAGTGTTGGAAAAAAATTAACAGTGATAGTTGATAGTTCTCTCACCTAGCAAGTGCTCACAGTCCAACTATCTGTGAGATTGAAAAGCTGAACCGTTCGACGCTCAAAAAGTGACATAAACGCCGAACCATTTGGCACTCTATATTTTTTTACTAATTTTTGAGAGAGAATGTGATGGAGAGAGAAGAAAAAGAGGGAGAGAGAGAGGGAAAAAAGTTGGGATGCATAAGAACCGGTCAAGAGTACCTGTACCGGACTGGAACCGGAGAACCCGGACCGGTACCGTACCGGAATCGGTGTAGCCGGTACAGGGATCGGGAATGGAACTGAAAAACCGGAGTACACCGGTACAAACACTGGTACTAGGGGAAGAACCGGTAGGAACCAGACCATATGTCCCGGTCATTTTCAGCCATTAGATTTTTGATTAGTTTTTAATCCTGGTCGTCCACCCTAGGTCTTTGAGTGATACTTATCTATCGACTCATCACTTTTCTTCTTCATTTTCATTTTATTTTCCTTTGTTTCAATGAACCACCACCACCAACTTTAATCTACAACACCAACAATATGGGTTTGATGTTTTCTTAGATCTAAGAAATTTAGGGCTTCTTTTGATTTAGTGGTTTCATTTGATTCAGTTAAAAATATGGTACATCTCTTTATAATCAATTAACAGAGGAATGAATTCCAATCTAATTGATATATATTTTAGTCATATTTGTAGTCATTAATTCATAATCAGTAACAAACCCTGGCTCAATTCAGTTCCACACATAACATCCATGATTCAATTTGAATGGGTTGTTGATTTTGATGGTATGTGAGAAGAAATTGGTTTGAATCTGATTTTGTTGCAATCGAAAAGAAGGGAAAGATGGAAATTAATATTGGGTTTTGATTGATGTTGATACTTCCATTCAAGATGTGAAGAAAAGATGGAGATCTGATATTGAATCAGTAAGATATATCATTTTCTGTTACTTTTGTTCTCCAATTTCGATTTGATTCGTGTAAATTTACTAAATTGAAACCCTAGATTTGTCTAATTTGGGTTTTCTTTAATTTCATTGATTTCATGGTAATAATTTTATTAATCATAAAGTGTATGTTTTATTGAATTTTAATAAATATGAGATGGGTTTTTGTTGGATTTCATTTTGAGAGGTGTCTGTATTGGTGATGTCAATTTCTATGTAGTAGACGATGTGCACTTTTCATTTATATTCATTTAGAGTTTAGGCATGTGTAGTTTAAGGTTGTTATCCCCTAATGTCTAATTCATTCTTGAGTTCTTCTATTTCTCCCGTGTTTGATTGATTGTAAGTGGATTACTAGTGATGTGATTAGCATTCCCAGTTCTTTTGGAGATGTTTAATGGGTTAACAAGCACGACCGGCAGAGAGAGATGTTTGCTCATTATAATTTTGGAGGACGCAATTGATGCATAACATTGCATATTAAAATAGTAGCGTTGGAACAATGTATTTTCCACACGTAATCAAGGGGTATTTGAGGTGACATTACTCTGTGGATTTTTTTAGTGTCTCTACAAGATGACCTCACTGTGTAACAAAATCTGGTACGCTAAGGGAGTGTGAGAACATTTTGAGAGGTTTATGTATTAGTCGTTGTCTTGCTGCCATGGAAGAAATGCACATGTTGCTGAATTGAAGAAGTATAACCTAGAGTCTAGGATTTTTTCTTGTTTTTCAGGTAAAAAAACCGGTACCGGAGGACCGGGACAACACCAGGTACATGTACCGGTCCTCAAAATGGAGTACCGGTCAACACCAAGTACAGGGACCGGTTCCATAAGAGAACCGGGCCGTACCGTCCCATGTGCAGCCCTAGAAAAAAGAGGGAGAACGTGATGGAGGGAAGAAAAAAAAAGGAAAGAGAGAGGAAAAAATTGGAGAGAGAGAAAATGATTAGTTTTAAAATAAAATAAAATTACGTAACTCCGAACTATTCGGAGTTTAGCGATGTTCTATTCAGTGTTTCGCTGCTAGATTAGCAATACCATAGGACTTAGGAGGTTGCATAGGCTGACGTGGATGGCCAATCTAGCAGCTAGATATCTAGCCCACAGGACTAAGCCCAAAAATTGATGTAATTTTAATGTTGTTGTAGAAAGTGGTAGTAAAAGTTCGTTCAAAGACTTGTAAAGATTTGATTTCAGACTTAAAAAGACAAAGAAAATATATACACAAGTTTGTAACGATATCGAGAGGTACTTACTCAAGATTCCACCAATTCTCATATTCATGTGGTTCAACTATTTATTCTATAGACAATTATAGCTCATAAGGTAACAAATAGTGACTCTTTCTTTGCCAAAAGTAGATTTTATAAAGCATTACATGTAAATCATAAGCATGATGCATCAAAAGTTCTTAGACTAAGCATACATCATCAGACAAAATCACAAATAGTCAAGAAAAAACATAAAACAATTAATAATTGTGCAAAAGTCATAAAAGAATTAAACAGAAATATCACATGCGTAAAGAATGGCTTCCTTCGCCGTCCCAGTGTTGGGGTTTAGCTCTTCATGTCGAAAACACACCCAAAAAATATAAACATGGCTCAAAAGGTGTTTTTATTGAAAAATAATATAATGCAGCGAGTTTGTAAAAGTGACGAAGACAATGATAGCGATGATAACGACGAGCTGGTTAGTGAGTCAACGGAAATGCTAGTGGATGATCCGAAGGAAAACAAATGGAAGAGGGATGGGCATTGTTGCTGCCAAGAAGAACAAGTCTCGGGGATGCAGCAGTTTAAAGAAGATGCGAAGTTAGGTTATTTGTCAACTGTCTGACAAGTAGATTAAATACAATCCATGACAAGTACACACCAAATATAACAAGATGGTTATCATGCCCAATTTGATCTAATAATCAACTAAATTTGATTATTTTCCAGAGGCAATGTGGTTGAGATAATAAACCTGTATCTATTGTTTCCGCATTCCTATTTGGGATTCTAGAGAAGATTTTTGTGACAAAGCCGGACGATCAAAATTTGGGGTTTAATGATTTTTCAATTCACGAAGTATATCAAACATTTTGCGGTTGTATTTGAGTTTTTATTGGGTGGTGTCGGGCCGGCTAAAGCCGAATTTGGCATTTAAGCTATTCTCAAAGCCAAACAAACACTACTGCGTTCAACTCTAAAATTGGCAACTGAAAAAAGCATGGTAATGATATAAATATGTGATCATTTATTTTCCATAAATTGTTCAGCATTAATTTTTTATGGAACCTGTTCCACTTCCCCCATTCCCTTCCCCCATTAGGTGACATTATTGTTAGCCCTTGATCTCCTGAATTGGGATTAACATGGAGTCATGGATCATTATTATTAGACTAGTTTTTCACCCGTGCGATACACGGGTCTGTTTCTCGCATATGAAATATTGGATCCACATTTAAAAATTAAATTATTTTAGAAACAAAAAATAATATTAAAAATAAAAAGAAATATTAGCTTATGAGCTTAAAAGCTAAATAAAGCATTCTATAAACTAATATCAGATGCAAATAATCTTTTAAAAATGGGATATTTAACGTTTGGTACCCAGGAAATGACCAACACCTAGCTTTGGTACCCAATATTTGAAATATTATAGGTTGGTACCTTGACCAGTTAAAATCTATTAAGACCACAGTTGACTTAACAAATAATATTTTTATTAAATAATCAAATAATTATTTTGTAAAAATACAAAATCACCCTTAATCCGACGGCCCTAAAAAGATAATCTCTGAACACTACATTAGTCTTCCTCCCACTTCGCCTTCTTTCCCCATCATGCTCATTAGAATTTTGAACTTCAGTCTTCCGCCATCATCATATAAGTTCATAAAATCCACCACCGCCATTTAATAAATAATGGTTTTCACTTGTGGGCACGTGAGCCCACTAGTTGGTAATCAAGATAGCAGCCGTGGCCTCATTAGCACCACATTTATAAATTATCATCTGGTCCTAGTCATAACAAAACAAGATGGATTTACTTCTTTCACACGGCTGTGGGAATGGATACAACAGTGACTGGAGTTTTTGAAGCTACTGTTCAACGATGAGTAGTCGAGTATGGAGGCGAGGTAAGAAGGGGTATTTCGATGGTGACGCATGTGTTGGCTGTGGCTCAATTATATTGCAGTAGCGAAGACGGAATATGTGCTGTCGATTGAAGTTCAGACAGTTGGTTCTCGGTGGTGACTGAATTGGTTGTAGCTGATGGTTGTTGATCGTGGAGGTCTGGAGATGGAGTTGTCTCTGCCAACAGCAACGAGGAGAAGATGGTTTACGCCAGAAAACCAGCTGGATAGTTTCTATTGCAGCCATGGAGATTCAATGGATTGATACGGCAACATCAATAGGTTTGATTGAGCTTGGGTGTACGAATCACATGGATTTAATGGCAGCTGTCTTGAGAAGTGGAGTACATAAAATGGTCGGATGAATTGGCTTTCTATGGAGTTGTTATTCAAATGAAGAAGAATAGAATAACGAGAGCTTTGGAGGGCAGAGAAGTGGAGGATGGTTGCTTATAGCTATGGGTGGTTTGATTGGTGTTGTGGTCGACGTTGGGAGATGGATACAGAGTGTTAACTGGTTGCACGAGCTGTGCTATTGCTGGAGGAAGGTGCTTACAGGTTACATCGAAGATGGCAGCAAAACAAAGTCAGGGTCCGTGTATCGACTGATTGGAAAGTGAAGAAGATAAAGTTTAGAAAGGGGTAAATCGGTAAACTCAAAAATAAATAAAGATGATAAATAAAGAAAAGAAAATAAACGTTGGTCAATTTTTTTATTTAAAAGTCCACTGTTAGTCTTAACAGTTTTTGACTAGTCAAGGTACCAACCGATAATATTTCAAATATTGGGTACCAAAGCTAGGTGTTGGTCATTTGCTGGGTACCAAACGTTAAATATCCCTTTAAAAATTCCTTCATGGGGTTGTTTTGGGATATGATCTTCAAAGCTTACTATGTTTATTGAAACTATATAAATTGATCAATATATTTGAATTTCTGGAACTCATGCTTTTAATATTATACTCTTGCCTCTGGTGGTCCACCCAATGAATATATGCCTTTACTTCGTCGGTAGATGTTTGAATTATTCTGGTTCGACAATCGGCTAATTTCATTGAATTATATTTCTCACACAATAATTGTCTTAGTATTTGTTGATTTTTTACTATAAAGACATTTTAATTGCCTTTTCTTCCATCGCATTAATTTTTTATGAGTTTGTTAAAATGTATTATTAAGTTTAAAGGATATTGGCTTATCGAATGTTTTATGAGAAATTAATTTTACCCTTTGTTTCTGTTGACTATTTAATGTTTTACTATAGCTGAAACCAATATTTTCGATTCCGGATTCAATCCGTCTCGGTAGGGACCGACTCGGTAAGGACCGAGCCACTGGAACAATTTTGTCTCGAGGATGTTCTTGGTAAATTCTTGGAGTAATTACCGAAAATTTATTTTCGAAATTTATATCTATAATTTGTATCTCAAACATTTTCCACACATAATTTTGCATAGATATATAACCCAAGATCCATGCAAATTAAAAAAAATTCAACGGCTGAATCAACCGAAATTTCTACCAAGAATTCCATTCAACTTCCGTCTCGGCGGAATCTGACATTTCGCTACTTTGAATACCGAAAAAAAAAAAATCTGACGAACATTCGACCATCTCAGTCAAGATTGACTACATTGTTTCCGTATCAATTAAATAATGTTGTAGAGTTCATGATACATCATATCTTAAAAAAAAATCTCACTTAACCGCTTGTTTAAAGTAGATTCCTCTATCTTGATTGTGTCATGAGAGTTTGTTGGTAACTTATTAAGGTAAAATGAACGGTGATTTAATTTCTTCGATAACTTAATGACTTTCTTGGTTTTCCATCTCTCTACCACACAAACCCAAAACTAATTTTACATGGAAATTATGAATTATCAAACATAAAAAAAAAAAAAACTTATATTATATCGAGCGTATTTAAACTCGTGAATTATAACATCTTGTGTATTTTAACCTCGTAAATGTATTAGACTCATGTCTAATAATTTATACAATCATTGTATGTGTGCTTGTAAGTTCTAATACATTAAAGAGAATGTGAGTTTCAGTTCGACGTGATAAAATATCTTGGATTAAAATAAAATATTTATATATAAATTGAGTCGGTATATGTACATATATGTTTGTGTATGTATGTATGTTCATAACTATCTATCTATGTATGTATATATCTTGGAACTATAGGATGAGCATCCAGAATGCTCATAATAACCTCGAAACAATATGTACATAGAGAGTGTAAAGGAAGGGGCAGAGCCAAGAATCATGGGAAGAGGGTGCAAAAAATTGCTATGGGTGCAACCAAAAATTTTAGGAGGTGAAGAACAGCAAAAACAGGCTTGTTTGTAAAAAAAAAAAAAAATTCTTATAGGGCCTAAAATGAGCTTTGGAGCCAGCTGGGCAGGGGATGCAAGTGTACACCCTTGTAATAGGCTGGCTCCGCCCCTGTGTAAAGGTGACAAAAAATTAACCAAAATGCTCATAGGAACCTCGAAACAATATGTACATAGAGAGTGTAAAGGTCACAAAAAATTATAAGATGAACGCGTGCATTATAAATTAATTATACATTGCTTGAATGATTGTATGTATGGATATATATCCGCAAAAATATAATATGAACCCGCAAATTCATACTTTGGGTGACTCACGCGTACCCGTAAATTGCAGTGCAAGTCATCTACAAAATTAATTTTGGTGCACCTTAAATTATGTGGCTAATGAACTTATAGTGTATATACATAGTGCATTTAAACTCATGCGTTCACGAAAATATCCAAAAATACTAAAGCATTCGTCACATTAAACAATGGACAAAAGATCATAATAATTCATGTCAAATATATTTGCAAAAATCTCATATGGGATCAAATTCCACAAAAATCTCCGGTACACAAATCTTTTTTGTACTTCCTCCGTACCACATATATAGGCGGACATGCCAAATCTCTTATATAAAGAAAATTACCTTGAATTCATCATTTTCCATGTTTTAGCCTTTGTCTTATTACTAACACAATTTTCCGTGTACAATAAATAAGGGTATTTGTGAGAAAATTCATCTTGAATATAAGACTCCGCCTATCTAATGGTACAAAGAAAATTCAAAATTCCGCCTATATAATAGGTACAGAGGGAGTATTTAAAATAGACGAACAAAGTATAAACATATATCATCTACTATCGTGTACCTTTTTAGAAAATTTATCATTTATATTTAAAAAGTTTCTCATCTCGGAATTCTAATTTCCATTCCATCGCCACCCATTATGCAGATGCTGGATATATAATATGTACACATCATAGTATGTACCGGCTAAGCGGAAAGCATATAGGCACTTGTCCCAATTAGGGAACCCATGCGATGGTTGCACGTTGGAAGGGCTAAGGGCTAATATTGTCCCCTCTTATTTTCCCGTCAATCGTTCACACTGACGTAATTTTTTCTCGTTCTTTTACTGGATGATCATGGTCTAGGCAAGACATTTTATTGCTTATTGTAAACAACCCACACATAAGCACGCCATGAAATATTTTATTTATGCTGGAACAATATTATTACTATATCCACAAATATTGACCCACCCCGTATACAGATATTGGCCCAACCGAAAGTTAGTGAAGTTATTCACCACTAATGGACATCAGGCATATAGTTTTGGTCCATGGTTGAGAGTATAATCGACGTATTTAAATTTTTCGGCGAGGGTATAAGCGACGTATTTAAATTTTTCACCACTAATAGACATCAAGCATATAGTTTTGGTCCATGGTTGAGAGTATAATCGACGTATTTAAATTTTTCGGCGAGGGAAGTACCGTACTCTAACAGAAAAAGGAGTACCCAACAACACATTACATATACCTACCATTTTCTTCAAGCAGTGCACATTTTAAGTAAACTAATTTCATACAACGTAACCTTTGTAAGTCCATCGCAAACCTGCATATTGAGTACGTACAAATTAGTATTAATTAACAGAGAACCCCGATTGTTGATAAGATACACCACCAAATGCATTTGAATTGTTGGTGTGACAATCTTTACTCAATTACAATCATTAACCATAATCACAAATTAAATGTTAAATGTATACTTGATATGAACGAAAAAAATCAAAACCTGTTAGTATTACATAGTGGACTTCAACCTTTTAGTTCAGTCCAAAAAGAAAAAAATTTATTGCACAACCAATTAACCATAAGTCCATAACTAAGGGAAGGAAATTTTTTACAAAATCAATACAAAAGGCAGTCATTAATCACAACCCTACTAAGGTTAAATACAACCCTTTAAACAAACATAATGAGCCTCAAACATAATTACTTAAACAGTTAAACTTGACGATATGGGTAGACGAAACTTACCTTTATTGTTTTAGTATTTTCCTTAGAATTTGAAAACATAACTCCAAAATTGATTCTCTCGGGCAGTCATAATTAATCCAATCACATCGATCGTAACCTTAAATGCCAACCAAATTTAATCCAATCAAATCAATCATAACCTTAAATTCCAACCAGTATCTGTATGCATTAGTGATCTCTTCCCACTTTTATATTAGTTGCTTGGGGATTCTAAATGATTAGCACCTTCCCTGTTGCTCGTTTGTCGGGTATCAAAGGAAAACAAATTTCGAATCTAGTTTGGCCATAACCCTCGGTTGATCCGTCTCGTAATCCGGCATAAGATACATGGCAAAAAAAAAAGTGAAGAAGATGCATGGCAAACAATCATTGAATAGGAAAATAAATTTCCGTTAATCTTTTTATCGGCGGCTACAGGAAGCCTGTACAATTACAAAACATAGGTTAACATTTTATGATGATACAAAACATATTTATCCTAAAAGCCAAAAAAACAAAAAGGCAACCAATTAAAATAACACTTTTCAAACCGATAAGATAAATTGCAAAAGTAATACCAACACATGATTTGTTTTTCTTACCTTCTTAATAGGTTCAGTGCTGGTAGCAAGACCCTAAGTTGGTATTTTGCTAGCACACTAAACTAACATACACTGTCTCATGCAATCCGACTATCGCAAAAGAAACTAAACATAGGGAAAAAAAACTAATAATAATTAAAAAAAAAAAAAGTGCGCTGATAGCAGTTACCTTTGTCATTTTTTTTTGATCGGCAGTTACCTTCGTCTCTAACCTAAGAAGTATTTGAACGATGGTTTTTGTTTGCAACAAATCATATCCATGGCTGTGCTATGAACCACTTGACTCGACCTGTTAGAGAAAACTCACCCAAACCCTCTTCCAATTCTTCATCTTACCCTTACTCAAGACAACACTTAACATGGGCTACACAGTCATAAGAAAGCTGAAGGAAGCAAAAGAGATCGTGGGTGTGTTTTTAGGAAACACCAAAACCATTTAAGGGAACTTGAAAAAGGAAAACCTCCGGCATAAATCATCTTGAGCGGTTCCAATGAAAACAAAACAAATCGTATAATGGGATTAACGAAATTCTTGAGCTCTAAAGCTTATAAAATTTACCTGCTAGGTCGTCACTCGAATGAGAGAACAAATATAACCGCCTTGGATTCGTCATGTTACGATTTTTTTTTATTTCGAAGATCGTACGGGTTAAAATCAAAGAAAACACATATGTAAACATAAAAAATAAAAGACAACATCATGAATAATCCCATAACCTATGATATCAGCATTCACGAACTCCCATTGACGCAGCTATTACACTTCTGGTGGTACATGTAAAACAAATCACAAAAATACATCAAACCGACAAACCCTGCACCGCAAAAGCAAAAGGAAAAAAAACAGTAAAACCCTTTAAAAAAAACGTGGAAACAGTGAATTTTGGTTATTGTTCGAGTGATTTATATAGAAGAATTAATTGGGGGATATGGAAACTAATTGGGGGATATAGCTACAGGACAAAAACGGTGTCCCAATAGCAATTCTGGGTGACCCCCTATGTAATTTTCTTTTTAATTCCTAATCTATCCCTCACTAATCATGTTTAGTAGTTAATAATAATTAGTATATGTTTAAGTATTTGGGGGATAGTTTAGTGTGTGTTTTGATTTTAATTTGTGTGAGTGAGGAGTAGAAGGAGAGGAAAAAAAAATAAGTGGAATTTTTTTTTTTTGAAAATGGAAGATGATTGTGATGAGAGAATTGCTGCTAAGAGGTTGAAAATTTGATTTGTTTCCTTTGAATTCACCATTGTTGCAGTTGAAAAAGCTCGGTACCGGCATGGTATTCAACCAAAAAAACATGCCGGCATTTGTCGGAAATTTTCAAAAATTGTTTGCCACTATCTAGGGGGGTTCGGGCGATTTTTTTCTAGTTTTGATCTTCATAATGTTGATTTTTTTCTGGGTTTGAACAGGTACCGGCATGGTAATCTAGTTTTCGAGCATGCCGGTACCTGTTCCTAAGATAGTATTTTGCTTACATTTCTATGCCGGAACAGGATGAAAAGTATCCAGAATGTTGATTTTTTTTTTTCACTTGACTACCGGCATTGATAGGAAATTGTCGACCTGTTCCGGCATAGTATTTTGCTTAAATTTCTATGCCGGAACAGGATGAAAAGTATCCAGAATGTTGATTTTTTTTTTTCACTTGAATACCGGCATTGATAGGAAATTCTCGAGCAAGCCGGTATCATGTTCCAAGCATATGGTCTTCATCAATTCCGGCATGGTCTTCATCACTTCCGTTTTGAATTTTTGGTTTTAGTCACTCCACTTCCGGCATGGTCAGTTGATATGAAGACCATGCCGGTATTGTTTTTCGGCATAGAAAATAAAGCAACATGCTATGCCGGAAAGCAATACCGGCATGGTCTTCATATCAACTGACCATGTCGGCAGTGAAGTGATTAAAACCAGAAAAAAATTCAAAAAGGAAGTGATGAAAACCATGCCGGAATTGATGAAGACCATATGCCGGAACATGATACCGGAATGCTCGAGAATCAATTCCGGCATGGTCATCATCACTTTCAGCATGATCTTCATCACTTCCGAATAAAATAAAAATTCGTTTCCAAAGTGAAGAGAAGAGAATTTGATGTAGAGTGGGGAGAGTTTAGAATTTTAAAGGGAATGAGGAATATTTAGGTTTCAAAGCTCTACCCCTAAATAAGATTAATAAGAAGTGGAGATGGAAATGGGGGATATGATTTTGTTTTTTGATTTTAAGTTTTTGATTTTAATTTTGTGGAAAGGGTATTTTAGTATTTTCATAACCAAAAATAACCCCTTAACACATACCATGGGTTGGGGGAAGTAATTCATATCCCCTAATTAATTCCCATGTCCCCCAATTAATTGTTCTTTATATAGTGTACAACCAAACCCAAAAATTCTATACAAAGATAGGTTTTTTTTTTTATCAATAATATCTTAAATTTAGTATAATTTCCATAATAAGGGATTTGCGATAATATTTTAAGATACTGCATTTACTGAGATATTTTAAGTCCAAAAAACATTGAATATCTTTTACGAATAATAATAGAAATTATTTTAAAATAGAAATTATTTTATTTTATTTAGTTTTTTTTTTTTTTTAAAAAAAAAATCTTATCAATCTAATTATATGAAACTAGTTGGAAGCCTAACAAGCTAGGCTCCAACGGCATACTACTACATTAATTGAACAGGTTGATGTGTTAGCCTACCAACGAGCCTCATGGGTAACCTTGCCAAGGGGAGCCGAAGCGGGGGGGGCGAGATTGTGTCACAAGGGGGCAAACTAACACTACCTTCCATGTTAATTCCTGCAATATTACGCCATTGGGGACTTGAACCTGGGACCTCCTGGAACGCATGAAACTTCGGGGAACGGGGATGACCAGCTGAGCTAGGGCCCGTTCTTTTACGCATCCTAAAAAGACTTTTTTTTTCTTTTTCTTTTTTATCTTACACTTCTATTTTTGGGATTTCTTTCATGAACCAATAACATCAAAAAAATAAAAATAAATGAAAACCCATTCATTCTTGTTCATTTTTTTTTTTTCTGGTTCTCAATGTTTTGTTTAATGTTATTTTCGGATGCTCTCTGATTTTGTACTAATCATTTTGTATATTGACCATTTGACAGGATTAGTAATTAATTTATACTCAAAGAAAATGCATCAATCCCTCCATCGGTATACAGGTATTTTGGTTTCAAATTCCTGATCGAAATTTAAGATTTTATTACTTCTTTCAAATTGTAGATGTAATCGCAGTTAGAGTTAGTTTTAATATTAATTAATAGTTTGGAATTGTAATTAGGATTAGTTTAAGGGATATTTAACGTTTGGTACCCATCAAATGTCCAACACCTAGCTTTGGTACCTAACATTTCAAATATTAAGGGTTGGTACCTAGACCAACCGTTGACCGTCAAGGTCCCATATGACCGGTCTTTATTTTACTTTATTTTAATTTTGTATTAAAAATTTATTGTACTTTACAATTTTACCCTGAAGAAATCCTTTTAATTCGGTTTTAAAATTTTAACTCTTTTGAACTCTGAAGCTGGTCCTTACACCATTGTTAATGTCGGAAACAACAAAAAGCCTAGCGGAGAAATTCTGAACAGAGATTTTGAATCTTTAATTTCTAAACAATGATTATAGACTAGTATAGTGCTATGCATATGATGATCATCTTCAAGCAAATTGTACATATATATTAAACTATCCAAACAAATAAGTTTGAACATCAAGAACACTAATCAATTCATATGTAAACCATCCAGACGTCTTTCAAATTAAATAGGTCAAATACACATACCTTTCACCAACATCTCCCCTAATTAATCAAGATGATTACTAATTGTGAAAACAAAAAATCACCGCAGCCTCAACCATAACCTTACCAACTACTATTATTTTCTTGTTAAACTTCTGCTTCATTTTCTCTAGCTTTTCCCTCTATATGTTCTTTACATCCAATAAAAATTAATCGACGTATCAATCACATACGAATTAATCAAATACATGAGATATCAGAATCGGGGAATATAGAAGGAAATTCAAATCCTAATCTACACAGTACCAACAAATATTTCTCTTCATGTTTATTCCATTAAACGCCCTCCTTTATGGTCTTCCTTATTCCCCCACAAACAAAAAAAATTAATTTCTACTCTCAGCAGTTTCCCTAATTCTGAATCCAAAATTCAATTTTCCTTCCTCTTCTTAATCAATTTCTTCAAGTTGAGCTCATTAAATCGGTATTGACTTCCAGATTAAATTCTTAATTTGTTTTTTGGTTTTCATTTTTTCTAGGGTTTGTTCATAATGGATTTCAAAAAAAAAAAAAATGATTTAGTTGATGTTGTAGATGGCGGCCATGAAAAGACAGTGAGTGCGAGAAGAGTTTTTGTTTGGGGAAGAATTGAGGTGTTCGTAAGAGTTAGAAGGAAGAGGGGAAGAAGGGATGCGTTTTCATGAGGGTAAAACTGTAAAATGAATATTTTTTAAATATAGATTTAAAGTAAAAAATTTAAAAATTCGTAAAAAAATAAATAAAGGCTGGTCAAACGTGGAATTGACAGTCAACGTTTGGTATAGGTACCAACTGTTAATATTTGAAATGTTGGGTACCAAAGCTAGGTGTTGGACATTTGTTGGGTACCAAACATTAAATATCCCTTAGTTTAATTATCAAAAACTGTAATTGGACATTGGACACTTTTCTTTTTACAATTTTGTGATTGAATTATTTTTGTGATGAAATCATGATCAATATTTTATTTTTATTTTGATGTGATGTGATTTTATTTTAATTTTTTTGTAATATTTTTTGTTTATATTGTTAATTAATCTAATTTTTAGGATTAAATATGGTCAATTCTTTTAAATATTTTTAGTAATGTATTAGATTTTATTATATTTAGTTATTTTAGGTAATTTATTTGTTTCTTATGATTGGCCAAAAATATAGTGTAAACCAAAAATATTATAAAATTACCAAAAATTGATATTATGGTGGGGCCAGAATCAACCAGAAGCTCCGATTAACCACATCGCTCGAAAAAACTATGTTTTTATATAGAGAATTAACCAATACACGCATGACACGTAAAGGGGTAAGGAAGCGGGGGATATATATCATTTTCGATTTTTTATACCCATTTCGATAGCCCTTGACCCTTGTTTGTGTGTATATATGGATATAGCCTATAGGGCTATGAAAGCACAAGATTGATTGTGTATTTCCTAATTAGTTAGCCTATTTTAGGATATAGGGCTACGAAAGCACGAGACTAATCGTGTATTTCTTTATTAGTTAGCTTATTTTAGGATATAGGGCTACCAAAGCACGAGACTAATTGTGTATTTCCTTATTAGTTAGCCTATTTCTGGATATAGGGCTGTGAAAGCACGAGACTAATTGTGTATTCCCGTTTTAGGTGGCCTATTTCAGGATATGAAATATGCTCAGGATCAACCATAAATGGATGGTGATTGAATGTTGTATTGTATAAATACGTAATAACATTCTGCATTTCTAATCTCTTACATAGGATAAATCTTCACTTCCATATATTAGAGCCTCATACCTATTAATCATATTCAAAAATGGGTGCTAATAGCTACGGCAATACAAGTTTGTTGTTGTTGCTGGTGCTATTGTTTTCTGTTCTAGTTTCCGAATGTGCATCTAAGACGACAGTGCATATACAGAATGATATCGAAGGTTATGAAGTTTCATTGGATATGCGCTGCTGGTCCTATGATGACGATCTAGGTCCACGTTCGCTCCATCAAGGTGACGAGTGGCACTGGGAATTTAATCCATCTTATAATTCTACCCACTTTGTGTGTGATTTTCGTTGGTACGATAATTGGGATTATAATTGGAAAAACGGCACTTCGATTGTTGTCTACGATAAAGACATGTTCAATGACAATTACAACGCGTATTGTGTCGGGGATTGCCAGTATTCTGCTCGTCGAGATGGATTTTATTTATATCGTCGTGATAAAAGTGAGTGGCAGAAAAGAAACGACTGGCAAGTTGAATGAAGCTTTATTTGATTGATGAAATTATCTTAATGTTTTTTATTTTAACTTGCTAGCTAGTATTTGTTAGAAGTTAAATTATTAATGATGAAAATAAAATAAATAATATTACTATTTTTTTATTTTAAAGTTTATTGTTTTATTTTCTATCAATCTTTTTCACGAAACAGTTTTAAGCCTGGATAAATCTTACAGGGAGGTAGTCAATTGAGGTTTATATAGATTTTTTATTTGAGTGACTCCCGGAGATTCTCTAAAAATATAGAGATTTCTAGTGATTCTCTAAAACTTCAAAACATCTACTGGTTACTTTATTATGCACGTTATAATCAAATAAAAGTACCATGAATACATGGTAAAATATGTGTTCATTGTCAAAATAATTTCGTTGTTTCCTTATGCCTATGTTTTCATTTTCTTTTTATTTCACTCATCCCACATTCATTTTATTTTCTATGCAATCTCGCCACAAGTTTACTCCGCAAGTGGCCCGTTACTTGGTCATTAGCTCAAAACAAAGAAAACCAAACAAAAAACAAAAAACCAAGATAAATAAATAAATTGGTCTTACTCAAGAACAAATATTCTCCAAGTTTTCAAGTCTCCAGAAATATCACTTGTTGAGTAGAGATTTCTACCATGCCTATTTTCCTAAAAAAGTCTCTCCAAATTTCTGAAAACAAACCATCTGGGGTTAGCTCAGTTGGCCAGAAGCCTGACTCTCTAGGAGGAGGTCATGAGTTCGAGTTTCCGCTCAAACATTGGGGTACTCGTGTAATTTATACTCCCTCTGTTTCTGAAAGACCGTCCTCTATTCCTTTTTCGTCAGTTTCAAAATTGTGTCCAGCTTTTGTTTATAGTCATACATTTTCAATGAACTCTCTAATATACCCTTGAATTCTTTATATTCATAAATCTATTTTTAACGTGACTCAATCTAAAATATTAAATAAATTAGTATAATTGAGGAAACAAATATATCCTTCATTCCATTTAAGGAAATATACATTTAACTCTAAAAATTAGATTCCTTATAAAGTTTATACTTCTTAAATTCAATATCTTTTAAATTTCCCTTTTATATTTAGTATTTTAATTCTCAAACCAATTTTGGATAGTCTTTATTGCTAGCATTTTTCTTAAAATAAAATAGGTAAGTAACTAAGGGTAGTCAAGTAAAATAGTATGGTCTCCTTAATATTTTGAGAAAGTCAAAGCGGACTGTCTTTGTGAAACGGAGGGAGTACTAACTTTACTATGGGGTTCATGGGGCCGAGTTTGCACAGTGGGGAGTAAGCCGGTGGCTACGTTGCCAGGGGCAGGACGGGCCTATGCCTAGTTTCAAAAAAAAAAAAAAAAAAAAAAATCTCTGAAAACAATAAATCAATTACTTTCAATTCTCATTCGAATAACAGGGATGTTTGAGTGACTCTTATGAAATCCTAATCCAATAACATGGAGTTTCAAAGAATTTAAATGACTTAAAAAAATTTCTAACCAATAACAAGAGACATTATGAGACTCACTAAAAATCTCAATGGATTAACAATGAATAAAACTAGAGCTTGACACGTGTCGTAACGACACGGTCTTCGATTTTGACTATGTCATTCTGTGAAAGGACAATAGTCCCACACTGTTAATATCCCCATAAATAACTTAAATATAATATGAAAGGGCCACTCCACTCATTGCCAATTGGTTTTGAGTTGGATGCCCGCGGACTTTAACATGGTATCAGAGCCAGGCCGGCTAGGTAGGCCCGTACGTGGGGTGTAGGCTCGATTTTGGCCACACCCATGACCCACATGTACGTATATGAGGTGCACGTGCCTTACACGTGAGGGGCGTGTGAAAGGACAATAGTCCCACACTGTTAATATCCCCATAAATAACTTAAATATAATATGAAAGGGCCACTCCACTCATTGCCAATTGGTTTTGAGTTGGATGCCCGCGGACTTTAACACATTCATTCTTAAAAAAAGAGGTATTTTTCCTATTTGCACAATTTTTAAGGCAGGCATGTGAGAATAGTTTTTTTAATTTATTTCTAAAATTATCCTCACCAAAATACTTAATTACCACTAATTATCACTAATTTGGGAAACGGTAGTTTTGAAAGTTCATCGTATAATAAATTAAGATTAGTTGTTATGCCCGTGCGTTGCACTGGCTTAGATATTTTGTAGAGGAAAATATGTCCAGGCTAATAGTGTGCCCGTGCTTCGCACAGGCTAAATTTTATCCCAAATAAAAGTAAAATTGCACCCAGAATCTTAAATTTTCCTTGTACAAAAAAACCTACATGCACTAATACTAATTACGATCAAAAAAAATATATTCAGCTCGCCAACAGACATGTCTTGATAAATCGTTATTTTATCATCAAATAACACATCTTCCTAGAGTGGAGACCGGAGAGAAACCATTAAGTTTATGGAAATGTTACACGCCCGTATATATGAATCAATATCAACTCGTGCAGTAGATTAAATATCCTCGTGTAATAGCTATCTAGTCTTTTCTTATCTATGCATGCTTCAAAAAAAAAAAAAAAAAACTAGTGCACCGAGAGAACTTGTGGTTAGTATGCCCCTATGTACCCTCTATTGGTACCGAGAACTTGTGGTTAATATGCCCATATGAGCCCTCTTCCTATAGTTACCAGCTTTGGCTTTCAAGTCATTAATATGTCAAGTGTGTTACCAAAGACTTCGGTTGTAGTAGATATCATCCGTTATCTTCTTATGGACATTCCTCTGGCAAGACCACCTTGGGCACCATCATCAGCAACAGGATGCAGCCACAAATCTTAGGAAAATATAATAAAAATATGGAATTACCAAAACCAAAATTCAACATGTTCCAAAAGAAAACCGCATGCCTCTCTACTATTTTCTACTAACTAAATTTTAAAGAGTATGTGGGTTTCTTACTGCATCTTGGGATACACTACAATTGTATCTCTAAGTCGGATGGTACCTTAACTCTACACACCCAACAGAAAATCCTGTCTTTTCCAAAAGAAAAACATTTGTTGACAACTATAAACTGCTTCATATTATAGCAAACTAAGACCCTAACCTTTATCTCTCCGTAATAAATAATTATTCTCTCAAAACATGATTGCCCCAGAATTTTCTTTTACTGTTATGCAATATCATTCAACTGCACTTTCTGCTAATGTAGAAATAAATAGTTACGCAAACTAATAAAAAGGGCACATAAATCATAAATGCGACGAATTCGGTGAGTAGCAACACGTCCTTTGAGCTTTTTCCATTACGGATCTACCTGGTGCGAAAATGCTACTAGTCCCCAACGGAAATCCCCCAAATTTATCCCCACCTCACATAACACTAAATAGTGGACCCCTGCATTTCCCCCACCCACTTCCCTATTGAAATCAACAGCCGAGAGCAGCGCCACCTAATGGGGGACATATTTGGGGAATTTATATAGTGGACCCCTGTGGGGACTAGTAGCACTTCCGTACCTGGTGCTCTTATTATTAACTTCATGTCAGGCTTACAACAATTCAGTACTATTATATTCCCTCCGTTTCAGGAAAAGTGTTACTTTTACTTTTTCAATTTGACCTATTTTTAGGCTAAAAGGAAAAAGTGAAAGTAACATTTTTCCTGAAACGGAGGTAGTATAAGCAATGTCAAGCTGTGGAAATGCTAAAACATGCCTACACCCTTTACCAGATACTGAATTAAGAAAACTTGAGTTTGGCCATATCCTACTCCAAATGATGGACTTTTAACTGCTACTTTCCATTCTACATGGACTTTTAACTGCTACTTTCCATTCTACATGAGCTTATTGATTACAAATATGATAAAGACGGTACTTGTGTCGAGCTGCTATCCCGATATTTTTATTGCACCAAAATGCCTACATGTATGGGATGGTGAACCAAATTCGGATTTGTGGATACCTAATCCCGTCGAAATGGCCAAAAGAGAAAAAACCCATACAGTTCAATCTGTCCCCACACTACAGCTATAATTTTTGTCTCTTGATGCTACAATCCATCCTGAATATAACTAGATGACCGCTGTCACGGTGGGATGGCCGACCGAAAAAATTGGCGCAAAACTAAATTTTATATAATGGCAATGCAATCAGTTTTCGAAAATTGTGCTTAAAATGGAAATATTATTTTTTCTGAAATGGAGAGAGCACGTCGTTTTATTAGTTGCAACAGAAAATTAGTTAATGCCTAAACTAAAATATGGATGCATAATATGTCATGCATCCTTAGTGGTGGTTTGCATAATGGCTATGTATTCAATTTTCAAAAATTATGCCTAAAAGAATAAACACCTCCGAATTTTTCGTAAAAAATCTAAATTTGATATTGTTGTTTGTGCTCGTTGGATAGGTTTTTTTATTAGCTTTCCAACGAGATAAATTTTGTAAAATTCCAAAACACGGATTTTTAGATATGTTATATTGAAGTTTGGTTACCAAATATACCCTTAAAAAATAGGATATATAAGGAGTTATAGTAATTGGATCAAAAGGGAGGGACAATTTTGTTTAGTGAAATCACCAACACCAAATCTTTTTGTGTCAAATTGAAAAAAAGGTCATGTTTCACATTGACACAAAGTCACCATATATAGAGTCTTCACTCGCTTCGTTCGGTCGGCCTAATTAGATGCTAATCCATCTTAGAATATCTCTATGTAGACTTAGCACCACACGGTTATTTCTCGGCTTTCAATGTTTCTGGCGTTGACGGTTTGCTTTATTTCTCGTGAACTATACACAGTCTGCTTTCTTCCTTGTGAACTATACACAGTTATAGAATAAAACAAAAATATTCTTATAGAATCACAGTTATGCACCAATAGTTTAATTATGAACTGACAATTACCACAAAAGAAAAATCAAACATTACCTTGTTCAGTAGACATAATATGCTGTCTACTTTGGTTTTTCTTCCTTCTGCGTGTATGTTTATATGTAAATATCGATTGTAACGTGCTTGATTTCTTGATATAGATGGTGTTGGGTTGACATCCGCATTACATCTCCTACCATGACCACTACGACAAACCATTGGTGATTGAGGTTTAGTTGATTGAGACGCAAGTCAAGCCTCTTTTATTTTTAGGTTTGTTATTCTATTGATTGAGACGCAACTCTTTTATTTCTAGGTTTGTTGTAAATAAATTCGGGGTGCACCAGGATAAAATATTGGTTGTGTGAATAAACATGATGATCATATTGGCTAAAATATACTTCGGTAGGGCCAGAAGCTTTAAGAAGAGAGCTTTATTCTGCTTTTAACCACAACAGAAAAAATTCACCTCAAATCATATTATTATTATTAATACAAAAATTGAAAGTAAAAGTACCTATTTTTTTGGAACAGGGGGAGTGAGGTGGTAATTTTTGGGAATAGACGGAGTGAGGTAATATAAGGAACTATTTTTTCCCCTCCACGAAGAGGTTGGCTTAACGAATGTTTGAGTCATTTTTACACTCACAGTTACCGTATATGTTTACGTGCTTTGACTTCAGTGTACCGATTTCCCTTCTTTTGCTTTGACTATAAGAGCTAGGTGCTAGCTCTCCCTTCCCTATCCCTCAAATGTAAGGAAGGGATTGCACATGAAAGGCAAGCTTGCTATGGTACTCTCCCATCCCTTTCCTACACGAAACGGGTACTTGGTACATGTATGAATAGTGCAAACTGGTACTGAGTAGCCGTTTTTTTTCTTCTTCGTTTTTTTCAATGGAAAAATATTTACCTAGGAAAAAAAGATTTTTTAGAATAAAAAAAAAATCAAATATGTAAAAAAAAAAAAGAGTTTAGTAAAAAAAGGGAGTGAAAAAGGAAAGTTTTAAGGTAAAACTTTAAAAACCAGAAAAATATACGGATACTCAGTACGCGTAAAGTGAAAAAGTAAACGGGTACTGAGTACCCGTGTGATTTTCCTTCCCTACAAGGCTGAACAGATCTGATTAGGCAAGTAGGGAAAGAGGTGAGTATCCCTACTCATGTAGGGATATGGGAGACCATAATACTTTAGTACTTGGGATGGAGAGGGATTGGGAAGGGATATCCCTCTCCATAGTGCTAGCTCTAATTGTTCTTCTCATCTAAGTAGTAGTTAGCTCTACCATCCAAGTAGCATTTAGCAAACCCTTAGAACAAAAGAATCCTAAGATTTTGTATTATCCTTATAAAAATATTTGCCTCATTTTTCCCAAATTTGGCTAATTGACCACTATATTAACCCATCAAAAAAATAAATATCATGGTGTTTAGTTTTTCTAACTCTCCTAAAAGAAAAAGAAAACTCTAGAATCTAGTCCTGTTGGGCTAGATCTGAGCAAGGATTTTTAGTTTTTCATGAATAGGAATAATTTAATTTGTGATTTTTATTTTTATTTTTGTTGTTTTTGGTGTCTATGGACACATTTCTTCTCTGTTTGGGCAATCTTTTCTTCGTCGTTTGGACGATTTTCTCTTCGCTTTAATAGCGATTCTTTCAAATCGCCATGGTGTTTCTTGGCTTGCTATTCTCGATTCATCAAGAACATCAACGATTCTGCTCGGCGTCGCTTTGGATTCATCTTCAACAAAAGGGATTTAGGGCACCCGGATTCGTTTGGATCTACAAGATTTTGGGAAAAATACTCTATTTTGTTTGGATCATCTCTTATTGAAGAAGATATTGATTTTAAATGGTCGGAGTTGTTTCCGGTTCACGGTTCACACCATCATTCGTCACTACTACATTTACAAAAATTGGATGTCTTTGCGGCTCATGGCTCCATCTCTTCGCGATGTACTTGCAATTGATGGCATCATTTGTATTTGGGTTTTGAATATCTTGTATTGTGGTGGTTTTGATAATCTTATAAGTAATCTTGTAATCATCATTTTGGTTTGAATGAATTGAAATGTGATTTTACTAAAAAATAAATAAATATCATAGTAGTAACAGATGCACGTGGAAACTATAGTACTGATTTGTATACAAAAAAATATTACAGAAGTATAGTATATACCCAACGCAAAATTCCCCCAAAATCTGTATATCAAAATATTCACCATAAAATCTAGCAATCCTTATCAGTTCCCGATCTTCTATTCCCCATGCTCCTCGGTCATTTTTCCCATCTTCTCATCCGTCATCGTCGACTTTCCGAGCACTGTAGTGTCCTCATATATATCTTAATCCTCGATTTCGTAGTCAAGTACTTCATCATTTTGGCCGGTATCAGCTGCACTATTTAAAACTTAACTCTCTATGTCATCCTGTGTCCCATGCCTTCTCGTTATTTTCAGATTTACTTGACTTCCTCCCACAAAGTAACAACGCATAACTTTTTCAGTCTCCTGTTTTTTCATGTGCCTTGTTTTCCGCTTACTGGTCCATTTGAATATAGTATCTAGTCATTGCATTGGCTTCTATCCTTTTCTATATTTTCCATCTTTTTCTACTTCATTCTCCATTAATATACTATTCATCAAGGAGTTTATGCAAAGGCTTTAAGCACACTAATAAAATTAATTGTAAAGAATGCTAAAAATTTCGCTAACCACAAGTATATCCTTGTGACTCACATATTGACTCCCTTTTCTAGATACTTATTATATCCATCATCTCAAAGCATGTCCTACTCTAATGCAACACAAATATTTCAGTCTATCTGCTTCACTTATTAAGACAGCTACTAGCCGACCACCGAGTAACATTGATTGAATAACATTGTATTGTGATCATAACATGTTACCAATTCATTAATTCAGTTTAAGAATAAAATAGGATCATGAATGAGTTTGTTGTATATGGCCATAAACATTAAAAATGCACTTAATACTTTTTCCACACATTCGAAACCCACATTGCACATTCCAACCCAATCCATCTAAGATATATAATCCAAAAATGGAAATCAAAGTTTCCATCTAAATGTGGCTATAAGTTAATCATTTATCCCTTGTCTGTGTTTTGATTCAAACTTATGTGGTAAATGAAATTTTGACGCCCAAATTTAGATAGCTAATAATTCCAGTTCATGCTTTGAGCAAGTGATTATGAATTACTAATAACACAAAAAATGTAAAGCCAAATTTAGATAACACATGAACCCTAACAGCACAAATCCACTAAACCATTGTATAAGATGTTCCAAAATTGAAATTATTCTTCTCGGACAACCATAAAGTTTCTGTAATTATTCATTGGTTACGCCTAGTGAGATGGACTAAATGTATGTAAATTGAAAAGCGGTGGTCTAACAACCTCACCCAATATTTCGATCAACAATTTGTATGGACAACTACGAGTTGTTTTCTTGAGAATCAACTACACTCAATCAATAAAAAATATCTCAAGGAGTTATTATCTCAATCTCTCGATTTGATTTACTCAAGCAAATATGATTCGTGAGTCTAATCAAAGAGAGATAACTTAGATGGTACCAAAGACCAATATCCAAGTGTCAATCGATTTAAATCAACAACCAATAAGGTCGGATATTCTAATCAATTGAACAACGCACAACCTGTATTATTTCAATTATATAAAAATATAATATGGAAAAGAAATAACACAGGCACCATAATTTTGTTAACGAGGAACTGCAAATGCAGAAAAACCCTGGGACCTAGACCAGATCAAACATACACTGTATTAAGCCGCTACATACACTAGCCTACTCCAAATTAACTTCGGTCTGGACTGTAGTTGAACCCCAATCAATCTCACACTGATCCAAGGTACAGTTATGCTCCTACGCCTATGATCCCAGCAGGATACTGCGCACTTGATTCCCTTAGTTGATCTCACCCACAACTAAGAGTTGCTACGACCCAAAGTCGAAGACTTTTGCAAACAAATTTGTCTCACACAGAAAAGTCTACAAATTAGGTAAATTCGTCTCCCACGAATAAACCTATGAGTTTTGTTCCGTATTTTGATAAATCAAGGTGAACAAGAACCAATCAATAAAACCAGACTTATATTCCCGCAGAACAGGTCAGTTTTATAATCACCTCACAATAGTCTTAATCGACGCAGCGAAAAAAGATATTGTGGAATCACAAACGATGAGAGGAAGATGTTTATGATTACTTTTATATCTTGCCTATTGGAGATAGAAATCTCAAGCCAATTATTACAATTGTACTCATACGATAGAAACAACAAGATCAGATCACACAACCACAAGAATAGTAGTATCGGTCTGGCTTCACAATCCCAATGAAGTCTTTAAGTCGTTAACCTAGTTTTAGAAGAAGAAAGGAAAAGGTTAAAGGAGAATCGACTCTAGATTAGCAAACTAGTATCACACAGAATGTGTGGGGATTAGGTTTCCCAGTTGCTATAGTTCTCCCTTATATAGTCTTTCAAATCAGGGTTTACAATCAATGTTATCTTAGTAAAAAAGCATTCAATATTCAGTGTTAGATGAAAACCTGATTAGATACAAGCTAATATCTCTCAACCGTTAGATCGAAAACTTAGCTTGCCATACACACATGTACTTGACAAATTTGGGTTTGTGTAACCGTACCTAAACGTGTACAATAGTTGGTTCAATATTAATCAACCAAATGGTTAGCCAAATGATAACTTTCATATCAACCATATTCTTTTTCACCATAAATAGTCCAAATGACTCAAATGAACTAGTTAGAGAGTTGTTCAATTGTTATGAGATCTTATGTACTACACAAGACACAATTGAAGCAAAAACAATGTGATTCACTCAAATCGATTCATGAACTATAAAGACACGGTTTGCAATAGCATTCCTTAGATATTTTAAATAAGTTCACGAACATCGTTTTTTGATATAACCACTAAAGTTCGAGGACTGGATTCGCGGACTTAAGTAACCGATTGGAGTTCAAAAACTCCAGCAGAAATTCTCGGGTTCGATAACTTCCGTCAGTTCGCGGACTGAAACCAATCTTCAACTCCAGCAGAACTTCTCGTTTTCCAGAACTACACTCGTTCACGGACTGGGTTGACTGCCCAAGTTCCGATTTTCACTTGATCAACAAAGTTCGCAAACTTCGGTTCAAGTGAATAAGGACTTATACATATATGTGTTACCACAACAATATTTATATCTCCCAGTGGTTATATTGTATAAACTCTCATTTCAATCATTGAAACATTCTCAGAGGACGTCATATAGTTGTTATTCACGAACTAGTTTTCGTCAAAGAAATTTCCAAGGTGATTGAAACATAACATGACTTTTTTCACTAAGCAAAGATGAACTTGGCTAAAGCGAAATCTTTACCAACACACATTTCGAGAAATGTATAAGCGAGATATACTCAGCTCGAAATGTCACATGTGTATATCTTTAGTCTATATATTAAAACTAATTTTGTCTCAAGATAAGAGATAGAGTAGATAAACTTTTGAGTGATAGATAAGTTCAAGTCTCCACATACCTTTTAGTCGATGAAGATCCACTGGTTCCTTGAGTAGTCCTTCGTCTTGTATGATGATTGCTATGGAGTTATTGAGCTCAACTACACTTTCTATCCTAGTCCGAGACCTTAGCTATAGTAGACTAGAAATCAAGACTTTATAGTTTTGATCACTAACATTGACAAACATGCTTGATATAGCAACGCATGCGAGTTCGACCGAGAAGTGATCTAACAATCTCCCACTTTGTCAATTTTAGTGGCAAAACTATTAATACATATGGAATACAAAAAATATATAAATAAACTTTGTAGCTCCTATTCCACATGTCTAATCTTCAACAATACTCGAAATCTTCGTCACTTCCAAGTAATCCAATGATCCCAAATGTTGTAAGCTTAGCATCATCGTTGTTGAAAATCCGTAGCTATAACAATGGTAAAAGCATCGGTTCTCAATCATTGTTATACAGTGTCATAGTATTATTACACAACGTCAAAGTCCAATTGCATCACAACCATTATAGTCAAAATCGCTCTCCAAGGCCGATTACTCGCCGAGTAATCGCTACAGGCTATATGAACGAGGTAATTTCCGATTCAAGGCCTTTCCGATTTTTAACGATTAAGGATGCCGATTTGGACTGATTTTTGAGCAAAAGGAATTAACGGTTTTTCCGAGTTTTCCTTGCATGCACTAAAATCATAAAATAAAATTTTCATAACCCTTAGATGAGAGTTATAAAATACAAAAACCTCTAAATACATTATAAATACGTTTAATATAACAGTATTACACACTTAATTACATGATAGTGTTAAAATTTTAAGTACAAATCATGACTTATGGGAAACAATATATAAATTATTAATGAATATATTCCAAGTATTAGACCGATTTTTGGAGATTTCCAAGTCCGAACTTATTGCTCCTCGCTCCAAGCTCCCCCCAACCGAGTAGTACCGAGGAACGATTTCGACTACTTCGATCACAACTTCAACAACAATACTATGGTGATACTTTACTCCCCCTTAGTCAATACTCCATCTCACATGCAAACCACTCCCCCTTACATAATGATTCGAAAACCATGTGTATTTGTAGTGTGAACTACAATTAATTATCCCCCTTTTTGTCAATAAAATTGGCAAAGGTACAAGAACGGGATCCTAATGAAATTTCCGTAAGAGACATTTCATGACCAAAGGTAAATATGTATCATCTTGTTTAGATGCAATCATAAATCAGAAGCTAAATGCATTCATCAAGGATTTTATAAAATGCAAGATAACCCCTCTAATATTCCACAGCCGCACTCCCCACAAATATTTGGCAATTAAGCACAAGTTCAAAAGAACTCTCCCCCATAATATGTCGTTCCCTAAGGAACAACAAGAGAGACCTTAATTTCAAAAGAAAAAAAGGATTTTTTTAGACTCAACAAATTACATACAAGTATGAATTTGGAATCGAACAAGAAATATTCAATAAAATTAACCAAAGCGAACCAAGATTAATTTGACTAAATATGATCAACACAAGAACTTATGGAGACTTAAAAATCAATCAAATTAATCACAAAAAAACTTGCAAATAATCGAATTGTCATACTCAACCAAACTAATTACAAGAGTAATCAATTCAATTGGCCACACTCGACATAAGAACTTCTATGGAGCAAGGACTAAGTTAATCACGAATAACCAACCAAGTCGAAGAGATGCTCAACAAAAGAAAACTTACGGAGTGATAACTAAATAACCACACAAGATGATTGATTTAGTTCATTTGGGCTCAACATAAGAGATTATGGAACCCCGACTAAGATTATCATAACATGACAACCTTAACTGTACATGTACTCAACATAAGAAAACTTATGACATACAAACTAAACAACCACACAAGTTGATTAATTTAGTTCTTAATGCTCAACATATAGCATCTCATGGAATAACCAACCATGCCAATAAGAAATCGACTTAGTTGTATCGTGCTCAACATGAGATACACAATGGAGTCTTCATGATAATACATAAAAAAATGGATCTATAAGGATCTATACCATGGATAACACAAGGATTCATTCCATGTTTCTATCACATTTGCACAATGACACACAATAGACATAATCCTTGAATCACAAAAGATTTTAACCTATATTACATCAATAATTGACAATATAGGCTTAACATTTGTGTTTGTCAAAAGTCTATTCATCCTTTTATCAATATTTGCATATCAATTCACGAACGACTTTACTTTTGACAAAATATGGGACAATCAAGTTAACGAACGTAAACACACATATTCCATCAAAATATTGTAATATATAAAACCATAAAGATTAATACTGCAACCATCATCTTCCAAACAAACTTAGAATTTTTAAACCAAAAAATCTAAAAACAAGAAGATGAAAACATTGGATATATAGATATGTGTAATCACAATAATGGCTATTCCAAAATACTAGTTATTCTTCCAAACAAAAGAGAACAATAGAAGATTTACTAGATATTAACGCATTACTCATTATCTTCATCGGAGATACTCCAAGAAGCTTGAATTGTGTTCAACTCATTCTTGAGCTCGGGAAACTTAGTTGCAACCACCGACATTTGTTCTTGAACGCATTTGACCCTTGACTTTACACACTCCCTTGTGATTTTTTTTTTAAAGTAAACTCAAGGTGGTAGGGTCACACTCATTCAAAGAAGCATCTCTTTGTCTTTTGCACACATTTTCCCTTATGCGCCTGAAGGTACAGGAACGAACCGGTTTGGGTACCCCAAGAGAGTTTCCAATTGTGTCAACACCATAATCATGGCAGATTTGACTAATCAAACAAGGATAGCCTAAAATCTTGATGGGAGAAGTCATTGTAACCATTTGATGTATAATGAATCCATAAATATCAAGACTTTGAACACCCGATTCAAGAAAAATGACTAATTCAGCAAACTCATGGCTCTACCAAGAATTCTCAATTATAGAGGGACAAATATTGGGAATACCAAGTTTTCCAAATGCCATTAATGCAATACTAAGCTCATTAGTAGGAAACTTCCCTTGATTCCAAGATACCTTCTTACCAAAAAGCCCCATAGAGATTTCATCACATGAGGGGCGTTCATCACTTGGT
The DNA here is from genome assembly GCA_023529315.1 of Papaver bracteatum. Lineage (NCBI taxonomy): Eukaryota > Viridiplantae > Streptophyta > Magnoliopsida > Ranunculales > Papaveraceae > Papaver > Papaver bracteatum. The sequence continues at coordinate 375,324 of JAJJWX010004158.1, forward strand.
CTAGGGAGATGCACGTTTCCCAACGGTATGTTGGTAATCTTTGAAATTAACTCTCTATTAACAAAAAATCCTTTTTCTATTTATCATGGATTTGAATTCCATCTTATCAAGATCAACATCATGGATGTTGGCATAGAAAATTCTTGTTAGAGAATCAAAACCTTGACCAAGACCATCAAAGATATTTCCAAGATTGTACTTTTTGAAACAAGTTAAATCCTCATCATGTCCACTAGACAAATCCAATTTCTTTTCTAAAATAAAACCTTTAGATGAAATCTTATCAAAAATTTATAGCACATGAATCATCCACAAACCTAATCTTAAGAGAATTTTGGTCACAAGGAGGATCCATACTAGAGCTATTTGAGACTTTAGGAATCCTTTTTGAGCCCTTAGAATTCATCATGAGATCCAAGAAATTGAAAGGAGCAAGAGGAATTTACTTACTTGGAGTGAATCTTCAACACCCTTTCTCTTCGTTTCTCCAAAAAGTCTTTAATGGAGATAATACACAAAAACCTAGAAGTTCACTACGCGGACGGGTGAGAGGAAGAAGGGAGTATGCGAACTTCCTTTTAATAAGACCAAACATGGGCTTGGACTGGTTTGAGAACTTCAACCCACAAAGAACTAAAGGAGGATTTGTTTAGACAATTGCATATCAAGAATTATGCATTCCGCAACATGAAGGATGCACTAGAAAGCTAATATTGAAACCTGTACACGATTCAACCATTTCTTGCCCCATTTCAAGATATATACATATGGGGTAGTGCCAGTCTTGTTACCAAGAGGCATAATGTGCAGAGAAATTCTCATGCAACATTTTTGGTTGATCAGTGTGAACAGTCCACGTATCATAATGATAATAATCAGGGGAGTCTGAGCTTCCATTCCTTTGCTTGATATGTCTCAAAGAAGGACTTTTCTATTTTCCAGGTTGTACAATACTCCCTCCGTCCCACTATTAGATGACCTACTTAGTTTAAAATTTTGTCCCACTATTAGTTGACCTATTTCATTAAACAAGGGGATATTTCTAAATTACCCTTTTGATTGATTATCGGTAGTATAAGAAATATATATAATTTGATATCCATGTTTATATTTGTTACGGAGGTGTTTTAAAATGATTTTCAATGATACGAAGTTTACGAAAATCCATGGTACAGTTTGAGAGATAAATAAATTCTAAATTTTACAAATTACTATCATAAGGGTATAATTGTAAAAAATAGTCCCCTTATTTCCTTGCCTTAATAATTGTGCAAATTTGAACTAGGTCATCTAATAGTGGGACGGAGGGAGTATTATTTAAAGGTTTAATATGTACAAAGCCCTTTTTGGAGTGATTCTTAGAGTTAACAGAATTAAGTTTCTCTAAGGATCTAAAAACTTCTTTGAACGCTTTGAAAAGATCTTTATCAGCTGATCCATTATGATAGTACTCCTCATAGAGATCGATAGTTGTTCTCGTGAGATTCCACATCATTGAGCGCCATGAACATTTTTTTAATCTCCCCTCCTTTTTATTTTTTTCTTTAGATTGACACATATCATCTATAACTTCTTTCTCAGATGAAATGAAATTATCATGAGAGATCAGAGGTTTTGACCATAATAGATTTTGATCAATCTTTAAGAATTTCTGGTGTGCGTTACAGATGCAAAGAGCAAATTTTCCAAAGAAATTTCCCATGGGACAAATTTCAAGGACCGAACAAACACAAATTTATCAGGTTTAATGTGTTTGCTTTCTCTGATACCAATTGAAAAAGCGGGGGTCTAACAACCTCACCCAATATTTCGATTAGCAATATGTATGGACAACTCCGAGTTGTTTTCTAGAGAATCAACTAGACTCAATCAATAGAAAATATCTCAAGGAGTTATTATCTCAATATCTCGATTTGATTTACTCAAGCAAATATGATTCGCGAGTCTAATCAAAGAGAGATAACTTGGATGGTACCAAAGATCAGTATCCAAGTGTTAATCAATTTAAATCAACAACCAATAAGGTCGGATATTCTAATCAATTGAACAATGCACAACTTTATTATTTTAATTATAGAAAAATATAATGTGGAAAAGAAATAACACAGACACCAGAATTTTGTTAACGAGGAAACCGCAAATGCAGAAAAACCCCGGGACCTAGTACAAATTAAACCTACACTGTATTAAGCCGATACAAACACTAGCATACTCCAAATTAACTTCGGTCTGGACTGTAGTTGAACCCCAATCAATCTCACACTGATCCAAGGTACAATTATGCTCCTACGCCTCTGATCCCAGCAGGATACTGCGCACTTGATTCCCTTAGCTGATCTCACCCACAACTAAGAGTTGCTAGGACCCAAAGTCGAATACTTTAGCAAACAAATCTGTCTCACACAGAAAAGTCTACAAATTAGGTAAATTCGTCTCCCACGAATAAACATATGAGTTTTGTTCCGTCTTTTGATAAATCAAGGTGAACAGGAACCAATCAATAAAACCAGACTTATATTCCCGCAGAACAGCTCAGTTTTATAATCACCTCACAATAGTCTTAATCGACGCAGCGAAAAAAGATATTGTGGAATCACAAACGATGAGAGGAAGATGTTTATGATTACTTTTATATCTTGCCTATCGGAGATAGAAATCTCAAGCCAATTATTACAATTGTACTCGTACGATAGAAACAACAAGATCATATCACATAAATACAAGAAAAGTAATATCGGTCTGGCTTCATAATCCCAATGAAGTCTTTAAGTCGTTAACCTGGTTTTATAAGAAGAAAACCAAAGGTTAAAGGAGAATCGACTATAGCTTAGCAAACTAGTATCACACAGAATGTGTGGGGATTAGGTTTCCCAGTTGATAGAGTTCTCCCTTATATAGTCTTTCAAACAGGGTTTGCAATCAATGTTAGCTTAGTAAAAAAGCATTCAATATTCAGTGTTAGATGAAAACCTGATTAGATACAAGCTAATATCTCTCAACCGTTAGATCGAAAACTTAGCTTGCCATATACACATGTACTTGACGATTTTTGGTTTGTGTAACCGTACCCAAATGTGTACAATAGTTGGTTCAAGATTAGTCAACCAAATGGTTAGCCAAATGATAACTTTCATATCAACCATATTCTTCTTCACCATAACTAGTCCAAATAACTCAAATGAACTAGTTAAAGAGTTGTTCAATTGCTATGAAATCTTATGTACTACACAAGACACAATTGAAGCAAAAACGATGTGATTCACTCGAATCGATTCATGAACTATAAATCCACGGTTTTTAATAGCATTCCTTAGATAATTTAAATAAGTTCACGAAAATCGTTTTTAGACATAACCACTCAAGTTCGCGGACTGGGTTCGCGGACTTAAGTAACCGGTTGGAGTTCACAAACTCCAGCAAAAATTGTCGGGTTCGAGAACTTCCGTCAGTTCGCGGACTGGGTTCGCGGACTGAAACCAAGCTTCAAATCTAGCATAAATTCTCGGGTTCCAGAACTACACTCGTTCGTGGACTGGGTTGACTTCCCAAGTTCCGATTTTCACTTGATCAACAAAGTTCGCAAACTTCGGTTCAAGTGCATAAGGACTTATACATATATGTGTTACCACAACAATGTTTATATCCCCCAGTGGTTATATTGTCTAAACTCTCATTTCAATCATTGAAACATTCTCAGAGGATGTCATATAGTTGTTATTCACGAACTAGTTTTCGTCAGAGAAATTTCCAAGGTGATTGAAACATAACATGACTTTCGTCACTAGGCAAAGATAAACTTGGCTAAAGCGAAATCTTTACCAACACACATTTCGAGAAATAGATAAGCGAGATATACCCAGCTCGAAATGTCACATGTGTATATATTTAGTCTATATAGTAAAATGACTTTTGTCTCAAGATAGGAGATATAGTAGATAGACTTTTGAGTGATATATAAGTTCAAGTCTCCACATACCTTTTAGTCGATGAAAATCCACTGGTTCCTTGAGTAGTCCTTCGTCTTGTATGATGATTGCCATGGAGTTCTTGAGCTCAACTACACTTTCTATCCTAGTCCGAGACCTTAGCTATAGTAGACTAGAAATCAAGACTTTATAGTTTTGATCACTAACATTGACAAACATGCTTGATATAGCAACGCATGCGAGTTCGACCGAGAAGTGCTCTAACATAATTAAATCCATTCTTGTACATAATTTGGAACCTCATTTACCTTTAAGGCAACAAAACTTGAATTCGACAGAATTCTCTTGCTCTCATTGTCTCCTCCACGGCAACAACCCTATGCATCCATTACATGAAAAGCTTTAAAATGATGTACTAAACTAATGTAACATAAGAACTGTGAGAGAAGTGTAGACTATTTATCTTGCTTGTTACCATAAGCACAATAAAAATTATGCATTGATTGAATCTTACTGTATTGTTATTATAACACAAAATTGGTTAAAAAGACCAAAATCAACAATTCCTGGGTGAAAAAGACATCTAGATTTTGATACTGTTTAAATGGAAAAAAAATATAAAAATAGCCAGGATGTAACCAGTTTCATCATACCTATTTTCAAATACTTTTTCTTATTTTTAATTTACATCAGGATGCATCCAGTTTCAACCTCACTAGTTTTTAAGTTTAAGCCAGGATGAATCCAGTTTCATCCTTGCTATTTTTTTTTGTCCATTTCACCCATAAATATTTTTACTCGTCCATTAGAACCATGTTTTAAAAATATTTGGACAAATGACCCATTTTCCGTTGTTATAATACTATCCCAAAACATTAATGAGTTAAATATTGAAATAGGCTGATGAACAAAACAGGTTCATGAATGAGATCGTATATGAGCACAACCACCCAAGTGTTAACTCACATTGGCACATGTCTAACTCGACCCATGAAATACGATACACTCTCTAAAAGTTTTGAGAAAATTCTCATCTGATTGCTACAGTAATCCGTACCTGTCGTTGGTTAATCGAATGATATCCATCTCCCACTATCACCTAGCTACAAAATCCATTAACTGTTATTAGGTTGTATCGAAGAATCTTGGATTGGCATGAATGAGTTGTCAATGAGGTCCGATTGAGAAGATGGTTTACCTTGATCCATATCCAGGTAAAAATTTCCACCATATATATTATGGTTCATATGGAAATATAGATGCTCAATAGTTTTTGAGAAAATAAACCCAGACCCAATCAATTTAATAGGGAAAATCAATAGTTTCTTACATTCTTCCCTGTCAAATACCCTTCAAAGTAATATGAAAACTCAAAAGAAAATCTCAACCAATTACTCTTGGTCCAACCTAAATTCAGATTGGATAATCTTCATTGACGCTTCCTTTAAGAAAGAGGATTTGTCGATGGGATATGCTTTCATTCTATATTCAGCTGATAAAAAGACTTTCATGCACCTATATGCGGGTTTGGAGTGATACATGTGTATCTTCCTCTCTCCAGGAACTAGTGATCCTCAATATGAATTGAGGATATAATTGTACTTGATGAGGGATTTCTGATTATAAGGCATTCCTAGATAAGGAAATATTCCTAGAAAAGGTAATATTCCTAGATAAGGAAATATACCTAGAAAAGGAATATTTCCTAGACAAGGTATTATTCCTGGATAAGGAAATATACTTAGAAAATGAATTATTCCTAGATAAGGAATATTCCTAGACAAGGTAATTTTCTTAGATAAGGAAATATACCTAGAAAAGGAATTATTCCTAGATAAGGAAATAGATTCCTAAGAGGTTTGGGAAACCAACCAAGCCTATAAATAGAGATGTTTAGCTCATAGCTAAGATATCTAGAGCGTGGTTTGTGATACAGACACACCTAGATCAAACAAGGAGGTTTGTGAGACAAATCACCTAGAGATAAGTTTGTGAGGCAATTAATTATTATAAAAAGCAAGCTTAGCAAAACAGTTTAAGGTTGATCCACTGTTTAGAGAGATTGTGAGCGTAACAAAGAAAGAATTGTAATAGTTTTCTTGTTCATAATCTAGAGAAGATATATTTCTTCGAATTACTATTCTTGTGCTCTGTTTTCTAGTTTTCATCTGTTATTATTCTGAATTCCGCCTCTATAATAATAGTCACCAAGGTACATAGATCAATACGTATCATGGAGTGGGCAACGTCAGCTTTCCACGCAGAAGCAAAATCCTTATTAAAGGCTGTTACGTGGTTAAAAGAAAATATTTTATCAAGCGTGGTCATAGTAACTGATTGCAAAGCGTTGGCAGACATCTTAAATAAGGTAAGCACAGATTCTTCATGCTCACGGAAAATACCTTGAAATAAATAAGGACAATCTTGGGAGATCTAACTCAAGCTAAAGTGAAATATATTAAGAGGAATACTAACTCAGCAGCGGACTACATTGCAAAGGAAGCAAGGATTAAAAAGCTACAACACATGTCAGATAACCTGCGATAAAAAGTTCATAAATCTAGCATAGATTCTAATGTTTTTGATAAAAATGATCTTGTAAATCTTTTGTACTATATTTGCTAGTTAATATGATCTTTTTCCATCAAAAACAAAAAGAAAGTGGTTTACCGTATTGCCATTGTGTGTATTGATTTGAAAAGGATATCTGCAAAGAAAATTTTAAAGCTAACTATTATATCAAGTCTCTTATCCCTAGTACATGTTGTTTCACACTTGAACTACAAAATATGCAGACAATAACGAAATTATCAACATTTAAAGGATTAAACAAAAACAAGGAAATTTCCATTTTCATATAATAGATTCAACCACATACAAAGAGCTGTTTTCCTCAAACCAACCTATTTTCACAAATATTATGCACACATAATATAGTTCATCACTAATAGCTCATTTTTGCTTAAGGAAAAAAAAAGTAAACGTGAAATCAACACAGTACAAATTTCATGCTTTCGAACGTGAAATCATATGTGGATTCGAAGTGGTGCAAATTCAAGGAGAATTATAACCTTATTTCTCCATGTTATCAAAGCAGACTTCTTCTTCTTCTCCCCTTATACTGGTTATGTGATCTTCCAATTCTTTTCTATCTTCTTCTTAGTAACTGGATGGAAGAATGTAAAGGCAAAAACATCAAAACTTTATGGATCTCCACAAAGACGCTAAAGATTAAATGTAAAAAAATTCTCGCCTGCTTTTAATTTATTAGATTATGCAATTTTATAGATTTAAATTCTCTAAGTTGTGTCATATATAACTAGATGGCATGCCTGTGCTTTGCACGGGCTCAAATTGGTTGTCCCTAATAAGTTGTTTTGTTAATTAGCTCGTTCAATGTTTGTTCTTGAGTACCACTATCAAATAGTACCAACACCACATTGTGATCCTTCAACATGAAAAGGACAGTTGGATATTAAGCTTAATTACGTACCTGATTTTTCATACAATTCAATTCCAACATAAGTAAAATAACCATGCTAAAGAGAACAAAAAGAAAATATGTGACTTTATAATCCCATTCTAGTGTATGCTAACTATTATTTCAACCACGCACTAATTATTTAGACGGCAAGAACCACCGTAAGCTCTAGAAACAAAGCTTGACTCAGCTTTTAACTACAACAAAGGATATTCGCCTGAAACTATATTATCAATAATAATGCAGCGCAGACACGGGACGTTTAGTGCATCCACAGTCTCCGACTTCAGTAACCACTTTAGGCGTGCATTTGTTGAAGTTCAAATAGTTGCACCCGGTGGTATCCAAAATTTGAGTTGCAGTCTTTGACGATAATTCGATTGAGCACCTGCATGCCACACTTGTTTAGCCATTTTGTGATGAGAGTAATTCATTTGGTGACAATATAAATATATGCATCGTATATGGATAATTAGAAATGTACTTGGGAGTGGGATCCCATTTAGCATCCATTAGTTCAGAAATTGTCTTTGTATTGTAGGGGATGAAAGGTCCAACGCAAGAAGGATATTTAAAGTTGGGTTGTCATTGGGTATGCCAGGGTAAGCCTGCATAACCTATTGCACATTTGAGTTAATTTAGCGTTAGATATTTATTCAATTGTTGCATAGCCATGATAAATTATAATGTACATGCAAGTGGTATCTTTCTTCCATGTTATGAACCTCCAGATGTCAAGGTTGAAGAAAACCTTAGTTGCATCGTGGAGATTAAAGAGTACTTACCTGAGAAGAAATACGGGGACATGAATAACAACATTGGTTAAACTCCAGCAATTTATATGGAGTGCAAACAAATAATATTTTGGATGTTTTACCTTGATTTTTTTTTATGTAGGACGATTGAACCACAACAATCACAGGTGTTTCCTCTATTCCATGCATTCCTACGTTGCGGCTTATCCTTGTCCATTGACAAACCCAATAAGGTTACCTACATGTTGTTGCCGCTAAATAAAAAGTGGTATGGGTATCGTAGTAAGGAATACTATAAGCAGTATGACTTGTCAATACATGAAAATGAAAGTTTTATATATGCATACCTATGGTACTGAAGAGTAAAATCCCCATCATGCAAGGATTACCATTGGCTATCATCATTTCTTGTAAATTTGTAAAACTGATTAATACACGGCCATTGACATCTAGTGTAGAAACAACACAAAAAATGATTGAGCTAAAGCAGAGGAAAATGGGGCAGAGAGTTTAATAAATGATTGAACAGCTCAACTAAAACAGTACAACTTAAATGAGTCTTGGTCCCATGATCCCATATATTCAGATGGATAAAGTTGAACTTAATGATGAGTGGAAACCACAGATATGCCACAGAGTGACTTCACTTCAGCATCGCCAATTTAAGAGGCGGTGATCATTGAGAATGGTGCGAAATATTTTCCTCCCGTCAAGAAACGTGAATTTGTTTAGAGCAACTGCAGTGGTGCGAGTATAACCAAAGATCAAATACCCAAAAAAAAAAAACGATTAAATTTGAGTTTAATCCGTAGTGTGATGCTACGGTAGCCGAGTATATTTAGTCGAGCGGATATATAATCTTCATTTGGCTGTGGAGAGGAGGTATAAAATGCGTCACGTTCAGGCGTTGATATAGTTTATGCTGGTTGTGGGGCGTTGGTAAAAATTACGCGGGTTGTGGGGCGTTCATAAAGTTTACGCCGGGAGAAGGGGCGTACGTATACTCAACACCTGATGGGGCAAAAGGGATAATCAACGCCTGAATGAGGCGTTGATATAAAATCTGCTCGCTTCACACACGGTTACTGCTCGTATAATGCGAAAGGGATAATCCAAGAGTTAGTCACATACATTCACACACGGTCACATCTGCACGTATAATTACGCGGGTCGCCGACTGTGGTTGCTCTTGGGGAATATATGTGACTAACTCTTGGCAAAGGACAACTACATGTAATTCATCACCTAAGACAGACATGGATTACTTTTTCAAGTTAGTGAGCTGTATCAGCTCATATTGTTGTCAGATGTGAATAAACGGGTTCAAATTATCTCTACAGGAAGCACAAATCAATATGCAACTTTGGATCATACCTTAAAACACTTACATGATGCACGGACGCGCGTGTTTTGACCCCGTGTCCGCGTCTGACGCGGACTCGACACGTGTCAGTCGCATCACGTGCGCGTCTCACGTGATTCCGGAGCTGGACGCGATTTGGACACGAATTTCTGCTGTTGGACGCATATTTTCGCCACTCAAAAATTATTGTTGCTGGAGAGATTTGAACCATCGACCTCAATCTCGTTAGTGAACCCCAAACCATCGCACGTTTTTGATGATAAATGTGCATATTATGAATTTATTCTTTATTGCCTTCATTAATTATTAAAGTTTATCATTCTTAATTCAGATTTGCATAACATTTATTCTTTGGTATATGAAATTTATACTAGCATATACTTATAATATTTTGTATTTATATTTATATATACGTGTCCGCGTCACCGCGTCCGAGTCCGTGCAACCCAGATTGTCAATGATCATGAAAACATTTTAAGCTGGTCACATCATTACCCCAAATTAAATTAAATTTGTTCCATTTTTCGGGAGATTCGAATATGTGGCATCCAGGATTTGCCTTCTTTTAACTTGACATATATATATAATTGAAAGGTTTTGAGGGGCTGGTACGAACCTGGGAACCCGTTTAATTAATCTATATTGAATGGATTGCAAATTAGTATAATAGGTGGAGATCAAGAACTCAAAAATGTGTAGTACTGGATCTTAAGAAAATTTCCGGTATTGAGTTTTTGGTCAGAATTTAGCGTATATACATTAAGATTAATATATGTGAAATATGTAGTACTCCTTATAAGATAGAAATTCGATTAGCTAAGTCTAATTTTCTGGAGTTCTCTGTTACCTTCAAGGTCGATACAAGCAGAGAAGAAAAAGAGTTCTACATGGTTCTTTCAAACAATCTCAGAAACATCTACATTATAATAATCAACTTACCAAGCTATTTCATTCAAATCTTGTTTCATATATACTGTTATACAATATCTTTCAACACCAAACAAAATATCCAAAGAAACAACATAACAAGTACCATTCAAAGTAATGAAGAAAGCTATAACAGTGCAGGAAGGTTAATCATCAACAATCTCAAAGAAACTTCTCCAAATATAATCACATTAACCCCAAAAATCATCCATTACAAACTGACCATAGTTGTTCAAATACTTCATCAAGAAAAGATAAATTCAAACCAAGTGCATTACCCACATTACCAGGTTTTACAGACTTTTGTTAGAATTTCCTCTCTAACAACAAAACAAACAACACCAAAAAGTTCTCAAAATAGCACTATTAACCAGAAACAAAATAACTTACCATACCATAAACATCATAAACCAAGAACCGTCAGAAACAAGAGAAACCTTACAGCCATCAGCAGCTCCAAATCAGGGAAAATTGGAAGGAAAGGAAATCATAAGAGAAGCTCTACAACAAAAAACTTTCTTACCATATTTAGGATTTATGCACATCATAAATACTTGGATCCCATTGATGACCTTGTAGTCCTCAAAACTACTCATCTCCCCTTCTTCCACCGCCCCTCTCGTTATCGTCGCTGTCAGATGGTGCTGGAGATTTCCCACTGGAATCTGAATCCTCATATGAATAAGGAACCCTGACACTCACACTTAATGGAATCCTTTCTCCTTCATTCATGGTTCGAGAGTACTTCTTGGGGCTGGCAATCTCCCGTTCAAATCGAGCTCTTAGATGTTCCTCATCATACTCAATACGCTCAAGAATGTCTTATGCACTGATATCTCCAAGAAATGAATCTAGATCACTGGTCTCCATATTTTCTCCAGCCTCTCCATCAGCATCAAATCCTCCAGTTGAATCAGTATCTTCATCAGTCTCACTTTCATACCGAGGTCCCTTGGCCCTGTGATCAGCCTCTTCCTCTTGTTTTGCTTCCCATTCACCATCTTTTATTTCTCGTCTCTTCAAATACTGAGGCACCCATTCAACATACATGCTCTCTTTTCGTTGTGCATCTCTTTGCTTTCGAACTTCTTCTTCCTTCTGTTGTTGTCGAACTGCTTCATGACGATCCAATTCGGCCTGAACATCAATCACCAACTGCTGCAACTCTTCAGTTCTTAAATTTCTTGAAAGTGTTTGTATCTGATCATAAAGATCGGACTTCGGTGGGTTTACGGGAACTGTACTTCCGGAGTTTGTCATCTCTCAATCTCTTCCTAAACGGTTCCTCTTCCAGAAAAACTACTAATGAATTTCTTAATCACCAACAAAACCCACCTTTTAAAGGCATAACTTCTACCATTAACTTCCATTTATGGCGTTTGGCTAACCGTCAAACCGCTTTGTTCTCTACGCCCATTCAAAGCCTTGCGTGCACCTCTCTCCCTAATGACCATCATTACTCTATTGAAACCTATTGTCAACATCTAATCCTCTTTACTACTTCTATACCTAATAGAACTACTGTTAAGGGCTGCATTGGTAGGTCCTCTAACTTTCTGATTCTTATTTTGGGTCTAATTAAAACTATTTTATTTTTAATGCAGACTAGTTGGAGGAAGCATCAGATGATAGACATCAGTGCGGTCTTGAGAACCCTTGGCAGAAGCTTTGCTAATATAACCAATGTAAACCATACTCATTCACAACCCCCACAATCCAAACGTTCCCCCCAAATTTCTATCATTATAACATTTGTCAGTTTCCCCTACTCAAATACTTCCAAAACTGATAAATGTCCTGGATATTCTTTTTATATTTTGAAAATCCACATCTCTTTATATCAAAAAGAATATCGATCCATTATTGGATTTCTCCACAAGTGGCCTCGTATCTCCATCTCTCACATAAATCACTTGGCTCCGAACCCACCAGTTTCCCCCAGATATGAGAACGACATGCCTTGTACCAATAGTCTTCTCCATAACAACATTTGTAGTCGTTCTACAACTACATTACACCAATCTTCTCCTGAATTTCCCCTAAATCATAGTCAACAAGAGTCGCATTCCCTTTTTAAGGTTGGTAACCGTAACCAAACAAAAACTTCTTATGTCATCTCTCAACACTCTATATGGGGTCAATATTAGTTCAGTGAGTACCAAGGTATCATCTCCCTAAAATTGTATTTTATCTGACTACCCAAAAAATTGATTTCTATCAACATATAATCCTTCATATCTCCTAAACAAAGTCAAGCTTTGAACCAAGATATCCAAAACCTTTCTATACAAATGTCTGAGAAACTTACTTTACCATCTTCCCTTGCTAATCATGTCTTCATAGATAAAAAAAAAGTCATTCTTGTTGAAGCTGATTCTAACTGGAAATGGTGTATTGTGGGATATATCTGTTGTGAAACATTGAATCCTACTGCTTCTATCAGATACTACATCTGTATAACTGGCCTCTTTCTCAACATCCTACTGTATATACTTGGAATGGCCAAAGGAACAAAGTTCTTATTCGATTTCTATCGGAAGAAGATTTCAATAAAATAAGATCTCAAAAACCTTGGTTTGTTTGCGGTTATCTGGCTGTGTTAAAAGTGGTTCCTACTGAAGGCTGGCCAATCAATAATCAACTCTCTTTTGATGAAGAAATTATGTGGTTCATCTTATGCAACATTCCAAACGAATGCACTGAATTTAATGATCTCAAGAAACTCACCATGGAGATGGGAGAATTAGTGGAATCCCAAAATCCCTTTGGAAAGCACCCTCTCATGAACAATATGAAGGTCTGTATCAAGATTTCAGTCCAAAAAGCTCTTCTAACTGGCATCCCCCTCTTCACAAGTGGAAGAAGAGACCCCTTATTGATTGAATGTAGACACATCAGAGTTCCAAGGTATTTATGCACCTCTTGCCGTGTTCTTGATCATAAGGACCAAAACTGGCTAGCTTGGAAGCAGAAACAAAAGAAAATCATAGAGCTCAAGGCTTCCTGCAGTAACTATACTCTACCACCAGTTTCCAAGTTAATGTCGTCACCAAGTACCACTCAAGTGGAATCCAATCATGTTGATGAAGCTGATACTTCTATTCTATCCTCGGTTATCATCACAGATACTCAGATTCTACCTTCAGACTCTAAAGTAAATGCTAAGGGTAAAGCTTAGGATGTGGATCAACAAATGGGTAACTCCATCCAAAAAAGTTTATCTAATGTTTTCCATATGGGCCCGTTCATTAACAGATCATCAGCTCTGAAAATATTTGACGTTGGACCAGTTCAACAACATAAAACTTCGGTGGAAAATGGTTTACCATTGGTTTTCAAACAAACTACTACTCAAAATTTCTCTGTAGCTGCTTCTATTACTGGTGCTGAATTGAACCAAAACGGCCCGATTCGAACTACTAAATCGTCAAGGCGCTTTAAAATGGCAGCGATCCCAAATCCCAGCTCAATTATCACTAGAGAATACTACTGATCATGAAGCTTTAGCTAATCTCAAAAGGAAGATCAATTCCAGAGCTGAGTTGCATAAACGTACTCGAGCTAATTCCAGCCCCATTAACCCTGTAGCTATCTATGAAGAAAATCCTCAATCTGAGCCCAATTATGCTCAACTTTGTCCCCCAATCACCAATTTTGGAGATCTACCAGACATAGATCTCTCTAAGTTCTCCAAGCAACACTGATGTCTGCAATAATTCTCACCTCAATGCTGCTACTTCTAGTCTGGATTCATCCTAAATGGCTTCTCAAAGAGGTGGAAATACTAATTCTTCCCTCGATGGTGGATCTGATCAAACCACTCAAGTAAACCTTCCTCAAATTTCTCCCATAACTGTGTGTGAACCTACCACCATGAATCCTTTCTCTGTTAACAATGTGAATTGTATTGCCTGGAACCTTAGGGGGTTTGGAAAAAAATCTTCTAACAAGGAGCTTAGTCTATTGTGCAAAAATATCAATCCTGATATTATTTTCTTATCTGAAACGAAAATGAATAAAGATATGGCAGCTAGAAAACTTAGAAATATGGGGTATCCCTGCACTTTCAATGTTCCCAGTATTGGTAGAAGTGGAGGTCTTGCTCTTGCTTGTAAAAAATAATTTCACCTAAATGTCATATCTTTTAGTCAAAGGGGCATCTATGTTACATCTACTTACATCATCCATTCTAAAACTTGTCACATTCATTTTATGTATGGTGAACCTAATAGTAGTCTGAGGCAAACTTTTTGGGAAGAACAATGCAACCTAGTTATAGCTCCACTGGATGAACCTTTGTTTGTCATTGGAGATTTTAATGCACTCTTAAGCAATGAAGACAAAAATGGTGGCTTAGAAGTTGATGATCCTGATTTTGAAAATCTTAGACAATTTTGTTCTGCTTTTAACTTGCATGATCCTGGATTTTCTGGTCCAAGGTTTACTTGGTCTAACATGCAGCAATGGCCTGATTTAATCCTTGAAAGGCTAGATAGATGTCTTGTAAACCAAACTTCTGAAGATCTCTGTCCTAAACTATGTGCCAATAACCTCCCTAGGTATTCTTCTAATCATTGTCCCATGCATATTGGTTTCAACTATGAGGATGTCTGTATGCCTGGACCTTTTCATTTCATGGCTATGTGGATAGAGGATCCTACCTGTAGAGATATTATAGCCAACTCTTGGTCTGTTAATGTGGTAGGATCTCCTGCCTATAAGCTTAAAGCTAAACTTTTAAGTACTAAGAAAGGCCTAAGAGAGTGGAATAAGTCCTCCTTTGGAAATATTCAAACTAATATCTCCAATGTTAGGAAGGAGTTAACTTATCTTCAGATCAATAACCCTACTGATACCACCAATACTTCCAGACTCAAAGCCAGATTGGAATATCTATACAATCTGGAGGAGTTATATTGGAAGGACAAATCTAGAGAAGCCTGGCTCTTGGAAGGTGACATAAATTCACCATATTTTCATAGAGTAACTCTCTTTAGAAGAAAAAGAAATCCCATTAGTTGGATAAAGAATTCCCAAAATGATATCATAACTGATAGAGACAGTATTGGAAATTCTTTCATAGATTATTTCAAAACTCTTTACTCTTCTAAACCAAAATCTTTCCAAGATGATATCCTAGCTGATTACCCTACTAAGTTTTCTGAAGAGGATAATGCATCCCTAAATCTACCTCTTACCCCAAAGGAGATTAAGAATGTTGTTTTCCAAATGGGGGGGAAAAGGCTCTAGGACCAGATGGTTTTACACGTCTGTTCCACCAAAAGCATTGGGACATTGTGGGAGATGATGTTGTTGATATGACTCAGACTTTATTTAGAACTGGTAACATTGCTAAAGTGTTTAATCATACCAAAATTTCTCTCATACCTAAAGTCCCTTTAGCTGAGTTGGTTACCCAGTATAGACCAATTGGTCTTTGCAATTTTATCTATAAAATCTTGTCTAAAACTTTGGCTAACAGGCTTAAGCCTTTAATGGACAAAGTCATTTCTCAAAACCAAAGTGCCTTTGTACCAAAAAGAAGCATCTCTGATAATATCTTACGAGCTAATGATGATATTTATGTTGTTAACCACTGTGATAAGGTTGAAGGCATTGCTGCCATCAAACTTGACATGTCTAAGGCCTACGACAAGCTAGAGTGGGACTTTCTGGAGAAAGTCTTAACTAAGATGGGTATGTCTGAACATTGGGTTAAATTAATAAACCAATGTGTCTCCACTGTCTCTTATTTTGTCCTCCTGAATGGTAGTCTTACTGGGTTTTTTAAGCCTGAAAGATGCCTGAGACAGGGAGACCCCCTATCACCTTATCTTTACATCCTTTGCTCTGAGGATCTATCTTCTTACATAGATACCCTTCAGAGTAAAGGTATGTTAGAAGGAATTAAGGTTTGCAAAAATGCTCCAGAGATAACACACATGTTATTTGCTGATGATTCTTTGTTATTTTCTAAAGCTACTGAAAAAAAAATTAATGTCATCAAGGACTATCTTCAGAAATATTGTCTAGCTTCGGGGCAAGAAATAAATTTTGAGAAATATGGTATTTTGTTTAGTAGAAAAATTCTTGAGCATAGGAAAGCTATTTTGGCTAATATCCTAGATATTCAGAGTAGAGATCTGGGAGAAAAATACCTTGGTACTCCAACTGTTTTCAAAGCTTCTAAAATCCAAACCCACATGGGAATTCTCCAAGCTGTAGATGTAAGGATTTCTATCTGGCTTCACAAGCTCTTATCTCAGGCTGCCTGGACTGCCCTGATTAATCATATTGGTCAATCCATTCCCCTATACCAGATGAGAGCTTTTCTTATCCCCAAACATCTGTGTAGGAAAATGGATTCTCATATCTGCAAGTTCTAGTGGGGTGAGACCCTGGACCCTAAAGACAGAAAACTTCACCTTCTAGGTTGGAATATCTTATGTTCCCCTAAATGTGAAGGTGGTCTGGGGTTTAGGAAAGCAGAGTTGAACAATCTTGCTATGCTAGCTAGGAATGCTTGGAGAATTTTGGAACATCCTAATTGTCTCTTGGCTACTGTTTTGAAAGCTAAATATTTTCCCAACACTGATTTTCTAAATGCTAAATTCTCTGCTAATTGCTCTTGGACCTGGAAATGCCTCCATGCCATAAAAGAGCTTATCAAACCTTTAATTTCTTGGATTGTTGGGGATGGTCAATTTATTGACCCATGGTGTGACAAGTGGATTCCCAGCATGGGATCAGCCACACCCAACCCACTTGTTCGACCTGATCCAAGTATCAAAGTTTCTTACTTTATTGATCCCATATCTAGGTCTTGGGATGTCCCAAGACTTACCACCCATTTTGATGATGCTTCTGTCCAGAAGATCATCACCATTCCATTAAGCCAGATTTGCACTCCTGATAGGAGGGCCTGGGAACTTTCTAAGAATGGCAAATTTTCTTCAAAGTCTGCCTACTTGGGGCTTAGAGGCCTTAGGCCCTCCTCTTATAAAAATCTATGGAAGTGTATTTGGAAAGTTAAAGTACCCTACAGAATTCAAGTTTTTCTCTGGAGAGCTGCTAGAAACGCTTTACCTAGTAGGGTTGTTCTCCAAACTAGAATGCCCATAAACTGTGTTGATTGTACTAGATGCTCTAATCCTCTTGAAACTATTATGCATGCTCTGGTTACTTTTTCTTTTGCTAGCAGGGTTTGGTTTCTCTCTGATTTCAACATCAATACCCAGTTTTTCCATAATAAATCTTTCATAGATTGGCTGCTTTTTTAGATTGTTGATCCTCTTTCTAAGCTGACTGATGAAAACCAATGTCTTTTTGTGGCTATTCTTTGGTCCCTATGGACTAGTAGAAATAACCTTGTTTTTCAGAATACTAAAGAAAAATTTGCTACTGTTATCTCTAGAGCTAAAGCCATGCTTCTTACTAGGAAGTATAATCATTCTAGTTTGCATATTGACTCTAGTCCTTATGTCAGTTTTTGTGATCATTGGATGCCCCCTTCCTTTGGCTGGATTAAATGTAACACTGATGGTGCTTTTGATATATTAACTGGAGCAAATGGTGCAGGATATGTGATGCATGACTTCTCTAATAAATCTACCTTTTGTGCCTCTCTGGTATTTGATGTTATCTCTGCTGAAGAAGGCGAAGCTAGATCCATATGGGAAGTTCTGAAGAAAGCTGTGGAACAAAAGCTAACCCACATCATTGTAAAAAGCGATGCTAAAGCTCTCATCGACAAATTTTCAGCTGGAAATTTTGAGGGAGATGCTAGGACGGATGCCATCTTTAAAGATATTTTCTTCTTTTCATCTAAACTTCTTGCTTGTATTTTCAGTTTCCAATCTAGGACTTGTAATTTTGTTGCTCATGAGCTTGCTCTTTGGGCTAAACAAAACAATCTCTCCATGTACTGGTCTACACCCCCTGTTTGGATCCTTCCAACAGTTGCGAGGACCATTAGCCCTTTTGAGGGCCTTTGCTTATAAAAAAAAAAACGATTAGCTATCACTAAAGGAAGTTTTAAACTAAAAATATTTTACTGCTCATAATACAACTTGCAAGTTGTATTACCACTAGAAATAACCCGTGTCGTAACGGCACGGCATGAAACGATATAATTTTTGGTTATAACGATTTAAATAAATATTATAAACTATGATAAGACTTATTTTAACCCATGAAAACTTGTAGTTATGAAAATCTTAGATATTTGTCATCCAAATAACGAAACTGCCTTGATCTGATCTGATCTTTGATAAATGTATAAGTGTTTGTTACATTACAATTATTGGTGGTGCACTTTCAGAAAAATTTACCATATGTTTCCTCTATTTGAAGACCCTAATTATGGTTTTGATAAGGACATAATTTGTGGTTTTATTTACTACATATAATTTAAATAATTTTTTACTCTCATCAATTGTGATTTTATAAAACAGGTAAAAATATGGAACTTGGCAAGGTTTAAAATTTTTAGTACTAACAAAACCCTTTGGGTTAATATGAACTCATCTACTCAAGGATGCGTGCACGGGAATTATAACGCCTAAAAGTTCCTCAAAAGTTTCCACTAAACATTTAATACATGAGTTTGTCAAATAAAAATCGACACAGGAACAGAAAAAGGTACTCAACTATAATCTTTGTGCACCTTTATTTCAGAAGTACGGATAGTTTACACACTTACTCAACATTAGACTCTATTAGAACCAACATGCATACACATTATTGTTCAAATTTTCTCTTGATGGTACCTTATCATATTTCACTGGTTCCCATATGAAAAATATTATTTTTTTTGATAAAGATTCTAATGTTGTTCATTTTTTATAGTTTGATGAAGGATGGCTAATTTATTACTAACTATACATATTTTTAACTCCAAAAAATATAAATGATGATATTTATTTATTTGTCACATTTAATGTTTCTTTATGATCACAAAGATGAGGAAATCTAATCAATGTATATTATAACTCAAGGAGGTTACAAATCTTACATCTGTCGGATGTCTTTTGGTTGGGATGAGACTGTGATGGTCGGATGGAACGTTTGTCTCTCAAAATGTTATTCGACCGTCCAAGCTCAAAACCCATTATGTTTTGTATTATAGATGGTCAGGTAACCTATAGTACATCTCAAACTGGTTGTATTCTTTTCTTATCCTAATTTGAATGGAAAAACATTGAATTAACAATTGTTAAAGCCATGATAATACCAAATACCTAGATGCACATTCTGGTGCTGACAACACCTACAAACATCAAAAATCAAAAACTAAATATCAGTCTGAGAGTTCAATGCAATGTAAAATTAAAAACCCTAATTCGAATGCAAAAATATAGAATGAATAATCATTAAAATCATGATAATACTGGGCATGTTAAAAAACGTTACCTGGTTTGAACTGGTCAACCCTCATATGTAAATCAAAATATAGCTAGTGAGTTCATAGAAAAAAGTAAACCACAATGATCATGATTATGTTTCAACTCTCCATCTTCATACCTGCGACATAAAAAACATAAGCCAGGGGAAAATAGGGTTTGGAAATAAAATACAGCTAGTGAATTCATAGAAAAAAGGGAAAATTGTGAAAATTCCCCATATTTCGATGCCCCGTAGGGAAAATGACCCATGAAAAAAAAGTTATGGAAAAATGCCCCACGGTCACTTTTTCCATCCAACTTCAGTTAAATGGTCAAACAAGGCACACAAGTGAGTTATACGTGTGAGACTGTGGACGAAATTACCCTTACATCCTGATATTGACGCGTGTTGTGGGGTAGTAGATGATGGACGGTGACCGATGGGGGAGATATTATTACCAAATAGGGCTTACCAATTTTATAAATAACCTCCATGTCCTTCATCATGATTGCGACGCGTGCCACCATGATTGGATGAACCGCAAAAAAATATAGGGACTTATAAATTAGATATCTGCCCAACCTTTTTCTTTGATCACCTCTGCGTCCAACCACCAGATTGTGACACTCGGGTAGGAAAATTGAACGGCTTAGTTGAGAAAAATGCAATTACGAATAATAGAAATGAAAAATGAACAATACTATTCCATCATCTCATGTAACTTTCTAAGTTAAGAGTTTTAGTAACAGAAACAAAAAACATTTTCACTACAAGACGTAACATCACTACCACCGTCAAAAAACCATCACAGGTGAAACACCCAAAAGAAACATCCAAAACATAGTCAAATGTACAGGCCTAACAAACACCATAATCCACAAAGAAAAACAAAAGACAAGAAATTAGTCATCCGTCACACTTGAACCACTACATGAACCTGCAGTAAAATTCTGCTTCACCTTTATAATGCCAGTGGAAATATTTAGGGCTGCACATGGGTCGGTTTGGGTCGGTTTTGGCCTCACCCACCACCCAACCCACTGATGGCGGGTGATAGGAGTTGTCACCCGCACCCAACCCAACATTACAACGGGTCGGTTTTCACCCGACCCACATTACGGCGGGTTGGATCGGGTGGGTGGTGGGTTACCCACCATAAAATACACATTACTTTACAAAAAAAAAAACATCATTTTCTTCCCAACACCAGTGATTCACATTCACCCATTTCGACAAATTCCTATCAGATCCAATGAATTTGCAATCACTTGAGCAAAATCATCAATTCTCTAATCACTTTTTCTTTCACAAAGTATCGGCCAACCATCGACTTACAGAGCCTCCATCAATTGGTGCTTGGTTGTGGAATGAATCTACAATCACTTGCATCCCATCAAAACATCATCCATGAACCATTGATATTAATAAACTCAATGCAAACTTGCCATTAATCAATTCTACCTTTTTATGAAAGAGGAGCTGATATATAAGAACCATCGTTGAATACTTGCCATTAATCAACAACATGCTTACTGTCTGTGATTTCTCAATTTCAATTTCAACCATTTTTTTAAAATCAATAGATTATGTCTGAAAAAAACCAAATGAATCTACCACTCAGATTAAAAATAATGAGAAATGAAAATTCTCTATTAATTACTGCATACCTTGCTGTTTATAGATCTGAATCTGAGTCTTTAAGCTTGAACAGAAACTGATGATGATAATAAAAAAAAAGTTCACGGATATCAACAACTTGGAGCCCCATCCTCTTTTTATCTCGGATACGCGTAAAGTAGAAGACATAGAGGGTCACCGACTCACCACTTTTTATTTTTTTATCTGTTTATGGCGGGTAGGCGGGTAGGCGGGTTGGGTCGGGTGAAAATAGGTGCCACCCACAACTGACCCGCGCCTAAATGGGTTGGGTCGGGTACGGGTAATTTCTGGCGGGTGCGGGTTGGGTCGGGTTTGTGCAGCCCTAGAAATATTTGCTGCCTTCTTCTTCTTTGTTCCAGCAGCAGTTGAAGTAGATGTGGCAGTCTTCTTTGTAGCAGCAGTTGAAGTGGATGCTGCATATTTTTTCCTAATCCTCTTTAGAACTTCAGCTTTCTCAAAAAATGACTCACCATCAACCTGACACTTTTCTCTTGCTCCTATCTTCTTAGGATTAAACCCAACTTCACCACCTTTACAAATAGATCTGTTGTTATTAGGTCCACCACATTTAGTACAACATCTAGGCTTTTTTTGTGAGTTTGTTTCCGTCCAAGACCTCTTCCTATTAACAATAGAGTTTCTTTCCCTCATGCACACCATTCATTACCCTTAAGCAAAAATTCAACTTCATTACCCTGATGCACATCAATTTAAGACATGCATAAATACATTTATTTTCTTGGATAAAACGCATTCATGATGTAATTACACAATTTTAAGAAACACACATCAATTATAAAATTAAGATAAAGCATGCATTATTATAAAGAACTATTGTACATAGACAAACAAACCGGCAGAAGAAAAGAAATTGGAAAAGCCAATGCATAGAAGCGTGTTCAGGGAGGTATGTTTTTAATCTATTGCTATAAATATCTCTTATTTAGACAAGACCAACGCATATAGGTAAAATGTTGCCTACTTGAGATCTCAATGCATTCAATTTTAATTGTGCTTTAGCTTGAATTAACTTTCATAGAGTCATTTTCTCAATTGAGTAGTTATATAAGAAATGTAATGATTGCATTTAAAAGAAAACTTTGTCTGTCAACTGAAAATAATACATGAGCTAAATGTGAATAGTGCTTTGTTATCAATTCAATCAAATCCAATGCAACAGGCACTTAATGGTAGTCAAAACGGGTTTACAGGCGGTCTACTTCAAGGGACAAATTACCGAAACAGTAAGTGGCTGTGATCGGATTAAATCCGTGAAAGTTAAAAGGAAGTGAGGTTTTACATTAAGTATAATTTGTACAACATAGTGTAAACTAAATCCATGAAAATTAAATGTACATTTAAGTACTCATAAACAAAGTTATGCAAAAATGAATTAGATAAACACACATTTTACACAGTGTCACTCACTGTTGTTGTAATTGTATCATAAAAAATACTCAAGGTTGCCTTCTTGTATATATTATGGAGGAACTTTCTTGAAATTGTATCACTATATCTAAAGTAACCTTCTTGTAAATATTATGGAGGTTGTCTCTGCAATTCTGGAAATACTATCGAGTATGAAGCTCATAGTTCATACCTAAGCCAGTTGTAACTGTACATGCAACTTGGAACTGAACCACTCCTCACTTCGATCACTGTTCTCAGAGTTAGGATAGTTGTAATTCCAGTTACAAACAAAGTCCAATAATCGTGATGGATCAACCTAATTTTGAATTTCACACAAATCAGTAAAACCCTATTTCCAGTACAATTATAATTTCAGAAATCAAACATTGTTTACAGTTCATATCATGTTTATATTGTTCAATCTCGATAAACCATGATAGAATTACCGTTATTCAACCTTCAAAAACCCTAAATTTCAATTTTCTCTGAATCCTTAAAACCCTAAGTTCAATCGAAACATAGCATAACACGATTCAAACTGAAATTTCAGGAAAACAATTGAAACAAGAACTGGTTTCATACACTTACGGTTTATAGCAATCTCCTTCTACTCTTTTTCGATCTTCCATTATATCTGATTTCTTCGACCACCGTCTCTAGTTTCTCCTTGCTTTGTCTTCACGAAATAAACACCAACCTTTAACTAATTACTCTCTATCACAACCTCTCACTGAAACCCTAAGTTTTGATCTCTGGATCACCACCGTCTCTGGTTTCTGCAACTAACCATACTGCAAACTTTGTTGCGAGAAGAAGATAAGAAAATGGCGATACGAGGAGAAGGTTAGATCGAGAATTTCCGTACATGACAATATCTCATGAGAAGAGATATTCACCAGTCAATCTCACGATATTGACCAATTAGATGGAAAAAGTGATGGTGGGGCATTTTCCCATAAAAAAAATTCATGGGGCATTTTTCCTACGGGTATCAAAATATAGGCCTACACTTTTAAGGGCGACCAATTTGTAATTAGGGGCGACACAAAACGACAAAATAGCAAATAATCGGTAGGTTATTTCACAATCGGAAGGTTATTTCCGAGGCGTTTTTTTTAATGGCCAAACTACCCTTTATAATCGGTAGATAACTATACAATCGGGAGTAAATTTATTTTGTATGACTTCCGATTATACGCAGATCCCCAAAATAAAATCCTAAATCTTTTGAATTTTGATTATCCTATAATCGATAGTAAATAAAGTTATATTGACTCCCGATTATACAGTAGACCTTTGGAAAAAATGCTACCATAATCGGTAGGGAATTTAGGTTATTTAACTTCCGAATATAGAGTTGCCCCAAATTCAAAGTTTGCAAAAATCCTCTTTTTTCTGAGATTTGGTTGAGCCTATAATCGGTAGTAAATGAAGTGTTATCATGACTTCCGATTATATAGTGATTCTCTTTGCAAATATCCTACCATAATCGGTAGTCAAGAAAGTTCATATAACTACCGAATATAGAGTAGTCCCAAATTCAGATTTTGCAAAAATCCTTTTTTTTTTGGAATTTTGGTTGAGCCTATAATCGGTAATATATGAAGAGTTATCATGACTTCCGATTATTCTGTCTCTCTTTGCAAATATCCAACCATAATCGGTAGTCAAGATAGTTTATATAACTACCGAATATAGAGTAGTCCCAAATTCAGATTTTGCAAAAATCCTCTTTTTTCTGAATTTGGGTTGATCCTATAATCGGTAGTAAAGGAAGAGTTATCATGACTTCCGATTATAAAGTGGCTCTCTTTGCACATATCCTACCATAATCGGTAGTCAATATACTTCGTATAACTACCGAATATAGAGTAGCCCCAAAATCATAGTTATCATGACTTCCGATAATGAAGAAACCCTATGGGAACAAACACGTTTTGTGAAAATTTCTGGAAAACCGAATAGGTTTTCAAATTCAGGTCGACCACAGCCTGGCAAACATTATTGAAAATATCCAACACATATAGCTACCGAATATAGAGTAGTCCCAAAATCAGATTTTGCAAAATTTCTCTTTTTTCTGAATTTTGGTTGAGCCTATAATCGGTTATAAATGAATTGTTATCATGACTTCCGATTATACAGTGGATCTCTTTGCAAATATCCTACCATATTCGGTAGTCAAGATAGTTCATATGACTACCGAATATAGAGTTGCCCCAAAATCAGATTATGCCAAAATCCTCTATTTTTCGAATTTGGTTGAGCCTATAATCGGTAGTAAATGAAGTTACCATGACTTCCGATTATACAGTATAATCTTTGGCGAAATCTACCATAATCGGTAGTCAAAATAGTTCATATAACTACCGAATATAGAGTTGCCCCAAACTACCGATTAAGGATTAACCTCCCGATTATGAAGGGGCATATAAGTATTTTCAATCTATTTTGTCTTTTGTGTCGCCCCTAATTACAAATTGGTCGCCCCTAAAAGTGCCAGGAAAATATAGGGCATTTTTCCTTCCCAAAAAAATTAAACCACAATGATCATGATTATGTTTCAACTCTCCATCTTCATACCTGCGACAGAAGAAACATAAGCCAGAGGAAAATAGGGTTTGGAAATAAAATACAGCTAGTGAATTCATAGAAAAAAAGTAAACCACAATGATCATGATTATGTTTCAACTCTCCATCTTCATACTTGCGACAGAATAAACATAAGCCAGAGGAAAATAGGGTTTGGAAATAAAGTTTTAAACAAAATATTCTATCGTTAATAGAAAGATGAGAAGAAAACCCGGGATCGAGAATACCAAAAAAAAAATGGTGGTGGGAAAAAACCAAAAATTCCTATTGGTCGAAATATTTCTGGTGGGGCCAGAAGCTGTAGGAAAAGAGCTTTGTTCATCTTTTAACCACAACAAAGAAAATTCACCTGAAATCATATTATTAATAAGGAAAAAATTATAAAGTGTGAAATCAATCAAAATCCAAATTGAATGACGCTAACAAATCATTTCGCTAGGCGGCTAAACTGTTCGACCGACAAATCCCTATTTTATTTGTAATTAAAACCCTAAAAATACATAGATAAACCAAGATAAACCCTAACAGAGAGAAATCTACAACCGAAATATATACTGGGAGCATGATTTGATTCACCCAATATGGATTTATGACAAAACTTAGTTCGGACAAATAAGTACCTCTTGTGCGTCTGTACGAAAGCAGAGTTTATGCATCCTCCTCTAAGATGAATAAAGGGATAATTAGACTTTGGTACCCTGGTTTTTCCCAACACTAGGATTTGGTCTAATATTTGTCCAACATTAGGGTTTGGTACCTGGACCAGATGTTGACCTATGTTGACCAGTTAATTCTTGACTTCTGTTTAGTAAATAATAAAAAACTTATATTAAATTAAATTATTAAACGAGATTACAATTACACCCTTCACTATACTAATATTTACATAGTACCTATTCAATAGAACACCTTCTCCTCCTCCAAACCGTCGCCACCGCCAGTACTGTCATTCACTTTCTCTGTTACTTTCTCACTGCTACTACAACCACGGTCAAAACTGCCATTTCACCTTGCAATCATCATAATTCCATAACCAACACCAACCATTCACAGTATTGTAAATTATACCGTGCTCAAATACAGAAACATAAGCAGAATTTATCTTAATAATTCATTCATTACATACAATTCCTATAATTCATTCACCATAAAAGTTAAGCTCACCTATAACCAGTTGTTGTTACCTTCCACTGAGACCTCCAGTTGTACTGATACAACCACCATCATTTTCGCTCTCTTAAATCATACAAACTCTTAAGTACATCTGCAGCAAAAGTTTAGCCACAACTGCAGACTTCATCAAACTATAATTTACAAGTATACCCAATCTCTCAAAACCCTAGTTGTATCTGTATCAACAATTTCATCTTTCGAATTTAATTCCCTTGATTATTTATCTTAACCCCATTTCATCACTCAAACCCTAATTATGAATTTCATCTTCAATCACTATACCCAAACTCTAATTCCTTCTTGTCCATCACTGATTGAACCTTCAATCGAATTCCTAAACCCTAACTCCTCAATTATATTATTGTTCTTCATACTTAAAGAAACCTAATTTCTTCGATCTTAAACAATCAACATCATAACATCAGTCAAACGATAACCCTTTTGTTCTTCAGCTATCAATAACTCGACTATCATATCAATTCTGCTCAATCTCAAAAATCAATCTAAAAACTTTAATATGATATTCTCAGACGCATCTCCGCGATCTTACTATCGATCTCTTCTACAATTTACAGCAACCTCATCACTTTCAACGTTTATACACTTACATCAATTTATTTCCCCCAAATCAAATCCAATCAAAACTCAAAAATCATCGATCAACTCAGCAACAGAAGAAAAGAAAGAAATAACGAGAAGAGGAAAGAAGAAAAGTAATACTCCCTCCGTTCCTTTTTAATAGGTTGGTTTTGTTTTTAGAGAAATTTAAGGAAATTAAGAGAACTAATCATTGAAAGTGGTCCTCATGACACTTGTCAATAAAAGAAGTGGAGTGAAATGGTCCCCATGACACTTGTCAGCAAAAGAAGTTAAGTGAAATGGTCCCCATGACACTTGTCATCAAATGAAGTTAAGAGAAAAGTGGTCCCAGAAAATTAAAGTAACATTTGACTTTCCCAATTAGGAAACCAACCTTTTTTTTTGAAACATTTATTTATAGAAACTAGCTTATTAAAAAGGAACAGAGGGAGTAAAAGAGAAGTGATTTCTCCTCGATCTGGTTTTGTTAGCTAAAGAATTTTTATTTGGACCATAGACGTCGGATCATATATCCCATTTAGGGGTACATTTGTAAACTAATAATTTTATAATAATTTTATTTTATAAAATTAAGTGAAGCCATGTCATAAACAGTCAATGCATGTCGACATCTGGTCCAGGTACCAAGCCCTAACGTTGGACAAATCTTAGACCAAAGCCTAGTGTTGGACAAAACTTGAGTACCAAAGTCCAATTATCCCATTAATAAAACCAAATACACAATTAACCGGATTCAAAGTTACATAAAATATATCAAAATATAGGTATAAAATGAAAGAAACCACCAGTGAGTCCATGAAACTTAAAGCAAAACAAAAATAAAGTTCGAATAATTACCTCTTTATTGACGTGGGTTTGATTTTGGGGATAATTAGACTTTGGTACTCAGGTTTTGTTCAGGTTTAGTGTTTGGTATAACATTTGTCCAACGTTAGGCCTTGGTACGTGGACTGGATGTTCACCCGAGTTGACTGTTAACGACCACATTTTAATAAATTTAATATAATAAAAATACCAAGTTTACAATCACACTCCTAAAGTGAATCTAGAATCCACCACTTTTAATAACATTATTAAACTTACGGTCGGGATCAAATTTTAATTCAATATCCTATTTATCCCGGTTTAACTGGGGGCCATCACTAGATGACAAAAAAGGTCTCCCAATAGAAATTTGGGCCACCCCTTATAAAAAACTTTCTAAATGGCTAAAATGCCCTTGAGTGATTAGTATTAAGAATTAATAAAGTTGATTAGTGTGATAATTGTGTTTAGATAAAAATCAGATTTTGGGATTAATTTTTGGGTTTTTATGTTTTGAGAAGAAGAAGAGTAGTTTTGAGAGGAAAAACTAGGGTTTTTAGAAATGAGTGATTCAAGTGGAGGGAATGAGGTTGTTGAAGGTTCAAACAACAACCATGATTGTGTTGATGGTAAGATTGTATCAACTAGTCCTATGGATTGGATGTTTGATGAAGATATGTTAATGGAGGAAGCCATGAATAATAGTGGAAATTAAGATCATACTGCTCAAAATGAAGAACCCGCACCTCAAAACAATCAGGTAAACCTCATATACTCTTGAAATTTTCTGAATGGTGCTCCAAGTGGTCGATTCATGGTCACTATGGAACTACTCAGAGTGAGGGTCGTTATAGTCGGATGTTGTATACGCCAACGACCCTAAAGAGTCGTTAGGCTGTTGACACACATGGAGACGACTCTAACCTGCAACTTTTAATGGTGATGAAAAATCGCCAAGGTGGTGTGTTAAACCATGACGACTGTTTATAATGTTCACCTAGAGTCGTTAGTTGATTCGTTTAATACACAAACGACTTTCGAATCCAAACTCTCTGTATAAAAAATTAAGTTTTTGTGTGTTTGAGTCGTCATAGGGATATTCTGATATACCGACGACCCTAACCAACCATTTATAATGTTCACATATAGTCATTAACAAATAAGAAAGGGTCGTCAAAACAGGGTCGTCATATTTAACCTAATACGGTAACGACTCTATTCTAGGGAAAAAATGTTGAAGTAGCAGAATTACGGTCGTCATCTTCATCCTAATACACTAACGATTTTTCATAGAATCCGCATGGAAATGAAAAGTCGTTAGGGATTTTCATTTCGATACTAACAACCCTTACACTGAAACCGCCAATTTTCAGTTACCAAACTAAATTTCACAATCAAAACACAACAAAAAATCGAATACAAGGTGGGTTTAAGTTCACATACCTTCTAACTGGAGCCATAGCTTTCGGTTGAAGAAAAAACATTTCTTCAAAATAGTCGTTAATGATGGTGGTGGAGAAGAGAAAGGGGAGGAAAGGAAGATGAAGAAGAAGAGAAACTGATTTTCTCTTTTAGTTTTAGGGTATATGAATTGGGGGCCTAATTAAGGTTTCTAATTAAGGTTAACTGATTTTTAATGTTTTGTTTTAGGTAAGGGTAAAATAGTATTTTCATAGTCGGATTAATAGGCCCCTGATAGTTTTGGGGTATAAATATTTCTTGGCCCCCAATTAAACCAGGCTATTTATGAATTCTTCTTCCTATGCATCATAACTCCATCATGAAGAACACAAAAAATTGCCTTCTTCCTATCCATCAGAACTCCACCATGAAGAACACAAAAAATCCGCCACTACTGCTGCTACATATTTGTTCATTAGCAAGTGGTATTGAACACTCGGCGAAGAACAAGAATCTTTTGATGGGTTTTATGAAGAGTATGATATCGAGATGGGATGCATAAGTGGGTGTTTGATGATTTGATATAAGGGGATCTGATATGTTGATGTTCATGGGTTAAGACGAGATGGGTAAAAGGTGTGTTCAGAATCAAAAAAGAAATTGGCAGTTGGAGTTTGGGTTAATTTTGAATATGGCAGTTAATTTTGAATTTTGATTTCGAATTGATAATAAATTTAGGGTTCTTATAGCTTTGGGAAGAATGGGTTGCTGTTGAATGTTGCAGATGTGATTAAAATGGAATTGAAGATGGGTTGATTTGAAGTTCAATTAGATCTTAGGGATAGAGTTGTTGTTGCTAATACGAGAGAAATAAGGGTATAATTTGATAAATTTGTTTGAGAAGGAAGTTAAGCTAAATTAAGTGGTGGAAATTGTAATGATTGTGATACTGATATTTATATGAATGCTATTATTGGGGCGTCACCTTCTATTAGAGGGGCTTCACTTGGATATTTAATGACCAAAAATCTTGTTATGGGGTACTTTTGATTCAATAGAAATTGTCCAAATTACCCTTCAATTAAAACTAAAAGAATAAAAACCTAATTTCACACACTTTCAACCATTTTGACTCCTGCTCTTCTTCTTCTATTTCTCTTTTTCTTCATCACAGTAAATTTTTCATTTCAATCCGAAAAATTGAACCGCTTAGGATTGAAATCTCTAAGAAAGATGAGGAAGAAGCAAACTGATTGCAGTAATGGTAATCAACATCTCAATCAACCCCCTGACCAACAACTTCATCCTCAACAACCATCGATTGAAGCAACTGATTTTTCAGAATTTGGAACTCCTAAAGAACAACCCATGGTGTATGGAAGGTATTAATCGACAAACTCATCTTTTCTTATTCGTTTTTGTGCTTAAAATAGGTTAGATTGAATGAAATTGAAATAAAATTAGGGTTTCTATTCTGTTTCTGCTAGTGTTATGGCTAGGTTAGGGACTTACTTACCAACCGTAACTATAGTTTTTAAGAACTTACGGTTAGATTAAATTGAATGCAAATCATAAATCTGGTTTTGCATGTTGGATTACGGCTAGGTATACTAATTTCCCAACCGTAATTTGTTACGGTTTGTTTCCATATATGATAAATCTAGCCGTAAATATTTCTAGATGTTTTAAGATGTTTAGTTACGTCTAGGAAAAGTTACTTTTTTTCCAACCGTAATATTTCTTACGGCTTGATTTAGTTTCATATCCAGACGTAATTTGTCTTACGGCTAGGTTCGATTTTAGATTACCCAGACGTAAATTATCCTGAAACCTTAAAGTTTTTCAACAAATTCTATAAGTTCTATTTCTTGTAATTTGTAGGAGAGTTGTTAAAAAGAAGAGAGGAAATGATTTAACGCCAAAAGATACTCCTCCTCCTCGCCATGAAGTTCATTGTGGGGTAAATTATAGAGGTATCCACAAGGATGCTAAGAAGAAGAAGGATATGATTCAAGGAAGTAGATCAAGATGCCTTGAACCACCTAAAGATAATGTTTTCCAAGACCTAGAAATTGAAGGGGATCAATTTGAACTACCGGTGATATCGGAAGGTACACTTGTGATTAGGGATACACCAAATTAAGTTGTTGAAGGCAAAAGGAAAGAAGTTGAAGGAAAAGGGAAACAAGTTGTTGTTGCTTCACCTGAAGCCACACCTAAACCTCAAGTACAGGAAAAGAAGCCGAAGAAGAAACCTTCACCTAAAGGCAAGCATATTCCTAGTGGAAAAGACATGTTGTTGCCTAAGAAGAAGAATGGTAGACTTTGGGGTGAAGCACCCGATAAATCTGCGATCTTATTTAGTTATCCATATTCATGGGCTGCTAAGGTTTGCGAAAGCAGGGTAATAATCTCAAACTTTCTCTTATTTTGCATGATTTTGTTCAACTTTATATATTGTTTATTTGGTATAATTTAGAAATTTAACAAATTTGTTGTTTATACATTCTTTGTAGGATCATGAGATTGCGGTGAAGAAATTGAAACATCAGAAGGCTGCTCATTGGTCGTTAGGTGAAGAATGTGAAGATGTTCGTGATATTGTATTGGATTCGGGGTTAGGTCGTGGAATTATATACCATCAGCATGAGTTTGATTCTATTATTGGAAATTCCTTTAGAGAGCGCTATTGGCCAGAAACCGATACATTTCATCTCCCATTCGGCGAGATGACAATGACGCCAGATGATGTGAAAAAAATCTTGGACTTAAACATTGAAAGAATATCTGTTTCTGAAGGTTTTGACAACAACATGAGTTGGACATATCTTTATGCTCTTGTCAAAGACACACTTGGATGGGAGCCAGCTGAGATGGAGAAACAGTTTAAGTGGGCTGGTGGAGATAAACCAAACCAACCAAGAGAAGGTCCATCTATACCTGTCAAAAAGATATTGTTGAAGAATCTGAAAGATATGTTTGGAGGAACACATGAATCTGTAGTAGTACGTAAGGAGGTGATAGATGAAACAAGAGCTCGTCATAGCCAACAACGCATTACCTATTGCATGCCCTTGGTACTATATTCTTTCCTGATAACTCGGGGAATCGAGTTAATGATCATTATCTACAATGGTTAAAAGATAAAGATATCAAGAAGACCAAAAAATATGCTTGGGGCACCGCCACCCTTGCTTATTTACTTGATAGTTTTCGAAGAGCTTCGAGGGTTGGAGCCACTGAACTTGCTGGGAATGTTGGTCTTTTTCAGGTAATTTGTCTTTTCTTTTTTTATTATATATATATTTTCTTTTTTTGTTTTGTTTTATATATATATATATATATATTCATTTTTTATGTTTATATATAATTTGTTAGGCATGGGTATATGACCACTTCCCGAGCATGAGACCTCCTACATCTTGGGAAGACAGAGATACTGGTCCTACGGGAAGAAAGTTCATATTCACTGGTACCCAAGTAAAGCACAAAGAAGAGAAGATAGCTGCTTTAAGGTTGAAAATGGATGCTCTCACTGTTGAAGATGTGATATTTGATCCTTACATAGATCTAAAGAAATATAAGTTTGGAGAAGATATTGATCATCGTGTTTTTTCAAGTTTGGAATCCTACAACGGGCCTTTGTTTCATCCTCATGGGTACGTAATGGCCAATCCACGTCGAGTTCTCCGCCAATATGGTTATGTGCAAGAAAAAGTCGCTCAAGAATCGTTCAAATTGTTGCCTAATGCTTCTTCAGTAAAAGGTGCTAATGTCATGCTCAACTACAACCCAGAGCCAAGTATTGATGTTTGGAAAGACAAGAATAATGAAAAATACCAAGTCCATATGAAGGAGCTCATTCCTGTTCTAGGAACAAAGGAAGCCGAAGAAGGTTATTTGGAATGGTATTACCATTTTTTTCATCCTCATGTGATCAATAATGATCCGGAAGCGGCGGTATATATCCAAAAGGCTCAAGAAAAGAAGACGCATGAAGCCGAGAAGAAAAGTGTATTTGATATGGATTGGAAGGCGTTATATTTCAAGACGGTAAGTAAAGTTGTTATTTTTTTGTATGATCCTTTTTTATATTTCTACTAATATGTTTCATGACGCTATATTTGTTTTTTACTAATATGTTTGTTTCATTTTGATATGTAAAATAGAAAAAGAAATGCCTTCAATTGGCACAAACATTGACTCCATGCGTCAAAAAAGGTGAGGCCCTCACAAGTTCACAAGTAAAGGTTTTACAACAACAAATCAAAGATTTGCCTGATCTGAACAAGGATTATGAGAGCTTAGAGAGGGGAACGAAGAGGAGTAGAGATGTGGGTACTAGTCAACGTCAGCCATCACCTAGTAGTTATGAAACCAATGAAGAGGATATGCATGCTCTTGGTCGGGGTCAAGGTCGTGGTCGTGGTGGTCGTGATGGTCCTCATATTTGAGGTGGTAACAAAAGCAAAAAAATAGGTCGTGGTCATACTCGTAACCAATGAGTAGACATTCTCCTAAAACTCTATCAATATAGTTTCCTTTGGTGTAGAAGACTATTTAGTTTCATTTGGTTGTTTCTTTGGTTTGCATGAGAATGTTCACTTACGGTTGGGTTCGCCTGATCCAAAAACAAACCGTAAAACAAATATATCAAACCAATTCCATTTACGGCTGGGATTTTGGAAGTATTTACCCAACCGTAAATCTTTCTGTGTACTCTTTTTGCCAATACCTAATGCATACATATCTTTATGTTTGAGTGAATGCACGAATTTGGCTTAGTATTAGCTAGAATGAATGAATAAGTCTAAAAATTGGATTTGTGTTACTATTTTAAAAGTGAAACACAAAATCATGGTTTGGTACTCAGGAAGAATTACGGCTGGGTTTTTGGTAGGAAAAACCTAGACGTAACCCTGACAAACAAGTGATTCTGGGATTCTGGCAGAGTTACGTCTAGGTTGGTTACAACCGTAATTCTGTCTCATTCAGTTTTCCAGAGGTACGGCTTGTTTTATTCACTCTTAATCCTAGCCGTAACTAGGAAAATACCATTAATTCCTAAGATTATAGGATTTCGGTTGGGTTGGTGTTCTCTACAACCTAGACGTAACTAAGATTATAGGATTTAGGTTGAGTTTTGTTGATTATTTATGAAGAAAAAAAAGAAAATCAATTCAACAAAATACTCCATTCATATTCCTAGTAAGTCATTCAAATTACATATAATATTGTCAAATCAATTCAACAAGATACATATGACCCTATTATCACTTCTAGACAAAATCTTTTATTCGTGAACGTTTAGTCATCCTCATCATCGTTCATTAATGCAAATGAGACATTACTCCTCGATAATTGTAGTGCCTTCCAAAATTCCAAACTTTCCTCGAATCTATCACACCAAGACTTGGACATATCGTTACAATCGAATAATGGAGGTAGTGGGCATCCTTCACTCATTTGGAGGCCGACTAAATGGTTTCCGTGCACGTAACCCATCACCACTCTTCTTGTTTTATCCGATTCTTCATCAAAGGGTACTCTTGTTGGTGCAAATGTGAAACTCAATGCATTTGAGATATAATGGATGACGTAATTGAATGCATTGGCGAGTAGTTGGCCGTTTATAGGCATGGACATCCAATACTCACTTGTCAAACATTTATTTCCGTGTAACCGCTTTTCCCATGCCCCAAACCTATCGTTTAACACCATCTCGGACTCGTCTTTTTCACATTTCATCATTGGTATGTAATAATCTCGGTTCCCACGTAGTTCCATTAAACATTTTTTCCTTACATAGTTAACTTCTTCACAACCCTAATCTTTCGCGTCTTCAAAGGGTCCAAGTTGATCCACGAAGACGTGGTAACCACAATTCCCATCTCCATCTACCTCATCCGTGGCCTTAATATATTCACGAACAAAGTTGGAAAAAAAAGAAGATAATTTTCATAAATAATATATAAATTCCGTGAATATCGACCATTATCATCTCTAGGTGGTGGTTTGTAAGTTGCTTTTGGAATACGAACCGTCCCATTCCTTTCACTTGACGGAAATATTCCAACCATCGGACTTTTTCCTATACTTCTTGCTAATTTTTTAACACCGCCAAGTCTTTTTCTTGTTTTTCCTTGGGAGGGAACTTCGCAACCGTTTACTCTAGCTTCCCCATCTTTTGTTCCGCATGTTTTGGAACCTTTTATTTTATCTCCCCCATCTTTTGTTCCGCATTGTTTGGAACTTTTTCCTTTAACAACTTCGATTTTTTGTAGTTGTTTGGAACGAAAGACCGGACCTTTTCCTTTGAAATCAACTTTGCTTGTTGAACTTGGTTCTCCTTTTTCCATTTGAACTCTTCTTCGTTTATTTCTACCTTGAACATCCTCCTCCATATCATCCTCCGCTTCATAGGCTTTTCGCAACAACTCAATTCCCGAAGGATCTCTTTTCTTTGATTCTTCCAACAAATCCCTTGCCGTTTTCCTTACTACGCTCCTATTTTGTTTCGTAGAAGGCCTCCCCTTTCTCTTCCTCTTAGGTGGTTCCTTCATATTGTTCCTATTTTGAGGGTATACGAAGTTAGTCAACCATATTCTCCTTTGCCCCCGGATTAACGTATCATATTTGGCGGATAGCGCTTTTCCGATGTCGGTATCGCCAAATGTTCCTCCGAAATCTTGATCCACTATTGTTTCATGGAATGATAATTGTTGCCAAAAGGGATCAACATCTTGTATCGGAATAACCTTGTCATTGTAATTGGCTATGACATGCCGACATGGGAGGCCCAAACTTGACATGTTAGGACAAACACACTCTCTTTCGTCAAAGTTACCCAACTCAAATTGTGTCACTTCTTTCATGATCAAATCAATTGCACGATGCGACACTTGATGAGTAATACTATGAAGCCAAGGATTTTTTTTCCATTTTGTGTGTCTAATAGATCGATTTTTTTCAAAATGCTCCCTAACTCTATCGAGATCACGGAGGAAATAGGTGTGCATGGATTGAAATACCGTAACAAATCCACCATCACCACTATGAAGCTTTTTCTTCAACCGGTTGTGAGACGATTTCACCGTACTTGTAGCTTGGTTTCCGAAGTGTCTATATTGGTTAGTGAATGCGGCTACGAACTTCTCTTTGTGCGGATCCAACCAATTGTCCACCAAATATTGCACTATAATTGGATAACTTCTCAAACTAGCCAATAACATACGAGATCGTTCTTCATAATCTTCCACGGTGAGAGAATATGACATGGCTTCCCAATCCTTTTGGAAACTAGCCCATCTTAATTCCGCCAACTCGTCATCCTTCTTAAATTTCTCTTTGGCTTCCTTTTGTTGATCAACCGGTAGTTTCTTTATTCTCTCCATTTCACTTTTCTTTGTTGGACGAATGATGGTCTTACATTTAGTCTCAATGTTATTCCATAAGTGGAACGTGCAAAGAAGGTGATGAGCATCCGGGAAAACCCTCTATATTGCATTCAACAATGCTTGTTCCTTGTCGGTGACAATCACCTTTGGGGTATATCCCTCCACGTAGAATAACTTCACTTATTGTAGTGCCCACACATAACTCTCTTCAATCTCATTTTCCAAGAAGCAAAACGTGACACTAAATGGAGAGTTGGTGGAAGTTTGTCCAACAATGTTCAACACCGGCATCTCATACTTGTTGGTCTTGTACGTGCAATCCATTAAAAGTACTTGATTGGAGCACCGCGCCAATTGTATAAACTCGGGATGAGCTAATATGAGATTTTTTATTTGTTCATCCTCATCTTCATTATGGAAAACCGAGTAATTATGCTTCTCCCCCAAATGCCTTAATTGTTGCATTTGATTTCTATTTTCCCATTAATGATTTTTCAATTTTGTTTTGGCGTTGTAGATGGTTGGAAAAGTAGAAACATTCTTTGGGTTGAGGATCTTTATATGACCAAGTATGTCAAGGGGTTTCATACGGTTTTCCGTCATGGAACTTACAATGAGTTTTTCTTCATCATTAAGCCGCGCCGCATAAGGATGGGATAGCAAAGTTTCCGGTATGTGATGGTTATGATGACCGCATACAACTTTCTCCAAATACCAATACCACTCCTCACTTTTCTCACTTTTCTTGTTGTGCTTGAATTGAAGCTTGAACGGGCATTTAGTCTTCTTAGTGAAAGTAGTATTTTTCCTATTCGTCTTTGGTTTATATTCGGTACCCTTTTTCACATGACTTTTACTTTCTCCACTACACTCGCAAACCATTTGAAAGTGGCGGTCATTTGTTGATCCATTACAAACTATAACACACATAATTAACTTGCCACGTTCTCTTGTCCATTCCTGTGCTTCTTTCTTCGTTTTCCATTTCTACATGGTCCAAAAACTCAAAGTTAGTCAATAAAACATAGTGATATGGTCAAATGAATGAGCAACATATCTTTCCATTAGTTTCAAAAGAAAAAAAACACCTACCAAGTCGGTCAAATAGTGATGGGAAGAATCTTCAGTTATAATTTCGTTTGCATCGGGTTGGGGAGACATTAGGCTAGGTGGAATCACGATCTATCAACCAAATTATCACAACATTAGTCCAAAAGAAGAAGGAAACTAAAACTTACGGTTAGGTCCAAAGAGCGTCGAACCCAACCGTTTGTTGAATTCCTAGCCGTAAGATTTTTGTTTCCAACCGTAAGAACAAGACTTAAAACAAAGGCACAATTACGGTTGGTAATTAAAAATCGAACCCAACCGTAATTATAGTTACGGTTAGAAATTCTGTAACAAATCCAGCCGTAAAGAGAATTAAATGCCCATGCAAAAATTATTTACGGTTTGGTTTAGATAGACATTTTACCAACCGTAATACATCTTTTGTCCTATTCATCACCAGTTACGGTTTGGAATTCATCAAAACCAAACCGTAAAGAACGATTACGGTTGGTTTAGTAACTTAAACCCAACCAGTAACAGTTGATAATTTGAAAAATCTTAAATTTTTAACGACTTTTGCTAATTTTGAGCAAAATTGAGCTCATGGGAGATAGTTTAGAGGCATACCTGTTGATTTTCAACCATTGGTTCTTCACTTTGTCGATTTATTTCTTCAATTGGTTGAGATTCATCATCACTTTGTGTTAAACCCTCTCTACCATCTACCAAATCATCCATCTCTTGATCTCCAACATGAGGGATGTAAAACTTGTTTTCTCTATCATACAAAGATTCACCCACCTCGAATTGGTAACTTGTTTCATTCATCTTGGTTGAGTGAATCAAAATCTAGGGTTTGAAAGAAATCTTTGGTTGTTTTTCTTCTCTCTAGTTTTTCTTCCCACAAAAACTTTGACCCAGAATTTACCAAGTATATAACAAAATTCATTAATTTGATTATTATTTAATTAAATTAAATTAAAATTAATTAAACAAGGGTTGTTTGGTCATTACATAATTATTTAAGATAAGAGGTTTTTGAAATTACTTATGGGTAACCTGTTTTTGTCCTATTAGGTGACGCCCCTCTAATGAAATGTGTTACCCCAATAATAGCCTTCATTTATATACTAGACTACTGCTGCTACAGCGGTGGGGGGCCGACGAAAAAACAAACCTGACAATCAAGTAACGGGATTATGGGACATCAATGAGCCGGTTCCACGAATAAACAACAATCTGTTATAACAAATTTAAGACACCGTGAAGGCGCTTAATTAAACAAAAATGTAATTTAGGTGAAACGAAATAACCGGTTTAGTGGTTTGCTTCCTACTTTACCTAGTGCTCACTCAATGTGAAGTGCAGTTGAATCGATGAAATTTGGACGTGTGGTCAGCAGTCAGTTAGGTGTCTCACTCCACGTGTTCTTGTATGCTAATGCCTGGTGAACACGTGCTAAGAAAATCTTTAAAGGAATAAGGGTATATTGGTAAACTGAGCTATGTTTTCTGTCAAAACAAACCTAAATCAATAAGTTCTCAATTGTTCCTCCACCTTCTTGTCATTCCGGGAAACCCCATTCTTTATTCATCATCACACAACCTTTTTTTCTTTTCTTTTTTTTGTTTTTCGATTGATCTGTGAATATAGATAAGATGTTTAAATGCTTTTGTTTTTTATCACTGTGTTTATAAGCGGGTGTTTGGAGATACTTAGATTTGGGTAAGAAATTAACGCCAAGGGAAAGATGGTTTTTTGTTGTTGTTGGAGATCAACAGTAAGAGAAGTTTCCATTCAACTGCAAGGTTTCAGATTGATCAATTTGTTGGAGATGCAGTTAGAACAACAGTAAGTAGCAAATGCTCCTCATAAT
The DNA here is from genome assembly GCA_023529315.1 of Papaver bracteatum. Taxonomy (NCBI): domain Eukaryota; kingdom Viridiplantae; phylum Streptophyta; class Magnoliopsida; order Ranunculales; family Papaveraceae; genus Papaver; species Papaver bracteatum. Next base: position 415,122 of record JAJJWX010004158.1, read on the forward strand.
TTCTCTGTGTCTCAGAATTTCTTTGTGTCTTTCTCCATAATGAATTTTTGCTGGCGATAATTGTAGTGTTGAAGCTATGGATTTCGTACGTCTTGTAAAAATATTGAAACATGAATTGAAATTCGTAAGAGAGAAAACGATGAGTAGCAAGTGAGAAATTGGGTTTCTTTCATGGTAAAGATTTGTCTGGGAAGTGATCCATTGAGGAATCACAGTAAGTTCAGTAGACTTGAAAGGCCATCGAGTCGGAGATCTTATCAGAGTTTTGAATATGGGCTATTGGGTCGGACCCGGTGAAGACCATATTCGAATAGTTCATCTTCATTACCCGTTTCCCTGCTACTGCAATATGTTTACAGTCCGAATCATCTGATCAGTGGATAATTTGATGAGCTTTGAATTAATATTATGTTTATTTGATTGTTGTTGAAAGAAGTTTGTGAAAAAATTGATTGATTATCTCAAGATGAACCTCAATTTCATAAAATTAAAATCAATTTTATTTTTTTTGTACAAACTTTGTGACGGACAACAACTACATTTCCCATCACATAGAAGGCCTCCTTAACAGTCAGCCAATTAATCGATAGTTTGCTCTTAGGTTTTGGCTGCAAGTTCTGATAAATCTCTTTCATCTCTTATACCGTCCTTACTTTTGTTGTTCTAGGTGGTGTTGTTGCTGCGGTGGATAGTGGTGGTGGCGGTTCATGGTTTTCTTTTTGTTTTTTTTTTGAAGCATGGGCGGTTCATGGTGTGTGGGAAACTCTAATTTCATCAATTTGAATACTTCTGTTCCATAACCTGAATACCCAATCTATAAATACCTTCATATCAATCATAGATTCTCAACAACCTCCACCCTCAACCATAAGAAAATAAAGTGACAAATTAAGAAAGTGAGATCGTGATTTTGTTGGTGATTGCAGTGGTAATAACAGATAAATCAATACAAAGAAAGTGATGGTGGCGACTGTGAAGGGAGATAAGAAAAAGAATTTTTTTTGTTACTTAGTCTGAGAATATTGTAAATATTAATAAGCGGGAGGGTATGATAGTAAACTCCTTGGATAATAACATTTTATATAACTTTTTTAATAATTATTAACCAAAAATCAGGGCTTAACCTAGTCATCGGGTCAACGTCCAGTCCCGGTACTAAGCCTAACGTTGGATAAATGTTAGACCAAAGCCTAACCCTGGACAAAACGTACCAAAGTCTAATTATCCCTTGATTTTTCCTTTCGTCTGAATATTTTTTCGCGGCTAGGATATGAGCCCCATCCCCTTAATTAAGGTTGTTTTAAATATAAGAGAATCGGCCAAAAAATAGATTGTCTTTAAGGAAAAAATATATTGATGTTATACCAAGTCACAAAAAATAATCTCCCTACCTACCCATACGCCATACCATCATCTAAGTTATATTTCCAAGCAATTGTTGATCTTTTTCGGTCAATGTTGGCCGTCGTTTTTTTGACTCAGTCAAGGCGATTTTGTTTCATCTTCATGATGGTTTATCTCACCAGTATGGTGTTCCTCAATATCACAGTTTTGTGATTCGAGCTCTCTTGGTTTGTTTATTTCTTCTTTGAGTCAGTAAAACCCTTATAGTGAGTAGTTTGAGATTCAATGGCCTCTTCGTCGAAAGAAAGGAGTAGTTTTGGGAGATGTTCATACCCTAAATAGTTCAGTGGAAGACCAAATCTCTTATGTCTTTGAAGATAATGAAGAATCTAATGAAAGAAGTACAGAGCATACAAAGAACATCTTATTCAAGTTTATTTCAAGGAGAGAGTATAACACAAACCTAATGCATCAAATTCTAACAAAAGCTTGGAGACCCTCAGGAGGCTTTACAATCATGGAGGTGGGAAAGGGTATATACAATGTCAAATTTACTCTCTTATGTGACTTAATTGCAGTTCTACAAGGAACTCCATGGTTCGTGAAAGAAGATTTGATGCTTATAGAAAGAGGTAATGAAGAGTATTTATTAGAAGATTATGATTTCAAGTATGTGGATTTCTCTTTACATATATATGGTCTTCCATTAAGTATGTTGAATGCTACGAAAGTTACCAGTATAGTCAGTATATTTGGTTCTCCTGCACCCATTGATCCAGACATGGCAAAAAAATGGAGTAAATTTGCCAAGGTAAGAGTGAGACTAGACATTACAAGACCACTGCCAAAGGATATGGAAATCACTCTGAAGTTGAAGAAGAAGATTAAAATCATATTCAGATATGATAAATTGCCTAGATTATGTTTTCATTGTGGCTATTTTGGGCATATAATGAAGCAATGTCCTCAGCTATCCAAAAAATTAGAAGAGGATACTTCTCTAAGTACTGAAGATATCATGTTAAGAATGAATGATAGATCCTATGCGAGATGCAATTAAGAGATACGGGCTTTCTACAAGCACACAGAAGATGATCTGGATAGTTGCATTGAAGGGGTGAATAAGATGAATGTCGAGCCTCAAGAATCGTTGATGAAGGAAAACAATCTGGATGGTGAGGATGTCGACACGCGGCTACTCAATCTGGATATGGGGGAAACAAGAGTGAATAGATCCAAAGGTGAGAAAGCATTCAGGCATATGACGGAGGAGCCTAATCTGCAGGTAACGAATGGCAATCAGAGAAAGGACAAAATTGCAGGTGTTCATGCTACAAATGGCAACATGGGCAGAGAGACTAAGGTAGATGACAAGGTGTCAACAGATCCAAGACAACCGTCTGGTACAGAAAACAAACGTATGGCAGAAAAGAAGCTAGTGGAGCAGAGTTTGTCGGGGTTGGTAACGGGAAGAATTAAGACTTTCAACAATGGGACAGGTGGAGGAGATATATCACATCCATGTAAACATGACGTGGTTTCCACGTATGAAGATTCAAATCAAAATATGGGTAGCAAAACGGATGTGGATATCGAAAGCCCAATGGGTAGAGTTAAAATTTCAGCCAATCTCACAGTTAATCGAAATGAAAATCTTCAGAACAATTCGTCGCATACAAACCCTATTATCCCAAATCTACCTAATCTCAATACCCAATCAAGCCAAAATTCCTCAATCAATGAAAAAGAAGAAGAAGATTTCAGCTCCTCTACAATATCCACAAGGGAAAAGTCAAATAAGAAGGGGAAAGGTTGGAAGAGGCAAGCAAGAAATTCGGAAAATGTTCAACGAAACAGAGACACAGAAGGAGTTCAGAGTGGAATGAAGAGGACAGCATGTCCAATGGACATTGATATACCAGTGAAGAAGTGCAATTCTATGAACTACACTAGCATGGGTGTGGTGGCTGCCCAGAATCAGCCACAAGATCGATGTTAATCTTCTCATGGAACTGTCAAGGTTTGAGGAATACCTCGACAGTCCAAAACCTAAAAGCATTCCTCAGGGCTTGCAACCCTCAAATTGCCTTCTTGACAGAGACTTTAATGGGTGAGAAAAATTCAGACAGATTGTTTAATTCTTTAAATTTTGATCAATACAAGTATATTCCTACAATAGGGAGAAGTGGTGGAAATGTGTTATTATGGCAGAATTCAATTGAGCTGGAAGTTTTGCGTGCTGACAAGAATGTTATTCACTACCGAATTCACCACACCATTGAGAATGATTGGGATTTATTATGTGTGTATGGGCCTCCTCAACATCAAGTCAGAAACAAGTTCTGGTATGATTTTTCTCAATACACTGCTCAATTACAAAATCCATGGTGCATAGTAGGAGACCTTAATGCCATTTGCTCAATTAAGGAAAAAAACGGAGGAAGCCACATACTGAACAATGCAAATAATGAATTCAAGAATTTTATCAAAGATAGAGGACTTATAGATATGGGTTTTGTTGGTCCTGCTTTCACTTGGTCAAATGGAGCAGTGGTAAATAAACCCATCTTTGAAAGATTGGATAGGGGTATGTGTTCACCAGAGTGGATTTTCATGTTCCCAGACAATGGAGTCCTGCATCTACCCAGAATAAGTAGTGATCATGCTCCCATTCTAGTAAATACTCACAGAACAAGCAAGAGGAAAAGGAAGTATGCAAATAAGTTTGAATATTATTGGATAGAATATCCTTCCTTTCAAGATGTTGTTTATGAGGCTTGGCAGTCAAATCCTAATGAGACTACAAGGAAGATAAAAGAGGTGGGAGAAGAACTAAACAAATGGAGTAAGAAGACCTTCGGAAACATATTTAAAACTGGAGAAGAACTGAAAGGAAAACTCTTGAAGATACAAATGGAAGCTCACATTAGAGATACAAGAAGGGAAGAGAATGAGTTGTGTAAGGAGATAGATAATATAAATGTTATGCAGAGAAGATATTATGAGCAGAGGAGCAAGGTCAAATGGATTCCTAACATAGATAAAAACACAAAAACATTTCACATGTCAGTGCTACAAAGGAAGAAAAAGAACCAGATAGCTGCTCTTAAGTTGCAAAATGGTTTGTGGGTAACTGAAGAAAAGGATATCGTGAAGTATCTTGTTGAGAACTTTACAAATTTATTCAAGAGGGATGCAGAAGAGCTGAAGTATCCAATTAATTTTCAAGCAAATTCCAAGATCGAAAACTCTCAAAATGTAAGTATTACAATGGTACCAATGAAAGAGGAAATTTGGAACACTATTAGGAGAATGAAAAGTTTGAAAGCGCCAGGTCCAGATGGAATGCCTACTCTTTTCTACAAGCAATGCTGGGAGCTGGTAGGAGATGAGGTAACAAAAACTATCCAAACTTGCTTCTCTTCAGCAACTCTTCCTCCATGGCTAAATCATACCAACATAGTGCTAATTCCCAAAATCAAAAACCCATATACTCCTTATGATTTTAGACCTCTTGCTTTAACAAACATTATGTACAAAGTAGTCACAAAAATTCTATCTCAGAGAATTAGAATACATCTTGATAGACTAGTCGACAAAGTGCAATCTGCATATGTCCCTGGCAGATCAATTATAGATAACATAGTGACTGCCAAAGATATTTTTCACACAATGTCAAACTCTAAGTTAATAATAGGAGCCTTTTCTTTAAAAATATACATCAGTAAGGCTTATGACAAGATAAGCTGGAGATTTCTGAGCCATTGTCTTAGAATGTTTGGAATTGTAGGGCACACTTATGACTTGATCATGCATTGTGTTACTACTGCTAGTTTCGCTATTGTTGTTAATGGTCAAGATGAGGGATACTTCAGAAGCGAAAGAGGTTTGCGTCAAGGGTGTCCATTATCTCCGTATCTGTACATTCTGTGCTCACAAGGACTCACCTGGCTCATGCGCACCATGGAAATAAATGCATTGTATAATGGATATAGAGTTTGCAAGGGTGCACCAGTGGTGTCCCATCTCATGTTTGCTAATGACCTGTTATTATTCGGCACCTTGGATTACAAGACAGTAGATACCCTCATGAAGGTTTTATCCACTTATGCTGGATGGTCTGGCCAGACAGTGAATATGCAGAAGTCAGCAGTTTTCTTCAACAAAGGAGTTCAAAGTGGGAGAAGATTGGAGATAGCCACTCTATTGGGGGTACAAATGATGGAGAATACTGACAAGTATTTGGGTCACCAACTACTCAAGCCTTCACATTTGATATCTTCACATGATGGGCTAGAGGATAAATTCGACTCCAAGACAGCAGGGTGGAAGAGAATATTCTTGTCTCATGCTGGAAGAACAATGCTAATCAAGACAGAGCTGGGACTCATTCCCCCTTACTACATGGCCATCTCGATAATACCTAAGAAGGTGCTAGCTAAGCTGACAAGAATCATGAGGAATTTTTGGTGGGGTCATGATAAGGATGCGAGAAGAATGCACTTCATTAATTGGAATAACTTTGAGATGGAGAAGGTGCAGGGGGGACTGGGGATACGATCTCTACAACATCTGAACATGGCTATGATTGCTAAGCTGGTATGGAAATTCCTGGAGGATGAAGAATGCGTTTGGGGTCAGATGATGAAAGCGAAATATCTGAAGAATAGGAACTTCTGGGAGATAAAGCAGCAAAATGGTTGTTCAGCTACTTGGAGTGCTATGTTGAAAGTTAGGGAAGAAATGAGAGAGGGATGTTGTTGGACTATCGCGAACGGCGAAAATATCGACATATGGGAAGACCCTTGGATACCAAGTATACCAGCAATGAAACCTGAGAAGAAGGAAAACGACTCTCAAAATGCAAAGAAGGTAAAAGATCTCTTCATACAAGGAGAACGCAGGTGGGATGAAAACAAGCTGCAGCAGCTCTTCACCCCAACCGAAATGACCAAGATCAAGGATATACACATACTTGCTGATCTAGAGGAGAGTAACACTGATAAATTGCTGTGGATACATCATCCAAAAGGTGAATTCTCCACAAAATCATTTATCAAAACTCTGAGCAACAAAACCCCTTCCACTTCAACTAGTAACGAATTCCCATGGAAGAAGTATTGGAGTGTGAAAAACATCCCTCCGAAAATACAAATGTTTGGTTGGAGAATGTTAAAAAACGGACTTCCTGTAGCTAGTAATATCAAGAAGCATATACATGGAGTTAATGATGAATGCAGGTTGTGTGACAGAAACATTCAAAGTGTGGAGCATCTGTTCTTAAACTGTCAGCTGACACAGGCAGTACTCTTTGCATCACCATTAAGTCTCAGAATTGGAGAATGCCCTAACTTAGTAGTTAAAGACATCATCACTATGTGGTTGGAAGAAGGAGGAGACTATGCTAAACTGAGAATGGGATTGTGTGTTTTTTGGGCAATATGGAAGGGCATAAATGATGTTGTTTTTAACAAGAAGAATTTTATTATCAAGGGGGTAATCCAAGAGGCACTGCACTGGTTTAATGTGAAGATGGAAGTGGAGACTGAAGATATCCAGCTAACAGAAAATGACATGATGGAGGCTCAAAAGGACTACTGGGAACCACCTGAAAAAGGGAAAATAAAGATCAATTTCGACGGAGCTGCAGGGCTAAAAGGTTTTGCAAGTGGAGCTATAGCCAGGGATAATAGAGCCAAAATGCTGGGATGTCAAAATAAGGTAATTGAATATTGCACAGCAGTTGAAGCTGAGGCGCACAGTGCATGCCTGGCAGTGGAATTGGGGGTTCAAAAAGGGTTCAGAGACATAGTCCTGGAGGGAGACTCACTGAATGTTATAAATGCTTTGAGATATAAGCACCACAACCCAAGCTGGAGGATCCAAAACATTATAAGCAAGATCAGAGATGAGTTGAGGAAGTTCAACTCGGTGGAATTAAAATTTATAAGAAAGAATGCCAACAATGTGGCACATAATCTAGCAGCTCTAGCTGTTTCAACCCACTCTTCGAATGTGTGGATTTCTTCTCCTTCCCCAAGTCTTGTTCATCTCATAGAGAGTGAGCAGTACAACTCTAGCTAGTTTAGCCTTCTTTCTTTTTGTTTTTGCTGTTTTTTTGTTAGTTTTTACCTATTCAAAAAAAAATAAAAATCTAAGTTATATTTCCTGAAGAAAAAAAATTAACTTTGATTTCCGAGTGCACCCAAAAAAAAGAAACAACTCTAAAGCATCTCTTCGAGAATAAGGTAATCGAAGACTATCGTCTTATATTTCCCAATTGATTTATGAGGATACTAAAACTTGGGATCTAGCTACTCTGAATGCTATTTTTGATGCCAATACTGTGGATGTTATCCTTAATATTAGAATCCCATTTACTAGGGAAGACTATCTTAGATGGAAGTCAAGTTCTAATGGTGAGTTTTCTGTTAAAATAGCCTATAGAGCTATTCTCACAACTAGAAACCAACAAAATGGTTTTAGTAACAGTGTCCCTATCTCTTGGAAATATTTCTGGAAATCAAAACTTCCAAATAATATTCTCCATTTTCTGTGGAGATGTTTGCAGAATTGTCTTCCTTTAGGAGAAAATCTAGCTAGGCACTGCAGCAACATAGAACCCAGCTTCCCCTTCTGTAGATCACACACTGAAAGCATGCAACATATTTTTCTGGAATGTAGATTCTCTAAAAATGTTTGGAATGCTAATGATCATGCTCTTATTCCTGATACCTACTAATATAGCTTTCAATGATTCGCTTTCTAACTTGTTCCAGGTAAGTAACCACTCTGTTAATAATGATAATGTTCATAAATGGTTTTCTTTTATTATGTGAAATATTTGGAAATGCAGATGCATGAAAGTTTTTGAAAACCAGCAGGAAAATCTTGGTCGAGTTGTACACCAAATTAAAACAGATTCTACAGACTGGAATGGTGTTGCATTATCTCAAAGTACCAATGTGATACCTACTATTATGCAACCCATTGTAGAATGACAGAAACCAACTAATCCTTTTATGGAAATAAATTGGGATGCTGCTTTTGATGAACTTACAAAGTCTGTAGGAATTGAACTAATAAGTATATCTTTTGCAGGTAGCATAGATGGAGCTAGATGATGCAAGACTAGAGCAATAGATACATAACAGGCTGAAGCAAAATCTCTACTGGAAGCTGCTTTATGGGCAAGGAAAAAAGGATACATGAATTTGCATCTAGAAGGCGACTGCTTAAACGTTATTAATGCTTTAAATTGTAGAGTAGAATCAATAAAATGGACCAAAAGAAACTTGATAACATATTGTGGAAATGTTTTAAATTATTTTGATAGTTGGAAATGCACTTATGTGCTTAGGAATGTTAACCATGTTACACATAAGATTGCAAAACATGGCAGGGAAATAGTCTATGAAGAAGAATGGGTTGATCAATACCCCTGCTTGGATATTACAATATATCCATAGGGATGTGGCTATGTAATAGTTTTTCTCAGATCAATAAAATTTACCATCTTTCGTATTAAAAAAGGAAAGAATAAGGTGATTGCTAGAGTTAGCTGAGGCAAACAACAAAAATAAGTGTTCGTTTCGGAATTAAAATACCAAAAATTCACAATGCCCAAAACCTTAGAATATTAGAGCTTACCGGAATACACAAAGTCTTGATTATAGTTAATTAAAATGGATTGGATAACAATTCAAAGGACTTTTGAAATGAAAACATGCTTCTTATTGATTCCAATTTTTGATTTTGAATTTTTGATTACTCTCAATTGCTCAATATTGCAGAGTTAGGATTTGGGTTTGGAAGAAAGTAATAAATGAACTTACGATTTGAGCGTTTCGTTTCAATATGTTATGAATGAGAGATTGAAATGAGAATGAAAATAAAAACATATCAATTGATTTATCTTTCCCAAGGATTTATCTTTTTCATGTTTAATGATGTACGACAGAAGTACGAAGAAATTTTCTTTTTTGATAGGTTGAAGACGAAGAATTTGGGGGTAGAGGATTTTAGGTCTGAGATAGCTACAAAAAACGATTGAATGCCCATGGTTACTCTTACTCAATGTAGTCGATCTTGGATTTCGGTTTGTCTCGGGGAGATTTCAGTTCCAAATCTCGGTGCGATATCGGTTTAAAACTTTATACATATAAGTCACCGGATATTGCTAAGGGAAAAAAATAAAAGAGTAACTAATGTCTCAATTTCAGTCCACATTGCACCTTCTCACCACATGTTTACCAAGTGTCAAAAACTTTAGAAATACAAGGGAAATGTCGTAAATGCGTCCAATAAGAAGTAAAGAAAAATTCTTAAAATCTCAAATTTATTGGCCAATCGTCAAAGAAATCCAAACTTTTGGATTTTGGTTGATATACGGACAACTTTCCATTCAACCTACGTTGACGGACTAAATCGGTTGTCCATCCATGTATCTTAAAAAAAAATTCCCATGTTTACCCCTTAATCTTAGTTAACAGACCAACCGTAGTTAATTTCTAAATCGGTTTGGGATACGGATAGTTTATTAGAGCGTCCACAATGGACGACTATACTAAAACTAAAAACCAAACTAAAAACTAAAAATATTTGGGTTTGGGGGTGCTTGAACACAACCGTCTAGAGGAAAATTATAGTCAGGCGCCGATTTTGATCTTCACCCGAAACTGAGCGTTCTTTTAAACGAACGTGTTGGTGTCCGCACGATTGAGGAACGGATCTTCAAAGTACGCTTGAAAAGAAAAGAAAAAAAAATGAAAACTACACAGGCGGACAAGAAATCATGCTCCTCATGTGGGGCGGAGATTCAAAGTGTGCCCCATGGGGCGGACCTTCAAGCGACATTTATTTTTACGCCTGATTGCGGCGCTGAATTGGAAGTTACGCCCCATTTCAAACGTAGATGGTATTTTACGCTTGTTGATTGCTGTCGTATGCGTCAAAAATAATTCACTTTCTCGCTCTACTAAATATAAATAAAATATGTGGTAAGGAAGAGTTCGTATCCACAGAGAGGCGATTGTTGTTATGCAATTTTCAGATTCTTAAGTAACCAAGGGGGATTTTGTTTTTATCAAAGCAACAAAATAAAATAAAGCAAAGAAAATAATTGGAATCATCAATAAGAGGAAGATATTGGTCACGAGATAGTATAATTCACAAACATGTATTTTCATCAATGACTAGAATTGGTAATTTAATCTCGCAATTATCAAAAGTCCTAGGATATCTTGATCGCAAGAATATCCCGTTTATTTCCCGATTTTATCACAAACAATATTAAAAGATGCTATTGTGAAATCTACTTAGAAAGCAACCTAAAGTGTAAAAGCACAATTAAGTTTAACTCCCTAAGAGAAATAAGTTTTATGAAATAAGATTAATCAATGCAAACAAACGTGTAAAAGCACTAATTCGTTTTAGCAAAGGTTATGATTCATATGCGATTAAAAAGATGTATCACTACAAGTAATAACCACTAGATGCTACTAGAAATCAGAGATAACAACTTTTACGTATTGAAAGCTCTAATATAGCTATAGAGATGAAAACAAATCCAATTGATTCCGGACTCAACCAAACTAGCATTCAAATCATATGATAATAAAAATAATGAATCATAAACGATAGAATTGAGACAAAACTAATTAATAAAATCAAATAACATGCTTGATGAAATCCACTTTATCCCATAACCAATAATTGTATTTAGCTACTCATATTAATGGAGTTCATCACAAAAATATTAATTGAATAAAATAAGATGAACATAAGCAAACCCTCGTAGAATAGTCGCTCTCCTCCAAAGCTCCAAGAATAATACGTGATATCCAAAGTTGTAGAAAACTTTTCCTTTTGTAGCTTTTTCTCCAACTTATAAAATTAGGTCTAGTCTTCAAAGTCCATCACCAAAAAGTCCACCAAGCCCATGAAACCATGTGTGAGAAAAACCCATGTAAAATTATATCCAAAAAGTAGTCGCCGGAAAACTGGGTTTTTCGCCGGAAGTTTGCCGGAATCCCAGACCAGTAAGTAGCTCAGGTGACCGGTAAAGTCCACCCGATCACCGGTCAAACGAGTTAAACCTGGTCAACTCAGTCAAAGTCACTGAGTCAAGTACCGAATCAAAACCCAGTCAGATATGAGTCAACTTGGCCCAGGCCATTTGCAGTCTTGCACATGCCTTATGTTGTGCTGCAACATCATTGCAGCTTCACTATTTCACTGCCAGCCATGATGGATGTGCCTTCCCTGCAACTTCAGTTCATAACCTGCAATGCCTCATCTTCCCTGCAATCATCAGCAACACACTTTTTAACTCCGTATGGCTTGTAATAATAGCAACACCAGAAGTACCTGCTACTACTCCTCAGCTTCACCAGCACAAGATAAGATCAATCCCCTTGCTGCACTTGCAATTGGAACCAATACCAGCTCCTGCAATTCATTCATACACAACCCCCCAAAGTCCATTGCAGTCCCTTGTAGACAACCCCAATAACACATTATGCAAATTCTCAATTGCCAGTACACCAAACTCAGTCATATCCTTGGACCACTTCAACTCTGTATAACCACAACCACCACTGCTTGGAACACAATACCCCCTTCACAGTTCTCCTGCTAACTCAGCTACCTCCAACTCAAGTTACTTACTCCTAGCCTAGACTCAACCTGCAATACTCTCAACAGCATCACATAACCACCTAAACTCAGGTACAATTTTCACAGAACTGCTGCATTTCCTTGACTCAGATCCTATACCTGAATCTCCACATTTGAACAACATCAACACCATCACAGCCTCACTATCAAGCTCAGAACCCATTGTTATTCTAGTCATTTCTCAACAACAACCGCCAGCAAAACCATATCCAGTTGCAACTTCACAGTGATCCACCTGCAATTCATTTTTGTAAACTACAAATCCCATTTAAACCACCAAATTCCTATTGCAGTATCATTCATATTGAATACCACCAACAAATTGAACTGCAACTCCTTGCATAAGCTCAAACCATCTATTCATACATTCAAGACAAACCCATTTTGCTGTCAAACTCATCTTAATTTCAAACCCGCACTCCCCTTTTCATTACTAATGTTGCTGTTTTAGAACCTCAGAGATACCATCACTGCAGCCAACCAACACAGCCATCATCACAGCTGCACATCACCAGAACCAAACAACCAGTTACACATCATTCATAGCTGCAAAACATCATTTGAATTATTTCAAACCCATATAACCACCAAACTCAGCTGCTGCTTCAATTCATCAATTCTACAATTTCTTATTCAAACCCTTTTGTGGATTCAAACCCTAATTTATCCTTCAGATCAATCCATACTCAAATCAAGTGTAACCCATCTTCATACCGTCTGTGATGTACAGATTTGTAGCTTTAAAATTCAATCAAAACCCATCTTAGATTCCTTTCTCGCATCAACAAAAGAAAACTCAGATCTCTTTCCATTCACGGGCATCAATTTCATATAGATTCAGAACCTCATTTGAGTTACCACCTTTCTAATCTTCACCAGTAAAAAAAACAATCAAAACCCATTCTCTAAATTTACCAGCAACAAATTCAGTTTAGTCCTCCTTGTGTTAATCAATTTCAAATGGAGAGTCTCAGACATCCGCCTTCATTTCCTCTTTGAGTTTGAGAATAATGATTGAGAAATCATTTTCTCTGAAATCCATGGTTAGGTAATGGCTAGAAAAGCTATTTACGCCCAGCTGTAGTAGTTAAGGGATAACCAACTCAAACATGGCTTGTCGGTTCCATAGAAATGACATACCTATTTTATTTCTTGTCGTATCTAGTTTTTCTCGCCTGTGAATCGGTCATTTGTGCTCCTTTTCGCTCCAAATGGACGCTCATTTCTTCTCTTGAATTCTTCCACCAACACCAGCCGTCATTTACTTCTCATATCCACCTCTTTACTTCAATTCTATACATCACTAAATCTGTCATGCTTTTCATTCAGAGATGAAGATATAAAAGCAAATAATGAGAAATAATCCGCCTCCAACAATAGTTGCACTTGAGATGACGTTTTTGCCCTGTTTCTTCTTCTTTTGTTCCAAATGACTCCAAAGTACCTAAACTCTCAAAAGCAAACATAAGATACATAATTTACAAGAAAACTCACAAAGAAAGCATAAATTATAGATAAATATCAAGGTGTTTTACACACCTATCAAATGCCCCCACACTTAGACTTTGCTAGTCCTCGAGCAAATGAAACAAAATAATTATAAAAGATACATACAACTCCGTCTCGTCGAGGCTACGGTTTATTTTAGCATAAATAACAAGCCTTTGAACCCCTAGGTGTCCCTAGTGGACGAGTTTTAGTCTCGTGAAGGTTTAAAAGAGGTCTGCCTACAAAACCTATATTTCCAACTCCGTCTATTTGTGACAAATCAATGAACGAATCCAAAATGACTACAGGAGGAGGTACCATGCGCAAATTCAATTTATATATAAGTAAATAAAGCTTTAATTAGATAGTCGAACAAACCACAATACTCGGAATCTAACTAACGACAATCACAATGAAAAGATTAAGAAGATGGATATAGAGGTAGATGTTTGCAAATGTTGACAAGTGATCGGTGTTTCCCATATCTGTCTGAAGCTCACCTCCAAGATGAACCTATGCATCCTATTGGATTGAGCTACTGGTATGAATTCTAGTGTCAATACACTGGCATATACAAGGGAACCAGTGGTCAACAATCTTAATTCTACATCAACTCAACCGGCATATACAAGGGAACTAAGAGTCGACTTTATTCAACAATAATAATATTTTTATTTTATTTTATTTTTCACTTTTTTTTAGACATCATGATTAGATCTTTTGGATCCAAGCGCATGCTTCTTGTCAGCATATTACATGATAGTTCCCTTGGATCCTACATTCCACGCTTGTTTAGGCGACGTAGACAGGGAGAACACACACATATTGATATCCAAGTGTCATTTTTATTCCGGTTGGTCTAATTGGTCGGTCTCTTTTTTTTTTTTTTTAGCAACTCAATCACTCTATTTCATCCTAGCAGTAATAACAATTCGATGTTTAGTGACCCACCAAAGCACTTAGAGAACAATAGATAAATATGGAAAAATAAAAATAGAATGCGATATGGTGATATTCCGAGATATGGTAACAACTATCATGTTATTTGTGATTTATGATCTATGTCCATCCTTTTAGTTAATTGGTTCCTCAACTCCTGCAATCAAAATGGTTCCATCCACTTATATTGGTAGTGTCATCCTAAAGGCACAAGTTTCTAGATTTCGGAGTTCATAAAGCACAATTTTTTCTTTTTTTTTTCTTTTTTTACTAAAGGCATAACAAACAAACTATACAATAAGGCATAACAAACAAACTATACAAACATATAAATGCTCCCCCACACTAAAACTTTACATTGTCCTCAATGTAAAATTGAATCGTCCAAAGAAAGTTCAAGGTGGGAAATTCCGCAAATGATATGCTAAAAAAAGAAAATCAAGATAAAATCATTAGTATAAAACAGGGTTTGGATAAGTTTGCCTTTGTTAGTGGTGGTCAGGATTTGTCTGGACAAAGATAAATCAAGGGATGTGGTTCTCCTGACCATCCCTACATCTCGCACATGTGGCGTTAATTCCAATATATGAATGAAGAATGAATACTCAAGTCAGGATATGGAAATTCAAAAATTATAACCAGGAGGTTCGAACTCATGACCTATTATGTCATAAGAGTTGCCTCTAACCAATGTTCCACATTGGTTGGAATTGATAGAAAATATAAATCAACAATGATGGTTTGTTCAACTCAAATACCATAATTGCTTTATTAATTAGTGTTTCACTAATTGCACATAGTAAATAATCTATTCATTATAAAGTGTTTTATTAATTAGTGTTTCACTAATTGCTCATAATAAATGACTAATCATTTTTTAATTATAAATGTTTTCTTAATTAATTATTATATTTATTTCAATTAATAAGTAATTTTGATAAATATCAATAGACATTTTTTGCGACAATGAGTAGTAGAAGAGGTGGGGGCCGAAAGATTAGTGGTGGTTAAGGGCAGAGCCAAGCACAATTATATTTATTTTTGTTCTTTTATCGTAAAATGGGATACAAAGTCCATTTTTCACATGTATCCAACTTGCCAAGATTTTTTTCTCCCTCTATCCTCAAAATCCTGGCTCCGCCCCTGGTTTGTGGTGGAATAAGTTGTGACGGTGAATGCTGGTGAGTAGTGATGGACAATATTAATTTTATGTTGTCGTTACCACATCAATAACATCATAGTGTGGAATATGTGGTTGGTTGTTTTTAACACTTATTTCAGGGATGATATCATACAAGACAATATTTTCATGATCGTAGTTGGATCACCCAAATGGTGCCCCTGTTATCTTTGGTACTATATCGTATAAATCATGATTTTTTAATGTTAAAATAAAATTGATTGAAATACAAAAAAGAATATATACACGGAAAAAAAAATGGAACTAATCAATTGACGAAATTTTGTTCAATCTAAACCTCATACATGGAATTTGTGATTGAAAATTAGAATTGCGTCCAACAACCTACATGGGATGGGCGGCAGTGATGGTGCCAGTGGTGGAGTCAAAAATTGACATTGAGTAGGCCTATTTAAAAAAAAAAAAACATGTAAACTTTGGTGGACTAAGCCATAAATATATATGGACAAAGTACTATTTATAAAATAAACTAAAAAAATTATGTAGTTATTAAAAATTTAAGGGGTTAGATCCAGGTTAGTCAACCCTTGGCTCCGCCACTAGGTGATGGTGGATAAAAAAGTGGATTCATATGGTTTTATGGTGGTGGCGGGTATTGGTGAAAAAAGACATATTATGCTAATTTCGTAACGCCACAAAATGTGTAACGTTATATTATAAAGTATAAAATGTGGTTGATCATTTTAATGTTAAAATAAACTCGATAAAACATATGTCCATTTTAAAAAATTGGTGCAATCAATTGTCATGTTATGTAATAACTAAACGAACGACACGAATCAAGATCAGAACATATGAAATTATTTATTATCGATTTGTTTATGTAAAGAGTGGTCAGGATTTGACCTTAGGAAAGATAAATTTACCGCTAGGGTTTGTTCAACTTAACCATTTTTAAATGTTTTATTAATTAGTGTCTCATTGATTGTTCATAATGATTAATTAAATTTATATTATAAATGTCTCTTTAATAATCTAACATAAATACATAATTTTATTAATAAATAATTTTACTAAAAACTATATTAATTCTAATGGTGAGTATAAGCGGTGGCGGGTGTTTGTGAATAGTGGAGGTGGTAACATTACTATTGGTGGAAGAAATAGTGGCGGTGGATGGTTTTTATGGTGGTGGGTGTTGGTAACAGTAGTGTATAATAATAGTTTTTGCTTTTTAGTGAGTTTTATTGACTAAGTAAAAAAATAATCTTCACAAAACATGAAACATTGTATTGTGAAAGTAATTGGTTGTTTTTAGCCGATTGATAAGGACAAAAATCAAATATTTCGAGGATGATACCGGAATGTATAAGACAATATGATCATGACTGTTCGATCACCCGTATTATATAAAGGCAATTGGTGTACCCGTGTAAGAGAACATTATCGCTCTCTCAAGTATTATTTTTTTTTTTCCTGAAACACCATCAGTGTCGAGTTGTTTTGCGACAACTACCTACAAAGACAACAACTTTCACTGAATTCCTGATATAAAACCTTATAGACCAGGAAAATATATTTGCATTCTAAAATATTTGTTTGAAAATTATGTCTGTTCATCAAAATCATCATAAAAAACTATAAATTATAAATCTAAATTTCTCCTCCGATGTTTATGGAATATTTTTTATATTTTACATTCTCAAATCATGCGACCTCTTGATAGTAAATCAACAATATCAAACTACGGATCAATATGTATAGGTTTCATTCATTGGGGTAGAAGGTAGAGTATACACAGATGGGTAGATCACACACACAAAGCAGAACATGACTGAGAATACTTCAATAATTTGGTCAAGGGATAAGGTCAAAAATTTAAGATTAAATTTCTATAGGACTAATTAGATCGGCTTCGATAGGAGTTGACTAAAATATGGATTAATAATAATTTTCACGTAAGACAATTGCAAAACATAGTTTGGCTAACTCTGCCTATGTAAAGAGTGGTCAAGATTTGTCCTTCCTCAATTGATATGTTATGTGAGAAGAAGGTGATATCTAAGATTGAGGTATAATTAAAATCTATTAGATTCATGCCATTTACAACTGGATGCCTTGAAAAAAATTGACGTGTTGTTATTATTATTATAGGCAAGGAATACATTTACCACACTTGCGCAAATAGCTCACTTCGCAAATGATTGGTGTTGCATGTGCTGTCTAGAATGCAATGAGGAATTTGAGGAAACAAGGCACCAAAAGCAGTGTCCGGAGTATTTTGGATATAATAACTTAGACCCGATGTAATACTTATGTTTTTTTTTTTAGTTTTTCCACAATCTATTTATTTAATAAAAATGAACATTGCAAATACATAACATCAACAAAAATTAGACAGATTGCGTTTGACAATAATGGCTACTGATGGTCCGGAAACGGCAAAAGAAAGGAATTGTTGTAGAATAATTGTTGGGATATACAATGGATTACTTGATACGAATGAAAGAGGTATAACTATTTCGATTCTGAAATCACATAAAGTTCACAGTAGAAGATGACATCAAGTTTAAAGTTAGTAACAAACATAATATGGCTAACTAAAATGTTAAAAACAAACAAGATATATAAACTTAGAAAGCCGTGGGAGTTAAAGAGGCCAATTTTGAAAACTACAATCTTATAAAGCAACGATCTACAATACCATTTTTATTTTATTTTTATAAATATTCAACGTAGAATATGTCAACTTTTGGTAAATGATCTATTGACAACCTATTAATTTGAAATAGGATCAGGGAGTACAATATATGTTCAAGGTTCTTTATGAGGTAATGTGTTGCCAGATTGTATTCAAAGTGAAGGTAGGAACATACGGAAGTGACAAAATGTCCAAGACTTTTGAAGTTACCAAAGCCTTCGTTAAGACGAATTGCTGGGCACAATACTTTGTTGAAGATTTAATGGCAAATGTTCGCATATATACAATTCCTTCGGAAAGGTAATGGGTACACATTTTAACCATTATCATCTAATGGGTGTTGAAAAATTATAGGAAAATCATGTCACATTGATAGTTTGTATCATTCGTTCGATGCAAAAAAATACTATTCTCTGCCTATTTGGAGGATCGACAACATGACCATGATAGATAAGTCAGCTGGAGCGAAGTAGGAGCATGTGGAGACTTTTATGGACGATATTGATTAGTTGATTTCACTGAGATGAGCACTGTTGATGACATATTTCCAAAAAATATTTAAACTTCCATGTTCATGTAGAGCATTATCTCATTATAAGCAATGAACCTAAATAAAAAAGTGTCTGGAGTTAAGATTATATTTCTTTCGTTTGAACAAATCTCCGGCGATAAAATATTAAAGGAAAAAACAAAGAAAAAAAGAGAGGAAAATCCCAACTATTTTTATGAAAAACACATATTAAATCATAAGGAGTTGATAAGTATTTGGGACACAAATTATATGATATATTAAAATTGAACCAACATCATGGCCCGTGCCATTATGGCACGGGTTAAGGGCTAGTGATTAAAAATTAAAATTAAAAAGATAAAGATACAAAACCGGTGGGTTGCATCCCACTTAGCGCTTGGTTTAAAGTCGTCAGCCCGACTTGCTCCTTGTTTGCTAAGGCTCCTCCACAGGGGGTACTTCCACAAAGTTCACTCCTTCCACAACTTCGGAAGTACAGTTCTCATAATATGGTTTCAGCCGGTGTTCATTCACTTTAAACTCCTTTGTTGTAGCTATGCTACGAATTTCTACAGCACCATGAGAAAACACATTAGTAACAACAAAAGGTCCGATCCAACGTGACCTTAATTTACCCGGAAATAATTTCAAGAGAGAATTAAACAAAAGTACTTTCTGCCCAACACAAAATTGTTTTCTAGAAATCATAGTATCATGAAATGCCTTAGTTTTCTCCTTGTAAATGCGTGAGCTTTCAAATGCATCATTGCGAAGCTCTTCTAGATCTTGGAGTTGCAACTTTCTTTGTTTTCCAGCACCATCCAACTCCATATTGCATTGATTAATAGCCCAAAACGCCTTATGCTAAATCTCCACGGGTAAGTGACAAGGTTTACCACATACAATCCTAAAGGGAGACATCCCAATAGGTGTCTTGTATGCGGTCATATAAGCCCACAAAGCATCATTAAGTCGCATCTCCAATCCTTCCTTGTTGGATTCACCGTTTTCTCTAGTATGGACTTCACCTCTCGGTTAGAAACCTCGACTTGTCCATTTGTTTGGGGATGATAAGGTGTTTCAATCTTGTGTGACACATTGTACTTCTTCAACAAGCCTTGTAAGAACCTGTTTTTAAAGTGTGAACCCCCATCGCTAATTATGGATCTTGGAATTCCAAACCTTGCAAAAATGTTAGCTTGTACAAAATCTGAAACCACTTTAGAATCATTAGTTGGGGTGGCTTTAGCTTCCACCCATTTCGAGACATAATCAACAACAAGTAAGATATAAAAATTCCCATGTGAGTTGACAAACGGACCCATAAAATCAATACCCCATACATCAAAAACTTCAATAAATTAAATAAAAGTTTGTGGCATTTGATTTCGAGCACCTAGATTGCCTGTTCTTTGGCACCTATCACAAGTTGTACAAAATGTATATGCATCCTTAAACAAGGTTGGCCAATAGAAACCGCTTTCAAGTACCTTGTAAGCGGTTCTTTTACTCCCAAAATGTCCTCCGCAAGCATAGGAATGACAAAATGACAAGATAGAATTAAATTCAAATTCGGGAACGCACCTTCATATTACTTGGTCGCTGCCATGTTTCCACAAGTATGGATCATCCCATATATATTGGTTTCCTAACCTCTTAAGTTTGTCCCTCTCAGCACGAGACAAGTTCTTTGGGATTTGTTTAGACACAAATTAATTAACAATATCAGCATACCATGGTTCTCCAAGAGAAATTGAGAATAGTTGCTCATTCGGGAAACTTTCACGCAATGGGATAGCTTCCTTTCTACAGCAATACGGCTTGAGTGATCCGCAACGGTGTTCTCAATTCCTTTCTTTTCCTTGATTTCTATATCAAATTCTTGCAAGAGTAAAATCCATCGTATGAGTCTCGGTTTCGCCTCTTTCTTTGTAAGCAAGTACCTAAGTGCTGCGTGATCTGAAAAGATAACAACTTTTGTACTAATTAGATAAGAGCGAAACTTTTCCAAAGAAAAAACAATAGCTAATAAATCTTTTTCAGTGGTTGTGTAGTTTTGTTGGGCCTCATTTAACGTTCTAGAAGCATAATAAATAGCATGAGGTATATTCCCCACATGCTGCCCAAGCACCGCACCAACCGCATAGTCACTTGCATCACACATGAGCTCAAAAGGCTTGCTCCAATCCGGTGGTTTAATGATAGGGGATGAAATCAAAAGTTCTTTCAAACGATTGAATGCCGCCACACACTTTTCATCAAAGTTAAAAACCACATCTTTTTGCAATAAGTTGCAAAATGGTGATGCTATCTTGGAAAAATCCTTGATGAATCTACGATAAAAACCTGCATGACCAAAAAAAGAGAGTATCTCCCTCACTGTAGTGGGAGGGGTTAAAGCACGAATAAGGTATATCTTAGATTTATCAACTTCCAAGCCTTTAGAAGATATTATATGGCCTAAAAATATGCCATGAGTTACCATGAAATGGCACTTCTCCCAATAAAAGGCAATGGAAAGTGATCCTTCCTAGTGGTAGCATTCAATTTTCTATAATCTATACAAACCCTCCAACCGGTTTGTACACGAGTTGGGACAAGTTCATTCTTATCATTCTCCACCACCGTCACACCTGATTTCTTTGGTACAACTTGTATCGGGATTACCCACTTCCTGTCGGATATGGGGTAGATAACACCCACTTCCAAAAGATTGAGTATCTCCTTTTTCACAACTTCCATCATGGGAGGGTTCAAACGACGTTGCGCTTCACTTGTAGGCTTTGCATCGTCCTCCAAACGGATCTTGTGCATACAAACGGCAGGGCTTATACCCTTGATATCGGCAATTGTCCATCCTATGGACATCTTGTATTTCCTTAGCACCCTTAGAAGTTTTTGCTTCTGTAATTCACTAAGCTCGTTAGAAACAATCGCAGGTAACTCTTCATTATCACCCAAGTACAAGTACTTTAAGTGACTTGGAAGAGGTTTCAATTCCAACTTTGGAGATTTAACAATTGAAGGTAAAAGTTTTTCATCGCTGCATGGTAAGGAAATAAAAGAGATATTATGAGTTTCCACGCATCCTTGTAGTGAATTAAGATCATGATAGGTTCGGAAAACCCACAATAATAATACTGCAAGTGCACAGTGTCTAACTATTAGAACGATGGCAAGTACAGGTCGTTCCCACGAGGAGTGTGAAATACTACTACTAACTAATACCAAGAATTAAATAATCGAATTAATAATGTTTTTCGGACCAAAATCAAATAATTATAATTCTAACAATAAACAAAATGGAAATGGGTTATTAGGATTTTCGGTTTCCACCAATTAATTACTCAAACTCTACTAATCTTTAAGAATATATTCCATGCATTTTCAAAATACTGTTTCTCCGCAATAGTTTCCTGCGCTTCATGGGTAGTGATTCTAAAGCATTACCTATCAATCCTTGCATACCACGTCTAGGGATTTAACCGAAGCTCGGAATATCAATTCAAAAGCATAAATAATCAAGAAAATCACATAAGCAATTAAATACCAAGCTATATGAAGAAAAAATACTAATCAATCAACTCATTATTAAGCATATATCAATGTAGAGTCTTCATAATTAATTGGTTCATATATAAACCCTAACAAATAATCTAGCAAATCATGAGAAAAATAAATCAAAACAGAAAAACCATATTCTCTGTAAATGGCTGTAGCCGCGCCTCCTCTCTCAAATAGTCGACACACCTTCTTATACCCCTTGCCTTTCTTTTCTTTCATTAATCAAAGTATCAAAATAAATTATTCCATGAAATATCTTGCATGCAAGTTGATGTCGTCATCAGTATCTTTCCCCAAATAGTATTGCCACCTCGTGCTTCCAATGAAATAATAAACTACCCTTATTTCCAAAATCTCCCAAATGAATAAAGAGTTATTTTATTTCCAAAATAATCTCACGTGTAAATATTCCTCAACTAATTCTTCACATGGCAAATAATTTATCTTTCCCGCTGGAATATATTTGTAATAAAGTAAGAAAGATAAAATACTTCCCATTTTTAGTTTTCGTGTGCCAACCCCACTTTGGTTTCAATTCCAAATATAACATTCCCTTTTTGTAATCATATACACATTAAATAGAAGATTCTTTTCCTTTTCCGAGTGAGAGTTGCATGCATGTGGATCCCATAATACTTCATGAATATATTGTCATGCCATACACCATCTTGCAAAATATTTTCACATTGAGTAATGATTCCCTCTTGAAAATCACAATATTCTCTCATTAATAAATTAACACCAATTAATTATCCCATATATTTTTATTATGCATGTCATTACCCGATGGAGGTGTGCCACTAAGGAAACAATCTTGGATATTGAATTTGGAAGTGTAGCAGGTGCTTCAAGAATTAATGCGGCTACCTTTGGTGTCATGAATAACTCGAGTGGTTGCTGATATATGAAAATACCAGACCAACCCCATTTCATCATTGTGGTTGCTGATACATGGAAATACCAGGCCAACCATTTTGGTTGCTGATATATGGAAATACTAGGCCAACCCCATTTCATCATTGTGGTTGCTGATACATGGAAGTACTAGGCCAACCCCATTTATCGTTGTGCTGCTGATATATAGAAATACCAGGCCAGCATAATAAGTGCTGCTGATATATAGAAATACCAGGCCAGCATATTTGATTATTGTGGTTGCTGATATATGAAAATACCAGGCCAACCACATTTTGCCATTTTCGTCGCAAACACCAATAAGTCTCACATTTTGCTGTTTATTCGTTGGATGATCGAATTCACTTGTACTTTCTACAAAAGCACTAAAATAGTATTAGTAACTAAAATATTGTATCCTAGCTAATATAAATAATGGGTATAAAATGTAGCATTTACATGCTTATCATATCACCAAGGGCTTCCTTGACTTCATTACCACACTCTACACCATTATCAATGGATGTAGTTAAAACGGTTTTCAAAGCATCATCACCATTCAATTCAAACACTTGTTGTGCCAATGCATCCATAACATCAACGGAGAAACAAGAGTGGACATCGCTAGGATATCTCATCGTCTCAAAAATGTTGAAACGTATTATTTCTCCATCAAACTCCATAGTTATCATTCCCTTGTCTACATAAATAATGGTTTTCGCCGTTTACATGAAAGGACGCCCAAGTAGCAATGGAAGAGAGGAGTCCGATGAACCTTTATTCATCTCTAACACACAAAAGTCAGTTGGAAATATAAGTTGATTAACCTGCACAAGAACATCCTCAACAATACCCATTGGGTAGACATTAGAGTGATCGGCTAATTGCAACACAATTTCAGACTTTTTAAGAGGACCTAAATCAAGTGAATTATACATAGATGCAGGAATAACATTTATGGATGCACCTAAATCTAACATAGCTTTGTTAAATGTAGTGTTACCAATTGTGACGGGAATGTCAAAGCTACCCGGGTCCTTATATTTCAGTGGGAGTTTGTATTGTAAGATTTCCGAAGCATTCTACCCCACACTTAGCACTTCATTACCTTTGAGCCTTTGCTTATTGGTACACAAGTCCTTCAACACCTTTGCATACTTTGGAACTTGCTTAATATCACCAATGAGTGGTATGTTCACATGGATCTTCTTGAGAATATCTAAAATCTCCTTTTCTAGTGCCTCCTTCTTGGAATTTGAAAATCTTCTAGGGAAAGGTAAAGGAGGAACATAAGTAGAAACCGGCGTTTTAGAGTTAGGAATAGGTACCTCATAAGTTTGGAGAGAATCCTTATTTTTCTCCTCCAAAACAGGTTCCTTTGGTGTTTCCACCTTTCCCGAATCAGTAAATTCGGGTTGCACAAGTTGTGTACCACTTCTCAACGTAATAGCGCATATCCTTTTGTATTAAGAGGTTGAGAAGGGAGTTTCCCACTATTTTGTGTCTTCAATTGGTTCAACTCAATAGCCATAGAACCAACTTGGGTTTGCAAATCCTTAACCGTACTCTCCGTCCTTTGCATAAAAGATTTCAGCAACTCTTCCATACTTGACCCCTGATTTTAAGGTTGTTGTTGTTGTTGTTATTGTGGTTGATGATATTTTTGCCGCAGCTGGAATTGTTGTTGTTGAGGTTGAAATCCACTCGAATGGTTGAAAGTTGGTTGTTGAGACGCTTCTTGCTTGTTTGCATAACTAAAATTAGGGTGATCTCTCCATCCCGGATTATAAGTGTTGGAATAGGGATCATACCGTCTTTGCTGATTTGGAAAGACGGCATTAGCTTGCTCATTGACGTCTTCATACCCATGAGGAGAACTTGGTATAAACGCGGTTGTAACTCATTACATCATTGTTGTCATGTTACCCATTTGTTGACGAAGTTCCTCGACCCCGCTCACTTCATTTACGCTCCTAAGAAGCACATCTGAACCACGAATCAAGAATTGTTGGGATTTTGCTGCCATGTTTTCAATCAACTCTCTAGCTTGTGCCACCGTTTTGCTCACTAGTGCACCACCACCCGCAGCGTCAAGAAGATTCCTATCACTTGATTGGAGTCCTTCATAAAAATATTGGATGATCATAGCGTCACTGAATTGGTGGTGAGGGCAGCTTGCAACCAATCTCTTGTATCGTTCCCAACATTCATATAAAGATTCTCCCACATTTTGCTTCATCCCACAAATCTCCTTGAGAATTTGAGTAACCTTTGATGTAGGAAAATATCTCTCTAAAAAGAGTTTCTTCAACCCATTCCAAGTTGTGACACTTCCGGGAGGCAAATAATACAAACAATCCTTGGCACTATCCATCAAAAAGAATCGAAAAACTTTTAACATTGCACCATCCTCTTCTATATCCGCTGGAAGCATAGCTGTGATAATGGTGTGGAAGTCCATAAGATGCTTGTTTGGATCTTCATTCACCATGACATGGAACTTTGGTAATTCTCTAAGCAACCCCGGCTTGATCTCAAAAGTAGAGTTTGTTTGAATACAACCCTGATGTGTATCCAGCTTGTGAGAAGCCAAGTCCTTGAGTGTACGATTTGCATCACCCATTGATTCTTCTTCTTCTTTAAAAGGTGGTTCTTGTTCAACCGGAACCTCTTGTTCTATAGCTTCTTCCTCTACTTCCAACTCTAGTTCTTCCGCCTCGTCAACTCTTGGTTGGAGTATTGTTCCTTCACGAGTAGTTATCCTGCACATTCGATAATTCCAGTTCTTGGGAGACAGGGATTAGTACCTGAAAAACAATTCTCACAAACTAAGTCAGAAAAACGAAACAAGAAATAAGAAGCAAAGATAAAAAGCAAAAATAATAAAAAGAAACTAAAAACTATATAACAAGCCGAATGCCTCCCCGACAACGGAGCCAAAATTTGATCGATGTCGTATGCGTCAAAAATAATTCACTTTCTCGCTCTACTAAATATAAATAAAGTACGTGGTAAGAAAGAGTTCGTATCCACGGAGAGGCGATTGTTGTTATGAAATTTTCATATTCTTAAGTAACCAAAGGGGGATTTTGTTTTTATCAAAGCAACAAAATAAAATAAAGCAAAGCAAATAATTGGAATAATCAATAAGAGGAAGATATTGGTCACGGGATAGTATCATTCACAAACATGTATTTTCATCAATGACTAGAATTGGTAATTTAATCTCGCAATTATCAAAAGTCCTAGGATATCTTGATCGCAAGAATATCCCGTTTATTTCCCGATTTTATCACAAACAACATTAAAAGATGTTATTGTGAAATCTACTTAGAAAGCAACCTAAAGTGTAAAAGCACAATTAAGTTTAAATCCCTAAGAACAATAAGTTCTATGAAATAAGACTAATCAATGCAAACAAACGTGTAAAAGCACTAATTCGTTTTAGCGAAGGTTATGATTCATATGCGATTAAAAAGATGTATCACTACAAGTAATAACCACAAGATGCTACTAGAAATTAGAGATAACAACTTTTACATATTTAAAGCTATAATTTATCTATAGAGATGAAAACAAATCCAATTGATTCCGGACTCAACCAAACTAGCATTCAAATCATATGATAATAAAAATAATGAATCATAAACGATAGAATTGAGACAAAACTAATTCATAGAATCAAATAACATGATTGATGAAATCAACTTTATCCCATAACCAATAATTGTATTTAGCTACTCATATTAATGGAGTTCATCACAAAAAATATTAATTGAATAAAAGAAGATGAACATAAGCAAACCCTCATAGAATAGCCGCTCTCCTCCAAAGCTCCAAGAATAATACGTGATATCCAAAGTTGTAGAAAACTTTTCCTTTTGTAGGTTTTTCTCCAACTTCTAAAATTAGGTCTAGTCTACAAAGTCCATCACCAAAAATTCCACCAAGCCCATGAAGCCATGTGTGAGAAAAACCCACGTAAAATTATATCCAAAAAGTAGTCGCCGAAAAACTGGGTTTTCCGCCGGAATTTTGCCGAAATCCCGGACCGGTAAGTAGCTCAGGTGACCGGCAAAGTCCACCCGGTCACCGGTCAAACAAGTTGAACCGGGTCAACTCAGTCAAAGTCACTGAGTCAAGTACCGAATCAAAACCCAGTCAGATATGAGTCAACTTGGCCTAGGCCATTTGCAGTCTTGCACATGCCTTATGTTGTGCTGCACCATCATTGCAGCTTCACTGTTTCACTTCTAGCCATGATGGATGTGCCTTCCCTGCAACTTCAGTTCATAACATGAAATGCCTCATCTTCTCTGCAATCACATTAACACACTCTTTAACTCCGTATGGCTTGCAATAATAGCAACACCATAAGCACCTGCTACTACTCCTCAGCTTCACTAGCACAAGCTAAGATCAATCCCCTTGCTGCACTTGCAATTGGAACCAACACCAGCTCCTGCAATTCATTCATACACAACACCCAAAGTCCATTGCAGTCACTTGTAGATAAACCCAACAACACATTCTGCAAATTCTTAATTGCCAGTACACCAAACTCAGTCATATCCTTGGACAACTTCAACTCTGTATAACCACAACCACCACTGGTTGGAACACAACACCCCCTTCATAGTTTTCCTACTAACTCAGCTGCCTCCAACTCAAGTTACTTCCTCCTAGACCATACTCAACCTGCAATACTCTCAACAGCATCACATAACCACCTAAACTTAGCTGCAATTTCCACATAACTGCTGCATTTCCTTGACTCAGATCCTGCACCTGAATCTCCATATTTGAACAACATCAACACCATCAAAGCTTCACTGTCAAGCTCAGAACCTATTGCTATTCTTGTCCTTGCTCAACAACAACCACCAGCAAAACCATCTCCAGTTGCAACTTCACAGTGATCCACCTGCAATTCATTTTTATAAACTACAAATCCCATTTAAACCACAAAATTCCTATTGCAGTATCATTCATATTCAATACCACCAACAAATTTATCTGCAACTCCTTGCATAGGCTCAAACCATCTATTCATACATTCAAGACAAACCCATTTTGCTGTCAAACTCATCTTAATTTCAAACCTGCAATCCCATTTTTATTACTAATGTTGTTGTTGTAGAACCTCAGAGAGACCATCACTGCAGCCAACCAACACAACCATCATCTCATCTACACATCACCAGAACCAAACAACCAGCTACACATCATTCCTAGATGCAAAACATCATTTGAATTATTTCAAACCCATATAACCACCAAACTTAGCTGCTGCTTCAATTCATCAATTCTACAATTTTCTTATTCAAACCCTTTTGTGGATTCAAACCCTAATTTCTTCTTCAGATCAATCCATACTCAAATCAAGTGTAACCCATCTTCATACAGTTTGTGATGTACAGATTTGTAGCTCTATAATTCAATCAAAACCCATCTCAGATTCCTTTATCGCATCAACAAAAGAAAACTCAGATCTCTTTCCGTTCACGGGCATCAATTTCATACAGATTCAGAACCTCATTTGAATTACCACCTCTCTAATATTCACCAGCAGGAAAAACAATCAAAACCCATTCTCTAAATTTAGCAGCAACAAATTCAGTTTAGTCCTCCTTGTGTTAATCAATTTCAAATGGAGAGTCTCAGATAGCCGCCTCCATTTCCTCTTTGAGTTTGAGAATAATGATTGAGAAATCATTTTCTCTGAAATCCATGGTAATAGCTAGAAAAGCTATTTACACCCAGCTGTAGTTGTTATGGGATAACCAACTCAAACATGGCTTGTCGGTTCCATAGAACTGACATGCCTATTTTATTTCTTGCCGTAGCTAGCTTTGCTCGTCTGTGAATCGGTCCTTTGTGCTCCTTTTCGCTCCAAATGGACGCTCATTTCTTCTCTTTAATTCTTCCACCAACAACATCCGTCCTTTACTTCTCATATCCACCTCTTAATTCAATTTTATACATCACTAAAGATGTCATGCTTTTCATCCAGAGATGAAGATATAAAAGAAAATAATGAGAAATAATCCGCCTCCAACAACAGTTGCACTTGAGATGACGCTTTTGCCATGTTTCTTCTTCTTTTGTTCCAAATGACTCAAAAGTACCTAAACACTCAAAAGCAAACATAAGATACATAATTTACAAGAAAACTCGCAAAGAAAGCATAAATTATAGATAAATATCAAGGTGTTTTAGACACCTATCACCTGTCATCAGACACACTTTTAACTACCGACCCACTATAATCAGTTTTAGTCGAGACTATCGACCAAATTTACTCCCGATCACGCTCTCTCTCCAACTAAAACCAAATAATATGGTTATACTCCAGCCCATTGTGATTTATTTTCGACTAAAAGGTGGGTTTACTCCACTTTTTACTCGTCCATTGTGGACGCTCTTAAGACCCAATTGTTAACTTCTATGTGATAAAAAATCTGCATCATGTCTAAGGGTGCACAGGAACCGAGCCGGACCGACGGACCATCCCAGAACCGGTGGAACCGTATCTGATTTTGTACCGAACCGAGGAGCGGGGTACAGGTACCGATCCAAAAAATAGGAACCGAGGCTAGGGAGGTACAGGTACACGGTCCTGACCTAGTCCCGTGCCGAACCGTACCATCTATACCGATTAGTAGTAGCCGTTAGATTTAGGGGATGATCAGTTGCAATCATGAAAAATTCATTTCCTAACAGAGAAAGGGGATCTGATAGCATCGTCTTAAATGAATAATCATCGCCATTCAAGCAGCTGCGGTTTGAAGGATTTCTGTTAATAGAGATATTGATTATGGTGTTGATTTGATGTTCTTCGAATTTGTAAGGAAGATGGAGTCTCTGCACTTCGTGATTTTACAGCAGCAACGAGTTTTTGGAGGTTCTTGACGCAAACTGAAGTTGGGTATTAACATAGGTTCGATTTGGTTTATCGATTTAAGAAAGTTGATACAGGTTATTGAAAAGGCATCTACAGATGGGATACTGATTGTCTTTGATGGCGAAAATTGATGATTGCAATGGTGTATTTCTTGATTTGTTGGAAGAATATGGACTGAATTCAAGCCAAAGATTCAGCGTGAAGAACAATTGTTGTCGCTAGTGAATTTGATATCTAGAAGAAATAAAAAGAACCTACTGGTACCGGTACCGTACCTGGTACCGTACATGTACCGAATGGTACTGGAACCGAGGTACAAGGTACAGGTACCGGTCCAAAATTTTGGAACCGAGACTAGGGAGGTACAGGTACTAGGTCTTGTCAAGAACCGATCCAAACCGTACCGTGTGCACCCTTAATCATGTCGGTCACAAAGTTTCTGCAGAGAAATCAAAATTGAAACTTCTGTTTCTAGACTTTTATGAAATTAAGAAACATGAGATAAATCACAGACGATCGAACAAACAAATTATCAGTTCAAACTTCTTCAAAATTTCCATTACATCTCTTGAATTAGATTTATTTCTTCATCAATTTCATTCAAAAACAGAATTTCATTCACTGTAATAGTCCCAAAAAGCAAATTTGTTTCAAATTCCATCAAATATGAGGACATTATTCTTGCATAACAATCTCTATTTCTACTACGATTACATTTTGAAGGTAATGGTCCTCCTTAACTTTTTGAATCTTCTCTACGAAATTAGATTTTTTTTAATCTTCTCTATGAAATCAGAATTATTGTTGGTTCTGTTTACTTTGTTAATTGTAGAATAATTGTTTGATAAGCTGTCTCTTCTAAAAAAAATCATTTTGAAGGTTTTACAAGCATGTATAGCCAGTTCGCACTGGAATTATTTCGGAAACAACTTCCTCAAGAAGTTGGGCTTGCTGCAAAGAGTGGTTTCCAATCAATTTTTGTTGTATGTTTAATTGATATAGTACCAGGTGCCAATTTGATATCAATTGCCATTTTCTTCATTTATATATTTTGTATTTTCTTACTGTGATGATTAGATAATGGGTATAGCTAAATCGTAGAATCCTATCAAGAGATATCAATATATGGTCACTGAATTTGGTTGGAAGGAAACTGCTTTCGGTGGGTTGAAGAGCCATTGTCAACTACCACGGCTTGTTGAAAACTACATGAAGAAGGTACTAAACTCCATAAATTTCTTTTATCCATCTTTCCACTTATATGGTTACTGGAAATTATACAAAATCAAGTCCTTTATATTGCTACAAAAAAATCAAGGTTGATGAGTACATAACTCGCATTCTGACCCTGGGTGAGTTGTGTGGCGCGAATAGTCGATGACAGAAGTAAAGAGTTGATCCAACCTTACCGATTGGGTGAAACAGTTGTACATTTTGTTATTTTTTTTTTAGTTTTATTTTCTAAACTACTAAATAATATACTCCTTGTAGTTCTTTTTTTTTAGTTTTATTTACACATCATTAATGTGAGTGACCAAGACCTACACATTACTCACACAGATCCATAAGCGGATTTCATCGTATTTTTCTTGTGGGGTTACATTATGTATTTGTTTGAGCTGTAACGTGCAGAAGTTGGTAAGCAAAAGTGATAGGAGTTCTTTTTTACTTTTGGTTATTTTTAGAGGTGCATCCGTTTGATAGTCCCTTCTTTAGACATTACTTCCTCCAACCCACACTTTGCTGTAAACTGCACTTCCCATAGCTCCTTTGTTGTTTTCTTCTTATTAATACCGTATTATTTGATTGATATTTGAATTGTTGTGCTTGATGTTTCTGTGCATATATCTAGGTCAACCATTCAAACATGGATATACTTTTTGCATCGTTGAGAAGTACTATCTGTCTTTCTTAGAATACTGTCATTTTTTTTCGGTGTTTTATTTTGTCCGTGCTTACCGTGGATGTACTCGCAGTTATACTGTAGTGCTCTAGCATTGATGACAATTTTATGGTGTTTGTTTTTGGCAGTATTGTTAATGTCCCAGTGAAATTCCAAAAAAAACTAAAATTAAATCTTTCTTCCTTATGTAGTTGTTGTTCGTCAAAGCTCAGACCAGCAACATCTTTGATGTCCAGATACAAATGTAAACACAAATAACCCGATGTGTTGTGCTTTGGTTGCAGCCCCGCGGTGTTGTGCTTTGGTTTATTCTCTTTGTTTTGACCAACCATCTAATTTTTATTTGTGTAAATGAAATGTTTCTGTTACTTGTTGCAGGTTTGTAAACAAGTGGGTTGGAGCAATTATTTGTAGTGGCATGTTTTCTGGAAGACTAGTAACTTTATATTTTATGGGTGGGATTATCTAGGAAAAGAAATGACTTTTTGGATTAATAATTCAGGTATGTTATGTATGTACAAAGAGTTGTTTATCAGTCTTTCAAAATTCCTAATTACATGAAAGTTCAAAAAGTTGATGTCTTCATTTCATTACACTTATAATATTGACCTCTCTTTGATGTCGGATGAGTACTTTAAAAGTTGAAACATTTTGAAGTAGAAACCTTCGGATATGGATAAAAAGAGATGTTTTATCAGGCTTTTGATTCTTCGTCGACCTCCCCAACGCGTGCGGTCATCTAGTATGGAAAACTAAAAATATCTCTCTTGCAAACGCCTGTTTACCCTAGGTTTTGCTTTATATATTCAAGGTTCAATTCTTTGTTAAGGCAATCGTCAGCAGTTGATGGACAAACGTTAATTCCTTTGTTACTGATATCTAATATAGACGAACACAGGAGAAAGATTGATTCTTTGTGATTGCTATAGTATCCATAATTCAAATTGGTAGTTGCATGATGCAGGTTAGGGATTTTAGTAAAGTTTATTATTAGTGAGAAATGAATTCGTACTTCATTTCAAATCCTTAACCACATGGGCAATGGTAAGATAATGTTCATTGATCCTCAATTTATTTTCACTGTAGTTTTTTTTTTTTTTTCTTCTGTATGTTGTTGATATGGTTTTTGTGATTATTGACTTATTGAAAATCATATTGGTAGGTAACTAATTCCATTAGCGTGTGTAGTCTTCCATTTGTGATACTCATGAAAGCTGCACAACAAACGATCCTAGCTGCTCTAATAATCACAAAACCTCTGGCGAAGGCATATCAGCTCTGGTTTGTCATCTTTGTGAAATCTAATGTGTTGATTTCTTGTTTATTGGCAGAGGTGGATTTTTCGGTGAAAAAAAGTATGAGAGTTGTGAGTTATTTGATGGGATTCAAACACATTTATCCACATGTTCATCCCCCAAAGTTCCTGAGGTGGTAAGCAAGTTCCCTTACAAAGTGTTATTGGAGGAAGTACCTTAGTTGACTGCATGGCCAACACCGTTTCAGGATCATGCTATGGAAGACAGTATAGTTCTTTGTTTATTCGCGAAGGATGCCGAGAGGTTTGCTTTTTGTCACTTTACATAGTCGAGTAGTCGAATTCACGTGGGTGACATTTAATTTTCTGGTTTTACGTTATGGTTGCTCATTGTTACTGTATTTTATAATATCGAATTGAAGCCAGGTATAATTATTTTTATTGTTTTTTCGTGTGTGTTGTCACCGGTCCTAGGTGGATGACCCACTTCTAATGTAGATGAAATGAACTTCTTTTTTGAAGTGATTGTCTGGTAGGTATATGTCATTTAGTTTTGTTTGACCATTTTAAGGTTTAGCAATTTCCTTTTTTTGGATTTTATTCAATTAGTTAGAATTGGGACAGCCAAATTAGTACACCACATGAATGAGTATGATGTATACTTCCAATATGTACCATTTAATAAGAAATATATGAAGTGGATATTGTGAAAGTTCTACTGCATACCATTTAGTAACTAAACAAATAGAGCCTACTTGCTTGCAGGTGTAGGAACAACTAGTTGTATGAACTTATATTCTCTATGGATTAAAGTCAGAGATGTCTTCTATAGGTAAGCAAAATGGATTATCAACTTCCTATCCAGATGATTGTGATGTGCTAATTGAAAAATCACTTTGTCAGTATGTCACCTACTTATCCAGATGATCGTGATGTATTAATTGACAAATCCTCACCACCATTTGCTTAACACGGTTAGTGATATCATACCAAATTTCCATTAAATATAATGTCTAGTATGGCACGAAAAAATAAACATAAATTGTTCCCAACACTGTCTAGTAAAATAAATTGGGAAACATTCTACCAAGGTCATAGATAATAAATTGGGTAAACAACAAAATGATCGTATGAAATAAATTAGGTTTACTGGTCCATGGGCGTATTATATAACTTAAACTGGATTTCCTTCTCGTAGATGACTTGCGCTCATTTTAATACACCACTTTTCTATGGATGCAAGATGTTTAATAGATGATATTTCCTAATAGGGGGTGAGTTGTTTAAGGGCAATAATTGATTTTTTAGTATCTTATTCTGACCACAAAATATTGGAGTTGATGTATGTGTATTTGCAATGTTGTTGCTGCAATTAAAATCAGCTATACTAATAGAAATGAAACCTAATCCTCTAACACTATCTCATGTAGGTGATGCTTGATAGGTGTAGAATACACCGTATTTATTATCTAGTATTTATGCTTTCTTTGCTATTTTTCGTGTGAATTATGTATCTTATGTGTGAGTTTGAGTGTATTAGGTGCTTTGGAGTTGTATGAAGCAAAAAGGGTAGAAAGGTCATTTCACTGCGAACAATATCGGAGAGTCGAGCCATGGTTGAGGGTCGACCAGTCTTACAGGAGCACTAAAGACAGAGAGCTAGTGTTAAGGGGTGGCCGCCTTGTTATGGGGTATCTATTGGGTTATCCCCTAGCCTATGTATTTGGGTGTCAATAACCACCCCAATCATTATAACCTAAATTTGAGAGATACTTTCTCTCATTCATTGCTTCTTCCATCACTGAAATTGAGAAAGGAGAAAATGTGGCTGCTGCTGAGGTTAATGGAAGGAACTACTGAGTTCAGGCTTGAGAGGAGATTAGGATTCTATTTGAGATGGGTTGATTGAGAAGCTGACCAAGGAAATGAAGGACTGTCTACTGCTGATTTGGTGGATACCATTGGGACGAATGGAAGAAATTAAGATGTTCTTGAAGTTCAAAAGGGGATCTGTAGTTTTACTTGAAGTAAAAAGCATGGAGGTAATGGATTACAGGGCTGGTGGTTGTGTGAGATGCTGGTAATTTACTGTGTTGCTGCTCAGGGAATGAAAGGAGTAGAATAAGTTGGCTATGGTAGATGTTGCAGGAGGGAAAGTGCTGAAATTGTAGCAAATATGGGTTTGCACTGGATTTGAAGTTGTTGCAGGAACTGGAGAGCCACAGTAAGTGACTTCTAGGCACACAAGGAGGTGGTGGTCTCGTGAACCGAGATGTTGCGTTTAGTTGGAGGTTGGTGTTTAAATGGGTTTGTACAAATGCTTTGTTGGTTCAAGGAAACTATAGATTCTATAGGAGTTAAAGTGATGTTGCTGATTCATGCCATGAGGATGATTTGAGGCAGTGGAGCAGCTGTGATGCTGTGCAAGGGGCTAGATAGTACTAGTATGGCAGTGATGAGTTGAAGCTGCTGATGAGTACAATGGAATTTGTGGTGGTTTGCAGGTGAAGTTTCAAATGTGAGCTGTTACAGGTGGTATTAAACTGAAGAGTGGTTGTGTTGTTTGTGGTGGTAGAAAATTGCAAAAAACTAAAGCTAAGGCAGTTGGTGTTGATACTGAGAAATTGAGAAATGGGTGAAGTTGCAGCTTGTGTTGGTGGCTGAATTAGGGTCTGCTGTTGAAGTATTGCAGTGATGAAGCTGTTATGGGAATGCTGTGAATCTCAAGGAACTGAAATTAAATCAAGGGTTTTTGAGTTGATGCAAGAAAGAGTAGTGATGCCTTGGATTAAATGAGTTGTGAATCTGTGAATGGTGGTATGAGCTGCAGTTCAAGCTGTGGAGGAATTTAAGCTGGATTTGCAAGAGAAATTATGTGTTCTTCTTTGTGTTGAATTGCACTGCAGTTCTGGAGGTTAAATGGAGTGAATGAACTGGGAAGTGGTGGTTGGAAGCATTGGAGCAAATGGTTAACAAGTGTGCATGAAGTGCGTGAAAGGCCAAGTTGGCGGTGATTGCAGGCAAGGCTAAATATGGCTCGATGGACCTGGTGATGCAAGTGATGCCACTATGGAGTGGTGGTTAAAGCAAGAGAGGGATATAGCGTGAAATGGGAAGAATCTTTATGAGTCAGGCAGCAGCGATGATATGGTGTGCAAGGAACCGATGCTTGTAATGGTGCTATGGGTTGAAATTGAATTGGTAAAGCTACTAGGTGGAGTTATAGATGGTGATGAAGCTACAAAGGACTGGTATGATGGGTGGACTCAAGAACGGAGGAAATTGCAATGCTTCTGTTATGGCCCGTGATGGTGCAATGAGCTGGACTGAGTTGGTTTGATGGAAGGAATTAGTACATGGCATGTTAGTAGTTGGTACCGGTGCTTGTGATTATTGCAGGGTCTGGATTGTGGAGCTGTGGCAGGTGGATGCAAGGGTGGACTGGAAAATAGCAGGAAGTTGCAGTGCAGAAATAGTGCAAAAACGGTGCGAAAATGGCGCGCCAATGGTACTAGCTCCGGTAGTCGGATTTTGGAACCGAAAGTGGGGATTGTCAAGATTCAGTGAATCATGAGGCGGGTATGAGTCGAACGAAAGAGTTGGCGGCCGGACATATGAGCTACGCGTCGCGCTTTTGGGTACGTTTTCGCAAGAAACAAGGAATTGGCTAAAATGGTTTTTGTGAATGTGTGGATTGCAGAGAATCAAAGTTGAGCTACTGGAAGTGCAGAATTAATTGGTGATAGTTTCATATGGCAAAAGTGATCGGAGAAAGTTTTCCTGGTGACGATTCTGATGGTGACCCGGATTCCGACCGTTTTGAACCCGAAAATTCCAGGTATATATTTCTCACACATGGGCTTGGTGGACTAGTAGATGGACGTGGACTTGAAGATTTTGAAGACTTTGACCTATTTTTGGAAAGCAAAGGGCTATAAAAAGAGAGTTTCTACAACAAAGAAAAGAACGATTATTCTATTCTTGGAGCTTTTGCAGAGAACAACTTCTAGGGTTTGCTTTCTTTTATGTTTCATAGTTCTTCCTTTGAATATTTTGATGATGAACTCCATGAATATGTGTAGCTAAATACATTAATTGGTTATGGGATAAAAGTTGATTTCTTCAAGCATGATTATTTGATTCTATGAATTAGTTTTTTCTCAATTTTATTGTTTATGATTCATCGTTTTATTATCATATGATTTGAATGCTAGTTTGGTTGAGTCCGGAATCAATTGGATTTGTTTTCATCTCTATATCTATATTAGGGTTTTCAATACGTAAAAGTTGTTTGTCCCTGATTTCTAGTAGCAACTTGTGGTTAATACTTGTAGTGATACATCTTTTTAATCGCATATGAATCATAACCTTTGTTAAAACGAATTAGTGCTTTTACACGTTTGTTTGCATCGATTAGTCTTATTTCATAGAACTTAGTGCTCTTAGGGAGTTAAATCTAATTGTGCTTTTACACTTTAGGTTGCTTTTTAAGAAGATTTCACGATAGCATCTTTTAATGTTGTTTGTGATAAAATCAGGAAATAAACGGGATACTCTTGCGATCAAGATATCTTAGGACTTTTGATAATTGAGAGATTAAATACCAATTCTAATCATAGATGAAAAATACATGTTTGTGAATGATACTATACCTTAACCAATATCTTCTCCTTATTGATTATTCCAATTATTTACTTTGCTTTATTTAGTTTTATTACTTTGATAAAAACAAAAACACACCTTGGGTTATTTGGTTACTTAAGAATCTGAAAATTATATAACAACAATCGCCTCTCTGTGGATACGAACTCTTTCTTATCGAATACTATATTTATATTAGTTGTGTGAGGAAGTGAATTATATTTGTGTCGTCTGACAAGCGATCAAATTTTGGCGCCGTTGCCGGGGAGGCATTCGGCTTGTTATCTAGTTTTTAGTTTCTGTTCGCATACTGTTATGTTCGCATACTGCTGTTCGTTTCTTGTTTTGTTTCTTACTTGTTTGTGAGAATTGTGTTTCAGGTACCTAATCTCTGGCTTCTAAAGATTGGAATTATCCAAGGTGCGGGATAGATACTCGAAAATTCACAATACTCCAACTAAGGCAAGGCACGACGGAAGAACACGACTTTGAAGTAGAACACGAAGCTCTTCGGCAAGAAGGAGAGGAAGTAGAACACGATATTCCTTTTGAAGAAGAAGGAGAAGGAGAAGAAGCAATGGGTGACCCTGCAAATCGTTCACTCAAAGACTTAGCTTCTCACAAGCTGGATATTCAGCAGGGTTGCATTCAAACCGACTCCACTTTTGAAATCAAGCCGGGACTTCTTAGAGAGTTACCAAAGTTCCATGGCTTGGTGAATGAAGATCCAAACAAGCATCTTATGGATTTCCACACCATTGTCATGGCTATGATCCCAACAAATATGGAGGCGGATGGTGCTATGTTGAAGGTTTTTCGATTCTCATTGGAAGGTAATGCTAAGGATTGGTTATACTACTTTCCTTCCGGGAGTGTTACAACTTGGAATGGACTCAAGAAACTCTTTCTAGAGAGATATTTTCCTGCATCTAAGGCTACTCAAATTCGCAAGGATATTTGCGGGATGAAGAAAAATGTGGGTGAGTCCTTATATGATTGTTGGGAACGATACAAGAGGTTGGTGTCCAGCTGTCCTCATCACCAATTTAGTGACGCTATGATTATCCAATACTTCTATGAAGGTCTCCAATCAAGTGATAGGAATCTTCTTGATGATGTGGGTGGTGGTGCACTAGTGAGCAAGATGGTGGCACAAGCTAGAGAGTTGATTGAAAACATGGCAGCAAACTCTCAACAATTCTTGAGTCGTGGTTCGGATGTGCTTCTTCGGCGAGTCAATGAAGTGAGCGAGGTGGAGGAACTTCGTCAACAAATGGGAAACATCACAGCAATGCTACAACAAGTTTCATCCGCAGTGATACCAAATTCTCATGGGTATGAAGACGTCAATGAGCAAGCTAATGCGGTTTTTCCAAATCAGACAAGACGGTATGATCCTTATTCCAATACTTACAATCCGGGATGGAGAGATCACCCCAATTTTAGATATGCAAACAAGCAAGGAGCGGTTCAACAATCTACTTTCAACAATTCGGGTGGATTTCAACCTCAACAACAACAATTCCAGCTGCATCAACAATTTCAGCAACCACAACAATCAATGCAAAATCAAGGTTCCGATATCGATGCAAAGCTTCAAACAATGATGCAAGGCATTTCTTCTATGTTTAAAGATAGCCAACAAGAAACCAAGAGTGCGATCAAGGAGTTGCAGACACAAATGGGTTCCATGGCTACTGAGTTGAACCAATTGAAGGCACAAAATAGTGGGAAACTCCCTTCTCAACCTATTAACCCAAAAGAGGGTGTGAATTCAATTACATTTAGAAGTGGTACACAACTTGTGAAACCCGAAGTTGCTGATTCGGGAAAGGTGGAAACACCAAAGGAACCTGTTTTGGAGGAGAAGAATGAGGATTCTCCCCAAACTTATGAGGTACCTATTCCTAACTCTAAAACTCCTATTCCTACTTATGTTCCTCCTTTACCTTTTCCTCTCAGATTTGCAAATTCTAAGAAGGAGGCGCTAGAAAAGGAGATTTTAGACGTTCTTAAGAAGATTCATGTGAACATACCACTTATTGATGCTATTAAGCAAGTTCCAAAGTATGCAAAAGTGTTGAAGGACTTGTGTACCAATAAGCAAAGGCTCAAAGGTAATGAAGTGCTTAGTGTGGGGGAGAATGCTTCGGCAATCTTACAACACAAACTCCCGCTGAAATGCAAAGACCCGGGCAGCTTTGACATCCCCATAACAATTGGTACCACTACATTTAACAAAGAAATGTTAGACTTAGGTGCATCCGTTAATGTTATGCCTGCATCTATGTATAAGTCGCTTGATTTAGGTCCTCTCAAAAAGGCTGAAATTGTGTTGCAATTATCCGATCGTTCTAATGTCTACCCTATGGGTATTGTTGAGGATGTTCTTGTGCAGGTTAATCAACTAGTATTTCCTGCTGACTTTTGTGTGTTAGAGATGGATGAAGGTTCACCGGACTCGTCTCTTCCATTGCTACTTGGGCATCCCTTCATGAAAACGGCGAAGACCATTATTAATGTGGATAAGGGAACGCTAACTATGGAGTTTGATGGAGAAGTAATACGTTTCAACATTTTCGAGACGATGAGATATCCTAGTGATGTCCACTCTTGCTTCTCCGTTGATGTTATGGATACGTTGGCACAACAAATATTTGAATTGAATGGTGAAGATGATTTGGAAACCGTTTTAAATACATCCATTGATAATGGTGTAGAGTGTGGTATTGAGGTTAAAGAAGCCCTTGGTGATCTCAACTCACTACAAGGATGCCAGGAAACTCATAATATATCTTTTATTTCTTTACCATGCAGTGATGAAAAACTTTTACCTTCTATTGTTAAATCTCCAAAGTTAGAATTGAAACCTCTTCCTAGTCACTTAAAGTACTTGTATTTGGGTGACAATGAAGAGTTACCTGTGATTGTTTCTAACGAGCTTAGTGAATTACAGGAGCAAAAACTTCTACGGGTGCTAAGGAAGCACAAGACGGCCATAGGATGGACAATTGCCGATATCAAGGGTATAAGCCCTTCCGTTTGCATGCACAAGATACGTTTGGAGGATGATGCAAAGCCTACAAGGGAAGCGCAACATCGTTTGAACCCCCCTATGATGAAAGTTGTGAAAAAGGAGATACTCAAGCTTTTGTAAGTGGGTGTTATCTACCCCATATCCGATAGCAAGTGGGTGAGCCCGGTACAAGTTGTACCAAAGAAATCAGGTGTGACCGTGGTAGAGAATGATGAGAATGAACTTGTCCCAACTCGTGTGCAAACCGGTTGGAGGGTTTGTATTGATTATAGGAAATTGAATTCCACTACTAGAAAAGATCATTTTCCATTACCTTTTATTGATCAAATGCTTGAACGTTTAGCTGGACACTCTTATTATTGCTTTCTTGATGGCTATTCAGGTTATAATCAGATTGTGATAGCGCCGGAGGATTAAGAGAAAACCACTTTCACTTGTCCTTTTGGTATTTTTGCTTATCGAAGGATGCCTTTTGGCTTGTGCAATGCTCCAACTACTTTTCAAAGGTGTATGGTAAGTATATTTTCAGAATATGTTGAAAACATAATCGAAGTGTTCATGGACGACTTTAGTGTCTTTGGTGACTCATTTGACCTTTGTTTGAATAATTTGTCACTAATCCTTGAACGATGTGTTGAAACAAATCTTGTGCTTAATTGGGAGAAGTGCCATTTTATGGTAACTCATGGCATAGTTTTAGGCCATATAGTATCTTCTAAAGGCTTGGAAGTTGATAAATCTAAGATAGACCTTATTCGTACTCTAACCCCTCCCACTACGGTGAGGGAGATACATTCTTTTCTTGGTCATGCAGGTTTTTATCGTAGATTCATCAAGGATTTTTCCAAGATAGCATCACCACTTTGTACCTTATTGCAAAAAGATGTGGTTTTTAACTTTGATGAAAAGTGTGTGGCGGCATTCAATCGTTTGAAAGAACTTTTGATTTC
Organism: Papaver bracteatum; assembly: GCA_023529315.1. Classification (NCBI taxonomy): domain Eukaryota; kingdom Viridiplantae; phylum Streptophyta; class Magnoliopsida; order Ranunculales; family Papaveraceae; genus Papaver; species Papaver bracteatum. The sequence continues at coordinate 457,071 of JAJJWX010004158.1, forward strand.
AGTCCCTATCATTAAACCACCGGATTGGAGCAAGCCTTTTGAGCTCATGTGTGATGCAAGTGATTATGCGGTTGTTGCGGTGCTTGGGCAGCGTGTGGGGAAGATACCTCATGCTATTTATTATGCTTCTAGAACGTTAAATGAGGCCCAACAAAACTACACTACCACTTAAAAAGAGTTATTAGCTATTGTTTTTGCTTTGGAGAAGTTTCGCACTTATCTAATTGGTACAAAAGTTGTTGTCTTTTCAGATCATGCAACACTTAGGTACTTGCTTACAAAGAAAGAGGGGAAACCGAGGCTCATACGATGGATTTTACTCTTGCAAGAGTTTGATATTGAAATCAAGGACAAGAAAGGAATTGAGAACACCGTTGCGGATCATTTGAGCCGTCTTTCTATAGACAAGGAATCTATCCCGTTGCGTGAAAGTTTCCCGGATGAGCAACTATTCTCAATTGCGTTTGCGGAACCATGGTATGCGGATATTGTGAACTACTTGGTCTCTAAACAAATCCCAAAGAACTTGTCTCGTGCTGAGAGGGACAAACTTAAGAGGTTAGGAAACCAATATATATGGGATGATCCATACCTATGGAAACATGGCAGCGACCAAGTAATACGAAGGTGCGTTCCCGACTCTGAATTTAACTCTATCTTGTCTTTTTGTCACTCCTATGCTTGCGGAGGACATTTTGGGAGTAAAAGAACATCTCACAAGGTACTTGAAAGCGGTTTTTATTGGCCAACTCTATTTAAGGATGCACATATATTTTGCACAACTTGTGATAGGTGCCAAAGGACAGGCAATCTAGGTGCTCGAAATCAAATGCCACAAACTTTTATTCAATTTATTGAAGTTTTTGATGTATGGGGTGTTGATTTTATGGGTCCTTTTGTCAACTCTCATGGGAATTTTTATATCTTACTTGCTGTTGATTATGTATCGAAATGGGTGGAAGCTAAATCCACCCCAACTAATGATTCTAAAGTGGTTTCAGATTTTGTGCAAGCTAATATTTTTGCAAGGTTTGGAATTCCAAGAGCCATAATTAGCGATGGGGGTTCTCACTTCAAAAACAAGTTCTTACAAGGATTGTTGAAGAAGTACAATGTGTCGCACAAGATTGCAACACCTTATCATCCCCAAACCAATGGACAAGCCGAGGTGTCGAACCGAGAGGTGAAATCCATACTAGAGAAGACGGTGAATCCAACAAGGAAAGATTGGAGCATGCGACTTAATGATGCTTTGTGGGATTATAGAACCGAATACAAAACACCTATTGGGATGTCTCCCTTTAGGCTTGTGTACGGTAAGCCTTGTCACCTACCCGTTGAGATTGAACATAAGGCGTTTTGGGCTATTAAGCAATGCAATATGGATATGGATGGGGCTGGAAAGCAAAGGAAGTTACAACTCCAAGAGCTAGAGGAGCTACGCAATGATGCATTTGAAAGCTCGCGCATTTACAAGGAGAAAACTAAGGCATTTCATGATTCTATGATTTCTAGAAAACAATTTTGTGTTGGCCAGAAAGTGCTTTTGTTTAATTATCGCTTGCAATTATTTCCGGGTAAATTGAGGTCACGTTGGATCGGACCTTTTATTGTTACTAATGTGTTTTCTCATGGTGTAGTAGAAATTCGTAGCATAGCTACAGGAAAGGAGTTTAAAGTGAATGGACACCGGTTGAAACCATATTATGAGAATTTTACTTCCGAAGTTGTGGAAGGTGTGAACTTTGTGGAGGCATTCTCGCTGGAGGAGTCTTAGCAAACAAGGAGTACGTCGGGCTGACGACTTTAAACCAAGCGCTAAGTGGGAGGCAACCCACCGGTTTTGTATCTTTACCCTTATCTTTTTATTTTTATGCATTTGTTTTTATTTTTATTTTCTTTGTTTTTGCATATCATTTGCGGGATTTCCCACCTTGAACTTTCTTTGGATGATTCAATTTTACATTGAGGACAATGTAAAGTTTAAGTGTGGGGGAGCATTTATATGTTTGTAAAGTTAGTTTTAGTGTGTTTTATGCATTTAAAAAATAAAAATCAGAAAAATAGAAAAACCAAGAAAAAATTTGTGCTTTTTGAACTCCGAAATCTAGAAACTTGTGCCTTTAGGATGACACCATTAGTGGATGGAACCATTTTGAATGCAGGAGTTGAGGAACCAATTAACTAAACGGGACGAACATAGCTCATAATCATAAATACAATGATAGTTGTTACCATATCTCGGAATTTCACCATATCGCATTCTATTTTTAGTTTTCCATATTTATCTATTGTTCTCTAAGTGTTTCGGTGGGTCACTAACATCGACGTGTTATTACTGCTAGGATGAAATAGAGTGATTGAGTTACTAGAAAAATAAAAATAAAAAATATATATGAAAATAAAAAATAAAAAAAAAGACCGACCAATTAGACCAAAACGGAATAAAATGACACTTGGGAATAGCAGTATGTGTGAAACGTAGTCCCTGTCTCCGTCGCCTAAACAAGCGTGGAATGCAGGATCCAAGGCAACTATCATGTACTTGCTGACAAGAATCATGCGCTTGGATCCATTTTGATCCAATCATGTTGTCTAAAAAAAAAAAAAAAAAAAAAAGAGTATTATTTTGGTTGAATAAAGTCACTTCTGGTCCCCTTGTATATGCCAGTGAGTTGATGTAGCATTCAAACCAAGTAGCTAAATCCAATAGGAATAGGTTCATCTTAGCAGTGACCTTCAGACAGATATGGGAAACATCGAACACTTGTGAACATTCGCCAACATCTACATCTATATCCATCTTCTTAATCTTTTCATTGTGATTGTGGTTTGTTAGTTTCCGAGTATTGTGGCTTGTTCGACTATCTAATTAAAGCTTTACTAATATATGAATTGAATTTGCAATGTACCTCCTCCTATAGTTAATTTGGATTCGTTCATTGATTTGTCACAAATAGACGGAGTTGGAAATATAGGTTTTGTAGGTATATCTCTAGTAAACCTTCACGAGACTATAACTCGTCCACTAGGGACACCTAGGGGTTTAAAGGCTTGTTATTTATGCTAAAATTAACCGGAGCCTCGACGAGACGAAGTTGTATGTATTTGTTTTAGTTTAGTTTTGTTTGATTTGCTCGAGGACTAGCAAAGTCTAAGTGTGGGGGAATTTGATAGGTGTAGAATACACCGTATTTATTATCTAGTATTTATGCTTTCTTTGCTATTTTTCGTGTGAATTATGTATCTTATGTGTGAGTTTGAGTGTATTAGGTGCTTTGGAGTTGTATGGAGCAAAAAGGGTATAAAGGTCATTTCACTGCGAACAATATCGGAGAGTCGAGCCATGGTTGAGGGTCGACCAGTCTTACAGGAGCACTAAAGACAGAGAGCTGGTGTTAAGGGGTGGCCGCCTGTTATGGGGTATCTATTGGGTTATCCCCTAGCCTATGTATTGGGGTGTCAATAACCACCCCCATCATTCTAACCTAAATTTGAGAGATAATTTCTCTCATTCATTGCTTCTTCCATCACTGAAATTGAGAAAGGAGAAAATGTGGCTGCTGCTGAGGTTAATGGAAGGAACTACTGAGTTCAGGCTTGAGAGGAGATTAGGATTCTATTTGAGATGGGTTGATTGAGAAGCTGACCAAGGAAATGAAGGACTGTCTACTGCTGATTTGGTGGATACCGTTGGGACAAATGGAAGAAATTAAGATGTTCTTGAAGTTCAAAAGGGGATCTGTAGTTTTACTTGAAGTAAAAAGCATGGAGGTAATGGATTACAGGGCTGGTGGTTGTGTGAGATGCTGGTAATTTACTGTGTTGCTGCTCAGGGAATGAAAGGAGTAGAATAAGTTGGCTATGGTAGATGTTGCAGGAGGGAAAGTGCTGCAATTGTAGCTAATATGGGTTTGCACTGGATTTGAAGTTGTTGCAGGAACTGGAGAGCCACAGTAAGTGACTTCTAGGCACACAAGGAGGTGGTGGTCTGTGAACTGAGATGTTGCAGTTTAGTTGGAGGTTGGTGTTTAAATGGGTTTGTACAGCTGCTGTTGGTTCAAGGAAACTATAGATTCTATAGGAGTTAAAGTGATGTTGCAGTTCATGCCATGAGGATGATTTGAGGCAGTGGAGCAGCTGTGATGCTGTGCAAGGGGCTAGATAGTACTAGTATGGCAGCAGTAGTTGAAGCTGCAGTAGTACAATGGAATTTGTGGTGGTTTGCAGGTGAAGTTTCAAATGTGAGCTGTTACAGGTGGTATTAAACTGAAGAGTGGTTGTGTTGTTTGTCGTGGTAGAAAATTGCAAAAAACTAAAGCTAAGGCAGTTGGTGTTGATACTGAGAAATTGAGAAATGGGTGAAGTTGCAGCTTGTGTTGGTGGCTGAATTAGGGTCTGCTGTTGAAGTATTGCAGTGATGAAGCTGTTATGGGAATGCTGTGAATCTCAGGGAACTGAAATTAAATCAAGGGTTTTTGAGTTGATGCAAGAAAGAGTAGTGCTGCCTTGGATTAAATGAGTTGTGAATCTGTGAATGGTGGTATGAGCTGCAGTTCAAGCTGTGGAGGAATTTAAGTTGGATTTGCAAGAGAAATTATGTGTTGCTGCTGTGTTGAATTGCAATTTGCAGATTCTGGAGGTTAAATGGGGAGTGTGGAACTGGCAAATGGTGGTGGTTGGAAGCATTGCAGAAAATGGTTAACAAGTGTGCATGAAGTGCAGAAAGGCCAAGTTGGTCGTGGTGATTGCAGTGGCAAGGCTAAATATGGCTCTGATGGACCTGGTGATGCAAGTGATGCCACTATGGAGCTGGTGGTTAAAGCAAGAGAGGGATATAAGCAAATTTGGGAAGAGTATGTGGTATGCAGGCAGCAGTGATATGGCTATGCAAGGAACTGATGCTGTAATGGTGCTATGGGTTGAAATTGAATTGGTAAAGCTACAGGTGGAGTTATAGATGGTGATGAAGCTACAAAGGACTGGTATGATGCAGTGGACTCAAGAACTGGAGGAAATTGCAGCTGCTGCTGTTATGGCCCGTGATGGTGCAATGAGCTGGACTGAGTTGGTTTGATGGAAGGAATTAGTACAGGGCATGTTAGGAGTTGGTACCGGTGCTTGTGATTATTGCAGGGTCTGGATTGTGGAGCTGTGGCAGGTGGATGCAAGGGTGGACTGGAAAATAGCAGGAAGCTGCAGTGCAGAAATAGTGCGAAAACGGTGCGAAAATGGCGCGCCAATGGTACTAGCTCCGGTAGTCGGATTTTGGAACCGAAAGTGGGGATTGTCAAGATTCAGTGAATCATGAGGCGGGTATGAGTCGAACGAAAGAGTTGGCGGCCAGACATATGAGCTACGCGTCGCGCTTTTGGGTACGTTTTCGCAAGAAACAAGGAATTGGCTAAAATGGTTTTTGTGTATGTGTGGATTGCAGAAAACCAAAGTTGAGCTACTGGAAGTGCAGAATTAATTGGTGATAGTTTCAGATGGCAAAAGTGATCGGAGAAAGTTTTCCGGTGACCGGATTCCGGCGATGACGTCAGCACTCCGGCGACCCGTTTTGAACCCGAAAATTCCAGGGATATATTTTTCACACATGGGCTTGGTGGACTAGTAGATGGACGTGGACTTGAAGATTTTGAAGACTTTGACCTATTTTGTGGAAAGCAAAGGGCTATAAAAAGAGAGTTTCTACAACAAAGAAAAGAACGATTATTCTATTCTTGGAGCTTTTGCAGAGAACAACTTCTAGGGTTTGCTTTCTTTTATGTTTCATAGTTCTTCCTTTGAATATTTTGATGATGAACTCCATGAATATGTGTAGCTAAATACATTAATTGGTTATGGGATAAAAGTTGATTTCTTCAAGCATGATTATTTGATTCTATGAATTAGTTTTTTCTCAATTTTATTGTTTATGATTCATCGTTTTATTATCATATGATTTGAATGCTAGTTTGGTTGAGTCCGGAATCAATTGGATTTGTTTTCATCTCTATATCTATATTAGGGTTTTCAATACGTAAAAGTTGTTTGTCCCTGATTTCTAGTAGCAACTTGTGGTTAATACTTGTAGTGATACATCTTTTTAATCGCATATGAATCATAACCTTTGTTAAAAAGAATTAGTGATTTTACACGTTTGTTTGCATCGATTAGTCTTATTTCATAGAACTTATTGCTCTTAGGGAGTTAAATCTAATTGTGCTTTTACACTTTAGGTTGCTTTTTAAGAAGATTTCACGATAGCATCTTTTAATGTTGTTTGTGATAAAATCAGGAAATAAACGGGATACTCTTGCGATCAAGATATCTTAGGACTTTTGATAATTGAGAGATTAAATACCAATTCTAATCATAGATGAAAAATACATGTTTGTGAATGATACTATCCCTTAACCAATATCTTCTCCTTATTGATTATTCCAATTATTTACTTTGCTTTATTTAGTTTTATTACTTTGATAAAAACAAAAACACACCTTGGGTTATTTGGTTACTTAAGAATCTGAAAATTATATAACAACAATCGCCTCTCTGTGGATACGAACTCTTTCTTATCGAATACTATATTTATATTAGTTGAGTGAGGAAGTGAATTATATTTGTGTCGTCTGACAAGCGATCAATGCTGGCACCATTATTATTCATAATACTTAGCAAGAAAATGATAAGAGAGAAATTGATGGTTACATTTAGGTACATGCATGTGTATCAATAACCAGCAAAAGATGTGCTTGGATTGGAGAAAGGCCCAATGAAAAATCGCCTGAATAATGCTCTATCAGGACCGGAAAAAACGTCCCAATGATCCATACATACATTAGTACGATATTATTTCAAGTTGCATGGGGATATGTTCCCCTTCTTACAAATTAGGAGAGAATGAGATATATGTTTTAGACTTAGAATTGATAAATCAAAGTTATATTACATGATTTTTGTACAAGGACACAATCTTGGTTGTACAAGGACACAATCTTGGTTAACATCATACCCAGTTTATACGACCATCGAAATTAGTAGCCATTTAAATTTATACCGCAATGGAACAACATACCCAATTTATTTTATGAGACCTTCTTGAACATAGTACCCAGTTAATTTTATACGACCCTCTGAAATATAATACATAAGCGATTGTTCGGTACTGCAACCATTAACATGAGAAACCAAAAAGGAGGTTGAATAATGCCCAAAAGGATACCAAAGTGGTTCCAAAAAAAAAAACGATGGAGAACACGAAATTGAGTTACATAGATCATTAGCAATATTGATCCTTAATGACAAAAACATATTTGCAAATTCAGCCAACAATAATTATTTATTGTGTAAATTAAAATGTCAAACGAATATGCACTACTTTGAACACTCAAAATGTGTTAATGTGAATATGATTGGGGTGAACATTTTGATATTTCTGCAAGGTACAACACATGGGAACTTTGATTAAACTACAACTTCTACTAAGGGCATCTACTATCTTATCATCTAAGCTCGAATTTCATTTCTTTCTTGTCTTTCCATATCTTCACATATTCTTCGAACCGTTCCTTCAGATTTTCAGGAAGATTTGTATTGCTGCTCCAACCTAGTAGTTCTTTAGCAGCTCTTGGTTCTGCGCAAAAATGTTGTACAAAAAGAAGGAAAAAAGAATTGCAGAAAACAGTTATAGTTGTTATATACAAATTGCAGAATGAATTCAGATTATGGCATGCACTAGAGAAAATGGGGAATACTATGTTTCTGAAAGGGAATGCTTTCTTTGCGCCAACTCCAACAGCTTTAGGATCATAATAAACAATCTCGAAAGGAAGACCTGCAACTTGAGCACAAAGTTTGTTCATTCCATCTAATGTCACAGCGCGATCGCTGACACAGTTGAATATGTTACCACTTGCAGCAGTAGGATTCTCGACAGCAGCAATTAGCATAGATGATAAATCTCTAGCATGGGATGTGTTGGTAAGTTTCATACCGGAGCCAGGGATTGGAACTGATCTATTGCGAACAATTCCTGCGAAGAATAAAACCCTTAATGTCAAGCATCATTTATAAAAGATTTGAAGAAAAAAAAATTTAAAAAAAGTACCAGTTATATTGATTAAAGTTTTGCACCGTGCCTGAAATATTTACTTATGGTCAAAGTACCACTCCTTGAAATCTTGTTGTTTCCCGATCCAAATCATGTATTGTGGACGAAATAAATCCCATCTACTAAAAGTTTCCCCAATGTATTTTTCCACTGCAACATGACCAGCGTTTGCTTTCACAGCATCCTGCAAAATTAGAATCAGTTAATAAAAATAAACTGAGGCTATTCATGAACCCAACCTTAAGTGAAGTGTCAAAACCATTAAGTAATGCGAGAAAAACCAAAATACTAGTTACATTGTACATATCATACCCCTTCAACATGTGGAGGTTCAACAGTTGCCTTGTAAATTCCTGCACTGCTGATGAATAAAAATTGTTTCACTCTAGCACTCTTAGCCCAATCTACCACAGGCCTGTGATCAAAGGTTGACAAATATGGTTACAACTACAACATTATAGTAATGCATTATTTATGTGCATTTATGCACATGGTAGAAAAAGGCTATTCGTTTTTTTTTATGTGCAAAACAAAAAGAACCCGGAACGATTTCATAATCAGGACTATGACAATATGACAGAATCAAGTTTTTCAAAGAATCACTTCCGACAAGATGCTTCTAAGATTGACTAATTTTATCCATAAATCAACATTGAAAGAAATGAACAAACCTGACTATATCCAAATCCTTGTCGTTGTTGTCCAAGACCACATCAAATGCTGCCCCAACAACTATTTTCCCAACATCTGTCGGATTCCCCCACATAGTTTTACCACCAACACTTACAATTTCCTGGATTTCATTAGTACAGAATCAATATACAAAACTTAGATGTGAAAATATAAAGAAGGATATGGGGAAAATAGACGAAAAACTTACAGAAAATCTGTTAAATTGAGGTTTCTTCATTTTATCACAACCCTCATCACCAACAGTCAAAAATGTAACATCATGACCACAATTTATTTGACCGTAATTTTCAATTACCCATTTTAATTTATACTACCAACATACAAGCGTACCCAATTTATTTTATACAAGCTTTTTAAAGATGTTTCCAATTTATTTTATACAACATTCTCGAAGGGATACCCAATTTATTTTATACAACCTCCACAAAGGGGTACCCAACAAACATTCGATGGAAAACCAAATATCATCACTTGAACAAACGTGCATCCCTATATGAGTTAACCCCACACGACTTCCTTGATACAATTTATGCCTTGTTTGATGATCCAACATATCTTAACTTGGAAAAGAGAAAGACAAAAGCTAACACATTACTTTTATTCAAGAACTTCAAATCAACTCCTGCAACCAACATAGTCGCACAAATACACGCTTAACAATTACAACTAAGATAAATAGTATCTGCAGCAGAACAGAATACAAGAAAAAGAAACAACTACCTAGTGTAAAACTCACAATAACTCTATATCAGCATGTACAAGACATTCTCTCGAAGTCTTCTCAATGCTTGATATCACTGTAATTCCCCCCTCCAAAAACTGTATTGGTGGTTCTTCCACTCTCTTCATGTCCATGATATCTTGTGTGATCAGAAAGCTCAGTTGGTTTGTCGAAGCTAGTTGTGCAAGTAAGTTTTGGTTCTAGAGTTTAGATAGGACACAAACTGAAGTTGTAGCGCACTCAACCTACATATTAACATCTTAGTTTCTTTTCATTACATCATACTGCACCATGCCGAATCAGAACAAGATGGGGTCTCCAACTAGAAGTGAAACACATAAGTTTTGCTATAGTTTCGATACCTAAAACTCCATTTTCTAAAGATATATGAACACCCGTAGTAATAAAGTGTAAGGTTATGTGGTAACATACTTGGAAGAGTATGTAAGTGTGTATGCTTTTAACAAGTCCCGTTATACAACCAGAGTACCTTTCCATTTCACCTAGAATAGCACTGTGAGAAATTAACGTGCATCACACATTACCTCCAGGGGAAACAACACCTGATTAACGTTAATTGACCATCTGGTTAAACATTCAACAAACAATTTGATATTAAAAAAACAGTCTTGCATATAAGAGCCACAACAACACATCACTTGGAAACATATGTTATATACAAAACAGAAAGACCAAATTACTAAGATATTTGATTCATCGGAAAAAGTTAAATTTCATGGAAACCACGAGGCCTAAAATTTTACAATTTGTTGTAATATCATTAAATTCACCTAATGAGACACTACGATAGCTTCAGTTATCATATGCAGGAAGTTATAGTTGCCTCAGTTTGATCCAGGGAAATACTGTATTGTGTGAAACACAAATATTGTTTTACAGCAAACTTTTAATTCATAAGTAATGCACCAATATGAAAGTGAGGCCAATAATGCATCTAATTTCTAAGGTTTAACATCGATTAGCAACCTCAAATACCTCACTACCTAATCAGAATCAATGCATAACAATCAAAATTAGGGTTTTTATCCAATCAGAAATTAAGGTTTCAAGAACATTATCAATCACATCCAAACTATCCACACATTAAAATTAGAAAAGAGTTAGAGATAGAACTGTCAACATAACAAAAATCATTTACCACTATCTCATTAGAAACCCAAATTAGGGTGCGATTAGAAAATAAGTAGCTTCATCGACAGGAAGCGATACACATGCTTAATAGAAACATAATCACAGGTGAAATAATAAAAGTAATTTTGGATCACCTGGAGGATTCCCGTCCATCTTTGATAATATTTTCATCCACCGAAAAAAAATTAATCCAAAGAGTAAAGTGAGAGGGAGAAGAACATGGTAGAACAGGGGAGATCGAAATATAAAGAAGAGTAGAAAGCATTGGGATTCTGATATACAGGTTTGAATAGTTTATTCTATCCATTCCTATAGTGGTTGAGTTAGAGGTCTAAAACGTATTTTGCATACGACCAGCCTTGACCGATTTCACTGAGTCCGTCAAATTAGTTGACTGAAACCTTGCCCGTCCATAAGGTTTGACTCAAACCTTTGTAATTCTTTGAGGATTGCTCAAATTTATTATCAGCTTCTTTTTGTTCTTCAAGGAGTCATATCCTCACTTTCTATATCTACCCTTTCACAGCTAAATATCTCTATTTAATTTGAAGACTAATTATGCACATTTTGTTTGCTTTGTATTTCTAGATAATGACGGGACTTTCAGCTTGGGATTTTCGTAGATATACTTGAACTTGTATCTCTCTATAGTGAGTACCGATCGATCTAAATCATCATAATGATTCAGTTTCAATTAGTTGATGATGATTAATCAGTTACTGAGAGTTTAGTTTTGGGTATATTGGAACTATTGATGAAATCGGCGATGACCTGGCGACGACTCGGTGATCGGATCGAAGCAAATCTCATTCCAAAAAATGCGATCCTTGTAGAAAAATTGATTAGTTCATCAGCGTAATTAAGACAGAGATTTGGACACAATTATTAGTAACTAATTCGGCAGTTATATCAATTCAAATCAGGAGATGCCGAATACCAAAACATCATCTGATACAGCAATCTTCCACTGGGATTTCCTGGATGGATCGATCCCTAAGAATACTCAGAAGAATATGGATAACAAAGGGGAGACGGAACAAAATAGCGATAAGGTAAACAATAGATCTTATGCTAACATTGTTTCATCTTTCAAATCGCTAGACTTTGATTCTTCACAGCTCGCAAAATCATGCTTTAATGGATCTGATGTTTCGATCCGGATATCGGAAGATGAATATCAAAAGGGTGTGAAAGATTGCAGGAATTGTCTAATTGGAAGACTGGTGCAGCCGAAGGGATCGACTCAATTGAAATTGTCAGACATCCATGACAAGTTGACCATGATATGGAACATTAAACCTTGGGTGATCTCTACTCTAGGCAAAGGATTCTTCTTCTTCAATTTCTCTTGTGAAGAAGATGTGGCTTATGTGCGCGCTGCAGGACCGTGTAATATCAAGCCAGGTATTGTTCACTTTAGGAAATGGATTCCTAATTTTAACCCCTATACCCAACATCAATCTCTAGCACAGGTTTGGATAAGAATTTATGGTTTAAGCTATGAATATTGGAGATCAAAAAATCTTTTTGAAATTTCAAGTGCAATAGGTGATCCCATGTATGTTGATAGGTCAACTGTCACTAGAAGTTTTGGGTTATATGCAAGAGTTCTGGTTGAAATTGATATATCATAAACCCCAATAATAGAGATAAGAGTGGAGAGAAGTGGTTTCTTTTTCACTGCAAAAGTTACCTATGAAAAAAAGCCCTCTTTTTGAGCTTTCTGTAAAACTATAGGTCATGAAGAAGGTCTCTGCAAGAAAAAACAACAGACGGCTTTGACTGAGTTAAACAAGGAAATTGTAGTTCAGGAAAAACAGAACTATGCCACTAAAAATAAAGAAAACAAAAAAAAAAGGAAAATGGGAAAAAGGCTAATGCTTTGGAAAATGAACTTACTGGGGTTATTGAAGCAGATACAAACAGGAAAATGGTGTCAAAAGTCAATGACAACAAATTATCTATAGATGCTACGACGTCTACTGCTGAATAGTGTACTACGAAGCACAATACAGAAGCTAATGTGGAGTCTAGTAAAGATGATACTACAGAAGCCAATATAGAAGCTGTCAATGTAGGTACGGTGAATACTGCTGATGGTTCGCTGTCAAAAGTGTCACGAAACCTGATACCAAGGAGGATACTACTGTGGCGAATGATGATGCAACTAAAGAATCTACTAAAGAGGCTAATATAGAGGCAGCTAAAGAGGTGGAGGATGACGTCGTTAGTGTTGAAACTTTAGATTAGGTCGATGCTAATGAGTGCGCCTTTGAAGTGGCTGTCTCTAAATTTCAAAAAAAATGAGACAAGAAAAAGAAGAATATGGAACTCGCAGAATCTCAATCTAAACCTTGGATCATACGTTCAAGGAATGCTCCAATCCCTTCTAAATGAGAACTCTATATTGGAATGTGCGTGGCTTTGGAAACGCGGATACGCAAATGGTGTTTCATAATTATTGTTGTAAATTTTTTCCTGATTTAGTTTTTATTGCATAACCATGGATTTATTTTTCTTCTATTCCGTTGAATTACTGGTCCAAGCTTGATTTGAAGTTAGTGGCTCTGAATGATAGAGGGACACAAAAATTGAACTTATGGTGTCTTTGTGCTAGCCATATGAAAGTTGATGTTGTGTCGAACTCGATGCAGATGATATCTTACAGTGCTAAGTTGGGTAACATTGAGTACTTCATTACAGGGGTCTATGCTTCGACCTCTCATGTTACACGTAGGGACCTGTGGCTTCGGCTGACAGGTTTGATGAACAATCCATTGCATCCGTGGTATATAATTGGAGACTTCAATGCCGTCTTGGGTGCTCATGAGAAGTCAATTGGGCCTCCTCCGAATCGTACTTCCGGTGATGATTTCTTAGCTTTCTCGGAATCTAATGATCTTCATAACCTAGACACTAGGGGTTCTCAGTTCACTTGGACTAATAGCCGCAGGGGGATACACAACACGGAGCTTCGTCTGGATAGAGATATATGTAATGATAACTAGCTGGCGTCATGGAATTCTACAGTCTGCAGCACTTTGGCGAGGGTAAAATCTGATCATTATCCTTTACTTCTTGAGGCACACAAGGGGGAAAAAACTTTTGCTTCATCTTTTAAATCCAAAGCGCGTGGTTAAATCATCCGGGGCTGAGAGAGCTGGTTGATCAAACTTGGCAACAACAAGTCTTTGGCTGCCCGATGTATGTTCTTAGTCAAAAAATAAAGTATCTAAAATCGGTGCTTAAGCGTTGAAATAAAGAAATTTTTGGGGATATTCAGCTAAATTTCATCAAGGATACTGAGGAGCTAGAGAAGATTCAACAGCGTATCATGGAGGAGGGTTACTCTGATGAGCTTTACTCCACGGAGATTGCGGCTTCAAACAATCTGGTTGATGCGCTTAAAACTCAGAAAGACTTCTAGAGAGACAAATCGAGGATTAATTGGGTAAAAGATGGGGATGCTTGCACGAAGTTCTTCCACAAATATGTGAAGATCAGAGCTGGACAAACAAAATTACTCACCTTAAGGAAAATAACGAGCTGCTGACCACTCATGAGGAAATTTCAAATCATGTTCTCTCTTATTTTCAGAATTTATATGACACTGACAATGTGAACCCTTCCACAGACTTCATTCGAAGTAATATTCGAACTAAGGTTTCCAGGGATGACAATGAGACTCTCACTGCAGTGTCGGACAAGCTGGAAATCAAAGATGCAGTGGACGATATGAACGCTAATGGGGCGCCGGGTCCTGATGGATATGGTGGAATTTTATTTAAATCTTTCTGGGATATAGTAGGTACGGACGTAACAAACTATGTGCAATTCTTTTTTCACAATGGTTGGTTAACTCCGAATGCAAACCCAACTCATGTTATCATCATACCTAAAGAACCGGGGGCTGACGTGATTGAGAAATTTCGTCTGATTGCCCTTAGCAACTTTCACTTCAAAATAATTGGCAAGATCTTAGTAAATCAGATGAGCCCAATTGCATCAAAAATCATCTCTCCGCATCAGCGTGCTTTCCTGAAGGACAGAAGCATTTTCGACTGCATTGGTACCACGTCGGAGGCGATTAACATGATAGACTACAAGTGCTTTGGAGGTAACATTGCACTAAAATTCGATATTCGAAAAGCTTTTGATATTCTTAACTGGAATTTTCTCATTCGGTCTCTTCAAGAATATGGTTTATGTGACACGGTTATAGGGTGGATTAGTTCTATCTTGCACTCTGCGAGATTTTCCATTGTGATTAATGGTAAAGCGATGGGATACTTCAGTTGTAAAAGATGGGTGCGTCAGGGAGATCCCCTGTCTCCTATCCTTTTCTGTTTGGCTGAAGATGTTATTAGAAATGATATTGCAAATGCTTTTAGGCAGGGGGCGATTCATCACATCTCTTCTCCTAGAGGTACCGTTTTTCCTTCACATGTGATGTATGCGGACGACATCATGGTGTTCTTTAGAGGAACTAAAATAGATGTCAGGGAAGTTATGCAAATCTTTGAGGTGTATGGTCAGAACTCAGAGCAAACTATTAGTGCGGCAAAGTGCACAATTTATTCTAGTAGTTATGCTCATAACAGAATCTCAGCGGTTGCTGCTTCATATAACATTCCAATGGGCACTCTTCCGTTCCGTTATCTGGGCGTACCTATATTTCGAGGCAAGCCAAAAACGTCTCATCTTCAGTCCATCTTGGACAGAATAAAGCTTAATTTTGCAAACTGGAAAGGTAATTCGCTATCGATGATGGGAAGAGTATAGATTGTCAAGTCGGTAATAGCAAGCTCTGCACTGTACAGTTTCCATGGTTACAAATGGCCTAGCTCTTGCACCCAGTCTCTGGAAAGATGGATCAGGAACTTTGTTTGGTCGGAAGATATCAATAGTAGATATCAGAATACGGTAGCTTGGGATAAGGTGTGTCTTCCAGTGAATGAAGGTGGGATGGGAATTAAGCTTATAAAAAGTTTGAATGATGCTACTTTAATGAAAATAACTTGGAAGCTTATGAGAGCTCAGTCGGTCTTTGGCAACTTCGTGAGGGTTCGCTTTGTTGGGGCGGCTTATAAAAAATCTTTTATATGGCATGGCTTCAAAGATCAGTGGAAAATCATCAAAGACAATACGATTTGGTTGGTTGGTAATGGAAACAAAATTGACTTCTGGAATGACATATAGTTCACTGGTATGGACATTTCGATTGCGGATTATCTGGAGCTAGACAACTCAAATCTGCACAACTTGGTGGGTGACTTTTTGGTGGAGGGGAAGTGGATTCTACCTTCTTACATGCCGGAGCTGGAAGGTAATATCCAGCAGCTGATCTATGAAATGCCTTCTACGAGTCATATGGAGGACAAGCAGGTGTGGAAAGGTACTGATTCGGGAGATATTACTATGAAGAATGCCTATGACTTTCACAGGGAAAAAGTGGTAGAACAGGTGGATTTCAGTAATTTATGGTCCATAAAGATCCCTCCGCGTCGCGCCTGCACGGTGTGGAAAGTTCTGCACAACAGAATTCCTACAGATGACAATGTCAGGTTCTATGGTGGAGACACTGTTAATTACTGCAACCTGTGTCGAACTCCCCATTGTGGAGAAAATCAGCATCATTTATTTTTCGATTGCACCTTTGCTAGTTCGATCTGGTATTGGATTATGTGTATGTTTAGACATACGCTGTACTGCTCGAGTATGCAATCGATCTTCGCTTCTATAAGACGCTTTACAGGTTGTTCTCAGACTAAAAACCTTCTCTAGATTGCTGCGGCTAACTGTATTTGGATTATTTGGTTCTACTGTAACAACATAAGGTTCGAACAAAGGGCGATCTCTTATAATCAAGAAATTATTCAATTGGCGGGTCTAATCAGGGAGTCCGGTAGAAACAGTGGTGGCTACTCGTACTACACTTCCGCAGACAAGCAAATATTGAACGCTTTGGGCATCAACAGGATCCCTCCGAAAATGCCTACATCGATGATGGTTAAATGGTATCCTCCGTCTCCTGGTTGGCAGAAGGATAATACGGATGGCTGCTCTATTGGCAACCCGGGTCCGTCGGGCTTTGGAGTAGTTTTTCGCGACTCTTTCGGTTGGGTGCAGGGCTGTTTAGCGCATAACTTGGGAATAACTAACTCCTTGTGCGATGAGTTATGGGGTGTAATCTACGCGTTGCGATTGGAAAGTACAATGGGAATAAGAAAGCTTTGGTTGCAGGCTATTAAAAAGCCAGAGCTAGTCCCTTGGAAGTTAACGACTCACTGGCATAACTGCTTGAAGTTCGCTAATTTGATTCAAATGATTTGTACTCATGTTTTTAGGGAAGGTAACTCAGTAGCTG
This sequence comes from Papaver bracteatum, assembly GCA_023529315.1. Taxonomy (NCBI): domain Eukaryota; kingdom Viridiplantae; phylum Streptophyta; class Magnoliopsida; order Ranunculales; family Papaveraceae; genus Papaver; species Papaver bracteatum. The sequence continues at coordinate 474,102 of JAJJWX010004158.1, forward strand.
ATATGCTGGCAAAGCATGGAGCGACGGTGGAATCGCGCTGGTGGATAACTTCTCCGGATTTTATAAGATGGAAAACGGATATAGATAACTCTGTCTTGCCGCTTTATCGTTTTCGCAATATGTAACATGGGCCTATGGGCTGGTTGGATCCTTTTGTTTGTTTGTTTTATTTTTATTTTATTTTATTTTTCCCTTACTCTCTTGTTTGTCTCTTGGAGGTAAGGCCTAGTTCCCCTCCTTCTTTTTCTTTTTCTTTTTTTCAATAAATTGGGTCGTTAATTATTTTTATTTTATTTTTGAAACTATTGATGATTATTTCAGATTGTTTAATAAGATTTATTATAATTTAAGCATTATTCTTATTCATTATGTAAATCAAAGTACTGCATATCCTTTATTAATTCTTCTGTGAATGTGAATGAACATTTTAATATCTGGAATAAGATTTAACTCCACTCTATTAAAACAAATTTATACATTTCAGACCTAAAAACTCGACCGATACGAACCGATTCTTGACGAGACAGACTATTTCGGCCGAAATAATCGGAAGAATCTCGTCTCGCGAGATTGTGATATTCGTCTCGCTCTTGGGACGAGATCTGAAATTCCGACGAAATCTCGGCACTACACTGAGTCTTACTCATTCCTCCCCTTAAAAAGCTAAGGAAGACGTGCATAAAAAGGGTTTGGTCTGGGCACCATGGATTTATCTTTGCCAAGAACAAATCTCAACAACTCTTTACACATGCAAAGTTATCCAAACTGTGCCATGTATATTCTTGATAATATTATCATGTGTTGGATCCTGCAAGTTGGATGATTTAAAATATTTGGGAATCCGATTTTATTCTTTATAGAAAAGATAATGTCCACCTAATACCCTTCAAAATGAAACCTATTATAGGGGCTCCAAACTTTGGTTTTTAGGGGCTCACAAGAAGACAAAATAGAGAGTCATGAAATAGTAACCAACAAAACCCCTTAACCTATTAATTTTGTTAATGGTAATATCTTCCATTAGTTATTGCTAATAATTAGATTATCTAAACTAAGTATGATTAGTAATTAAGTTAGACTAATTTATAGTTAGAGTTTGAAAATCAAAATCTAACTTTTAAAAAAAAAAATTAACATACGGTTGGGAATCTTCTATTTTCCCAACCGTAACTACCATATACGGTTGGGACTCCCAACCGTAAAAAAAAAACATGTTAATATACGGTTGGGAGTTTATATTTTCTCAACCGTAACTACCATATAGGGTTGGAAGTTGGAACTCCCAACCGTAAAAAAAAAAAAACAGATCAAAATACGGTTGGGAGTTCATATTTTCCCAACCGTATAATTGTTTTACGGTTTCGAAAACCAATACTTCCCAACCGTAAGTAATTCTGAAACTATTTCAAAATCCCTAATTTGATCAAATCTAACATATTTATGCGATCCAAAGCAACAAAAAAGGGTGGGTTTTCGATTCTTGCCTAATTGAAGTAATTACTTGCGGAGAATCAATGAAGTAATTACTTACGGAGAATCGTGGTTGAAAAAAAAAAGGTGGGTTTTCGGTTCTTACCTAATTGAAGTAATTACTTGCTGAGAATCGATGAATTAATTACTTGCGGAGAATCGTGGTTGGAAAAAAAAGAAGATTAAGTTTAGGTTTAGTTTTTGGCTTTAGGTTAATTATTTAAGAATATATTTTATTATTATTATGGGTGAAATATCCCCTTATCCATATTTGGGGCACTTGAATCCATAGGAGCCCTCAAAACCAAAAGCTTGGAGCCCCTATAATAGGTTTCTTCTAAATATAATCAATATCACTCCTCCTTTAAAAGGCTAAGTCATATGAGCTTCCATGTTGCACGGTGAGCATGACACCCACCTCAAATTAAATTAGATAAAAGCTTTCAACTACACCAATTCTGGAGAAGACAAGTGTCGTAACGTTATTGGTCGAATTTTTTTTTTTTAAAAACACCCTCTAAGTAGAGAACGTTATTGGTCCAAGCCCCCTGATTTTAACGGCCAAATACTAAAACCGTTAGTAGAAACGTGGGTGTACAAGACTTATGTGCTGATTTACACCTAATTAAAAAATTAAACTGGGTTTACACAAAATACTTAACTGGACGTTAAGTAACACCGTCAAGCAGGGACGTTACGTCAAAATATTATTAATAGGGAAAGAAAGATTTTAGAATATTCGAATTTCCATAAAAAAGGATTTATACTGAAAATATTTCCATGTTTTAATTTTTATACAAAAAAAACGTTAAACTAAAAAGATAACAAAAATAAACGTAAAAATTCTTTTACCAATTTCCGTATTTTTATAACAAAATCATTATCTAAAAATCTTTTGAACAATTGTTTTTTTTTTATTTATTTAATCTTGACCGTGTATATACGGTTTGAAAAAAATCATGAACTAAATTTTCCTAATATGTTTTTGGTTATATTAGTTTTTTTCTTTCTTTTTTTCCGTTCTCAGGGGTGCATCAAGATAACAATGCGAAAGATTGTCTTAAATTATATATGCTCTATTTTCTTTACCATACAAGACAAATAAACTTCGTAACACCTCTGACGGTTTTCTTGATGATTATGAGTTTATGAGGCACAAGTTTACGTCATAATCATCGTCTCTATCTCTCTTTTTTTTCTTTTTTTTTATTAACATCATAATCTCTTTATAAATTACATTCTAACACTGCTTTTATACTCATTTCAATATTTCTCCTTTTAGTTTTTTTTTTTTTCGTTTCTAATGGTGATCTCTTCTCTCATTTTTAGCACATAACATCACACATTCTTAAGCCATTGATGTCGACATCTTAGCCTTCACGTCAATGTAAATATTAATTTTATTAGATTCCAAATCATGATCGAGGCGAGGCGAATCCGAGCCACACCAAATCAAAAATAGATGGTTTTTGGATCCACCCGGTGCATAGCACGGGCGCAAAATCTAGTTTTATTTTACAACTCAATAGATGCACGATTGTCTAATTCTCATGTGAACACAAAAATAACGATGATATCCACATGCTCACAAACATAATTAAAAATCAGATCAACGGAGATTTGATCTCAGAAATGGGATTTACAACAGACAAGAAATATTCGGGAATCTCAGAGCCTTCAAGCTCGTAATCGTTTCCCGACGGTGGGGGGTCAGCGTCACAGATGACGATGATGAGATCACCAATGGCCTAAACTTTAAAGCATAATATAATTAAGACGATGATTTACGTGGTTCAGCACTAAGGCCTACATCCACGGGGAGTTGGTTCTTCACTATATGGGTATCAATATTACAATGCATAGTCGAATGACTCTGGGTAAGGGGAGCGAAGCCATACAGATAGAAACATAAAGCTCACATATCTCATAATTTGCTTCTCTTTTTTTCTTTCTCTTTCTTCCTAAAATTTGTCGACCCCCTTCCTCTAAGAGAATCGGGGTATTTATAGGTAGATTACATGGGTCCCATCTATGAGATTTCCTTATCCTTATCTTCTCGGCTTATGTGCCGATCCCGCTGGTATCTTCGCCTCGTTTCGATGCTTCCTAACGGTAACTTGTCGTTTCGACGCTCTGTCTGTCTTCCTTCCAGGGCATGTTCGACACGTGGGGGATGTTGAGCGTGTTTAACGCTTCCCCATCATTCCACCTTCCTTCCTTTCCAGATACTGCTTGGCACGTGTCTTCGTACCAGACGTCTTAAATGCGGGTAGTTGGGGGCAGGCACGCATGAGACAGCTGTCCCTGCACTTGTCACTTCCTCGTAAGTGGCCTTTCATCATGTCCGTCCATTTTGAACTTGCCTAGGGATGGAGTAAAGTGTGTCTTGGTACGTTATGGTGTTTCTCGGGCTATCGGTTATTGGGTAGCCCGAGTTAATGGGCCGTTGGATATTTTTTGATGGGGGAGATGTGTCCTAAGAGATATTTATGCACCTACAATTTTCCCCTTTTCTTTCTGATTTTTGGTTAGTTTAGCCAAAATTTTGAAGAAAATTGTTCATCTTCATCTCGCAATAAATTCTCCTCTTTCTTAGGGCACGCTTCCCACTTCTTTGCAATAACTTCTCTCTGAGATAGTGGGGTATGTTTCTCATTCTCATGGGTAATAAATATCGAACAAACCTAGAGAGGAGAATTGTTATTCTCTCTCTAAACATTCTCTTATTCTTCTTCTTCCTGTCTTTTTCTTCTGTTTCTGTGGGAGAATCTTCTGAAATCCTACCCTTTTCCTTGTCTTCTTGCTCTTTACTTCTTCTGCTACTTCAGATATCTGGCACATCTTTGTGGTTGCTTTAACTCCATTGAATCGTTGTCTCTTTGACTTATTCATTAACCCCTGGTAAGTATCGATTCATTGTGTAGGGTTCTTATTTTCTGTAGATTTCGTTTTTATTTTTTTTTCTTCAAAGCTTCTGAGTTTAGCCATGGGGAATATTTTTCTCTGCGTAAGTATATATACTTGCCCCTATTCTCCATGGCTAAACTCAAGATGATGTTTCCGGGGATTAGGTTTCTAACTTCATTTCTTTCTACGACCTTCTGTAGGTAATTATGTCCGACGATCATCGGAGAAGCAGTCCTTTTAGAGCGCCTTCCCCGAAGCCTTACAGATCTCCGTCACGACGGAGTCCTGACATATCTCCACCGAGGGATTCTACGCAGCCTCCGCACCACACCCTTAGGCCTAAGAGTACCTCATCTTCTCAACAGGGTGGCGATCGTATGAAGGGTGCTCGTCATGCAATTAATCGATATTCGGGCAAGTCCAAAGATCAGCGTTCTGTCCCGCTGACAGTCCAACCTCTCCGGGCGATAGTTCCTAACACCTCACTTCCTCATGGGGCTTGGGTTCCGCCTACTATTCCGCTGCCAAGGAGAGACACAGATCTTTCTAGGAAGCCAGTGGGGAAGAGAAAATCTGATGATTTGAGTCCTTCGAAGAAGTCACCGGGTTCGCGCCTATCGTCAGATGTTGCTCATTCGGTTCGTACTGTGGTCAACCCGAAAAAGAAGAAGAAGGTGACTTTTAGGAATGTTGATTTAGAGGAATTTAAGGTTCGGCATGGCCTTGAGTACTTCGATGTCCACTTCTATGACCAAGGTGACGAGCTTACTTATGAGATGATTTCCAATTATAAATACGACTCTCATCACCTTTTAAAAACCGTTGGTGCCTTCGAAGCGCGCCTAATGCTTCATATTTATAAGTCCGACAACCCCTTCTATTATGATGTTTTGGCCGGCCGCGATAGTTCCACCCCTCATACATACTGTCGTTCAGTAGTCCAGCTAAGTGGGAATTATCTTTGTACTCTTTGTGAGGCTTATTTTCGGAGCAAAGGTAAAACGTTGATAACCTGTTACCGTCCTAATCTTGAAGAGAGGGATTTGTACACGGCGCGAAATTTCAATGCTTCTTTCAGGGATTATGTCAATAGTCGGAACCAAAAGCCTTTGCGCACGATGCCTGCCCCCCGTGGTGAGGTTCGTCTCTTGAGTGAGGTGAGTGATACGAAGCTACGTTGCGTTCCTGGTACTGAAAATAACGCTGAACCCACCCTTTTTCATGGTAAAGAAAAACTTAGACGTGATCATGATTATGAGTGGTAAAGGAAAACTTATAGAGATCATTGATCCTTGGGCTTACGACTGGTTCCCCGGTGATCATGGGTGGCGTCCAACCCCTCAGAGTAAAGTTCGTGATCGTGCCCCTGCTCATTATGGTGCTTTCTGTCCATGGGAGTTGAACTTTGCCGGCATGAATTTTAATTATCGTACATAAATCGTCGAGCTTGATGAGGTTTCCGAAGAAGAGGGTTATGATGCTGTGAAGGTAAGATTTGTGATTTTGTTTATCTTTAGCTGTGTATCTTTCCGTTTTCCCCTAGAATTGGAAATCTTACGTTTGCTCGCGTCTCAGGGTTTAAAGAAAAAGAAAATTAGCCCTTTACAATCATCTACTGAAGAGGATGTTGATTCTGGGATCCCTGAAGTGGCCAGTCCCGCTGGTGATGAAAAGTTAGAGGAATCCGAGGATGAACACGAAGAGGAACGGGTGGAGACGACCCCTTCTGCGAACGAATATACTGATGAAGAAGTTCATCAAAGAGTGGGAAACAATGCTACCAACGTTATTCCTGGAGAAGCCCCACTGTCACCTTCGGTTGGTCACGAAGGTGTCGTGCCTCCTAGGTATTCGCCATTGGATGACCCTGAGGGTAATCCCGAGTTTTCTTTCGGGAAAATACATTCCGCTGGTGGTGTAGCAGATATTAATGTTCCAAAATTTCAGCTGCTATCTCCGAACGATGACTGGGAGGTGGCTGTTGAAGAAGATCTTGGAGAGGAAAATTCCACTGGTGGAGATGCCGAGCCGGATGCTTCGAAAATATCCAAGGGGAAGAAGGTTTCTTTGGGAGTAAAAGAAGCTAGTGAGCCCCCTGCAGCGGAGGAGGAACATGGTCCCTTTGTATTTGGTGATTCTGCGGGTCGCGGGGGAACTGGTGTCAGTTCCGAGGCTGCTGGTGGGAGTGATACCCCCACTTTTTTTTCTTCCTTGTTGGGCGGTGAAGATGATGAGACATTCCAATGGTTGAAGAAGAAAGGTCTTCTAAACGTTGCTCATGGTGCCCCCGCCTTGTCAGAGGAGAGACCTTCTGATGCTTTCACCCGTCAGCAGATGCAACTAACTTATCGGGAAAAAGTAGCTGAGATTTGGGATCGGGATTTGACCGTTGCTGCTTCGGATTTATTACATAGGGCACCTACTTCGATTTCCGAAATAATATCGGTGGCTGATGGTTATGAATACGGATATTCTCAGCAGCGTATTCTCGAGGTGAAAGATATGTTCCTCTTCGTTGGTTTCTGCTATCTTACCATGTTTTGTTGGTTTCTACTAACTTTTTTTTGTCATGTTGGTTTATTCCATCTTGCCAACAGCGAGTATTGCAATCATTCATTGTATCGATTATTTAGGGTAAAATCTCTCAAGATGGAGGCTAAGCTTCGTCAGAGGGATAATGAGGTGCTCGCTGCCCAAGGTACCGTCGTGGCTAAGGATAAGGAGATTGAAATGTTGCAGAAAATCTGGAAAGAGAAGGAACGGGTTGGTGCTTCCGAGGAGGCGCTTCGCCTGGAGGTTGCTAGCCTTCGTTCAGATCTAGAGTCGGAGCGTGCCAAGGCTTCGTCTTCAATAGGTTGGTTTTTTCTTTCTTTTATCTCCTTTTTCATTGTTATTTTTTGTTGCGTTCCTTCTGAGTCTAGACAACCCTATCTTCAGCGGATAATGCCAGAGAGTTGACCTGGCTTCGTAGTGAGAGAACGCGCCAAGCTTCTCGAGTTAGTGAACTAGTGGACCGAATGATCGAGGCAGAGGGAAAATGGAACACCCATGATGACGAATATAATCAGATGTCCGCTGAGCATAGGCAAAGGAGAGAGCAGATGGTCGATGCGCAGAATAGTATGAATGTTTAGCGTCGTCAATTTAATGGTACCTTGCTATGGACTAGAGACAACCTTGACGAGGCAAGTGCTTCGGTCTCCCATCTGGAAGCTATGGTAGCCGATTTAGAGGGGGAGCTTTGTTTAGCTCAGGCTCCTCACGAATATGTACATCATCTCATTCGTGAGAGGGACGATGCTCGGGATGAAGCCCATGCTCTTAGTAGGGATCTGTCCTCTTCTAGGGCCGAGGTTGCTCGTTCCGCTGAGTCAGAGAGAGATTTAGAAGTGAATTTATATAGGCTTACCAAAGGGATTGAAGAGATGACTACCGAGGTCAATCGCCTTCATCTCTCTGACTCCATGAAGCAGGTAGGGTTAGATGAATGTCAATTTTCCCTCACCACTCTTCAACTGGATTATTAGAAAATATCCGACGAATATGATTTTTCAGACGATGCTCGGGACACTGTAGTAAATGAGTTAGAGGTGTATTTGGCTAGTGTCGAAGGTATATGTTTGTTTGTTACTGAATGATCTTCTTACGCCTCGTTTTCTAATTCTACTTATTTTGTTTTTGTTTCTTCTTAGAGCTTGAAAACCAGCTTCGCCGAGCAAATGAAGAGCTTGAAAAGGCTAAAACTACATTAGAGGCTCAGCGTAGTCAAACCAAGTACTTCGAGGAGTTATCTAAGTCTCGGGATGTGGCTGCAAAGAAGGTGACTCAAGAGGTGGAAAAGTTATCGTCATCGTTGAGTCAGTCCGAGCTCAAGGCGTCATATATCAAACATGAAGTGCGCCGTCAACTTGCCGAAGAAGTGAATAAGACGTTGACTTCCATAGAACATTCACAGCCTTTACAAGAGATACAAGCATCGTCCTGTACCCGATCCTTTTAAGGCCCATTCGGGTCCTTCTTCTGGCGAAAGAGTTCCCTCCTCTCGTGCATAGTTTCATTGATATGTTTACTTGAGCTGATCATGGTTGTAATTTGATCCTCGTTGATTACTTTGTCTATGGTTGTGATATTTTTTTTTGTAATGTCGTCGTATCGAGGCTCAGAGACTTGTAATCAACTTCTTTTTGCTTAATGGATCATCGTTCTTCCCTTCTTGTTATAGATTAGGACTTATCTTATGTACAGTTCTTTCCTCAGTGTTGTCTGTATTAGAAAACCGTTTTAGATTGAGACTCGTAAAATAATAGGATAGTAGTATGTGATTATGTTTTTTTCGAAGGTATAGCCGACGATACCTTCGATATGCTAACCTCGGGCCAGAAGGTTACCATACGGTGGGGGTCAATGCAGCGTTCCCGGATATGTGATGCCTTGGTGCGGTTATGTACAAGCACCCAGTCCGCTGAACAGCTGCCTTTAGTATTTGGTTGGGTATCCCTTTCTACTGGAATCCTTCCCCAGGGTCTTATGTTAGTAGACTCTGTCCGGGGAGTCCCGAGGGATCGTATGCAAGTACTTTCCCCAATGTTACAAAAAGTTGTATTTGATTGATATGTTGAGGTCTGCTAATCCTCGTCCAGAGATAGCAACATGCTCAGCGGTGACGCCATCTTCTTCTTCTGGTGTTCTTCACACAGGTGCAGAAATGTGTTGTTTTTAGGGGTAGTACAATTTGAGGTACTTAGCGTTCCAAGGGTGCCTTAGGATCTCTCCTTTGAGGTTACGCAGATAGTACGATCCATTTCCTTCAATATCATGTATGATGAATGGCCCTCCCCAATTGGGTGCTAGTTTTCCCCATTTTCTTTCCCTATGATATGGTGGTATAGTTCGGAGCACATATTTCCCTTCCACAAAGTTCCTAAGCTTAACTTTCTTATTGTATTCTCTTGCTAGCCTACGCTGGTAATTTTCCATTTTTTGTTGAGCTGCTTCCCTTCTTTCCTCTAAATCATCTAACCTTTCCAGCATCCTGTCAGTGGTGAGATTTTTCTCCCACGCTTCGGTTTTGGTGGTGGGCATGATAATCTCGCTGGGGATGACTGCTTCGGTTCCATAGGTGAGAAGGAATGGAGATTCTCCGGTGGCTGTTCTCCTTGTGGTACGATATGACCACAGCGCGTTATGTAATTGCTCACACCACCGGCTTTTATGCTCGTCTAAAGATTTCTTGAGGACTAGAGCCAGCGTTTTATTGGTAGCTTCGGCTTGGCCATTTCTTTGTGGGTAAATGGGAGTGGATTTGGTCTTCCTGATTTTGAATGTATCGAATAACATGTCTATGTTCTTTCCTTGTAGTTGCTTGCCATTGTCGGAAACTATCTCTGCGGGAATGCCAAACCTACAGATGATATTTTGGAAGATGAACGTGAAGACATCGGAGTCTCTGATCCGAGAAAGAGCTTTGGCCTCTATCTATTTGCTGAAGTAGTCCGTTGCTACTATTAAGAATCGTCTCTTCCCCGTTCCCTCGAATAAGGGTCCTATAATATCCACTCCCCATTTGGAGAATGGCCATGGGCTGTCCACCAAGTTTAACCTCGTTGCAGGGGCGTGGATCTTCCTGGCGAACCTTTGACATTCTTCACATCTACGGGACATCTTGGCTGCGTCCCCCATCATTTGTGGCCAGTAGTATCCTTGTATTTTTGCTTTATCATCTAGCGATCTCATCCCGCTATGATTGCCAGCGTCTCCATAATGAATATCTTTTAAGATGAAGTGACCTTCTTGTCTGGATAAATATCGGAGTAGTGGCCCCAAGAATGATTTTTTGTACAACATTCCACTGCGAAGTTCGTATCTTCCTGCCCTTGCATGTATTTTTCTTGATTGTTTTATATCACTTGGCAGCGTTCCTTCTTCAAGAAAACGACGTATCTCGGCTCTCCAGTCCTCTTCTTTGCTGAAATATTCGTCTTCCTTTGCCCTTGTTAGGATGTCATCTTGGTCGACGTCTTCTTCGATATCCTCTCCTGCATCTTCGTCAGCGATATCCTCTTCAACGTCGAATTTTTGATTTATGGCGAAGGTTGGATGTGGTACAATCGAAGGCTCGTATACTCTGGTTACTTTGATGGCTTTTACGCTCTCATCTTTCAACATGGATGAAATGTATGCCAAATAATCCGCATGCCTCAGGTACTTTATGCATAAGTGTCTGAATCTTATATTGGGTATCTGAGACGCTAGGGTCTAAACCAAAGTCATATACGCTGAAAGATTTTCGTCGTAAACATTGTACTCTAGTTTGATTTTCCGAATGACCAGCTGCGAATCACTTGTCAGGCATACATCGGTTAATCCCATTTCCAAGATTAAACGCAGGTCGTGAACTATAACTTCATATTCCACGACGTTGTTGGTATGTCCTCCGTATTCCAGTCTTAGGGATGTACGATCCTATCCCCGGTTGGGGAAGTGATTACGATCCCTATGCCTGCGCCTTCTTTGTTTCTTGACCCATCTACGAAGATCTCCCACCGTATCTGACTTGATGACTCAAGGACATCCACTGGATCTTTACTGTTCTCTTTTGCTTATTCGGAGTCCTTTACTTCTTCTTCATCTTCTAGAGGTAGATCTGCTAGGAAATCGGCTAGGACTTGCGATTTCTGCGCGGTTTTAACTTCGTGAATAATATTGAATTGGTCAAGATGAGTGTTCCATTTTGCTATCCTTCCTACTTTTCCTGTGTTTTTGAGGACTTCCTATAATGGCGCTTTGCATGGGACGCGAACATAATGTGTGAGGAAGTAGGTTTTCAATTTATGCGTTGCCCAAACCAATGCCAAAATGAGCTGTTCAATCTTCGTGTAATTTCTTTCCGCAGAGCTGAGGGTCTTGCTGACGTAGTAAATTGGTTGCTCCACCTTCGTATTTGTTTTGACTAACACCGTGCTGACTGCGTCTTCTATGGAGGCTATATACATGGCTAGTACTTCATCAGGATCAGGCTTGTGAAGGATCGGAATCGTAGCAAGATATTCCTTGATCTTCTGGAATGCCTCCTCGCACTGGTTGGTCCATTCAAATGTGCTTCCCTTTTTAAGGATGCGGAAAAAATGTTTGAATTTTTCTGAAGACCTAGCAATGAATCTTCCTAGCGCTGCTAATGATCCATTTAGCCTTTGAACTTCTTTTAGATTCTTTGGGGATGGCATCTCTACGATGGCTTGTATTTTTGTTGTATTGACTTCGATGCCCCTCTTTGTCACTAGGTATCCAAGGAATTTTCCTGAAGTTACACCGAAAGTGCACTTCTATGGGTTCACCTTCATGTTGTGCTCCCTCATTGCCTCGAAGATGTTTCTTAAGTCTTGATGGTGATCTTTTCGTAACTTGCTTTTGACGAGCATGTCATCGACGTAAACCTCCAATGTGACTCTGATCCATGGCTTGAAAATGACGTCTACCATTCTCTGGTACGTTGCCCCTGCGTTTATTAGTCCGAACGGCATCCTTGTGTAACAATAGAGGCCGTGCGGGGTATAAAATGATGTGTGTTGCTGATCTTCCTCTGTTAAGGTGACTTGGTTGTAACCCGAGTATCCATCCAAGAATGAAAATTCTTCGTATCCCTCCACCGCTTCGACCAATTGGTCAATGCTTGGGAGCGGATAACTATCCTTAAGACAAGCCTTATTGAGATTGGTGAAATCGATGCATATCCTCACTCCTCCGGTCTTTTTTGGAACGATGACCATGTTCGAAATCCACGTTGGGTATTTTACTTCTTTAATAAATCCTGCTTCTAATAACTTGCGGAGTTCTTCCTCAATTGCCCTGTGGTATTCTTGTGCTACTTTTCCCACCTTTTGCCTGACAGGAGTCACGCCTGGCTTTATACGAAGCTCGTGTTGAATTACTTTTGGATCGATTCCGGGCATATCTCCTAACTTCCATACGAAGATGTCCGCGTATTATTTTAGTAGGTTTGTTAGAGCCGTCTTCCTTTCTTCATCCATCAGAGTCCCTATTTTGATCATTTTTGGATTACTTTTGGTTCCTATGTTAATCTCTTCCGTAGGCTCTACAGGAGTAAATGTAGGCTTCGACTCCCCTAGCAGGGGAATGTTCTTTAATTGCTATTTGGCTGGTTCCTCCGTCTCCTGAGCTGTTGAGACCCGTGTTTCATTGTTTAGAATTGCTTTTTTCTTAGAGGACCATGCTTCGTTGCTGGTGAGGCTTTTTCCTGAGATTTCTTCAAGGTATTGATATTTTTTTTCTTTCTTGGAGGTCTCTCTGTTCATGTTCTTTCGAGATTTCCTCTGGGCATCCTGCTCATTGTTGAGCTGATTTTGCAAAGCCTGACATTCTATGGTGGTGACTTGGTCCCCTTTTATCTCCATTACTCCTTCAGGGGTGGGGAACCTTAGGTATTGATGATAGGTAGTTTCCACCCCTTTGAGTTTTTGTACCCATCTTCGGCCGATGATTTCGTTGTATGGCGACGGGCATCCACCACGCTGAATCGTGTGTCTACCTTCATGGGTCCTACGTCCACTTGCAAAATAATATCTCCTAGAGGCTTCGTGGGTGATCCGTTGAACCCATAGATGGTATAATAAGAAGACCCAAGTTTTTCTTCCTTGAGCTCCATTCGCTTGAAGGTGTTGTAGAATAGGACGTTGACGGAGCTTCCCCCGTCGATGAGGATTTTATTTATGTTGAACCCTGCTACTGGTAGCGTTAGGACTAGAGGGTCATTGTGATCTTCCATATCTTCATATACGTCTGCGGCCTCGAAGGAGACAGATGCGTCCATCCATTGCTCATGTTCGTCTACCTCTACGTCGTCGATCTTGTATAGTTCACAGTAATCTTCGAATTGTTTCCTTAACCTTTTTTCTATCTGAGCTGTCAACGAAGGTCCGGTAGCCTCGGAGCGTGAGATGGTATTGACTGTTTGGTTTCCTTCGGGGAGTTGGACCTGCTTGCTTCTTTTTGATCTTTCCTCTTCACCGACTTTTAGGATGTATCGTTTGAGATCCCCAACATCAATCAGCTTCTGAACCATTACTTTAAGATTTTTGCACTTCTCTGTCTGATGACCATTGAAGCAATGGTATTCGCAATAATCTCTGGATTGTTCTGTACGAGGTGATTGTTTTCCCTTGGACCATGGCCATTCCAAATTCTCTCGGTCCTTGATTTCCCTTAAGATAGGAGCATAACTGGTGTTTAGCTTCGTGTACAGATGATCTTCGAATTTCGGGTTGTCCTTTGGGTGGTCGTCCCGTCATCTTCTTTTGTCGTCATAAACCCTTTCATTCGTTCGGGTTTCCCTGGATTCGCTGGCTTGTTCTACTGTGTTAGTACGATGGGTTTTGTGTGTGTGAGCTCTGAGATTTTCTCGCTGGATCTCCTCTAGCCTGGCATGCTTTTCAATAATTATTTGAAGGTCCCCTTCAGTGGTGGGTACACTCCCATGAATTTCAACAAATAAAGGGCTCATCCTGTCCAGCCCCCATTTGTAACAATTGATGGTGATGGCCGGGTCAGGATTCCCTATAGCCTGACAGATTTTATTCCACCGGTCGGTATACTCTCTAAATGTTTCTTTGTATGCAACAGCCAGTGAAAAGAGCTTGTCCATCCCCGCGTTGACGGTTTTTTTGTACATGTAAGTTCTCAAAAACTTCTCAGAGAGCTGGCTGAAGGAGTCCACAGTGCTGGGTGGCAAATTGTCGAACCATGATAATGTCGATCCTTTCAGGCTTGAAGGGAAGTACCTGCAGAGGACGACATCGTTTTGATCCCAGCGGGCCAAGATACGGGTATAATACCGAAGGTGGGCAGCAGGATCTCCAGATCCATCATATCACTCAAATTCTGGGATGGGGCATTTTTGAGGAATGAGCACTCCAGATAACCGAGGCATTAAATGGGTGGTAAAGGCTTCTTTCATGACTTCTTCCAATCTTCCTCCACCTTGCCTTGTTTTTAGAAGTTGAATTTCTGCCATCATTTCTGCTTGCAAGTTTTCCATGGAAAGGTGATGCCTATCCTCCACTGTTGATTGTCCTGACCTTTGGTATTCGTCGTCGAAATAGTATGAATCGTCGGGAACTGAGTCCATATTCGACATTCGGTTACCACATGCCCTTCTTCTCAGTAGAGACTCCGGGTTATGCTTTCTTGCCAATACCATCCTTCGATCATGATTAATGGAGGGGATTTGGAGTTAGATTCATTCGACGATCTTCCATCCCTGCACTCCTCGTTATTATGTCCCTCAATTGTTGATTTTCTTGTACAAGCAGAGCCACTGCGTCAGCATATACCTTCTGGTTTCTCTTTACTTCTTCAAGCTCCAAAGCGAGCTGGGCGGAAGGATTCGACCCTTGGTTAGTAGTTCCTACCCGCTGCTGCCCTTCGACAGCTATAGTATGATCTTCGTCGACGATTTATATCAGGGGTGCCAATGGATCTATCTGCGGGTTCTGTAATCCTAGCACGTGGACAGCCGTGTGATCTGTTGTTAAAGGGCGTTGAACTGCTATCACTGGCAGGTTGTGTTCATCTGTGGGTGGCATCCCTAGGTTGGGGGATTGTGCGGTAGATTCCGCCATCCCTTCTCTTTGTTCGTTGACTCGTGCTCCCGCTGCTATCTTGTGAGCATCGGATTTCGCGGTGGCCTCTTTCAATACTGCTATGGAACTAGCGTCTGGGAGTACCATGCTTCCTGACCCGTCAGGTTTCTGAGCGGGTGTCTTCGCCTTCTCTCCCTTCTGCTTGCTGCGTGTCATGATGGGAGAAACCCTGGGGATTTCCTTCTATGATGCTTTGGTCTTTCCGGTTTCCTTAGCTTTTTCCATCTTTCAATTCAACCTGCGGGGATAGAAGATCATCGAAGAAGTAGTATCCGCATGTGTTTGGTTAGTACATTTGTCACGAAGATTTGGGGATTGAGATAAAATGTGGCTTCTGCCCGGAAATACGTTTTTCTCAAAGATCTTAACAGAAAAAGATAGTAAAAACGAAGATTCCGACATCATCAGGATGCAGATCTGATATGAAATACATTTTTTCTCATAGATTTCAAAGGAAAAATAGAAAAACGAAGATTCTAACATTATTAAGATGTAGATCTGATAGGAAATACATTTTTTCTCATAGATTTTAAAGGAAATATAGAAAAACGAAGATTCTAACATCATTAAGATGTAGATCTGATAGGAAATACATTTTTTCTCATATATTTTAAAGGAAAAATAGAAAAACGAAGATTCTAACATCATTAAGATGTAGATCTGATAGGAAATACATTTTTTCTCATAGATTTTAAAGGAAAAATAGAAAAATGAAGATTCTAACATCATTAAGATGTAGATCTGACATCGTGCAAATTCACAGGAAAATATAAATCTTTTACCGGGGCGATAGTCCCTGTTTCTAGCGCCAGATTGTGAACACAAAAATAACGATGATATCCACATGCTCACAAACATAATTAAAAATCATATCAACGGAGATTTGATCTCAGAAATGGGATTTACAACAGAAAATAAATATTCGGGAATCTCAGAGCCTTCAAGCTCGTCATCGTTTCCCGACGGTGGGGGGTTAGCGTCACAGATGACGATGATGAGATCCCCAATGGCCTAAACTTTAAAGCATAATATAAATAAGACGATGATTTACGTGGTTCAGCACTAAGGCATACATCCACGAGGAGTTGGTTCTTCACTATATGGGTATCAATATTACAATGCATAGTCGAATGACTCTAGGTAAGGGGAGAGAAGCCATACAGATAGAAACATAAAGCTCACCTATCTTACAATTTGCTTCTCTTTCTTCCTAAAATTTATCGACCCCCTTCCTCTAAGAGAATCGGGGTATTTATA
Organism: Papaver bracteatum; assembly: GCA_023529315.1. Taxonomy (NCBI): domain Eukaryota; kingdom Viridiplantae; phylum Streptophyta; class Magnoliopsida; order Ranunculales; family Papaveraceae; genus Papaver; species Papaver bracteatum. The sequence goes on from JAJJWX010004158.1 coordinate 490,391, forward strand.
GGTAGATTACATGGGTCCCATCTCTGAGATTTCCTTATCTTTATCTTCTCGGCTCATGTGTCGATCCCACTGGTATCTTCTCCTTGTTCCGATGCTTCCTAACGGTAACTTGTCGTTTCGATGCTCTGTCTGTCTTCCTTCCAGGGCATGTTCGACACATGGGGGATGTTGAGCGTGTTTAACGCTTCCCCATCGTTCCACCTTCCTTCCTTTCCAGAGACTGCTTGGCACGTGTCTTCGTACCAGACGTATTAAATGCGGGTAGTTGGGGGCAGGCACGCGTGAGACAGTTATCCCTGCACTTGTCACTTCCTCGTAAGTGGCCTTTCATCATGTACGTCCATTTTGAACTTGCCTAGGGATGGATTAAAGTGTGTCTTGGTACGTTATGGTATTTCTCGGGCTATCGGTTGTTGGGTAGCCCGGGTCAATGGTCCGTTGGATCTTTGTTGATAGGGGACACGTGTCCTAAGAGATATTTATGCACCTACATCTCCGATAAAGATAAAGCAATAAGACCATCATCAAATGCCACCATTGATTCATCCGACCGAGTGACCACATGCCTAAGTGGGAAGAATGCTTCCAGTCTGATGAATTCGCTTGAGTTACGTGGTGAAGAAATACGAGCGCATACAAATTTTTGAGAATGATTCAAGGTGATCTCTTTCACGGGTGACAAACAAAGTTTTTTTTTTCTTCTTCTATCCATCATTATTTACTCGGAATTTTTTTTATAAGTGCTTCTCCAATTGAATATTTATGGAGAAAAAAGTCTTACTCCACACTGGATATACAACAATTTTCTCAAAAATAGTTCTCCATCTTTAATATTCTAATATTACCGTTAGCGTTCTAATTTGTGCACTCTAACATTAATATGTTACAATTTATTTGTTTAAGGTGATTTTCCTCTCTTACTAACGTGTTTCAAGTTATTTGTTTTGTGATTTTGCAGGTTAACTTGAGTTTGTCATCGTTTTATTGATCTCTCTTTCGTCTCATCATTTGTGGACTACAGATTAGGGTTTCAATCTAATGTGTTTTTTCCTTGAAGACATGATTGAAACATCCTCTACAACAGAGGAAGATTACAATGATATCACAACTAAGATGGTGTCTCTATTGAATGAGGATGATATGTTTTTTGAAGTACCGAAATATGTAGCTGAACCATGTGATGAACACAAATATACTCTGATCATCACCACCGTCACACGCCATGAATATGGTCTCAGTATTCTTTATAACATGCTCCAAATATCATGGACACCATCTGGAGGCATTGAGATATCCAGTTTTAGTCAAGTCATTTACAAGATTAAATTCGAACTTGGTTGTGATTATAATAATGTCATACTAAGATCTCCATGGGGTTTAAATGAAGACCTTCTTCTTTTTGGGGTGTGCGACCCAGATAAACAACCTCATGAGTATGAGTTTAAGTTTGCAGATTTCACAGTTCAAGTACATGGATTATCAATGAGCAATCAAAAAATTAAGATGGTGGAATTTGTGGCTTCGAAGATTAGCACACTATATCCTATACAACTAGCTGAACAAGCAAAATGGGGAAGTTTTGCTAAAGTCAGAGTGAAGATTGATATAACAGAACCTATCCAGCAAGAGTTTTGCTTTCTCCTCACATCAAAGAAGAAGTGCACAGTGAAATTAAGGTATGAACATCTTCCAAAAGTATGTATTGAAAAGGCGAGGGTACCCCAAATATAGCTCAAGCTATAACTTTTCCTTCCTACAAGTCCTTTCCCCGAAAGTGATTGTCTATAGATTAAGTCGAGACAATACAACAAATCGGTTCACACTTTGTGTGATCGTCTATGGATATGATATCAAGACAATACAACTACAAAGTGTGTTTACTTGATACAAAGGTTCGGACTTAACCAAACTCAATAGGATTCACATATCAAGTAAATAGGAATTAACGTTTGTGCAATTTACTTTAATTATAATAAAACAATTATAATGCGGAAATATAAAGTAAATGACACATCAAGATTTTGTTAACGAGGAAACCGTAAATGCAGAAAAACCTCGGAACCTAGTCCAGAATTGAATAATCTCAGGATTAAGCCGCTATACAAAATAAGACAACTTCGTATAGTTGAGACCAAGCAACTAAACCTATAGTTCACCTAGTTCCGTGTGTATTCCCACGCCTCCAATCTGTAAACAAGTCACATACTTGGATCAATTCCTTTGGTTCATATTCCATACAGTAAAGGAACAACAAATTTGTTTGGTATCAACTCTATTCAACCAAGTGATATGAGTTGCGCAAAGGTTCCCTTGTTTATCTTAACATAAACTCCTTTGCCAGGTTCCAAGATCTATCTTATGTTCAACCACCCAAAGGTAATCGTTAAGATTAAGCCAACAACACTCTTCAACCAAGTGATATGTGTTGATGCCGATCTTCCTCAATTAATCAATCCAATCTACCACAAGGATAAACCGATTATTAATTGGATGCTCTTTTTCCCAAACAAGTATTGTGCACACCAAAGATTGTAAAAGCCAAGTTATAAATCTTCAATATCTTATTTGTCTTCAAATCTTCTTAGATCTTCAATAAACACCTGCACACAATCACTTGAATCTCTTGTGATCAATTACACACAGAACAGAGTCTGTTAACAATGGATTATCACAAGATCGTCTTTAGATCTAACAACAGTCTAAAGATCCATGTCGAAACCATGAACTAGTTTGAGTGAATCTTATATCAGAAGAGAAGATTCTCAAGCATAAACAAACTAGGTGAAATCAAAGTTCAGCCACCGTTAGTTAATCAAATCAATACGAAAACTAAAGATAAACCGCAATATCTAGTTTCCCACCAACGGGTCGCGCTAGAGCTTCTCAATCCCAAAGAAGACTTTAAATTGAGAGGATGTAAGAGATTTCACCTAATTAGATTACTCTCCTCTCCGATAGGCGGCTTCACCAGTAATAAAGACAAAATAGTAAGTCTAATGTTACGCAGGATTAGTTTGCTAGAAATGAAAACTCAAAGTATTTATAGACAAGGAAGTTTGGATACCAAGGAATTTCCAAAACCGAAAATATTCTCAAGATATTTTTCATTTTTCATTACTCCACCAAATATGGTTTTCATAATTCCTGTGAATGCACTGTCCAAAAATAATGATCAAAATCTCCTTGGAAAATATTTGATTAGAAAATGCACATTACTAATTCTTATTTTCCATATATAATTAAAAACCCTTAATTAAAAAGATTCTTAACTTATTTAAATTCGATCTTGGGATTTACTTCCTTCTTAGCCATTAATGAATATCTTTGAACAAAATAGAATGAGCATTAATGCACCGTGTTCAAAGAGTGACGACATCTTACTCTTGCAAGTCTTTACCATGCTTGCTCACTTGAAACCGATTTACCACACTTCCAAACAAGTTTAGAATTGGTTCATCTGACTTTCAAGAACTATGTGATTGATCAAGTTTCACTTAATCACAACTCATGGGTTTGCAGTTCTACCAAAACAAGTTTCGGTTCTACCTCCATGTGAGTACTGTGCATAGTTACACTAGATTAACAAAGATACGGCTGACTAGGTACTAGGATAGATTCCCCAAATATATTTGGAATCTAACTTGTATGCACTGCACATGTTCATAGAATCGGTTCCCATTGCTTCCATAAACCTTGTTGCACCTCATACAAGGATCGGTTCCCCTTGTCATGTACTGCACCTCTTACTAGGATCGATTCCCCTTTTCCCAGTAATATGTTCAGACAAACACAACCCGATTATACCCCAGGTGATTACTTAAGATCGGTTTCACAAATAAAAGTCAAACCAATTCATAAGTCGGGCCTCATGTGAATAGTTCTACCAAGAACACAAACAAGTCGTGAGCAGTTATACTAATCACACATATTGGTCGTTCATAAGATATTCAATGAAGAACAGCCTGAATAACACCTGGCGATTTCCTTATCGGTTCACAATAAATATCATGAACTTACTTCCTTAGAAAACATGTAAACATTGTTCCCTAGGATGAAATCCTCACCTCATACCCATACATAATCACATTAGCATTCATACGATTATGTCGATATCTTATATACAAAGTTTAATGGTTAAGCAAGAAACTTCATATTGTATTCCTTAATACTATGTCTATCTAGAGTTTTCATGTGTTTTCAATATGCACGACTTGAAAGATACGTTAGGGAATGAAACAGTTCAACTCAAATATCACTAACCTCAAGTGGAAGGATGATGTTGTCATTGTAGCTCCGCACATCTTCACTTCTTCAAGTCTTCGCAATACTTGTAATGTATCACCCTAATACTTTCAAGCTAACCTATACGAAGTTGACTCTAGTACATTTAAATCAAGCGACTCTTAAATGAGTTTGCTTTACTAAAATATGACAACCAAACTTGACATACCAACGTTTGGTGGGTTCAACCGAGCAATGCTCTAACAATCTCCCCCTTTGTCAATTTTAGTGACAAAACTCTTACAATCATATGGATAAACAAATTACAATAATTCATTACACATACGCTTGATTCCCGAATCCACATCACATAACTTGCATTCATTCAATAACAATGCTTATATTTCTCCCCATTAGTCTATCATGTTTATCCATAATTGCACTATAATAACAAAGCTTATACTCTCCCTAAAGGTGAGCTAGGTAGATATTTAATACACACATCTTTGTTATCCCATTCATATGATATGTTACTCCCCCTTAGTCTATGTTTTTCCTCATTCGTTAAATAAACGTTCAAGCACCATTGTCCTCTTCCCTAGTGACACCAATCAACCATAAATTGATACCAGCATCACTTGTTTAATCCATATATTTCTCCCCATTTTTTTCACAAAAATGACAAAGAAAAGAACAAATAATGGACAACACGAAAAGGATCTTACAAATCTCAAAATAGACTTGCAACCTGTTGAGTCAAGCATGAGGGTTTTACACACCATTTTTGATAACCAATATCAAAACCGAAACTACAAGTAATTACGTTTTGATATGTTATCATGGAAATAATTGCTCGAAGTAATTTTCCCAACTAGTTTAGCAAACCAAAAATCAACTTAGTCCCTTTGCTAAACCAATTGTATATATACAACCGCTTCATTCGATAAGACCAAAACAAAGATAAACTTCATTTTTCTCATCAGGTTCTCATTATCCATATAACTTAGACCTTTATATTTCAAACAAGCCAAATACTAGTGTAGGATCAGAATATCACAAGAAGGACGCATTTGCGAAGAATGGTTAAGAAAACCTTGCGAGTGTCGCAGAATGGTTTAAAGAATGATGTAACAGATGACGATAGCAGAAACATGAGAAGTTTGTGACGATTCTGCGAAAAATAGAACGTTTATGAAGATTGTCATTATAACTCTTGCGAGAATATCACAAGTCAGATCCTAAAATAAAGGACAGATTAGATGTCATCTATTATGTAATTTCCTATATAAAGAGTTGAACAAGTGTAAGGAGGGGAGAGATATTTTTCGAGTATTGAGAAAATCATTTAGGGGAGAGAAAGTCCAAAGAGCAGTTGTATTCTTGTTTTCTTCCATTACTTGTAACTTTTCTGTGAATCAATTAATAAAAGTGTTGTTCTTAATCTTCAAAATATATGTTGATGATTATGAATTCTTGTGAGGGGTGTAGTGTAGGATTTCCTGCTACTACATATTGGCGCTAGAAATAGGGACAGTTGATTGAAGATTGTTGAGATTATTGTGAAAGTTGTTTAAATCAAGAAAATGATAAAAGAAAACAGCAAATCAATGGGAGAGAAGATAAGTAAAATCAATGAGAATGAAAGAAGGTTGGAATGTAATGTAATCTCGAAAACGATGGTTAATGAATTCCATAAGAACATTAGAAGAAAGATACATAAAGGAGATTTTGAAGGAAAGAAAATTATGACGGTAGAAAAGATATCTCCATTGAAAGATTGGGAAAAGCAGAAAATTACATTCACAGCGACGGAAATACCAGCAGAAAATTTGAGTCACACATCTCCTTTGGTAATCACAATAACAGTTGCGCAAAAAGAAAAGGAAGAATTAGGGAGATCTACAGAAGAATGGGCGGCGAATAGGACTTTAGTAGATGCTGGAAGCTCAGTGGATATAATGTTTTATCATGCATATAAAGGAATGGGTACAAAGATGAAGAAATGACTCATTCAACATATCATATTCATGGTTTCGGTAAATCTACAACCAAACCAAAAGGAGAAATTGTAGTGAGAATTTCGCTGGGAGAAATTGAAATACAAATCACGTTATGTGTGGTGTATATGGAATCGCCATATAACATGCTGTTAGGAAGGCCGTGGATACACACAATTAACGCCGTAGCATCAACGTTACACCAGTGCATCAAATTTACAATGCCAAGCGGAATTGGTGAAATAAGGGGAGATATTGATAGTGCAAAATCATGTTATCTAATTGAAGTAAAACATCATGAAGAACGTCCGAGAAAGCAAAAGCTTCGCAGAAAATTGGCGAAGGAAGCAAAGAAAGAAGAAGAGTTTAAGATATATATGATTAGAGCAAAAGAAGGAAAAGGAATACCCAGCGAAATTTCAGAAGAAGAAAGTAATAAAAGAACCAACACCAATGGAAGAACCTAAAGCTAGATACACTGCAGTAGAACCAACAAAGGAAGTGAATATTGGAACTAATGAAGAACCAAAAATACTAAGAATTGGGATCAAGATGGAGGAAGATGAAGAAGAAAGAACCATTAATCTCTTGCAAGAATATAGAGATATTTTCGCGTGGAATATGGTTGAAATTCCATGAATAGATCCATCAGTGGCGTGTCATAAACTAGAGATTGATAAAGGTGCAAGACCATTTAAACAAAGGATAATAAAAATCGCAACAACATATCATTCCCAAATAGAAGAAGAGTTACAGAAGATGCTTGATGCAGGAATCATAAGACAAGCCAAGTACCCGGAGTGGATAGCAAACATGGTTGTAGTCCCAAAAAAGAACAAGGGGATAAGGATTTGTATAGACTTTACTGATTTGAATAAAGCTTGTCCAAAATATAGTTTTCCTCTACCAGATATCCCACAATTGGTTGAATCAGTAGATGGAAATGATAGAATATCTTCCTTAGATGGGTACAAAGGTTACAATCAGATTCCTCTCGCTGAAGAAGATCAAGAGCATACTGCCTTTTTCGCACCAAGGGGGTTATATTGTTATGCAAAAATGCCATTTGGTCTGCGAAATGCTGGGGAAACATATCAAAGAATGGTGGAGAAAGTGTTCACAAGATGGATACATAAAACATTGGAGGTGTATGTAGATGATATGTTAATAAAAAGCAAAGAAGCCAAGAATCATGTACAAGATCTGAAGGAGATATTTGAACAAATACGCCAATTTAATATTAAGGTGAATCCTGAAAAGTGTGTTTTTGGGGTTGTGTTAGGGAAATTTTTAGGTTACATTGTATCCAAGGAAGGAATATAAGTTGATCCAGAGAAAGTGCAAGCAGTTCGCGACATGCCAACACCAGCGACGGTTAAGGATGTACAGAAATTAAATGAACTCTTAGCTTCGCTGGGGAGGTTCATCTCGCGATCATCTGATAAGTGTAAACATTTCTTTAGCGTACTAAAGAAGGGAACACAATTTAGATGGACAGATAAATGTGAGAAAACTTTCCAATGAATAAAAGAACATCTAATGAATATATCTATTTTACAAAAGGCAGAACCAGGAGAAGAATTGTTTATTTACCTTGCGACAACTTCGCATGCATTAAGTGATGTATTGTTGCGAATGGATGCAGGAGTGGAAAAACCAATTTATTACATCAGCAAAACATTCAATGCCGCAGAAATAAATTATTCAAAGATTGAAAAACTAATTCTAGCATTGGTGTATGCAACATTTAAGCTTCACATATATTTTCAAGCACATAAAGTCAAAGTATTAACAAAGGTACCAATTGAATCGGTAATGAAGAACTCAAAAAGGTCAGGCAGAGTTGAGAGGTGGAATGCACAAGTAGGACATTTTGAAATTAAATATGAAGTATTATCTTCGCCAAAATCCCAAGTTGTCGCAGATTTTTTAGCAGAATTTCCTCTAGAAGAAGATGAAGTTGTGGAGGAGATGATGGATATAGAAGAAGAGCATGGAGATCCAAAAGATTGTTTAACAGAACCAAATAGATGGGAAATATTGGTAGATGGATCCTCTAATGGGGAAGGTAATGGAATTTGAATTGTCTTAATTTCGCCGGAGGGAATGAAGATGGATTTTTCATTTAGATTGGAGTTTGCATCCACTAATAATGAAACAAAATATGAAGTTGTGATACATGCCTTAAAATTCGCAGTAGAAATGAAATTAGAAAATGCAAGAATTACCAGCGACTCGCAGCTAGTAATTCTCCAAATAAAAGGAGAATACACAACAAATGAACCATCTTTGAAGAAGTACAAAAAGCTTGTTGAAGAATTGTCAGCGAAGATCCCAAAAATAAAATGGAGGCATATATCAAGGAAAGATAATAGGCTCGCAGATGCTTATGATTTCATCTCAAGTATGATGACAGATCCAATTGCGAGATGCATAAAAATCCAGAAACTCATATCTCCATCAATCAATAAAGAAGAGGTGGATGTAATGATAATAGAAGGTGGAGAAGAAGACCCAAGAGGCAATATCGCATATTGGAGAACATAACTTCATGCATATTTAGCAAGAGGGGAAACACCAAGAAATAGATTGGAGGCACACAAATTAAAGAGCCGTGCAACAAATTATGAGCTGAGAGATGGAATATTGTATCGAAAATCATTTAATGGGCCATCACTTAGGTGTCTAACAAGAGAAGAAGGAGAAAAGGTGTTAAAAATGCTGCATAGTGGAGACGCTGGTAACCACAGTGGAGGAAGATCTTTGGCATACAGGACAAAAATGCAAGGATATTATTTGCCATACATGTATGAAGATGCGAAACAACTATCAAGACGTTGCGAAAACTGTCAGCGACATGGAAAGAGAATACATGCACCAGGAGCACCACTATCATCCTCAATTAGTGTATGGCCTTTTGGAAAATGGGGGTTGGATATTGTGGGACCATTTGTACCTGGTTCTGGGCAAAGAAGATATTTGATCGTCGCTACAGATTATTTCACAAAGTGGGGAGAAGTAAAGGTTGTACAACATATCCGCGACAAAGATATTTTTACATTCATATTTGAAAACATAATTTGCAGATTTAGAATTCCTGCACTACTGGTATCTGATAATGGGAAGCAATTTGAAGGAAAAAACATAAAAATGTTACTCAATGCATTTAAGATCAAATGTGAAAAATCAACACCTCTATATCCACAGGCTAATGGGCAGGCAGAAGCAACAAATAAGACAATCGCAGATATATTAAAGAAGAAATTAGAGGGATATCACAGAGCATGGTGCGAACAAGTACATAATGCCATATGGGCTTACAATACAACAAGGCGGGAAGCTACTGGAATGTCACCTTTTTGTTTGACATATGGAGTTGAAGTTGTCTTACCAACAGAAGTTTCTATTCCAACAACAAAAAGAGAAGCTTGGGAGAAAAACCTTAGTGCAGGAATGATTTTAACCAAACTTGATGAATTAGAAGAAAATAGGGAAAAGGCGCTACAACATATGGAAAATTATCAGAGAAAATTAGCTCGAGAATACAATAAGCGTGTCAAAAAGAGGGAATTTCAACCAGGTGATTTAGTGTTGCGAGAAACACCTGTATACCAGCGAGAAAATGGTGGAAAGTTAGCGAGAAAATGGAATGGGCCTTACATCATTAAAGAGATAATTGGAAACGGGGCATATAAATTGATGGATCCTGAAGGTAGAGATGTGGGTCAGAGACTTGGTAGACCATGGAACAGATTATACCTAAAAAGATATTACCCCTAGGAGATTTTGCGAAGAAGTGAATTGCGAAATAATGTATGAGTAAAATGAAAAGAATGAATACAAAATTTTTATGAAAAAGAAGGTGCAAAATTACAAAATATCAAAAGAAAGAATGAAATATGCGAAAAGTTTGCAAAGAAATGATCTTTATGATCCAGAATGGGACGAACCTTTATGGCGTACACCCTAGTTCGTGAATAAAATTTCGCAAGAGGAAAATGTAAGACCTAAAGTACGTCATAGAAGGGGGTATCTGTAACATGACTCAGCGATAAGGTTACACCGCTGCTGGAACCTGAGTCATGGAGATTTGGGGTCAATGAAAGCCTATCCAGGAGAGACACCTTGGATTCTCAACTTGAGCATATGACTTGAGTTGGGCGACTAAGGTAATAAGAGCTCTCTTAAGGAGTGCAGAGTATGACCAAGGCGCCGGGGTACACGGTTGAGCCAAGAGTTCCCAGGATGGATGAACCTACCCTGGCCATTCTTGGCAAGTCTTGGCTATGATGCACTCGGCCCGAAGAAAACCCCACTTAGGGTGCAGTCTCGTAACCATAAGCCATATAGGCAAAAGGGATAAGAGGCTGCGAAAACATCTGGTTGTTGCTAAGACTGGATAGGAGGAGCTAGTCTTGTATGGACGATATACGTCTCCTTGAAGGGGCAACCAGGGGGAAGATAAGGGCAGCACCCTCCATTAGGGAGCTGATAAGTGTCTTAAGATGCAAATATCATGAGGCTATATTTTTGCAAAAATATTTTGACTTGTCATATTTGTGCAACAGTCTTGAAGAGGCAATAATACAAAAGAGAAGTTAAGGCGAGGTCAAGGGGTCATTACACGCAAATGTAAAGACGTCCTGCGATTTCGTCGCACGACAACAATGTTATGGGGCTTTATTTTCGCAAAAAAAATTAGACCTGTCATATTGTCGCAACAAAAATACAAAACAAGAAAAAATTGAAGGCAAGATCAATGGGTTTTTACATGAAAGTTTAGAGACGCCCTGCGATTTTGTCGCAAAGAAAAAAGATGGCAAACTAAGACATTTAATTAGGAAGGAAAAATAAGACCACATAATAACAAATTCTTTCTATAATATACTAATCATTTTTTAATGCAGATCACGCAAAAAAGATAATGAGGGGAAAGTATGGGAATTAATAAATAAGATATCATTATCTTTCTTGCAAGTTTTTTCTCGCAAGTGTGTAAAGTATAAAAAAAAGAATTAATTCCAAAAGAGATTTAAAATACATTGTTCGCAAGAGAAGAAGGAGTAATTCAAGAAAATAAAATAAAATCAAAACTCAGACTTCAACATTTTCTTCGCCAGCTTCTTTATTAGTGTCTTCACTAGCCTTATCATCTCTACCATCTTTGTCATCACCTCCATCAGCTTCTTTATCAACGTTCTCCTCATTCTGATCAATTCTGGTTTCTTCCATGTTTGGATTATCGCCAGGAGTTATTTCATCACCAGCATCTCCCTCTTTATTAGGGACTTCTTATTCTTCTTCGACATCTTCTTGGGAAGCATTATCTTCATCACTTCCATAATCAAGATCACTATCAATAGCCCGAGGAATTTCATCTTCATCCACTTCCAAGGGTTTGAGTGATATAGGAGGAAGAGATTTGGATAAAAAAACCTCATTCAAAAGAATTTGAGCATTAAGATGAGCTTGGCGAAGGAAAGCTCTATCACGGTTTCTAATCTCCATATCTTTGAAGTAAGTAAGATAGTCATATTTTCTTTCTGCTTGATCGCGAGAACGGGCAAGATGAGCAGTAAGTAATCCATTTTCTTTGCGAAGCTTAGCAAGTTCAGTATCCAAGGAAGTAACAGAAGATTGAAGCTTTCTTTCAGATTCTGCGAAAATAAGAACAAAAAATCAATCAGGCGAACACTTCTCAAGGAAAATATTGCATAGAAGTTAAACAAAATAAAGATGTCAGAGGCAGTCAAAATGACTACCTTCCTTTTGAGATATTAGATTTTGAATTAGTGCCAAGCAAGTATTCTCCCAATGATTCATGGCATCATCAAATTTATCTCCAACTAAACCTTTCAAACGAGACTTTAATTTCTTTTCTTTAGAAATGAGAAAAGCGTTTTCTTTCGCAAGTAAAGAGTGAGATTCTTCTAATTTGGAATATTGTTCTTGAAGTTGATTGGCCTTTACACTTAGAGTTATTCTACCTTGAATAAGTGTATTTTTCTCAGCAATAGATGATTCAGTTACTTCTTTAAGTTCATTTTTCAGCGAGCGAAGAGATTGATCTTGATTATCACACACTTTTTGAAGAGCATTTAACTTCTGCGAAGGGTTTGCCACTAGAGTTAAAAGAGTACGCCTCTCTTGAGATAGAGTTTTGTTTTCATCTGATAAAGTTTCCATCTCTAAGTTAGCTTTAGTCAAAGAATATGAGAGGTGAGATATTTCGCTACTTAATGAGCTTTGCTCTAGAACTAATTGAGTATTCTCTTTGGTAAGATTATCTATTTGATCAAAAGAATATGTATGAAGATTATCTAATCGGTTATATTGATCCATCCAACTATCTCTATCAACGCGAATTTCTTCAGCAGCAGATTCAAATTGAAATCTCTCCATTGTTCGTTTCTGGTTTAAAGCTTAACAAGTGAAGAAAGACTTTAAGAATGAACAATATAAAAGAACATATTACTTTTCATTATTGGTTAAGAGAAAAAGTTGAGAATAAAGATAAGAAATTAATACCTTTCAGTTTATTATTCTTCTTGCGAAGAAAATCACATTCTGAAGAAGCAATCTGAAACTTTTGACTTTCAAGATGGAGACTCTCCTTTAAAGCTTCAACTTCTTTCTCTAAAGATGCTTGCGAAGCTGTTCTATCAGAACCAAGATATTTACCTAGAATTTCGCAGACACCAGATTTGACAGGGTCTGCAGATGACCTCGTACCATCAGCGAGAAGATCAAATAAGACCTTGAAGGCAAGATTCACTCCATTCGCAGTTTCTTTAGAAAAAGGGAGAGGCTCATATGGAGTAGGAGAAGTAGTAGTAGTGGTAGTAGTAGTAGTGATAACAGAAAATTGATGAGTAGGAGGAGGAGTAGTAGTAGTACTGATAACAGAAAGTTGATGATCATCACTTTTTGTTAAAGGGACGTCATTTGAAGGTGAAGTTTGAGGCAACTCAATGGTTGAAACTATGGAGGAATCAATTTGAGAAGTATTGATTGTAGGGGAAGAAGAAGTTTCATTTGCAGAAGGCTGGAGAATGGGAATTTCATCCATATAAGGATTAACTAAAGCATCAGAGCCTATTGCGATATTCTCGCAAACAGAAAGTAAAGGATCGGAGCCTATTTGCGAAGAAGAAGTTGGAAGATCGAATGGGGGAAAGGAAATAGAAAAGTCAGCAACTTTAGGTTTGCGAGACTTTTTGGTAGGTTTAGTGGCATTACCATCACCTTGCGAATAACAATTCAGATAAGAAACAGAGGCAACAATATTGTTATTTAAAAAGAACCATGTTTCTTATTACCTTGTCATTCGCAGGCTTCCTTTTCTTCACAAGAGCTTTAGGTTGCGACTTTTTAGGGGCATTAGGGTTTTGAACTGAAAACTTAGTATTGGAAATGGTTTTGCTGAAACAGAAACAATATGGGAATTACACAGAAAGTAAATAAGATGAATTCAGTAAAACAAAGTCAGTCTCAGCAAAATCAAAAGAAGAAAAAAGAAGAACTAACCTTGGTGACTCCATGGAAATAGAGGAGAACAGTAGCAGGAAGATGAATTTGGTAAAAAAGAAAGTTGAAGATGATGAAGATTTGCAGAGGATATGAAGATGTAGAAGATGAAGATGAAACAAAAGAAAGAAATTATATTTATTCCAGATCTCTCTTTAAATAGGCAAGAGAAGATGACCGGTTAATACTGAATGTGTCGGTGATTATGAGAATATTAAACACATGTAAACGGTTGTGCTTGAATAACGGAACCTTGTCGGTGGGAAAAGATAAAGGAGAAGATGAGCAGTTGCGGCATTTTGAAAACTAATTTCTCATGACATTCTCCCCTTCGCGGAGAAGACATGAGAAGAGGCAAGATGTAGGATCAGAATATCGCAAGAAGGACGCATTTGCGAAGAATGGTTAACAACACCTTGCGAGTGTCGCAGAATGGTTTAAAGAATGATGTAACAGATGACGATAGCAGAAACATGAGAAGTGCGTGACGATTCTGCGAAAATAGAACGTTTGCGAAGATTGGCATTATAACTCTTGCGAGAATATCGCAAGTTAGATCCTAAAATAAAGGACATATTAGCTGTCATCTATGTAATTTCCTTTATAAAGAGTTGAACAAGTGTAAGGAGGGGAGAGATCTTTTTCGAGTATTGTGCAAATCATTTAGGAGAGAGAAAGTCAAAAGAGCGGTTGTATTCTTGTTTTCTTCTATTACTCTTGTTTTCTTCCATTACTTGTAACTTTTCTGTGAATCAATTAATAAAAGTGTTGTTCTTAATCTTCAAAATATGTGTTGATGATTATGAATTCTTCTGAGGGGTGTAGTGTAGGATTTCCTGATACTACAACTAGGTAAGTTAACTAACATTTCCTTGTTTAGGCTTTTGGCTAGACTTGAATAACCAAAACCTCCACTTTGATAAGTCTAACTAAGATCAGAATTAACTTAGTTTAGCTTATCCGGAATCGAATTGGAATAAACAACTCGTCCCGTCAACATATTCATTCGTTAAGCCATAAATAATTCATACAAACCAATAAATCAACTTGCATAATTATTCACCTCAACCGGATACAATAGAAACAACATATATAAACTAAAGTTACACCATTGCACCAAAATTTTGTAAGCTTAAACAATTGATACTACTCAATAAAGTAAAATAATAATTGTTTTACTTAACTAGAAGCAATTGAATTAACATAGACATTAAAGCACCGAAATTGTACCAAATTTTATAAGCCTAAACTATTGATATCACACAACAAAGCAAGATAACAAAATTTTTACTTAACAGGAAACAATTGAATCACACACACATCCATACATTCATTGTAGGTACCGAATATCACAAGATATTGGGTTGCGAATATAGCAACGACTATAAGAGGAAAGTGTCTCAAAATAACACGATGATAGAAGAAACGCGGGAGAAGAATGGAAAGTTTGCGAGTATAAAATAAGCTTGCGATCATAAGTTACGATGCTTCGCAGGTTATTATAGTTGTAAAGATTTCACTATAAATAGTAGTTCAAATGTTAAATTCGAGAGGTTCTTTTAGTGAGTGTTAGAAAATATCTTAGGAAAGAGAATAGAGAAAGTGGTAACTATTCTAGTTCCATTTAGATACTTCTTTGTAATCAATTGAGAGCATTAATAAGAAAATTGTTATTCATCATCAAGAACTTCTTAAGTTTTACAAATTCTACTGAGGGTGTAGTTGTAGGTTAATCTGCAACTAAATAATTGGCGCTAGAAACAGGGACCTGAAGATCATCATAGCAGAAATTTGAAGGAATTGTGGGAATTTGAAGATCAAATGGAATCAACAGATGAAGATTGTAAAAGAAAAGAATGTAATATGATCACAAAGACAATGATTGATGAATTTCATAACAACATAAAGGGAAAAATACACAAACGATACTGTAGAGGAAGAAAGATCATGGAGGTGGAGAAAATAACAACTTTGAAAGAATGGGAAAAGCAGAAAATCACGTTTTCAATAGCGGAAATTCCAAATGAAGACTTGAACCACACTTCACCATTAGTAGTCACAATTCCGATCATGCGAGAAGAAAATAAAGCTACAAAATCTATAGAAAAATGGAAATTAAACCGAGTATTGATTGATACAGGGAGTTCTGTTGATATTATATTCTACCATGCACTTAAGGGGATGGGGATCAAGGATGAAGAAATTACGAATTCAGAATATCTTATCCATGGATTGGGGAAATCTACAACAAAATCCAAAGGGGAAATAATGATACGAATATCGCTGGGAGAAATTGAAACACACATAGTTTTATGCGTGGTAGATATGGAATCTCCATATGATATGCTGATAGGAAGACCATGGATTCATGCGATTAAAGCTTTTGTTTCGACATTAAATCAATTAATTAAGTTTCCTACACCAAGAGGAATACAAGAGATAAAAGGAGATCTTGATAGTGAAAAATTTTGTTATCAGACTGAAGTAAAACAGTGTGGAGGAAGAGCCAGAAAGAAACAGTTTCGCAAAAAACTTGCAAAAGAAGCAAAAAAGGAAGAGGAGTTCAGGGTGTATACAATAAGAGCAAAAGAAGGAAGAGGAATACCAAGCGAGATCCTAAAAAAAGAAGGAGAACCAATAAAAGTAATCAAAGAGCCAACACCTATGGGAGAGCAAAGTCCAAGTTATGTCGCACCAGAACCAACCAAAGAAATAAATATTGGAAGTAAAGAAGAGCCTTTAATCTTGCGAATCGGAACTAAGATGGACGAAGAAGAAGAAAAAAGAACTATTGATCTTTTACGAGAATACAAAGATATATTCGCAGGAGGTGTAGATGAAATACCAGGAATTGATCCATCAGTGGCGTGTCATAGATTAAACATAGATAAAAGTGTGAGACCATTCAAACAAAGAATAAGGAAAATCTCGCAAAATTATCATGCACAAATAGAAGAAGAATTACAAAAAATGCTGGATGCAGGAATCATAAGAGAATCTAAATACCCAGAATGGATTGCGAATATGGTCATTATCCCGAAGAAGAATAAAGGGATAAGAATTTGTATAGATTTCACTGATCTAAACAAAGCTTGTCCCAAAGACAGTTTTCCATTGCCAAACATACCACAAATGGTGGAATCAGCTGCAGGACATGATAGAGTCACTTCACTTGATGGATATAAAGGGTATAATCAAATATCACTCGCAGAAGAAAACCAAGAACATACTACCTTTTTTGCTCCAAGAGGTTTATATTGTTATGTGAAAATGCCATTTGGTCTGCGAAATGCGGGTGCCACATATCAGCGAATGGTTGAAAAGGTGTTCGCAAAGTGGATACATAAAACCTTAGAGGTGTATGTAGATGATATGTTGATAAAAAGTAAGGAAGCCAAGGATCATGTGCAAGACTTGAAGGAAATATTTGAACAAATGAGAAAGTTCAACATCAAATTGAATCCTGAAAAATGTATAATTGGAGTTGCGTCAGGAAAATTCTTGGGATACATAGTATCAAAGGAGGGAATAAAAGTCGATCCAGAAAAAGTACAAGCAGTTCGTGACATGCCAACACATGCAATAGTAAAAGAAGTGCAAAAACTGAATGGACTCTTAGCTTCACTTGGAAGGTTTATTTCGCGAATGTCAGATAAGTGCAAACATTTCTTCAGCATACTCAAGAAGGGAGCAAAATTCAAGTGGACTGATGAATGTGAAAAAGCTTTTCAAGGAATCAAGGAGTATCTCATGAATACATCCATATTACAGAAACCAGAGAAAGATGAAGAATTATTGGTATACCTCGCAACAACTCAATACGCCTTAAGTGCAGTTTTGCTGCGAAAGGACATAGCAGTAGAAAGGCCCATTTTCTACATCAGTAAAACTTTTAACACAACAGAGAGGAATTACTCTAAAATGGAGAAATTAATCTTAGCTTTGGTTTATGCGTCATTTAAATTGCGAATATACTTTCAAGCGCATGTGATAAAAGTGGTTACCAAAGTCCCAATTAAGTCAGTGATGAAGAACACAAAAAGATCAGGAAGAATAGAGAGGTGGAATGCACAAATAAACCATTACAAGATAAAGTACGAAGTATTATCATCGCAAAAATCACAAGTTGTCGCATATTTCTTGGTAGAGTTTCCTTTGGAAGAAGATGAGGCAGTAGAAGAAATGATGAATGTTGAAGAAGAATTTGGGAATCCAAAAGACTTGTTAACAGAACCAAATAGGTGGGAAATTTTAGTAGATGGATCATCCAACAGTAAGGGGAATGGAGTGGGAGTTGTGTTGATTTCACCAGAAGGAGAAAGAACAAACATTCTCATTCGGACTAGAATTTGCATCCACGAACAATGAAACAGAGTACAAAGCTGTAGTGCATGCATTGAAGATCGCAATAGAAAAGAAGCTCGAAAGTATAAGAATAACAAGTGATTCTCAGTTGGTAATTTGTCAAATTAAAGGGGAATATACCACGAATGAGTCTTCTTTGAAGAAATACAGGAAACTCGTTGATGAATTATCTGCGAAGATACCAAAGCTAAAATGGAGGCATATCACAAGGAAATACAATCGACTCGCAGATGCTTTTGCATTCATTCCAAGTATGATGACAAACCCCAATGCAAGAAATATCAAAATCCAGACAATTCAACATCCATCAGTAAATAAAGAGGAAGAAGAAATTGAAGAAGCAATTGTGATGGAAGTAGAAAGGGAACTACCAGATAACATCGCAGAAGATATCGCAGATTGGAGAAAGGAAATTCATGCATATCTCGCAACAGGAGAAATATCCAGGAACAGACTAGAAGCACATAAATTAAAGAGTCGTGCAACAAATTATGAACTACGAGAAGGAATTTTATACAGAAAATCTTTCAGTGGACCATCTCTAAGATGTTTAACTCGTGAAGAAGGAGAAAAAAAAAAAATTGAAGATGTTACATGGAGGAGAAGCTGGAAATCATAGTGGGGGGGAAGATCTCTGGCGTACAGAGCAAAAATACAAGGATATTACTGGCCTTATATGCACACAGACGCAAAATTATTGGTAAGACGATGCAAAGAATGCCAACGACATGGGAAAAGAACTCACGCACCAGGAGCAACATTAACCTCTTCAACAAGCTGCTGGCCTTTTGGGAAATGGGGGTTGGACATTGTTGGTCCATTCTTACCTGGATCTGGGCAGAGAAGATTTTTAATAGTCGCAACTGATTATTTCACGAAGCTCGCAGAAGTAAAAGCAGTATAACATATTCGTGATAAAGATGTTTTCACATTCATATTCGAGAATATCATTTGTAGATATGGAGTTCCAACACAATTAGTATCCGACAATGGGAAACAATTTGAAGGGAAGAATATAGAGATGTTACTCAGTGCTTTTAGGATAAAATGTGGGAAATCAACTCCATTATATCCACAAGCTAATGGACAGGCAGAGGCAACAAATAAAACAATCGCAGACATAATCAAAAAGAAATTAGAAGGACATCTCAAAGGGTGGTGCGAACAAGTACCTAGCGCAGTTTGGGCATACAATACAACTAAAAGAGAGGCAACTGGAATGTCTCCTTATTGCTTAACATACGGAGTAGAAGCTGTATTGCCAACAGAGGTTATAATTCCGACAACAAAGAAAGAAGCCTGGGAAAGAAATTTAAGTGCAGGAGTAATATTAAATGAATTGGATGATTTGGAAGAAAAAAAAGAAAAGGTGTTGCAACATATGAAAATTTATCAGGAAAGATTAGATCGAGAATATAACAAGAGAGTCATTGAACGTGAATATCAACCAGGTGATTTGGTCATGCGAGAAACACCTCCATATCATAAAGAAAATGGAGGAAAATTAGCACCAAAATGGGATGGACCATATGTCATCAAAGAGGTTGTGGGAAGCGGAGCTTATCGGCTAATGGATCCAGAAGGGAGAGACATGGGTTTAAGACTTGGTAGACCTTGGAATAGACTGTATTTGAAAAGGTATTATCCATAAAACTCATGATAAATTTTGCGAATATTGTTTGCTCGCACGAAATTTACCAAAGTTACGAATTTCAAAATTCTTCTTGCGATTAGCTTTCATTAAAGAAAGACGCAAACATTAATTTGAGAATAAAAGACCGCAATCTGTGATCAGCTTTCAAAAAAGAAAGAAAGCCGCAGAAATATTACACAGGCAAACCTTTGTGGCGTACATCCTAGTTCGCGAAGCAACATTTCGCAAGAGGTTAAATCCTAAAGTGCGTCATTTAAGGGGGTACCTATAAGCATGTCTCATGGAAACCGGAACACCACCAAGGAACCTGAGTACATGGAACATTACGGGGTACATAACCCAAAAGCGGGGTACCTATCCGGGTTAGACACCTTAGATTCTCAACCTAATCTTGTGATGTACCATGATTTAGGTTGGGCGACTAAGGCATACTGTCTTTCTCAAGAAGTGCATAAAATGATCAAGGCACCGAGGTACATGGTTTAGTCAAGAGTGCCGAGTGGGCTTGAAGCACATCTGCCATTCTTGACAAGTCTTGGCAAATGATGCACTTGGCCCAAAGATACCCCATAGGGTGCAACCTCGTAACTATAAGCCCTATAGGCAAAAAGGATAAGAGGTTGCGATCAAAATCTGGTTGTTTGCATAACCGGATGGGAAGAGCTAACCTTGTATGGTCGATGTACACTTCTTTGAAGGGGCAACCAAGGGGAAGATAAAGGGCAGCACCCTCCATTAGGGATATGATACGTGTTATGAGACGCAAATGTCATGAGGCTTTTGTTCGCAAGAACATAAAGGCTTGTCATATTTGTGCAACAATCCTATTTCTGCGAAGTTAAAAAAAAAAAAAAAAAATTTGCTCGCAGAATTACATACAATAAAGCTAAGATGAGATCAATGGGTTATTACATGAAAGTGTGATAACGTCCTGCGGTTTCATCGCAAGATGATAATGTCACGAGGTTTTATATTCGCAAGAATGTTCAGACTTGTCATATTATCGCAAGAACAAAAATATTATCACAAAAGAGGTGGCAAAATAAGACCTTTACTTAGGAAGGCATGATAAGACCACAACAACTAAGGAAATCAATTATATTGGAGATTCTTTATATTTCCAACAATGACATATATCAATTCGATCAAGAGTTCTTTATATATTCTCAATCAAGGACGGATATTTCATGTTACGAGGATTGGATATTTCTTATACTTCTTCAAAGATTGAATACTTTTTATACTTCTCATATTCCACAATTAAAGGTTAAATACTTCTTGTATTTCTTATACTTCCTATACTTCGCAATCAAGGAGTAAATATTTTTTGATACTTCGTATATTTTATATACTTCTTCAAGGATAGTACATAATACTTCTTCAAGGATGTTTTATAATTCATCAAGGAGGATTCATAATTCTTATACTTCAAGGGGAAGATTTCATATTTACTTCGCAAAAACTTGAAGCTTCGCAACTTAAACTGAGGCAGATATTTTAGATACTTAAAACAAGAATTGATTACCTAAAGAGAAATAATAAAGGGGAAAGGGAATACTAAGCTAGGTCTTCAAGGTATATTATTTCTCTTCATATAATCAAGTTATGCAAATAAGGAAAGCATTCAATTAAAGAAAGACCAAATCATTATCGCAAAATATAAAATATACTTCTTAAAGGAACATAAACGGTAGGCAAAATTGTTTGACAAAGGGAACCAACAGTAATCAAGGGAAAGAGTTCAAAAGAAGTTTATTATGCTCAATGTTCTTCATCAAAACTCTGCAATGGGTCTTTAAGATGAGCAGGGTCATTAGCAGTATTCAACTCTTACGAAATATCACCCTTTGCAAAACCTTCAACAGGAACATCTCCTTGAGGGATAGATTCTTTTTCATCATCAAGTCCTTCATCATCACTCTCGTAATCAAAATCACTATCAGGATCACGAGCAACCTCATCATCAGATATTTTTAGAGGTGTAATTCTCATGGGAGGCAAGGACCTTGATAAGAGAATGTTATTCGCAAAGACTTGAGCTTTCAGATGACTTTCACGAAGTATAGCCTTTTGATGGTTGGTATCTTCGATATCTTTGGCATAAGCAAGATAGTTGAATCTTCGAGTGGCACGATCACGAGAGTTGATTAAACGAGTAGAAAGCAAAGCGTTTTTCTTCGAAGCTCGAAGCAGAGGCTTCTAATCCAGCTTTAGCACTGCGGAGGTTGTTCTCAGATTCTGCGAGTGAAACAAAATTCAAAGAATCAATTTTGCGAGTATAACAAAATTGAAAGGTATACCAAAGGCAGTCAAATTTTAATGACTACCTTCTATTTGTGAAGTAAGAAATTGAGCTAAAGATAGACAATAATTCTTCATCTGATCCATCGCATTATCAAAACCATCACCAACTAATCCTTTAAGTCTAGATTGAAGCTTTTGATCTTTGGAAAGAAGAAAAGATTTATCTTTCGCAAGTTTGGCATTAAGACTTTCTAGTTGAGAGTAATATTCTTTAAGTTTATTCTTCTTAGTCCAAAAAATCTTAAGATCATATTCTTATTAAGAAGGGATTTCTTCTCTAAAACTAAAATGAACTTCTTTCAAACGATGACAAACGTAAACCAACTGAAGACCTTTTTAATTCCTCAAGTTCACCTTTTAACAAATAAAGGAGATTTTCTTGATCACAACATTTACTCTGAAGAATATTTAATTGTTGTGAAGAAACGTTCATTGTATTCAAGTACAAACATCGTTATTTTGATAAGGTTTCATTCTCTTCTAATAGATCATATTCTATCCTTAAAGAAATGTCTTTAGTTAAAGAGGAATTGATTTACTCAAGATATTTCATCATTCAAAAATTTATTTTGATCGTAAATTAATTGAGTATTCTCTTGGAAAAGGGCATCAAAATTATCAAGAGCACATGAATGAAGATTAGATAAGTGGGAGAATTGGTTCAAAAGACTTGCACGCTTGGCTTGAGATTCTTTTGCGTCTGATTCATGTTGAAGTAGCAACATTCTACATTTCTGGATAGATTCTATAAAGGGGAATGGGTTTAAATGAGTGTTTCAAGCATGTGAGGAATAGAAGTAAACAAAAACAAAGAAAATATAGAGATAATAGTAATACCTTTTAATGCATCATTCCTCTTGCGAAGGATCGCACAATCAAGAGAATCATTCTGAAGATGATAATTCGCTTTACGAAGATTCTCACATTCCGCTTTCAAAGATTCCTGAGATTGGAGAAGCAAGACAACTTCATTTTCCAAGGACTGACGTGAAATAAAAATATCAGGATTGATGAAATTATTGAGGACTTCGCAAAATTCAGATTGCGAACGAATGTTTGAAGACTTCGCATTACTACTTAAAACCTCAGATAACATTTGGAAAGTTGAATAAATTCCATCTCGATCTTCTTGAGAAAGAGGAGAAGAACTTGAAGGAATTAGAGCAAGTTGTAAATTGCTTGGAGCAACAGCTCTCAAGGGATTAGGGGTAAAATAGGTTTTTTGGGAGACGAAGTTGAGAAAGTATCTTGCGAAGGTTGATCTCGAAGAAGTGTTGATAAATTGACATTGGTGGGAGATTGGCGGGTAATGGAGTAGAGGCGGGGAGTTTGTGAAGAAGTATTTTCACGAGGGGAGAGGGAAATTCTTCATCAACCTCAGGAAGGAAGTCATCGATTGAAATTAATGGTGTGGGTTTAGTCACTCGAGATCTCTTATTGGGGTTTGATTTTTCACCAACCTACGAATCAAAAGGTAGATTAAAAACTGAGGCAACAATATATTGTTTAAAAAATAAAACAGAGTATTTTAACTACCTTTTGATTCTCGGATTTCCTTCTTCGAAGATTAGGACATGAGTTTTTGGTTGAAGGTTTCACCTGAGGAATAATTTTGCTGAAACAAATCAAAATCAAACAATAAATTAGACAGAAATCAAAGAGGTAAACAAGTGAAAGACGTGAGAGATAGAAGAAAATTACCTTGGAGAACTCATGATGAGACAAAACAAGAAGATAAAATGATAACCGAAAATGTAATAAGAAGATGAAGTTACAGAAGTGAAAAGAGAAAGTGAGAGAAAGATAAGGAAGGGAATAAAAGGAGTTTATATAAGGAAATAGTTAGAAAATAACGGTTACAAAAGACGTGTCCAAATAAAAAGAATAAGTAACGGTTATATTCTCACGATCATTACTTCTTCGCAGAAATGACATGAGAAAAGGCAAGATGTAGGTACCGAATATCACAAGATATTGGGTTGCGAATATAACAACGACTATAAGAGGAAAGTGTCACAAAATAACACGATGATAGAAGAAACGCGGGAGAAGAATGGAAAGTTTGCGAGTATAAAATAAGCTTGCGATCATAAGTTACGATGCTTCGCAGGTTATTATAGTTGTAAATATTTCACTATAAATAGTAGTTCAAATGTTAAATTCGAGAGGTTCTTTTAGTGAGTGTTAGAAAATATCTTAGGAAAGAGAATAGAGAAAGTGGTAACTATTCTAGTTCCATTTAGATACTTCTTTGTAATCAATTGAGAGCATTAATAAGAAAATTGTTATTCATCATCAAGAACTTCTTAAGTTTTACAAATTCTACTGAGGATGTAGTTGTAGGTTAATCTGCAACTACATTCATAATGGAATAAACACATCAATTGTACCAACAATTTCTTTTAAACAAAAGCAATATATATATATCAAATAAAAATAGGCTTTTCTTAAAACAAGAAAACAATTAACTAACAAGATTGTTACCTCAATTTCCCATCCAACTTCTACAAATATGATTCCATCGCTTTCTTCTTCCGGGAGAATTGATATCGAAATACCATCATGTTGTCATTATCATGCCAAAAACAAAAGAATAACAACAACCAACCTTTACTAGAGAAAGGTTGAAAATCGGTTTTAACAATTGCAAGCAAAAGTTAAAAACCATCGAAACACATATGCTTTTATGCTAAACCAAAATCGAGTCAACATATTGTGACTTTTTCACATATTGTTTCTACAGGAATCCCTCATGATCCTTTGATAAAGCCTACCAACTTTGGCTAGAACTTAATCCTGCTAAATCAAAAAGTCACCTAAACCATAAGGGTTCACAACATATTATGAGATCGAATATCAAGGTATAAAACCGAAATCAAACATCCCATAAACATACATAGCAAATAAATAAAGCATTAAAGTACCGTCTATGTAAATCAAAAACTATCACAAGAAAAATTATAAATCAAATAACTTTATTCATAATAGTTTTATTCAATAGACTCATACAATCAATGAAAGTAATCAAAAATTGATGTATATTCTTAAGCTTCATTTTGAAACCCTAATTTCAATCTTTTAGAGTTTCTTCCAAAGTTGAATCCTGATCAGAGGTCTTTGTAGGATTCCAATCATCTTCTATGATTACTAGTCTAGATTCTAGACTGACAACATTTCCACTGACTTCCTTAATTTCCTTTCGTAAATCCCTTTCCATGTTCCTTACTTCACATAAAATTAGATCCAACTTAAGCGAGAGATTCTTGAGAAGATTATCATTAAGAGATGAGATCTCTTCATTGGAAACATCTTGTTGAAGTTCTTTAGAAGAATTAGAATTGTTGTCATTAGACTCGAGACGAAGTTTCTTGTTCGGAAAAAAAATGGTCCAAAATTTTTCGGATTTTTGAGAGTTGCAATTGGAGGAAGACATTTTTGTCAAAATATTATGAAAAAGAAATAAGAGATTCTTTCTTCTTATATGTTTTAGAACTTCTTTAAAAATCTTGAGAATAATATTTCAATTAAATTATTAACCGAATTTTTTTTTTAAAATATTTTTACTAAAATATTTACACCTATATCCTTACCATAACAAGTAAGAGTCTATGACAACAAGTTTGATATTTACCTTTTGGTTGTTGAATTTTCTTCTTTTGAGGATTTCAACATTGATGTTTGATTCAAGATCTTGACCTCCAACATCCTGATTTCTCATGTAAGAAGGAACTCCTGATCTACAATTAGATCTTAAATTTTCGGTTTTATACAGTCTCTCCCTCTGTTTAATAGGACATTCCCTTTGATAATGCCCTTTTTGCTTGCATAGAAAGCAATCACTTGATTTCCCACTTTTCATGGATTTAGACTTCATGAATCTATTTTGCCTCATCCGCTTTTCACTTGATCTATACATGTTAGATGATGTTTTTTCAACACAATTGAGTCTATCTCTCAGCTTCTGATTTTCTTCTCTTAGCTTCCTTATCTCATCTTGACAACATTTGATATCATGGATGTGTTTCAAATAATACTTCAACCTTTTCGGAGTATTGAGTAGATTCGATTTTCTTCACTCGCTTATTGAATTTTTCTTTATCATTCTGAAAACTCTGATTGAGTTGAGAAAGTGATGATTTTATTTCAATGATATCAGATTCAAGAAGATGAGTTCTTTTATCCTTGCATGGAAATACTTTGAAAATCGATGGGTTAAACTCCTCTTCAGTATCTAGATTTGAAGCACTATCAGATTCATAGACTTCTGCAATGGTTGCAACAGATCCATCTCACCACTTTGATCATTCTCATTGGGGCAATAATCAAGTGTAGCTATGTAAGCTTTTATTTTCCATTATATATCTTTAGTAGGACAATCTGGAGAGATATGATCGAAACCTCTACATTTGTAGCACTGAGGAATATTATCACTATCATCCCAGGTGTCTTCACGTTTCCATGAAGAAGTATTTTTATTTTTAACACAGGTAATTCTGTTTTTCGATGTATCAACAGTTTTTTGAATTATTGAGTGAGGAAAGACAAGAATTGATTTATCTCAGCATCATCTTCATTGGTTTGATCTTCTTGTTCTTCGGAGATTTTCGATAATTGGGTTGAAACCCCTTTTATGAATTTGTAGCCTATATTGTATGTTTGATTAGACATGCTCTCTAGATACAAAAAAATTATTTTTCCTACTAGAGAGCTTCTAGAGAGAGAAGAAAGATCATTAGCTTCTACAATTACATGCTTCTTAGAATTGTATCTTGGAGGCAACGATCTGAGAATTTTGCACACTATATCTTTTTCAGAAATAGTCTTTCCTAGCGAGAAACAGGCTTTAGTTATCTCAGAGAGTTTAAGATGAAAATCTTCAAAAGTGTCGTTGTCATCCATTCGAAGGTTTTCCAAATCAGATGTAAGAGTTTGAATTCTAGCTTCCTTTTCTGATGGGTTTCCTTCGAACACGATTTGAAGATTATCCCAAGATTTTTTCGAAGTTTGACATGTTGATACATGATGTTGTAAATCACGGCTCATAGCATGTATTATAGCATTCAAACCATCTGAATTCTGCTTAGCTAGTGCCTTTTCTTCGTTCGAAAAATCTACTAGGCGTTTAAGCTCAGTATCCGAATTTTCAATCTTTGGAAGAATATAACCATCGATGACTAATAGCCAAGTATTAAAGTCTCGTGATTGAAGAAAAGATCGCATAACAGATTTCCACCATAGATAGTTTGTTCTGTCAAATCTTGGCGGTACGTTAATTGAAGTCGATTCATGAGAACTCGAGTTCATTCTTATAGGATGGATCACACCAAACACAGATTGTTAGATCTTTTCGTGTTTGCCTGCTCTGATACCAATTGAAAATGCGAGGGTACCCTAAATATAGCTCAAGCTATAACTTTTCCTTCCTATAAGTCCTTTCCCCAAAAGTGATTGTCTATAGACTGAGTCGAGACAATACAACAAAACGGTTCACACTTTGTGTGATCGTCTATGGATATGAGATCAAGACAATACAACTACAAAGTGTGTTTACTTGATACAAAGGTTCAGACTTAACCAAACTCAATAGGATTCACATATCAAGTAAATAGGAATAACGTTTGTGCAATTTTATTTAATTATAATAAAACAATTATAATGCGGAAATATAAAAGTAAATGACACAGCAAGATTTTGTTAATGAGGAAACCGCAAATGCAGAAAAACCTCGGGACCTAGTCCAGAATTGAATACTCTCAGGATTAAGCCTCTATACAAAATAAGATAACTTCTTATAATTGATACCAAGCAACTAAACCTATAGTTCACCTAGTTCCGTCTGTATTCCCACGCCTCCAACTTGTAAACAAGTCATGTACTTTGACCAATTACTTTGGTTCGTATTCCAAATAGTAAATGAACAACAAATCTGTTTGGTATCAACTCTCTTCAACCAAGTGATATGAGTTGCGCAAAGGTTCCCTTGTTTATCTTAACATAAAATCCTTTGCCAGGTTCCAAGATCTATCTTATGCAACCACCCAAAGGTAATCATTAAGATTAAGCCAACAACACTCTTCAACCAAGTGATATGTGTTGATGCCGATCTTCCTCAATTAATCAATTCAATCTACCACAAGGATAAACCGATTATTAATTGGATCCTATTTTTCCCAAATAAGTATTGTGCACACCAAAGATTGTAAAAGCCAAGTTAGAAATCTCAATATATTCTTTGTCTTCAAATCTTCTTATATCTTCAATAAACACCTGCACACAATCTCTTGTGATCAATCACACACAGAACGGAGTCTGTTAATAATGGATTATCACAAGATTGTCTTTAGATCTAACAGCAGTCTAAAGATCCCTATCGAAAACTTAAACTAGTTTGAGTGAATCTTATATCAGAAGAGAAGATTCTCAAGCATAAACAAACTAGGTGCAATTAAAGTCGAACCACCGTTAGTCAATCAAATCAATACGAAAACTAAAGATAAACCGAAATATCTCGTTTCCCACCAACGGGTCGCGCTAGAGATTCTCAATCCCAAAGAAGACTTTAAATTAAGGGGTCGTAAGAGATTTCACCTAATTAGATTACTCTCCTCTCCGATAGGCGGCTTCACCAGTAACAAAGAGTAAGTCTAATCAAGTTCCAATCAATCACAACTCATGGGTTTACGGTTCTACCAAAACAAGTTTCGGTTCTACCTCCATGTGAGTACTGTGCATATTTACACTAGCTTAACAAAGATGCGACTGACTAGGTACTAGGATCGGTTCCCCACATATATTTGGTATCTAACTTGTATGCACTACACATGTCCATAGGATCGGTTCCCCCTTCCCAGAAACATGTTGCACGTGTTCATAGGATCGGTTCTCCTCTCTTCCATAAACCTTGGTGCACCTCATACAAGGATCGGTTCCCCTTGTGATGCACTGCACCTCTTACTAGGATCGGTTCCCCTCTTCCCAGTAATAAATTCAGACACACACAACCCGATCATACCTCAGGTGATTACTTAAGATCGGTTTCACTAATAAAAGTCATACCAATTCATAAGTCAGGCCTTATGTGAATAGTTCTACCAAGAACACAAACAAGTCGTGAGCGGTTATACTAATCACACATATTGGTCGTTCATAAGATATGCAATGAAGAACAGCCCCAATAATGCCTGGCGATTTCCTTTTCGGTTCACAACACATATCATGAACTTACTTCCTTTAAACACATGTAAACATTGTTCCCTAGGATGAAATACTCACCTCATACCCATACATAATCACAATAGTATTCATACGATTACGTCAATGACTTATATACAAAGTTTAATGGTTAAGCAAGAAACTTCATATTGTTTTCCTTAGTACTATGTCTATCTAGAGTGTTCATGCTTCGCAGTTTTATGTTTTCAATATGCACGACTTAAAAGATACGTTAGGGAATGAAATAGTTCAAGTCAAATATCACTAACCTCAAGTGGAAGGATGATGTTGTCATTGTAGCTACGCACTTCTTCAAGTCTTCGCAATACTTGTAATGTCTCACCCTAATACTTTCAAGCTAACCTATACGAAGTTGACTCTAGTACATTTAAATCAAACGACTCTTAAATGAGTTTTGCTTCACTAAAATATGACAACTAAACTTGACATACCAACGCTTGGTGGGTTCAACCGAGCAATGCTCTAACATGTATCTTTTGTGGAAGGTTCGGGCATATTATGAAACTTTGTCCAGAACTATCCAAGGAATGCGAGAAAATTTTTTTCTTTCTCCAGAGACCTTCATGGAAAAGATGCAGGATTCAAAACTTGATCGTTTCACTGAAGAAATCAATGCAAACTACAAACCCAAAGTCCAATACCAGCACCAAAACCCTAGATCCAAACCAGAAAGTTACCCAGAAAAAGAAAATCTGCATCACATCTCTTCTCCTACTTTCCCGGTTGAGATTCAGAATACAACTATCATGAGTCATAATTCAGTTAGCAAAAAAACCTATAACCTTCAACTCCCTTGACTCAACAACTGGAGAATATCAATCCAAATTCTTTAGTCTCGGTAATTTCTCCCACCAACAAGGAAAGTACGTGCATACAAAATACCAACCTTTTAAGAGAGAATATAATCATGCATGAGAATACTTCAAAGTCAAACCCAAAGGAGAACATAGATAACCATGAGTCCATCCTGGAAAATCCACCTGGCATCCAAATATCCAACCATCAAAAAATAACCACTCATATCCATAAACAAAACCCAAAACAACATCACCCCATCATACCCATACCTGGTGACTTAGCCAAAATCCCAAATACCAAACCCACAAGCCTCAAAACCCACCCTAAAACCATCTCATCAAAAAATAAACAAACCAATACAAAGCACCCCGTAGTTGAGTTGGAAACCACCATCCCAGTCCTTCCCCCACCACAACCACCCAACTTTCTTCACCACCTATTACCCAATATATCACAACTACCCCTAATCCCAACATATGGTGGATGATCAAGCTAAAGTGATGAAACAATGGAAAAGGCTTGCTAGAAGAAATCAAGATTCTTCCACTCCAATATCCTTGGAGAAAATTGATAGTAAAAAAATGATAAACCTATAGATTGTGATCTACCAATGAAAAACACTGCGCTTCAAACAAAGAGGCTGTGGAGACTTTCCTAGAAAAGTCGTGTAGGATCAGAATATCGCCACAACAATATTCTTGCGAAGTTTACAAACAACATTTCTGCGAGTTTCTCAACAACATTATGCGAGCGTCGCAGAGTAACTTAAAGAATGATTCAAAGAATGACGTAACAGATGACGGTAGCAGAAAAACGAGAAGAGCATGATGATCCTGCGAAGGTTACAACATCTGCGAGAATTAGTATTATAACTGTTGCGAGAACATCGCGAATCAGATCCGAAATTAAAGGATAACTTAGCTGTCATCCACTATGTACTTACCCTATATAAGGGGAACCAATAGATTCAGGAAAGGAGAGATCAATTTTAGAGTGTTGAGAAAGTCTTGAGGAGAGAGAAAGTTCTTGTGAGCGGTTGTATTCTTGATTTCTTCCATTTCTTGTAACATTTCTGAGAATTAATCAATAAAAGTGTTGTTCTTAATCTTCAAATATGTGTTGATCATGATGAATTCTTGTATGGGGTGTAGTATAGGAATTCCTGCAATACATAATGGCGCTAGAAACAGGGATTGAAGATTGAAGATTGAAAATCATAGAAAAAGCAAGATAAAAGATCAGTATTCAAGTTAAAAAGATGATTGAACAAGTTGGTGAAATAGTTGAAGGAAAAATGATTAAAGCTAAGGAGAATCGCAGAACGTTGGAGTGTAATACGATAAGAAAAACAATGATCAACTAATTCCATGAAGATATCAAAGGAAGGATTCATAAACGAGATTTTGAAGGGAAGAAAATTATGACGGTGGAGAAGGTTTCACCTCTGAAGGATTGGGAAAAGCAGAAAATCACATTCACAGCAGCATAAATATCAAGAAAATATTTGGATCATTCATCACCTTTGGCGATCACGGTATCCATTATACAAATGAACAAGGAAAAATCAACAAAATTTGCGGAAGAATGGGATGTGAATAGAACTTTGGTGGATGTAGGAAGTTCTGTAGACATAATATTTTATCATGCATTTAAGAAAATGGGATACAAGGATGAAGAAATGTCTTGTTCAACATATCATATTCATGGCTTTGGAAAATCCATAACAAAACCTAAAGGCGAGATAGTGGTGCGAATTCCGCTAGGAGAGATTGAAACACAAGTAACGTTATGTGTGGTAGATATGGAGTCACCATATAACATGTTATTGGGAAGACCATGGATACACGCAATCAAGGTTGTAGCATCAATATTGCATCAATGCATCAAATTTCCTATGCCTAGTGGAATTGGAGAAATTAGAGGAGATACTGATCTTGCGAAACTATGTTATCAAATTGAGGTGAAGAATTATGAAGGACGTGCAAAGGTGTGAAAAACTCGCAGAAGAATGACGAAAGAGACAAAGAAAGAAGAAGAATTTAAAGTTTATATGATAAGAGCAAAAGAAGGAAAAGGAATACCCAAAAAAATCTCGCAAGAAGGAGAAAAACCTGCGAGAGCTATGAAAACACCAACACCAATGGGAGAACCTGAGGCCAGTTACACCGCAGCCGAACCAACAAAGGAAGTAAATATTGGGAGCGAAGAAGAACCTAAGATGCCGAAAATTGGAACTAAAATAGAAGCAGATGAAGAAGAGCGAACCGTAAATCTCTTGCGAGAATATAAGGATATCTTCTCGTGGAGCATGGATGAGATGCCAGGAATCGATCCATCAGTAGCATGTCATAAACTAGAAATCAACAAAGATGTAAGACCATTTAAGCAAATGATAAGAAAAATTGCAACAACATACCATTCCCAAATAGAAGAAGAATTACAGAAAATGCTTGATGCAGGAATTATAATGAAAGAAAAATACCCAGAGTGGATTGCAAATATGGTGGTGGTTCCAAAGAAAAACAAGGGGATAAGAATTTGCATAGACTTTACTGACCTAAACAAAGCGTGTCCTAAAGATAGTTTCCAGTACCAGATATTCCACAAATGGTTGAATCAGCAGCGGGAAATGCTAGAATATCTTCATTAGATGGGTATAAAGGGTATAATCAAATTCCTCTCGCTGAAGAAGATCAAGAACACACCGCATTCTTTGCTCCAAGAGGGTTATATTGTTATACAAAGATGCCCTTTGTCTTGCGAAATGCTGGTGCAACATATCAAAGAATGGTGGAGAAGGTGTTTGCGAGGTGGATCCACAAAACATTAGAAGTGTATGTAGATGATATGTTAATCAAAAGTAAAGAAGCTAAGAACCACGTGCAAGACTTGAAGGATATTTTCGATCAAATGCGACACTTTAACATCAAGGTGAATCCCGAAAAGTGCATTTTTGGAGTGACTTCAGGAAAAAAATTAGGATATATTGTATCAAAGGAATGAATACAGGTTGATCCAGAAAAATTACAAGCAATTCGCGACATGCCAACGCCAGCGACAGTAAAAGATGTGCAAAAGTTGAATGGGCTCTTGGCTTCACTAGGAAGATTCATCTCGCGATCATCAGACAAATGCAAGCATTTCTTCGATATACTAAAGAAGAGAACAAAATTCAAGTGGACAGATGAATGTGAAAAGGCCTTTCAAGGAATTAAAGAATATTTAATGAACATATCTATCTTACAGAAAGCGGAGCCAGGAGAATAATTATTGATCTATCTTGCGACAACTTCATATGCATTAAGTGAAGTGTTACTGCGAGTAGATGCAGGGATAGAAAATCCAATTTATTACATCAGCAAAACATTTAATTCTGCAGAGAGAAATTATTCAAAGATTGAGAAGTTAATTCTGGCATTGGTTCATGCAACCTTTAAACTTCGCATCTATTTTCAAGAACATAAAGTAAAAGTATTAACAAAGGTGCCAATTGAGTCAGTAATGAAGAATTCGAAAAGATCATGCAGAGTTAAGAGATGGAATGCATAAGTAGGACACTTTGATATCAAGTACGACATTTTATCTTTGCCAAAATCACAAGTTATAGCAGATTTATTAGCTAAATTTCCTTTAGAAGATGATGAAGCTGTGGAAGAGATGATGGATATAGAAGAAGAACATGGAGACCCAAGAGATATGTTAACAGAACCCAACAGATGGGAAATATTATTGGATGGATCATCAAACGGAGAAGGTAATGGAGTTGGAGTTGTCTTTATCTCGCCAGAAGGTGAAAAAATAGCTTTTTCATTTAGATTGGAGTTCGCATCCACTAATAATGAGACAGAGTATGAAGCTGTGATACATGCTCTAAAATTCGCAATAGTAATGAAGTTGGAGAATGCTAGAATTACCAGTGACTCGCAGTTGGTTATTCGCCAAATCAAAGGAGAATACACAACAAATGAACCATCCTTAAATAAATATAAGAAACTTGTTGAAGAGCTGTCCGCAAAAATCCCAAAAATAAAATGGAGACATATCTCAAGAAAAGATAACAGACTCGCAGATACCCTTGCCTTCATATCCAACATGATGACAAATCCAGCTACGAGATGCATAAAAATTCAGACACTTCTAGCACCTTCAATCAACAAAGAAGAAGAAAAAGAAGCAGATGTAATGATAATAGAAAGTGGCGAAGAAGAACCAAGAAGCAATATTGCAGATTGGAGAGAAGAACTTCATGCATACTTGGCGAGAGGAGAAACACCAAGAAATAGATTTGAAGCACACAAATTAAAAAGTCGTGCAACAAATTATGAATTAAGAGATGGAGTATTATATCGCAAATCTTTCAATGGGCCATCACTTAGATGCTTGACAAGGGAAGAAGGAGAAAAATTGTTAAAAATGTTGCATAGTGGGGATGATGGTAATCACAGCGGAGGGAGATCTTTGGCATACAGAACAAAAATGCAAGGCTATTACTGGTCATATATGCATGAAGATGCGAAACAACTATCAAGGCGTTGCGAAGATTACCAGTGACACGGAAAGAAGATACATGCACCAGGGGCACCATTATCGTCTCCAACAAGTGTATGGCCTTTTGGAAAATGGTGCTTAAATATTTTGGGGCCATTTGTACCAGGATCGGGGCAAAAGAGATACTTAATTGTTGCAACAGATTACTTCAAAAAATGGGTAGAAGTAAAAGCAGTACAACATATCCGCGACAAAGACATATTTACATTCATATTTGAAAATATTATTTGCAGATTTGGAATCCCAACACAGTTGGTGTCTGATAATGGAAAGCAGTTTGAAGGGCATAACATAGAACTGCTACTCAATGCATTTAAGATAAAATATGGAAAATCTACTACTTTATACCCACAATCTAATGGTCAGGCTGAGGCAACCAATAAGACAATCACATACATCTTAAAAAAGAAGTTAGAAGGGTACCATAGGGCATTGTGTGAACAAATCCATAATGCAATCTGGGCTTACAATACAACTAGAAGAGAAGCAATGGGGATGTCACTTTTTTGCCTAACATATGGTGTTGAAGCAGTACTACCAACAAAGGTTACCATTCCTACAACAAAAAGAGAGGCTTGGGAGAAGAATCTTAGTGCTGGCATGATTCTAAATAAGCTTGATGAATTAGAAGAGAATAGAGAAAATGATTTACAACATATGGAAAATTATCAGCGAAGATTAGCTTGCGAGTATAACAAAAGTGTCAAAAAACGTGAATTCCAACCAGGTGATTTAGTGCTGCGATAAACACCAGGTTATCAGCGAGAAAATGGTGGTAAATTGGCGAGAAAATGGGATGGACCTTATATCATTAAGGAGATAGTTAGAACATGGGCATATAAACTGATGGATCCAGAGGGTAGAGATGTTGGTCAAAGACTTGATAGACCATGGAACAGACTGTATCTATAAAGATATTATCAGTAACAAATTCTGAGAAAAGCTAGATGATGATATAATACATGGTGAAACAAAAAAAAATGAATAAAAGAAATTTTTATCATAGTTGCGATATTATTCGCGAGAATATAAGAAATGGCGATATTCGCAAGAGATATATAAGAATGGGACGAACCTTTATGGCGTACACCCTAGTTCGCGTATAAAATTTCGCAAGAGGCAAATGTAAGACCCAAAGTACGTCATATAAGGGGGTATCTCTTTGCATGGCTCAGGGATAAGGTTATACCACTGCTGGAACCTGAGTCATGGAGATTTGGGTCCCATGAAAGCCTATCCAGGAGAGGTACCTTGGATTTCCAACTATATATATAAGGTTATACCTTGGTTGGACGACCGAGGGTCTCTCCAAAGGAGTGCAGAGTATGACCAAGGCGCCTAGGTACACGGTTGAGCCAAGGGTGCCCGGGGCGTACGAAACTACCCTAACCATTCTTGGCAAGTCTTGGCTATGATGCACTCAGCCCAAAGAAAACCCCACTTAGGGTGCAGTCTCGTAACTATAAGCCATATAGGCATAATGGATAAGAGGCTGCGAAAACAACTGGTTGTTGATAATACCGTATGGGAGGAGCTAGTCTTGTATGGCCGATGTACACCTCCTTGAAGGGGAAACTAGGGGGAAGATAAGGGCGGCACCTCCATTAGGGAGCTGTTAAGTGTCTTAAGAATATAAATATACATAGGCAAAAAGCCATGAGAAAAAGATAAGATGAGATCAATGGGTTTTTACATGAAAATGTAAAGACTTCCTGCGATTTCATCGCAAGACGGCAATGTCATGGGGCTTTGTTTTCTCAAGGAAACTTAGGCCTATCATATTGTCGCAGAGCAGATTGATAAATCACGGATAAGGCAAGATCAATGGGTTTTTACATGCAAGTGTAAAGACGTCCTGCGATTTTGTCGCCAAAACATACAATTGGCTAAATAAGACCTTTAACTAGGAAGGAATAATAAGACCAACAGAATAATCATAAACATTAACTATTTTGTTTAAATGCAGATAACTTTGTTCATCGCCAGAAAGATACTGAGAGAAAAGTATGGGAATTAATAAAAACAGAACATCATTATCTTTCTCGCGAGAACATTATTATCTTTCTCGCAAGCACAACTGAATTCAAGAAATAGTGTAAAGTACATCATTCGCAAGAAAAAGAAGAAATAACTCAAGAAAATAAAGATAGAATTCATCATTCAGTGTTAACTTCGCCAGCTCCATTGTATTTACCAGAGTTATCGTCTTTTCCAGCTACATTGTCTTCGCCAGTATTCCCCTTGTTCTGGTTAATTCTATCTTCTTCTTCGCCAGACTTGTCACCAGCAATTGTTTCATTATCGGTAGTAGCTTTTTCTGGAGGAATTTCTTCTTTATCCACCTGGTCTTCTTCAGAATGGTTTTATTCGCTACTTTCACAATCAAAATCACTGTCAGCAGGACGAGGAACTTCATCATCACCTACTTATATAGGTTTGATTAACACAGGAGGAAGAGAATGGGACAACAAGATATCATTCACTAGAACTTGTGCAGAAAGATGAGCTTTTCTAAGAGAAGCTTTATCACGATTTCTAATCTCCATATCTTGAGAATATTCGAGGTAGTCATATTTCCTTTCTGCTAGATCGCGAGAATAAGTAATATGAGAAGTAAGAGAACCATTCTCTTTGCGAACCTTAGCCAGATCAGCACTCATAGCAGAAATAGTAGCATGAAGCTTTTCCTCATATTCTGCGAACAATAAAAATTATTCTGTTAAAGATTTCGCAAGAAATGCAATAAAATAAAAATATTCAAGGCCGTCAAAAAGACTACCTTTCTTTTGCGAAATAAGGTTTCGAATTAGTGCCAAACAAGTATTTTCCCATTGACTCATAGCATCATCAAATTTATCTCCCACTAAACCTTTTAGGAGAGATTTTAAATTATTTTCTTTGGAGAGGAGAAAAGCATTTTCCTTCGCAAGAGCAAAGTTGGATTCTTCTAATTTGGAGTACTCTTCTTTGAGTTGGCTTACCTTTATACTTAAAGATATTCTACCTTGGATAAGTGTATTTTTCTCAGTAATAGGTGATTCAGTTACTTCTTTAAGTTCATCTTTTAGCGAATGAAGGGATTGTTCTTGGTTATCATACATTCTTTGAAGAGTATTTAATTGCTGCGAGTATATCGCCACCTTATTTGAAAGATCCCGCATCTCTTGAGATAAAATATTGTTTTCATCTGATAAAGTTTCTATCGCTAAGTTATCCTTGGTTAACAAATAAGAGATGCGAGTTAGTTCGCTACTCAATAGATCTTGTTTCTCTGCTAATTGTGTATTCTCTTTGGTAAGATTCTCCATTTGATCAAGGGAATATGTGTAAAGATTATCTAATCGGTTATATTGGTCCATCCAAGAATCTCCATCAACGTGAATCTCTTCAGCAACTGATTCAGCTTTGAATATCCCCATTAACCGATTCTGATTTAAGGCTTAATATGCGAACAAAGGATTTTAATAAAAGGGAGTATGAAAAGAAGAAAAATAATTAATGAAGGAAAATCAAAGACAGAGATAGAAAAAGTTATACCTTTTAGTTCATCATTTTTCTTGCGAAGATTCTCGCAGTTCAGTGAAGAATTGTTGAGTTTATGATGAAGAGTGTTACATTCCAAAGTCTTGGCTTGGAGAGCACCCTTTAAAGATTCAACTTCACTTTTTAGAGATGCTTGCGAAATCGTTCTATCATAACCAAAATATTTACTTAAAGTTTCGCAGATA
Organism: Papaver bracteatum; assembly: GCA_023529315.1. Taxonomy (NCBI): domain Eukaryota; kingdom Viridiplantae; phylum Streptophyta; class Magnoliopsida; order Ranunculales; family Papaveraceae; genus Papaver; species Papaver bracteatum. The sequence continues at coordinate 528,766 of JAJJWX010004158.1, forward strand.
CTATGCTTAACAGGATCAATAGAAGACTTCTTAGCATCATCTAAAATGTCAGACAAAACTTTAAAAGCGATATCTACTCCTACTAAAGTTTCTTTAGAAGAAGGGAAAGATGCAGATAGTGAAGTAGTAACAATAGAAAGTTGGAGATTTGAATCATTCGCGGCTAATACATCATCTGAAGATGAAGTATCAGGAAAAGTAACAAATGGGACTGAAGTAGAGTTAACTTGAGAGTTAACTACGGCATAAGGGGAAGAAACTTCATCCACAGTAATCTCTAGAATGTCATTTATAAAAGGATCAGTTGAGGCAAGAATATTTCTGGCGATATTCTCGCAGACATAAGTTACAGGTTCAGTTTGCGAAGGTGTAGGAATAGAACTGGCAGGAATTAATTGGGGAATAGGAATAGCGAAATCAACAACTTTAATTCGGCGAGATTTCTTGCGAGGAGAATTAGTGTTCTCATCACCCTGCGAATAACAATCTAGATAAGAAACAGAGGAAACAATATTGTTATTAAGAAAACAAATGTTTCTTACTACCTTATGATTCGCAGGCTTCCTCTTCTTTTCAGCGGGTTGTTGCTCTAAATTTCTGGAAGGATTAGGGTTTTGGACTATAATTCTGGTGTTAGGGGTGGTTCCGCTGAAACGAAGACACGGTATGGGAATTACATAAAATCAAATAAAAACAGATCAAATAAATTTTGATGAACACAATCTAAGTAAATAAGATTGAATTTAGCAGCATTAGAAGAACAGATACCTTGATGACTCCATGAAAGCAGTAGAAGATAAATATTTGGAAGAAAAAAGTTGCAGACGAAAAAAAAAGAACAAACAAGCGAAAAGATGAGGAAGACAGAGAAGTAGAAGAACAAGATTATTTATGTACCAGATTCTACCTTTTATAGACAAAAGAAGGTGACCTGTTAAGGAAAGACGTGCCAGTAAAAAGAAGGATATTTGACACGTGTAGGCGGTTATACTAAATTTACGGAGCTTTGTCAAGAAGAGAATATAGAAAGATAGGAATCTACGACATTCTGAAGAGTTGGAGATTCTCATAATCCTCTCCACTTCGCGGAGAAGACATGAGAAGAGGCAAGATATAGGATCAGAATATCGCCACTGCAATATTCTTGTGAAGTTTACAAACAACATTTCTGCGAGTTTCTCAACAACATTCTGCGAGCATCGCAGAGTAACTTAAAGAATGATTCAAAGAATGACGTAACAGATGACGGTAGCAGAAAAACGAGAAGATCATGACGATCCTGCGAAGATTACAACATCTGCGAGAATTATTATTATAACTGTTGCGAGAACATCGCGAATCAGATCCGAAATTAAAGGATAACTTAGCTGTCATCCACTATGTACTTACCCTATATAAGGGGAACCAATAGATTCAGGAAAGGAGAGATCAATTTTAGAGTGTTGAGAAAGTCTTGAGGAGAGAGAAAGTTCTTGTGAGCGGTTGTATTCTTGATTTCTTCCATTTCTTGTAACATTTCTGAGAATTAATCAATAAATGTGTTGTTCTTAATCTTCAAAAATGTGTTGATCATGATGAATTCTCGTATGGGGTGTAGTGTAGGAATTCCTGCAACTACAAGTCGCAAGGGAGATGCTAATACAATCTTGGAACTGTCGTGGATTAGGGAATGATACGACAGTTATAACTTTAAAATCATTCACGCGTAGCTGCAACCCTTCTATTCTTTTTCTATCTAAAACAAGATTAAATGATAGCAATAGTAGAAGGATGTGCATCTCTTTGGATTACAAGAATTATATTTTTGTGGCGGCTAATGGTAGAAGTAGTGGTCTGGCACTTCTTTGGAAAGACAATGTAAACATGTTGATTAATTCTCAATCATAGAATTTAATTCATTGCACAGTGGAAGCTCATCTTAGCATACCAAGTTGGGATTTGCTTTGCATCTATGTCCCTCCTGCACATCCTCAAAGAAATGGCTCCTGGAGAAGTGTTAGTAATTCTATCACTACTATCAATGCACCTTGGTGCATAATTAGAGACCTGAATATTCTGATGCACACATATGAAAAACATGGAGGTTCTTCAAGCACAAATATCAGCTGCAGTGAATTTAGAACTCTGATCAGGGAAAGAGATATATTAGATTTGGGTTATGCTTGTCCAGCTTTCACCTGGTCAAATAATGCTTCCCAATCACCACCAATCTTTGAGAGATTAGATAGAGCATTGTGCAATACAGTTGTTTATGGTGGATTTTCGACAAAGGCTAAAATCATAAAATCATGGTATTGCATGTTTCTTACCCGACTTCAGAATTGTATGTGAAACTCATTTTTTATGATCCATGAACTATTTCATGACCTCTTATTGATCGAATATCCTCTCAGAGCTACGATGGATATGTTTCTCGAAAAGCCTCTTAGGTGAGCTTTCGATGCTCTACATATTTCAACATCTATTTATCTAATTACTCCATTCCATGACTGGTCCTCAGCTAGATTTATGGATCCGTAACAGATAGTTATTTCATTACTCTGTTTCATGGCTGATTCTTAGCTGAAATCCATGAATTAATTGTAAATATTCACTGATCGGGCATCTGGGCCGAGTAAGCCCCGAGAAAATGGTGTGAGTGTACTTAGCACGAACGAGCACCTGAGCACTCAAAAAATATGGACGAACGAATAAACCTGTGCAAAATAGGGAAGAAAAATAATATTAATAACATAATAAAAGAGGCGCCCTATGGGACTGGGCCCACCGGTCGGTCGGTCATGCCGATGTGGCCGACCCCACGCCTCTCTCATTATTTTACCATTATTTTATTATTTTTCCTAATCTCATGAAAACTCCTTCATTTGAGCAAACTCCCTCGTTTGAGAAAAACTCTCAGTTTCTCCATATTTCCTTTAGACGATGAAAAAATAGTAAAAAAATAGGGAAAGGTGTCACGAGACTTGGATACCTAACCAGCCGGCCATGCGCTAGCCGTGACCGGTCCCACACCTTATAATTCCTTATTTTCTAATTATTATTATTTCCTTCATCTCATGAAACTCCTCTATTTGAGCAAAAACCCTGGTTTTTCCATATTTTCTCAAATATTGCTTAAACGAAGAGCCAAAAAGTCAAATGGTCACATGACCGACTAGGCTCTTCACGGAAAATATTAAAATATTATTATTTTTATATTTTTATAATATTGGTCGCACGAGCAAAGTTATACTTGTTCATTCGAGCAAAATCGAGAGAGTTTCAGCCAAGAATAAACTCTTCTGAAAATCCAAAATATTGCTCAAACGCGCACCATAAAATACCAAAATTCTCAGGACTGAGACATGGATACCATGGTGACACGGGCATGCCACCTTGACCGACCAAGGTAGGCCCTTAGGCTTGCAAGGAGCCGGTCCTACATACTTTAACAATTTTGACCTAATTACTCTTCTACATTTCATATTGGGTTCAAACTCTTTCCAACCAACTTGGAACTTGCTCAAATCGACCATCAGTTGGTCCCACGACCACCAAGGGCCGGTTTCATATCCCTTGGTCGGTCCCTCATCTCTCCATAATTATTTTTTATTACCTATCGCTCAACGAGCACTATTTTAATAAATGATTAAACCAGTATTTAATCATCCTTTCATCAACTGGTCAACAAAGGACTTTGGTGCATGCTCACTCGAGAACCTGGGCGCTATATGGTCGGCCATCATCCCATGTAACTGTTCCTTCCTTCACTCAGTGATTAATTTTCAGTAAATTATCAATTGATCAGCAATCGATCAAAATTAGGGTTTTGAACCGAATGCTCTTCAAATCATAATTCTGAGCAAGTTTAAGCACTAATAATTTTATGTTGATCTAGTAATCAACATCTTGATTAATTATATAATATTCAGTCCATATACCAATATTTTATTTGGTCATGTGATGTGAATCAATAATGTTGTAGAAAGTGGTAGTAAGGTTGTCGTTCACTCGGACTATGTTGAGATTGATTTTTAGATTTAAATTATAAAACTAGCAAGTATCTACAAAATAATAAAAATGTTTCGAGAGGTGCTAGGACTAGGATTCCACCAAATATTCAAATTCATACGATTCACCTATTTATTCTAAACTATTTTAGCTCATTCAATAAGAATTTTGACTCTATTTCTTTGCCTAAGGTAGATTCTTAAAATATTAATTGTAAATATTAAGCATGTCATATCAAAAGGATTAATCCTAAGCATAAACCATCAAACGAAATGACAATTAATTAAGAATTTTTTTTTTCTAATTTTGATTTAATGCAAATAGCCATATAAAGAATTAAATGAATTTACCACATGATGACTTTTGGTTTCCTCCATCGACCCAGAGAAAGGTTTAGCTCCACATAGTGAAAAACACACTCAAAATATATTTGTATAGCTCAAAAGGTGTTTACAAAGAAGAAAAGGGAGGAAAATAATATAAACCAGAAGTTTGCAACGCTTAATGGTGGTTACAAATCACTGTTACAACTGTTGCGAAGAACTATTGTTATGTGGTGTCGCAGAAAAACTATCGTTTAAGGGATGAATAGGTGAAAGTCAAGAACGGCAGTTCTGATCGGTTTATTGTTCTTCAGCTTCTCCTTCTCTGCAGCAGCAGAGAAATCTGCTCTGCAACTTCTTATTCTTCTCTGTAGCCTCACCCCCCTCTCGATAACGCTTCTCTATGCACCCAGTAACCTATTTATACTCGACAGGGTTCAAAAATATCCAAGAAGTCTTCATTAATCGCCCTTAATTCTTTTCCTCTCTCGCTGCCATTATGAGAATGTTTTCTTTCCTTTTAATAGATATGCACGAGAATAATTTCATTTCGAAGCTCCTTCACGCATCTGCATGGAGTTGACTCTCTCCAAACAAGCTTATTTCACGACCAGAAGAACTCAAGATCATGCATGGTTGCTACGTCCACGTAACCTCCACAAGAAAACCCGAGAGAATATATCTCCACCATGTTTTCATGAAACTTAGTTCAGAACTTTCTACTTTCCTCCTACGCGGCTACTTTGCTTTTTCCTGGACTCTTCCCAAAGATAGAATCAAATCAACAGCAGATATTCTTCACACGTAACTTAATCAGACCGAGATATTCTGCCTTCAAACAAATCCCGTAACTCTCTCCCTGTATAGAAACTACATGACTATAAATCTTTTCTTTTTTCGATTTTAAGACAACTACCATCCCTGTTTAGGTAAGAAAGCTCACTACAAACCAATTTCCGTGAAAAAGTCGCCTCAAAACTCTATTAATTCTTCACCAGAAAACTTCGCCCGTAGCTGCTCAGTTTCCTGCCAAAAGCAAATTCAAAGGAAGAAGAAAGGGTGTGGTGCCCTGATCCAAAACACGGGTGCCTTTTACAGCTGGGTGCCCTGAGGTGCCCCTTAACCAGCATGAGGGTGCCTTTAGTATTTTTCTCCAGGGGTCCAAATTGCACTTTTCGAGCAAATTTTTCCACACATGTGTATTTCTCCAAAAATACCTACAAACACACAAAACACTAAAATAAGTACGAAATCGTGTACTAACAATACGAAACATTGAATACAAATTAGACACATAAATGCGTCTATCAAATACCCCCAAACTTATTATTTGCTAGTCCCGAGCAAATCTAATATAGAAAATAAAATGACTACACTTAGCACGTGCAACAAGCCGTTAAACCGCTAGGTGGCCCGTTTACTAGAGGTGTACCCACAAAACCTTTACTCCAGACCCTAGCTATCTACACAGAACCTTGGAAGGCACTAAAGAATCTCCTTGGTTGGCATACTTATTGACTACAGGAGGAAGTACCCTGATGCGAAATTCCAATTGTTGTACACGAGTTTGCACTCAAGCATACTAAAATTCATATAAAGTGACAGAGCTCTACTCAGATAGTTTCAGGACATCATAAACTGGAGTCAACCAATCACATGGATAGATTAAGAAGATGGATGTAGAGAAAGACGTGGATGATCTTGACTAAGGTGAACCTATCCTAATGGACTGAGATACTAGTCTGGACTAATATTAACACACTGGCATATACAAGGGAATCAGTGGATGATAATCCTAACTCTAGGTTAACTCAGCTGGCATATACAAGGGTACCAGTGGTCGACTTTATTGTATTTATTCTGGTTGGTCTAGTGGTCTGGTCTCAACTTTTTTTTTTTTTTTTAAATCTCAGTCACTCTATATCACCCTAGCAATGGTATAAATAAAAATAAAAGAAGTGACAGGATTCTTTCGATGTTTCCATCACGAGGATATGGCGAAACTACCATGTTTTCTTTTTCTAACACCTGAGCTCTGTGCTTTTATGAATAGACTCTTCTAGATGTTTCCATCTAATCAGATTGTTTCCTCAACTCCTACACCCAAAATGTTCCCATCCACATAGATTGGTTAGTGCCAACCTTAATAAGCATAAATTTCTAAACTCTGGAGTTTATTTATTAATACTGCAACTAAAAAGTTTCTCCCATACCCCCAAACTTAAATCTAACATTGTCCTCAATGTTCTAAAGATAGAACTAAAAGCATGAACAATGAGAAACTGTTACCACTTGAAGTAAAATAGTTAAGGAAAGATATTACCGTGTTGCAAGATCATGGGTTACCTCCCAAGAAGTGCTAAGTTTAAAGTCTTCAGCCATACATCAGAAGGAATTAGTCACCTCATAGAATCATAAAGTAATAGCCGGAATAACTGCGGATCACCAAAACCAAATAGGGCTATCACAAGTAAAAAGAATCTACAACATCCCAAGAAAATTAGCAAATAAAGCACACCCTTGTCTAGTTTCATGCTTAAAACAACTACAAATAGTTGTGGTTTAGGTTCAGGTTCTATAACTGGGTCTAGATAACAAATTTTCATGGGTTGAAATTCCTCAAAAGTTAGATCCGAATGTTCAGGTCCTAGAGTCTGGAAAAACTCGAATAACAACTTAGAAGCACAAAACATTAATCTGAATAACTGGGGATCCTCTAAGTCAATCATATTTGACTCACATAGCTGACCACAATGAAAGATGTGGTATTCCTTAAGCAAATGTGTCGACCCTATTCTCCTAAAATAATTAGGTTTAGTCTGAAAACTTAATAACCGACACATTAGAAAGTCATAAGTTCCCACAATTGGATGAAAAGTTTTTGGTGGGAAAAAAAAGTCAATTTTGGTATCATAGCCTGGGTTAACCACATCAACCAGAAGATGGGTTTCTAACAACTGAACTTCTTCCTGGACATTATTAGGTTCAGGAGAGCAAGCATGAAGGTAATTTGGCACAATGGTTGAGGCACATATATCAAATCCCAAGTGAGGGATATTTGTAAGAGCTAAAGGTAAGGCACAAGGAGAATGATGATCACCCCCAAACTTAGAATTTTGGGTGTCTCTAAATAGACTAGCTACAATTTCCCTAATTTCTAGATCATTAGAATCCTGAAAATGGTCAATTGCTTCTTGTAGGTTATACTCAGGTGATGTATCCTTGCTCATATTTAAAAGATCTACGAGTTCGTCTTCTTTTTCTAAGTCTAATGTTTCTAAATCGCTAGACTCTAAAACAATATTATCAGAATAAACTCGTTCCTCAAAACTATAATCGGCTTCGTAAACAGGAAATACCATATCGTCTAAAACAATATCTCTAGTCAAATCCTCGTTCTTTTGAATTGGTGAATAATTGTTAAAATTATTAGGATCTAAACCAGAAGTAACCCTATTATTATAAAGCTCAATTGGAGTGGTAAATCCCTGATCAATATGCCTATTTATTTCAAATTCTTCATCAACACTATCCTCATCATAATCATTATTATAATAACATGAAAATGGTTGAACCTCATCTAAACAAGTAGTGTTACCAATTCTAACCTCGTCATCCTTATTATAAAAAATTTCCTCATTTTCACGGGTGATATTGGAGAGAATGTATTGGCAATCAAGAGTAATTCGAGCAATTCTTTCTTCCGTCTCTAACTCTAACCTACGTGTTGACTCAACAAACTCATGTGTTGACTCAGTTAACTTACATGTTGACTCAGCTAACTTCTTGAGGTTATCTTCTAAAGAAGTTTCACTCATCGTTATAGTTCTTTCGTCCATAACTAAGTCATCTATGTCCGCTAACTTATGTGTCGACTCAAGTAACTTACGTGTTGACTCAAGTATCTTACGTGCTTCATCTAGAGAGGGGAATTATAGGAATTTTGCTCGTATGACCGGTGGGCATGTGGATAGTAATTGGTCTCACCATGGTATGGGCCATAACCTTCAAAAGATTGGTGTTCCCAACCACTATTCACACTATGGTCAAAGTAATGTCCATTTTGAAAATTAGTCGTATATTCGTTGTATTGGCTATTGTAATACCAGTTTGACATCCTAACTGCAAGGGAATTTTACACAAACACAAACAAGGCTGACTCGACCACAACAAACCTACTGATTTCTAGCAAACAAAAATCATGATGGCTCCACTTAGATTGTTTCTAGACCAGCTTCGTTACAATTTCAGCAGACCCCTCTGAAATCAATCCGAGTTTAAGTAAGTTGAATAGAGGCGAGGGAAGCTGCGTGGAGCTTTGATACCCAAGGCCTCATCGCATTACAAGGCGGCGCAGTCATGCATTCAACTCACAAAAACCATCATGAACTTCGAAGTATGCTTAAAAGAGTAACCAATATTTTTCGAATGACTTTCCTATTAAGCTCGTTACCCTATCGGTCTCATTCTAGTCAAAATTTTAAGCTTAGGTTAGCATTTGGTATCGTTTCCTAAGGAGGGCAAGAAGAGAACGGTAATGAAATCCGAACCCTTATCTTGTATGGACAGTCCTTTCCCTTTACTAGGAAATTAAAGCAGCCGTATTCAAGACCTCAACATATATGCATACAAAATCATCCAGTAAACCCGCTGACAGGGGATTCGCGGGTGTTTAGAATTCTTACCTCCCATTCCAGATGGGGGATGAACCGTTGAAGTTGACTCGGGCCACGACTCCTATGTCATGTACGAACCCGAGGGGCCGAGACGATATCGTAATCGTCGTCCTTCCCTGTGCAGTTTATATTTAAATAACCCTTCCTTAGGGTTTAAAAAAAATGTCCAAAAAGTGTCCAAAAAGAAAAAGAAAAATTACAATAGTGAAACCCTATTTACAGTTTCCAAAAAGAAAAAGAAATAAAGTCCAAATAAAATAAATTTGTACAAAATCTTTTTCACTCATTGGACTCCTCTTTTCTTTTCTTTCCTTCTTTGGCGATGCTTTCCTTTTATTGCACTTTTTATTTCCTTGTAGCTTCGCTCCAAATCTGGAAAGAATCAAAAAAAAAAAAATACCAAAGGCGTAAAAGAGAACAAAAATAATAAAAATAAACCAAAAACAAATCTATACACAAGGCCGCGTCGGCGGCGCCAAAAATTGATGTGAATCGATAATGTTGTAGAAAATGGTAGTAAGGTTGTCGTTCACTCGGACTATGTTGAGATTGATTTTTAGATTTAAATTATAAAACTAGCAAGTATCTACAAAATAATAAAAATGTTTCGAGAGGTGCTAGGACTAGGATTCCACCAAATATTCAAATTCATGCGATTCACCTATTTATTCTAAACCATTTTAGCTCATTCAATAATAATTTTGACTCTATTTCTTTGCCTAAGGTAGATTCTTAAAATATTAATTGTAAATCTTAAGCATGGCATATCAAAAGGATTAATCCTAAGCATAAACCATCAAACGAAATGACAATTAATTAAGATTTTTTTTTTCTAATTTTGATTTAATGCAAATAGCCATATAAATAATTAAATGAATTTACCACATGACGAATTTTGGTTTCCTCCGTCGTCCCAGAGAAAGGTTTAGCTCCACATAGTGAAAAGCACACTCAAAATATATTTTTATATCTCAAAAGGTGTTTACAAAGAAGAAAATGGAGGAAAATAATATAAACCAGAAGCTTGCAATGCTTAATGGCGGTTACAAATCACTGTTACAACTGTTGCGAAGAACTATTGTTATGTGGTGTCGCAGAAGAACTATCGTTTAAGGGATGAATATGTGACAGTCAAGAACGACAGTTCTGATCGGTTTATTGCTCTTCAGCTTCTCCTTCTCTGCAGCAGAAGATAAATCTTCTCTGCAACTTCTTATTCTTCTCTGTAGCCTCACCCCCCTCCCCCTCGATAACGCTTCTCTATGCACCCAGCAACCTATTTATACTTGACAGGGTTCAAAAATCTCCAAGAAGTCTTCATTAATCGCCCTTAATTATTTTGTTCTCTCGCTTCCATTATGAGAATATTTTCTTTCCTTTTAACAGAGATGCACGGGAATGATTTCCTTTCGTAGCTCCTTCACGCGTCTGCATGGAGTTGTCTCTCTCCAAACAAACTTATTTCACGGCCAGAAGAACTCAAGATCATGCATGGTTGCTACGTCCACGTAACCTCCACAAGAAAACCCGAGAGAATATATATCCACCTTGTTTTCACGAAACTTAGTTCAGAACTTTCTACTTTCCTCCTACGCGGCTACTTTGCTTTTTCCTGGACTCTTCCCAAAGATAGAATCAAATCAACAGCAAATATTCTTCACACATAACTTAATCAGACCGAGATATTCTGCCTTCAAACAAATCCCGTAACTCTCTACCTGTATAGAAACTACATGACTATAAATCTTTCCTTTTTTCGATTTTAAGACAACTACCATCCCTGTTTAGGTAAGAAAGCTCATTACAAACCAATTTTCGTGAAAAAGTCGCCTCAAAACTCTATTAATTATTCACCAGAAAACTTCGCCCGTAGCTGCTCAGTTTCCTGCCAAAAGCAAATTCAAAGGAATAAGAAAGGGTGTGGTGCCCTGATCCAAAACACGTGTGCCTTTTACAGTTGGGCGCCCTGAGGTGCCCCTTAACCAGCATGAGGGTGCCTTTAGTATTTTTCTCCGGGGGTCCAAATAACACTTTTCGAGTAACTTTTTCCCCACAAGTGTATTTCTCCAAAAATACCTACAAACACACAAAACACCAAAATAAGTACGAAATCGTGTACTAACAATACGAAACATTGAGGACAAATTAGACACATAAATGCATCTATCATCATGCTACCAATAATTGTTCAAACGAGCAATATTTGGTCAGACTATCAATATTGGTTCAACTATTAATATTCAGTAATCCATCAAATGAGCAATATTTGCTCAGGCGAGATTAGTAATATTATTCCATTATTAACGTCTGATACTTCATTAATCGAGCAATATTAGCTCAAGCGAGCAATATTCGCTCAGACGAGTAATATTTTCTCAGGTTATCAAAATTCATCATATTGTTCCAATTATACATATGCCACATCAGACGTGTTCAATCCATGTATCATAAAGCATTCGTCAATCATGATCGACTCAACAATATTTAGACCCATCGTCTGATCAAGTCAATAACTGACTAATTAAATACACGTCTGCCTTGCAGACTCCGAAATCATGAGACATCAATCATGTCACATGGGGGGATATTAATTAGGGTTTTGGTCTGGCGGGCTACGACATGTGTGTTCATCCACGATGAGAAATGTGAGTAAGTCGTGCAAGCAGTTGAGGGAGTTAACAAAGTAGTGGGTGGACAATCTACCAAGTCTCTGCACGATCTGGAACTGGTTCAACCATGATTTCCACTTTCCTACTCTTTCACTCGAGCAATATAAATAAGTTTATGAATCCATAATTGAGGATAACATATAACGTCTATCGTCTAACCAAGAATCATTGTGTGAGCAACAATCTCTCTCAATTGAGCAGAATTCAAATTTATTTGAACCCAGTAGTTCATTTACAGAAACCTACAACACATTCACAATCCTTGATCATCATTGATCTCACACACTTCTCAGCTTCCCTCCTACAGATCGACCATCTTCCCTCATTGTGACCGAATTGACTCTAGAACGACCATTAACTTGGTTTAGGACGGAGTTATACAGATTTATCTCTCGAACTCAAAGCATTCACGTGCAGTACATCTGTTTGAGGTTAAGCAATTTGCTCGGTTGAGGAGTCCCCGTCCGCACGGTCGTCTCTTCACTTTCCTTAAAAATGAGTAAATAGTTTTTCCCCATCAACAGATTGCTGACCACAGTGGGAGATTAATCTCTCAGTTGTAATCTCAATTCATCAAAAAAAAATTGATCTTAGGTCAGGATCAGTTACAAATCCTAATCCAAATGGTGCTAGCACTAGCAACAATGGTGGTACTCCATAAACTACTCTCGCTTCCAACAATGGTACTGGTGGTACCACTCCTCCTCAAACGAACATTGGAAACAATCCTCTCTTCAGCTGGTTTACCGAAGAAATCATGGAAAATTCACCTTCCATAGCTGATCTTATGAAGGTTCAGGAAGTTCTCGCTAAAAATCAGACTGAAATGGCCGCAACACAGAAGGAGTTATGTACTTATCTCCAAAAATCTCAAAGACAAAATGTCAGGGAAAACTCAGGAAGGGACAGATAAAGGAAAATCCAAAGAAACATCCCCGGATGCTAATCCTGAAATCTCTCCAATTCACGTGGTGTATGATAAAGTCTGCAAAGTTGTAGATAACCCACCAGTGAAAGAGTCTACAGGTTCATCACTCGTGAAGACCTAGAACGCTTCCTGGAGGATCGAGGTAAAGACAAGACATCATATTTCCATCATCACCAAACTTTGTATCTCGCTGCTACACAGATAATTCCTCTCCCAAAAGGCTACACTTCTCCAACGTTTACACTTTACAATGGAACAGGGAATGCTCGAGAGCATTTTCTCGATTCCTGAAGGCATTAGGCGAGTATGAACACAATCATATTATCCATCTGAAAGAATTCTCAAAATCACTGACAGGCAGAGCATACACCTGGTACAACAACATCGCACCAGGAAGCTTCACCAGTTAGGGAGAAATGGTTAATTCTTTCTATCGGAAATATTTCTTCGTCTCTGAGCAAGTTACTCTTTGATCTGGAAAGGATATTCCAGAAGAACAACAAATATCTGAATGACTATGTGAAAAGTTTCGGAGTTCAAGCTTTGGAATGCCATGATCCGAATGTCAATGAACAACAACTGGTGGAATTGTGTATCAAGGGAATGATTCCGGTCTACAGGGCTTTATCGGAGAATATGCGATTCCATACTTTCTCAAAGCTTCATGAAGCAGCTAAGCGATCAACAACAACCGCGCCTTCTTTATTAGAAAGAGCAAAGTCTACAAAGATTGGGGAACCTTGTGGAACTCGTGGCAGATGACGCCAAGTCAACGAACAATACAATCTCCAACATTACACAGACGTTGTTGTTAAAGGAAGCAAAAGGAAAGCCAATGCACCACAACACAAGCATGATTATCCAATATCTCAAGCTCCTCCAAAAACGCAAAAAAAAAAGGATAACCAATTGAAAAAGCGGGGGTACAACAATCACACCCAATATTTCTTTTAGCAACCTGTATGGACAAACTCCAATATAATTCCAAGAGAATTAACTAGACAGTCAAACTCAATTAATGAAAATATATCCAAGAGTCCGTATCCCTATTTCACAATGTAATCAGCAAATCAAATAGATAGAAATTTGTGAGCCTGAATATTACCAAAGACCAATGTTCAAGTGTAAATCAATATAATCAACAACCAAAGGTTGGATTCTCTAATTAATTGAACTGTACACAACATGTGATATTTCTATTATATAACAAAATATAATGTGGAAAATAAATAACACAGACACCAGAAATTTTGTTAACGAGGAAATCGCAAATACAGAAAAATCCCGGGACCTAGTCTAAATTTGAACACCATACTGTATTAAGCCGCTACAGACACTAGCCTACTCCAAGTTAACTTCGGACTGGAATGTAGTTGAGCCCTAACCAATCTCATACTGATCAAGGTACAGTTACGCTCCTTACATCTCTGAATTTCAGCAGGACTCTACGCACTTGATTCCCTTAGATGATCTCACCCACAACTAGGAGTTGCTCCGACCCAAAGTCGAAGACTTTATAAACCAATCTGTCTCACAGATAAAAGTCTATTATATAGATAAATATGTCTCCTACAGATAAACCTATGAGTTTTGTTCCGTGTTTTGATAAATCAAGGTGAACAAGAACCAATTGATATACCGGACTTATATTCCAGAAGAACAGTCTAAAAATATCAATCACCTCACAATAATGGTAGCGAAACAAGATATTATAAAATCACAAACGATGAGATGGAGATGTTTGTGATTAATTTTTATCTTGCCTATCAGAGAATAAATATCGAGCCAATATTAAATAATATAGTACTAAATCATAATAGAAGATGCAAGATCATATCACACAACTATAGAGAAAATAGTTGGGTCTAGATTCACAATCCCAATGGAGTCTTTAAGTCGTTAAACTACAGGGTTTCGTTAAAAACCTAAGGTTAAAAGAGAGTCGACTCTAGTCGCAACTACTATCATACAAGCGGTATGGGGATTAGGCTTCCCAGTTGCTAGAGTTATCCTTTATATAGTCTTCAATCAGGGTTTGCAATCAATGCTACATTGGTAACAAAGCATTCAATATTCACCGTTAAATGAAAACCTGATTTGACTCAAGCTAATATCTTTCAACCGTTAAATCGAACTTAGTTTGTTACACACAAATGATATGTACCTTCATTTAGGTTTGAGTAAATGTACCTAAACGTGTACACATTGTTGGATAAACAATATTCAACCGAAGTTAGCCATATGAACACTTTCATATCAACCTTATTCATCTAAACCATAATTAGTTCAAATGACTCAAATGAAACTAGTTCTAGAGTTGTTCAATTATTTATATTATCATAGAAGTGTACAAGATACAATTGAAGCAAAATATATTTTGATTCACACGAATCAAGTAATGAACATTATAGCCACGGTTTGCAAAAGATTTCATTCCTTATTATATAAATGTATTAGTTCATCAACAAATCGATTTTAGAACATCATCTACTTAGGTATGCGTACCTAAGTATCCGGACCAAGTTTGGGTTTCGCCAGTATGCACACTAGTATGCATACCAATGCTACTTCCAAACTCAGCAGAAATTCTCGGACATGAACCTTACGCCAGTACGCGTGCTGGTTTGCAAACCAGGTTACCAGACTTTCTCAAAAACAGGTACGCATCAGGTATGCATACCATGGTTCCAAGACATGGATTACATATGTGCAAGTACACACACTATATATGCTTAAATCGAATTGTTCTAAACTCTCATTTCAATTATTGAAATATTCTAAGAAGACAAGAATGGATGTCTCACACAAACTATTAGCTTCAAAGCAATTTTCAAGTGATCAAATGATCAATACGAAACATTTCGAGTCTCCATTAAATGACTGTCTCACACAAATCATGTAAGATGTTACCATGCGATTTTCACATGATCATATTTTGAATTTCGTCTAGAATATAAGATGAACTTGGTTAAAGCAAAAGCTTACCAACACATATTTCGATAAATATGTAAGAGAGTTAAACTCAGCTCGAAATATCCAATGTGTATAAAAGAAGTCTATATAGCTATACGACTTTTATCTCAAATAGGAGATAGAGTAGATAGACTTGAAAAAACGGGGTACAACAACCACACCCAATATTTCGTTTGGCAATCTGAATAGACAAACTCCAATATACTTTCAAGAGAATCAACTAGACAGTCAGACTCAATCTAGATAAAAATATATCAAAGAGTTGTATATCTCTATCTCTTAAATCAATACGCAATCAGCAAATAGGAATTTGCGAGCCCGATTGAATATAAGAGAAATAACTTGAACGGTACCAAAGACCAATGTTCAAGGATCAATCAATTTCAATCAACAACAAAAGGTTGGATTTACCAATTGATCGATTCAATGCACAAACTGTGATATTTCAATTATATAACAAAATATAATGCGGAAAAGAAATAACACAAACACCAAAATTTTGTTAACGGGGAAAACCGTAAATGCATAAAAACCTCAGGACCTAGTCCATCTTTGAATACCATACTGTATTAAACTGCTATAGACACTAGCCTACTACCAATTAACTTCGGACTGGAATATAGTTGATCCCTAATGAATCTCACACTGATCAAGGTACAACTGCGCTCCTTACGTCTCCGAACCCCAGCAGGATTCTACGCATTTGATTCCCTTAGTTTATCTCACCCACAACCAAGAGTTGCTACGACCCAAAGTTGAAGACTTGATAAACAAATCTGTCTCACACAGAAAAGTCTATAGGAATAGATAAATCTGTCTCCCATGGAAATACCTACGAGTTTTGTTTCGTATTCTGATAAATTAAGGTGCACATGAACCAATTGATAAACCGGACTCATACTTCCGAAGAATAGCCTAGTATTATCAATCACCTCACAATAATCTTAATCGTATGGTAGCGAAACAAGATATTTTGGAATCATAAACGATGAGACGAAGATGTTTATGACTACTTTAAATCCTACATGTCGGAGATAAATCTCAAGCAAATCTTAGCTAAGATAATACTCAATCATGATAGTAAAAGTAAGATCAGAACACACAACTACAGAGAAAACAGTTGGGTCTAGCTTTACAATCCCAAAGAAGTCTTTAAGTTGTTAACCTACGGGGATTCGTGAAAAACCTAAGGTTAAAGGAGAATCTACTCTAGTCGCAAATAATATCACACATGAGGTGTGGGGATTAGGTTTCCTAGTTTCTAGAGTTCTCCTTTATATAGTTTTAAAATCAGGGTTCGCAATCTAAGTTACCTTGGTAACAAAGAATTCAATATTCACCGTTAAATGAAAACTTGATTAGATACAAGCGAATATCTTTCAACTGTTAGATAGAACTTAGCTTGTTATACACAAATAAAATGTACCCTCATTTAGGTTTATGTAACAGTACCTAAACATGTACACCATGTTGGCTCAACAGTAGTTAACCGAGGTTAGCTATATGAACACTCTCATATCAACCTTATTCATCTTAACCATAACTAGTTCAATTGCTATATTCTCATAGAAGTATACAAGAACACAATTGAAGCAAAATTGGTTTGATTCACTCGAATCAATTCATGAACGTTATAGCCACGGTTCGCAAAGAATGCATTCCTCATGTCACAACCTATTTTAGAACTTTAACCACTCAACTATGCAAACGGGTACGCATACTTGAATAGCCGGACCAAGTTTGGTTTTCGCTAGTATACGAACAGGTATGCATACCTCCAAACCCAGCAGAAATTTTCGGTGACAAACCTACGCCAATATGCGTATGGGTACGCGCACTTAGGTACCCGGACTTCTCATACCAACAGGTACGCATATGGGTATGCATAATATGGTTCCTGGACATGGATCACACATATGAAAGAGTGCACAACATGTTTATAATCCAATATTAGTTAAGTGTTCTAAACTCTAAATAAATCATTGAAACATTCTTAGAGGATGCCAATAGCCATTTTCACACACTATTAACATCAAAGAAATTTTCAATTTATTGAAATAATCGTAACGAAACATTCCAAGTCTACATTAAATGATTGTATCATACAAACCATGTAAGATGTTACTCGGCGATTTTCACATGATCATCTTTTGACTTTTGTCAAGAATATAAGATGAAATTGGTTGAAGTGAAAGCATACCAACACATATTTCAAGAAATATGCAAGCAAGTTAAACCTAGCTCGAAATATCAAATGTGCATAATTGAAAACTATAGTAATACGACTTTTATATTCATATAGGAGATAGAGTAGAAATAGACTTTCCAAGTGATAGATGAGTTTTAGTCTCCACATACCTTTTGTTGATGAAGTTCCATAATCTCGCCTTAGTAGTACTTCGACTTTAATTGATGAACGTCGTGAAGTCTAATGCTCAACTACACAATCTATCCTAGTCTGAGACATTACTATAAGTATACTATAAATCAAGACTTATAGTTTTGATCACTAACATTGAAAAACAAGCTTGAGAAAGTACGCTTGCGAGTTTGACCGAGAAGTGCTCTAACAATCTCCCCTTATGTCAATTTTAGTGACAAAACTATCAATACATATGGATTACAAAATAAATAAACTTTGTAGCTTCTCATCCAAATGCTTGATCTCCTAGGTTTTATAACATTACTCGAAATATTTGTCACTTCCAAGTACTCTAATGATTCCAAATGTGTTCAACTAAGCATCATCGTTGTTGAAGATCCGTAGATATAACAATGAGAAAACAATTGCTCTCAATCATTGTTATACAGTGTCATAGTATCATTATACAACATCAAACTCCAATTGTATCACAACTTTGACAACAATACCATGGTGATATGTATCACTCCCCCTTTGTTAATACTCCATCTCAATATGAAAACCACTATCCCTTACATAATGATCCGTAAACTATATGTATTTGTAGTGTGAAACTACACATTAATTCTCCCCCTTTTTGTCAATATAAATTGTCAAAGGTACGAAAACTAGTGGGACCCCCATGAAATTTTCATAAAGATACTTCTTGACCAAAAGAGAACAGCATGCCAACTTGTTTAGTTGCCATCAAATAGCCGAAACTAAATGCATCCATGAAGGAGTTTATAAAGATACAAGATAAATCCTACAATATTCCACAGCCGCACTCCCCACAAATATTTGGCAATTAAGCAAAAGTTCAATTAAGAACTCTCCCCCATAAAATGTCATTCCCGAAAGAACAACAAGAGCGACCTTACTTTTAAAAGAAACGAAGGGTTTCTTTGGACATCAACAAATCACATGGAACATGAATTTGTATCCAAAAATCTCAATTAAATTAACCACAAGGAAAATGATCAATTTAGTTGGCCATGCTCAACATAAGAGAACTTACAGAGCAACACAGTACATACACAAAAATGTGGATCAGGGAAAGACCAATAGTACGAAATAATCAAAGATTCATTCTATTTTTCATCACTATTTCCGCAATGACATATAATAGACTTAATCTTTGAAAACAAAAGTTCATCCTTTATTCCATCAATATTTGCATAATGACATAAAAGGCTTAACTTTTGTAGTCAAAAGTTCATTCTATCTTTATCAATACTTTTATATCGACATATAATAGAGTTAACTTTTGAATAAATATGGGACAATCAAGGTTCACGGACGTAAACAACATATTTCATAACAATTTGCAATATATAAAACCATACAGATTAATACTGCAAAAATCATCTTCCAAATAAACTTTAGAATTTAAACAAATAAATCTAAAAATATTGCAAGATGAAAAACGTTGGCAATAGCTATGTGTACTCACAATAATGGCTATTCCAAACCCTAGTTATCCTTCTTAAAAACACAAGAATAAATTCTCATAAGATGTTTTCTATATAATAATTAAAAATAAAACAACCAAAACTAAAGTCAGAGTTCGTGTTCAGTATCTTCACGGGTTTCAAGACCTTCAAGCTTGTGACTGACAGCATCTACATCCTCTTTGGAGAAGATATCCTCTTTGAGAAGATCCTTAACATGTGACTTCATGAGAACAAGGTCTGAATTAACCTTTTTCAACTCAGTTTGTAACATATCAATATCCTTCAGAGAGTTCCCAAGCTTCAGTTTTGATTTTCTGAGATCATTGAGAAAACTATGAACCACTTTAGCAGAGACCATCTCAGCCTCTTCTATATCTTAATGGGAATATGCATAATAGCATGATGCACCGGGACTGAGTTCATCAGCTTCAACAATGGTTCTTTTCTTCTTTACAACGAACTCAAAATAAACATCTTCATCAATAAAGTCTTCCGGAAGATCCAAAGAATAATGAGGAGAACCCATTCTTAACAAAAACAAAAACCTAGAATATGCGTACTTATAAGAGGGTTTTGGTGTTTTTAAATAGTTTCCCAGGGAAGAAAATTTTTAGGGTTACCAAAGTTGGTCCGTGATACGTAATATGGATGCCCGTACGAACACAACCTTTGCCTATAGCCGGAAGAAAAAAAAACTCAATTGCGAAAAACATAACGCAAGAAAACTGTTTATACATCCATGTTTTACTACGTGAATAATTTCACAAAATTTTAGCTCAATAAATTTTACATTCTCACACGAGAAAAATTTAGATCAAAAGAATAGAAAATTTTGACACAATAACACTTAAGATAATTGTCAAAAAGCAAATACTTATGCAAACATGTTTGTGAATGATAATCCGACTATAAGAAAATAGCCAGAGAACCAGAAAACACTTTTCCATCAAGTATACCTGATTATATCTCACTCAGCCATGATTTTTTTTTTATGAGTGAGGTTTCAACCTTGTGATTAATTAGCACAAGTATGAGCTTTGAGCTCATCAAATAAACGTTGTTTTTGGTTAAACCTCTTTCTTCTGATTTTTGGAGGAAAACCCTTTTGATGCGAAAAGTTATCATAAAACTTACTATCATCAAAATATGACGCATGGTATGTATTCATACCTGAAGAATCTTGACTAGAGGGAATTGACAGCCTGTTAATAATTTCTTTATGACCTTCAATTATCATTTTTAGGTTGTCTTCCAGCTCTTCCTTTTTGCCTCCTTCTTTTGGTACCCTTTTCAGATCAAGAACAACCTTATCTTACTTTTTGATTGAAGAAGATCCATAAGATCTTCTTGAACAAATTGGTTTAGGAAGACTGTTTCGCAATTGAAGATTTGAGGAACATATCGAACTGACTTTCCTGGTAGGGTACACATGGTGAGTACTAAAACCAATTGGTCTAGACATACGAATGTCAGTTACACCTTTGAGAATTAAATTTAAGGTGTGTTGAAGACGAACAATAGAATTGTCATTCAACCTAGATTTCCTATTTTGTTCACTATTTCCTTTTGAATTACAAAATAGACACACTTTATGATCACCTGAGTGATTAGACAGAACATTCTTAACACCATCGTTGGGAGATATCTTCCTTCCATGTGATGTGGATATTTCTTGATTAGAGGAAGACACAAGCACATATTTTTCAACAGGAAGGGATTTAAATTTTGCTTCTGGAACTGAACTTTTTACAATTGAATCAGAAGCAATGGGTACAATGGACTCTTTGGAACATTCTTGAATAGAGAGTTTACTCAAAAGAAGTTCAGTTTCCAAAGCATCCTCTTTTCGATTTTCCTCAAGCAGAGTTCATGAAGAATAGGCTGAGACTTTTTCCTCACGAAGGACCTTTATAAGAGAGTCACGTTCATTTACCATACCAACAAGAACATTGACTTTGTGTTTCAACCGGTTGACATCATCATCCTGAATTCTAAAAAGTTTTAGAATCACTGCACTCTCTTTGGCTACTTCCCTTTCAACTTTAGAGTCAGACTCGTCAGTAAGATAATCCTAACACTAGTCAATGGAATTCGGTTTCGTTGGAACACTAGGTTCGTCTATATTCGAGATTGACAAATTTTTCTCTTTAATATATTTCATAGAAACAGAACTTTATTTTTGGTGATGCATTTTTCAGAGATAGCACTTCTGTCCATATTCAAATCGCTACAAACCCAGACTTTTAAGGTCTTAAATGTGTTTGCTCTAGTACCAATTGAAAAAGCGGGGGTACAACAACCACACCCAATATTTCATTTGGCAATCTGAATAGACAAACTCCAATATACTTTCAAGAGAATCACAGTCAGACTCAATCTAGAAAAAAGTATAACAAAGAGTTTTATATCTCTATCTCTTAATTCAATCCGCAATTAGCAAATAGGAATTTGCGAGCCCGATTGAATATAAGAGAACTAACTTTAATGGTACCAAAGACCAGTGTTCAAGGATCAATCAATTTCAATCAAAAACCAAAGGTTGGATTTACCAATTGATTGATTCAACGCACAAGCTGTGATATTTCAATTATATAACAAAATAGAATGCGTAAAAGCAATAACACAGACACCATAATTTTGTTAACGAGTAAAACCGTAAATATAGAAAAACCCCGGAACCTAGTCCATCTTTGAACACCACACTATATTAATCCGCTACAGACACTATCCTACTATCAATTAACTTCAGACTGGAATATGGTTAAGCCATAATCAATCTCATATTGATCAAGGGACATTTGTGCTATTTACGTCTTTGAACCGCATCCAGATTCTACGCACTTGATTCCCTTAGCTAATCTCACCCACAACCAAGAGTTGTTACGACCCAAAGTCGGAGACTTGATAAAAAAATCTGTATCACATAGAAAAGTCTATAGGTGTAGGATCAGAATATCGCAACAACAACGCTCCTGCGAAACTTTTATCTAGAACGTTGTGAAACCGTCGCAGACAAACAACAAAGATAACATAACAAGTGACATCAGCTCAAACATGGGGAAAAGTGTGATGAACTTGCGAAGTTTAGAGAGTTTGATAATAACTAACATAAAAAGCTTGCGAGAACATCGCAAGTCAGATTCGAAGTTAAAAGACAGATTAGCTGTCATCCATTATGTAATTCCCTATATAAAGAGTTGAACAGGCGTAAGAAGGAGAGATCTTTTTTCGAGTGTTGAGTAAGTCATTTGGAGAGAGAAAGTCCAGAGTAGTTGTTGATTTCTTAGTTTCATTCCTTTTCATTCTTGTAAAATTGGTGAGATTCATTAATAAAGATTGTGATTGTTCATCTGGAAATGACTTGATTGTATGAATTCTTGTGAGGGGTGTAGTGTAGGATTTCCTGCAACTACATAATGGCGCTAGAAACAGGGACTGGAAATTGAAGGTTGTGGAGATTGAAGATTGTGGAGATTGTTGTGAAGGTTGTCCAAATTAAGAAAATGATAAAAGAAAGCAACAAACTAGTTGAAGAAAAGATAATCAAGATCGATGAAAATAAAAGAAAGTTGGAGTGTAACATAATCACAAAGACGATGGTTAATGAATTCCATGAGAACATTAGAGGGAGGATACATAAACGAGATTTTGAAGGAAAGAAAATTATGACGATACAAAAAATATCTTCGTTGAAGGATTAGGAAAAGCAGAAAATTACATTCACAGCAGCAGAGATACCAAAAGAAAATTTGAGCCACACATCTCCTTTGGTAATCACAGTAACGGTTGCACAAAAAGAAATGGAAGAATCAGCAAAATCTATGGAAGAATGGGCGGTGAATAGAACTTTAGTGGATACAGGAAGTTCAGTGGACATAATCTTTTATCATGCATATAAAGGAATGGGATACAAAGATGAAGAAATGTCTCATTCAACATATCATATTCATGGTTTCGGAAAATCTACAACTAAACCAAAAGGGGAAATAGTAGCAAGAATTTCGCTGGGAGAAATTGAAACACAAATAACGTTATGTGTGGTGGATATGGAATCGCCATATAACATGTTGTTAGGAAGGCCGTGGATACACGCAATTAAAGATGTAGCATAAACGTTGCATCAATGCATCAAATTTCCAATGCCAAGTGGAATTGGTGAAATAAGGGGAGATATTGATAGTGCAAAATCATGTTATCTAATTGAAGTGAAGCATCACGAAGAACGTCCAAGAAAGCGAAAACTTCGCAAAAAGTTGGCGAAAGAATAAGAGTTTAAGATTTACATGATTAGAGCAAAAGAAGGAAAAGGAATACCCAGTGAAATTTCAGAAGAAGGAAACGAGCTTGCGAAAGTGATAAAAGAACCAACACCGATAGAAGAACCTAAGGCCAGCTACACTATAGTAGAACCAACAAAGGAAGTGAATATTGGAACTAAAGAAGAACCCAAAATACTAAGAATTGGGACCAAGATGGAGGCAGATGAAGAAGAAAGAACTATTAATCTCTTGCGAGAATATAGAGATATTTTCGCATGGAGCATGGATGAAATTTCGGGAATATATCCATCTGTTGCGTGTCATAAATTGGAAATTGACAAAGGCGCAAGACCATTTAAACAAAGGATAATAAAAATTGCAACGACATATCATTCCCAAATAGAAGAAGAGTTGCATAAAATGCTTGATGC
Organism: Papaver bracteatum; assembly: GCA_023529315.1. Lineage (NCBI taxonomy): Eukaryota > Viridiplantae > Streptophyta > Magnoliopsida > Ranunculales > Papaveraceae > Papaver > Papaver bracteatum. The sequence goes on from JAJJWX010004158.1 coordinate 552,870, forward strand.
AGGAATCATAGGACAATCCATGTATCCGGAGTGGATAGAAAACATGGTTGTAGTCCCAAAGAAGAACAAGGGAATAAGAATTTGTATAGACTTTACTGATCTAAATAAAGCTTGTCCGAAAGATAGTTTTCCATTACCAGATATCCCACAATTGGTTGAGTCAGCAGTGGGGAATGATAGAGTATATTCTCTAGATGGGTAAAAAGGTTACAATCAGATTCCTCTCGCCGAGGAAGATCAAGAATATACAGACTTTTTCGCACCAAGGGGATTATACTGTTATACAAAAATGCCATTTGGTCTGCGAAATGCTGGAGCAACGTATCAAAGAATGGTGGAGAAAGTGTTCGAAAAGTGGATTCACAGAACGTTAGAAGTGTATACAGATGCCATGTTAGTAAAAATTAAAGAAGCAAAAAATCATGTACAAGATTTGAAGGAAGTTTTTGAACAGATGCGACAATTTAATATCAAGGTGAATCCTGAAAAATGCGTTTTTGGAGTTGCGTCAGGAAAATTTTTAGGTTACATTGTATCCATGGAAGGAATACAAGTTGATCCAGAGAAAGTGCAAGCAGTTCGCGACATGCCAACACCAACGACAGTAAAGGATGTTCCGAAGTTAAATGGACTCTTAGCTTCGCTGGGAAGATTCATTTCGCGATCATCCGATAAATGTAAACATTTCTTCAACATATTAAAAAAGGGAACAAAATTTAGATGGACAGATGAATGTGAGAAAGCTTTCCAAGGAATAAAAGAACATTTGATGAATATATCTATTTTATAAAAGTCAGAACCAGGATAAGAATTGTTGATTTACCTTGCGACAACTTCGCATGCGTTAAGTGTTGTGCTATTGCAAACAGACGCAGGAGTTGAAAAACCAATTTATTACATCAGCAAAACATTCAATGCCGCAGAAAGAAATTATTCAAAGATTGAAAAGCTAATTCTAGCATTGGTATATGCAACATTTAAACTTCGCATATATTTTCAAGTACATAAAGTCAAAGTATTGACAAAGGTACCAATTGAATCGGTAATGAAGAACTCAAAGAGATCATGCAGAGTTGAGAGGTGGAATGCACAAGTAGGACATTTTGAAATTAAATATGAAGTATTATCTTCACCAAAGTCACAAGTTGTCGCAGACTTTTTAGCAGAATTTCCTTTAGAAGATGATGAAGTTGTGGAGGAGATGATGGATATAGAAGAAGAGTGTGGAGATCCAAAAGACTTATTGACAGAACCAAATAGATGGGAAATATTGGTGGATGGATCCTCTAATGGGGAAGGTAATGGAATTGGAATTGTCTTAATTTCTCCGGAGGAAATGAAGATGGCTTGTTCATTTAGATTGGAGTTTGCATCCACTAATAATGAAACAGAATATGAAGATGTGATACATGCCTTAAAATTCACAGTAGAAATGAAATTAGAAAATGCAAGAATTACCAGTGATTCACGGCTAGTTATTCGCCAAATAAAAGGAGAATACACAACAAATGAACCATCTTTGAAGAAATACAAAAAACTTGTCGAAGAATTGCCAGCGAAAATCCCAAAAATAAAATGGAGGCATATATCAAGGAAGGATAATAATCTCGCAGATGCTTATGCTTTCATTTCAAGTATGATGACAGATCCAACTGCGAGATGCATAAAAATCCAGACACTCATATCTCCATCAATCAATAAAGAAGAGGAAAAAGAGGTGGATGTAATGATAATAGAAGGTGGAGAAGAAGAACTAAGAGACAATATCGTAGATTGTAGAACAGAACTTCATGCATATTTAGCAAGAGAAGAAACACCAAGAAATAGATTGGAGGCACACAAATTAAAAATCCGTGCAACAAATTATGAACTAAGAGATGGAGTATTGTATCAAAAATTATTTAATGGACCATCACTCAGATGTTTGACATGAGAATAAGGAGAAAAGGTGTTAAAAATGTTACACAGTGGAAACGTTGTTAATCACAACGGAGGAAGATCTTTAGCATACAGAACAAAAATGCAAGGTTACTACTGGCCGTACATGCATGAAGATGCGAAGCAACTATCAAAACGTTGCGAAGATTTTCAGCGACATGGAAAGAAAATACACACACCAGGAGCACCATTATAATCCTCAACTAGTGTATGGCCTTTTGGAAAATGGGGGTTGGATATTGTGGGACCATTTGTACCGGGTTCTGGACAACGAAGATATTTGATCGTCGCTACAGATTATTTCACAAAGTGGGGAGAAGTAAAGGCCGTACAACATATTCACGACAAAGATATTTTTACATTCATATTTGAAAATATAATTTGCAGATTTAGAATTCCTGCACAGTTGGTATCTAAAAATGGAAAGCAATTTGAAGGGCAGAACATAAAATTGTTACTCAATGCATTTAAGATCAAATGTGGAAAGTTAACACCTCTATATCCATAGGCCAATGGGCAGGCAGAAGCAACAAATAAGACAATCACAGATATACTAAAGAAGAAATTAGAGGGACACCACAGGGCATGGTGCGAACAAGTGCATAATGCAATACGGGCTTACAACACAACTAGGCGGGAAGCTACTGGAATGTCACCTTTCTGTTTGACATATGGAGTTGAAGTTGTGCTACCAACAGAAGTTGATATTCCAACAACAAAAAGATAAGCTTGGGAGAAAATCCTCAGTGCAGGAATGATTTTGACCAAACTTGATGAATTAGTAGAAAAGAGAGAAAAGGCATTACAACATATGGAAAATTATCAGCGAAGATTAGCCCGAGAATACAATAAGCGTGTCAAGGCACTTGAATTTCAACCATGTGATTTAGTTCTTCGCGAGACGCCAATTTATCAGAGAGAAGGTGGTGGGAAACTAGAGAAAAAATGGGATGGACCTTACATTATAAAAGAGATAATTGGAACGGGGGCATATAAATTGATGGATCCATAGGGTAGAGATATTGGTCAAAGACTCGACAGACCATGGAATAGATTGTACTTAGAGAGATATTACCCATGAAGGACTTTGAGAAACCTTAGATAATGAAATAATGTGTGATCCAACAAAGTGGAAATGAACAAAAAAAAATTATGGAAGAGCTGCTGCGAGATTATTTAAAATCTAGAAAAAATGAGAATATGCGAAATTTTCGCAAGAGAAAATCAAAAAATAATAGAATGGGACGAACCCTTATGTCGTGCACCCTAATTCGCGGATAAAATTTCGCAAGAGGAAAATGTAAGACCTAAAGTGCGTCATAGAAGGGTGTATCTGTTGCATGGCTCAGGGATAAGGTCATACCGCTGCTGGAACCTGAGTCATGGAGATTTGGGGTCAATGAAAGCCCATCCAGGAGAGGCACCTTGGATTCTCAACTTGAGCATATGACTTAAGTTGGGAGACTAAGGTAATAAGGACTCTCCTAAGGAGTGCAGAGTATGATCAAGGCACCGAGGTACATGGTTTAGCCAAGAGTTCCCGGGGCATATGAAACTACCCTGGCCATTCTTGGCAAGTCTTGACTATGATGCACTCGGCCCGAAGAAAACCCCACTTAGGGTGTAGTCTCGTAACCATAAGCCATATAGGCAAAAGGGATAAGAGGCTGCAAAAACAACTGGTTGTTGTCAATACTGGATGGGAGGAGCTAGTCTTGTATGGCATAAGTATGTCTCCTTGAAGGGGCAACCGGTGGGAAGATAAGGGCGGCACCCTCCATTAGGGAGATGATAAGTGTCTTAAGACGTAAATGTCATGAGGCTTTATTTTCGCAAGAGAATTTAGGCTTGTCATATTTGTGCGACAATCCTGAAGAGGCAATAACACAAAATAAAAAGTTAAGACGAAATTGATGGGTCATTACATGAAAGTGTAAGGACGTCCTGCGATTTCGTCGCAAGACGTCAATGTCATGGGGCTTTAGTTTCGCAAGAAAATTTAGGCCTGTCATATTGTCGCAGCAAAAATGAAAAAATAAGAAAAAGTTAAGGCAAGATCAATGGGTTTCTGCATGAAAATGCAGAGACTTCCTGCGATTTTGTCGCAACGACAAAAGGGTGGCAAAATAAGACCTTTAATTAGGAAGGCAAAATAAGACCACATAAAAAAACAAAAATATTTATAAATACTAACTATTCTTTATGCAGATCATTCATCGCAAGAAAGATAATGAGAGGCAAGTATGGGAATTAATAAACAAGAGGCATTATCTTTCTCGCCGAAAAGTATCTAAAGAGTAAATTCCAAAGTTGATTGAGGCGCACTATTCTCAAAAAGTAAAGAACATGAAATAACTCAAGAAGACAGAATTAAATAATAAACTCAATCCTCATTGTTGATTTCTCCAGAAGGAGTTGAAGGGTGTTCATCGTTATTTTTCTCACTCTCAATGGTATTTTCTTCAAGAACTTGATTAATTCTAGCTTCCTATCCACCTTGATGTTCGCCAGTGATAATTTTTGTATCATTTCCACCTTGGTCATCACCTGTAGGATCAGAATATCGCAAGAAGGACGCATTTGAGAAGTATGGTTAATAACACCTTGCGAGTGTCGCAGGATGATTTGAAGAATGGCGTAACAGATAACAATATAAGAAACATGAGAAAAGTATGATTATTATGTGATGTTTAGAGTGTTTGCGAAGATTAGCAATACTCTTGTGAGAATATCGCAAGTTAGATCCGAAATTAAAGGACAGATTAGTTGTCATCCACTATGTAAATACCTATATAAAGAGTGGAACAGGCATAAGGGATGGAGAGATCTTTTTCGAGTGTTGAGCAAGTCATTTAGGAGAGAGAAAATCCAGAGCAGTTGTTAATTTCTTAGTTTCATTCCTTTCCATTCTTTTAGTTGTAGGAAATCCTACAACCACACCCTCAGTAAAATTTGTAAAACTTTAAGAAGTTCTTGATGAAGAATGACAATTTTGATTAATATTCTCAACTGATTACAAAGAAATATGTTAATGGAGATTAGAACAATTAAAACCTTCTATGTTCTCTCTCCTAAGACTCTTTCTAACACTCACTTAAAGAACCCCCTCAAATTTAACATTTGAACTACTATTTATAGTGAAATCTGTACAATTGTATATAACCTGCGAAGTATCGCAACCTCTGATCGTAAGTTTGTTCTATATTCGAAAACCCTTCACACTTCTCCCGTGTTTCTTCTATTATCGCATTATCTTACGACACTTCTCTCTTGTATTTGTTACTATGTTCGTAACCTTATATCATGCGATATTCTGTCCCTACATCTTGCCTCTTCTCATGTCATTTCTACGAAGAAGTAATGATCGTGAGAATATAACCGTTACTTATTCTTTTTGGAATTCGAACACGTCTCTTGTAACCGTCTTTTCCTAACTATTCCCTTATAAATACTCCTTTTATTCCCTTCCTTATCTTTTTTACCTTCTCTTTTTACTTCTGTAACTTCATCTTCTTCTCACATTACATATTCGGTTATTGCCTTCTCTTCCTGTTAATCCCACCATGAGTTCTCCGAGGTAATTTTCTTTTATCTCTTGCATCTTTCACTTGTTTATCTCTTTTATTTCTGTTTAATCCATTATTTGACTTTGATTTCTTTCAGCAAAATTGCTTCTCAAATGAAATCTCCAACTAAAAGCTCAAACCCTAACCCTCGAAGAAGAAGATCCGAGAATCAAAAGGTAGTTAAAATACTCTGTCTCCCTTCTGAAACAATATATTGTTGCCTCAGTTTTTAATCTACATTTTGATTCGTAGGTCGGTGAATAATCCAACCTTACCAAGAGATCTCGTAATATCAAATCCAATCCATCAATTTCAATTAGTGATTTCCTTCCTGTGATGGATAAAGAATTTCCCTCTCCTCCTCGTGAAAGCACTTCTTCGCAAACTCCTGCCTCTACTCCATTACCCAGTTTTCAGTCTCCCACCCCTGTCAATTTATTAACACTTCTTCAAGATCAACCTTCGCAAGTTACCTTCTCAACCCCTTCTCGTGAAAAACCTATTTTAGCTCCTAATCCTTTGAGTGTCGTTGCTCCAAGCAATTTACAACTTTCTCTTATTCCTTCGAATTCTTCTCCCCTTCCTCAAGAAGTTCGAGATGGAATTTATTCAGCTTTCTAGATGTTATCTGATGTTTTAAGTAATACTGCGAGGTCTTCAAATGTTCGCTGCTTAGATCTGAATTTTGCGAAATGCTCAACAACTTCATCAATCCTGATATTTCTATTTCACGTCAAGCCCTGGAAAAAGAAGTTGAATTGCTTCACCAAACTCAGGAGTCTTTGAAAGCAGAGTGTGAGAATCTTCGTAAAGAGAATCATCAGCTTCAAAATGATTCTCTAGATTGTGCAATCCTTCATAAGAGGAATGATGCATTAAAAGGTATTGCTATTATCTTTATATTTTCTCCTTTTGTTTGTTTCTATTTCTCATATGTTTAAAACACCCCTTAAAACTCATTCCCCTTTATAGAATCAATCCAAGAATGTAGAATGTTGGTGCTTCATCATGAATCATACGCAGAAGAATCTCAAGCCAAGCATGAAAGTCTTTTGAACCAATTTTCCCATTTATCTAGTCTTCATTCATGTGCTCTTGATAATTTAGATGCCCTTTTCCAAGAGAATACCCAACTAATTTACGATCAAAAATTTTTGAACGATGAAATATCTAAGCTCACTTCTTCTTTAACTAAATCCGATTTAAGAATAGAAACCCTATTAGAAGATAATGAAACCTTATCAGAAGAAAGATGTTCGTATTTGAATATAATGGTCGTTTCTTCGCAACAATTGAATATTCTTCAGAGTAAATGTTACGATCAAGAAAATCTCCTTTATTTTTTAAAAGGTGAACTTTAGGAATTAAAGAAGTCTTAGGATCTGAGAGAGAAGTTCTTTTTTTCCCGAGAAGAAATCCCTTCTTAATAAGAATATAATCCTGAGCACTAAGAGGAATAAACTTAAAGAAGATTATTCCCAACTAGAAAACTTTAATGCAAAACTTGCGAAGAATAACAAATTTATTCTTTCCAAAGATCAAAAGCTTCAATCTAGACTTGAAGGATTAGTTGGTGATGGTTTTGATAAATCTATGGAACATATGAAGAATTGTTGTCTATCTTTAGCTCAATTTCTTACTTCACAAAGAGAAGGTAGTCATCAAAATTTGACTACCTTTGATATACCTTTAAATTTTGTTATATTCGCAGAATTGATTCTTTGAATTTTATTTCACTCGCAGAATCTGAAAATAATCTTCGCAATGCTAAAGCTGGATTGGAGACCACCTGTTCTGAGCTTCGCAAGAAGAACGCTTTGCTTTCTACTCGTTTGATCAATTCTCGTGATCGTGCCAATCGGAGATTCAACCATCTTTCTTATGCCAAAGATATTGAAGATATTAACCATCAGAAAGCTCTACTTCGTGAAAGTCATCTGAAAGCTCAAGTCTTCGTAAACAACATCCTCTTATCAAAATCCTTGTCTCCAGTGAAAGTTGAACCTCTGGAAATATCTGATGATGAAGTTGCTCGTGATCCTGATAGTGACTTTGATTACGAGAGTGATGATGAAGGACTTGATGGTGAAAAAGAATTTATCCCTCAAGGAGAAGTTCTTGTTGAAGGCTCTACAGAGGGTAATGTTTCGCAAGAATTGAACACTGCTGATGATCCTACTCATCTTAAAGATCCAGCACAAAGTGTTGATGAAGAGCATCAAGCATGATAAACTTCTTTTCCAAAGTTATCATTAATCCTTTTTTCTCTCTTTTGAACTCTTTCTCTTGGTTACTGTTGGTTCTCTTTTTACAAATAATTGTGCTTACTGTTTATGTTCCTTAAGAAGTATATTTTATATTTTGCGATAATGAATTGAATACTTTCTTGATTTGCATAAATTGATCATATGAAGAGAAATAACATATCTTAAAGACTTAGCTTAGTATTCTCTTTCCCCTTATTATTGCTCTTCAGGTGATCAATTGTTGTTGTAAGTATTAGAATATCTGCCTCCATTTAAGTTGTGAAGTTTCAGGTTGTTGTGAAGTAAATAAAAAATCTCCCCCTTGAAGTATAAGAAGTATGTAACCTCCTTAAATAATTATGAAACATCCTTGAAGAAGTATGAAAATTATGAAACATCGTTGAAGAAGTATAAGAATTATGAAACATCGTTGAAGAAGTATAAGAATTATGGAACATCCTTGAAGAAGTATAAGAATTATGAAACACCCTTGAAGAAGTATAAGGATTATGAAACATCCTTGAAGAAGTATAAGAAGTGTTCCATCCTTGAAGAATTTAATGAGTATGAAATATCCGTCCTTGATTGCGAATAAAATTGCCTCTTTTGGTAGGAATTCTTGATACATATTCTTGTTGAGAATATAAAGAATCTCCAATGACATTGACGGAATTGACTTCATTAGTTTCTGTGGTCTTATCATGCCTTCCTAAGTAAAGGTCTTACTTCTCCACCTCTTTTGCGATAAAGTCGCAGGACGTTGATGCACTCGCATGCCTCAACCCCTTGACTTTATCTTAACAATATTTTTGTGTTTGCGATAATATGACAAGTCTGAATATACTTGCGAATATACAGCCTTGTAACATTATCGTCTTGCGATGAAATCGCAGGACGTTATCACACTTTCATGTAATAACCCATTAATCTCATCTTAACTTCTTTGTATTTAATTCTGCGAGAATATATATATATATATATATACTTTTTTTTTTACTCGCAGAAATACGATTGTTGCACAAATATGACAAGCCTTTATGTTCTTGCGAACAAAAAGCCTCGTGACATTTGCGTCTTATAGCATGTATCAGCTCCCTAATGGAGGGTGCTGCCCTTTATCTTCCCCTTGGTTGCCCCTTCAAGGAAGCGTACATCGACCATACAAGGTTAGCTCTTCCCATCCGGTTTTTCCAACAACCAGGTTTTGTTCGCAACCTCTTATCCTTTTTGCCTATAGGGCTTATAGTTATGAGGTTGCACCCTATGGGGTATCTTTGGGCCAAGTGCATCATTTGCCAAGACTTGTCAAGAATGGAAGATGTGCTTCAAACCCATCCGGCACTCTTGACTCAACCGTGTACCTCGGCGCCTTGATCGTTTTATGCACTTCTTGGGAAAGACAGTATGCCTTAGTCGCCCAACTTAAATCATGTTACATCGCAAGATTAGGTTGAGAATCCAAGGTGTCTTACCCGGACAGGTACCCCGTTTTTGGGTTATGTACCCCGTAATGTCCATGTACTCAGGTTCCGTGGTGGTGTTCCATTTCCCCTGAGCCATGCTGATAGGTACCCCATTAAATGATGTACTTTAGGACTTTGCCTCTTGCGAAATGTTGCTTCGCAAACTAGGGTGTACGTCACAAAGGTTTGCCTGTGTAAAATTTCTGCGGCTTTCTTTCTTTTTTGAAAGCTGATCACAGTTTGCGGCTTTCTTCTATGAAAGCTGATCGCAAATAAATTTTTGCGTCTTTCTTTAATGAAAGCTGATCGCAATAAATCGTTTTTATTCGTAAAAACTCATCACAGATTCTTCATGTTGCGAAATACCTCATTTCATTTTCGTGTGTTATTCGTTGCGAACATTTTGTTATACGTTGCGAACAAATATACTGATTACCTTTTTGTTTCATTACCTTTTTTCTTCATTCTCTTTTCTTCGCAAACCATATACCTTTTCTATCATCGTAAATTTCTTGTACTCCTTCATGCCTTAGTCCTCAGTCATTAAATTCTCGCTTCTTTTCGCAGCCTTTTCTCTTTTTCTCCAACTTTCCTTTTCAACAGCTTTTCCTTCGCAAACTTCTACTTCTGTATCGTAACATTTCTTCCCTTCTGCCCAATCACCCTTGATAACTCCAATACCATTTGGATGAGGAAATTTTATGCATTGATGAAGAGTTGAATCTATGCCTAGAATCCCATGAAGCCAAGGTCTCCCTATCAAAGTATTGTATGGTGATTCGACATCAACAACGCAAAATAGAATTTCAGTTCGCATTCCACTTAAGGGAATTCTCATGCTTACTTCTCCTTTAGGTTTATTAGCAGTTCTATTAAAGCCATAAATCATGTAGGTAGAAGGTATTAGATCTGAATCTTTTCCCCCCCATGGTTTTGTAAGCAGGATAGAAGAGAATATTGACATAACTTCCCGTATCAATTAAGATTCTATTAAGACCAAATGATTCTTCGTCTGTATCATCTTCGCTTTCTTCCGTATTCAGAGAAATTTCTAATCTCACTACCAATGGATTATCATGTACTTCGCAACCTTCTGGAATTTCTGTGGCTTCAAAAGAAATTTCACGCTTCTGCCAATCTTCAAGTCGTGAGATTTTTGCGATGTTCATTATTTCCCTTCCTTCACCATCTCTCGCATATACCCTGCTTAACACATTATCATGAAAATCTTATATGGTTTTATACGAGTGAACAATATAATTGCAGAAAACATTCCTTGCTTTTGGTCCCACTTCTATGTGTAAGGTTTCCTTTCCCTTTTCTTGTATTGTGTTCACCATGCGATTTATTACTGGAGCCTGTGGTAATTGTTGCGACTGTGCTTGCTTGAGTAAAAAGTGGCCCAGTTTACCTTGTTCGATCATTCGCAAGATAATCCTTTTGATATTATTGCAATTATTTGTAGAATGTCCATGAAAGTGATGGTACAAGCAAAATTCATGACTTCTTGGACCTATTGGTGGTTCTTTTCCCATATTCCATGGTGTTGGTATATTTTCCATCAAGATGATTGCTTGCTATATCTTTTATACACTTGTATTCAAAGGTGGCATCTTTATTTCTTCTATTATCATTCTTTGACCTCCCTGTCCATTGTTATAGTTTTGTCTATGATTCCCTTGTCCAAAATAGTTCTGCCTTTGTCCTCCATAATTTTCCTGTTGCTGATCTAATCTTGGGATATGGTTATTTCCTCCTCGGTTATAGAAATTCCTTTCTCTATCATACTCTTCTTGATCCTTGCTACTCATTGCTACCATTTTTGGTTGACCATTGCCAACTTTCTTCTCTTTTGATATATGCGAAGATGTTTGCGAGGATGTCTGCGAGGTAACTGCTACGATATTGACTATTTTAGGAAGTAAGTTTGCACTTGTATCTTGAGTGTTGGTGTTTGTCACTGGATATGACTCCATATTGTTTTGCTTTTCCTCTAATGTAATGTACTCCCCTTGCAATTCTCGCAACTCTGTCATCATAATGGAATTCTTTCTTCTGAAGATTTGAACATATAATTGCTCAGTTACGAACATCGCATTTACAAAAGACAAAATCAGGTACCTCTCGTCCACACGCCCTGCCATATCACTGCACATAGTTTTCCATCTTCTTACCAAATGCTTCAAACTTTCACCAATTCTTTGTTTTAAACCAAACACATCTTCGATACCAAGTCGCGAGGAATGATTCGTGATATATGCTCCTAAGAAAGTTACTTGTAGATGATTAAATGATGTAATAGTGTTCTTTGGAAGTCCTTCAAACCATTTTAGAGCTTCTCCTGTTAAACTTGATGTGAAATACTTGCATAATACAACATCGTGATTCTCCCATTGTAACATGCATCTTATATACGCTTTAATGTGTTGTATAGCACATGAAGTCCCGTCAAAGATGCTGGTTAATGTAGGTAGATTTCATTTTGATGGAATCCCTCCCAATTGTACTTCTCTAGAGAAAGGAGTCCTCGCATCCTCTTCTATTGCTTCGTCTAACTGCCTTCTATCTCCTCCTCCTCTATTGTTTATCATTCCTCTCATTTCTTCTAATTCTCGAAAGATCTGTTCATTTGTCTCAAAATTCTCATCCATTGGTATCTTCAACGCAACCTCTCTTCTTCTAAGTTCTTGCATTTATCCTCTTGCGATCCTTCGCATTCTATCATACTCTTCATTAATGTTTCCATTTGCACAATTTTGCAAATATCTTCTTTCCAGATTGTCACAGTTGTTTTGTTGTAGAGCATCTTGAAATTATTGTTCTTCCATTTCTATTCTCCCCATCCTTCTCATGTGAATATCAGGAATTTCTTCTTCTTCATTTCTCCTCCTTCTGCGATTTACCTCTCTCTGATTTGCCTGAATTCTATTTTGAAGATTTGGTTTATTCCTTGCTATTTCTGTTTGTTAATTTCCAACTCTCCTCTGAATTCTACCATACTCAAGATCTTGATTGTTGCGAGCCTGTTCATGTCTTCTTACTCCATCTTCGTAATTTTTTTGATGCATTGCTTGTTGTCTCTCAATTTCTTCCACAAGTTGCTGTGCTTCCTCTCGATTTTCTTCGTCATTCTGGTATTTTCCATTGGAAATGGTTTTGTTCGTAAATTTTCCACATTTTGTTCATTGTTCGGTACTAAAATGAAGCGATTCTCTCGATTTATTCCAACCAGATTCTGTGTTTGTCCTTGCATAACACTTTCACTATTGATTGTTGGTAAATTTCGTTCTTCTCTCTCTGGTCTAACACTTGATCTCGTAGCACTTTGCGATCTTCTTCTTTGTAACATCTCATTTTACATCCTCAATTCTTGATTCTGTCTTGTTAGATTTGCACGTTCTTCAGCTTCAAACCTTCGTTCTTCTTGAATTCCTTGTCTCAATGTTTCTAATGCCTCCATTTCTCTTTCATGAATTGTTCCTCCCATCAGTCTCCCATTTTCTATGATTTGCGGTTCTCTATATGCTTCTACTGGTGTATCAGTTCTCCAAGTGTGTACACTCACTCGATCTTGATCTATTTCTCTTCTTTGTGTTAATGTTTGTTGAGTTTGATTTCTTCGATCGATCCTTCCCCTACTAGGTTCTCCTATTACGTTTGCCTCTCCACCTGCGAGTCTTACACTTCTTCTTACTGCAGTCAATGGTTCTAATATATTTCTTCTTCTAGCCATTTCTCTGATGCAAAATTCTTTAATTATCTCTGTTACGTTTGATTTTCTTTATTTCTCTCCCTGTTTCTAGCGCCAATTATGTAGTTGCAAGAAATCCTAAAACTACACCCTCAGTAGAATTTGTAAAACTTTAAGAGGTTCTTGATGAAGAATGACAATTTTGATTAATATTCTCAACTGATTACAAAGAAATATGTTAATGGAGATTAGAACAGTTACAACCTTCTATGTTCTCTCTCCTAAGACTCTTTATAACACTCACTTAAAGAACCCCCTCAAATTTAACATTTGAACTACTATTTATAGTGAAATCTGTACAACTGTATATATCCTGCGAAGTATCGCAACCTCTAATCGTAAGTTTGTTCTATATTCGCAAACCCTTCACACTTCTCCCGTGTTTCTTCTATTATCGCATTATCTTGCGACACTTCTCTCTTGTATTTGTTACTATGTTCGTAACCTTATATCATGCGATATTCTGTCCCTACAATTCTTGTAAAGTTTGTGAGATTCATTAATAAAGATTGTGGTTGATCATATAAAAATGACTTGATTGTATCAATTCTTGTGAGGGGTGTAGTGTAGGATTTCCTGCTACTACATATTGGCGCTAGAAACAGGGAATTTCCATTGCTTTTAGTGTGAAAATCAGTATTGATATTTGAGAGAATTTGTATTAGTTGGTGAGAAGTTTCAGACAATTTTCAATAATTAATTGAGATTGAAGGGATGGCAAGAAGAAGAAATGCTTCAAGACAACCAACTACTATTAGAAGGAGTAAGAGACTTGCTGGAGAAAAAAGAAACAAAATAGGAGAATCATCAAGAATGAATACAAGAAATGATGGAGAAAATCAAATTCAACAATCAATTCAACATACACCAGTGCAAAATAGAACTTTGGATTATGATAGAGTGAGCATACATACTTGTCGATCAGATTCAACGGAAGAAATAGAAGAGGAGCAACAATTAAGAAATGAAAGACAGGAGGAGAGAGATGAAGAAGAAATGGGAGGAATAATTCATGGAGATGAAAGAATTGGAGTATTAGAGGCAATAGAGGCGTTATGACAAAGAATACACGAAGAGAGGAGGTTAGAAGCGGAAGAACGCGCAAATTTGACAAGGCAAAACCATGAATTGAGAATGGAAAACATGAGGTTACAAAATAGGAGATCAAGAAGTACAACAAGATCAAGTTCAAGATCAATTAGAAGTGAGGCAAGAAGAAGTTCACATATGACAAATATTGAAGAAGAAAATCAAGATCCAAATGAAGGACGTCGTGAAAGGAGAGAAGTAATGGAAGATCGTTACATACCACAAGGAGAAATTCTCCAAAAAGAACAAAACAACAGAGGTCAGGAGAATGAGCAGCGTCAGAAACGAAATAACCGAGATGGAGAAGAAAATCAGGAAGAAGGGAGGAGAATATTACGTGGAAGAGAGATTCAAAGAAATCAGCAGATAATTGAAGGAGAAATCGAGAGACATTATGCTGAACAAGCACGTTTAGCTTGCGAAAGGGAAAGGTTGAGAGTAGAGGTGGAAGAATAAGAATTCCAAGAGGCAATTCACCATAAAAATCATGACAATAGAGAAAGGAGACGCGAACAAAACCGCAACAATGGTAATATCAATGAAGAATATGATAGGGTACAAATAGGAGATGAAAGGCAACAGAGAGAACTGATAAGAAATGATAAAATTCGCAGAATAGAAAATGAGAGATATAATGGTGTGCGAATTCATGAAAGAAGTGAAAGAGAAGATCGCACAGAAAGACAAGAAGAAAATGATAGAGAAGAAAATAAAAATCTCGCAACACAGAACAGACAAGAACGCAGGAGAAGGGAAGCAGAATTAAGGAGACCAATGGTATCAACGTCCAGGGTAAATTAGCAAATCTTAAGAGAGTTGGCAGAAATGAGAGGAATGTTAAATAACAGAAGAGAAGGAGGTATGAGACAATTGGATGAAGCCATAAAAGAAGCTGCGAAAACTCTATTCTCACAAGAAGTACAATTAGAAGGAATCCCACCAAAGTGCAGTTTGCCTACGTTAACCAGCATCTTTGATGGAACAACCTGCGCAATTCAACACATTAAAGATTATGTGAGATGTATGCTACAGTGGGGAATCATGATGATGTGTTGTGCAAGTATTTCGCATCAAGTTTAACAGGAGAGGCGCTAAAGTGGTTCGAAGGTCTACCCAGGAATACTATAATATCTTTCAACCATTTGCAGACTACATTCTTAGGGGCGTACATAACTAACAATTCCTCGCGGCCAGGCATAGAAGATGTATTTGGATTAAAGCAGAGAATTGGTGAAAGTTTGAAACATTTAACCATAAGATGGAAGACAATGTGTAGTGAAATGTCTGGACGGGTGGATGAGAGATA
The DNA here is from genome assembly GCA_023529315.1 of Papaver bracteatum. NCBI lineage: Eukaryota > Viridiplantae > Streptophyta > Magnoliopsida > Ranunculales > Papaveraceae > Papaver > Papaver bracteatum. The sequence continues at coordinate 568,229 of JAJJWX010004158.1, forward strand.
TCTCATCTTATCATTCATTAACGCAATGTTCGTAACCAATCTATTGTATATTCAAATTTTCAGAATCAAGAATACAATTACAATGACAGAGCTGCGAGAATTGCAGGAGGAGTACACTGCTCTAGAAGAAAAGCAGAATGAAGTAGAATCTTATCCAGTTGCGAACACATGTTCAAATACAACGAGTGCAAGCTTATTGCCTAAATTTATAAACACACTGGCGAGCACTTCGCAAGTACAACAAGAAAATAAGAATGATAATCAACAGAAGCTGGTAGCTATGGGAAGCAGAGATCAAGAAGAATTCGAAAGGGAAAGAAATTTTTATAGTCGAGGTGGAAACAACAAAATTCAAAGACTTGATCAACCATAAGAAACCTATGGGGGACAAAGACAAAATTATCATAGAGGATCAGGAAGTCAAAAGATAATATGGGAAGAGATCAAGATGCCACCATTGAATGCTAGTGTGGAAAAAAATTTGGAAGCTATAATTTTAATGGAGAACATTCCGACGCCCTGGAACATGAGAAAATAACCACTTTCAAGCAACCGAAGTCAAGAATTTTGCTCTTACCATCATTTTCATGGACATTCAACAAATAACTACATAAATATTAAAAGGATCATTCGCAAGATGATAGATCAAGGAAAATTAAATCATTTTTCAATAGGGCATCCTCAATCTCAGCCCTTGCCACCACCACCAGAAATTCGCAGAGTAAATGCAACAAAAGGAGGAGAAACATTTGTTATAGAAGTTGGAGCAAAGGCGAAAAATATGTTTTGTAATTCCATTGTACATTCGTACAAAATAATTGAAGACTTTCACGATAATGTTCTAAGCAGAGTTTTCGCAAGAGATGATGATAAAAGAGAGATAATGAACATTGCGAAAATTTCGCCATTAAAAGAATGGAAAAAACAAACTATCTCTTTCACCGCAGAAGAAGTACCAGAATCTGGCGAAATGCATGAAAACCCATTAGTAGTGAGGATGGAAATAAACCCAAAGCAAAGAGAAGATGAAGATGAAGAGGAGGATAATGAGGATGAAGATACATGGGAAATTAATAGAGTCTTAATAGACACTGGAAGTTCTGTGGATATCTTATTCTATCATACTTATAAGACTATGGGAGGCATAGATGAGGATCTAATACCTTCAACATACAAAATTTATGGTTTTAATGGTACTGCCAATAAACCTAAGGGGGAGATCATAATGAAAATTCCATTAAAGGGGATATCTTCCAAGATTTTATTTCGTATTGTCGATGTAGAGTCGCCCTACAACGCCTTAATTGGACGACCTTGGCTACATGGGATTTTAGGTGTGGTATCGAATTTCCACCAGTACATTAAATTTCCACATCCTAATGGTGTTGGAGTAATAAAGGTAGATTGGATTTAAAGAAGGAAATGCTATGAGATTGATGTGGAATCTTGCGAAGTAAGAGCTGCCAAAAAGGAGAATTGGAAGTATAACATCAAAGAAAGAAAAAGAAGTGATTGATTGATGGTTGATTCAGTAGAACTGAGAGAAGAAAGAATACTGCGAAGTAAATGCCAGCTGAAAATAACAAATGATGAAAATGTCACAGAAGAAAAGACTGTAGCGAAAAGCAATAAAAGAACGGAGGCAGAAAACAGTCAAGGTAAAAATTTCAAACTGTGAAGTGAAAGAAATATTGAGAAGAATAAAAAAGATGTATAATTGATTTGTTGCAAAAATTTCAAAAATTTCAAAAATATATTTTGTTTAATGATAAAAATGAGATTGAGAAATTACAACAAAAATGAAATGCAAAAGAATAATCTTGCAAATATGCGAAAATTTCGCAAGAAACGATCATTTAAGATCCAGAATGGGACGAACCTTTATGGCGTACACCCTAGTTCGCGAATAAACTTTCGCAAGAGGCAAATGTAAGACCTAAAGTGCATCATAGAAGGGTATATCTGTTACATGACTCAGCGATAAGGTTACACCGCTGCTGGAACCCGAGTCATGGAGATTTGGGGTCAATGAAAGCACATCCAGGAGAGACACCTTGGATTCTCAACTTGAGCATATGACTTGAGTTGGGCGACTAAGGTAATAAGAGCTCTCCTAAGGGGTGGATAGTATGACCAAGGCGCCGAGGTACACGTTGATCCAAAGAGTGCCCGGGGAATATGAAACTACCCTGGCCATTCTTGGCAAGTCTTGGCTATACTGCACTCGGCCCAAAGAAAACCTCACTTAGGGTGCAGTCTCGTAACCATAATCTATATAGGTAAAAGGGATAAGAGGCTGCGAAAACAACTGGTTGTTGTTAAGACTGGATGGGAGGAGCTAGTCTTGTATGGCAGAAGTACGTCTCCTAGAAAGGGCAACCAAGGGGAAGATAAGGGCGGAACCCTCCATTAGGGAGATGATAAGTGTCTTAAGATGCAAATGTCATGAGGATATATTTGTGCAACAGTCCTGAAGAGGCAATAATACAAAAGAGAAGATAAGACGAGATCAATGGGTCATTGCATGCAAGTGTAAAGACGTCATGCGATTTATTCGCAAGACGGCAATGTTATGGGGCTTTAATTTCGCAAGAAAATTTAGGCCTATCATATTATCGCAGCAAAAATACAAAAGAACAAAAATTTAAGGCAAGATCAATGGGTTTCTACATGAAAGTGTAGAGACGTCCTGCGATTTTGTCGCAATGAAAAAAGATAGCAAAATAAGACCTTTACTTAGGAAGGAAAAATAAGACCACATCAGAATACAAGAATGAGTGTAATCTTACAGTTTATGATTGCAAGATTATACAGAGGCAATTGCAATTTTATCGCAAACTACTTTAGCAAACAAAAGTGACATGCTCAATCACTCATTTGAATACAAATAACAGAGGAAAGTATGGGAATGCATAGAATAAATTAAATATTATTTGTTTCACATGATAGATTTACGCATAAAAAGTTAATTATATTTTGGATAGTCATATTGCAAGAGAGAAAAAATTTCTAACATATGCAGGAATGAACAAAAGATATAGAGCTTGTATTGATGAATGGAGAAATTCGCAGTGATAGATTACAAATATACAAGAATGAGAAGATCAAGAGCAAATGTACAAGTTTTACAAATAGTCGAATAAGAAAGCGCAAGGAAGCAAAAACTACTTCTTGTTAGATTCATCGTTATCATCATCAAATTCTTCGCCAGAATTTCCTACTCCATCAGATTCTTCATCAGAATTCTCCTCTTGATTTTCTTCAGACTCTGTTTCTTCTTCAGCTTCACTATCGGAGATGACCAAATTAGGCACATTTTCTGGAATTCTATCTAATAGACAAGGATATTTGGAGTGAGGAATTTGATTTTCATTATAGATCTCCTTGATGGTGTCATTACGAAAAGAAATTGCGTCATTCCCAAAATTCGCAATAGTGATCTTCATTTGAGTTTTCAACCTTGAAAACTTCTCATTGCGAGAAGAATGATCCTTTGCGAGCTTCGCCTTGTCATTCTCAATCTCTTCAATTTTATTGCGATATCCATCTTTAGCTTCTGCGAAAATACAACAATAAATCAATAATTGGATGGAAGTTAATGAACAAACTATTAAATAAGGAAGAACAATTAACAACCTTCTCTGTTAGAAATCATATCTCTAATTAGGGCCGTTTGCTCAGTTTGAAGACTAACATCTACACCTAAATTATTCCTGGCGTTATCTAAAACTCTCGCAGCCCAAGCAAACTCATCATCATGATTTATAAGAATGCGGGAGCGAACTTTACTTTCTCTCTTAGTAAGAGTAGCATTTTCGCGAATAAATCTATTTCTTTTAACTTGAACTTCAAGAAGAGTCTTTTAGAAATTCGCCAAAGATTGAGCACCTTGAGTAGTGATACAGTCTTTGTCTTTAATAAGACTACTGATCTTAGTTCTTAATTTGTTAATTTTTTCTTTTGAGCCAACATACAAATGTTTAAACTTATTGTCTAATCCCAAGCTGGATCTATGTTCAATCTTTAAGAGATGAATTTTGGATCTAAGCTCATCTATGAAAAGAGATTTAATTTCATCATTTAGGAAGTTGTTTAAGGAATCATTAAGATGTTTAAGAAGGGTGTTATCATCCATTTGGATTGGAAAAGAATGAAGGAATACATCTTCATCATAGAGGCCGTAAACATTTGCGAAGAGGATTAATCAAATAAGATAACACAAAGGAATAGAGGAACAAAGAAGAAAAGAAAAATTCATTACCATAGAGTTGGTTGTTCGCATTTTGCAGAGTAGAAATTGTATCTTTCTGATGGGTAGAATCAGATTCCAACTGCTTATTTTTCTCGCGAAGATTAATAGCTTCAATTTCAAGTTCTTCATTATTCTTGCGAAGATTGATAACTTCAGTCTCCAATCCTTCATTTTGCTTATTCTTCTCGCGAAGACCAACAACTTCAGTCTCCAATTTTTCATTTTTCTTGTGAAGTTCAAGATTCTTCTTTGCGAAAGCCGCACGTATTTTCTCCAAATCTGAGACAACAGCAAAGGAAGCTTTCCCTTCCTGCGAAATAATGCAGCGAATTTTAGGAATAAATTATGAATTCAAGGCAAAAATAAAGAAAACAAAAATACAATTATGAAAATTTACCAGGCTATTAAGCGAGTGTAAGAAATTTGGAGATATAGATCTTGAAACCCCGCAAAGAGATTCATTATTCTCTAAGAGGGGGCATCACAGATAGTAGTTATGGAGCTACAGGCATCGGTAAGAGGCGTATCACCTATTACTTGCATAGTATTGGAGAAAATACTAGACAATTGTGCCATAGAAGATTCAGGTGGAGAATTCTCTTGGGAAAAAGAAGCATCAAGATCTTCATCATCATCATCATCAGGATGAGAGTTTGAGGGAGAAGGAGATTGGACTTTTAGTTTCTTTGAAGGAGGGGCAGCGGATTTAACTTTGCGAGAAACACTCTTGCCTTTACCTTTAGTCTTCGCAACTTTGACAGGTTCTTCCTTTTCAGCGATTTCCTACACACACAGATAAAGATAATAAATAAAGGCAATAATATATTGTGAAGAATCATAAAAGAATATTTCTTAATTCATCTGTGAATGATCGAAGAGATGATAAAGTACTGATTTTCTCAGTCTTATTATAGCTCAATTTCAACCTTTCAACCTGATAATTTCGCAGATACATGAAAACGTTAGAATGGTCAGCAAATTCATATATGAGAATGAAAAGAATAACAAATCAAATAAGGTTTGGAAATATACCTCTGTTTCCCTTTCCGGACAGTAGAACACCCAGGGATGATATTCTGCGAGATTCGCAGGTAAAACATGAGATCCCGAGATGTATGGACCCTTTAGAATTAAAGGGAAGATACACCATTTATCATCGTTAGAATAACGCGGGGATATTTTTTTGCCAGGATGCCAATCAATATCTTGCATAAGTATCTTGTCATCAGCAACATCATCTTTTTTCTTTAAACGAACGCCCCAGCAAGTACTATATTTCTTCATAGGAATTATCTCATAATTCGTAAAGAAATTTTCCATAGTATAGTTCGCAAGAACAATCACAACGTCAGCGAACCTAGGATTTTTAGCTTCATCAGGATAAAAAGATCCCTTACCAGCACCACGATTGGCGAACTCAAACATTAGACGAATGCAATCCCCACTTAATTGATATACAGCTCGCGAGAATTTCGCATGAGAAAGTATTTCATAAAATAATGGAAGTTCAGGATCATAAAGGGGAATGGGAAGGCCAGCGAGAAGCTTACCTAACGAGACTATGATCTCCCCACGATTGCAAGGATGATCAGAAAATAGATTAATAGAAAGCTCAGATTTAGGGTTTTGACCAGGAAAGGGAGATAAATCAAAACCTCTGGTTTGAAGTTTCTTTCGAATTTCTTCAAAAGCAGTCTCATTTTTACGACCAGCTGGAGGCATTTTAAGTATGGGAATGAAGGAATGAAAGTTTGCAGTAGCAGAAGCGAAATTTGCGGAAGAACAGTAAAATTGCAGAGAAGCAGAGAAGAAAGTAAAATAAGGAGAAGAGAAGAATAAGGAGAATATATATAGATAGGAGAATTCTCGAAGAAATAAACACATTAAATGCGAGGAGTAGACGTGAGCGGTTGAAAGAGACGTGTCAAAATATGGATGGAAGAATAAATACGTGTAACAAAGTTTACGCAAGTACAGAGTCGTGTCAGTGCAAAGAATATGAAAAGATGAACAGTTGCAGAATTTAGAAAAATAATTTCTCATGACATTCTCCCCTTCGCAGAGAAGACATGAGAAGAGGCAAGATATAGGATTTCCTAGTTGAACAGGATTTCTCATGACATTCTCCACTATGTAAATCCCTATATAAAGAGTTGAACAGGCATAAGGGAGGGAGAGATATTTTTCGAGTGTTGAGCAAGTCATTTAGGAGAGATAAATTCCAGAGCAGTTGTTAATTTCTTAGTTTCATTCCTTTCCATTCTTGTAAAGTTTGTGAGATTCATTAATAAAGATTGTGGTTGATCATATAAAAATGACTTAATTGTATGAATTCTTGTGAGGGGTGTAGTGTAGGATTTCCTGCTACTACATCACCAGCAGATGCTTCTTTAGTAGGATGTTCTTCTATTTCATCTTCTTCTTGAGAAGAAACTTCCGTATCGCTTTCATAATAAAAGCCACTATCAGCAGCACGAGCAACTTCATCAACATCTACTTCCAAAGGTGCAATTGATACAGGAGGAAGAGAATCAGACAATAAAATTTCATTCAAAAGAACTTCAGCTTTAAGGTGAACTTGGCGAAGGAATGATCTTTGGTGATTTCTATCTTGGATATCCTTGAAATAGGCAAGATAATCAAGTCTCCTTTCTGCTCGATCGCGAGAACGGGAAAGGTGAGCAGCGAGACATGCATTTTCTTTGCGAATATTAGAATACTTCAAATCCAAATCAGAAAAGGAAGAACGAAGATTTCTTTCATATTCTGCGAAATAAAAGAATACAAAAAGTTTATTAAAATCAAGAATTAGCAAGCATCATATTATAAACAGATTTAGCAAAGAAATGATGGTTGAGGAAGTCAAAATGACTACCTTCCTTTTGCGAAATTATGTTTTGAATTAGTCCCAAGCAAGTACTTTCCCAATGATTCATTGCGTCATCAAATTTATCTCCAACCAAACCCTTCAAGGGATATTTTAGTTTCTCTTCTTTATAAATGAGAAAAGTATTATGCTTCGCAAGTGAAGAGTAAGATTTTTGTAATTTGGAATATTGTTCTTTGAGTTGACTTGACTTTATACTTAAAGCTATCCTACCCTAAATGAGTGTATTTTTCTCAGCAGTAGATGATTCAGTTACTTCCTTAAGCTTATTTTTCAGTGAGCAAAGAGATTGTTCTTGGTTATCGTACACCTTTTGAAGAATATTTAGCTGCTGCGAAGAGGTTGCCACCTTATTTAAGAGAGTTCGCTTTTCCTGAGATAAAGTTTTGTTTTCATCTGATAGAGTTTCCACCTCTAAATTAGCTTTAGTCAAAGAATAAGAGAGGCGAGATATTTCACTATTTAATGAGTTTTGCTTCTGAACTAATTGAGTATTTTCTTTGGTAAGATTATCTAGTTGATCAATAGAATATGTATGAAGGTTATCTAATCGATTATATTGATCCATCCAAATATCTCTATCAACACGAGCTTCTTCAGCGGCAGATTCAAATTGATATCTCTCCATTATTTGTTTCTGGTTTAAAACTTAGCGTGAGAATAAAAGATTTTAAGGGAATTGCAAGAGAAAAAGATATAATTACTTATAAGATAAATCAAAGGCGAAGATCAGAAAATCATACCTTTCAGTTCATTATTCTTCTTGCAAAGAAGATCACAATCCAGCGGGATGTTTTGGAATTTTTGATTTTCCAGGCGAAGAGCATCACGTTCCAAGGTCATCATTTGAAGATTTTTGTTCAAAATTTACACTTCTTTCTCCAATGTTGTTTGCAAAACTATTCACTTAGAGCCAACATACTTATTTAAAATTTCGCAAGCATCCAATGTGATATGGTTAGTGGAATATTTCTTGATACCATTCAAAGCATCATATAAAGTTTGGAACACAATATCTATCCCACCTAAAGCATCTTTGGAAAAGGAAGAGAATTCAGACGAAGAAGTTGTGATATTAGAAGATTGGGGAACTGAATCATTTTTCGTAATAACTGTGTCATTTGAAGGTGAAGTTTGGGGAAAATTAATAGTTGGGATTAAGGAAGAGTCGATCTGAGAAGCATTAACAACAGGAGAAGAAGGGGCTTCATTCGCAGAAGGGTTAATAATATTAGTTTCATTTGTAAGAATTCCAGTGGAGGGGGAAACGTCTGAGGCAACATTTTCACGAATAAGAAGTAGAGGTTCAGATTTCGAGGGTATCTTAGGAGATTTTAAAGGGATAAGTGAAGAAAATGGGACAGAAGATTCAACAATTTTGAGAAGGCGAGCTTTTTTGGAGGGTTTGATGGCATCTTTATCACCCTGCAAATAACAATCTAGATAAGAAACAGAGGCAACAATATTGTTATTAAAAGAATAATGTTTCTTACTACCTAATTATTCGCAGACTTTCTTTTTCTCGCAACAACTTTGGAATGTAATTTTTTGGATGAACTAGGGTTTTGAGTTGTAGATTCAACATTAACAATGTCTTGGCTGGAATTACACAAAAGACAAAATAAACAAGATAATTCCAATAAAATAAGATCAGTTTCAGCAAAATCAAAAGAAGAAAGTGAAGAAAACTAACCTTGCTGATTCCATGGGAGCAAAGAGAAGCAGTAGCAGGAAGATATGGAAGATGAAGAAAGTTGCAGACGATGAAGAGTTACAGAGAATATGAAAGATGAAGACGAAATAAAAGAAGAAGTAAAAGAAGAAAATTATTTCTTCATCAGATCCCTCTTTAAATAGATGAAAGAAAATGACCATTTGACCAGTAAATAAAGGAATAATGACACGTGTAGACGGTTACGCTAAATTTAAGGAGTCCGGCCAGTATAAAGAAACATTGGGAAGATGGGTAGCTGTGGCACTCTGAAGTACAATTTCTCATGACGTTTTCTCCTTCGCAGAGAAGACATGAGAAGAGGCAAGATGTAGGATCAGAATATCGCAACAACAACGCTCCTGCGAAACTTTCATCTAGAACGTTGCGAAACCGTCACAGACAAACAACAAAGATAACATAAAAAGTGACATCAGCTCAAACATGGGAAAAGTGTGATGAAATTGCGAAGTTTAGAGAGTTTGCGAATAACTAACATCAAAAGCTTGCGAGAACATCAAAAGCTTTCGAGAACATCGCAAGTCAGATCCGAAGTTAAAGGACAGATTAGTTGTCATCCATTATATAATTCCCTATATAAAGAGTTGAACATGCGTAAGAAGGGGAGATCTTTTTTGAGTGTTGAGTAAGTCATTAGGAGAGAGAAAGTCCAGAGCATTTGTTAATTTCTTAGTTTCATTCCTTTCCATTCTTGAAAAATTGGTGAGATTCATTAATAAAGATTGTAATTGTTCATCTGGAAATGACTTGATTGTATGAATTCTTGTGAGGGGTGTAGTGTAGGATTTCCTGCAACTACAATAGGAATAGATAAATCTGTCTCCCAAAGAAATACCTACGAGTTTTGTTCCGCCTTTTGACAAATCAAGGTGCACAGGAACCAATTGATAAACCAGACTTATATTCCCGAAGAACAACCTAGTATTATCAATCAACTCATAATAATCTTAATCGTGTGGTAGCGAAACAAAATATTGTGGAATCACAAACAATGATACGAAGATGTTTGTGACTACTTTTAATCTTACCTATCGGATATAAATCTCAAGAAAATCCTAGCAAAGATAATAATCAATCACGATAGTAAAAGTAAGATCAGAACACGCAACTACAGTGAAAATAGTTGGATCTGACTTCACAATCACAATGAAGTCTTTAAGTTGTTAACCTATAGGGTTTTGTGAAAAACCTAAGGTTAAAGGAGAATCGACTCTAGTCGCAACTACTATCACACAAGAGGTGTGGGGATTAGGTTTCCCAGTTGAAGGAGTTCTCCTTTATATAGTTTTCAAATTAGGGTTTGCAATGTAAGTTACCTTGGTAATAAAACATTCAATATTCACTGTTAGATGAAAACATGATTAGATACAAGCTAATATCTTTCAACCGTTAGATCGAACTTAGCTTGTTATACACAAATGAAATGTACCCTCTTTTAGGTTTATGTAACCGTAACTATGTGTACACCATGTTGGCTCAACAATAGTTAACCGAGGTTAGCTATATTAACACTCTCATATCAACTTTATTCATCTTAACCATAACTATTTCAAACGTCACAAATGAAACTAGTTAAAGAGTTGTTCAATTGCTATATTCTCATAGAAGTATACAAGAACTCAATTGAAGAAAATTTGGTTTGAATCACTTGAATCAATTCATGAACATTATAGCGACGGTTTGCAAAGAATGCATTCCTTATTATATAAATGTATTTGTTCATGTCACAACCGATTTTAGAACTTTAACCGCTCAAGTATGCAAACGAGTACGCATACTTGAATAACCGGACCAAGTTTGGTTTTTTCCATAATGCAAACGGGTAAGCATACCTCCAAAACCAACAGAAATTTCCGATCACAAACCTACGCCAGTATGTGTACATGTACATGCACTTAGGTTCCCGTACTTCTCAAACCAACAGGTACGCATATGTGTATGCATACTATGGTTCCTGAACATGGATCACAAATATGAAAGAGTGCACAACATGTTTATAATCCAATGTTAGGTAAGTGTTCTAAACTCTAAATCAATCATTGAAACTTTCTTATAGGATGACAATAGCCATTTTCACACACTATTAACATCAAAGTAATTTTCAAGTTATTGAAATAATCATAACGAAACATTCCAAGTCTACATTAAATGATTTTATCATACAAACCATGTAAGATGTTACTCGAAGATTTTCACATGATTATCTTTTGACTTTTGTCAAGAATATAAGATGAAATTGATTGAAGTGAAAGCATACCAACACATATTTCAATAAATATGCAAGCAAGTTAAACTTAGTTCGAAATATCAAATGTGCATAATCGAAAACTATAGTAATACGACTTTTGTCTTAATATAGGAGATAGAGTAGAAATAGACTTTCCAAGCGATATATGAGTTTTAGTCTCCACATACCTTTTGTTGATGAAGTTCCATAATCTCGCCTTAGTAGTACTTCGTCTTCAATTGATGAACGTCGTGAAGTATAATGCTCAACTACAAAATCTATCCTAGTCCGATACATTACTATAAGTAGACTAGAAATCAAGACTTATAGTTTTGATCACTAACATTGACAAACAAACTTAAAAAAGTGCTTTCGAGTTCGACCGAGCAGTGCTCTCACAAGACTTTTGAGTGATAGATTAATTCAAGTCTCCACATACTTTTTGTTGATGAAGTTCCACAAAAAGTAGTTGTTTGTCTTGAATCGATGAATGATGTGAAGTATAATGCTCAACTAGACTTTATATCCTAATCCGAGACTTAGCTATAAGTATACTAGAAATCAAGACTTATAGTTTTGACAACTAAACTTGACAACAAGATTGAGATAGCAACGCTTGCGAGTTCAACCGATCAATGCTCTAACAATTTCCCCCTTTGTCAATTTTAGTGAAAAAACTATCAATACATATGGAATACAAAATACATTAACTTTGTAGCTCTCAATCCAAATGCTTGATTTCCTCGGTGAAAATGCGGGGGTACAACAACCACAACTAAAAAATTGTTTGGCAATCTAAGAGGACTTACTCCAATATACTTTCTAGAGAATCAACTAGACAGTCAGCTTCAATCTAGATAAAAGTATATACAAGAGTTTATATCTCTAACTCTTAATTCAGTCTGTAATCAGTAAATAGAAATTTGCGAGCCCGATTGAATATAAGAGAAGTAACTTGAACGGTACCAAATACCAATATTCAAGGATCAGTCAATTTCAATCAACAACCAAAGGTTGGATTTCCTAATTGATCGATACAACGCATAACCTGTGATATTTCAATTATATAACAAAATATAATGCGGAAAAGAAATAACACAGACACCAGAATTTTGTTAACGAGGAAAACCGCAAATGCAGAAAAACCCCGGGATCTAGTCCTGCTTTGAAAAGGCGAGGTTACCCAAATATACCTCAAGCTAAAACTTTTCCTACCTATAAGTCCTTTCTCCGAAAGTGATTGTCTATGGACTGAGTCGAGACAATACAACTAATCGGTTCACACTTCGTGTGATCGTCTATGGAGACAATACAACAATGAAGTATGTTACTTGATAAAAAAGGTTCGGACTTAACCAAACACAATATGATTCACTTATCAAGTAAATAGGATTTAAGGTTTGTGTGATTTACTTTAATTATAATAAAACAATTATAATGCAGAAATATAAAGTAAATGGCACAACAAGATTTTGTTAACGAGGAAACCGCAAATGCAGAAACACCCTAAGGCCTTGTCCATAATTGAATACTCTCAGGATTAAGCCGCTACACAAAATTACATCTAACTTCGTAAAGTTGAGACCAAGCAACTAAACCTATAGTTCACCTAGTTTCGTATGTATTCCGACGCCTCCAACTTATAAATAAGTCACGTACTTGGAATAATTCCTTTGGTTCGTATTCCAAACAGTAAAGGAACAACAAATATGTTTGGTATCAACTCTATTCAACCAAGTGATATGAGTCGGACAAAGGCTCTTCCGTTTATCTTAACATAAACTCCTTCGTCAGGTCCTTAGATTTATCTTATGTTCAATTATCGAAGTAATCGTTTAAGATTAGGCCAACAACACTCTTAATCCAAAGAATTGTGTTGATGTCGATCTACTTAATTAATTAATCCAATCTACCACAAGGATAAACCGATTATTAATTGGATCCTCTTTTACCGAAACAAGTATTGTGCACACCAAAGATTATAAACCCAAGTCAGATCTTCAATATCTTCTTTGTCTTCAAATCTTTTTAAAACTTCAATAAAAACCTGCACACAATCACTTGAATCTCTTGTGATCGATCACGCACAAAACGGTGTATGTTAACAATGGATTATCAAAAGATCGTCTTTAGAACTAACAACAATCTAAAGATCCCTGTCGAAACTCTGAACTAGTTTGAGTGAATCTTATATCTGAAGAGAAGATTCTCAAGCATAAACAAACTAGGTGCAATCAGATTTCAACTGATAGGATTCGAAGATTCCCTATTTATAAATAACCGCAATCGCACGGTGTCTAGCTAGTAGACAGAGGCAAATACGAGTCGAACCCACAAGGAGCGGTGGAAACACTGTAATCAATATCTCTAATCGACTAACCAAAAATTAAACTAATAAAATAAAATCAATGGGAAAGACAGTAACCAGGGTTTTATCGTATCCACCACTATTTCTATTCAATTACTGAAATGAAACATAATCCATGAATTATTTATTGTTCGTTCTATTGACATCACCTATTATATATATTAGAGTTGCAAATATTACTGGGACACCCTAAGCATGGCACATCAAAAGACTAAACCAAAACATGCACCATCAAATTGTGTTAGTGAGAAAATAAAACGAAACTAATTTTAGGTTCTCAAATAATACCTGGCAATTCTAAGCATATCCCATCTAAGGATTTTACCCAAGCATGAAATATCAAGTAAGTAAACAAATATATTTTCGATCATATTGATTAAGCTCCAAAGTTACTGTATCGTACAGAACAGGTGAAGCAACAACTAAATTCATCATTAAATCGATAAATAAAATCATGGAATTAATTTATTCAAATCAAAATAGCCTCAAAAACATATGTGTTTCAAATCAAAGTGGTCTAATTCTCAATAGTGGTTTCAACTATCAAATCCTAGTTACAAAGAAATTAGAACATAGCTATGGGTTTCTCAAAACCCATCCAAATAATAATCAAGAGAGAAAAGATTAAACCCAATAAAGCTGTGTGACGCAACCCTTGTAGCCCCTTCTCATTCTCTCTTTGTTCTTCTATTCACCTCCACGGCTTTTCGTCGCCTCCAGAACCAAACTCAATCCTCTGGCAGGCCTTTTCCTTTCATTTTTCTCCCCCTGTTGTTTTTGTATCTCAGCTTCTGTTGTAGAAGTCCAAAAAAGACCTAGCAAATCCAAAAAATCCCAATCTCAATCAACAGAGCCCAACCTCCCTATTCAAGCCATTTCTATAATCTTTCTAGCCACCGGTTAGAATTTCCATTCCCTGCGAACCCTGTGCATGTAATCAACTCCATCTTCTGTCCATTTAAAACTCCACTTCATTTTATCCTTGTACATCTCGTCACCACTACCACCAACTCCAGCCATCATTGCCATCATAACTTCTTGTAAATACCGTGACCACTTACTTCAGAAGTTTTAATTTCATCGTTCTCAACCTCAGGCCACATCAGCATTGGTACTCGGCTGATTCGAAGCTTCACCAAATCACCAGCAAGGCACCAACAACACATTTCTTCACAGCTAATTTACCGGCACTCTAAGCACCTTTCATTCTCTATTCGGTATCCATTTCCTTCAAAACAAATTACAACACCAGACAACCCCATAGATCCACTATCGTTGCTGCTACTTCTCAATCATACTTTTATTTTCTTTTTGTCTTTCAGTACAGCCAACACATGATCCGAGCCAGACAACTCCAGATATTACATGCATTTCAGTTCAACTCCGACTGCAAAACAGCACATTTTCAGGCCATAACAACACACAGTAAAACCCATTCAGCCAACACATGCACTTCTTGTTGTGAAATCATCATTTCCTAGATTTGTTGCTTCATTCGATAACTACCATTAGCCCACTGACTTCGCATTCGACACTCATCTTCTTCCCTATCAGACCGTCTATAATTACCACATGCAGCTATTCATCTCATTCATCTGTTCTTGCTCAGTTTCAATTCACCACCAATAATCGAACTAACTCCATTTCAGTCCATCTCCTTCAAACACCCCTGAAGTTCCAGTTGTTGATGTTACCATTGTAAAGACGACCACCACTTTTAGAAACTGCAGCCATCTTCCAACTTGTAGGATCGAGCAAAAGAGAGGAGAGCACAACGCGGAAGCAAATAAAACGATTACATTGATAATCAGTTTGGTGTACAATCTCTCGTGGCTTAATAGCCTACTTATAGTCTCACAAACTTTACAATCACTCAAAGTACTTTCCTAATAAAATCAAACTCTAAATAAAGCACACTTCTAGAAACACAAAGAAACATTAAATATAGTAAAACTCTAAAACAAGAAACCGACACCACTTGCTCTTCTAGTTAACTCCAACTTCCAAATATCGCACAGTGTGTCAACATCATATGTTGATCCAAATTGACTGCGTCAACTGCAGCAGTTAATCCATTCGGACTAGATCAACATCATATGTTGATCCACGAACCAAATCACCATATCTTGGTTTAACTTCCAACATACTCCCTTAAACCAAGATATCATTCAACGATAATTCTGTAACCCTCTTCTTTCATTGATAAACGTTTGCATGTTCTTGTCTTTTATCATTTTCCATTCCTCTTCTTCCATTGATAAATGTTAACACGTTCTTGTATTTTCTCATTCCAAAATTGTGTCATCATTATCAAACTCAGCAAACACAAATTTACAAACCACTTTTCTTCCTTCACATTCTTCTTAATCGCAGCGGAACACAATTCATAACAATCTTCTCCTTTCTTCACTGAGCATTGTAGATCATCTTCATCTCTTGTTTACCTACTTCACTTGCAGGATTTCCATACTCTTCAAATTCCCTACTGGAATTTCTTCACTTCTAGCCAAATCCCCACTGGGATTGCTTCACACAACTCTAGCCAAATCCCCACTAGGATTGCTTCACACAACTCGTTCCAAATCCCCACTGGGATTGCTTCTCTCAACTTGTAGACTTTACACGCCTACAATCTTGTTTCACGCTCACAACCTTGTGACGTTTCTTCTCTTCAATCTCTCATCACCACCTGGTGATTACCTCTCTTTCTTCACAACCTTGTTGTTGTTTCCTCTTATCTTCATTGTTCTTTTGTTCTTTGTTCCAGTCACGTTATTGTTACAAAACCTTCACACTTATTTTCTTTTCAAGATTCTCTCACAATATTTGTTTTTTTATGCTTCTGCCACAAGCAATAACTAACACAAATTCTGCCACACTTTGTAAGATCTCCAAGTTTCTGCCACAATGTGATACCATGTATTGTCCTCCACCCATTTTTTTTTGTTTCGGGTCGGGTATCAACCGAGTTCGACAACGTGATTCCATTTTATTTTGTTTTTAGATTAAGACCAAATGGGAAGTTGGTCATAGCATTTACTTTTTTTTTGCATTTTTCTAAGTATTTCTACCAGAGCTATACATTTTCTATGTCTAGAGTGTCCATCCGTAACTTTTCTAAACTAGGACCATAAATTTTGATCAAGTAGGAGAGGCTTAGGAAATCATATAGTATAATTTCACCCATGCATAGTGTTAGTAAGAGGGGGTGGTAATAACCACTTAGATATCTACAGGGGAAGATTAAAGAACAGAAAGTGAACAAGGGAAATGAATTCTTATTGTTTTGAGAAATGAAAAGACTAGAACCAGACCCTTGTAACGTATGGGTTATATATAGGAGGATGTGGGATTGAATTAAGGCAGGAAAATAATTTCGAGGAAGAAAACGATTGGGTGAAAGATATATTGAGGTAGGTTTACTACTCATTCTCTTTGAGAATTTCCTAAGTGTGATTTTAATTGAGATTTGAATTCCATGATTGCTATGTGGTTTGTTTTGGAGTTTCCCTATCTGATTTGAATCGATGGTTTTGTTATCACAATTTTTTTAATGAAATTGTTTAGGTACTATGAAGAAAAAATAAGGGTTCAAATGTGTTTTTCAATATTTTTCTTAAGGGACGTAATGTGTTTGCATAAATGCCTATTAGAACATGAATTTCTTTATAATAAGTTTGCAGATTCATATAAGACATATTCCCTTCTTTTGTCAATTTATGTTAGTGGAAAACTTACTCATTTTGTGCCTATAAAGGGGCTGATTTCGAACATGGTTGCCTGCTGATTTTGGGTAAATGGAAATAAACTCCATATGCATAGTCGTTTACTTATTAACGAATGCCTTCTTGTATGTGTATTTGATAAAATTATGTAGAGTCCTTTTATGAGTGAAAGTCATTCTCTTAGTGATAAAGCAAGTTGTTTATGAAAAATATTATTGAGTTCATGTCTTCCGTTAATTGGAATGTAATTCCATCTTGCGCTGGGTAATGATCCCCGATATAGATAAATGGGCAATGATCCCCATGGGAACGTAGTTCCCGACCATCGATGGCGGCTGTCCGTGCCGAGAAATGATAGGTGGGTGTACGAACCGAGGTTTTCGTGCCGTGGACTCAATGTACCGAAATCTAAATGAATTGATTTGTCGGATACCTTATTTGGTTTGAGAATTTATTTCTAGAATGCGTTGTTCGATTTCAAGTTCTATCTTTTCTTAATTATATTTTCCTTATATTTTCTAAGATTTGTCTTCCGCATCTCTTTGAGGATGGGAACGTAAGCTTATTGAGCCGTCATGTCACCCCAATTGACGATTTTGCAGATTTTATCGACGAGCGAAACAAGTGAGAAGTTGTCACTTTAAGCGTGCATTGCTTTTGTTTCATTTCCATGTAACTTGATGTTTTAATTTGAGAAAATAAATTTGGAATACTTAGACTTATGAACCACTTGCTATAATTTTTATTATGCATTTGAAGGATTTGTTTGAATTGAGATTGTCTTTGAAAGTTATATTTAAACTAAATGTTGAAATTACATTTTTCTGACACAGATTTATGCTCCTTGATGTATGCGAAACTGGAACCAATAGGTAGGGATTTAGGCGACACTTTCTTAACTAAAAACGTTCCTCTATGTCTTGTCTATAATTATTTAAAAGGTCTTAGCAATCGGATTTATCGTTTAGGAGATCTGTTCCCCTGAAACTAGATGGCCTGAACTGAAATCTATAGCTACGCAGTTTTGTGACCTAGTTTGCGCATACTTTTGGTCGACCATTTGAACTCGGAATCTGGATTTTTGAAATGCGTTTGAAAGGTAGTTATTTCTTCTTTCTAAGATGGGGTCAAACTCTTAATTACGACTTCTAACGAAGTCTGGAAAGCCTCGAAAATCCAGGCTGTTAGGACTGATTTTCTGCGGCAATTCTGCACAGATTTTTACTGTGTACATTTTGACATCCTTTTTATTTGGTTAAGCCTTGTTCTTTCCATCTGTTAAGATAATAATAATTCTTTAAAATATGATTAGTAAATCTATTTACAAACTGAGAACATAAAATGTAATCTCTAGAAAATGAACTAGAGTCCTGAGACCCGACCGTAACATCTATAATTTGGGTTAAATCCGTGATCCGAATTTTGGGGTGTTACACACAAACTCTTCAACCTTCCAACATGTTTGAGCTTAAACTCTAACATGCCATCCTCCCTTAAGCTCAAACATCACCACCCAACTTTCTTTGTCATTCTAAGCTTCTAAATTCGATTACCTTAATCAAACTGTACTAGTCCTGACTGCAATACCAGCTTTGATCTTCTATCAAACTGTACCAATCCTATGACTACAATACCAACTTTGATCCTTTCATCTTTTTCGAATCCATGACTTAACCATTCGAATCAACCACTTACCCAAAAACTTCTTACCTCAACAAACATCAAATTTGCTATCTGCAACGTTTCTGACAGAAAACATCACACGTTTTTATTTTCATCTGTTGTCACAAACTGTGACCATTATTTTGTCACGCTTCTGTTAATCTGTTACAACTCCACTGTAACAACTTATTCTGCAACAACTATTTTGTAACAATTCTTCTGTAACAACTCCTCAGTCACACTTCTGTAACAACTGCTCACTGTGATTGTTCTTTGTAACACATCACATACTGTAACAAACCTTCAATAACACTTTTTTTAGGTCGTTAAACCCTAAATATACAGCAAACGACAACCCAAAAACTATGTTTAGTCAACTTCTAAATCATCGATAATGGCAACAGATATCATTCTTGCTTTCCACCAATCAATACCGCAGGAGTACCTTCATCTTCCTCGGCATCAATATCATGCCGTAAACACAATTCGATCAGCCACCGTTCATCAGTAGAACGCTAACAAGATACTTTCCTTCCTGACCTCAAAATATTCTTCAAACCCATTAGTCACCAACTCCGTTCGCTGCCAATTCTTCTCGAACTCAACCATTAGTTCCCTTTACTCCTTGAGTTAACTATCTTCTTCTTCATTAACCAACAACATGATCACCAAAACTTTGCTATACTCTTCTCTTCATCACAGACTCCTTCTATCAATCACGGCATCAGCATCGTCTCATTATCACCCTCACCCTCGAGTTCTTAACCTGCCACAAATTCTTCCGTTATCGACCATAATAATCAATAGGAACATCCAAAAACTGCATCTTTATATCACTAGCCAAGCATCATTCCTTTCTGATTCGGGACTCTCTGTGCAAGTCATGTCAGCCTAGCAGCAACTGGACAGACTCAAGTTCTTCCTTCTTCGTTGTAGCAACAACAAACTTTTCGGAAAAACAAAACCTCAACTACGGCAACAACCCAACTTTGACCTAGTTTCCATAGTGATGACATATTGAACCCGCGGGACGAGATTCAATATCCAACAAACGCTTCAGCAGCAGAAATACGAACTACACCTCCTTCTCAGCTCAAACATCACATAATATTTTTTTTTTAAATGACTCTCCCTTAAACCCTAAAACAAAACGATGAAAAAACACTTCTCTAACTTTTTTCTCTAAACAAAGGCAACTTCAATATTTCTCTCATTCTCCTCTCCCTTCCTCCCACCTTGCTATGATACCATATATAGGATCGAGCAAGAGAGAGGAGAGCACAACGTGGAAGCAAATAAAATGATTACATTAATAATCAGTTTGGTGTACATTCTCTCATGGCTTAATAGCCTACTTATAGTCTCACAAACTTGACAATCACTCAAAGTACTTTCCTAATAAAATCAAACTATAAATAAAGCACACACCTAGAAACACAAACAAACCCTAAATATAGTAAAAATCTAAAACAAGCAACCGACACAACTTGCTCTTCTAGTTAACTCTAACTTCCAAATATCGCACAGTGTGTCAACATCATATGTTGATCCAACTTGACTGCGTCAACTGCAGCAGTTGATCCATACGGACTGGATCAACATATGATGTTGATCCACGAACCAAATCATCATATCTTGGTTTAACTTCCAACACAACTTCTCAGCCAACATCCATTTCTGAAACACTGCCCATACAACCACCATTGTTTCTCAATTCTCTGACCATCATAATTCTTCTCGCATGCTTAATTCTTCTCACAGGAAATTCTACAGACAGTTTGTAGGAAGTTTCCGGTGCATGGGAGGGTGCTTTTGTGTTTAATTTAGAACTCCTCTAAGCTTCCTTGAACGGACTCAGCCAATGTCCCATTCAATCTACTATTGGTATTAGGGAAAACTATCATTGAGAACCAATTGTTTCCATTACTATTGTAGATAATCAACTAAATACTCATCAGTGAAGTCTCCATCTCGATTTGGTAGCGGATGTTGTATCTAATCACCATCTTCCCTCGCTCAACAATCTCTAGATCTCTGTGAAACTCAATTTCGCTCCAACACATGCGACTAAAGAAGACATCAGCTGCTTGACTAACAAAAGAGAATTTGACTGACAGTTTGCCACCTCACACGACCTAGCACTTGGTGGAATTTCATGTGTTTGGCATCCAACAAAGAGAACCTTTGTTTCTTGTATCACTCTCCGACCGTGAATGCCGCTGATATATGCAAATACCAGGCCAGCTACATTCTGTCATTTTCGTTGCAAACGATATTTAGCTCATGCTTTAGCTGTTTATGCTCCAAATAATCAGAATTGCTTGTACTTTCTGTAAAAGCACTAAAATAGTGTTGTTAGTCCAAATATCAAGTCCTAACTAATATAAATATGGGTATAAAATGTATCACTTGCATGCTTATCACCAACCACCGTTAGTCAATCAAATCAATCGAAAACAAAAGATAAACCGTAATTATCTAGTTTCCCACCAACGGTACACGCTAGAGCTTCTCAATCCCAAAGAAGACTTTAAACTGAGCGGTCGTAAGATATTTCACCTAATTAGGTTACTCTCCTCTCCGAATAGGCGGCTACACCAGTAACAACAACAAAATAGGAAGTTTGTTGTTACGAAGAATTAGTTTTCTAGAAAGGAAAACTTCAATTATATATAGACAAGGAAGTTTGGATACCAAAGAATTTCCAAAACCGAAAATATTCTCAAGATATTCATTAAAGCACAAATTCGGTTTCCATAATTCCTGGAAATGCTCTTCCAAAAATAATGATTGAAATCTCTCGGAAAATCCAATTAGTAAATGCACATTACTAATTATTATATTCCCCTACAAAATAAAGTTAATTACCTTAATTAAAAGATTTTTAACTTACTTATGTTTCAATCATGGGATTCTCTTCCCTTAGATATTAAGGAATAACTTTGAGCAATTAAAGAAATAAAAATTCACAGCACGTGTTCAAAGTATGTCGACATCCTTACTTTGTAAGTTCTCTTTCACACTTATAACCTTGAAACCGATTTTCCACACTTCCAAACAAGTTTAGAATTGGTTCATCTGACTTTCAAGAACTATGCGATTGATCAAACAAATATTCAATCACAATCATGGGTTTAACGGTTCTACCAAAACAAATTTCGGTTCTACCTACCATGTGAGTATTGTGCATAGTCACACTAGCTTCCCAAAATTCGGTTGACTAGGTACTAGGATCGGTTCCCCACATATATATGGTATCTAACTTATATGTGTTGCACATGTCCATAGGATCGGTTCCTCTTTGCCTAAAAACATGTTGCACATGTCCATAGGGTCGGTTCCCCTTTCTGCTATAAACCTTGATGCACCCCATACAAGGATCGGTTCCCCTTTGTGATGTACTGCACCTCTTACTAGGATCGGTTCCACTTTCCCATATTTGGTCAGACATAAAATCACAAACCTGATCATACCATCTCAGGTGATTACTTAAGATCGGTTTCACTAATAAAAGTAATACCCATACATAAGTCATGCCTTTGTGAATAGTTATACCAAGAACACAAACAAGTTGTGGGAGGTTATACTCAAATCACACATATTGGTTGTTCATAAGATATGCAATGTATAACAAAACCAATAACACCTGGAAATTTGCTTTTCGGTTCACATACAAGTTTATGAACTTACTTCCTTAGAACACATGTAAAACATTGTTCCATAGGATGAAATACTCACCTCATACCCAAACATAATCACAATAGCATTCAAATAATTATGGTGATGTCTTATCTACAAAGTTTAATGGTTAAGAAATAAACCTCGTATTGTATTCCTTAATACTATGTCTATCTAGAGTTCAAATATGCTTCGCAGTTTTGTTTTCAATATGCACGAATTGAAAGATACGTTAGGGAATGAAACAGTTCAAGTCAAATATCACTAACCTCAAGAGGAAGGATGAATGTTTTCGTTGTTGCTCCTTGCTTCTTCACATCTTCAAGACTTCGTAATACATGTAATTTCTCATATCCTAATACTTTCAAGCTAACCTATATGAAGTTGACTCTAGTACATAATCAAGTGACTCTTAACATGAGTTTTGATTCACTAAAATATGTCAACCAAACTTGACATACCAACGCTTGGTGGGTTCAAACGATCTATGCTCCAACAATCTTCCCCTTTGTCAATTTTAGCGACAAAACTCTTACATCATATGGATAAATAAATTACAAGAATTCATTACACATACGCTTGATTCCCGAATTCAACAACACAGTAAACTACTTACATTCAATCATTGAAAATGCCGTTGTTCGCATTATAATAACAAAGCTAATATTCAATCTTGACGTCTTTGTTATACCAATTTATATGACATGTTAGTCCCCCTTAGTCAGTGCCTTCACTCTTTCGTTAGATAAACGTTCAAGCACCAATGTTATTTCCTTAGCGATGCCAACCAATATAAAATCAACGCCAGCATCACTTTTTTACTCCATATATTTCTCCCCCTTTTTGTCACAAAAATGACAAAGAAACGAAGCAATAAAGGACAACACGAAAAGAATCTTACAAATCTCAAAATAGACTTGCAACCTATAGAGTTAGGCATGAGGGTTCCACACATCATGCTATGATAACCAATATCAAAACCGAAACTACGAGTAATTTTATTTTGATATGTTACCAAGGAAATTGTCCGAATTTTTTTCTAATTTAGTTTAGCAAAAAAAAAAATCAACTAAGCACCTTAGTCCCTTTGCTAAACCGATTTTTCAAACACAACCGCTTAATTCGATAAGACCAAAATAAAGATAACTCTATTTTTCTCATCAAGTTCTAATTATCCATAAACTTAGACCTTTCAATTTTAAACAAGAAAAGTACTAGGTTAGTTAACTATCATTTCTTATTAAGGCATTCGATTAGACTTGAATAACCGAAACCTCACTTCGATAAGTCTAACTAAGATCAGAATTAACTTAGTTTCTCTTATCCGGAATTGAATTGGACTAAACAACTCATCTCGTACACCTTTTATTTCGTTAAGCCATAAATAATTCATACAAACCAACATAAATCAACTTGCATATTTATTCACCTCAACCGGAAGCAATTGAAACAACATAGACATTAAAAGCACCGCAATTGCGCCGAAATTTTGTAAGCCTAAACAATTAATACCACACAATAAAGCAAGATAACAATAGTTTCTATTAACCAGAACCAATTGAATCACACATCCACACACACATCATGGAATAAAACATCAATTGAATCGAAATTTTGTTAAGTAAAAGCAATATATATATAATATAAACTCATGCTTTTCTTAAACAAGAAAACAATTAACTAACAAGATTGTTACCTCAAATTTCGCATCCACTTCTCCAATATGATTGCATTTTCTTCTAGGGAGAATTGATATTGAAATATCATCATGTTGTCATCCTTATGCCAAAACCAAAGAATAACAACAACCCTCAACCTTTACCAGAGAAAGGTTGAAAACCGGTTTTAAAAATTGCAAGCAAAAGTTAAAAACCATCGAAACACATATGCTTTTATGCTAAACCAAAACCGATTCAACATATTGTGACTTTTTTACATATTATTTATACCAGAACCCCTCATGATTCTTTGATAAAGCCTACCAACATGGGCTAGAACTTAATCCTGCTAAATCAAAAAGTCACCCAAACCATAAGGTACACAATATATGAGATCGAATATTAATGTAGTAAAACCGAAATCAAACATCCCATAAACATACATAGCAATAAGGTAAAGGCATTAAATCACAGGCTATGTAAACCGAAAACTATCGCAAGAAAAATTACCAATCAAATAATTTTATTCGTAATAGTTTTATTCATAATAGACCAATACAATCAATGAAAGAAATCAAAAATTGATGTATATTATTCTAGATTAAGTAATACAGCAAATAACTTAATCTCTAGTGGTGATCTTGTTGTTCACCGAGGTCTCTTCAATGTTCAAACTATTAAAGCATGTCTCAAGAGACTTGTCCGCAACCAATTCTTGTTTTTCTAGTTCTTCAATTAGAACTTTGAGTACAGCAAGAATTCCTCTTGTTCCTTCATACTTCTCTTTTACCCAATCTTGATGTCGAATAGTCATAGCAAGATTAGTTTTCAGTTTGTCAAAGCCTTGGATATATTGAGACATACTATCAAAACGAATTCATTTGGTTTTGGTATGATCTTGTTAGTTGTAAGCCAACAGACATGACTCATCTTATGATCCAACTGAACTATCAGAATCATAATCATACATGATATTTGGTATGCCCTTTTTCTTCCTCTTTGTATTGATTCCTTGACAATCCTTAACCTTTTGAGTTTCCTCCTTATTATCCTTTGAGACACTGCGAGTTATTGGAGGCATGCTCGGTTATGAATAAATAAATATAAAAGATTTATCAGGGTATTAGAATACAGGTTAGAGAAAGTTCCTTCTTTTAAAAGAGACAACTTTCGGACCAAAAGACCTCTGGAGAATCCGAAAATATAAGAGAATATATTTCGTTTCCTTAATCCGAAATTCTAAAGTTGGAAGGATTAGTAATAATCCGAAAATTCCAAATAACACCTATTTTGGAAAATCATGTTAAACATGAACAATTTTTTCAGACAACCATGGATTCACAACTATCCATATAGTGTCACAATTTTTTTTTTTTTTTGATAAACACCTACACAAACACATGTACTCCTGTTTTATTGTGCCTTTTCCATCCAAGATTATGAGCACGAAAGGATGAGAATGCACAAAATTTGATACAACTAAGTTGCATTGGAGTAAGCTTTTTCCAGCTTACAGTGAATATCAGAAACATAGTTCATGTTTCTTTTAGGGAAATTCTTCCCAAAATATTTTCTCCCAAGACGATGATCTTTTCTAACTCTAGAGATATGATCATGTGGAGAAAATGTATTCATGTGAGAATTCTCAGAGATAGATAGATCTCTCTTAATTATTTCATTGAGATTTTCATAAGATTTTCTCATTCTAAGGACTTCCTTATTTTTCACATTAGTGTGATCATCTAAAACAACTATCGGAAATTCCTGATTATTTCTTTTGGCAGAGATTTGCTCTTTCCCTTCCTTTGTGAAGTCGTTCCTCATCAAAACTAGAAATGTTTTGATATGTGTGAGGAGGAACCTTTTTCCAGAAGCGATTATCAACTCCTTCCTGTGACTCTTTTGAGTTGATCTTATTGGGAAGTAGTATAATCTGTCTTTCTACTGAGGAATGATCTTTCAGTTCTTTAAGACAAGAAACTTCCTTCAAAAAATTTACCATCGTATGTTGAAGAAGTATAAGTTTCCTGTCAAGTGACTAAAAATTGTATTCCTTATAATCACCATGGAATCGGTTCAAAGTTTTCTTTGGACAAGATTTATTTTGATCATCAATAGATCTAGAAGCTGGTTTCTCATCCTCTTCTAACTTGATGTAGTTAGGCAAACTACCATCATCTTGATTTGTTTCAGATGTGATTAAACCGTTTTTGTCACAGTCTATAAAAGTTGAGCAGGGACTTTTAGTTTCCTCATCAGAAGAAATCACAACAGAAGCATTAGTTAGAATCATAAGATGTGTCTTTTTATTTGTAAGAGATTTTCCAAGAGACTCAAGTTTGACAGTGGGATCCATTTTCTCTTTGGTTAGACAATTCAGTTGAATTTCTTTTTCTCTGATCTTCTGTTTAAGAAGATTTTACTCTGTCTTTAAAATAAGTACTTTAGAAGATAGATATTGTATAGGCTTTAGGAGTTTTACCAACTCTTTATCAACATCTTCTCTTTCATCAGAGAAAGACATAGATGTTTTCGTCACTCTTGGATCATGAGTCAACGAAGTAGTAACATCTTCAACTTTTGAGTATTCATACTCTTGCATAACGTTAACTAAATCAGACATTAGATTCAATTCTTATAGGTTGGATCGCACCAAACACAAATTGTTAGATCTTTTCGTGTTTGCCTGCTCTTATACCAATTGAAAAGGCAAGGTATCCAAATATACCTCAAGCTAACCTTTTCCTACCTATAAGTCCTTTCTCCGAAAGTGATTGTCTATGGACTGAGTCGAGAAAATACAACTAATCGGTTCATACTTCATGTGATCATCTATGGATACGAGATCGAGACAATACAACAATGAAGTATGTTACTTGATAAAAAAGGTTCGGACTTAACCAAACACAATAGGATTCACTTATCAAGTAAATAGGAATTAACATTTGTGTGATTTACTTTAATTATAATAAAATAATTATAATGCGAAAATATAAAGTAAATGACACAGAAAGATTTTGTTAACGAGGAAACCGCAAATGCAGAAAAACCCCGGGACCTAGTCCAGAATTGAATACTCTCAGGATTAAGCCGCTACACAAAATTACACCTAACTTCGTATAGTTGAGACCAAGCAACTAAACCTATAGTTCACCTAGTTCTGTCTGTATTCCCATGCCTCCAACTTATAAATAAGTCACGTACTTAGAATAATTTCTTTGGTTCGTATCCCAAACAGTAAAGGAACAACAAATATGTTTGGTATCAACTCTATTCTACCAAGTGATATGAGTCGGACAAAGGCTCTCCCGTTTATCTTAACATAAACTCCTTCGTCAGGTCCTTAGATCTATCTTATGTTCAATTACCTAAGTAATCGTTTAAGATTAAGCCAACAACACTCTTAATCCAAAGAATTGTATTGATGCCGATCTACTCAATTAATCAATCCAATCTACCATAAGGATAAACCGATTATTAATTGGATCCTCTTTTACCCAAACAAGTATTGTGCACACCAAATATTATAAACCCAAGTAAGATCTTCAATATCTTCGTTGTCTTCAAATATTCTTAAATCTTCAATAAAAACTTGCACACAACCAATTGAATCTCTTGTGATCAATCACGCACATAACGGAGTCTGTTAACAATGTATTATCACAAGATTGTCTTTAGAACTAACAACCGGTTAAAGATCCATGTCGAAACTCTGAACTAGTTTGAGTGAATCTTATATCAGAAGAGAAGATTCTCCAGCATAAAAAAACTAGGTGCAATCAGATTTCAACCCCCGTTAGTCAATCAAATCAATCGAAAACAAAAGATAAACCACAATTATCTAATTTCCCACCAACGGTACACTCTAGAGCTTCTCAATCCCAAAGAAGACTTTAAACTGAGCGGACGTAAGAGATTTCGCATAATTAGGTTACTCTCCTCTCCGAATAGGCATCTACACCAGTAACAACAACAAAAGAGGATGTCTATTATTATGAAGGATTAGTTTGCTAGAAAGGCAAACCAAGTATATATAAACAAGGAAGTTTGGACACCAAGGAATTTCCAAAACCGAAAATATTCTCAAGATATTCATTAAAGAACAAATTCGGTTTCCATAATTCCTAGAAATGCTCTGTCCAAAAATAATGATCGAAATCTCTCGGAAAATCTAATTAGTAAATGCACATTACTAATTTTTATATTTCCATACAAAATGAAGTTAATTACCTTAATTAAAAGATTCTTAACTTACTTATGTTTCGGTCCTGTGATTTTCTTCCCTTAGCTATTAAGGAATAACTTTGAACAATTAAAGAAATAAACATTCACAACACACGTTCAAAGTATGTCGACATCCTTACTTTGTAAGTTCTCTTTCACACTTACAACCTTGAAACCGATTTGCCACACTTCCAAACAAGTTTAGAATTGGTTCATCTGACTTTCAAGAACTATGCGATTGATCAAACAAACATTCAATCACAACCATGGGTTTAACGGTTATACCAAAACAAATTTCGGTTCTACCTACCATGTGAGTACTGTTCATAGTCACACTAGCTTCCCAAAATTCGCTTGAATAGGTACTAGGATAGGTTCCCCGCATATATATGGTATCTAACTTATATGTGTTGCACATGTCCATAGGATCGGTTCCTCTTTGCCTAAAAACATGTTGCACATGTCCATAGGGTCGGTTCCCCTTTCTGCTATAAACCTTGATGCACCCCATATAAGGATCGGTTCCCCTTTGTGATGTACTGCACCTCTTACTAAGATCGGTTCCCCTTTCCCATATTTGGTCAGACATAAAATCACAAACCCAATCATACCATCTCAGGTGATTACTTAAGATCTGTTTCACTAATAAAAGTCATACCAATACATAAGTCATGCCTTTGTGAATAGTTATACCAAGAACACAAACAAGTTGTGGGCGGTTATACTCAAATCACACATATTGGTTGTTCATAAGATATGCAATGTATAACAAAACCAATAACACCTGGAAATTTGCTTTTCGGTTCACAGACAAGTTTATGAACTTACTTCCTTAGAACACATGTAAAACATTGTTCCGTAGGATGAAATACTCACCTCATACCCAAATATAATCATAATAGCATTCAAATAATTATGGTGATGTCTTATCTACAAAGTTTAATGGTTAAGAAATAAACCTCGTATTGTATTCCTTAATACTATGTCTATCTAGAGTTCAAATATGCTTCGCAGTTTTGTTTTAAATATGCACGACTTGAAAGATACGTTAGGGAATGAAACAGTTCAAGTCAAATATCACTAACCTCAAGAGGAAGGATGATTGTTTTCGTTGTTGCTCCTTGCTTCTTCACATCTTCAAGACTTCGTAATACATGTAATTTCTCATATCCTAATACTTTAAAGCTAACCTATATGAAGTTGACTCTAGTACATAATCAAGTGACTCTTAACATGAGTTTTGATTCACTAAAATATGTCAACCAAACTTGACATACCAACGCTTGGTGGGTTCAACCGAGCTATGCTCTAACAATCTTCCCCTTTGTCAATTTTAGCGACAAAACTCTTACATCATATGGATAAATAAATTACAAGAATTCATTACACATACGCTTGATTCCCGAATTCAACAGCACAGTAAACTACTTACATTCAATCATTGAAAATACCGTTGTTGGCATTATAATAACAAAGCTAATACTCCCCCTAAGGAAGATAGGTAGAAATTCAATCTTCACGTCTTTGTTATACCAATTTATATGACATGTTAGTCCCCCTTAGTCTGTGCCTTCACTCTTTCGTTAGATAAACGTTCAAGCACCAATGTTCTTTTCCTTAGCGATGCCAATCAATATAAAATCAACGCCAGTATCACTTTTTTACTCCATATATTTCTCTATCCCTTTTTGTCACAAAAATGACAAAGAAACGAAGCAATAAAGGACAACACGAAAAGAATCTTACAAATCTCAAAATAGACTTGCAACCTATAGAGTTAGGCATGAGGGTTCCACACATCATGCTATGATAACCAATATCAAAACCGAAACTACGAGTAATTTTATTTTGATATGTTACCAAGGAAATTGTCCGAAATTTTTTCCAATTTAGTTTAGCAAAAAAATAATCAACTAAGCACCTTAGTCCCTTTGCTAAACCGATTGTTCAAACACAACCGCTTAATTCGATAAGACCGAAATAAAGATAACTCTATTTTTCTCATCAAGTTCTAATTATCCATAAACTTAGACCTTTCAATTTTAAACAAGAAAAGTACTAGGTTAGTTAACTATCATTTCTTATTAAGGCATTCGATTAGACTTGAATAACCGAAACCTCACTTCGATAAGTCTAACTAAGATCAGAATTAACTTAGTTTCTCTTATCCGGAATTGAATTGGACTAAACAACTCATCTCGTACAACTTTTATTTCGTTAAGCCATAAATAATTCATACAAACCAACATAAATCAAATTGCATAATTATTCACCTCAACCGGAAGCAATTGAAACAACAAAGACATTAAAAGCGCCGCAATTGCGCCGAAATTTTGTAAGCCTAAACAATTAATACCACACAATAAAGCAAGATAACAATAGTTTCTCTTAACCGGAACCAATTGAATCACACATCCACACACACATCATGGAATAAAACATCAATTGAATCGAAATTTTGTTAAGCAAAAGCAATATATATATATATATATATTATATAAACTCATGCTTTTCTTAAACAAGAAAATAATTAACTAACAAGATTGTTACCTCAAATTTCGCATCCACTTCTCCAATATGATTGCATTTTCTTCTAGGGAGAATTGATATCGAAATATCATCATGTTGTCATCCTTATGCCAAAACCAAAGAATAACAACAACCCTCAACCTTTACCAGAGAAAGGTTGAAAACCGGTTTTAAAAATTGCAAGCAAAAGTTAAAAACCGTCGAAACACAAATGCTTTTATGCTAAACCAAAACCGATTCAATATATTGTGACTTTTTTACATATTATTTCTACCAGAACCCCTCATGATTCTTTGATAAAGCCTACCAACATGGTCTAGAACTTAATCCTGCTAAATCAAAAAGTCACCCAAACCACAAGGTACACAATATATGAGATCGAATATTAAGGTAGTAAAACCGAAATCAAACATCCCATAAACATACATAGCAATAAGGTAAAGGCATTAAAGCACAGGCTATGTAAACCGAAAACTATCGCAAGAAAAATTACAAATCAAATAATTTTATTCGTAATAGTTTTATTCATAATAGACCAATACAATCAATGAAAGAAATCAAAAATTGATGTATATTATTCTAGATTAAGTAATACAGTAAATAACTTAATCTCTAGTGGTGCTCTTGTTGTTCACCGAGGTCTCTTCAGTGTTCAAACTCTTAAAGCATGTCTCAAGAGACTTGTCCGCAACCAATTCTTTTTTTTTCTAGTTCTTCAATTAGAACTTTGAGTTCAGCAAGAATTCCTCTTGTTCCTTCATACTTATCTTTTACCCAATATTGATGTCGAATAGTCATAACAAGATTAGTTTTCAGTTTGTCAAAGCCTTGGATATATTAAGACATACTATCAAAATGAATTCATTGGGTTTTGGTAGGATCTTGTTAGTTGTAAGCCAACCGACATGACTCATCTTATGATCCAACTGAACTATCAGAATCATAATCATACATGATATTTGATATGCCCTTTTTCTTCCTCTTTGTATTGATTCCTTGACAATCCTTAACCTTTTGAGCTTCCTCCTTATTAGCCTTTGAGACACTGCGAGTTATTGGAGGCATGCTCGGTTATGAATAAATAAATATAAAGGATTTATTAGGGTATCAGAATACAGGTTAGAGAAAGTTCCTTCTTTTAAAAGAGACAACTTTCCGACCAAAAGACCTCTGGAAAATCCGAAAATATAAGAGAATATATTTCGTTTCCTTAATCCGAAATTCTAAAGTTGGAAGGATTAGTAATAATCCGAAAATTCCAAATAACACCTATTTTTGGAAAATCATGTTAAACATGAACAATTGTTTCAGACAACCATGGATTCACAGCTATCCATATAGTGTCACAAATTTTATTTTTTTTGATAAACACCTACACAAACACATGTGCTCCTGTTTTATTGTGCCTTTTCCATCCAAGATTATGAGCACGAAAGGATGAGAATGCACAACATTTGATACAACTAAGTTGCATTGGAGTAATATTTTTCTAGCTTACAGTGAATATCAGAAACATAGTTCATGTTTCTTTTAGGGAAATTCTTCCCAAAATATTTTCTCCCAAGACGATGATCTTTTATAACTCTAGAGATATGATCATGTGGAGAAAATGTATTCATGTGAGAATTCTCAGAGATAGATAGATCTCTCTTAATTATTTCATTGAGATTTTCATAAGATTTTCTAATTCTAAGGACTTCCTTATTTTTCACATTAGTGTGATCATCTGAAACAACTATCGGAAATTCCTGATTATTTCTTTTGGCAGAGATTTGCTCTTTCCCTTCCTTTGTGAAGTCGTTCCTCATCAAAACTAGAAATGTTTTGATATGTGTGAGGAGGAACCTTTTTCCAGAAGCGATTATCAACTCCTTCATGTGACTCTTTTGAGTTGATCTTATCGGGAAGTAGTATAATTTGTCTTTCTACTGAGGAATGATCTTTCA
This sequence comes from Papaver bracteatum, assembly GCA_023529315.1. Taxonomy (NCBI): domain Eukaryota; kingdom Viridiplantae; phylum Streptophyta; class Magnoliopsida; order Ranunculales; family Papaveraceae; genus Papaver; species Papaver bracteatum. Next base: position 601,117 of record JAJJWX010004158.1, read on the forward strand.
GTTCTTTAAGACAAGAAACTTCCTTCAAAAAATTTACCATCGTATGTTGAAGAAGTATAAGTTTCCTGTCAAGTGACTGAAAATTGTATTCCTTATAATCACCATGGAATCGGTTCAAAGTTTTCTTTGGACAAGATTTATTTTGATCATCAATATATCTAGAAGTTGGTTTCTCATCCTCTTCTAACTTGATGTAGTTAGGAAAACTACCATCATCTTGATTTGTTTCAGATGTGATTAAACCGGTTTTGTCACAGTCTATAAAAGTTGAGTAAGAACTTTTAGTTTCCTCATCAGAAGAAATCACAACAACAGCATTAGTTAGAATCATAAGACGTGTCTTTTTATTTGTAAGAGATTTACCAAGAGACTCTAGTTTGACAGTGAGATCCATTTTCTCTTTGGTTAGACAATTCAGTTGAATGTCTTTTTCTCTGATCTCCTATTTAAGAAGATTTGAGTTTGTCTTTAAAATAAGTACTTTAGAAGATAGATATTGTATAGGCTTTAGGAGTTTTACCAACTCTTTATCAACATCTTCTCTTTCATCAGAGAAAGACATAGATGTTTTAGTCACTCATGGATCATGAGTCAACGAAGTAGTAACATCTTCAACTTTTGAGTATTCATACTCTTGCATAACGTTAACTAAATCAGACATTAGATTCAATTGTTATAGGTTGGATCGCACCAAACACAAATTGTTAGATCTTTTCGTGTTTGCCTGCTCTTATACCAATTGAAAAGTCATGGTACCCAAATATACCTCAAGCTAACCTTTTCCTACCTATAAGTCCTTTCTCCGAAAGTGATTGTTTATGGAATGAGTCGAGAAAATACAACTAATCGGTTCATACTTCGTGTGATCTTCTATGGATACGAGATCGAGACAATACAACAACGAAGTATGTTACTTGATAAAAAAGGTTCGGACTTAACCAAACACAATAGGATTCACTTATCAAGTAAATAGGAATTAACATTTGTGTGATTTACTTTAATTATAATAAAACAATTATAATGAGAAAATATAAAGTAAATGACACATCAAGATTTTGTTAACGAGGAAACCGCAAATGCAGAAAAACCCCGGGACCTAGTCCAGAATTGAATACTCTCAGGATTAAGCCGCTACACAAAATTACACCTAACTTCGTATAGTTGAGACCAAGCAACTAAACCTATAGTTCACCTAGTTCTGTCTGTATTCCCACACCTCCAACTTGTAAATAAGTCACGTACTTAGAATAATTCCTTTGGTTCGTATCCCAAACAGTAAAGGAACAACAAATATGTTTGGTATCAACTCTATTCTACCAAGTGATATGAGTCGGACAAAGGCTCTCCCGTTTATCTTAACATAAACTCCTTAGTCAGGTCCTTAGATCTATCTTATGTTCAATTACCGAAGTAATCGTTTAAGATTAAGCCAACAACACTCTTAATCCAAAGAATTATATTGATGCCGATCTACTCAATTAATCAATCCAATCTACCATAAGGATATACCGATTATTAATTGGATCCTCTTTTACCGAAACAAGTATTGTGCACACCAAATATTATAAACCCAAGTAAGATCTTCAATATCTTCGTTGTCTTAAAATATTCTTAAATCTTCAATAAAAACCTGCACACAACCACTTGAATCTCTTGTGATCAATCACGCACATAACGGAGTCTGTTAACAATGTATTATCACAAGATCGTCTTTAGAACTAACAACAGGTTAAAGATCCATGTCGAAACTCTGAACTAGTTTGAGTGAATCTTATATCAGAAGAGAAGATTCTCCAGCATAAACAAACTAGGTGCAATCAGATTTCAACCCCCGTTAGTCAATCAAATCAATCGAAAACAAAAGATAAACCACAATTATCTAGTTTCCCACCAACGGTACACGCTAGAGCTTCTCAATCCCAAAGAAGACTTTAAACTGAGCGGACGTAAGATATTTCGCCTAATTAGGTTACTCTCCTCTCCGAATAGGCATCTACACCAGTAACAACAACAAAAGAGGATGTCTATTATTATGAAGGATTAGTTTGCTAGAAAGGAAAACCAAGTATATATAAACAAGGAAGTTTGGACACCAAGGAATTTCCAAAACCGAAAATATTCTCAAGATATTCATTAAAGAACAAATTCGGTTTCCATAATTCCTGGAAATGCTCTGTCCAAAAATAATGATCGAAATCTCTTGGAAAATCTAATTAGTAAATGCACATTACTAATTCTTATATTTCCATACAAAATGAAGTTAATTACCTTAATTAAAAGATTCTTAACTTTCTTATGTTTCGGTCCTGGGATTCTCTTCCCTTAGCTATTAAGGAATAACTTTGAACAATTAAAGAAATAAACATTCACAACACACGTTCAAAGTATGTAGACATCCTTACTTTGTAAGTTCTCTTTCAAACTTACAACCTTGAAACCGATTTGCCACACTTCCAAACAAGTTTAGAATTGGTTCATCTGACTTTCAAGAACTATGCGATTGATCAAACAAACATTCAATCACAATCATGGGTTTAACGGTTCTACCAAAACAAGTTTCGGTTATACCTTCCATGTGAGTACTGTGCATAATCACACTAGCTTCCCAAAATTCGGTTGACTAGGTACTAGGATCGGTTCCCCACATATATATGGTATCTAACTTATATGTGTTGCACATGTCCATAGGATCGGTTCCCCTTTACCTAAAAACGTGTTGCACATGTCCATAGGATCAGTTCCCCTTTCTGCTATAAACCTTGTTGCGCCTCATACAAGGACTGGTTCCCCTTTGTGATGTACTGCACCTCTTACTAGGATCGGTTCCGCTTTCCCATATTTGGTCATACATAAAATCACAAACCCGATCATACCATCTCGTGTAATTACTTAAGATCGGGTTCACTAATAAAAGTCATACCAATACATAAGTCATGCCTTTGTGAATAGTTCTACCAAGAACACAAACAAGTTGTGGGTGGTTATACTCAATCACACATATTGGTTGTTCATAAGATATGCAATGAATAACAAAACCAATAACACATGGAAATTTGCTTTTCGGTTTACAAACAAGTTTATGAACTTACTTCCTTAGAACACATGTAAAACATTGTTCCCTAGGATGAAATCCTCACTTCATACCCATACATAATCACAATAACATTCAAATGATTATGGAGATGTCTTATCTACAAAGTTTAATGGTTAAGCAATAAACCTCATATTGTATTCCTTAATACTATGTCTATCTAGAGTTCAAATATGCTTCGCAGTTTTGTTTTCAATATGTACTACTTGAAAGATACGTTAGGGAATGAAACAGTTCAAGTCAAATATCAGTAACCTCAAGTGGAAGGATGATTGTTGTCGTTGTAGATCCTTGCTTCTTCACATCTTTAAGACTTCGTAATACTTTTAATGTCTCTTATCCTAATACTTTCAAGCTAACCTATACGAAGTTAACTCTAGTACATTATCAATCGAATCTTAACATGAGTTTTGATTCACTAAAATATGACAACCAAACTTTACATACCAACGCTTGGTGGGTTCAACCGAGCTATGCTCTAACAAGCTTTGAACACCACACTGTATTAAGCCACTACAGACACTAGCCTACTACCAATGTACTTCGGACTGTACTGTAGTTGAACCCTAATCAATCTCACACTGATTAAATCTCGACCAAATCTCGAGATGTTTGTGATTACTTTTTATCTTGCATATCGGAGATTAAATCTCGAGCAAATCTTAGATAAGATAGTACTCAAATGATAGAATCAGGCAAGATCAGAACACACAACTACAAATAAAATAGTTGGGTATGTCTTCATAATAACAATGAAGTCTTAGAAGTCATTATTAACCTACAGGGTCTCGATAAAAACCTAAGGTTAAAAGAGAATCAACTCTAGTTGATGCAACTAGTAACACACATGAGGTTATTTAAAAGGTGAAAACACACTATGTTTATATCCAAACGTGGTTACTTGATTCTAAACTCTTTTTTTTAATCATTGAAACTTTCTTAGAGGATGACAATAGCCGTTTTCACACACTATTAGCATCAAAGCAATTTTCAAGATATTGAAATAATCATAACGAAACAATCCAAGTCTACACCAAATGATTGTATCACACAAACCATGTAAGATGTTACTCGACAATTTTTACATGATCATATTCTGACATTGGTCAAGAATATAAGATAAACTTGGTCGAAGCGAAAGCTTGCCAACACATATTTCGTGAAATATGTAAGCGAGATAAACTCAGCTCAAAATCTCAAATGTGTATAATAGAAAACTATATCGTAATACGACTTATGTCTCAATATAGGAGATAAAGTAGAAATAGACTTTCCTAGTGATAGATAAGTTTCAGTCTCCGCATACCTTTTGTTGATGAAGTTCCACAAGCTCCCCTTAGTAGTTCTTCGTTTTAAAATGATGAACGCCGTGAAATCTAATGCTCAACTACACAATCCATGTCCTAGTCCGAGACATCTATAAATAGTCTAGAAATCAAGACTTATAGTTTTGATCACTAACATTGACAAGCATGCTTGAGATATCAACGCATGTGAGTTCGACCGAGTAGTTCTCTAACACTTGGTTCTTCAACATTACTCGAAATATTCGTCACTTCCAAGTACTCCAATGATTCTCAACGTTTTTAACTCAGTATCAATGTTGTGAAGATCCGTAGCCATAACAATGAGAAAACAGAAGCTCTCAATCACTGTTATACAGTATCATAGTATTATTACACAACATCAAAGTTCAATTGTATCACAACTTTGACAACAATACTATGGTGATATGTATCACTCCCCTTTAGTCAATATTTCGTCTCACATGAAAACCACTCCCCTTTACATAATGATCCGTGAACCATATGTATTTGTAGTGTGAACTACACATTAATTCTCCCCCTTTTTGTCAATAAAAAATGGCAAAGGTATGAAAACTAGTGGGATCCTAATAAAATATCCATAGAGATACTTCATGACCAAAAGAGAACAACATATCAACTTGTTTAGATGCCATCAAATAGACAAAACTAAATGCATTCATCAAGGAGTTTATAAAGATACAATATAACCCCAATAATATTCCACAGCCGCACTGCCCACAACGATTTGGAAATTAAGCACAAGTTCAATTAAGAACTCTCCCCCATAAAATGTCATTCCCGAAAGAAAAACAAGAGCGACCTTACTTTCACAAGAAAAGAACGATTTCGTTGGACAATAACAAATCCCATGAAATATGAATTTGTATCCAAAATACTCAATTAAATTAACCACAAGAGAACCTATGATTAATTTGATCGGAAGTGCTCAACATAAGAGAACTTACGGAGCTGCACAGTATTTACACAAGGATGTGGATCAGGGAAGACCAATATTGCAGAATAAACAAAGATTCTTTCTATCTTTCGTCACTATTTTCATAAAGACATATAATAGACTTAATCTTTGTAAACAAAAGTTCATCCTATCTTCCATCAATATTTGTATAATGACATAACAGGCTTAACTTTTGTTTGTCAAAAGTTCATTCGATCTTTTATAAATATTTGCATAATGACATATGAAAGACGTAACTTTTGACATATATGGGACAATCATAGTTCACGGACGCAAACACACATATCCCATAACAAGTTGCAATATATGAAACTATAAAGATTAATACTACAAAATCATCTTCCAGATAAACTTTAGAATTTAAATAAATAAATCTAAAAACATTGCAAGTTGAAAATCGTTGGAAATAGCTATGTGTACTCATAATAATTACTATTCCAAACCATAGTTATCCTTCTTAAAACACAAGAATTAAATTCTCATAAGAATTTTTCTAGACATTAAGATCTCTAATAAATTCTTTATCCTCCCCAAACTCCTTGTCGTCAACAGCCATAGGAACATAAGGTTCATGAAGAAATGAGTTAATTCCAACAAACCTTTTCGACTGATACCGAACCAGGGCCTTCTGAATTTCGAGAGTCCTAAAAACAATATCCTTTATTTCCTGAATCTCCTTTCTTGTTTCCTTCAACTCTTCAAGAAACCCAGAGAACTTCTGTTGATTAAACTGAACAACTCTTGGTTTTATCACATTCCTCCTTTTTCTTTTCAAAGTTGAAGATACAGGAGATTTATCTTTTTCCTTCATGATTGATGGCTAAACAATCATATTAACATCTTTTCCATCAGAAGACATAATGCTTGGATTCTCCATACACGTATGAAATAGTGGGAGGAATTCACAAATCAGACTCAACAAGCAATCTTGTGATAAAAAGAGTTTTCAAAGAAGAAAAAATGAATGTAGGGTTATGGAACCTTTATACACTAAAAATGATTGACGTATGCAAAACTCACAACCATAAAGAAGGAAGAGATGTCGATATTAACCCTCTTTTGTTATTCAACAGAGTAAACCCTTTTTAATATCAATTAGATTTGAAAAGATGGAAGAATTTCATACAAAAAAAAAAAAACGAATCAACAAAGAAAAATCTTTTTCTCTTTTCCTAAAGCCCGAAGAGTGCAAACTCTCGTCTCTTTTGAAACAGGCACATGAGATAAGAAACACAACCAACACAATTTAAGTTATGCTGGGGTGAACAATAATCTGTCCACCATTATCCTTTTTAATGGAATTCTTAGAACCCGGTTTCATAGAATGTTTATACCGTGTTCTTTTCTCTAGTGGTCTACTTTTCTCTTTCGAAATTAACTTCTTTGGAGAAGAGATAAGTATACATACCTCAGTTGACTTTTGAACAAACTTGAGTTTGTTTGCTAATCGGTTTTCTCTTCGTTGAAGTTTGTTGACATATCTTATCTTATGGTTGTACTTGAAGCACTTAGAAAGTTCATGACCCTTGAGAGTACAATACGAACATGTCAATATGGAGGATGGTTCAGACGTCATTTCTGTGCAGCCTGCTAGAAAAACGGTAGAACCTGAAAAATCAGAAATAGAATTTCCAGTAGAAAAAGATAAATCTATTTTATCCTCCAAGATGGTTAAAGTTTCTCTTGGAAGAATATCAAGATTGATGAACGTATTGCTACAATTATCAAAGTCAATATTTTCATGGAAGAGTGCAACACTTGATTTTTCGTCTTCATTAGAATCATAGTGATCAGACATTTCATCAAGAGCTGCAGCAAGACCTTTGTTGCCTGTGTAATTTACGATTTGGTCACTCATTAGCAAAATGATCAAAACCTTTACACTTGAAGCAATGTGGCATATCCTCATCATTAGTATCATCGGCATCCCTGTTTTTAGGAGGAACACGATTATGAGGTTTAACTGATGACTTAGGTTTATCTCTGGAGGACCGTTTACTTCCCTTTTAAAAGAAGATCTCTAAACTTCCTTGTGATCAACGAGACTGACTTGTCAAGATCTTCATCTGATGTATCAGTCTCAGAAGGACCATCTTCAGATATGCCAACACTTTTACTATTGTTAAGTAATTTAGTGTTCTTTTGTGCTTTGAACGCAATATCCTTTCCAGATTTGGATGTATGCTCATAATCAAAGATCTTTAACTTCCCAACCAAGGTTTTTCTGAAAAGAGTGTTAAGGTTATTTCCCTCAACGATGGCATGCTTCTTAGAATCGTATTTGGCTGGCAATGATCTGAGAATTTTCATCACAATGTCCTTTTCATGAATGGTCTTACCTAACCCAAAAGATGGTTAAAAATTTCAGACACTTTGTGATTAAGCTCATCAAATGAATCTTCGTCATCCATACGAAGGTTTTCCCAATCGGAACATAGGTTTTTAAGCCTAGCTTTATTTTCAGAGGTATTTCTTCGAATACAGTTTCTAAGATATCCCAGGCTTCTTTAGACTTAGTACACGTAGTCACATGGTGTTGAAGCTCTGGGGTAATTGCATGGATGATAACATTTAATCCGTCGGAATTTTGCTTTGCAGCAAGAATCTCAGCAGCATCATATTTACCAATATAATTTGGAACAGTTACATCGCCTTATATAACTTCCGGAGGATCATATCTATTAACTACATAAACCTATGATTGAAAATCATGCACTTGGACAAAGGTACATATAGAAAATTTTCCACCATAAGTAATTCGAGCCATCGAAGACTGGTGGTACGTTTATGGAGATAACTCATATGTCCATATAGTCAGATCACTACAAACACAGACTTATGAGGTCTTAAGCATGTTTGCCTGCTCTTATACCAAAAAAGCGGGGGTACAACAACCACACCCAATATTTCTTAGAAATATGTATGGACAAACTCCAATATAATTCCAAGAGAATCAACTAGACAGTCAAACTCAATCAATGGAAATATATCCAAGAGTTTGTATCTCTGTTTCACAATGTAATAAGCAAATCAAACAGATAGAAATCGGTGAGCCTGATTATTATGTGAAATAACTTGAATGGTACCAAAGATCAATGTTCAAGTGTCAATCAATATAATCAACAACTAAAGGTTGGACTATCTAATTGACTGAACTACGCACAACCTGTGATATTATTATTATATAACAAAATTTTTGTTATATAACACAGACACCAGAAATTTTGTTAATGAGGAAACCGTAAATGCTGAAAAACCACGGTACGTAGTCCAGATTTGAAAACCACACTGTATTAAGCCACTACAGACGCTAGTCTACTCCAAGTTAACTTCGGACCGGAATGTAGTTGAGCCCTAACCAATCTTACACTGATCAAGGTACAGTTGTGCTCCTTACGTCTCTAAATCCCAGCAGGACTCTACGCACTTGATTCCCTTAGCTGATCTCACCGATAACTAAGAGTTGCTATGACCCAAAGTTGAAGACTTGATAAACCAATTTGTTTCACACAGAAAAGTCTATTGAATAGATAAATCTGTCTCCCACAGATAAACCTATGAGTTTTGTTCTGTCTTTTGATAAATCAAGGTGAATAAGAACCAATTGATATACTAGACTTATATTCCCAAAGAACATCCTATTAATAATAATCACCTCACAATAATCTTAATCGTATGGTAGCGAAACAAGATATTTTGGAATCACAAACGATGAGACGAAGATGTTTGTGATTACTTTTTATCTTGCATATCGGAGAATAAATCTCGAGCGAATCTTAAATAAGATAGTACTCAATCACGATAGAATATGCAAGATCAGATCACACAACTACAGAGAAAATAGTTGGGTCTGGCTTCACAATCCCAATGAAGTCTTTAAGTCGTTAACCTACAGGGTTTCGTGAAAAAACTAAGGTTAACTAGTATCACACAGGAGGTGTGAGGATTAGGTTTCCCATCTGCTAGAGTTCTCCTTTGTATAGTCTTCAAATTAGGGTTTGCAATCAATGCTACCTTGGTAACAAAACATTCAATATTCACCGTTAGATGAAAACCTGATTTGACTCAAGCTAATATCTTTCAACCGTACCTAAACGTGTACACCTTTTTGGCTCAACAATAGCTAACTGAAGTTAGCCATATGAACACTTCCATATCAACCTTATTCATCTTAACCATAACTAGTTCAAATGACTCAAATGAAACTAGTTCTAGAGTTGTTCAATTGTTTATATTCTCATAAAAGTGTAGAAGATACAATTGAAGAAAAATCGATTTTGATTCACACGAATTATGTCATGACCATTATAGCCACGGTTTGGAAAAGATTTCATTCCTTATTAAATATATATAAATATATTAGTTCATGAACAAACCTATTTTACAACATCATCTACTTAGGTACGCGTACCTAAGTAGCCGGACCAAGTTTGGGTTTCACCAGTACGCGAACTGGTATGCATACCAATGTAACTTCCAAACTCGGCAGAAATTTCCGGACATGAACCTTATGCTAGTATGCGTATCGGTTTGCAAACCAGGTTCCCGAACATGGATTACATATGTGCAAGTACACATACTATGCTTAAATCCAATTGTTCTAAAATCTCATTTCAATCATTGAAACATTCTCGGAAGACGGGAATAGATGTCTCACACAAACTATTAGCTTCAAAGCAATTTTCAAGTGATCGAATGATCAATACGAAACATTCTGAGTCTACATCAAATAACTGTCTCACACAAATCATGTAAGATGTTACCAAGCGATTTTCACATGATTATATTTTGACTTTCGTCAAGAATATAAGATGAACTTGGTTAAAACGAAAGCTTACCAACACATATTTCGAGAAACATGTAAGCGAGTTAAACTTAGCTCGAAATATCAAATGTGTATAAAAGAAGTCTATATAGCTATACGACTTTTGTCTCAAATAGGAGATAGAGTAAATAGACTTTTGAGTGATAGATGAGTTCAAGTCTCCACATACCTTTTGTTGATGAAGTTCCACAATCTCCCTTAGTAGTTCTTCGTCTTCAATCGATGAACACCATGAAGTCTAATGCTCATCTACACTTTCTATCCTAATTCGAGACTTATCTATAAATAGACTAGAAATCATGACTTATAGTTTTGACAACTAAACTTGACAACAAGCTTGAGATAGAAAAGCTTGCGAGTTCGATCGAGAAGTGCTCTAACATTCCTCTTGAGGTTAGTAATATTGACTTGAACTGTTTCATTCCTAACGTATCTTTTAAGTCGTGCTATATTGAAAACATAACTGCGAAGCTATGAATAAATATTTTACTCTAGTGGTGAGACATGATCAAATGATCATAGTATTAAGGAATTAGACTACGAAGTATAACAGTTATCTTTTGAACTTCGTAGATATGACATCGACATAATCTTATGAATGCTGATATGACTATGAGAATAGGTAAAGGTGAAGATTTCATCCTAGGAAAAAATGTTTTACATTTGTTTAAAGGAAGTACATTCATGAACTTGTTTTATGAATCGGAAGGGAAATCACTAGGCTTATTGGTATTGTTATTCATCGCATATCTTTGGATTACCAATATGTGTGAGATGGTAGAACCGATCGTAACTTTGTTATGTATCTTGGTATAACTAATCACAATGCCTAACTTATGATTTGGTATGACTAGTTTTGATTAATTAGTGTAACCGATCCTAAGTAATCACCTGAGATGGTATGATCGATTTTTTGTAATTGGTGTGACCGATCCTAGTAATTGGTGTGACCAATTACAATAGAGTTATGTAATCGATCCTTGTAATTGGTGTAACTGGTCCTAGTAATTGGTGTAACCGATCCTAGTGACTGGTGTGACCGATCACAAGTAATACCATGTGTATACCGTAACCGGTCCTGGTAATTGATGTAACCGATCCTGGTAACTGATGTAACCGGTCCTAGTAACTTGTGTGACCGATTACAAGTGTTCCATATTAAGGTTTAACTGATCCCAGTGATTGGTAAAACTGATTGAACCCATGAATGTGATGTGATATTCGATCAATCACATGGTTGTCTTGGAATACATATGAACCAATTCTAAACTTGTTTGTAAGTGTGGTATAATCAACTCCAAGATTGTAAATATGAAAGACGATTTACAAAGAAAAGATGTCAACATACTTTGAACATGAATAGTAACTCTTATATTTTATTGTTCAAATATATTCCTTAATTACTCAAGGAGATCCTGTTCCAAAATAAATTAAGAATCTTTTAATTAAGGTTGTTAGTTTTATATGCTTTAATTACCGGTAATTAAATGCATATCTTTAGAGAATAAAAATTAGTAATGTGCATTTACTAATTGGAGATTTCGGGAAATATTGGACAAATCACTTACTGGAATTATGAAAACCGAATGGAAATTTATTGCATATCTTAAGAATACTTTCAGTTTTGGAAATTTCTTGGTGTCCAAACATCATTGGTCTATAAATACCTAAGTTTGCATTTCTAGCAAACCATCCTAAGAGCCAGGAAAACTTCATCTTTTTGTTATTTCAGGTGGAGTCGTCTATCCGGAGAGGAAAGTACAATAATTAGGCGAAATCTCTTACGACCGCTCGTTTAAAGACTTATGTGGGATCAAGAAGCTCTACGAGTACCGTTGGTAGGAAAATATATAATTGCAGTTTATTATTTTCAGTTTAATTTGATTGACTAATGGTTGTTGAATTTTGATTGCACCTAGTTTGTTTACTCTTGAGAATATTCTCTTCTGATATAAGATTCACTCAAACTAGATCGAAGTTTCGACGGGATCTTTAAAAATGTTTGTAGATCTAAACACATCTTGTGATAATCCATTATTAACAGACTCCGTTCTGTGCGTGATTGATCACAAGAGATTCAAGTGATGTTTTTAATTGAAGATTAAAGACGATTTGAATACGAATAAGATTTCTTATTAGTTTCTCATATCTTTGTGTCGCACAAATCTTGATCGGCTGGGATCCAACCAGAATCAGATTTATTTGATAGATTAGTTGCGTGAGATTGGCATCACCTTATAGTTTCTTGTTGAAATCTATATTGATTTCAAATCTTAACTTGGATACTTCAGTTTATTGGATATATTAACCAGGAAAATGAGTTTATTAGATTAAACGGAAGAGCCTTTACATATAACTTGAGATATATTAGATTAGACGGAAGGCAACTGAGTTCAATAGAGTTGTTACCTAACAGATTTGTTGTTCCTTTACTGTGTGGAATACAATCCAAAGGAATTATTCCAGTGAGTGCAATCATTGAAGGTCGGAAGCGCAGGGATATCGAATAAACTAAGTGAACTAGGGTTAGTTGCTTAGTCTCAACTATATGAAGTTGGTTTAGATTTTGTATATCAGCTTAATTCTGCGAGTATTCAATTATGGACTAGGTCCTGGGGGTTTTCTGCATTTGCGATTTCCTCGTTTACAAAATCTTGATGTGTCTTTTACTTTTCTGTTTTCGTAATTATAATTGTTTATTATAATTAGAAGTAAAATACACAAATGTTAACTCCTCTTTACTTGATAATGATCCTATAGAGTTTGGTTAAGTCCGAACCTATTATCAAGTAATCACACTTTGGTTGTTGTATTGTCTCGATCTCGTATCCATAGATAATAACACAAAGTGTGAATACCGATTTGTCGTATTGTCTCTACTTTGTCCATAGACAATCACTTTCGGTAAGAGGACTTATAGGTGGATAATTTAAAGATTGTGGTGTATTTGGGTACCCCCATCTTTTCAACAAGACTTAAGTGCTCACGTGCAAGGTGATGCTTTAGGTGCTCACAATGTGATATAAGGCTAAATATTGGAGGGTCTAAGCAATCCCCATATCGAACTCTATCATGTTGCTATCCACGAACCTCGAACTCGAACATGTTGCTGCTCCATGCGCACGTCAAAATTTCTCAAACACTGGAATTTTTGCTTCCATGTTGTGGGGAATTGAAAGAGGATTCCAACGAGCTAAAAATCACTCAATTTGGACTCAAAACGAAGACGTTATTGACGAAACAAGATTTTAATGAACTTAGCGCGCAATTGTAGACGTGGCCGTGATGACAGTGCAAAATACACTGATGTTGAGCCGCTTACCGGATAATTACGCTGACGTGGCAGTTACTGAGTGCTGATGTGGGACTATCACTGATGTGGTATCTAAACAGGTTGCATATATGACTTTTCCCTGACTGTGCACACATCATTAATGTTGCAAATGACTGGACTGTCAACTGAGTGGTTACTCGTTGGACCCAAACAATCTGAACCGGTTAGACTGAACCAAACCAGGTCGGTTTGATAGGTTCTGAACCATATTTGTTGGAGCTGGTTGGACCATCTAGTGAACCACCCGTTTGGCTAAAGCTCTGAGCGGATCGAACAGCTCGGCTCGGCTAAGGTCTGGGCATGGCTTGGATGCATGAACAAAATCCTTTGTCAACGATTTCTGTAACAGTTATAATCGTAATGCTTTCTGCTGCTGATGTTTGGTCACGCTTTCTTCAACTGGTTCGCAACAGTTTCTTCAACTGTGCATAACAGTTTCTTTAACCTTGCAACGGTTTCTTCAATTGTCTCCACGCCTTCTTCCACCATCGTAATGGTTTATTCAACCCTTTCACAATAGTTTCTTCAACCTTCATAACGGTTTCTCCAACTGTCGTAACGGTTTTTCTGAAACCCTAATATTTATTTTCTCTTTCGCTGATTTTTGTATCGAACTCGTGCAAGATTTTTTCCGCACCTTTCTCAATGGTAAAACACGATCATTTTACGTGAGTCCCCTTAGTCGGCGCCAATGTTTGTAGCCAAAATTACTTTTAGGCACTAAACACGATGACTTTATGATGATTTGAAATTAGGGCTAGAAGATGATAAAAAATAAATAAGAACACAAGAATTTAACGTGGTTCGGAAAGTTGTGCCTACATCCACGGAGGAATCCCGTAGGGGAGATATTGTATTGATATGAGGTTTACGCTAATTATGGTTAGCTAAACTAGGATTCCATATCCTCTTAGGGTTTAGGATACATATATTTATATTATTTATGTAACCCAAGTTCTGATTTAAACTTGATGTGAAAGCAACTTGGGAAACAAGACTTCTGGAAACTTCTAGAATATTCTTTCACGGGCTAACAAGCTTTCTTAGCGGGCCTTTCGTGTATTTTATACACGGTAAAAACAGTACCTGCTGACGATTCCCCTAGCAACAATGGTGTCCGCAATAATTCTCTTCATAATGCTACTACTCTGAGTCTCAATTCAACCCAAGATGCTTCTCAAATGGGTGATTCTATTAGTAGTCAGCTTGGTGGTGGGTCTGATGCTACCAATTAGGTAAATTTTCTCCAATCCCCTAATTTATCCTCTCAATGTTGTTTTTCCTATTAATTCCTTCCATGTTAACAATGTGAATATGCTATGCTGGAATATCAGAGGCTTTGGTAAAAAATCGGCAAATAAAGAACTTTGTATAGTCTATAGGAACATCAACCCGGATACGGTTTTTTCCTGTCTGAGACTAAGATTAATAAAGATTTGGCTTCTAGAAGACTAAGAAATATGTGCTTTCCTTGTACTTTCAATGTTCCAAGTATAGGGAGAAGTGGTGGTTTAGTGTTGTCCTGGAAAAAGGAACTTACCCTTAATGTTGTATCCTCCAATTCAAGGGGCATCTATGTCACTACCAATGATATCATCCACTCCAAACTTTGTCACATACATTTCATCTATGGTGAACCTAATAATAGTTTACGACAAGCCTTCTGAGAAAACCAATGTATTCTTCCACATACTCCTATTGAATAACCTATATTTTTTGTTGGAGATTTTAACGCTCTCTTGGGCACTGAAGATAAAAATGGTGGCCTAGAAGTAGATGACTCTGAATTCTTGAATCTTATGAATTTTTGTAATACTTTTAATTTACATAATCCCAGTTTTTCTGGCCCTTGATTTACTTGGTCTAATATTCAACAAGGTACATGCCTCATTCTTGAAATATTGGATAGATGTCTCATTAATCAAACTATTGAACTTTTATTTCCTAAACTTTGTGTTAATCATTATCCTAGACTCCCCTGATCATTTCCCCATGCATATAGGTTTCAACTTTGTGGACATGTGTATGCATAGACCTTTTTTCATTTTATGGCCACGTGGGTTGAAGATCCTATTTGTAGAGATATCATAGTTAATTCTTGGTCTGTCAATATTATGGGCTCTCCCGCTGATAAACTTAACGCTAAACTGTTAAGTACTAAGAAAGGACTTTGTAATTGTAATAAATCCTCCTTTGGTAATATTCAAGCCAATATATCTACTTCAAGGGAGGAATTAATTGAAATTCAGACTTCCAATCCAACTGACTCTAGCTCTATTGCTAGGATTAGAGCTAGACTGGAATACCTTTACAATCTAGAGGAACTATATTGGAAGGACAAATCTAGAGGGGTCTGGCTGATGGAAGGTGAAAGAAATTCTCCTTATTTTCATATAGCCACTCTCTTTAGAAGGAAAATGAATGCCATTAGTTGGATTAAGGATTCCCCATGTACTATTCTAACTGATAGAAATAGTACTGGAACCTCATTTATAGATTACTTTAAACATCTTTGCTCTTCCCACCCCCAACGGTTTCAAGATGAAATCCTTATAGATCTCCATGTGAAATTTACAGGTACTGATAATTTGCACCTGAATTCTCTCTTTCTCCTGAGGAGATCAAGAATATTGTATTTCAAATGGGGGGAAAAAGGCTCCTGGACCTGATGGGTTTAATGGTCTGTTCTATCAAAAGCATTGGGAAATTGTTGGAGTGGATGATATTGATATGACCCAGACTTATTTTAGAACTGGGCATATAGCTAAAGTTTTCAATCATACTAACATTGCTCTCATCCCAGAAGTTCCCCTTGCAAAACTAGTTTCCCAGTACATAACCATAGGGCTTTGTAATTTTATTTATAAAATTTTGTCTAAAACTCTAGAAAATAGACTAAAACCTTTCATGAATAATATTATTTTCCAAAATCAAAGTTCCTTTGTTCCAAAGAGGAAGATTTCTGATAATATTCTTCTAGATAATGAGGCTATATTTGTTGTTAGTCATAATGACAAAACTGAAGGCATTGCTGCCATAAAACTTGATATGTCTAAAGCTTATAATCATGATAATCTGGAATGTTCTTTTCTTGAGAATGTTTTAACCAAAATGGGTCTCTATGATCACTGGATAAAGTTAATAAACCAGTGTGTCTCTTCTGTGTCTTACTCTATCCTTCTCAATGGCATCCCTACTGGTCTTTTCAAATCAGAGAGAGGATTAAGACAGGGAGATCCTTTATCTACTTACCTTTATATTATTTGTTCTAAGGCTCTATCTTCTTATATAGATGCCATTTCTAAGAAAGGTTTGGTTGAAGGCATACAAGTGTGTAAAGATGCTACTGCAATGACACACCTTTTATTTGCTCATGATTTCTTATTATTTTCTAAGGCTACTGTCAAGGATTTTCAGACTATCAAAGAGTGCCTTAAAAATTACTACTTGACCTCTGGCCAAGAAACCAGTTTTGATAAGCCTGGCATCCTATTTAGTAGGAAAATTCCTGAGCATAGGAATAATCAACTAGATGATATTATGGATATTCAAAACAAGGACTTAGGAGAAAAATATCTCGGCACTCCTACTTTGTTCCAAGATTCTAAAATCCGAACCCACATGGGTATTCTCCAAGCTATTGATGCTAGAATTTCCGTATGGCTCCATAAGCTCTTATCTCAAGATGCTAGAACTACCTTAATTAAACATATAGGGCAATCCATTCCATTTTTACATATGGGAGCCTTCCTCATTCCCAAATACCTCTGCAAAAAAATTGACTCTCATCTCTGCCAATTTTGGTGGGGAGAAACTCTTGACCCAAAAGATTGGAAACTCCATCTTCTGGGTTGGGATATTCTGTGTTCCCTTAAGTCTGAAGGTGGTTTGGGTTTTAGGAAAGCTGAGTTAAACAATGTGGCTATGCTGTCTAGAAATGTTTGGAGGATTATTAAAAATCCCAACTGCATGTTAACCACTGCCTTTAAAGCTAAATACTTCCTTAGAACTGATCTATTAAATGCTAAGTGCTCTTGGACTTGGAAGTGTCTGCATGCTTTAAAGAAACTGATTAAGCCTTTTATTTCTTGGATAGTGGGGGATTGTTAGAGCATTTCTTGGTCGAACTCGCAAACGTTGCTATCTCAAGCTTGTTTGTCAAGTTTAGTTGCCAAAACTATAAGTCTTGATTTCTAGTCTACTTATATCTAAGTCTTGGATTAGGATAGTAACTGTAGTTAAGATTTAGACTCCACGTCATTCATCAAATGAATACTAAGAACTACTCAAGGGAACTTGTGGAACTTCATCAACAAAAGGTATGTGGAGACTTGAACTTATTTATCACTCAAAAGTATATCTATTTTATCTCCTATTTTGAGACAAAGGTCGTATTGCTATATAGACATTAATTATACACATTTGTTATTTCGAGCCGAGTTTATCTCTCTTATCTATTTCTCGAAATATGTGTTGGTAAGCTGTTGCTTTGGGCAAGTTCATCTTTACTCATGACGAAGGTCATGTTGATTATTTCAATAACTTGAAAATCGCTTTGATGAAAATAGTTTATGGATAACAACTATTTATAAACTATTTTAACATCCTTTAAGAAAGTTTCAATGATTGAAATGAGAGTTTATAACAAGTAACCATGTTTGGATATAAACATAGTGTGTTCTCACATTTGTGTAAAAGTCCAAACCGGGAACCTAAAGTATGCGTACCCGTACGCTTACTGGCGAAAGTTTCACGTCCGTGATTTTCTGCTGGATTTTGGAAGTAAAACCAAACTTAATCCGGTCACTTAAGTATGCATACCCGTTTGCATACCTTAGTGGGTTACTTTCTAAAATCAATTTGTTCATGAACTAAAACATTTATATAATAAGGAATGCAATCTTTGCAAACCGTGGCTATAATGTTCATGAATTGATTCAAGCGAATCAAAATCGATTTTGCTTCGATTGTGTCTTGTGTACTACTATGATATCTAAGCAATTGAACAACTCTCTAACTAGTTCATTTGAGTCATTTGAACTAGTTATGGTGAAGATGAATAAGGTTGATATGAAAGTGCTTATATGGATAACCATTGGTTAACTATTGTTGAACCAACTAGGTGTACACGTTTAGGTACATTTAATCAAACCTAAATGAATGTGCATTTCATTTGTGTATATCAAGCTAAGTTCGATATAACGGTTGAAAGATTTAGCTTGAATCTAATCAGGTTTCATCTAACGGTGAATATTGAATGCTTTGTTACCAAGGTAACTTAGATTGCAAACCCTGATTTGAAATCCATATAAAGTAGAACTCTAGCAACTAGGAAACCTAATCCCCACACCTCATGTGTGATACTAGTTGCATAATCTAGAGTATATTCTCCTTTAACCTTAAGTTTTTCCCGAAACCCTGTAGGTTAACGACTTAAAAACTTCATTGGGATTGTGAAGCCAGACCCAACTATTTTCCCTGTAGTTGCTTGATCTGATCTTGCTGTTTTCTATCGTGTTTGAGTATTATCGTAAGATTGGCTTGAGATTTATATCTCCGATAGGCAAAATATAAAAGTAGTCACAAACACCTTCGTCTCATCGTTTGTGATTCCACAATATCTTGTTTCGTTAATCGATTAAGATTATTGTGAGGTGATTGATAATACTAGGCTGTTCTTTGGGAATATAAGTCTGGGTTATCGATTGGTTCCTGTTCACATTAATTTATCAAAAGACGAAACAAAAACTCGTAGGTATATCTGCGGGAGACAGGTTTATATATTCAATCGACTTTTTTGTGTGATACAGATTTGTTTATCAATTCTTCGACTTTGGTTCGTAGCAACTCTTAATTGTAGGTGAGATTAGCTAAGGGAATCAAGTGCGTAGTATCCTGCTGGGATCAGAGACGTAAGGAACGCGACTGTACCTTGAATCAGTGTGATATTGATTAGGTTTCAACTACATTCTAGTCCGAAGTTAACTTGTAGTAGGCTAGTGTCTATAGCGGCTTAATACAGTGTGGTGTTCAAATATGGACTAGGTCCCGGGGGTTTTCTGAATTTGCGGTTTCCTCGTTAACAAAACTTCTGGTGTCTGTGTTATTTCTTTTCCGCATTATATTTTGTTGTATAATTGAAATATCACAGGTTGTCCGTTGAATCCATCAAAATCCAACCTTTGGTTGTTGATTGAAATTGATTCATCCCTAAACATTGGTCTTTGGTACTGTTCAAGTTATTTCTCTTGTATTCAATCAGGCTCGCAAATTCCTATTTGTTTGATTGCTGATTGAATCGAGAAATTGAGATATAATTATTTGATATAGTTTTTCTTAAGATTGAGTCTCACTGTCTAGTTGATTCTCTTGAAAGTATATTTGAGTTAGTCCATACATATTGCTAAGCGAAATATTGGGTGAGGTTGTTGTACCCCCGCTTTTTCAGGGATGATCAATTCATTGACCCATGGTATGATAAATGGATACCATCATTGAGATATGCTACACCTAACCCCCTTGTTCCACCTGATCCTAATATCAGAGTTTCTTATTTTATTAATGCTACTACTAGATCTTGAGATGTTACTAGACTAAATATTCACTTCGATGATGCTTCTGTTAAGAAGATTATCATAATTCCCTTAAGCCAGTTATGCACTCCTGACAAGAGGGCTTGGGAACTTTCAAAGAATGGTATATTTTCCTCTAAATCATCCTACTTGGGACTTAGAGGAATTAGATCCTCCCCTTATAACAATCTTTGGAAGTGCATTTGAAAAATTAGGGTTCCTTAGAGCATTTCCTATGGCAATGGCCAAATAAAAAAAAATGTTCAGCCAGGTGGATGGCCAAACTGGGTTTTCCACTATGGAAAAGTATTGGGCGTCAGATCAATATGCGCGCGACCTGGATAAAAATGCGGGCGATTAGAAGGAAAGCGTTGGCGTCAGCAACAAAAGCGTTGGCGACAGGCAGGAAAACGCGGCGTCACCAGCCATGTCGCCCGCGTTTTCTTTGCTGACGCCAACTGATAGTTTTTAAATTTTCAAATTTAACTATTTCCCACTATAAATTACCGATATCTTCGAACAATTCAGTCACACCAAAATTTACTTGAAACTTGAATTTTCTCTTCTAAAATGGCTGAAAAGGCGATCACACTTTTTTGCGATGCAAAACTTGAAGCTGCTGTTTCTAAGATATGTGGGAGTTTTAAAAAGATTGGAAATTGTAAAAGAGAAGTGCAAGTTTTAGAATTTGCTCCAAAAAAAAGTTCCGTTAAAAGGCAAAGAAGAGCTCCGGTTTTAAAGTTAACAACAACAAATTCAAAAACAAAGGTGAAACTGTCAAAGAGCGCGTCGAATGGAAAATACGTCAAATGAAGATAAACAGGAGGCCAAAACTTATACTTGATATTTATTGAAGTTTATTATTATTATATCTTGTAAAATAATTGGCAGTAATATGAATGAATGAAAATGTATATATTTTAAAATAGATTTCCACTTTAGATTAAGTGAAATTTATTAAAATTTAAACTTGCAAATAACATCAAACTACATTTTAATAAACCACAACAAAAACATCAAACTACATCAAATCCAGCCACATTCTCTCTGTAAAGTTCATAGCATTCAAAATGTGTAAACTCTCTCCCGCTTTCTTCGGTAAACTTGGTCAGGGCGATGGTTTTCAGTTCTTCGTTGGATAATCCAGAATTGCTACGATGAACCATCCACAATATTTTCGTATAATGTTTGACTTCATTACTGATGAATGCAATTCTTAGTTCTAGGCTCTTACTGTTTCTTATTGCTTCCTTCCGCGAAAATACAAATGTCCCAATACTCTTTCCCAGAAATGGTCATGGTTCATTGGTCTCGCCATACGATGTAACCAACATCGAACTAGAGCAACATCTTATTCTATTGTAAATTCCGGCAGCGGCACTAGAGTGCAGTAACGATGTACTTGAGATGGACCATCTTATAGAATTCTGAAACACGTTTCGAAAAGAAAAGGCTTAGCGTGAGCTTCCTCCCAATTATCAAGAGCTTATTGGATCACTTCTTCTTCAGTTACACTGATGAACTTTTCTCGATCAATTTCCATTACATGTTCAAGAAATAGTTGGACTGCAAGCCTAATACGCTGAAAACGAGCACGCAATTGACGAGCATATCGGTTTTCTGGGTTTCCCGTCAATGAGATGAACATTGAAAACACGTTCTCCCAAAAAGAACTATCATGAGAAATAACAACACCAGTGATTACCCTATGAAAGAAATATGCTTTGCATAGAGTTATATCCTCTTCTTTGGTAAACTTGGGACCACGATTTCTAAGAGACATTTATGCAAAGGAGGAGGATAGATATAAGAAAGAAGAATAAGAAGAAGTGATTTTGGAGATACAATGAATGAATGAATTTTGTAGGATTTGAGAACGAAAAATTTGCCGTTGGAAATGGAAATTTATCCATTGGCGTTTGCTGTAAAGTCTCGGGCGACATTAGTAAAGTCGCCCAAGAATTTCCTATGAGCGCCCGTTTGAACCAAACCAACCGACATTAAAGTCGCCTATTTTCTATTATAAATACATCACTAGATTTTATTCTAAACCAAACCAACCGATTTCTCTCTCATCATCCATCATGTTTTCTAAAGGCAAAGTGAAGCAAATATTATGTGTCGAAGCAAAATAGGTTTTCCCATTATGTTTCATGGATAACCACAGTCTTATGCAATGACCTTGGATGTATTCAAAGTGTCCGCAGGAAGGTTGTTCACGCATCAGAATGGTGATTGAATCATAACCGGAAAAGCTCAGGTATTTGCAATGTCAAGATCCTAATTGTCCAGAGGAACCACATATGCTAGATGATGTTATGAAGATTAAAAAAGAAGAAGAAGAAAAGATTGCAACAATGTGCAAAAACTTCAAACTTAAAGCCAAATTGAAGAAGGAGTTATTACACTGCAATCATTGTGGATATGGAAATCACGAATAAAAACATTGTCCACAGAGAATCAGTTCATGCTCAAAGCCCGGTTGCAGGACTTTTATGCATTTGAGGACTTCTTCTGAAGAAGACACATATGGAAGGCATTTTTGGGAATGTCCCAGGTTTTTTTTTGGTGGAGTGGGCTGATTGAAGTTGTAGGACAAATCGATTCACTATGGTATTATGTTATTTAATTTGTTGTTTATTAGGTGTTATTACGATTATCTAAAACCATCAATATCAAGTAATTTAAATTTCACTTCGATTAAACATTGCACCATCAATTTCATAAATAAAAAGATACTGTATTGAACAACCACATCATACATGAGAATAAAAGAAATACATTAAATTAAAACAACTACTACATATGCGTCAATTCTCAGCGGGTGGTGGAATTCCTAGGTTGATGTAGGGATTGTATCTGTTGAGCACCCTAAGAATGTTGAAACAAGCATGGAAGGCGAAAGGACGACCGTGGTGAGATGTTGGCCACATCGCTAGAGTTCTGGGCAACACTTCATGTTCGGCTTCACCGTTCAGCTTATTTTGGTGATTCAACGTTAGTTGGGCGACAAACTCCAATACATTCGTTCTAATTACACTAAAACGATGGACCAATCCATGAGAATCACGCCCACGGATGTTCCCAGTTTCAGTGGTGAACATTCTGTAACATTTGTCCCAGAAAGTGAACATCGAATCGGGTACATTGCGCATTACAACTTCTTGTGTGTGAAAAACAAAGGCTCTACAAATAGCTAAATCCTCTTGCTGTGAGAATCCAACACGAACTGTAGGACGCATTTTTGACAGTGAAGAAAGTGTAGAATGTGTGAATTTAGAGTTCAAAGTAAGAGTATTTATAGAATTCAAAAACTGTAGCCGTTGGATCAACATGTTTTGCAGCTATTCAGATGGAGCCGTTGGCGCCATCGAGTCAGACGCTGGAGTCTCAGCTGAAGTCGCTAGCGTTAGCATCGAAAACGCGCGTTATGGAGGAAAACTCCAGCGTCACCTGTGCTGTCGCCCGAGTTATTGGTCATGGCGCGCGTTCTTGCACCAGACGCCCACCTACTGGAATGTCTCAGTGTTCAAATGAACAGATCTGTTCATTTGAACATCCATTTTCTTGGTTTGTTCATCCCATAGTGGGATCAAAATGAACAAACTCTGAGTTTGTTCATCCCATAGGAATTGCTCTTAGCCTTTCTGAAAGTCGTTGATTAAAAATAAAATAAAAAATAATCTTGCATCCACTTGGTTCAAGAGTAGGATAATATAGTCTTGAACAAGGGATAATAAATTAGACGAGACCTACTGCCTAAATACAGGTTAAGTCTTAGTACATTGTATGTAAGAAAAGTCTTACAATAAATTAGACGAGACCTACTGCCCAAATTCTAACGATTGTTAAAGGCTGATACCACTTTTTCGAGGAACGGGTACCACTTCAGGATCCAACGGTTGTGATTACTTTGTTATATATGGTTTGGTATCCTCTCCTAGCAATGCGGTAACAGCCTTTAGCAATCATGCGAATTTTAACTCAACTCACCTAATAGTTTATTACTACAAATAAAAATAGATCCATTTCCGCATGTTGGTTGTGACGCGGAATGACTACTGACATTTTACCAACAATACTTTTTTACGGATGATGCTACATACCCAGTGTAGAATCCCGTGGATAATCCCGGGAGAGATATGGGCAGCAGATCTTTAGCGTTCTAAACATCTGAGATTTGGAATGGGCAAAGTGGTCCCAATTCCTCTCTCACGCGGTATTTGTTCCCGGAATAACTCCTGGTACACCAATCATTGTTGCTTTTTTACTAGACGAATAATCCCATCAGTGACCTCATCAAACTGTACAAAGAAAAAATCTCCTCTTGATTTTTCACCTCTAGCAAGTGAAAGTACGAACACTTCGATCAAAAAAATAAAAATAAACAAGAACACTTAAATACTAACACTGTTAAAGGAGGTACCAAATTTGTTGGGGGTTAAAGAAATCACACAAAGCAAGACAATCTTAACGACTGGATCTAGCAACCCCCAAAGAAATCTGGTGTCTAATTAGCAGCCGTTTTAAACTCCGTTAAAAAAAAATCATAATAAGGACAACATTTTTTTCCTTGCATGGTAAAAATAAAAATAAATAAAAGCAAAGCTCTGGAGGGAAACTCTTTCCCAGTTCAACTAAAAAATAAAATTGAGAAGGGAAAATAGGGTTTCCGATTTCAAAAAGTTTGATGGACACCTCTACAAGAAGAAGAAGAAGAAGAGTAGCTGAAACTATTTATCTCAAGCTCAAGAAGAAGAAGAAGAAATATCTGTCTCAGTTTCATCTTCATTTTGGTTGTATTTCATAGCCTAATGGTTAGTAAAATCTTGTTCTTTTCCAATTTCTTTGATTTTTATTTTTGAATTGTTAATTTGTTCATGATCTATGTTTTTTTTTTTACTAAATTATGTTGTTTAATGATGTAAATTTTGGATGGGTTTTAGAGTTAGATCAGCTGAGAAGTAGTTACTACTACTTTTTAATTAAAGAGTCAAACTCTGAAAAATTAGGGTTTGGTTAAAGAGATTAGATCATGCGTAATGCTCATGATCTTGAATTTAACTCTGGGTTTTGTGTAATTTTGGTTTAATTTTCGTAGATTTGGTTTTTGCATCATGTTTTTGCTCTGTTGAATAATTATTGTTGTCCTTGTTGGGATGATCAGACTTTAGGGTTTCTTGACTAATATCTCTTGTCTATGAAATATTGGGGATTTGGGGTATACATTCTTTTTTACTGAGTATTAATTGGAAGTATTTGGTGGATTTTCTTTGATGAGGATATAATCATCATCAACAGTGGTTTCCAGTGATTTTATTGTGTGAAATTGTGAAATGTCAGTAATGCAACAATTTGAACTTGTTTGTGTTTACCAAATTTCGGTACTGATATAAGTTATGGTATCTTCTTTCCCTTTTCAGAGTAATTAAATTGTAGTTGAAAGCAGCCAATTCCAGTTCTTAGGTAACCGTTGCTAATGGAGAGGTCAGATAATCGTGACGCTGACCACATTATTGAAATTGAAAGGAG
Source organism: Papaver bracteatum (assembly GCA_023529315.1). Classification (NCBI taxonomy): domain Eukaryota; kingdom Viridiplantae; phylum Streptophyta; class Magnoliopsida; order Ranunculales; family Papaveraceae; genus Papaver; species Papaver bracteatum. The sequence continues at coordinate 626,754 of JAJJWX010004158.1, forward strand.
GTCTGGTACTTTTCTCCTGGTCCAGGCCGCCATCATGATGAAGAGGGAGCTTCTTCTAGCAGGGCTTTGTCCATTCTTCAATCTTCTTTACCTTCTTCGAATGGTGCAAACTCTAGAAACTCGTTGTCTGCAAGGAGAAGTGAAGGGAATGTCCGTCGGCGCAGGCACCCGCTCAAATCTGGAATATGGATTTTGATTGAAGTAGTTTTTGCTTTGAGTCAGATTCTGGCCTCCGCCATTGTTTTATGGTTCTCGATACATGAGAACCATCAAGTGTTTGCATGGGCTATTATATATGCATCTGGATGTCTTGCTACCCTTCCTTTTCTGTATCGGCGTTTTATGTACCACAACCAGGGTACTGCAAGGTAAATTATTAAGTTCACGGCCTTCTATACTACCCAGTTTACTGTTTGTTGGAAATATATTAAGTTCTAAATTATTGAATAATAATACTAACTGGTATATTGGTTCATTTGATTCATTTTTACTGTAACAATTACAATGTACTTCTATGTTCAGTGATTTCACTAATCTTTGTTGCGTAGCTGGTACATAGATTTTCCAATCCATCAAGTTGCCTAGTAGCATGTAAATAGCTTCTGATTATTTAACAATAAGGGTGTGTTAAGGCTGAATTTAGGGATAGAAGTAAACTGTAGGAAAACATACAAGATCTGTATCACTCTCAAGATGGCTAAGTGCAACTTACCCATGTAGTTTCTGGAAGTGTCAATATTCGGTGCAGCAACCAACAAGCGGACTCGAAGTAGCCCTGTGGATTGTTTTGACAATACAGTAGTGTTAAGGATGAATTTACCGATTCAAATAAGCTGTAGCAAACCATGCATGATCAGTATCGCTCTTATGATGGCCAAGTTCTGTAGTTTTTGAAAGTGTCAATATCTGGTGCAACAAGCAACTAGCAGACTATAGAATGCCCAAGACCCTTTGGTTCTAGTGTTCCTTTTCTGTTCTTTAAGAAATCACACATATGATATCGTTTAATTTTTAGTTAATTCCTATATGATTTTAATGTCATCTCATTGCACAATCCTTCGGCAGCTAGCTTTATCTTTTTATTTTGTAGTTGTTGATCTGTTTTAGAAAGTTCTGTGATTTAATAAATGTGGCTTATTCTGATAATCAGGGATGATACCTGGATACCTGGATCGCTCTGGTTCTTTGCGTTCTGGCTTAGTGTTGGCTATTTCTGGCTATTTCTATTTGGAAAGCACTATCCTTCAGCTGAGGCGCCCAGCTTGTACATGTATGTGATGGCCAGATCTTACTTACAATAATCAATAAATTTAAAAGTTGAATAAAATAAGGCCTTTATGTGATAAGTGTTAAAATAATCTTGTTTTCCCACAGGTTTTCCATGCTGTTTCTTAAGATTTGCTGTATTGTGTACACTTGGATATTCTCAATATGCTGTTGGTGCTTGCCTTGTGTAATGTCTATTCTGGGTTCCCATGAAGATTTAAATCATACTAGCGGAGCTGCCACAGAAACCACTAATGTTCATGACACCAACACGCAGGGAGTTGGGGAGGGTGGTGGGACCTTAGCAGCTGGAACCGAAATAGCACATATCATCTTATGGAAAGATGCAGTAAGTTATGTTCGAATATCTTGATGTAGAATTTTATAGTCACTGAGTTTCAGTTTCACCCGACTACCCAATTAATGCGCGTGTCATCTTGTTTACCTGTCACATCCTGGTCTGCATTGTCCAAAATGGCCATATGGCCCATATCTAGGACCTGATCCACAAGTTTGGCCAAATAAAAGTGGTTCCTGTGTAATACAGTGTTGCAAGTCGGAACAAGCCCAAATAAAAAGAATATAATTTGGATCTGTAAGACTGTTTGCTATGACCATCTTAGCAAACAACTACTACTTGTTGATGGAGCAAACTTCTTTATCTTTTGTTCTTCTTTACAGCCCCTGGCAGTACCCATCTTACTGGAAAGTCAACTATTGCTTATTCTGTCTTCATTTTTTTATTGCGTAGGTATGTAGCATTTGCTTAGGGAAGTATGCAGATAACGAAGAACTGAAGGGGCTTCCCTGTGCCCATTTCTTTCATGTGGATTGTGTAGACAAATGGTTGAAGAACAATGATTCGTGTCCTCTCTGCAAGCATGGCATCAGAGAAAACAGTGGAAGCCATAATTGATGTTATGTAACTGTTATTACTTACTATTAGTTAAGAGCGGGTCTTCTTATTAGCTAGAAAATGTAGGTGTGCTTAGTTTTATAGGCATTTGGACTAGTAATTGAGTTGTTGGTGTGGGGATAACTCTTACTTTGTAGGGAGTGTCTCTGCGAACACTATTTTAGAGGTCCTCTTTTATTTCTACATTTTCATTGCTGCTCAGTATGCTGTTTAAGCACTTAGTAACTTTGAGGTAAATATTTTATATATGTTCCAGTAGGTGGTTATTGATTCAGATGGTTGTTCAATCTGGATCCGATATCTTACTCTAGCAGCATGTTTGGAGGTTTCTTGGTACCGTACCTCGTATTCCAGTGCATTTCATGTCTAAACTATATGCACAGTATCAATCAAAATTACCTTGGAAGATTTTAGGTTAACGAAGACGATAGCAATGATAAAGACGAGCTGATTAGCGAGTCAACAGAAATGCTAGTGGATTTATCCGAAGGAAAGCAAAACAGGAGAAGTGGAGGTGGGATGGTACATCGTTGCTGCTAAGAAGAGCAAGGCTCGTGGATAAATACAAATTCATGACAAGTAGATAGCAAATACAACTAGTCTAATAATCACCTAACTTCGATTATTTGTAGAGGCAATGAGGTTGAGCTAGAAATCTTTTTGGGCAGGTTTTTGTGGGAAAGAAATGGCGTATCTTGGTATTAGATGTCTCTGAATGTCAGTTCATCGAACTTATACTGCCTGATTTAGGAATCTTGCAAAGTCTTTTGCATCTAAACTCCCAGAGCAATCTGTCTTGGAATACTTGGGTTTTAATTTCCCCTAGAATACTTGGCTCTAAGTTTTGTTGAGAGGCTGTATTCGGCAATTGGTCTAGGTTATACTTGGAGTAACAGTTTATCGTGGCGCCCGATACCATGGCCAGCCTCTCAGCAAAATTTGGTCTTTGACCAACTTTTTTTTATTGCATTAGGCGTATTAGGCCTTTAATGGCAGAGCCTTGATGTGTATCCGTACTTCGCTTGACATGATAGGCATTTACATTTTTCCACCGGGATCGCTAACGTATCTGGCACCAGAATAAGGTGGCAAAGAGGGAAAGGTGAAGAGAATTCATACATTACTTTCAAGTTGGGCTTCCATTTTCTGTAATTTAATGAACCATTTTTTTTTGGGACCATTGTTTTATTTTGGGTATGACATTAGAAGTAAATCTAGGTCACCCCTTATCTAGATATTTATATTAATATCTAAATTACCTTCCTGATTAATTTGGGGTAATGATTAGTTAGTGTTAATAATGATTAGTGAAATGATTGAGTTAAAGATAATTAGTGAGATTAAAAAATCAGATGGGTTTTTTAAAAAAGAAGTAGAATTATTAAGAAAGTAAAGTTACAGAAGATGAAGAAGAAAAACATGGAAAATAATATTTTTTTTTGAGTTCACTAAGCTTGAGTATTCAAGTGATGATAGCTCATCTGAATCTTCATCTCCTTCTTCCCCTAGAGTATTCGTTAATCTTCACAATGATCCGGATATGAGTTATTTCTTAGATGGTGATTGTATTCTTCCCCAAACTCAATCTCAAGATGAAAACGATGGATTTTACCAACCACAACCGGAGGAAGAGTATTTGGGTACCCAAGTATGCTTAAACTTAGATAATGTTGGTTGAATTTCTCCAAATTTTCAAAAAAAATGTAACATTTTAAAGTAGATTTGGGCTTGTTCGGTTACCTTATGTGAAGAACAGGTAACCAAACACATCTGAAAGTGTAGTTCGGTTACTTTTTCCAAACACGCAGGTTACCGAACTCGCTCTTAATGGAGGTTTTAAGTCGTTCGGTTAACATACATGTTACCGAACTTTGTTTATAGGATTTACAGAGTAGTGTTCGGTTTGCCCGCAATGTTGTCGTACTTTAGGGTCTAGAAGTTCGGTTGGTTCGTAACCAAACCGAACTTCACGTAAAATAAGATTTTACCAAGTGTACAAAGTTCGGATGGTTCGCAAACTTCATACCAACAAAATATGTAACCGAACTTTACGTAAAATAAAATTATACCAAGTGTAAGAAGTTTTGTTTGTCCGCAAACTTCAACCCCACAACATATCTAACAGAACTTAACAAACAAAAAAAATAATCAAAAGTTACAGAGAGATATTCGGTTACCTAGTATAAAATGGCAGGTAACCGAACTTTATACTTAACAGTTTCTTTGAGTCCAACTCCCAAGTTCAGTTACATGCTCAAACTGCTTTACCAACCGAACTTTGTGTTCGGTTATTGCGATAAAATTATCTTGTTGCCGAACTTGTTTGTGATTGCAATTGATGTTGTTCCATTTCTTGTAGATTGAATGCCAACCTATACTAATGGATGATCAACCTTCTTTGGTTGATATGTTGTCCGAATATATATCCCATCACTATGTCAATGATTTGGTATTTGACTTACCCATTGATGCGAAGAATTGGGATAGAGAACATGCCAAGAAAGCCACGTGCGTATTAGTTTTGAATGGTAAAGAAAGCAAAACTCGTTTTGAAATGGTTTGTGAGAGAAGTGGAGATCCGGATGTTGGTCACAAGAGGAAGGGTTATGTGTATAAAGGAAAGACGACGAGGAAGAACACAACGTACTCAAAGAAAATTAGATGTCCGTTCAAGCTGGTATTTAAGAAGTGCAAAAAATAAAGGGATAGGTTCTATCTATGGATGTTGTGGAAGGTTATCATAACCACCCTCGCCAGGAGCATCTTGAAGGACATTCGATGGCCGAAAGGCTCACTCCTCAAGAAATGGAGAAAATAGCTAAATATATGAGAATGGGTATTTCACCACTTAATAGCTTCACTTACTAAAGGATGATACAAGGATAATGTATCATCGTTGTCCACCATTTACAATGCAACTGAGACAATTAAAAGGAATGAATTGAAGGATATACATGTGATGCAACATTTTTTTTTTTTTGGCTCAAGAGGGAGGCTACGTTCAAAAGAAGGTAGGTCCGAAAGAAGAAATAACGCATCTCTTCATTACGCATCTGAAGAGTGTTAAATTGGCTCAATGCTTCCATGAAGTTATTATAATTGATTGCACTTACAAGACTAACAAATACGAGATGCCGTTGTTGAACATTGTTGGTCGTACCTCGACGAAGTCAACGTTTACCGTTACTTTTTATTTTCTAAAGGATGAGCAAGAACCAAGTTACACTTGGGCACTACAACAATCGAAGGCGATCTACCGAGATGATGATATCCCCGGGGTTATAGTGACGGACAATGAAGTAGCATTAATGAACACAATAGAGAGAGTCTTCCCATTAGCACATAATATACTTTGTACGTTCCATATATGGTGTAATATGATGAATAGGTGCAAGCCTCAAATTTTTCCACAAAATGGTAATAGATAATTTTATTACTCCGATTCTATGGTCGAATCCACGATCCCATGGAATGGTAATTCCTATTTTATTATTCCGAGTTCATGGTCGAATCCACAGCTGATCCTATGAATTGATAATAAATAACTACTTATTTTATTGTCTCGTTTCATGAATTATGTTACACTGAATTTCATGGATTAACAATTAAATACTCAACAACCGAGCATCTGGATCGTCACTGAGTAAGCCCCACAAAAATGGTGCAAGTGTACTCGACAATGATGCACGACTGAGCACCCAGATGCACGAACGAGCATCCAAAAACATGAATAGATGAGGAATCCTACGCGAAACAGGAGAAAACAACAAATATTAATAAAATAATAAGGAGCGACCAGAGTGGGCCCACCGCCCGGCCGGCCATGCCCTAGCCGTGACCGGTCCCCATGCTTCCTTCATTATTTTGCCCTATTTTGTTATTTTCATGAACTTATGAAAACTCCTTGATTTTAGCAACTTTCCCTGTTTTTGAAAAATTCATGAATTCTCCATAACATCATGGATTCAAGAAAAATAATAATAATATTATAAAATAAGGAAAGGTGTGCGGGACCGGGCAACCTAGCTGGCCAGCCATGTCCAAGCTATGGCCGATCCCATACCTTACAATCCTTAGTCTTTTATAATTATTATTCCCCAATTTCATGAAATTCCTGGGTTTAAACAAAATTCATGGATTCTCCATAACTTCATGGATTCATGAAATAATATTATAAAATAGGGAAAGGTATGCGGGGCAGGGCAACATAGCCGGCCGGCCATGCCTTAGCCGTGGCCGGTCCCACACTTTATATTCCCTAGCTTGTTATAACTACTATTCCCTAAACTCATGAAACTCCTCCGTTTCAACAAAACTCATGGGTTTTCCATGACATCACGGATTCATAAAAAAATAATATTATAAAATAGGGAAAGGAGTATGGGACCGGGAAACATAGCCGGCCGGCCATGCCCTAGCCATGGCCGGTCCCACACCATGCAATCCCTAGTATTTTATAATTATTATTTTCCTCAAATTCATGAAACTCCTTAGTTTGAGCAAAAATCATGATTTCTTCATAACTTCTCGAATATTGCTCAAATCATGAAAATTCAAAAGCCAACATGGTCACGTGACCGGCTAGCCTCTCACGACAATTTTAGATGTTAAAATACTCTGGTTTTAATATTTACAAAATATTGATCAATTGAGCATACATGCTCATTCCAACAAAATCAAGAATTTCAGTCAAGATAAAACTCTTCTGAAAATTCACGATGTTGCTCGAACATACATCAGAAAATACTGAAACTCTTAGTACGGAGACACGGAAAACATGGAAACACGTGCATGCCTTAATGGATGACCAGGGTTATTCAGAGGGCTTGCACAAAACCGGTCCCACATATTTTCATAATTCTGACCTAATTTGCTGAATTGCTCGTATTGGGCCAAACTCTCACCAACCAACCTGGGGATTACCCAAACGGACAACAGCTAGTCCTGTGACCACCAAGAGTCGGTCCCATGCTCTCTTGGTCGGTCTCATCTTTCATACCTAGGTTTCATCACCTGATGTTGAACCCAGCAGTAATTCAATAAATGATGAAACCGACACTTAATCATCATTCCTTCACCAACTCTCCAACTGAGAACCATGGTACACGCTCACTCGAGTAATTGGGAATCACATGGATGTCCATGGTACTATGAGGTCAGTCCCTCTTTTTCTCATGACCTATTTTTAGCAATTCATCGAGTAATGAGAAATTCATCCAAATTAGGGTTTTCAAATAAACGCTCAACAAATTATTATTCTGAGCAAGTTCAAACACCAAGTAAATTTATGTTAATCCACGGGGATTAATTATATAATATTTGGTAATCTACCAATATTCTAATATTTATTGGGTCACAACACCAATAAACATTTCGTCGAATTGAGCAACATTGGCTCAATTGCTCAAATATTGATCCAACTATCAATATTTAGTAATTTATCACTAATTTGTCGAATTGAGCAACATTTGCTCAGTTGCACGTCAAATTGTCAATTTATCGTATTTTGTCGAATTGAGCAATACTTGCTCAATTGCACGTCAAATTCTCAATATTCGGTAATTCGTCGAAATGAGCAATACTTGCTCAGTTGCTTGAATATTGACCCAACTATCAATATTTAGTGAGTATTTCGCCGAATCAAGCAATACTTGCTCAGTTGCTCGAATAATCCACATATATTCAGTAACTCATCAATATTCAATACCTTGTTGAATTTACAATATTTTGCTCAGACGAGCAACATTAACATTCATGAATCGCTGAGCATTTGCCAAACATGCTCGATTCAACAAAACCTAGGCTCATTGCATAATCAGTCAACAAATGACAAACTAAATACACGTATGTCATGCAGACTCCACGATTCGTGAGACATCAATCACGTCAAATTGGGGGATAAAAACTAGGGTTTTGGTCTGGCGGCCTACAACACGTGGATTCACCCACGATGAGAAATGTGCGTAAGTTGTGTCAACGGTTGAATGAGTTAACAAAGTAGTGGGTGCATGATCCGTCAAGTCTCCACACGACATGTATCTGACTTTACCACGATCTTCCACCGACCCACTCTTCCACTCATGAAACTGTCACACTTATATGGATCAAGGTTTTCACAACTATGAAAATATAAATAAGTCTCTGAATTCATGATTGAGGGACAACGAATGATCACTAGCTATCAGCAATCGTCCACAAAGAATTTCTCGAGTAACTACTCTCAAGAATTCATCAATCCATCCGAACTTATTCGAACTCAACAGTTTACCAATTATTGCAGAAACCTTCAACACATACATAATCCTTGATCACCACTGATCCCACACAATTCTCATCTTCCCTCCTACAGATCAACCTATCTCCCTCTTTGCGACTGAATTTACTCTGGAACGACCATTGTCTTGGTTTAGGCTGGAGTCATACAGATTGATCTCTTGAATCTAAGCACTCCCTTTGCAGTGCATCTATATGGGGTTAAGCAGTTTGCCCGGTTCGAGGAGTCTAGACGACACGCTCGAATCTTCACTTTCCTAAAAAACCAGCGAACCATTTTTCACCATCTACAGATTGGCGACCACAGTGGGAGATTAATCTCTCGGTTACAATCTCTCATTTTCACAAAATGGTTGATCTTAGGTCAGGTTTAGTTACGAATCCCAACCCAAACAACACTAGCACTAGCAACAATGGTGGTACTCCAGAAACTACTCCTGCTTCCAACATCGGTGCTGGTGATATCACTCCTCTGCAAACCAACATCAGAGACAATTCTATATTCGACAGGTCTCGTGAAGGAATCAGAAGAAATCCACCTACCATTGGTGATCTCATGAAGGTGCAAGAAACTCTTGCCAAAAATCAGATTGACATGGCCAACACTCAGAAGGAGCTGTGCAATTATCTCAAAACTCTCACTGACAAGATATCAGAGAAAGCTCAGAAGAAAGGAAAAGCCAAAGAAACACCTCCGTCTGCTGATCCTGAAGTTACTCCAATCCATGTGGCAGATGATTATGAAGTTCACAAGGCTACAGATAATTCACCAACAAAGAAACCTGCAGGCATCATCACCCGTGAAGACCTGGAGCGATTTATGGAGGATAAAGGAAAATACAAGACACCATCGGTGCATCGTCATCAACCTCCATATCCTTCTACTATACAACAAATTCCTCTCTCAAAGGGCTACACTTCTCCAACATTCACGTTGTACAACGGAACAGGGAATGCTCGAGAACATGTCTCTCGATTCCTGGAAGCACTAGGAGAGTACGAGCACAACCATATTATCTGTATGAAAGAATTCTTAAAATCTCTAATAGGACGAGCATACACATGGTACAACAACATTGCACCAGGGAGCATTGCTAGTTGGGGAGAAATAGTTAATGCCTTCTACAGGAAATACTTCGTCGTCTCAGAGCATATTACTCTCTCCGACTTAAGAATAATGTCTCAGAAGAGCAATGAACTTTCAAACGATTATGTGAATAGGTTTAGGGTCCAAGATTTAGTTTGTCATAACTTGAATGTCACTAAACAACAACTGGTAGAATTGTGTATTAACGGAATGATCCCGGTCTACAGAGTCTTGGTGGAAAATCTCCAGTTCCAGACTTTCTCAGAGCTTCATGAAATAGATAAAAGAACAGCGACTACTGCACTTGCTTTACAACATATCCAAAATTCACAGCAATTGGAGAAACGAGCGATGAGTTGTGGCCAAAACATTGGACCACATGCCAGTTGAAAATTTTCTGAAGATCTCTTGGAAGTTTACTGTTTCATCGATTTCAACCCCTAAACATGCTCAAAACTTAAGAGTCTTCTTTGAAAAAGCTAGAAAATTTCCTGGTCATAAGGATAAATGGGCAGACCACGAAAATCCGACTTCGGACGAAGATTCTACAGCGTTTCCATTAAAGGCTGAAGTCTGGAATTTTCTGGTGATGTATTTCGACGAGATTACTCGTATGCTCACATGGGTTCTTATTCATTCATTCATTCACAAATAAGCAATTTCATACTTATATGGATAGATTACAGGAGATATACTTACTAATGGAGTCTCTAAATCATTTTAGGGCTCGACAATGCCATAATCTCCATTGATAACGCCTCTATCTCCATTTGGTTCGGGATTTCGAGAATTCTCCATATTCCCATGCCCCAAAGAAGAGTGATCTTCATCAAAATACTTCTTATCTACAATGATTTCTTCCTAGACTCATCAACAATAATTATTATTATTTCATTCAAGGAGATGCCACGATCGCCTGCACGAAAGAGATGCTTACATCGACTTCTTCATAAGTGCTGGATTGTTTGCCCGGGAACAAGTTGAAGGCCGTCAATCGATGGAGAAAAAGTCTAACAGAAGTAACAAACCTTGGTATCGTGATCATAATTTCAAGGGAAGGGAAAAGTCATGACACAATGAGCGCTAACAACTCACCAAAGAAACGGCTGGGGACTGCACGTCATTTGCTAACATCCTGTAGTCCTTACTTCTGGGTTCTCCGCTCTCGTAGACTTTATTCCATTTCCGTGGGATCTACATTTATCTGGGATTTCACTATACGATCATCCTGTGGTAAATCTAATAAAATAAGCAGAAGTACAACTCAGTACGAAGGATCTCTCATCATCACTCAGAGGTCCCATGAGTACCATTTCTTGAAGCTGCATCTGTAGAGATATCATCTTTGGAAATATCATTATGGGAACCATTAATTCTTGCAAAGTTGTTGTGACGTCCATAAAACATTTCTACTTCAGTATATCATCCGTAGATGCAGACTTCATCAAAGCAGTGGAATTAAAGCACAACAAAAATAATTAGGAGGCTCACATCAGCGTATACAAAAATGGTAACTCTCAACTTTTACCTATTTACGGTTCCACGAACTTAGTGATAATAACGTAAAACTTTGAAAACTTGCTCACACCTTCAACAAACCTGCGAACACAAGCAAAATCCATCATTCAAGAGTCGACACTGACTTTTTACGAAACTATGAATAATTCACATAACCCTTCATGTGAACATTCACTGATTTTCTACCATGTGTGCATACACTATGAAATCACGAAATCCATGAAAACATTATTGTTTTCTTTTAACAATTATTTAAAATCAAAACTTGATTTTGCAAAATCTTTCATGAAATCGTGAATAACCCACGTAATTTTTTATTGTGTGAGCATTCACTGATTTTTCAAAAATTGGACAGACGTCCACTCTACAATTGTGAAAACTCACATACAGACATTATTTCACCATGAATAATTTTCTATTTTCAACAGCTGTTCAAAATCAAAACATTGATTTTACAAAAATATATATTTCAACGTGAAACTCGCGTAAATTTGAAAATATATGTATATATTTTTCTCCCTCTCACGAGCATTCGTCTATGAAACGAGGGTCTTTTATACTTTTGCAAAGGTCCACATATTCCAAATCAATCCTATCATGATGTGCATGTCTTTTCAAAGATTCCTCTAACTCTAAGGATCATTATTTATTACTTTTACTATGAACGAATCTACGTTCCAAAAAGTATTTGTGAAATTCCATGCTTTGAAAATAAATTTTAGTTTTTATGAAACTTCATGAACAAAATTTTATCTACTGTAACTAGACCATGTCTATCAAGAATTCATATATCTCTTTCATATTATGGAATATTGCTCGTTTTTTAAACTAACGAACGAACGTGCATATGTTTTCTAAAAATAAATTTTCATGAAACTTACGCATACATGCACACATGGAATTTTAGTTTGAACAACTCATGAACAACTGAACTTTAAAAAACAAATTTAGGGCTTCACCCTTTTATATTACTTTTATTTCTAAATCCTAAAACATATGGGTTTCCTTTTTTGGGCTCGGGCCCGAAAATCCTAAATCGACCAAAAACTAGACTTTTGACCGACCAAATCAGCAGCACTTCACCTCTCCACGTCCACAAAATAACACTCTATCACACTCAGGGTCCTCACCCGAACATTTGCTCGTACATGACACCATTGGAGCAAATCGAGGATTCTGAAACTTCATTTGTAGACTGAGTTCAACTACGATCTTGTCGACTGAAAATCACCATCTAATGCTTACCGCGGAACATGACTGTCCCTCACTAAGTAGGGGACTTAATGTTGAAGGTGGATTTTCAACAAAGGTCAAATCCGTAAAATCATAATAATGCATGCTTCTGATACTGCTTCAGGCATGCGACGATTCATATTTTACGAAGCCATGATGAACATGTCTTTCGAAAAGCCTCCACTAGCTAAGCGTTCGATCTCTGGCATTTCATTGTGACCTCTATGTAGAATAACAGAATTGGGCGGTCCTCCTACATAATTTTTTGTTGAGAGGGCTTAACGCCTTTAGGACATCGGTGATACTTATTGTTCCCTGACTACAGGAGAGCGACCCACCTCTATATAGAAGAACGATTGGGCGGTTCTCCGTTAGATTGAGAGCAACAACGCCTTCAGGACAGTGACGCTCACTGATCCTGAATATGTAGAGCGATGTGTATTGACTCGGGTGTTCTCCGTAGTGTTTGGGAGCACCCTCAGGATTATCCATCTCCTGACTATGCACATAGATTAATTCTGCCGTGATATTCACCAATGAATTCCCAGAATAATCTATTATTGCTCATATTCCATGGTCGAATCCACGGGTTGATCCCATGGAATGGTGATAACAATTGCTCATATTCAATGGTCGAATCCACTACATGATCCCATGGAATGGTGATAATAATTGCTCTTATTCCATGGTCGAATCCATGGCCTGATCCCATGGAATGACAATAAAAATTGCTCTTATTCCATGGTAGACTCCACGGCCTGATCCCATGGAATGGCAATACCAGTTGCTCTGATTCCATGGTCGAATCTACGACTTGATCTCATGGAATGGCAACAAAAATTTATCTCATTACTTCGATTTCATGATCAAATTCATTGATGATCTCATGAAATGGTAATAGATAATTCTATGGTCGAATCCACGATCCCATGGAATGGTAATGCCTATTTTATTATTCCTAGTCCATGGTTGAATCCACAGCTAATCCTATGAATTGATAATAAATAACTACTTATTTTATTGTCTCGTTTCATGAATTATGTTACACTGAATTTCATGGATTAGAAATTAAATACTCAACTACCGGGCATCTGGATCGTCACTGAGTAATCCCCACAAAATGGTGTAAGTGTACTCGACAATGATACACGACTGAGCACCCAGATGCACGAACGAGCATCCAAAAACATGAATAGATGAGGAATCCTACGCAAAACAGGAGAAAACAACAAATATTAATAAAATAATAAGGAGCGCCCAGGGTGGGCCCACCGGCCGGACGTCCATGCCCTAGTCGTGGCCGTTCCCCATGCTTCCCTCATTATTTTGCCCTATTTTGTTATTTTCATGAACTTATGAAAACTCCTAGATTTTAGCAACTTTCCTTGTTTTTGCAAAATTCATGAATTCTCCATAACTTCATGGATTCATGAAAAATAATAATATTATAAAACAAGGAAAGGTGTGTGGGACCGGGAAACCTAGCCGTCCCAAATTTCATGAAACTCATGGGTTTCAACAAAATTCATGGATTCTCCATAACTTCATGGATTCATGAAATAATATTATAAAATAGGGAAATGTTTGCGGGACCGGGCAACATAGCCGGACGGCCATGCCTTAGTCGTGGCCGGTCCCACATCTTACATTCCCTAGCTTGTTATAACTATTATTCCCTAAACTCATGAAACTCCTCCGTTTCAACAAAACTCATGGATTCTCCATAACATCACGGATTCATGAAAAAATAATATTATAAAATAGGGAAAGGAGTGCGGGACCAGGCAATATAGCCAGAAGGCCATGGCCGGTCCCATACCCTGCAATCACTAGTATTTGATAATTATTATTTTCCTCAAATTCATGAAACTCCTTGGTTTGAGCAAAAATCATGATTTCTTCATAACTTCTCGAATATTGCTCAAATCATGAAAATTCAAAAGCCAACATGGTCACGTGACCGGCTAGCCTCTCATGGAAATTTTAGATGTTCAAATACTCTGGTTTTAATATTTACAAAATATTGATCAATTGAGCATACATTCTCATTCCAACAAAATCAAGAATTTCAGTCAAGATAAAACTCTTATGAAAATTCACAATGTTTCTCGAACACACATCAGAAAATACTGAAACAATTAGACATGGACACCATGGAAACACTGCATGCCTTAATGGCCGACCAGGGTTATTCCTAGGGCTTGCACAAATCTGGTCCCACATGTTTTCATAATTCTGACCTAATTTGCTGAATTGCTCGTATTGGGCCCAAACTCTCTCCAACCAACCTGGGGATTGCCCAAACGGACAACAACTAGTCCCGTGACCACCAAGGGCCGGTCCCATTCTCTCTTGGTCGGTCCCATCTTTCATACCTAGGTTTCATCACCTGATGTTGAACCCAGCAGTAATTCAATAAATGATGAAACCGAAACTTAATCATCATTCCTTCACCAACTCTCCAACTAAGAACCCTGGTATACGCTCACTCGAGCAATTGGGCATCACATGGATGTCCATGGTACTATGAGGTCGGTCCCTCTTTTTCTCATGACCTATTTTCAGCAATTCGTAATGAGCAATTCATCCAAATTAGGGTTTTCGAACAAACGCTCAACAAATCATTATTCTGAGCAAGTTCAAACACCAAATAAATTTATGTTAATCCACGGGGATTAATTATATAATATTTGGTAATCTACCAATATTCTAATATTTTATTGGGTCACGACACCAATAAATATTTCGTCGAATTGAGCAACATTGGCTCAATTGCTCAAATATTGATCCAGCTATCAATATTTAGTAATTTATCACTAATTTGTCGAATTGAGCAACATTTGCCCAGTTGCACGTCAAATTTTCAAGTTATCGTATTTTGTCAAATTAAGAAATACTTGCTCAATTTCACTCGTCAAATTCTCAATATTCGGTAATTCGTCGAATTGAGCAATACTTGTTCAGTTGCTTGAATATTGACCCAACTATCAATATTTAGTAAGCATTTCGCCGAATCAAGCAATACTTGCTCAGTTTCTCGAATAATCTACATATATTCAGTAACTCATCAATATTCAACACCTTGTTGAATTAACAATATTTTGCTCATATGAGCAATATTAACATTCATGAATCGCTGAGCATTTTCCAAACATGCTCGATACAACAAAACCTAGGCTCATTGCATAATCAGTCAACAACTAACAAACTAAATACACGTCTGTCATGCAGACTCCACGATTCGTGAGACATCAATCACGTCAAATTGGGGGATAACAACTAGGGTTTTGGTATGGCGGCCTACAACACGTGGATTCACCCATGACGAGAAATGTGCGTAAGTTGTGTCAACGGTTGAAGGAGTTAAGAAAGTAGTGGGTGCACAATCCGTTAAGTCTCCACATGACATGGAACTGACTTTACCAGATCTTCCATCGGCCCACTCTTCCACTCATGAAACTGTCACACTTACATGGATCAAGGTGTTCACAATTCTGACAATATAAATAAGTCTCTGAATTCATGATTGAGGGACAACGAATGATCACTAGTTATCCGCAATCGTCCGTACAAAATTTATCGAGTAACTACTCTCAAGAATTCATCAATCCATCAGAACTTATTCGAACTCAACAGTTCACCAATTATTGAAGAAACCTTCAATACATACACAATCCTTGATCACCACTGATCCCTCACAATTCTCAGCTTCCCTCCTACAGATCAACCCATCTCCCTCTTTGCGACCGAATTGACTATGGAACGTCCATTGTCTTGGTGTAGTATTGATCTCCCGAATCTAAGCACTCCCTTTGCAGTGCATCTATGTGGGGTTAAGCAGTTTGCCCGGTTTGAGGAGTCTCGACGACACGCTCGACTCTTTACTTTCCTAAAAATCAGCAAACCGTTTTTCACCATCCATAGAACTTTACCACATCAGTTTGCAAACGTGTACGCAAACTTAAGTTTCAGAATTTGATATTTTCCGACAGTTATCAAACGGGTACACATATTGTTGTTCCGGACCGAACTCAGGTGAAATTGTTTGCAAATGGTATGCAAACTTGGTTCCCGGAATTTAACAGTTAAAACCGTTTGCATACGGGTATGCCTACTTGGTTCCCGGACCTGAATTATTCTTACAACAGTTTGAATATTGGTATGCATATTGTGCTATATCTAGTCAATGATTAATTGTTCGAAACTCCAATTTCAATTATTGAAACATTCTTAGAAGACGACAATAACTGTCTCATACAAATTATTAGCTTATAAGAAATTTTCAAGTGATCGAGTGATCAATGCGAAAAATTCCAAGTCTACATCAAATGATTGTCTCACACAAATCATGTAAGATGTTACAAGGATATTTTTACATGATCATCTTTTGACTTTCGTCAAGAATAATGATGAACGTAGTTAAAGCAAAAATCTTTCCAACACATATTTCGAGAAAGATATAAGCGAGTTAAACTCAACTCGAAATATCAAATATGTATAATGTAAAGTCTATATAGTTATACGACTTAGTTTCAATAGGATATAAAATAAAATAGACTTCTGAGTGATAGATAAGTTCAAGTATCCACATACCTTATTTAGATGAAGTTCCTCCAAGCTCCCCTTAGTAGATCTACATCTTCAATCGATGAACGCTGTGAAGTCTAAAGCTCAACTACACATTCTATCATAATCCGAGAGATAGCTATAAGTAGACTAGAAATCAAGAATTATAGTTTTGACAACTAAACTTGACAAACAAGCTTGAGATAACAATGCTTGCGAGTTCGACAGAGCAGTGCTCTAACATAAATTGAATACCAAACTGTATTAAGCAGCTACAGACACTATCCTACTACCAATTAACTTAGGTCTAGAATGTAGTTGAGCCCAAACTCGGTCTCCCACTAATTTAGGTACAGTCGCGCTCCTTATGCCACTTGAATCCAATCATGACTCTGCGCAATTGATTCCTTTAGACGGTCTCACACCAACTAAGAGTTTCTTCAACTCAATTGAAGAATTTAAACCAAATATTTCTCCCACAGATTAAGCTTATAATTGATTTCCTGATTTATGATCTAAACGGGTGATCATATCAAATGAAAGATCCAGGTGATGGAAATCGATAGCAACTTGACAAAAGTCTGGCTATCCTAAAAATTCGGACTTATGCAACCCGAAGTGCAGCCTTGATTATTATTCACCTCACAAGTATAAAACTTATGGAATCAACAATGTATGAGATGAAGAGACTATGTGGATTACTATCTATCTTGATTGATGGAGAAGGATCTACAAACAATCAAGATCAGTATACCCGAGTTATCAAGATGAAAGATAACTGGACCTGGCTTCACGAATCCTAATTAAGTCTTTGTAGTCCCCTAAAAGGATTTCTGGAGAGGACGACTCTAGATACAACTAGGACACACCAAAAAGTAGTGTCAGAATTCAAAAATCATAGTTTCCAAGAGTTCCCCTCATAGAAACTTCAAAACCTAGGTTATTTTAGGTTTAAGCTCAGATAGCTTTGGAACCAAGCAATCAATATTTACCGTTATATGAAATATTTAAATCTTAATCGCATATGAAAGATATACACTATGGTTAGGTAAGCCATAATTTAACCGTGTATAAAGACTATGTCCAACACGGTTAGCCGAAACTAGCCGATTTGAACTTTAAAAGCTTAACACTCATTTTCATGTTCACTAAGACATTAATATTGAGTCACAATCATGTGATCAAATGAGTCTAGTGTTAATTATAGAATTGATCAAATTCAAATCACTTCAAAAAAATAATTTAATTACACTTGAATCATAATCGACATAGTTGGTAAATGCACAAAGTACAATTACTTGGATTGTTCGTGAATTGGCAGACTCACAGTACGCGAACCGGTTTGCAAACTTATATATAATGACCAAGTTTCAGAGTTGATAGAACTTTTGCATCTCATGTACCGGTTTGCAAACTTTGAATCAACTCAAAGTTCCAGACTCGACAGAACTTTTGAAGTTCACGTACCTGTTTGCAAACTTAAGACTTTCTACCGGTTCTAGAGTACAGATAACTTTTCAGTTCACATACCGGTTTAGGTACTAAACTGCTGGTTCCAGGACATAGAACTGTTTGGATCACATACCGGTTTGATTATTTTAACCCGGTTTCCTTACGACAGTTCCAAAATGGTATACATACCTATCTGGATCACGAAACAAACAAATTTTCCCATGAAGTACATAAGAATATGTAAATCACACAAATCTAAAAGTCGATATATAGATACTCCGCTATGTGTATGAATACATGTAATACGACTTCATACATATAATATTTTTCTCAGTTTGTAAAACTAATAACACTGTCTTGTATTCCGAATATAGTAGTTATATATTTCTCTAAATCAATTCAAAACATTCATGAATAACATCAATGACACATATCACTAATCCAGGCTATTTTCAATTGATAAACTTGAATCATGAATTGGTTCCAAACAATAAATTTTTCTCCACCGAAATTTGATCAAGTATGAACAAATATTCATTAAGCTTAGTCATTATATTTCGAGAAATTCGTAAACTAAATAAATAGTTCTCGACTCAATTTTTTTTATGCAAGCTAGTATAATTAGTTATATGACAATCGTCTCAAAGATAGGAAGGTAAATATAAATTCATAAATAGGTGGTTCAGTCTTCACTTACCTTTTGTTAATGAAGTTCTCCAAAAGCTTCGGTTTATCTTTGCCTTCAAACAATAAAACACAAATGATTACTGGGTTATTTCTCAACTACCTCCATCCTAGACCGAGACTTAACTAATTGTAGACTACAAATCAAGATATAGTTTTGACAATAAGCTTGATATAGCAACACTTGTGATTTCGACCGAGCAATGCTCCAACATGTTATACTTGGGGTAACAATTGAACCTGGCAAAAGCCAGATACTATATACAAACTCTTAATATAATTTGGTCAAACCTATTCTAACTTGGTCTTCAACCCTCTTTCCATATGCTATTGTAGGTCATTAGTCTACGAAATTATTATTTTTTATTGAATTTGGGTGTATACATATTTTTCATGGCAGAGCCTTGATGTGTATTTGAAAAAAGACAAACCGGTTGCGGAAATGATCGTTAATTTCGCCAAGGTGTGGCTCTAGGCAACTAGAACTGGAGTACATTATGTCTCTAGACTCTCTACCACTTGAATCAACTTCTTGTAATAAAATTGGAAAAAAAGAAAGAAAAAATGTATGCAATGTGTTATGCCCTATATCTACTTGCCATACGAAGGCTATGCTCTATATCTACTTGTTGTTGACATGTTACATCTTTCCACAAAGAGATCGCTAACATAATTGGTACCATAATAAGGGTGCGAAAAGGGAAGAAGAAGATAATTCATATTTGCACGAATCTTTGAGGGGGATAAGTGAAGCTTTAGCCCGCCCCCTCGCAGGTAGAGAATTTTTTTTGAACCATGTTTTAGGGCATACTGAATTTTTTTGAGGCATATCAAGTAATAATAAAATAGGGTCATTAGATAGTAAATCTAAAAGGACCTTATCTAAATATTTTTTGTATTAGAAAATTTGCCCTTTCGATATTTGTGTTAATAATAATAATTAGTTGTTAATAATTTTGATTTATGTTAATGGTTAGTGATTAGGATAATTAAGTTATAAAACTTTGTGTTGATAAATTTGGGGGAAGAAAAAAACTTAGGTTTTTTTTTGGAGAAGAAGAGGGGAAGAAAGGGAAATGAGGAAAGAATTTATATTTTGATTCACGTAATATCAATGGATGATGAGGGAAAATCTTCATTTAGAAAAGCTTCGAAAATACACATGAACTACAACAATGATCCGGAAATGGCTAATTTCTTAGACTATGAGAATGATTTTACCCAAACTCAAAGTCAAAATCATAATGATGATTATGAGTCAAATCCAGGAGATAAATACATCGATGAGAAACCCAATGCTAACAATACACAAGTATACTTCTAAATTATGTTTAATTTCATTTATGTAGGCTGAAACCATCAAAAAAATGATTATTTTTTTTGCTCAACTTCGCCATCTAGAGATAGGTTTGGCTTGAAATTATCATCCGACCTAACTGGTATGCTATAGAAGATGCACAGTTCGGATTACTCGAAATACAATAGTTATTGGCGGAACTTATATTTTGTAACTTCCGGCCTACTTACTAGTTGAATTTTCGACTAATAAGAAATTTTCCTTATAAGCCGAACCTTCTCCTAAGAGTTTTGAAAAAAACTGAAGTAAAGGTTTGGTTTTTACTCTAAAGATCGTATTAGCAGAACCATATATCTTTCCATGTTTGGCTCATATTAAAAAAATTGTATCAGCCGAACATGTTACTAATTTTCCAGAAAACACTTAAGTTCATACACATTTATGGGTTAGGCTTTTTATTACGTATTTTTTATTGTGCAGCCTTTCTTAGGATGAATCAACCAAAAGAGTGGAAATGACTAAAAGTATTAAGAAAGTGAAGTCTATTGATGGAGAATACCAGGTCCAAATTCAACTCATTAAAATCAAGGAGATCTTATCTTCATCTTCATGAGAATGAAAAGACAAAGACAACGCAAAAACAATGAGGTTATTACAACATCGGATGAAGAAGTTATTACCAAAGCAAGATCGAAAGACTTGAGTCTACAGAGATAAATTCGGCTGATAACTCATCAGCACGAGCCAGCCGAACCTAGAGCCTACAAATCAAATTTTTTGAAGTGTTTACAGAGAGATGTTCGGCTTGAAAGTGATTTAATCGAATCATCCGAACCTAACAACCACCTGGAGTAAATTTAACTTCTCAGGTTCGACCGGGAAAGGTATTAGCCGAACTTGACACTATTGTGAGACATTTTGGATGAGAAATTGACTTTTATCTCAAGGAAATACGGTCAATGAGAGATTATAAAGTCTAACTTTGAGAGCTTTAGACACCCAAAGCCCTAAGAAGAAATCTTTCAATCCTTATCATATAGCCACACCACATTCTATCATTCATTTTATCTTTCACATCATAAATAAGACATCCAAAGCCTAAAACGAAACACATCAGTTTTGAGAAGAAAAATCAAGTTAGAGCTTTGACCTATAAATCAAATAACAAACTAGTTGGACCATTTTAAATTACAAGTTCGGCTTATAAACAAACTATCGAATTAGCCAAACCTGACTTATTTATAGAACCTGGATAAATAGTGTCAAATTCGGCTAATAATTCAACTTTTAAATCACCCGAACTTCACAACTTCAATGATTTATATATAAATACTAGATAGTCCGGCTATCGTTTAGAAATGAATTATCAGCCAAACTGTTTATAAGCACTTTCAAAATGAAGAACAATGAACAGATCTACTGATAATTCATCTCGCTAATAAGCCGAACTTCATTCCGTAACTGCAAAAAGCTCTTTTTTTTATGAATAAATATTATTCAATCAATAAAAAATAGTAAAGTAGGAGATGTTTCGTAGAAAATATATTTCAATCCTCATTTCAGGAGTTGGTTCTTCATTTGGTTGAATTTCTGCTTCCAATCCTTCAACTTCTTCTTGTTCTTCTATTGGAGGATTAAAAGAAGATTTAAAATGACTACCTATTGCAAGTTTCTTTGTGCGAGTCATTTTTGTAGTTGTGTTTGATCGACAATCAAATTTTTCGTCAACAGTTTCGTGAGTGGGGATCGGGTAGACAAGAAGAGAAGATACTTAAGTTTAAAACTGATTTTGTTTTAAAATTAAAGATAAGGGCAATTTAGTGATATAAATTGTTTAAGGATATATAAGAAATTGCATACCATTAGATACCCCGTATAAACACACCTTAGTTAGGAAAATAAATCTGCATGCCGTAAAATAAGAACGTTATTTTAGGGACCATGATAAATTTTGGGGGACCATTGTCTATTTTAGGGTAGGGTGCCCTTATCAATTTTCTTTTTAATACCTAAACTACTCTTTTGATTATGTTTTGGTTATGATTAGTGAAATCATTAGTGAAATAATTAAGTAAAAAATAACATTAACCCACCACCGCCGATTACCACCGCCCACCACCACCACCTCTGATTACCACCACCACCACCCACCACCACCACCGCCGATTACCACCACCACCACCGCCGATTATTACCACCACCAACCATTTATTACCATCACCACCTCCGATTACCACCACCACCACCTCTATATATGTAGCTTCATTTAAATCATTAACAAAGATATTCTCACAAACTCATTGCTTGTCATTCGTTTTTGGTTGAAAAAAATGAGAAGTAATCATCAAAATGAGTTGAAAATGGAAGTTGCAGAGAGGTTTAATGGAGGTTTTTTTTCTCCAGAGACAAGTTCGGTTACATTGCAAAAAAAAAGTCTTAACCGAACTAAGAGTTCGGTTATCAAAGATTAATTTTTTCTGAACCGAACTCATAGTTCAGTTCATTCGCAAAAAATACATTTAACCGAACTATGGGCTAATTTCATTTATGCATTTGCAAGTGCAGTTCGGTTGGATCGCAAAAATTTTTAAGTTTTTACTTTAACCGAATGTTTGCCTAATTGCATATATGCATATACAAGCTCAGTTCGGTTGATTCGCAAAATATGTTGAAGTTTGCTAACCAACCGAACTTTTAACACTAGGTTACTTTTAACCTGCAGTTCGGTTGGGAACTTGATTGCATTGAAGTTTGCGAACCAACCGAACATACCTCTGTAAATGAGTTCGGTTAACTCGCAAAAATAATTTCAAAACCGAACTCTTCTCTATATAGCCAAATGTTGAGTTCGGTTTAATCACAAAAAATAAAATTTTGCGAACTTACCGAACTCTGTTGTTTAAAGTTCGGTTACAACGTGGTCTAGTCGACTGAACCGATCAAAACTCTCTGAACTCAAGCATAGTAGTTCGGTTACATTTGATTTTTCATCATCTAGCCGAACAAACAAAAACTCCATTAAAGCTCTGGTTCGGTTACCTGTGATTTTGGATTTATTAACCGAACTGCATTTGCAGAAAGTTCGGTTACATATTCTTCATATAATAAAACCGAACTTTGTTGACATGGTTGAATTTTTTTTGTTACAATTTTGATTTTAAAGATATTTTAGGCCGTTTATAGCAACATTCACTAAGTTACAAGCATACTTTGGCACCCAGAGGATGTTTTTTCTCCATATTCACCCATCTCAAAATAATTTTTTTCTCCATCTTCTTCTTCTTCTATCACTTTAGTCACTCAAGAATCGTAGGTGGTGGTGGTGGGTGGTGGTGATAATCAGAGGTGGTGGCTAGGTTAGATGCTTTTGTTTTTATATTAGATTAAGTTAATTGCAATTATTAGGTTAGGGTTAATTTCAATTAGGGTAAGGGGCAAATTAGTAATCTTAGGATTTTTAGGACATCCCTTAACAGTTTAGGTTAGGGTGCCTAAAAAACAATGGTCCCCCAAATTTATCATGGTCCCCAAAATAACGTTCATACACTAAAATCGGGCATACCCAATTATAATTTTCCTGATAGCCACTGTCTAGGCTAACATCCATGTGATTCATACACTACTTTCAACTTGACGTTTGTTCATTAAACCCATGAATGAACATTATAATTTACAAGTTTATGTTCTTGATGTTTGAGTAATGACCGCCACATCAAATGTCTCAAGTAGCCTTCTAAGATCGGTTCTGCTTGCCAGCAGGAAAATTATCCTTTTAAGAGGTACGTGAATTTGCAGGAAAATTGTACCATATTGTTTGTTATGTTTCACCAAAATTACTCCTGCTAGCGTTTGATCTGACTCTTTAGACAAAGCAGAACATTTAGCGCATGTTTTAGTTCATAACTTCATATGTTGATCTGTTTGGATGTTCTTTGGCGCAATTACCGCTGAATTATCTTGGCATTCCTCTGGGAAGCAAATCAAAGTGCAAGATGGTATGGAATGATATTATTCAGCGTATTATTCAAAAATTAACAGGATGGAAGAAGACGTATTTATCTAAGGGTCAGAGATTGATTTTGATTCAGAGTGTGTTGTTTAGTCTTCCGGTTTATTTCTTATCTTTGTAACAAATGCCTGTTACTGTTGCCAAGGAGATTGAAAGAATTATTCGTAATTTTCTATGGGGCTCTAGTAATTCCACTAGGAAAAGGAGATGGATTTCTTGGTCGAAGGTTGCTCTCCCAAAATGAAGAGGGGGTATAGGTATCAAAAAGCTAAAGTTTATGAATAAAGCTTTACATGATAAATGGGTGTGGCGGTATGGGTCCGAAAGATATGCTTTGTGGAGGAGATTAATGAACCAAAAATTTGGTGGTGCTTAGGAAGCTTTATTTCCTCATTTGACTAATATTTCCATTGGCCGTAGTTTGTGGAAAGGTATTTTGAAATCGAGAGATTTTGTAAAGTGCGGTTCCATTTTAACTGTTGGCAATGGTTCAAGTATTCAATTTTGGGATGATGAGTGGGCTGGAGACCAGTCTCTAAAAATCTCTTTCCCTGTTTTATTTCACATGTCTAGAAGAAAAACTGCAATGGTCAGTGAAATGAGTTCTCCGGAAGGGGCATGGAATTTACATTTCTCTAGAAATTTGAATGATCATGAGTTACTCGAGGTGGCGAATCTTATTTAGATTATTGGTGAACCTAATGTTTATGGAAATGAAAATTCAAGGAATTGGAGATACGGTGATACTTTTTCCGTGGAGAGTGCTTACTCCGATCTTGAGACAGAAGGTTTGTTAACTTTTCCCGACAAGCAGCTTTGGAACTCAAAAGTACCTCTTAAGGTATCCTTTTTAGTTTGGACATTATGCTACAGTGGAGCACCTACTCTTGATAAGCTTTATGTTGCTGGTTTGATTCAAGATCGAAACTGTCTCTTTTGCAACCAGCTGGTAGAGACAAATGAACATTTGTTCATCCATTGCAGCTTCGTTTCCGAGGTATGGACTTATTTCCTAAACAGTTTTGGTATAAATTGGGTTTTCTCGGATAATGTTAAATCAAACCTTTGGGAATGGGGAAACAAACATTCGAAGAGAACCAAAAACATGATTAGGAAGATTTGGAGCTTACTTCCTTTTGCTATTTGGTGGTGCATTTGGATGGAACATAATGCTAGGTTTTATAATAATCTTGTCAAAGATTCTTCTCAAGTGATTATCGACGTGAAATGCTTGTTGTATAATTGGGGTTTACCCTCGGATTTGTTTTCGGGTTTTACTTTGTAATTGGGATGTAGTTGTTCACTCGTCCATGTAGCTCTGTGTGTTTTTGCTGTCACTGTTTTGGTGACTCAAAAACTTTTTATTTAAATTTTCCCTTTTGCTGTCAAAAAAAAAAAAAAAAAAATTCATATGTTGGAAACTACTTGGAGGGATCTAGTCTACTGACCCTACTCTGCAGTGAGAAAGAGAGAGAATGGTGAAAATAAATAGAGTCCTTCTATCAAGCAGATACGCGCGTGATAGCTAGAATGAAATCGCATATATGAACCGTATGATTTGCACAACCAGTTGTCAGATCCGAAAATCAATAAAATCTAATATCCTCTGTGTAATTTATTCTTTAAGCAACCATATACTCTATATATATTTTGTACTCAGTCCTCCGTGATAGAGTTAGGTAACGCGAATGTATCTTTCTCCTCGAACATCATCTGCAGGTAACACCACTTTCATGGAGAGTGGAGACCAAATGTTTATCTCGAGCACACAAATTTTTAGGGTTTTCAATCTTTTTTTAAATATAGAAACGCTAACCACAGAAAATCTTTCATCTTCTATTCAAGATCAAGAAGTCATAATTCAACCACAATGAAAATTTCAAGGAATGAAATCATGATCAAATAACCAATAATTAATCGTAACTCTGAACATCCTTAATTTACAATTCTTTAGATGGGTTGAAAACACTAAGTATATCCACTATATTTTGAAGATATTAGGTTGTGATTTCGAAAAATAAGCATGCCTGTGAATCAGAGAAAAATAATCCATGGATAGCAATTGGTCACCTAATAACATAATTGGGAAAAAGATGATTTCTTTGTATTACTTGTATTCTCAGAACATTTAAATAATACAAGTGCAATGTGGGCTTCAACATCATACACAATTAATAATAAAATTCGTTTTGCGGTCGATGATAGGAAAATGGAAATAATAAATATCGGTAACTCCTTGTTGGGAGCTCGAACCAGGATTAATAAGGGCTTAAATAGAATAAATATAAAGTTTCTGGGTGCTTAAATAATAAAAGATGTATAAAATGATAGAGTTCCCCTAATTTACGGATCCGTATCTGTGATATTCATCTAACGGATCCTACATGAGAGTTCATTCTTGATATCACGCGCGCATCTGCGTAATAGCACGACTCAAATAACTTCCTTTGTTTTCGGAGTTCTATGTATGCTGGGATTCGCGTCCACTGGAGTGAAGTGAGAGACAAAACTATATGATCTAGGAATTGATGGGTCTGGAAAAAGATGGGGGAATGACGTGCATCCATTTTGACATTACCTCTACCGGTTAATGCTTTCAGTTTTTTTGGTTAATTAGCCATTGAATTTGAATTTTTGGGTCTAAAAGACAAGTAAAAGTTAGGCAATGCATAAATAGCCGGATTCCTTAATATACTTTTCTAATATCCAAAAATGGATATTTCACCCAATGTTGTAATTAATTTTTTAAGAGGCTAACAAGTATGCCTAGAGCACATGCTCGGATTCTGGACCACATAAACCTAAAAGTTTTCCTTTCTTCCTCACACAGAAGCTAAGAGCAAATGCAGTCATGAGACCATACCCAAAGACTAAAGAGTAAACGAAAACTAAAAAAATGGGTTTAGTCCGTGGTGTGGCGTTACGGTGGTGGAGTAAATATGGTGGAGCGGATGTATAAGAGTTCGCCTGATACGGGGCGGTGTTATACGTTGCGCTTGAATGTGACGTAACTTTAAATTACGCCTGATATCGGGCGTAACCTGCGATTGCGTTTGTCGTGGGACGTAATATATAAAACCGCCCGATGAAGAGGCGTAGTTTGAAATTACGCCTGATGGGGCGCTGTTTATAAATACGCCTGATGAGGCGCAGTAGGAATATTCCGCCCGATGGGGCGTAGCCACATTACACCGCTTGATGGGGCGTAACCCAATACAAGCAAAACCGATTACGCCCGATGGGGCGTAATACTGAACTACCATGAGTAATTACGCCTGGTTGGGTTCACATTCAATTTGGTTTTACAGTGACGATGGAGCTGTTGTGGGGGTTTTGAGATTTAATGAAGAACAAGAATTAAACAACAACGACAGATGGAGTTGGGGTTCAATTGATTGAAGCAATGGTTATTTCTACGATGGGTTTCGACCTAATTTTGGTGTTGGCTAATGGTTGATGTTGCAGCAGTACTAAAGATGTAAATGAAGATGAATTGCATTGTGAAATTGAAGATAACAACTGGTGATGGATTAAATCTGTTGGAGTCGCAGGTCAGTGAAGACGAGGTACAGATTTTGGTGTGTTCTTGATTTGGTATGAACTGAATTTGAAGATGACACCAGCAACATCAACTTCAACAAATTTGGTGGATATTTGTGCTGTCCGAGAATGGGTCTCATGGTAGATGTCTTTGAGAACTGATGCCATGGTTTGATGTGGTCGGAGATGGGTTAAGTGGGTGAGAAATGGGGCGTAAATTTAAATTACACTCCATCAGTACCAGGCGTAGACACAGGTTGCGCCCCACTATGAATCAGGCGTAATTTATAGTTACGCCAGGACCCGGGCGGTTGGTTTGATTACGCCTGATGGGGCGTATCCTTTAGTTACGCCCCAATGGGGCGTAATTGCTTTATTCCGCCTGCTATCAGGCGTAACTTTGTGTTGCGTCCCGTCGGGCGTAACCTATGCTCCCGCCCCAACCAGGCGCAAATATTATCTCCGCCTAATACTGAGGCGTAACCTGCGAGTCCGTCCCAAATAGGCGTAGGCGTGAATTACGCTCGACCATAACTAAACCAAAGACTAAATATAGTCCATTTTTTAGTTTTACTCTGGGATTTACTCTTTAGTCCGCCCCGTAGTGATTGGTTTTTCGACTATATTTTTAGTTTTAGTCGAACGCTGTGGTTGCTCTAAGCTCTTAGCTTCTTCGTTCCTCCCAAACCTTCTTTCTTTCTCCATTAATACAGAGACAAAAATCCACAATTCCTTTTTTTTCCAATTCCAACACGAACCCAACATTTAAAATATCTCATTTCCTAGATGTAACTTGTCAATACTAAAAAATTGTGTTTCACTTATTAAATTTGATGGGTAATTAACAATCATTGACTGCACCCGTGAGAGATTGTAGTTGAGATGAAGAAGGTGTTGTTCTTTTTGTAATTGAGTTGGAGAGATTCATTTATTAGAGAGGATTTTGAGAAAAAATTTGTTAAAGATCTTATCTTTGATAGTTAAGATTTCATTTAGGGTGGGTTTGGTTTGGGAAAATCACGTGGTAAAAGTTAACAATAAGGATTGATTTTTTGATTCTTGAGAATAAAGATTGAAAAATAACAGAGAATTCTTGTTGGGGTTTGTAATTACAACATGACTAGTGCTTAAAAAAAATGATTTTCCTGATGAACATATATATATTTGTAAATGAAAGATATAGAGTGGGTAGGGGAGTACTAGCACCACCAGTTGCAAGGCTGCAACAACATCTCACGAAGTACACAAGATGCTTGAAATAATTGTAATGATATGGGATTTATTAATGGAGATCATTACTAGTGATTTTGGTTATATAGAATTTATTACAGGTGGTAAGATAAATCTAGATGCATCCACAGAATATACAAGATGCACCCGAGTGCATAGTGTATATACCGATATAAAAATAGGTTCTGGCCTAGATGCACCCGAGTGCATAATTTATATTAAATTTGAATTTTTTGTTGTTTCTCTAATTTTTCTATTATAATACTTGTATTTGATTGATGTTTTAATGGTGAATGTGATGGTAATGGTCCGGGATTTATTTCTCGAGATCGTGAACTAGTGATTTTGGTTATGCATAATATACTGTAAATGATTAGTAGGATAAACCTAGATTTACCCGCGAAGTACGCAAAATGCACCCGAGTGCATAATGTATAATTCTGATGAGAAATAGGTTTTGGTCTGTTTGCACCCGAGTGCATAATATATATATATATATATATGTTTTTTTTAGTCACATAGGAAAAATATTTTGGCCAGGTTGCACTTGGGCGCAAAATACATATTCTTATAGAAATATATTTTTCCAGGTTGCACCTGGGCGCATAATACATATTCTTATAGAAATAGATTTCTCCAGGTTGCACCTGGGTGCATGATGCATATTTTTATATGAAATAAATTTTGGTCAGGTTGCACCTGGGCGCATGATGCATATTTCTATAAGAAATAAATTTTGGCTAGGTTGTACCTGGGTGCATAATGTATCGTCTTCCTAGTTAAATTATTATTATTATTATATATTATTACATGAAACTAGTTGGAAGCCTAACAAGCTAGGCTCCAACGACATACTACTACATTAATTGAACAGGTTGTTGTGCTAGCCTACCAGCGAGCCTCATGGGTAACCTTGCCAAGGGGAGCCGAAGCGGGAGGGGGGCGAGATTGTGTCACAAGGGGGGCAAACTAACACTACCTTTCATGTTAATTCCTGCAATATTACGCCATTGGGGACTTGAACCTGGGACCTCCTAGAACGCATGAAACTTCGGGGAACGGGATGACCAGCTGAGCTAGGGCCCGTTATTATTATTATTATGGAATTTCACATCAACAATGGATCTTTTTTTGTAGAGATTTTCGATCCCTTTCCAAGAATATAAATTTTATTAAAATCCGACTTATTGTTGGCAAATTAAAAACCTTTAACTTGCACCTGGGCGCATGATGCATACCCAACACCGCCAAACTCACTATACAACTAAACTATCACAAACCTTTACGGGATTGAACCCCTGGCTTCCTCCTTACTGGAGTTGATGGGATACCACTGAGCTATGCTCTTGAAACTTGTGAAATATCACTGAATTTCTCCCACTGGATTTGCGTCCACTGGAGTGAAGTGAGAGACAAAACGATATGTTCTAGGAATTGATGGGTCTGGAAAAAGACGGGGGAATTACATGCATCCATTGTGACATTACCTCTACCCGTTATTGCTTTCAGTTTTTTGGTTAATTAGCCCTTGAATTTGAATTCTTGGGTGTAAAAGATAAGTAAAAGTTAGGCGAATGTTTGTTGCTAAATACGCCAGTTGTAGTCTAAAAAGTGGCTCGGAAGACCGCCCTTGTCGAATGCTAAAACAGCACACAAGGCAGTTCATGTGTGCCGATTGTACACTTGGTGATTTTCTTTAAAACACCATCTTATAGGGAATCGACGAATGTTAATGTATCTAAAGGCCGGCAGTTAGGAATTGGTCTTCACGACTGTTCCTTATCCACCGATTGTGTTAGCTTAATTTTGTGATATATATATTGTAGATAGTTGAAGCGCTCGGCGATGATGAGCCTGAATTCGTGTCTCATCTGGGATCTGTTGTTTCTTCCTACTATTACACTGATTTAGTATTAGTATGGGAATAGAGGGACGAGGCCAAAAAAAAAAGGTTTGTGTATAAATATGGTCGCCGTTGAGCATAGGCTTTACTAGACGGATAACTCCATCAGTTACCTTTTCAAACTGTACAACACATCACCTCTTGATTTTTTTTACTCCAGAAAGTAAGTGGTGCGAGTATAACCAAAGATCAAAAACAAAAACAAAAAAACGACCAAATTTGAGTTTAGTTCCGCAGTGTGACGCTACGGTAAAAAGACTAAATTTGGTGGAGCGTTAACTATACGTTCGCCTGGTGTGGGGCGTTAATTATACATTCGCATAGTGTGGGGCGGATACATAAAGCATAAAGAAAACGAAAAAAATGGAGCGGAGGTATAAAGCCCGCCCCACTAAAGAGAAAACAAAACAAAGAATGAGGCGGTGGTATAAATACCCGCCCCACTAAGTTTAGAAATTAAAAAAAAAAATGGGGCGTTAACTATACGTTCGCTCAACTATATTTGGTTTTGGTCTTGGTCCCAGACCAAATATAGTCTGGAATTTGGTCTTTGGTCCGGATTTTAATCGATAGTCGGTACGCTTTGTCTCGATTTTTGAGCAAATATTTGGTTATACTCGCGGCGTAACTCGCCCACTGTGGTTGCACCAAGAAGGCTTAAATTCTAACACTTCTAATGGAAATACCAAATTTCTTCGGGGGTTAAAGAAATTACACAAAGTAAAACAATCTTAACAACTGGATCTAGCAACCCCCAAAGAAATCTGGTGTCTAATTAGCAGCCGGTCTAAACTCCGTTAAAAAAGAAATAAATTCCTGGAATAAAAAGTGTACACACATTGAGAAAGGTGAGCTCGCTCCTTCTACGGCTACAATTCACGGCATTGCTGCTCCTGCTGCTGTTAATATTTCCGATCCTACTGATGTTGAGGTTGTTGCGCCTACTTTAAGTCTTGAGCTATTGAACATGGTGTTTCTAGCTCAGATCCCTACAATCTCTAGTATTCCAGCTAAATGTAGGTTGCACTTTGCACGAACCTTCAATCGTGTTGCGAGAAAGTGGTGGCTGCACCTAATGATCTGTCTTCATGGATACAGCTAATGCTCTTCCTGTGTGTACTCTCCATGTTGCTTTGAGTACCAAGAGTTGAAAGATGACACCCGGAGAAAGCTGCAGATTAAGTCGATTAATCATGCATTGCGCATATGGAATGAACCGAATGGGTGTATGGTCTTTGGTTCAATGTGTGTTTGAGAAACATGCCGAGATGAAGGAATTACAAGAGAAAGCCAAGAAGAAACCTAAACAGGATGATCGGAAGCTGTAAACTTGAGGTTGTGTAGGGGTAAGCTCCGACATGGTTTATATCTTTGCTGCGATTCGCACTCTCACTTCTCTTGGAGTTGCGTCCAATAATGAAGGTACACGGGCTGAACTTCGTTCCAAACATCCCACTGCTTTGCCTTGCCGGTCATCCCCTCTTCTTCACCTTCACAGGAGGCTATGGTAGCTACGACGGATCTTGTGCTAAGTAGACTAAAGAGTTTCCCTAAGGGGACAGACTTGTGGAAGAGACGGTTTCGGGCACAACATCTTCTCGATGTTCTCGGTGGGCCAGCATGGTGTTATTTCGGATGAGTTACTTGCCTCCATCACAGAAGTGGTTAACTTATGGCTATCAGGCTCTTGCCCGTCGGTTTTGGGAGAATATGTGGCCAGTGCTCCTCTCACCCCACTCATCAAACCTGGTGGTGGCTTGCGGCCTATAGCGGTTGGCACAATATGGAGGAGACTTGTCTCTAAATGCGCTGCATCTTTTGTTGTCAAGGAAATGAACTCATATTTGGGTGATTTCCAGTTTGGAGTGGGGGCTAAGTGTGGTGGAGAAGCAATTCTACATGATGTGAATCGCGTGTTGGAAGAGAAAGGGGACCAAAATACGCTTTCCATCTTTCTTTGGTAGATTTCTCTAATGCGTTCAATCTCATAGATAGAACAACCATGATCTTAGAGGTACGTAGGTTATGTCCTTCGATATCTCGTTGGGTTGAGTTTTGTTACGCTTCACCAGCACGACTATATTATATGGACCATGTGCTTTCTTCTGCTCAGGGAGTGCAACAAGGTGATCCTTTAGGGCCACTTTTGTTCGCTCTTACTCTCCACCCGCTAGTCTTGAGTATTTCAGAAAGGTGTGATCTAGAACTGCAGGGTTGGTATCTTGATGATGGTACGGTGATTGGGGACACTATGATGGTTGCTAGAGCTCGAGAATAATTCAAGAAGAAGGTGTTGCTAGGGGCTGTTTTTGAACATCAAGAAGGATGAATTGTTTTGGCCCTCTATAGACCCCAGGACAGCCGTTGCAGGTATGTTTCCACCGATATTTGTAGGCCGAGAGAAGGGAGTTAAGCTGCTAGGTGCTCTGTTAGCCTTGATGCCCAATTTAATGCGGATCTGGTTGTTAAAAGAGTAAAAAAAACTATAGAGCTCATTGATTCGGTGGAAAAACTTGAAGATCCACGGTGTGAGCTTCTTTTGTTTAGAAAGCGTCTTTGGAGTTTCTCGCTTATATTTTTCTTTACGCACTACCTTTCCAGACTTCACTTTTGCGGCTCAAGATTTGTTTGACTCTCGTCTCTACAAGTTCCTACAACATATAATAACAGGAGATGGTCCAGGGGTTCGGCCCCTTGCAAATGCGATTTTCCACGCTTGCCCCTCGGACTAGGTGGTTTTGGTGTTTACTCGATGCAAGACACTATGAATTCTTGTTATTTGGCGTCGTGCTTGGAAACACTAGAACTGCAATCTGTCATATTGAGGCACACCGGCATCAGTGGTTTTAGCTCCCATCTTGAGCGTCTTTGTGACTTCTTTCAACTCTCTGTGTAGTCTGTTTCTCTATATGCGTCGATAACACCGCCAACCATTCTATGTCAACTCGCATTGTTTATTTTGATGCGGTAAAGAAGAACTTGACTTCCCAATTCAAGTTGTCTGAACGTGATTCTTTCCTATGGCAGAGCAACCAAATGAAGCATTCCATGGATTTCTTAATGGCTATCCCCATCCCTGGTTTAAATCAGCAAATTGGTTCGAGGCAGTTTAGTGCGGTATTATGTTATAGACTTGGTATTCCCTTGTTTGAACCAGGTAGTTTGTGCCCTTACGCAAGAGAGAGATGGATGCTTTTGGTGACCATGCGATTGCACTTTGTACAAATGAAGTTGGTTTAAAATTTCGACATGATTTAGTACGCGACACGATTGCGGACATCGTTATCGAGTGGGGTGGCTGCACGGAAAGAGGTGGACTTGGGTATGCTTGCGAACAACGATACTTCTTTGAGACCGGCAGATGTTCTTGTGCTCAATTGGGACAATGGTCGGGACGTTTGCTTCGATGTTACGATTGTGTCGCCCTTTTTTTGGGAGTAATGGTCGTACTTTGGAAGGGGGGCGGAGGCTATCAAGGATCTTTGTCGATCGTAAAAATACCAAGTATTTAGAAAAATGCATCGCACAAGGATATGGATTTGGTGCTTTGGCTTTCACTACTCTAGGTGAATTTGGGGACGGAACAACAGACTTCGTTCAGCGGCTCCGCAACTATATTGCTAGTCATGATGCTAACGTGCGTGTAGGTGATTTCCTTTTTCATAGGTTAAGTGTGGTAGTTCAAAAAGGAGTTGGAGCCCAACTTGTTGCTAGGCTTCCGACTAGTTTCTTGTCTGAATTTGGAAATTAAATGAAAGTAAAACCTTTTTAAATAATAATAAATGAAAAAAAAGAAATTAACATTTTTTTCCTTGCAAGGTAAAAATAAAAATAAATAAAAGCAAAGCTCTGGAGGGAAACTCTTTCATAGTTCAACTAAAAAATAAAACTGAGAAGGGAAAATAGGGTTTCCAATTTCAAAAAGTTTGATGGATACCTCTACAAGAAGAAAAAGAAGAAGGACAGTAGCTGAAGCTATTTATCTCAAGCTCAAGAAGAAGAAGAAGAAATATCTGTCTCAATTTCATCTTCATTTTTGTTGTATTTCATAGCTTAATGGTTAGTAAAATCGTGTTCTTTCCCATTTTTTGAGGTATAATTTGTTCATGATCTATGTTAATTTGAAGTAAATTTTGGATGGGTTTGAGAGTTAGATCAGCTGAGAAGAGTTTGGAAATTAGGGTTTGGTTAAAGAGATGAGGAATTAGATCATGCATAATGTTCATGATCTTGAATTTAAGTCTGGGTTTTGTGTAATTTTTGTTTACTTTTCCTAAATTTGGTTTGCTCTGTTGAATAATTATTGTTGTCCCTGTTGAGATGATCAGACTTTAGGGTTTGTTGACTAATCTCTTGTGTATGAAATGTTGGGGGCTTGGGGTATACAATCTTTTTTACTGAATAATTATGTATTAATTGGAAGTATTCGGTGGATTTTCTTTGATGAGGATATCATCATCAACAGTGGTTTCCAGTGATTTTATTTGTGTGAATTGTGAAATATCAGTAATGCAACAATTTGAACTTGTTTGTGTTTACCAAATTTCAGTACTGATATAAGTTATGGTATTTTCTTTCCTTTTTCAGAGTAATTAAATTGTAGTTGAAAGCATCCAATTCCTGTTCTTAGGTAACTGTTGCTAATGGAGAGGTCAGATAATCGTGATGCTGACCACATTATTGAAATTGAAAGGAGGTCTGGTACTTCTTCTCTTGGTCCAGGTCGCCATCATGATGAAGAGGCAGCTTCTTCTAGCAGGGCATTGTCCATTCCTCAATCTTCTTTACCTTCTTCAAATGGTGCAAACTCTAGAAACTCGTTGTCTGCAAGGAGAAGTGAAGGGAATGTCCGTTAGCGCAGGCACCCGCTCAAATCTGGAATATGGATTTTGATTGAAGTAGTTTTTACTTTGAGTCAGATTCTGGCCTCCGCCATTGTTTCATGGTTCTCGATACATGAGAACCATCAAGTGTTTGCATGGACTATTATATATGCATCTGGATGTCTTGCTACCCTTCCTTTTCTGTATAGGCGTTTTATGCACCGCAACCAGGGTACTGCAAGGTAATGCTATTGTTGTTATTGTAAAGCAGATCATAGCCCAGTTTACTGTTTGTTGGAAATATATTAAGTTCTAAGTTATTGAATAATACTGACTAACTGGTATATTGGTTCATTTGATTATTTTTTCTGTAACAATTACAATGTACTTCTATGTTCAGTGATTTCACTAATCTTTGTTAAGCTAGCTGGTACATAGACTTTCCAATCCGTCAAGTTGCCTACTAGCATGTAGATAGCTTCTGATTATTTAACAATAAGGGTAGTGTTAAGGCTGAATTTAGGGATAGAAGTAAACTGTAGGAAAACATGCATGATCTGTATCACTCTCAAGATGGCTAAGTTCAACTTACCCATGTAGTTTCTGGAAGTGTCAATATTCGGTGCAGCAAACCAACAAGCGGACTCGAAGTAGCCCTGTGGATTGTTTTGACAATACAGTAGTGTTAAGGATGAATTTACTGATTTAAATATATTTAAATCAGTAAATATATATTTAAATACAGTAGCGTTAAGGATGAAACACTACTGTAGTGTTTTGACAATACAGCAGTGTTATCTGTAGCAAACCATGCATGATCAGTATCGCTCTTATGATGGCCAAGTTCTGTAGTTTGTGAAAGTGTCAATATATGGTGCAGCAAGCAACTAGCAGACTATAGAATGCCAAGACCCTTCGCTTCTAGTGTTCCTTTTCTGTTCTTTAAGAAATCATACATGATATCGTTTAATTTTTAGTTAGTTCCTATATGATTTTAGTGTCATCTCATTGCACAATCCTTCGGCAGCTAGCTTTATCTTTTTATTTTGTAGTTGTTGATCTATTTTAGAAAGTTCTGTGATTTAATAAATGTGGCTTATTCTGATAATCAGGGACGATACCTGGATACCTGGATCGCTTTGCTTCTTTGGGTTCTGGCTTAGTGTTGGCTATCTCTGGCTATTTCTATTTGGAAAGCACTATCCTTCGGCTGAGGCGCCCAGCTTGTACATGTGATGGCCAGATCTTACTTACATTAATCAATAGATTTAAAAGTTGAATAAAATGAGGCCTTTATGTGATAAGTGTTAAAACAATCTTGTTTCCCACAGGTTTTCCATGCTGTTTCTTATGATTTGCTGTATTGTGTACCCTTGGATATTCTCAATATGCTGTTGGTGCTTGCCTTGTGTAATGTCTATTCTGGGTTCCCATGAAGATTTGAATCAGGCTAGAGGATCTACCACAGAAACCACTAATGTTCATGACACCAATGCGCAGGGAGTTGGGGAGGGTGGTGGGACATTAGCAGCTGGAACCGAAGAAGCACGTATCATCTCATGGAAAGATGCAGTAAGTTCTCTTCGAATATCTTGACGTATAATTTAAGGCATCTTGTTTACCTGTTACTTCCTGGTCTGCACTGTCCAAAATGGCCATATCTAGGACCTGATCCACAAGTATGGCCAAATAAAAGTGGTTCCTGTGTAATACAATGTTGTGAGTCGGAACAAGCCCAAATGAAAAGAATATAATTTAGATCTGTAAAACTGTTTGCTATGACCATCTTAACAGGATGACTGAGCCCTTGTTGATGATAGCAAACTTCTTTATCTTTTGTTCTTCTTTACAGCCCTTGGCAGTGCCATCTTACTGGAAAGTCAGCTAGTAGACCTATTGCTGATTCTGTCTTTTTTGTTTTTTTTGTTGTTGTGTAGGTATGTAGCATTTGCTTAGGGAAGTATGCAGACAACGAAGAACTGAAGGAGCTTCCCTGTGCCCATTTCTTTCATGTGGATTGTGTAGATGAATGGTTGAAGAAGAATGATTCGTGTCCCCTCTGCAAGCGAGGCATCAGAGAAAACAGTGGGTACTTTCAGACCTCTGCAGTAGTATATTCCAGCCTTCAGCTCTAGAATGAGAGAAGGGTCACTAAGTAGTACTCCCTCCGTCCCACTATTAAGTGACCTAGTTTAAGTTTGCACAATTTTTAAGGCAAGCAAGGAAAAGAGTGTTTTAAGCATTTTTTACAATTATACCCTTATGGATAATAACTAGTGAAATTTAGAAATGATTTATCTCTCAAATTACTCCACGGATATTCGCAAACTTCATACAATTGAAAAGTATTTTAAAACACCTACGTAACGAATATAAACATGCCTATCAAATTATGCATATTTCTTATGTTTTTTATAATTAACTAAAAGGATAATTTTAAAAATATCTCTTTGTTTAGTGATATATGTCACTTATTAGTGAGACAAAATTTAAAATCAAATCGGTCACTTAATAGTGGGACGGAGGGAGTATTAGTTAAGATGTTGATGTGCTTAATTTTATAGGCATTTGGACTAGTAATCGAGTTGTTGGTGTGGGAATAACTCTTACTTTGTAGGGAGTGTCTCTGTGAACTCTGTTTTAGAGAGTCCATTTCATATCTCTTTTTTCTACATTTTCAATGCCGTTCAGTATGCTGTTTAAGCACTCAATAACTTTAAGGTGGATATTGTGGTTGGTTAGGCTTTATATATGTTCCAGTAGGTGGTTATTGATTCAGATGGTTGTTGAATCTGTATCTGATATCTTATCTAATTATCTAAACAATATATTGTTAGATAAACTTTGTGCATTCATTATAAATATGCTCATTTGTTGATAGGATCTCATTTTTAATGTCTTGTTAACTGTTTGCACAATAACAATAGCCAGTTAATAGAACGAAAGGTTGTTTCTTTTCATAGACTGGATTAGTTTTAGTTGCCGGCAATAATTTGGGTTACCTAGATGCAGTATGAGTACACGCTGTATTTCACAATAAAGTTGGTAGAGATGCTTTTGAAGGGAAAGTTATATCAAGAAAACAAAAAGAAAATCTAGTGTAACAGAGCGACAAACAAAGGGGCAATTTCTCTGTCAGAATGCTACAATTGGTTTAGTAACATCATGCCAAATTGTGTCTAATAAGCACCTAACTTCGATTATTTGTAGAGGACGTGCGGTGAGGCAGATGGACGCAAAAAGAGGTTGCATGTTTCTCTGAGGTTTATTCAAATAAATAAATCCAATGACAAGTGTGTTTTCGCCAAGGATTCAAAAAGATTCATTCAAGAGTATATATACATCAAATGACAGTATTATTAACCATATGCAGTATCATCAAGATTACATATAAGCCAAAAGATTATATAAACCTCAAAGAGGTCTGTTACCTCCATGGCTCCAAGCCCAGGTAGTTAGGAAAAGAAAGAAAAATCCCCCTACCATGAAGCTAACGAGTTTTAAACTCGGGACGCAATATTTTCATCCACGCGCTAAATTCCAAAGAACTAGATCAGACTCAAACAGATAAAATCGGTGAATGTCGTAAATTTTATCCGGAGACTCCATTTCAGTGCAACTATTATTGTTAAAGTCGTACCTTATTACCTTGAAACAATTACTCACCAGAGTTGTTTCTGCCGAATACAAGTCTAAAACACGACTATTTCCAGCGATAATCTTATTCAACACGATATCATACATCTTTCTCTTTTTTTTCCGCCGAAAAAGAGGCATGCTCATATACATTGATAATAGTTTGCCGATTTAAAGTCGGTAACGGTTACATGGTTGATTCGGTATCTTTCTTCCATTACAGATATCTCAAAAAAAGAAAGATATTATACATCTTCCTCTAGGTACATTGATTCTCCAACCCAAAGTTCCAGCAAACATGAACGGGGGCCATATAGAGACAATTGGGGTTTACAGACCCCACTTGCTTTGCAAACTTAGTACAAAATTAGTCGGGTTTTTTTCTTTTTTAATTATGATTTATTGTGGGGGTAAATTCAGTAGTTTAATAGGATTTTGGTTCATCAGGGTCACCTTCCGAAATCTCAATTTTCATCTTTAACCGAGCATTTGACAACATTAATTCGTTCATCATTATCAGAGTCAATGTCGAAATCTCAAAAACTATCATCATACTCAACCAGAGATGTTTTATGTGTCTCAATGAGGTTTTACATTCCTCTCAATAAGATATTTATACATAGATCTCATGGGATGGTTAGAGATACCCGCTATCTTATTAAAAGCAATTTGAGAATCTATTTCAGCGTCGATTTTGACCTCACTATAACAGAGATAATAGCTTTAGCCTCTTGGTCTTGTTTCAACGGTCTAGAAATAGAGGAAATAAAATTTGAAGGAAAACCCAAATCCTTTCCCATAATTTTTTTCCTTCTTTTTCCGAACTGCATCCCAACTCAAAATCTTTTGAGCTGGAAGATCCACCTTCGAATTCGCCTTCCCATTAGAATCATAAGTCAAATTTGGAGTTGAAAATCCATTTACCACTGAATTGGATTGAGACTTCATCAAAACTCCTATCCTCATACTCTCATTATATGTTTCATGCTCTGATTCTCTATTAGGATCATCATTAGTCTCCTTATTTTTCCTCCTTTTTGTCTTTGTTAATGCCAACTTCTTCCCCGGCTTCCTCTTCATATACTCAGTTTATATTTACAAAATTACGGTTTTTGTTGGTGAATGAATGAAATTTTTTCGATTTAGTATTTGTAACAGTATGCCTGGCTACAATTTGGTATATAATTAGTTCAATAGGTGATAACTTGACAACTTTCAGTCTTATAGTCTAGGTTGTAATTCTTCGTCTAACCCAAATCTAAATACCACGCTTACAGTCTACTTTTCCATGAGGCCATTTATGAAAGGGCATGCAGTCTTCTTTTCTATGAGGCTATTTGTGAAGGGGCGCCACTTCAAATAGGAACATACTAAAAGAAGTCTAGTATGAAACCAAAAGTCGAAAACAACTTGCATAAAAAACCCCAAGTATTTCACCATTGAATTCCTTTTCTAGAAAAAGAGGGTTTTGTTCATCATTTATGTTCGCCACTTTTGAAGCATTCAACTGCAATGTTATTTTGAGAGGAATCAGTGTATCGTATGAAACCATCACCATTAACTTTTCAGCAAAAGTATACATGGGAAATTATGTTTCAAGGACATAGTGATCGTCGCATTGGTTGATTGACTGGTTCATTCTTTTCTCTTCATCTAATTATATTATTTACATACACGACTTGTTGTTAAATTTCATCAATTGGTTATATATATATGTGTGTGTGTGTATCTTCAATTGTTGATTTTTTTCTTGTGGTTTTGCCATACTTTTCTTAATGAATATGCGGGCTTTGTGTTGAAATTTCTGCTAGTCTAAGTTAACTTGAAGATATTTATTTGGATCATACGATGTGAGTAAAATTTATATTAAGAATTATTATATAGTTATATATATGTATACTTGAATCCAATTTTAGTATCATACTTGTACGAATAACTAGTTGAAATCTTGTTTTACGCAATTAATAATTTTGTGAGCGGATTCCATCCACCATTTCCAGAACTCAGACACATACAATAATACGTAAGAGGGTAAAATGAAATTCTTTTTCTTTATAAAATTTTGTCACAATAGAAGAAGCAATTATAACAATATATCTCGACAACTAGTTTTTCCGCCTATTTGTCACCGCAGGCAACTTATAATTTTCTTTGTCATACATAATTTGAGATATACGTTAAGTTAATTGGATTCAATAATCTTTTTTCTGTTTTGCATATAATATTTCCTTTATGATATAAGTTTCATTTTGGCATATAAATATTTTCTAGTAGTATTTTTTTTTTGAAGCATGCATATATTAGAAAAATAACTCAATTGTTATTACACGTGGGAAGGTGACCCCCTGGAGTCGCTTAATAAAATTTGGTTAATAAAAGACGGGTTCGCCTGGTCCTATATTGATGTTGAGTAGTTTCCTGATTGGCTACCATCTGCCGCATAGTTTGCTAGACCGTCTGCTGCTTGGTTTCATTCCCTATAACTATGCTGAATAGCACAAAAAGAAATTTGACTCATTTTGTGTTTAATTTCTGCGATCATTTTTGAAATATACCAAGGGGATTCCGTTGGAGTTTTGATGAATTGCATGAGATTCTTTGAGTCCGTCTCAAATAAAACTTTAGTCCATATTCTTGCAGTCGCGGTTCTGGTTGCTAGCACATTTGCCCATGTCTTTGTTGTGAGCATCGTGGTTACTCCGAGAGGTTGGGCAAGAGCCATTATCGTTTGCGCGTTCGAATATCTGCAAATGAATCCTGCTCCTGCCATACACGGGAGGCCTCTAGCTGGCCCATCTGTGTTCACTTTAATCCAGTTTGTTGTTGGATGGCACCAACCTACCTGAATGGTTGTAGTCGTCTTGCTTATGTTTTTTTGTAATTCTGGAAGGCAGTTCCCCCGGGAGAACTGGTGGGGAAATATTCTTTTCCCATTCAAATTCTTGTTTTTGTGCTAGAGATCTTGCCAGGATGTCTTTATGAGTGGATTGCTCTTGATTGAACACGAGATCATTTCTTGATGTCCGTAGTGACCATAGTATAAAACAACATGAAGTGACAGAAGAGGTGTTTCCTTGTGTTTGTAATATTTGTGAAATTGTTGTTTTAAGGTTTAAGGTAATTGGTTGGTTACTACCTTGGGATTGGAAAGGTTGGTCCAAGCGGATATAGCCTTCGTGCAATGGATAAGAATTTGTTGAGCTATTTCTGGCTCGGAGTTGCATCGGGGGCAAAGGTTGGAAGTGGAGAGATTGATGTGATGTAACATAGATAAGGTTGGAAAACCTTCATTTATAGCTTTCCACAAGAAAAGCTGAATTTTGGGAGGACTTGGTAAGGTCTATAAAAATATGGTCGTTGGTAGGGGGTTTGGGTGTACGAGGTTGTCTTGTTGTGTTAGACAACT
The DNA here is from genome assembly GCA_023529315.1 of Papaver bracteatum. Taxonomy (NCBI): domain Eukaryota; kingdom Viridiplantae; phylum Streptophyta; class Magnoliopsida; order Ranunculales; family Papaveraceae; genus Papaver; species Papaver bracteatum. The sequence continues at coordinate 669,593 of JAJJWX010004158.1, forward strand.
ATACCCAAAAACGGTTGTGTATTTTCCTGATTTAGAGTGGGGCCAGATTATATTATCTGGAATGCTGTCAGGAGGAAGGTGTATATTTATAATGTGTTGGACGACATTAGGTGGTAGGTTGTTTAGATAATCATGTCTCCAGTATTGAGAAAATGGGTCAATTAAATCATCTACATATTGTATAGGGTAGCATTGGGTAGGATCAAGGTTTTGAAAGTGGGGTATCCAATTAGCTTGGATAGGTGTATCTGAACCATTTCCTATTTAGTGAAATAAATGTTGTTTTAAAAAAGGAATAAGAGAAGCCATTTGTTTCCATTGGGGGCTGGCATTATAAGGAATTATAATTGTACCTTGGAATATTGGTTGATGTTTGAGGTATTTCTCGTTGAACAAGACAGTGGAAATGAACTGCGACTGGTCGTTAATGTTACAGATATTTTTCATGAACAAAGCTTTATTGTGATGGCTACTCTTTCGGATTCCAAGTCCTCCTTCCGCTATCGGTTTGTTTACCTTGTTCTATCCTATTGGGTGAAGCTTTTTAACAGATGAATCATGTCCCCAGAAAAAATTTCTAGCGATCCGATCAATTTTTTTGTGCACATGGGTGGGGAAAAGTTGGGTTTGCATAAGGTGATTGCAAGTCGTAGTTAAAGAGGTCTTAATGAGAATGAGTCTTCCTGCAGGGGTAAGGCATTTTGTCATCCATACTTGAGATTTACGAGCCAGTCATTGGAGTAGTAGTTTGAAGATGTGTCTAGAGTTTCTCCCGTGTTTGAATTGAACTCATAAATATATAGGTGGGATTGATGTGGTTGGCATGTCGAAGAGATGTTTTAGAGAGTCTATATTCCGCGGTTGTAGCCTCGGATGATGCATGATTATTTATTTCGATGTGTTGATTATTTTTCCTGCCGATAAGATGTATGATTGAAGTATTCTTTTAGGTGAGTGATATACCTTCTGGGGCCGCCCTATAAGTGATGGGGAGATCGTTTGCATACATTAGATGTAGAATGGGTGGTGCCTTTATTGATACTTAAAGACCCTGAACCATATTTTTTTGCTTCGAGATTTCCAAGATTTGTTGACAGAATTTCCGCACAAATAATGAAAATGTAGGAAGATATGGTGTTAGAGCATTGCTCGGTCGAAATCGCATGCGTTGCTATCTCAAGCATGTTTGTCAATGTTAGTGATCAAAACTACAAAGTCTTGATTTCTATTCTACTATATCTAAGGTCTCAGACTAGGATAGAAAGTGTAGTTGAGCTCAAGAACTCCATGGAAATCATCATACAAGACGAAAGACTACTCAAGGAACCAGTGGATCTTCATCGAATAAAATGTATGTGGAGACTTGAACTTGTCTATCACTCAAAAGTTTATCTACTCTATCTCCTATCTTGAGACAAAAGTCATATTACTATATATACTAAGAATATACACATGTGATATTTCGAGCTGAGTATATCTCGCTTATCTATTTCTCGAAATATGTGTTGGTGAAACTTTCGCTTTAGCCAAGTTCATCTTTACCTAGTGACGAAAGTCATGTTATGTTTCAATCATTTTGGAAATTTCTCTGACGAAAAATAGTTTGTGAATAACAACTATATAACGCCCTTTGAGAATGTTTCAATGATTGAAATGAGAGTTTAGATAATATAACCATTGGGGGATATAAACATTGTTGTGGTAACACATATATGTATAATTCATTAGCACTTGAACCGAAGTTTGCGAACTTTGTTGATCAAGTGAAACCGGAACTTGAGCAGCCAACTCAGTTCGTGAACTCAGTCCGAGAACGTGCATAGTTCTCGAACCCGAGAATTTATGCTGGAGTTGTAGCTCGGTTTCAGTCCGCGAACTGACGGAATTTCTCGACCTGAGAATTTTTGTTGGAGTTTGTGAACTCCAACTGGTTAACTTGAGTCCGCGAACTTAAGTGGTTATGTCTAAAAACGATATTTGTGAACTTATCTTAATTATATAAGGAATGCTATTGCAAACCGTGGCTTTATAGTTCATGAATCGATTCGAGTGAATCACATCGTTTTTGCTTCAATTGTGTCTTATGTAGTAGATGAGATCTCATAGCAATTGAAAAAATCTCTAACTAGTTCATTTGATCCATTTGGACTAGTTATGGTGAAGAAGAATATGGTTGATATGAAAGTTATCGTTTGGCTAACCATTGGGTTGACTAATATTGAACCAACTATTGTACACGTTTGGGTACGGTTACACAAACCCAAAATCATCAAGTACATGTGTGTATGGCAAGCTAAGTTTTCGATCTAACGGTTGAGAGATATTAGCTTGTATCTAATCAGGTTTTCATCTAACGGTGAATATTGAATGCTTTGTTACTAAGCTAACATTGATTGCAAACCCTGATTTGAAAGACTATATAAGGGAGAACTCTAGCAACTGGGAAACCTAATCCCCACATATTATGTGTGATACTAGTTTGCTAAGCTAGAGTCGATTCTCCTTTAACCTTTGGTTTAATTCTTCTAAAACCAGGTTAACGACTTAAAGAATTCATTAGGATTGTGAAGCCAGACCAATACTATTTTTCTTGTAGTTATGTAATATGATCTTGCTGTTTCTATCGTACGAGTACAATTATAATAACTGGATTGAGATTTCTATCTCCTATAGGCAAGATATAAAAGTAATCACAAACATCTTCGTCTCATCGTTTGTGATTCCACAATATATTTTTTCGCTGCGTCGATTAAGACTATTTTGAGGTGATTGATAAAACTGAGATGTTCTTCGGGAATATAAGTCTGGTCTTATTGATTGGTTCATGTTCACCTTGATTTATCAAAAGACGGAACAAAACTCATAGGTTTATTCATGGGAGACGAATTTATCTATCTTGTAGACTTTTTGTGTGAGACATATTTGTTTATTAAAGTATTCGAGTTTGGGTCGTAGCAAATCTTGGTTATGAGTGAGATCATCTAAGGGAATCAAGTGCGCTGACTGAAGATAATTTTGAGTAGGCTAGTGTCTGTAGCGGCTTCATACAGTGTATGTTTAATATGGACTAGGTCCTGAGGTTTTACTGCATTTGCGGTTTCCTCGTTAAAATAATTCTGGTGTCTGTGTTATTTCTTTTCCACATTATAGTTTTATATAATTGAAATAATACAGGTTGTGCGTTGTTCAATCAATTAGAATATCCGACCTTATTGGTTGTTGATTTAAATGGATTGACAATTGGATATTGGTCTTTGGTACCATCCAAGTTATCTCTCTTTGGTTAAGACTCGCAGATTGTATTTGCTTGAGTAAATCAAATTGAGAGATTGAGATAATAACTCCTTGAGTATTTTCTATTGATTGAGTCTAGTTGATTCTATAGAAAATAACTCGGAGTTGTCCATACAGATTTCTAATCAAAATATTGGGTATGGTTGTTAGACCCCCGCTTTTTCAATTGGTATCAGAGAAGGCAAACACGTTCAAGACCTTACACGTCTGTGTTTGTAGCGATCTGAATCTATGAACAATAGTGCTATCTCAATAAATGCACCACTAGATCCAGGGATTTTAGAATTCTCTTCCATGTCTGATTTAATAAAATCTGTAAAATAAATTCTATCTAAACCTCCACCAGGTTAAAAATACCTTGAAGTGTTTTCAGGGCTTGAAAAGAAGCTTGAGAGCTTATCTCTTGATGTTGAGTTACACCTCCAAAAAGAGCAAGAATCTCTTGACAGGCTAAATCAAGTTATGATTAATAATATTCATGTTGAGGTTGATATTGATTTACTAATCAGTGAGAGAAATGCTCCTCCTTTGCATAATCCAGTTAGTTGTGATAAACTAAAAGAATTACAAGAGGAGTTTAAATCTCAGTCATCTGAGTATATCACCTCAAGGCATGAATTGATTCGTTGCTCAATTCCTGATCTATCAATATAGTAGTATTGTCTTCTTTTATGAGGAATCTAAGACGTCTCTTTTTAAAAGAGTTTCCCTTCGCAGTACTAAAAACTATCTGCAAAAACTGTTTTTTTATAAGTTGGAAAACAAGGAAATAAGAAACACAAATCTTTTTGGGTTCTCTTGAAGTTCTTTGATAGACTTATAAAAACAGTTCCTTGGGTGTTTCTCAACACTACAAGATTTAAGAGTTATTGGAAAGAAACTATTTCTTGGTGCCATGGTGAGCAAGACATTGTTCACCTCAACACAACTTGATTGTGTTGTAAGTGCATCCTCACCAAGGAATGCCCTGCTATGTATACGTGAGGGAAGCACGAGAATTGGGGCACACAGATTATGTTTGGTAAGACTGTAGAATTCGACTGGATTCTTATAAAGGTTTGAAAATAGTAGTTCGAGATGGTTAGTCTTGATGGTACACCTACCAGGTATTCATAACATCTTGAAAACCAAAATCCAGGAGTTTAATTTCGCGGACTTGAAAATTCGTGTGCAAACCCGTAAGTTCGCGGACTTGCTTGTAGATGTCAATATTCGGTCGATTTGTTTTGGCCGTAACTTCTTCGTCCGAACTCGGAATGAACTCATTCTTTTTGCATTATCTTCCTCTTTAAATTATCTTCAAATTGGAGATAAGAATTCCTGAATTTGGATGAGGTAAGATTAGTATTTGTCCTATATCTTGTTTTTGAGTATTTTGCTCTGTTTCATTGCACTTTTTCCACTTCTCTTAGACTTGGGAACTTGGATTCTTAGAGTACTACTCTTATAAGATTATTTATAGCTTTTAAAAGAATGTTGTTGGTGAATCACAAAGATTGAAGTTCAAGAATGATCAGTAGTACACTTCACTATGGAATTCTTGAATGTTCACATTCATTTTATGTGAACTTTGGTGCATGGTCGTTGATGACTTTGTATGTTCCTCTTTGTCTAAGAAAATCTTTTTATACGCCTTTGGTAGCCATTCTTGGTGTAAATACGGGCGAAAAAGATTGATTCTACCCTCTAAGGACAAATCATCTTATATGTGCATTACGAGTTTGTCTTATGCCTAGTAAATCTTCTATTTTTCTTGTTTTGTTTTGAAGAATAACTAGTGTTTGGAATAGATATTTTTGTGATTACACATAGCTATGTCCAAAGTTTTCATCTTCTTGTTTTTAGATTTATTGGTTTAAAGTCTAAACTTGTTAGGAAGATGATGGTTGCAGTATTAATCCTTTGATTTCATATATTGCAATATTTTGATGGGATATGTGTGTTTACGTCCGTGAACTTGATTGTCCCATATTTTGTCAAAAGTAAAGTCGTTCGTGAATTGATATGCAAATATTGATAAAAGTATGAATAGACTTTTGACAAACACAAAAGTTAAGCCTATATTGTCAATTATTGATGTAAGATAGGTTAAAATCTTTTGTGATTCAAGGATTATGTTTATTGTGTGTCATTGTGAAAATAGTGATGAAAACATAGAATGAATCGCAGTAATTGAGCTTCCCTGATCTATCTTGTGTGCATTACTGTGAGACTCTGTATTATGACTTATGTTGAGCATTAGACAACCAAAGTTGATTATCTTTGTGATTAGCTTAGTTGTGTTCCGTAAGGTACTATACGTCGAGTATTTTGAACTAAATCAATCATCTTGTGTGATTATTTTGTTAGCACTCCATAAGTTTTCTCATGTTGATCATGATTGACTGGGATGGTTATTTTTATGATTAACTTAGTCATCTCTCCATAGAATTTCTTATGTGAGTATAAACGATTGAATTGATTACTTTTGTGATTAGTTTAATTGTGTATCCCGGTTAGATTAATTATGGGTTTACTTGTGGATAATCTAATCGAGTTATTAAGTCTCCATAAGTTTACTTGTGTTGAGCATATTTAGTCAAATTAATCTTGGTTCGCTTGGGTTAATATGATTGAATATTCTTGTTGGATTCCCAATTCATACTTGTATGTAATTTGTTGAGTATAAAGAAAAATCCTTCTTTTCTCTTGAAATTAAGGTCACTCTTGTTGTTCCTTTGGGAATGACATATAATGGGGGAGAGTTCTTTTGAACTTGCGTTTAATTGCCAAATATTTGTGGGGAGTGTGGCTGTGGAATATTATAGGGGTTATCTTGTGTCTTTATAAACTCCTTGATGAATGCATTTGGCTTCGGATTTATGATTGCATCTAAATAAGATGATAAACATTTACCTTTGGTCATGAAATGTCTCTTACAGAAATTTCATTAGGATCCCGTTCTTGTACCTTTGCCAATTTTATTGACAAAAAGGGGGAGAATTAATATGTAGTTCACACTACAAATACATATGGTTTCGGATCATTATGTAAGGGGGAGTGGTTTCCATGTGATATGGAGTATTGACTAAGGGGGGGGGGGGGGGGGTGAAGTTTGACGCTGTATAATAATACTACGACATTGTATAATAATGATTGAGAACCGATGCTTTTATCATTGTTATAGCTACGGATTTTCAACAACGATGATGCTAAACTTACAACCTTTGGGATCATTGGACTACTTGGAAGTGACGAAGATTTCGAGTATTGTTGAAGATTAGACATGTGGAATAGGAGCTACAAAGTTTATTTATATATTTTTTGTATTCCATATGTATTAATATTTTTGCCACTAAAATTGACAAAGAGGGAGATTGTTAGAGCATTGCTCGGTCGAACTCGCATGCGTTGCTATCTAAAGCATGTTTGTCAATGTTAGTGATTAAAACTATAAAGTCTTGATTTCTAGTCTACTATAGCTAAGGTCTCGGACTAGGATAGAAAGTGTAGTTAAGCTCACGAACTCCATGGAAATCATCATACATGACGAAGGACTACTCAAGGAAACAGTGGATCTTCATCGACTAAAAGGTATGTGGAGATTTGAACTTATCTATCACTCAAAAGTCTATCTACTATCTTGAGACAAAAGTCGTATTACTATATAGACTAATAATATACACATGTGATATTTCAAGCTGAGTATATCTCGCTTATCTATTTCTCGAAATATGTGTTGGTAAAGCTTTCGCTTTAGCCAAGTTCATCTTTCCCTAGTGACGAAAGTCATGTTATGTTTAAATCATTTTGAAAATCGCTCTGACGAAAAATAGTTTGTGAATAACAACTATATAACGCCCTCTGAGAATGTTTCAATGATTGAAATGAGAGTTTAGACAATATAACCATTGGGGGATATAAACATTATTGTGGTAACACATATATGTATAATTATTTAGCACTTGAACCGAAGTTTGAGAACTTTGTTGATCAAGTAAAACCGAAACTTGAGCATCCAACTCAGTTCACGAACTCAGTCCACGAACGTGCGTAGTTCTCGAACCCGAGAATTTGTGCTAGAGTTGTAGCTCGGTTTCAGTCCGCGAACTGACGAAAGTTCTCGACCCTAGAATTTCTGCTGGAGTTTGTGAACTCCAACAGGTTAACTTGAGTCCGCGAACCCAGTCCGCAAACTTAAGTGGTTATGTCTAAAAACAATATTTGTGAACTTATCTTAATTATCTAAGGAATGCTATTGCAAACCGTGGATTTATAGTTCATGAATCGATTCGAGTGAATCACATCGTTTTTGCTTCAATTGTGTCTTATGTAGTACATGAGATCTCATAGCAATTGAACAACTCTCTAACTAGTTCATTTGAGTCATTTGGACTAGTTATGGTGAAGAAGAATATAAGGGAGAACTCTAGCAACCGGGAAACCTAATCCCCACACATTCTGTGTGATACTAGTTTGCTAATCTAGAGTCGATTCTCCTTTAACCTTTGATTTTCTTCTTCTAAAACCAGGTTAACGACTTAAAGACTTCATTGGGTTGTGAAGCCAGACTGATACTACTTTTCTTGTAGTTGTGTGATCTGATCTTGCTATTTCTATCGTACGGGTACAATTGTAATAATTGGCTTGAGATTTCTATCTCCGATAGGCAAGATATAAAAGTAATCACAAACATCTTCGTCTCATCTTTTGTGATTCCACAATATCTTTTTTCGTTGCGTCGATTAAGACTATTGTAAGGTGATTGATAAAACTGAGTTGTTCTTCAGGAATATAAGTCTGGTTTTATTGAATGGTTCCTGTTCACCTTGATTTATCAAAATACGGAACAAAACTCATAGTTTTATTCGTGGGAGGCGAATTTATATATCTTGTAGACTTTTCTGTGTGAGACATATTTGTTTATTAAAGTCTTCAACTTTGGGTCGTATCAACTCTTGGTTGTGGGTGAGATCAGCTAAGGGAATCAAGTGTGTAGTATCATGTTGGGTTCAGAGGCGTAGGAGCATAACTGTACCTTGGATCAGTGTGAGATTGATTGGGGTTCAACTACAGTCCAGACAAAAGTTTATTTGGAGTAGGCTAGTGCCTGTAGCGACTTAATACAATGTATGTTTAATCTGGACTAGGTCCCGGGGTTTTTTTGCATTTGCGATTTCCTCGTTAACAAAATTCTGGTGAATGTGTTATTTCTTTTCCGCATTATATTTTTATATAATTAAAATAATACAGGTTGTGCGTTGTTCAATCAATTAGAATATCCAACCTTATTGGTTGTTGATTTAAATTGATTGACACTTGGATATTGGTCTTTGGTACCATCCAAGTTATCTCTCTTTGATTAAGACTCGCATATTGTATTTGCATGAGTAAATCAAATTGAGAGATTGAGATAATAACTCCTTGAGTATTTTCTATTGATTGAGTCTAGTTGATTCTCTAGAAAACAACTCGGAGTTGTCCATACATATTGCTAATCGAAATATTGGGTGTGGTTGTTAGACCTCCGCCTTTTCATATGGGATCCTCATGTCCGACCCTTGGCAGGTGAGATAAATCCATTTGGAGTACCATTGATGTTGACTGAGTAAGTGACTGATTTGATACATAACATGATGATATATTCCACAAATATTGATGGAAAGTCCAATTTTGTAAAAGTTTTTTTGATGAATCCCCAATCAAGGCTGTCACAAGCTTTCTGAATATCCAGCTTTAGAGCTATTTTAGGATCTTTGGTGATTGAAGATGTTTTAATGTGGTGGAATAACTCTTTTGCAATAGCTATATTATCATGCATTGATCTTTGAGGAACGAATGCGCTCTAATATGGGCTTATTAGGAATGGGAGAAGGGGGCGTATCCGGTTGACTAGTGTTTTGGATATGACTTTGTAATTGACATTGCATAGGCTGATAGGTCTGAATTGGGATCGTTTTGTTGGATTGTCGACTTTTAGGATTAACATTATGTTTGTGTGGTTCATGAGAGGATGAATGTTTAAAGAATTGAAAAAACTCTGTACCATAGCTATAAGTTGAGTATGAGTGGTTTCCCAGAAAACTTTAAAAAACTTACTGGTGTATCCGTCCGGTCCAGGAGCGCTTTCAGAATTGATGGAGAACAGAGCTTTCTTGATTTCTTTCACTGTTACCTCCGCCGAAAGCATGTCACACTGTGCTGATGTCAATCTTAGAGTGATATCCTTAAATAGATCCTCATCTATTATTGTATGTGGAGCCGTGTACTGCTAATTGAAATGATCCATAATGATCTGAATAACCTGATCTTTATCGCTGACCCAGTTGTTTTGCTGATCTTGTTATTGCTTTATGTTTTTACGGATTCTGTGAGTGGTTGCTTTGATGTGGAGGAAAGTCGTATTATTATACCCTGACTGGAGCCATTGGATTATGGACCTTTGATGCCAGTATGTTGCATGGAATTGGAGTAAGGTTAGGTGTTGACTTCGCAACTCTTTTTCTTTATTTATCCAGTAATCTAGTTCTTCTCCAGTTTGAATAGCACACTGATGCTGAGCTTGCTTAATTTGTGTTGTTGATTTGCGAATTAATTTTGGAAGATGTCCAAAAGTGTCCTTGTTCCATTCCATCAGAGTTTGTCCTGTTGTGATCAACCTTAGTTGAAGGTCTACTGAAGAATCTGCATCACTTTGTTGCGTCCATGCTGCTTCGACAACGTATTTGAGTTGTGGATGTGTTAGCCATAGATGCTCAAACTTGTAATTTTTTTGCCCCTGCCAATCTATTGCTTTTGTGTGCAGTAAGATTGGGGCATGATCAAATGCAATCCTTGGGAGGTGAGTGACTCTTGCATGAGGGTTTGATGTACGCCAATGTTGGGTTGCCATTGCTCTGTCAAGTCTTTTCTTGATGTTATCCTGACCTTGCTGGTTGTTTGTCCAAGTGAATGGATATCCTCTAAATCCTAAATCCATGAAACCCATTTGATCTATTATTATTAGGAACGGATGAGACTGACTATATGTGATTTGTCTTCCTCCCTTTTTTCCCGATTGGTCCACGATGTCATTAAAATATCCTATCAACAACCAAGAGGTTGAGTTATTGATATTATGGAAGATTAGTGGAAAATCTTGCCAGAGATCAATTCTTTCATCTATGTGTGGAGGACCGTAAATGCATGTGCAAAGCCATGGTTGTGCTGGGGCTGGAGGAGTAATAAGGACATGTATGGTACTTTGGGATTGAAGTAGAACTCGAACGTTTAGGTTGTTCCACATGAGACATAGTCCTCCTCTTCGACCAACTTTGGGAACTGCGGTTAGGTTTTTGAATTGAATGGATTGAGCAAGTATGGACATATGTCGTTCATTTGCTAATGTTTCAGAGAGAAAAGGGATATCTAGCTTGTAGGATGATGTGAGCTCCTTCAGATGTTGTATTGTAGTTGGGTTGTTGATGCCTTGGCAATTCCAGGCCAAGATGTTCATTTTGGGTTTAAATTATTTTGTGTTTGGGTATTAAATATATAAGAGAATGATTGGAGAAACTATTGAATTTTAATAAGAACGATGAAGTGGTTGAAGTGATCAACAACCAAGATATAATTGCTAGGAAAAATTGCCAGAAATAAGACGGTAATAAAAATAGACTAGTTAAAAATTGTTGTTGGTACAAGTAGCAGAGGAAAGATGTAAAAAACTAATGATAACAAAATTTAGGGATGTTAGGATGTCGTACCTGAGCCAAAAGGGAGACCATGGACGACTGAGATTCAATAAGGGTATTAAAAACTTGCAAATGATGAATCAGACTAAACAAAAAATTACCGAGATAAAACAACAAAGAGAAAACAGTTTCATTGAGATGAAAGGAACAAAGGCTACCTCCTAGAGTTCTAAAGAAACAATTCCCTCCATTAAAACACCGCTGGAATACTATTTTGTGGGTGAGTTAACCTCGATAAAAAAATCAAAATATTGGGAGGTAAAAGGGAGGCTAACAAAAAAATTAAATCAAAGGGCTAAATTGAATAAATCAATGGGCTAAAATAACTTTTCCAAAGAAGAAAAGATGTGGTATGTCCCAAAAAGCTCCTACAAACTACAACACGTCATTTATTTAGTAATTATTAAACGAAACAACATTTTACCTAAGACTATAGAAGCAAAAATTTCTTAATAAGACACGTCTTTTATTGACACGTCTTTTGACTAAGACACGTCTTTAATTGATTAACGAGACACTACATTCCTAACAAGACATCTACACCACGTCTTCAAAGTTAATCTACATAAGAAAAGGACATGGGTGAATATCGAGGAAAAACTTTGACCTCAAGTAAATCATAGATATTTTTTAACGAACCGAGTTGAATCTGATTCTAGAGCACCCACACACTGAATTAACTCTTTATTCTTCAGCGAAAAAAGAACCAGAAGGTGAGAACTAGTTTCTTTCCTCCTACTTTTTTTAAAACACAAAATAGAAAAGCTTAATCTCTTCTTCAAAACTACATCACGAATTCAGGAAAAGAACTTTAATTTCAAATAGCCTTCAAAATTAACCCATGGAAACAAAATCCTCAACATGGAAGAAACCCACTTCTAAAAAACAATTACCTACCTTAAATTCTAATCACAGACAAACTAAGCTGACCCAAAATAAAATTAAATCCAGAAAAAATAAGAGGGAATTAAAAGAAAGATTTACTTTGACAACACTACTAAAAATATAGAAAAAACAACTCTCTCCAAACTCACCGGAAAAAGAAGCTGAATCAAATCATCCATCATTTGCGACGAAAATGGAACGTACCCAATACCGAATCATCAATCATTCACGACTCCCTCCGGCAGCCAAGGCCGTCACCCCAAAGGGGATTACTCGTTACTCATAACTCTTTTTCTCCCAGCTTGCTAGCTAGTAGTATATCCGTTAATGTATAAGCATTACAAAAATAAATAAATTAAAACAATCATAAAAATCTCGTTAACCTATAAATACAATTTTGATAATATGATTTTTTGCATATAAATATTCCCCAATGAATTTATTTTTTACATATAATTATTCTTATGTTGTATAATATGCTTTATTTTGCATATTAGATATTTTTTCCGCATGATTTTTTTTTTTAATAAAATTTTTGGTAGACAGAAAATATACTTTTGGACTATTCATATTAATTCGAATGTTAATGAGTTTGAATATCAAAAAAATTATTCTACTCCCATACTCCCCATTATCTGTTATGTGCATTAATTATAACCTTCAAGAACAAAATATGTCCCTTTTGTAGTATAGTTTGGATCCGCCACTTCCAGTGAGTCATCAATTGTGTAGAAAACCGTAATCTCTCCCTCATACTCAATTAATTTCATGTGGCCGGTTTCTGTATTTTTTTTGGGGAAGTTCGATAGTAGTCCAGCTTTAATTGTCAATATGAAAACTGAAGACATGGTTATCATCTGTTAACCAATGAAAACTTCAATTGGAGAAAATACCACGATAATATCCAGAACACATGATGAAAGCAGGTAAATTGATATCTTCTAATCTTTTCCAAGCCCATTTATTTGAGTCGAACAATTTTTGGCCTTGACAATGCTCGGGTATGGTTGATTTACTGCATTGCAATTGTCACGGTAACAAACTGAAGTCTGGGTCTTCGTACCTTTCTCCATTCCCGTGTTGTTGTTTTACATATATAAAATATAGTACTTTTGTGAAACTTACTTTCACTAGCGCAACATAATAAACCATTAGACGAGGCTCTAATGCTGATTTTCTTTGGCAAAAAATCAAGAGGGTACAACGGGAATACAATACCCATCATTCATGTCAAATATAGAGATGTTTTTTTTGCTCAATAATATAAATTTTATTAAACCAAAATAGTCAACAAATACAACTCAAGCCCATCAGTTTTTAATGGGTTTAATTTCTAACACAAAACATTTACAAAAAAGCTACTAAATAGAATTAGCTAAATCTGTAATAAGGTTTAGATGCTACTTCCAAACAGTGTAAAAATGGGGGTCTCCCTGTGAAAATTTGACTTTCTCCTCTTGCCAAATTTGAACCTTTTTTGGCCATAGTGTCTGTAAAGAAGTTTACTTCTCTGTAGCTGTGGATAAACTCCCATGATCTCAAATATTCAGTGATTTTATTCCATCTGGTGACAGCAAACCATGGAATTTGACCAGTGGAGAATGCTGTGATAACTGCTTTTGAATCTATTCTAAAGATCACATCAGATTTGCCATTTTTAACATCCCATTCCCCTGCACAAAGTGGAGACATAACTTCTGCAAAAAAGTTTGTAGTGATTCCCAAACCACCTGCAACAACAACAATACAATCAGCCTGTGAATTCCTCCCCACAAATCCATACCCTGATAAGCCTGGATTCCCTTTAGAAGCACCATCACAGCATAAAAGAGTTTTACTATCCCCTGGAAGAGTGAAAAAAATCTCATGTATACTTGTGGAAGGAGTTCTTCTACAACTCATTTGAAAAGACTTTAGAATCTGCAAGTCATATGCTGTGTTCCACATTCTGCCCTTTATTCTTACTTCACATTCTTTAGTTAGCTTCAGAATTCTAGCCTGTAGTTTATGAAAATTGAATTGTGCTTCTTCAAATACACATTTATTTCTCAAAAACCATAGTTCTCTAACTGTGATGAATGCAACTGTCAACCATATTTCCTTAACTGCTGGGCTCTTGTAATTAGCCATTGCTAGCAACTCATCAAAAGATATTGAATTTTTAAAGAAAAACATATCTCCTAACCATTTCCACATAATCTCACTATACTTGCATCTCCACAGAATATGATATATATTTTCTTCTTCATTTCTACAGAAGGGACATCTAGAAGCAAGACTAACATTTCTTTTTTTTCATATTTTCATCATTGGAGCATATATTTCTCTTTAGTTTCCATACACTACTTGAAATAGAAGGATGTATTGATGAGTTCCATACCTTTTTAGTCCACTTCAGTTTAGGATATTTACACCTTATTACTTCCACCGCTGAAGAAACTGTGAACTTACCAGTAATTGTTGGACACCAAATTCTTTTATCTTTTTTCTTATCAGCTACATGCAGTTCTTTTAACTCAATCATCTCCAGAAGTTCTGTTGGAACGACCCATAACCCTTCTAACAAAATATCTGAGACTTTCATGGCAGGAAATTGGTTCATATAAGAATTGTCAGGGAAAAGTTCTTGTAGAGCCTTTCCTTTTATTCAATTATTTGTCCAGATTGAGATTTTATCTTCATCCCCCACTAACCATCTTGAATGTTGGTGCACTGCAGGAGTAACCCATTGAATCCCTGGCCAAATAGAGGATTTTTTGTAATATGTTATCCATGCTCCATTCTTGTCTTGGTATTTAGATTTAAAAAATTGTGACAACTCATCTTCACCAGTTAATATTCTCCAATATAATTTCATCAAAAGAGTTTTATTTAAGGTCTCCAACCTTCTTAACCCAAGGCCTCCTTCCTCTATTGGTGAGCAAACAACATCCCATTTAAGTGTAACCATTTTCCTTGTAGAAGGGTCTCCTGACCAAAGAAAATTTCTTATAATTCTTTCAACTTCTTTTATGACTGTTCTAGGTCATTTATATATTGACATTGAGTAAATGGGATAGCTGCACAGAACAAATTTTACCAATATCAATCTTTCTTGGAATGAGAGAAGTATACCTTTCCATCCATCTAGACTCTCTTGTATCATCTCAACTATGCCCCATAAATGAGTTGTTTTTACTCTTACTGGCTCAAGAATTACTCCCAAATATTTATCAGGAAACTGTGAGAGTGGCATGCTACATTCTTCAGCTATTGCTCTCTTTCTTGTCTCACTAGTGCCACCAATAAAATTTTTACTTTTTTCTAAACTTATGATTTGACCAGAAGCAGCTTGATATTCTTTAAACACCTTCATAAGTTTTCTCACATTTCTCTTGTCAGCATTACAAAAGATAAAAATGTCATCTGCAAAGAATATATGAGATGGTTGCACATTATTTCTTGAAACCATTGGAATAATTTGATGATTCTGTACCATTCTGGTTAGAATTATGCTGAGAGTATCTTCAGCTATAACAAAGAGGAGTGAATAAAATGGATCTCCTTGCCTCAACCCTCTACTAACAGAGAAATACCCCACAGGCCCCCATTTAACAAAACAGAAACCTTTGCTGACTTGAGCAGAGTGTGGAGCCATTTTGTAACTGTACTTGAGAATCCATAAGTAATCATAACTTTAAACATGAATTCCCAGCCCAAAGAATCATAAGCTTGTGTAATATCTATTTTCAAACCCATGTTCCCACCTCTTCTCTTATAATCTAACTCATTTACTAATTCAGAGGCCATAGCTATCTTTTCTTGAATGTTTCTCCCTTTTATGAAAGCACCCTGATTTGGAGTCACCACTTTCTTGATAATATCAGTTAACCTCTTTGTGATGATTTTAGTAATCACTTTAAAGCTGAAGTTCATCAACCCACTTGGCCTAAAATGCTGTGCTCTTTTTGCATTCTGAATTTTTGGAAGGAGAAGTAAAAAATTGGCATTTAAACCATTAGGTATAAAACCTCTACTCCACCAAAATTGGATAGCTCTTATAAAATCATTACCAATTATTTCCCAAACTTCTCTATAAAACCACCCTGCAAAACCATCAGGGCCAGGGGCACTATCTGGATTGAGTTCAAACACTGCCTCTCTGATTTCCAGTGTTGTTGGAGTAGCTTCAAGCTTCTTATTGTCTTCATCATTTACCACAGATGGAATATCTTTAAAAAAAATTCATCTTCAAAAGTCACTTCTTGGTATGCAAATTTTTCTTCAAAATGTTTAATAAAAATTTCTGCTATTTCAACTTGATTAGTTGTAATACCACTTTCCTTTTTTTCTAATTCCACTATAGCATTTTTTGACTGTCTTAATTGAAGGTTAACATGAAAGAATCTTAAGTTAGATGCTCCCTCTTTAAGCCATTGCACCCTTGATTTTTTCTGAAGAATTAGATTCTATTGTTCTAGTAAAACTTCTTGTTTGCCTCTTGCTGTAACCAGATTGTTGAGAAGATGTAAATCATGAGGATTTGTATCAGATAATAAAGTAGCCTTTTGTACATTCTTCTCAGCTTGTTTTACTCATAAAAATAAATCCTGGATTTCCAATACATACTGACTCCCAAGAATCATGAACTACTTTTTGAAAAGAAGGATTAGTTTTCCATACCTTAAGTGCCCTGAATGGTATATCTTTTGGCTTTTGAATATCAGTATTTGAACCAATCAAAATCCCATGGTCAGAAAAACTTCTTGAATTAACTTTGTAGCTCCAACTTGGAAAAGTATCTATCCATTTCTCATTAAATAAAGATCTGTCAAGGTTGAAAAATATTCTTTTCCTGCCAGCCCTATTGTTGCACCAATAGAATTCCAAACCAGTTTTTGGAGCTTGAATCAATCCACATTTATTAATACAGTTATTAAACTCTGTCATAGAGATCCTTAAAGGTTGAAGGCGACCTTTCTTCTCCTCCTGGAATGTAACTACATTGAAATCACCAATTACTAACCATGGTTTATTTAAGTAGCTTATTTCTTACAATTTATTCCAAAGCTCTCTTCTATCTACAGTTAAAGAAGCAGCATGAATACCTGTTATTACAGAATCCCCCACTGCTATAGTTATTTCCTATCTTTTATTTGAAATTATAACATGAGGTTTTATTGAAGCACTCCACAAAATCCAAATATTTCCTTTACACTCTTCAGTAGAATTATGAATAACTTCAAAATGCATACCATCTAACTTCAGCTTTTTTATAAAGTCAGGTGAAACTCTTATTTTTGGTTCAGCAAGAATTAAAATAGATGGACTAAAAGAATGAACTAAAGATTTCAACTTATCTTTGGCCTTATTTCTCCTAAGGCCTCTTATATTCCAATATATAATCTTCACTTGGAATGTTGAGATTGAGAAGAATTACTTCTTCTCAGGATCCCATTTTTACTCAAAGTATTTACTAAACTGACAGCTTGTTTTCTAGTTGTCACATTTGTACCTGTTTTCTGTTTGGAAATATCCACATTGGAGCCAATACAACTCAGGGGAGGAATTATGGTTACAACTTTATTAATAGAAGGAGCACTTGAAGATACCTCCAAAATATTTGAAGCAGAAACTGTTGAAAAAGCATTGGGAGAATTCACAATTTCCTCAGGAACATTTTGAAGAATATGGAATTTGCCAGAGTTAACATCACCACCATTACTCTTCTGACTACTTCCATCTAAATTTTCATCTACCTTTTCTTTTGTTAATGGAGCAATAATTGTATCAATAACTTCATCCTCACTTTCCAAAATATGAGAGTGTTGTGCATTTAGTTATTCTTCATTAAAGCAAATATCAAAACCAACTTTATTTTTATTCTTCACCTTCCTCCAAGTTTTCTTAGTTTGCTCAACAACACCAATTTCAACTTGCTCAGAAGCTTGTTTCTTGGATTTACACTCTGAAATAGAATGACCTACTACTTGACAATGGATACATAATTTGGGGACTTTAGGGATATAAATTCTCTGCTCAAAACTGCCATATTTAGATTCAACCCATATCTTATTAGGAATAATCTTTGACATATCTAATTCAACTAGAACACTTGCATAATAACCTATATCCTTCTTAAGAGTAGTTTCATCCACTCTAATAGCTCTTCCCAAAGAATTTCCCATATTTAGAATGATTTTTTCTTTCCAGTATTCCATACTAATCCCAGGAAATTGAACCCATACAAAAGCAATGGAAGATTTCTGTTCTTCAGGTTTAAAGTTAGGTTCCCATAACCTCAATTTCAAGTTATGATCCTAAAACTTCCAATCACCACTCCAAATAGTTTGTTTATCTTCTTCATTGTCAAGTTTAATAACAAAAAAAACTTTACCCAAAGGTATTAACTGTATTGAACCTTTCACAATCCATTGTTTTCTTAAAATTGACTCAGCAGTTTGAAATTTCAATTTAACAAAATCAAGACGACTGATCAAACTGTATTTCCATTCATTAAGACTTTCATCAATATCATCATCAGAAATAAAACATTTGGGACTATCTTCATTACCCATCTTAACTTATGAATTAAAACTTGTATTTGATCCAAAAAATTTCGACTCAGAAATTAGACTTCCTGATCGATTTATTGGTGTTTCCGACAACTTATCTATCATGAATAACGAATTTAATAACACCAATCATTGAGTTTTAGTAAGAATTCACCTGAATTAATGATTCAATCCTCTCAGAAATCACGAGAAGAGAAAAAAATTGACCTAAGTTAATCACCGATTCAGACCCGAGTCGCAAACAGTCTCTCTCCTCCGTGGTAATGTCACAAGATAATCAAATATAGAGATGAACTCATTATTATACTTGCATGTTCGTATATGTTCAAATAAATAGCCTTATATAGCTTGAGTTCTTTGACCGTGTAATAGCTTGAAGTTGGTTTGATTGATAACTTTTCTCTAGTCTTTAATACCCATTGACATTGTTGTTGAAGATTTTAATGTAAAACTCTTGTAAGTATCGCATATATTAAATTTAAACACCACGAAGGTAATACAGTAGTCTGGCATACATCTTCGTCTTCTTTACTTTCTTGAAATAAGAAAAAAAAGTGAGCACAAAAATGTTGAAAATTGATATAGCAAAAACAAACCAGAGAATCAAGTGTGAAAAAAGATGAAAGAGTAGTTTTATAAGACATATGTCTGATTGTAATGGTTAAAAAGAACAAGCTAAACTCATTCAACGAGTAGTAATATCAGCAGTATTAGGAACTCCCAGCAAAGGAGACCAACAATTTTTTTATTAAAAAAGTATTTAGAAACTAGTTGTTGAAACATTTAAGCACTAGTTCTGATTTGTTAAAGATATTAGGTATCGTTGAAAAAAGATATTTAGAAACTGGTTTTTAAGAAAGTTTTTAGGACTAGTTGCTGCGTAGATATTAATCAACAAAGAACCGAACTGGGTATTGAAAAAGTTTTTAGGACTAGTTGGTATGTTGGTGTTCTATGTTTTTTAGGAGACTCAACTTGAGATACCTGTAAACTTTTATTAATAAACTGTTTTTGATAATTCTTACACAGTTATTACATGCCTTTTATAGATAGAAGATAAGATGTAATATATTGGACACTGAATAATTATTGAATCACGAAGAATAAATTCTTATTGAATATACTGGACACTAATAATTCTTACACAATTATTACATGTCTTATATAGATTGAAGATAAGATGTAATAATTACATGTCTTTTATAGTTATTACATGTCCTTTATAGATAGGAGATAAAACCTACATTATTGAATCATGAAGAATAGATTCTTGAATAACAACAAGATTCTAGTTTTTTTTTTTTGATGCTCAATATCTGTATGCATTCTATAATATATATGTAAATTCCAGTAACAATCTTTTTGGGAATGGAAGAGGCAAACCAAAGAATAATGGAAATTTTAAGAAAAACACTGGTTATAAGAATGGTCAAGGATATATTTTTGGTCAAGCTGGTAGTTCTGGTCAGTTTAATGATGGCAATGGTAGTTCTGGTCAGTTCAATGGAGGTAGAATATGTTTTTCATAGATAGAGTGTTAAATTTGCAAACAGAAAGGACATTTTGCTAGCAGATGTCATTTTAGATATTATCCTCCTGTTTCAAGTTCAACTACATCTAATGGTACATACATGAACTATTAATCAACAACAATGGAGACACAATATTTGTTGATCCTTATACTTCTGAAGCTCCAAAACGGTTAGCAGATTTAGGTGCAACAACATACATGGGTGGTGATGAGGAACTTCTAAAGAATACTTCTAACTTCAGAGGAAAGGAAAAAGTGCAAGTGGGTAATGATAAGTCCTTAAATATTACTTCAACTGGATCCTATGCTATAGTTAAACCTAAAACTAGATTTAAGTTGAACACAGTTCTTTTGGTTCCTGATATGAAGCATAATTTAGTGTATGTGGCTAAATTCACCAAAGATAATTCTTGTTATTTAAACTTGGTCCAAATACATATGAAATTAGGGATTTATATTCAGATACTTTACTTGCTCATGGCACAGTGGTTAACAACTTATATTCAATTCAATATGCTCCTTCTCTATCCATTAATCCTTGTGCTTTTTCAACAACATTGTGTGCTCCCTCAAAAGTTTGGAATGATAGATTAGGACATCCATCTAATCACAATATACAAAAGCTTCATTCATCAAAATAAAATACATTGACATCCTTCAAATTTATGCCATCCTTGTCAGCTTGCTGAAACTAAGAAAATGCCTTTTCAACTTTCTAGTTCACATGCTGATAAACTACTTTCTTTGATACATTATGATGTGTGGCGACCTAATGTTCCTTCTTTGAATGGTTATAGGTACTATATAGTCTTTATACATAATTATAGTAGATTTCATTTGATATATCCAATGGAATTAAAGTCATATGATATTCAATATTTTGCTCATTTTAAAAATCATACATAACATCAGTTTTCATCCAAAATTTTGGTATTTCAAGTTGATGGTGCAGCTGAACTTGTTAAAGGTCCTTTTAAAGTATTCTTAGAGTCTAGTGGCATACTTATTAGGATATCTTGTCCAAAAACTCCTGAGCAAAATGGACTTGCTGAGAGGAAGCATAGGCATATTACTGAAAGGAGAAATTCTTTTTTTTGTTTAATGCTTCTTGTCCAAAATCCATGTGGTATGATGCTTTTCTTACTGCAATCTATCAATAGGACACCAACTAAATTATTGAGTTTTAAATTCCCTTTTGAATTTTTATTTGGTATTCTTCCAGATTATTCTTTATTGAAAGTTTTTGGTTCTGTTTGTTACCCTCATCTTGCTCATTCTAGAACAAATAAGCTTTCTCCAAAGACTATAAAATGTGTTTTTATTGGTTACAACCATCTGCATAAAGGTTATAAGTGCTATAATCCTATTTTGAAAAATTCTTATATATCAATGTATGTAGATTTTTATGAATCTCATTTTTATTTTCAACACTCAACTGACTCACCTTCAGATTTTCTATTGCTTCAATTCAGATTCTTTTGTACATCAAGTTTCTTCATCACCTGAGTCTTATGTTCCTTCTAGTACTATTGTCACAAGAGCTCAAAAAGGAATTTCTAAGTCCAAATAATTTCCTGACTATGTTTCTCATATGTCTGTTAAACATTCTATTTCTCCAACTTATACATCTTTGTTAACCACTGAGCCAAAAACTTTTAAGATAGCCATAAAGAATCCTAAGTGGCAAGTGTCTATGAAGAATGAGTATAATACATTAAGAAATAATGATACATGGGATTATGTAGCACCTGAGCCATGTATGAATATTTTAAGTTCAAAGTGGGTGTACAAAATAAAGCTGAATGAAGATGATACAATAGATAAATATAAGTCTAGATTAGTTGCAAAGGGATATGATCAACATGATGGTATAGATTTCAATGAAACTTTTATCCATGTGGTTAAGTGTACTACTGATAGGGTTGTACTGGGTATAGAAATTACATAGTTGGAAAGTTAGACAAATAGATGTAAGTATTGTTTACATGTTTACTTAGATGAAGATGTATATATGTCATAGCCATAAGGCTTTATTAATCCAGATTATCCTTCACATTTTGTTTGTCATCTAAAGAAGAGCTTATATGGGTTGAAACAAGCTCCTAGGGCATGGTTTCATAGATTTAGTACATTTCTTATCTCTTATGGGTTCAAAAAGTCAGTCTTGGATAATTTAATGTTTGTATATGTTTCTCAAAGTGGTATGATGATGTTAGTGTTGTATGTGGATGACATATTGTTGACAGATAGCTCTTTTACTATGATAAATGATTTGATTGTTTGTTTAAAGAAATAATTCGTTATGAAAGAGTTGGGTGATATAGGATATTTTATGGGTTCATAAGTTGTAAGAAGTTCTTATTCTATTAAGTTAACTCAAAAGGAGTATACATTAGAGTTGCTGGAAAGAAAAAAAAATGCTAGATTCAAAACCATGTGATACTCCTATTACTAAGGCTGCTAGGATGTCTGTTCATGATGGTATTAAGTTGGATAACCTACTGAATATATAGAACAATTATAGGTGCAATAATATTTGACTGTTACTAGGCCTGACATTTGTTCTGGATTTAATTATGTTTCTCAATTCATGCATTTTCCTATTGATATGCATTTACAACTTGTTAAGAGGATTTTGATGTACTTAACGAACTGTTGGGATTGGGATTACACTCACAAAGAGTGATTTGTGCAGTTTAAGAGCATTTACAGATTCTGACTGGGCTAATTGTCCATATACTAGGAGATCCACATCTGGTTTTGCAGTTTTTCTCAAT
This sequence comes from Papaver bracteatum, assembly GCA_023529315.1. Classification (NCBI taxonomy): domain Eukaryota; kingdom Viridiplantae; phylum Streptophyta; class Magnoliopsida; order Ranunculales; family Papaveraceae; genus Papaver; species Papaver bracteatum. The sequence goes on from JAJJWX010004158.1 coordinate 692,346, forward strand.
TCTAATCTTGTTTCATGGTCTTCAAAACAAACAACAGACTGTCTCCAAATCTTCTGCAGAAGTTGAATACAAATGCTTGTCTGTTGCAGCTGCTGAGTTACAGTGGCTTTCATATCTTTTAGCTGACTTACATGTTAGTTTGGGTAGTCCTTCTTTTCTTTTGTATGATAATATATATTAGTGCTTTGTCCTTGGATTCTAACCCTATTTTTCATGCCAGGACAAAGCATATAGAAATACAGTATCATTCTGTCAGAGAGCTGGTTAATTCAGGATTTTTGGAATTATAACATATTTCTTCTAAAGACCAGTTGGCAAATCTCTTCAACAAAGGATTATGCTTTGCTATTTTTTCAAGGTTATTTCATCAGGTACTGGGAGATACTTCTACTGGTTCAACATTTACTTCTCTTGCTTCAACATCTACTTCTATTCAGCTACTGGGAGATACTTATATTGCTTCAACATCTACTGATTAATCTTTTCCAGTTTTATTTCGGGTTTTTTTCTGTCTTTCTTTTGTTTCTCAATCTGATATTGTGTCTGTCAGTATCACATTGAAGGGGGTGTATAAGATATATGTGTTTGTGTGAACTATGTGTGTGTCTAGTCAAACAAGTCAATGTTGACTTGACCTGTGTTGTTTGTGATTCAGTGTAGTTTATTACATCTTATCTTCTGTCTATAAAAAACATGTAATAATTGTGTAAGAGTTATCAAAAACAGTTTATTAATAAAGTTTACAGGATTTTCAAGTTTCTCTCCTTAATCTCTTTGAAACGAGGTATGATTTTCTTCTGCAATATTTGTAATGAGCATAAATTGATATTCATCATTGTTGGTGTTATGAGGGTTTTTATTTTGACAAGCTAACAATGATTAGAACAACTCTCATATATTTATATATGGAACAGAAACGGAACAGGAAATAGAATGCAAATAGAATCTGGAAGTTCAAGCTTTTAGGGAAATATGACCCAATTTGGTCTCTTTCCTCACTCGCAAGAAATATGCTTTCGTTCTCTGATCAGGTCACTCCCAAGGCCCAACAAAGACTTGGTTTGGTAATGTTGCGGCTTTTGTAAAAGCCCTTTTCTGCTGTGATGTGATGCGTTGTGCTGTGTAAAAAAAAAAGTTAAGTGTTTGGTAAACTATATACTAAAAGATAAAGTTGATTAAGAAAATGATCAAATTGTGTTTGGTAAAATATGGGATCACTTATTTTAGTTGTAACAAATGACAAAAATAGACATAATCTTTTAATATTCTAATTTTATAATATTTTATGGGATTTAAACATAATTAGATATTTGTATATATTTTGAGTAAATATTTTTTATTATAGATATAATTTGGGGCTATCGTCAGGGAAATCCAAAGGTTTGAGATTTCCGTCCGATCCGGACAACATTTAATTCAATCCAAGCTGAAGGACAACCGAGTTTGTCCGTTCATGTTTTATTGAGTTTCTGAATTTTCTTCCTTATTTACCCCTAAACCTTTGTTGGTAACCTAACCGAAGTATAACTGATTAAACTGGTTACTAGACAACGAAAATAGTGGAAAGTTCAAAAGTGTGTACAACTAATGTTCCAACGTGGGCTGAAGGTATCAAGAATTTTTTATTTTATTTTTGAAAGAAAAGGGTTGTATTAAAAAGAAAAAGAGCCAAGCCGGGGGAAGCTAACGAGAGTTACAAGTACATCAGAGAGCCTGCGGTAGTGCTACCTAAAGACAGCAGATCATAAGACATCTAAGACCACCAAAAATTGAACATTATCTAAGCATTACAGACTGAAACTGACTGCAGGGCTATTCCAGTTTTCCATACAGTTCAGTTGGTACTTTCAAGACACCTGCAGACTGATATATACTTGAGAAATCATCAGTCCATTGCCAAGACTGCAGGAGTTGCGGAGCCTTATACCGTGAAAAATCAGCCATTTAGACCTTCCAACCAATAAGGAAGTCTTCAGACTGTTGTAGACTTGTTGTAGCCGTGATCGGAAGATACTGAAAAACTCCTTCACATATGTAAAACGTCTTCCCAGTGATGTAGCACAAAGTTAACATCCACAAACTTAAATAAATCCATGTCGCAGGTCCAAAGTACTAATGTCTGCTTAACAAGAAATGTTATCTCCTCAACTGATTTATGTCTCGATCCAAAGACCCTACTGCCTTGTTCCTTCCATGAGAACCAAACAATTGCATAATGAGCAATGTCCCAGAGTTTCTTGCATCTATTTTTCAGAACATTCCATTCCCAAGCATCGAAAAGTTACAAAATAGTCCCCGGTAAAAAAAAAAACGAAATGGGAAAAGCTCTAATAAAGTGGTCCCAAACCTGAAATGAAAAGCTGCAGGCTATGAAAAAATGGTCTGAAGTCTCTCTTTGTTTATTACAAAAAGGGCAGTTTTCCGTTTCAATTTGAATTCCTCGGTGTCGACTCATTCCAACAGAAATGTTATCTCCTCAACTGATTTATGTCTCGATCCAAAGACCCTACTGCCTTGTTCCTTCCATGAGAACCAAACAATTGCATAATGAGCAATGTCCCAGAGTTTCTTGCATCTATTTTTCAGAACATTCCATTCCAAAGCATCGAAAAGTTACAAAATAGTCCCCGGTAAAAAACGAAAAGTTACAAAATAGTCCCCGGTAAAAAAAAAAACGAAATGGGAAAAGCTCTAATAAAGTGGTCCCAAACCTGAAATGAAAAGCTGCAGGCTATGAAAAAATGGTCTGAAGTCTCTCTTTGTTTATTACAAAAAGGGCAGTTTTCCGTTTCAATTTGAATTCCTCGGTGTCGAAGCATAGTTCGTGTTGGCAGAGAATTATTAAACGCCGGCCATAGCATGAAACTGACTTTGTTTGGAATATCTTTATTCCAAAGATGCCTCTCAAAACTGCAATTCTCCATGTTTCCTTCCAAAGCTTCGTAACAAGTTTTGATGCTGAAGTTCTCCATCACCTTAACTTCGTCTTCAACGCCAACAAGGACAGGGACTGCACCTAGGTCTCTGGTTAGGAGGTCCCACTCCAATCTCTCTTTTGAATTTAAACTATGACTGAATTTCACCAGAGCACCAGGTCTCTCTGGGATGAAAAATCAAAAAATTAACTCATCTTGAACATCTGATCTACCACCCATCTGCGAGAATTACAAAGCGAAATTAAATCATATTAACTCATCTTGAACATTTGATCTACCACTGCATCTATTAACTCCCTGCATAAGCGGAATGTTTCTTCTCCAACGACTTATATAGCTACACCATTTGCAAAACCACCAACTTGGTCCTGCATGATTCTCTGCCCATGGTGTAAAGACAAAGCCATTGCATTTGCATCATATGGTTCCACCCAGTGATCTTAACCTGCACAGAAAATGTAAAAAGTTATGTATCTTCATTGTTCTATAATAATGAAATCTTAAGTTCTAATAGGGTTGAATCTGAATGAACACTGAACTAGTCGCAGAAATTAGATACATGCTGCATTAATTGTTTCATAATGACATTACAACCTACAAAAGCAGGGAATAGTCAATGAGTCCAATTGGAGATTCCCCAAATTAAGGATCATACTCGAAATACTAGCCTCTTTAAGAATAACAGTAGTACTAATATAAGTATATTCGAAATGAATGTAAATATATGTTCCGGTAAACTTGAAAAAAAGTTCATGGCGAATAATGAGAAAACATGGGCATTCTCCAACTCTAATAAAATTTCCTGCATTCACAAAAAGATAACCTCGGGATAACTGTGTCAGCTATACCACACATGAAACCAAGAACTATTGAGGTCGATATCTACCAAGAGAGTGACTAACCTCAGGACAAACCATCTTTACATAAGCGGCTATTCCAGCAATTAGGCCACCACCACCTACAGGTACAAAAATTGCATGCAATGGCTCTTATGCTTGACACACAATCTCTATCCCAACTGTCCATTGTCCCATTATAATATCAGGATGATCAAAGGGTGGTATGAATGTACGCCCTTCTTGTTCACCTTGTTGTTTAGCATAAGCTTGCGCTTCATCATACGAGTCACCAACAAGGACAACTTTGGCACCTAACCTCTTGACAGATTTCCACTGAACAAAAACACACAACTTTAGATAATGAAGTTTGTCATTCAGGGAATTACAAGCATAAGAACTTTCAACTTGTTACGAAAACTGACTTCATCCACATTTGAACCAATAACAACAGTCGTCGTATAATCTCCATCAATGGACCAAATCACTAGTCAATCAAATTAACCCATCTTAAATACTACAAGGGATTGAACTTGACCCTTAATTTTCCGGTGTTGTCAGCGGTATGACAATCACATCATCACAACCTAATCTCTGAGTGGCCAATGCAACACCTTGAGCATGATTTCTCGCAGACGAACAAATCACATCACGAGCCAACTGATCCTCTGAAAGCTTTGCCATCATATTGTAATCTCCTCTAAGCTTAAATGAAAATGCCTACAACACCAAAAAAAATCATAAAATAAAATAAAAATACAGTCCCCATTACAATCAAAATCATCAAACAAATCAAAACCCACATTTGCAAAATTGATTTCAAGCAGAAATTAGAGAGAAAAAAAAGCTTACAGGTTGAAGATCTTCTCTTTTAAGCCAGACACTTCAAAAAAAAACTTACATGCTGAACAAATGTAAGTGCCTCCAGTGTAGTATACAATTATCTGGGTAGAAATCCAAGATCCCTTATAAATAAAAACGCAATAAGTTGGATATTGTTGTATAAAATTAACTAGGTAGAGGAAATCCTCCTAGTATTTTTGTATGCAGGTCAGACTTAGCTAAAAGTTAATGCAGCTATCCAAGTAATTCATCAAGAAATCCCACCACCACCACTAATCAAGAACCATCTGTAAGAAAGCAGCCACTTTTAATTATGCCACCATGAAGACCACAAATTAGCCATCGCACCTCCATTATGCGTTCACACAGATGTAAGCCACTTTCTTTCCCTAATTATTCTCCCGGTACAACCGAGTTGTTGTTCTCTCTATCGAGGACTAAAAACAAATAGAAAAGAGTACAAACTTCCAAAAACAGTGAACAAAATTCTTAGATAATGACTCTTCGTGCCGTTGATTCACATGGTGTCTTTTGCAGATGCGAAGTGGTTTTTCTATGGGTACTGCATAATCCACAAAGTTAAAAGTATATCAAAAGAGGGAATTCTAAATTAAGGGGTTGACCAAAACTACAATCAGAATTTATAAAAGTAAGCCATAATGGAATTTTATAGGCATTTCAGTTCTCAAAATTATAGACAAGAGAAGCCAAATAATTCAACAACAAATATACACATAGTTATTTACATGAGTAAACCTATGAGCTAATACCATTCATATGCATCTTCATATTTAAGTGTAAAAATAGAAAACAATGGCAAGGGGCAGTACCTAGCTGTATTTTCACAAAAACGCTTTCCTGGTTTGTCTTCGCCGCAGTGCATGCATATCACCCATAGTCCAGAACTCCATTACCAAACATCAATTTGGGTAACTCAGTTATAGAAGAACCCCAGACAAAACCTCTTCTGTTAACTGCCCATGTACAATACCACAATTACTATAAGATGGATCATATTTGAGATCTCAACTACAATTTGCTCTGTCGATTTTGACATTTCATAATTCTTCAAACTCTCATGGTTAACATCGTTGGACCCTTACCGATTGAATTTCATAGGATCCATTTCATGCCCACCATTAGAGGATTGTTTCTTAGGAGACATGAAACTATGGTTATAATTTGTCCCATAAAACTAACATTTAATGACCCATTAATGGAAATCTAATATAATAATATAGTAAATGATTAATATAATAAATACCTAACTAATTAGTGTTCCACACTAATTGATATTAAATGATTTATTAATTGCTCATAATAATGTTTGTTCACTAATTGCTCATAATAAATAATTTATTAATTAATTCCACTATAAAATTTCTCTTAGTTAAATTAATAAATTTGTATTTCTTCTATTAATAAATAATTTTGATAGAAAAAGAAAAAATATCAATAGATATTAGTTGCGATAGTAGGTTGTGGAAGCGGTGGCGAAGGTCCAATGAATCACTAATCTAATTATATCAGTAGATATTAGTTACGGCACGGGTTAAGCCCTATAAACACATAAATAACCACTAATTTAAGGAACAAGTACAAGAGACCTGGATCTTCCTGTAACTCATATAATGGAACACTTTATGTTTTGTTTATGCAATCTCATTAAGCAAAATCAATACTAATACTTTGTTACTTCACTTTCTTATTATTATCATCAAGAATATAAAGCACAGTTTGGATAACTTAGCTTATGTAAGTGGCGGTTCAAATTTTTCCTCACAAGAGATAAATCTAGGGAGGTAATTGTTTGTCATAGGTGATGGTTGTGATTGAGATTAGAAATGCATCTAATGGACAAAAGTTATCATGTCATTAAGGTTCCATAATTCTTCATAATAAATAGTCTATTAATTAAATATCAAACTAAAAAATATAATATATAAATTATTATACCAATGATGATAATAAAAGTATATTTTTATTAGCTAATACTTAGAATTAGTTTGGTATTGCTGCGAGCTTTACAAAAGTGCTTTTCCGATGTACGTTATTGTGCGGAGCTTTGTAAAAAAAACGATTGGTTGCCGATGTAAGTTACTATGCCGAGCTTTACAACAAAAAAAACAATTGAACGGTTGCAGATTATAAACTAAAGCCAAAACTATTTTAAAAAACAGACATATCTCTGAAAATATCATGTTCAACTATAGTTAGTGAGAAAATGACAAAAGCAGACATATTTCTGAAAATTGTCTATTCTATTTTAAAGTGTGTAAAGTAAATTTTCTACTACTAGAGTACGTACACATGTAATATTAAATTTACTAATTAGTATTATTACTAAAATGTATTATTTTTCTAAACCACTTTTTAAAAATTCATAATCTCTTAATATTTATCGTTGAAAATAAAAGTATATTTTAGTGATACGATATAACATAAAATGTAGTTTGAAAATAAAAAATAATTATCTTTAAAGAATATAAAAAAAAAAAAATTGGTGATTATATATAGATTCAAGGATAATTGTTGTCAGTTATAAATAAAATGGGATAGAATTGGAAAATAAAATATGAAGCTAGGGTGAACTATAGCTTTTGCTTTTGAAGCTTTTAAAAGCTCCTTCTCCCCACTTTACAAATTGATAAATTTTGGAAGTGTACACTTTATGAAATCTTTAATAAACATTAAGATGAAAAAATATTGCTATCAAAATGTTTTTAAAATACTTTTTTTGAATGAAAAAAAGCAGCACCAAACTTAGTTAAATTGGCTAACAATTATATAAGTGGACCATAATGACGGTGGCAAGTATTGGTGTCCAGTGAGTAATTTCGCATCGCCTCACATATTTCTTGATAAATGGTTTAACGTTATTTTTATTCAATGATGATGGATAGCAGAGTTTATTTTTAGTAGAGCTTATTGTTATTAGGTTAATTACTTAATGATTTGACTTACTAACTAATCATGATTTTATTATTTTTATGCAACAAATAACCTTACATTTGGAGGCATAATGTCGTAGAATGTAATGGCATGCCTTCTACCAATAATGTCCTTACTAAGCCACTGCGTTCATATGATAGTATTGAGTTTTCAATGGTAACCGCTGCGTTCATCTAGCAGCAGCTTCTTAAGAGGTCACCCATCCCAAGATTACTCAATACCGAGCATGCTTAACTATAAATATTTTTCGCCAACTACGAAGCCAATTATGCTGAAAAGGTCTTGGTGTTAGCAAATGACAAACCATTACCTCTATTCCAACTTAATTTGGAGCCGTCCTCGGGTACGGAATATGTTCAATTATAGACTCTGGCATTTTTCCTCACTCATGAGACTCTGGAATATGTCCAATCCGTCAAGCATACTCTTTCTCCCTCGACATGTAACCCATGGTTGACTCTAATACCATTTTTAAGGACCTGATCTTTGCCAATACTATTCCCACTTAGTCATTGTGGTTATCCGATAGCGTGGGATTTTCAACTAAAACTGATGTGGACATCCATTAGCAATTTTCTGGGAGGTAGCCCATACCTAGATTACTCTCGCCCGAGAACCCACAAATTCAGTGATTTTTACCAACTCTGGATCCAACTATGTTGAAAAGGCCACAATGTTATGAAAGGACAAGCCATTACCTATATTCCATTCGGTGAACTCTTCCTGCCAAATTGAATTGCGTACATAATATTTATGGGAATTTTGAAAAACTAGAACTACATCGTATGTGGGTAAAATGATTACCATCGGAAATGACTTTACATTTTAAAGTATAATATATTAAGTGAATTAATAAGATTTTAAGTATGTCATCATCATTGAAATAGTAAGAACATACAATAAGATTGGACTTCTCCATACATAGCACCGAGGCTTTTTAGTTAAAAACCCCACACCTCTTATCCCAAGGTGGTCAAGTGGGGTTTGGTGTTATGTGTTTGGGCCCTGAGTAGTGTATGATGGTCCATGAAAATCCTATTGGTATCAGAACCCGTGGTTGGGGCTATTGTTCGAACGTTGAAGTGGTTGTGGATGTCACCCGGTTTAGGGCGCAAGTGAAATCAGACTCAAGGTGAAGAAGGAAAGGCCCAAAGTTCAACTGGAGCTCAAGGTGGAGTTAGTGTCTCACTCATTAACTCAGGTGGACCAGGTTTCTAGATCAGAAAGGCAATGCTCAAGGTTGAACTGGCGCTCAAGGTGGAGTTAGTGTCTCACACATTAACTCTCAAGTAGTAGGGTTCTATGTGGGCAAGAAAACTCTCAAGCTGGAGTTGGTGCTTGCCTTCTCATTAACTCAAGGTGAAGTAGGATTGTAGGGCGCATAATGACAATAATCTTGATCGATGGGTAGCATATACAAATGGTAATCATATGGTGAAGTATGATTGGACTGGTGAAGTGGTTTAATATCGTCAAGGTGGATATTGTTGGAGTATGTGGCACGATAAACCACTTAATTATAGCTAGGGATAGTCCCACATGGAAGAAAGAGGAGTACATGTTGAGCTTAATAAACTTGGGCATCTCCTTACGTAGCGTTGTGGCCTTTTAGATTAAAACCACACACCTCTTATCCCAAGGTGGCCAAGTAGGGACATGAACAGTGCTATGTTGTCGGGCCCATAGTAGGTTCCTATTTTCCATGAACATCCTAACACCATTCACTAAATATAATAAAGATGCAAAAAGGTAATACCATTTCAAAAGATCGACAAGATATCTTTTTAAACTAAAAAACATATCGAATAATATATTTTTTTTGGGACAAAATATGTAAAAATTAGTTTCGATATAATTTCATTGTTGGCTTGAGGATACAATTCTAAAAAGGAGAGACATAGTATGGGAGGATGTCAAGGTGGAAAATGCTAGAAATGATGTGAAGTGAAGAATAAAAATATCTATCGGGTTTCCCTTTACTTTTGCAACGATAAGAAGGGTAAACTTGATATTAATACACATTATATTTGATATTCATATGTCGGAAAATTCATAACTAAATAAAAATTATGCCCGTGCCGTTACGGCACGGGTTAAGACCTAGTACCTTTTGACAAACAAGGGCCGTGCATAGTATAAATCAACTCAAATTAAGAACTTAACTGAAAATTGGAATGCAGAGAGTAAAAAATTAACAAGAAGAGAATTGATGAAGGGAACTCTAGTTTGTGCTAAGCATACACACAATTAATATCAACGTAATCACATGATGGAAGTAGAATTATTAGATTCGGGTAACATGGATTCAAAATCTCATTCTATCGAAACTCTCTACTAGGATTTTTACTCAACAACGAAGAAAAAAGAATGAGGAAGAACATAGAATACAAGAGAACGAAGCAGCTTTGGTTAAGTTAACCACTTAAAGGACATTTTAGACATTTCAATACGGATCACTTCCAACCAGCTCTAACCGGTTTGACTTTATCCGTCAACACTGGCTGATTGAAACCTTGTCTGGGCATAAGGTTTGACTGATACCTTAGGATTTCTTTGACGATAGCCCAAAAAAAATACTAAAATCAAATATTTATTTAATATTGGCTCTTATTTATTTTAATATTAATGGTATATGAAATATAATTTGAAAATGAAAATGATAATCTTTAAAGAACATGATATAGATTCAAAATAAAAATCTTTAAAGAATATGATATGGAGAATAAGAAATTGATTATCAAAGATTTAAGGGTGGTCATTTATATAATATAACATGGATATAAAAGAAAAATCATGCATTAAAATAACGTGGGACCAAAGCTTATGCTTTTAGAGCTTTTAAAAGCTCCTCTCCCCCGGCTTTTAAAAGTTTGGGAATTTTGGAAGTGTTTTGGGTTAAAAAACACTTTGAAAACATTTTAACAAACACTAATATGAAAAAGAAAAAAAAACTAATATGAAAAATAATTATTATATAATTTTTTTCAAAGTGCTTTCTAAGATGAACAAAAACATTACCAAACTCAACCAAGGTCCACATGATACTTAGGTGTGCGTTCTTTTCTTTCCCCATAAACTGGTGTAGGGTACTATATATGCACCCATATTCAAAATGAAAATGATAGATACACTTCGAAGTGTATGTACTTTGTGAGTAGATGGGTGAGGCCCACTTCTGCCCACCCCTATCCCAATGCAGAGAGAGTGACATTTCTGCTGTTGGATACCCTCTCAATGTACACTTCGAAGGGTATGTATCAAAACCCTACTCAAAAACTATTTGAAACCAATTTGAGCAATCATAATTAAGTAGCTGGGTGATAAGAAAAGTGTAGTTTGATAAATGTCTTGGAAGATTTTTAAGGTTTGACCGTATTTGACTCGTAATGTTACATGAGGCATTCCAGTTGCAACCAAAATATCAAATGACCCGCAATGGTTCAACATGAACGGAAACGGCTCATAGAACTGCTTTTTCTTTTTCGAATGACAAATAGCAATTTCATTGATTCATGCATGTTTAGAGAAAGCAATAGCGTTGTTTTTTTGTTTTTTTTTTGAAGTGAATAGCGTTGTTGAATTTACCATCATATGCACTTGGTGGGCACAATCTCAAGTGGATATTTCTTATGAACACTAGCCCCTGACGACTCCTCCGTGTTTATGTCTTCCTTTTTCATGCCTTCTTGGCAGTATAGTAGATTAGCCAGCATAAGCTCTATCAAATTTTTGTGGTCGAAGCATAAGCTCTATCAGTACCACAGCCATAACAATTTTTGTGGTCGAAGCATAAGCTCTATCAGTACCACAGCCATAACAATGGCAATGTAGAATATCATTAGGAAAAAGTCACCTCAGCTTTAGGAACCCGTAGGTTGTAATCCCCACAAAAACTAAGAAACAAGTAAAGGAATAGTTTACTGCGTGTGTTCTGGTCAGCAAATTTAATATGTAAACAAATGATTTTGTTGCTCAGCAAATTGTGGTGGATCCAAAACTATAGCCATCCCATAACTGAGAGTGAGACATAAAGAAACATAGTATGTCAGAAATGAAAGAAACAGTCAGTGCAGGTGCAAGGATATATACATCCCTCTTCTTCTTTTTTATAGATTTTTCTGAATTTGTTGAATCAAAAAAATAAAAAATAAATTGGGGTACGGAGTGGCTTTAAAATTATTGACTAAACTAGTTTCTTTAATCAACTTCAACTGTTGTGAAAGATATCTGACTTTGATTTTGCTGTCAGTTTCAAAAAAGGTGAGCTTACACTATTGATGTTTTGATAGCAAGGGTCGAGAAACTTAATATGCGTGATAAACTTCTCCTCTCTTTAATATTTCTACATTTCATACTTTTTTCCAGTCATCAAATTTTATATCACAATTGCTCTGAATGATCACCAACAACCAGTAACCAGAGAAAAGAAACAGTTGCTATGGGTATTGAAAGAAGAAGAAACATCAAACTTATTCTTCCTTGTCTCTTTACTCTTCTATCCTTGTCTTATTACATTAATGCTGCAGTAGGCACTAATATTATTACAAGCACTCGATACATTACAGACCAGCAAACAGTAGTATCTTCAGGGGGGAAGTTCAAACTAGGCTTCTTTAGCCTTGGAAATGATTCTCCCAATCGTTATGCTGGAATATGTTTCAATAATATTCCGGGACAGACAATTGTATGGGTAGCTAATCGTGACAAACCACTAAATGATTCTTCTGGTGTTTTAAAGATTGCAGCTGACGGAAATCTTGTAGTTTTAGATGGCCGAAACAACATCCTTTGGACTTCAGGTGTGTCTAACGTCACTTTTGCTAACACGGCAGCGGAATTAATGGACACAGGAAATCTGGCTCTACGAGAAACAAGCAGTGGGAGAATATTATGGGACAGTTTCGACTACGCTTCTAATGTACTCTTGCCTGGGATGAAGGTTGGTGAAAACATCAAACCCGGTTTGAAAGGAGAGATAACTTCCTGGAGAGATATCTCTGATCCGTCCACAGGAATCTTCACTTTAGGAGTAGACTCGCCAAGACTTCCTCAGATAGTAATCAAGAACGTTTCGAATGATAAACTGCACTGGCGAAGTGGTCCGTGGAACAATCAAGTCTTTTTAGGCATCCCAAGAATGTACAACATTTATGTTGGTGGGTTTGGTCTTGTTAGAGATGGTCAACAACTTTATTTCATTCTTGGTTATGGAAACAGCACTGCTCTCATTAGGTTTGTTCTAGAACCTGATGGCGTATTTGTACAAAGAGAGTGGTTCGAGAAAGACAAAGAATGGGTCGACGTATGGCACTCACAAGGTACATAATGTGATGTTTATGGCAAATGTGGCCCTTTTGGAAGCTGCAATGCAATGGATTCACCAATTTGTAGTTGTTTGCAAGGGTTTGAACCAAAGTCGAAAGACGAATGGAGTAATGGGAACTGGTCAGGTGGGTGTGTTAGGAGAACAGGATTGCAGTGTCAGACAAACAAGACTGCGAGTAGTACTGGCGGTGAAGGAAGGAAAGAATCAGATGGTTTTCTGAAACTTGACAAGATGAAAGTGCCTGATTATGTTGAATGGTGGGAATCTGAAAGCATAGAAGAGTGCGAGCAAAAATGTTTGAATAATTGTTCTTGCTTAGCTTACTCATACGAGAAGAACATTGGGTGTATGTGGTGGGCAAGAGATATGGTCGATACACAAAAGTTTGGAAACTTCTCTAAGGCTGGTGTCCAGCTTCATATCAAGGTCGCTAATTCAGAGCTCCGTAAGTACTTTCTTTTACTCTCTTTTTTGGAAAGCAATTTCTTGTGACAAGTGTGCATCATCTATGTCCAGACTGACCAGACCAATTTAGCTTCATTTCTTATTTACAAGGATTAAGTAGTGTTTTTATTTGGATCATTTACATCGAATGGTAAACTATTTATTTCGGAAATCTCTCTTGAAATTGAAATGCAGCTAAGAAGAAGGATGCCAGGATAATTATCTCAATTGCGATCATCATAGGAATAGCTATATCCGGTCTTTGCACATTCATTTGCTGGAGGTGGATGGCAAAACAGAGAGGTATAGAAAAATTACCATGGCAATGTCAATTTCAAACTTTGTATATATCAAAGCCAACTTGGAATTTGGAATTCGTAAATTTTTACTGACTATTTACAAATGGTAAACTAGAAGGAAAACAACAGAAAGGCACAGAACTTTACTTACTTGATGCTCATGGAGAAACGTCAGATTCAAACATGTTTGGGGACAACCAAGAACTGAAAATGTTCAATTTTGAAACCCTGGCTAACGCTACAAACAATTTTAGCGACGTGTCGAAACTTGGGCATGGTGGTTTTGGTTCAGTCTATAAGGTAAACTATTGTTCTCACCTACACGCCTGGCAAAATGTTAGTCGTATAAACTAATTAATCGATGGTTAATATCAGGCAAATTTGGTAAATGGACAAGTAGTAGCTGTGAAAAGGCTTGCCAAGGGTTCCGGACAAGGCTTAGATGAGTTCAAAAATGAAGTTGTAGTGATCTCTAAACTTCAACACAGGAATCTAGTTAGACTTTTAGGTTGTTGCACCGAAAGGGATGAGAAGATATTGGTATATGAATACATGCCGAACAAAAGCTTGGATGCATTTCTCTTTGGTAAGACCTTTCTTGAAACTTCTTGGTATTATATGCTTTTGTATTGACTTGTTTTATGTGGTTTGTGGATCAGATCCAACCCAACGAACACTCTTGGATTGGAGGAAGCGCTTCCAAATTATCGAGGGGATAACCCGTGGGATTCTTTACCTTCACAGAGATTCTAGATTAAGAGTAATTCATAGAGATTTGAAGGCAAGTAATGTTTTGCTGGATGAAAAGCTGAATCCTAAAATTTCAGACTTTGGGATGGCAAGGATATTTGGAGGCGATGAGCTCCAAGCAGATACCAGAAGAGTTGTTGGGACATAGTAAGTAGCTATTGCCCGTTTCTCTGCAGTTTGTTTCTATTTCAAGCATATAAATTGTGTTGACCAACTTTACAATGCATGCAGTGGTTATATGTCCCCTGAATATGCAATGGAAGGTCGATTTTCAGAAAAATCCGATGTTTTTAGTTTTGGAGTGTTACTACTAGAAATTCTGAGTGGAAAGAAGAACACTAATTTTCACCTACAAGAGTTATCTTTAAGCCTTTTGGGATACGTAAGTTTGTAATGAAAATCAATGTCATATTTCTTTATTTTTTCCAATCAAGTAGAAAGTGCGGCTTAGTTGTGTTGTTTCAGGCATGGAAATTATGGAAGGAGAGCATGGCGCAAGCATTGATTGATCCAACTTTGTTATTTGAACAAAATTTTGAGGCAGACATTCTGAGATGCATTCATGTGGGGCTATTGTGTGTACAAGAATCTGCAAAACACAGGCCAACTATGTCTACTGTACTATCGATGCTTACAAGCGAAATTGTAAATCTCCCGACTCCAAAGCATCCTGCATTCATAGAGAGAGAGGTGTATTCTCCTTCGGGTTCATCTTCTGAGACGTCAAAGCCATTTTCTGTAAACAATGTAACTATCACAAGCATCGAAGGTCGTTGAATAATTTGCTTCCTTTTTTGAACAACTCTACTTCTTCTGTTCTTATACATCGATCGAAGAACCAAGAAACGAGCAACTAACTAGTTTTCTGTATGTTCCTAGGACGAAAACATATAGTCTGATGTACAAAGCATTATTTTTCGTTGTAGAAACTATTATTGTCACTATCACCTGATTTCTTGATGGCAAAGTTGTCTTCCTATACATATTGATTAGGTAGTTGAACTTGTCATGTGGACGGATGATGATCGAGTCTCAGAGACGCTTGCTTAGCTTAATCCTACTTCAGTTACTAAACAAATTTCCAGATAAATTAGTTTTTGTCCATGACTGACTTTGTTTCTTTAATCTATGGGCATCGAACTAGTTTTACAATTCATGTGATTTCTATATGTTTTTCTGGAAGTTCGATAGTAGTCCACTTATCATTGCCACTTGAGACGGAATGGGCAAACGCTTAGATCTGATCAAGCCACACAGATTTAACTTAGGTTAAGCTTCTACACATAATCGCATGGCAACATCCCGCCATTAACAACTATGATGTGCTACTTCTGAATAGAGTTCTTCGGAAATTCTTGGATCTCAATCCACAGTCTAGCTTTAGATACGAACACATGATCATTCAATTTGCAACTTAAACGAACAAGTCTTCAATCATACATGGGGATATAAATAGTACTCCCTCCGTTAAAATTTACTTGTCTAAATTGGATTTTGCAAAAACTTGAAAGAAATTCAAATTACTTCCACATACACCATCAATCTTCCAAATTACTTGTTTCATATACAAATTTTGACATCCTAGTTTTTTGTCCTTTCTTGATAATTAGAAAATTTTAGTGGAAAATATCAAAAAAATTTGGTACAAATTTGCTAAAAAGAATTTAATTTAGGCAAGTAAATTTGGACGGAGGGAGTAAAACACAAGCGATAAAAGAGATTAAAACTGGCTAGCAAGACTGATTTACATGTGTAGGACTTCGAATTACATCCCCAACCAATAAGACAAAGTTACCTACTCTGGGGTATACTAAAACGCATGAAAAATATTAAAAAAAAAAAAAACAATGGTTTTTGGTGTGGAAGAAAACTAGACGATATAATCCAAGGTTTGAAAAACGGGTCACGGCTCAGGTCACGGACATTAGGCGTGACCCTTATAATGAGTTTTCACAGGTGTGAGCACGTTTCGGGCAAAAAACGCGTTATATAGTAAAAAAAAACGCGTTTTTTGGACGTTTTTTGAAAATAACGGGTGTTGTAACGGTCAAATAGAAAATAAATAAAAAATTATGATCTGAAATTCCTATGTAACGGTCATAACGTGCGTGAAAATGTTTTAACGAGTCTAAAAAACGTTATTACTCGGTATTTTTATTTTTTAATACTCCCTACGTCCCTAAATAGATGACCTATTAATTTTTAAATTTTGTCCAACTAATAGATGATCTATATCATTATGAAATTCTAATACTACCAATTTATTTGATTATTGTTAGTATAAGAAATGTGTATAATTCGATAGTCATGTTTATATTATTTACATAGGTGTTTTAAAATACTTTTCACTATAAAATTTACGAAAGTTTGATAAAATTCATGTCGGTAAATTATAGCCACAAAATTTTTGTCGGCAACAATTAGCTAGGTATACTTGTCCCTTTATTAGATTGCAGAATTTCCATCAAATGCCAAGAAGTAGGTAGGGTTTTAACAAGTCTATATGGTACTAGACTACTAGTTTCTAAAATTTAATCATTGAATGCTTAAAAAACTCGGTAAAGTAGGAATTGCATGGTGAGTTAGGGTAGAGTCAATCAACCCATTATCAGATTCGATCTAAAATTGCACTACTTATAAGATGAAATAATTATTAAGTCCAAATCATGTCCCCATCACCGCTGTATGATGATGCATATATAGTGAATTTTTTATTTCATTTTAAGTTTTAACAAAGAAGTGAAGAATTAAAGCGGAGAACTTGGTTCATGAATTGAAGATTCAAGTTGGTCCAATTGGGGGAGGCAACGAATAATATGTCATGTCACTTTTTTTTTCAATTCCCTTCTTTTAGAAAACAAAATCATGATCACACTATTTTTTTTCTTTTCTCTTCTTTATGTTCACCCTTTAAAAACACAAGAAGGCGTATTGTTGTAGTAGACAAATATTCTATAACTCGGGTTCTTCTGCGAAGAAATTCTTCCTTCCTCTATGTTTTGAAGTTTTTAATCCTGTAGTTACTTTCCTTGTATTATTTAAATAAAAAAAATCGAAGTTTTTAGCTTTCAATCCACAGAAAAAAAATCAAAAGAAATGGTAAGAAAGTTATTTACACGGTTATAATGTGCGTGATAACGGGAAAACAGTTCTAAAAAACGCACGTTAAAATGTTATTTAGAAGAAGAAAAACATTCAAACTAATTTTAGAAAAACGGTTATAAACTGTATGAAAACTGAAAAACGGTACTAAAAAACTGTCGTTTTTTCCTATTTATCGGCATTATAAAGGCACGGGGTTCGGTACCCTCACGGCCACGATATATGGGTGTGACCGTTTTAAAGGTAAAAACGGGCGTTTTTAAAACCATGATATAATCACCCTCCCCCAAAGATATAAATATGTCTTGTTTGAGTCGTGAATGTCATCTTTTACAGCGTTCAATAGTTGGCCCTCAAGTAGTCTCTATTTCCAGCATGCAACTTCTTCTTTCCTACTCGCACAGGGCCCAATAAGGCCCGACAAACCAACAAAACCAAAATCAAAGTTGATTTCAGTGTTTTGACGGTAACTTCTTAGCGCAACTGATCGGTTGTCAGCCGAGCAAAAATAATTTCACTTTCTCACTCTACTAAATATAAATGAAGTATGTGATAAGAAAGAGTTCGTATCCAAAGAGAGGCAATTGTTTTTCTGCAATTTTCATATTCTTAAGTAACCAAGGGGGGATTTTGTTTATTAATGCAATAAAAATAAATTGAAAGCAAGGTAATAATAAAAGTAATCAATAAGGAGAAGATATTGGTCACAGGATAGTATCATTCACAAACATGTATTTTCTTCAATGACTAGAATTGGTATTTTAATCTCTCATTTACTAAAAGTCCTAGGATACCTTGATCGCAAGTATATCCCGCTAATTCCCTGATTTCATCATAAACAAATTAAAAGATGCATAAATGAATTCTACTTAGAAAGCAATCTAAAGTGTAAAAGCACAATTAGATGTAACTACCCAAGAGCATTAAGTTTTATGGAATAAACTAATCAATGCAAACGAACGTGTAAAAGCACTAATCCGTTTTAATAAAAGTTATGATTCACTTGTGACTAGTAGGATTTTGAAAACCCAATTAACTTAGAATCAGGGATAAAAACTTTTTCGTATTGAAAACCCTAATATCGCTATAGAAATGAATGAAAATTGAATTGATTCCGGACTCAACCAAACGAACAATCAAATCATCTAAGATACAAAACAAAGCTAGGCTAAGTTTTCCTATGTAAGTGATGGTCCAGATTTGTCTAGAGAGAAGATAAACTAAGGGTTGTGGTTCTCCTGACCACCCCCTACAACTCACATGTGTGGCATTAATTCCATTATTATGAATGAAAAATGAATACTCAAGTCAAGATATGGAATTTCAAAAATTATAACAGGGAGGTTCGAACTCATGAACTATTGTGTCATAAGAGTGGCCTCTAACCAGTGTTCCACCTTGGTTGCAATTGATAGAAAAGATAAATCAACAGTGGTAGTTTGTTCAACTTGAATATCATAATCGCTTTATTAATTAGTGTTTCACTAATTGCACATAATAAATAATCTATTCATTATAAAGTGTTTTATTAATTAGTGTTTCACTAATTGCTCATAATAAATGACTAATCATTTTTTAATTATAAATGTTTTTTAATTAATAAGTAATTTCGATAAATAATATCAATAGACATTTTCTGCGACAATGAGTAGTAGAAGAGGTGGAGGCCGAAAGATTAGTGGTGGTTATGGGCGGATCCAAGCACAATTATATTTATTTTTGTTCTTTAATCGTAAAATGGGATACAAAGTGCATTTTTCACATGTATCCAACTTGCTAAGAATTTTTTCTCCCTCTCTCCTCAAAATCTTGGCTCCGCCCATGGTTTGCGGTGGAAGAAGTAGTGACGGTGAATGCTGGTGAGTAGTGATGGACAATATTAATTTTATGTTGTCATTACAACATCGATAACATCGTAGTGTGGAAGATGTGGTTGGTTGTTTTTAACACTTTTGATAAAGGAAGGCACCATATATTTCAGGGATGATATCATATAGGATAATATTTTCATGATCGTAGTTGGATCACCCAAATGGTACCCCTGTTATCTTTAGTACTATATCTTATAAATCATGATTTTTTAATATTAAAATAAAATTCATTGCAACACAAAAAATAATATATACACGGAAAAAGAAAAGAAAAAAAACTAATAAATTGACGAAATTTTGCTCAATCTAAACCTCATACATGGCATTTGTGATTGAAAATTAGAATTGTGTCCAACAACCTACATGGGATGTGCGTCAGTGATGGTGGCAGTGGTGGAGTCAAAAATTGACATTAAGGAGGCCTATTTTTTTTTAAGAGAAACATGTAAACTTTGGTGGACTAAACCATAAATATATATGGACAAAGTACTATTTATAAAATAAACTAAAAAAATTATGTAGTTATTAAAAATTTAAGGGATTAGAGCCAGGGTAGTCAACCCTCGGCTCCGCCACTAGGTGGTGGTGGATAAAAAAAAAAGTGGATTCATATGGTTTTATGGTGGTGGCGGGTATTGGTGAACAAAAACATATTATGCTAATTTTGTAACGCCACAAAATGTGTAATGTTATATTATAAAGTATAAAACGTGGTTGATCATTCTAATGTTAAAATCAACTCGATAAAACACATGTCCATTTTAAAAAATTGGTGCAATCAATTTCCATGTTATGTAATAACTAAACGAACGACACGAATCAAGATCAGAACATATGAACTTATTTATTATCGATTTGTCTATGTAAAGAGTGGCCAGGATTTGTCCTTGGCAAAGATAAATTTATCGCTGGGTTTTTTTTTAACTTAACCATTTTTAAATACTTTATTAATTAGTGTCTCATTGATTTTTCATAATGATTAATTAAATTTCTATTATAAATGTCCCTTTAATAATCTAACATAAATACATTTTATTAATAAATAATTTTACTAAAAACTATATTAATTCTTATGGTGGTAGTGGAAGTAGGGTTAGTATAAGCGGTGGCGGGTGTTTGTGAATGGTGGAGGCGGTAACATTACTATTGGTGGAAGAAATAGTGGCGGTGGATGGTTTTTATGGTGGTGGGTGTTGGTAATAGTAATGTATAATAATAGTTTTTGCTTTTTAGTGAGTTTTATTGACCAAGTAAAAAAATAGTCTTCACAAAACATGCAACATTGTATTATGAAAGATGTAATTGGTTGTTTTTAGCACGATTGATAAGGACAAAAACCAAATATTTCGAGGATGATACCGGAACGTATAAGACAATATGATCATGACTGTTCGATCGCCCGTATTATATAAAAGCAATTGGTGTACCCACATAAGAGAACATTATCGCTCTCTCAAGTACTATTACATTCTTTTTCCTGAAAGACCATCAATGTCGAGTTGTTTCGCGACAACTACCTACAAAGACAACAACTTTCACTCAATTCCCGATATAAAACCTTATTGACCGGGAAAATGCATTTCCAATTTAAAATATTTGTTTGAAAATTATGTTTGTTCATCAAAATCATCATAAAAAAACTCTAAATCATAAATCTAAATTTCGCCTCCGATGTTTATAAAATATTTTTTATATTTTACATTCTCAAATCATGCGGCCTCTTGATGACAAATCAACAATATAAAATTACAGATCAATATGTATATGTTTCATTCACTGGGTTAAAAGGTAGAATAGACACAGATGGGTGGATCACACAAAGCATAACATGACTGAGAATACTTTGATAATTTGGTCAAGAGATAAGGTCAAAATTTTAAGATCAACTTTCTATAGGACTAATTAGATCGTCTTCGATATGAGCTGACTAAAATATGGATTAATAATAATTATCACGTAAGACAATTGCAAAACATAGTTTGGCTAACTCTGCCTATGTAAATAGTGGTCAATATTTTTCCTTCCTCAATTGCTATGTTATGTGAGAAGAAGGTGATATCTAAGATTGAGGTACAATTCAAATCTATTAGATTCATACCATTTACAACTAGATGCTTTGAAAAAAATTGACGTGTTGTTATTATTATTACAGGCAAGGGATACATTGACCATACTTGCGCAAATATCTCACTTCGTAAATGATTGGTGTTGCATGTATTATATAGAATGCAACGAGGAATTTGAGGAAACAAGGCACCAGAAGCAGTGTCTGGAGTATTTTGGATATAGTAACTTAGACCCGATGTAATACTTATGTTTTTTTTTTTAGTTTTTCCACAATCTATTTATTTAAGAAAAATGAACATTGCAAATACATAACATCAACAAAAATTAGACATATTGCGTTTGACAATAATGGATACTGATGGTCTGGAAACGGCAAAAGAAAGGAATTGTTGTAGAAGAATTGTTGGGATATACAACGGATTACTTGATACGAACGAAAGAGGTATAACTATTTCGATTCTGAAATCACATAAAGTTCACAGTAGAAGATGACATCAAGTTTAAAGTTAGTAACAAACATAATATGGCTAACTAAAATGTTAAAAACAAACAAGATATATAAACTTAGAAAGACGTGGGACTTGAAGAGGCCAATTTTGAAAACTACAATATTAGAAAGCAACGATCCACAATGCCATAATTATTTTTTTATAAATATTCAACGTAGAAGATGTCAACTTTTGGTAAAGGATCTATTGACAACCTATTAATTTGAAATAGGATCAGGGAGTACAATATGTGTTCAAGGTTCTTTATGAGGTAATGTGTCGCCAGATTGTATTCCAAGTGAAGGTAGGAACATATGGAAGTGACAAAATGTCCAAGACTTTTAAATTTACCAAATCCTTCATAAAGACGAATTGCTGGGCACAATACTTTATTGAAGATTTAATGGCAGAGGTTCGCATATATACAATCCCTTCAAAAAGGTAAACAATTTAAACATTGTCATCTAATGGGTGTTGAAAAATTACAGGAAAATCATGTCACATTGGATAGTTTGTATCATTCGTTCGATGCAAAAAAAAAAAATTATTCTCTGCATATTTGGAGGATCGACAACATGACCATGACACATGAGTCAGCTTGAGAGAAATAGGAGCATGTGGAAACTTTTATGGACGATATAGATTAGTTGATTTCACTGAGATGAGCGTTGCTGACGACATATTTCCAAAAAATATTTAAACTTCCATGTTCATGTAGAGCATTATCTCATTATAAGCAATGAACCTAAATAAAAAAAAATTCTGGAAGTTAAGAGTATACTTCTTTCGTTTGAGCAAATCTTCGGTGGTAAAATATTAAAGGAAAAAACAAAGAAAAAAAGAGAGGAAAATCCCAACTATTTTTATGACAAACAGATATTAAATCATAATAAGGAGTTGATAAATATTTGAGACAAAACTAATACATTGAATCAAAAAACATGTTGAGAATTCAACTTTATCCCATAACCAATATGATTTGTTTAGCTATTCATAGCTTTTGAGTTCATCATAATCATAACCAATAATAAAAATGAAATGAAGAAAAATAAATGAAAGCAAACCCTAGTCGCTGCTCTCCTCCAAAACTCCCAGTAGAAAATAATATCCTCCAAGAAAAATAAAAACTTTCTCCTTTTATAACTTTTCATCTTTCCAAAATTAGGTCTTCAAAGCCCAAAGTCCAGATGATCCAATAGTAAGATGTCCACCAAGCCCACACAAGAGAAATACCCATGTAAAACAAAAATGTCAAAATAGCTCGTCGGAAAACTGGTGCAATTGCCGGAAGTTGGCCGGAATCCGGCACCAGAAAATATCTCAGGTGACCGGCAAAGTCCACCCGGTCGCCGGTCAAAATATCAGTCAACCAGGTAAAAGCCACTTAGTCATATGGGTGATCCAGTCAACTGACTTGGCTTATTGAGCTAAGTTGTCTTGGCATAGGTCATTGTACAGCCTGAGATGTTGCACAATGATTGTGCTTCACCACCTCAGTCACAGCCATGATGGCCCTGCATTGCCACTCCCAACACTTGTAACTTCATAACCATTAGCAAACTAGCACATACATTCCATTCTAATTCTTGCAGCATCACAGCAACACCATCTCAGGACAACCTGCTACATTCCATATGAAGCTTCAATCAGTTCAAGCAACCACCACTGCTCACTTCCCTGCAATTTCATCTCCTAACATTCATCTAATCATCACTTCCATTTCTGCTTTGAACTGCACCACCAAGTTCAACCAAATCGATTCCAAAATCACCAAATCTGATCTTTGATAAACCCTTTCGACAGCAAACAAACCCATTAATTGATCTCCATATCATTCTCTATCTGCATTAGAGAACCCTGAATTGAAACAGAACCCATGAACATCTCCACTGATTTCATCTTCTTCTTCTCTTCTGAAACCCTTCTACAAGAACTGATTTATTTCTCCCTGCTCAATTTCTGATTCAATTCCACTCTGAATTTTACATCTCCTTGTTGATTTCTCTTGATTTCACGATTCACAACACTCATTCCTCTCCCTATCTCCATTCTCTGAATGTTAATGGAGCCGCCATCTTTTCTTGGTTTTAGCTCAGGCAAAACTATGATAAGAGAGAAATAACATTTCTCTGAATTTTAGGGCTGTGTAGGAGTGGAAATTGATATTGGCACCCGGAAAATAGGACAAGGCCACCCAATCCATACTTGACTTGTCAATCTCAGAAAACCGACAGTTCATCCTTCACTCCTTCTTGCGCAACATTAGCATGCTCAAATTATCGTTTGGACATTGATCTTTTTGCCATATTCGCTCCAAATAGACGTTTTCTCCTTATTTTGTTCCCAAGTGCTCCATTGCACCTAATAACTCAAAAGTAAACATAAGATACAAAATCTACTAGAAAAGTAGCAAAGAAAGCATAAACTATATATAATAATTAAGGTGTTTATCACACCTATCAAATTCCCGCACACTTAGACTTTGTTAGTCCTCGAGAAAATCAAACAAAATAATTCTAAAGGATACATACAACTCTGTATCGTTGAGGCTACGGTCACACTTAGCACGTATAACAAGCCTTTGAACCCCTAGGTGTCCCTAGTGGACGAGTTATAGTCTCGTGGGGGATTACAAGAGGTATACCCACAAAACCTACTTTTCCAACTTACTAATTCTCCCAAATGATAGCATCCAAGAAGACATAAAGATTATGCACACTAGTCATAAGAAATTTAGACACAAATATGAACACAATCTCATCCTTAAAAGTTGAGAGAGAAATGACCATCCCTTATCGAAAGAAATTCGGGTTCGAAGTGATCGAAAGTATCCACTCTGCCTCACAAGAAAGGGTTTTATGAAGTTGCTCTCAATAATAAATAGTTTTTTATAGGTCACACATGTATCCAGGTAGAAGTGAAGAGAGAAATCCTGCGACACATTTGAATGGTAGGAAGGTAAATACCCTCCGAATTGTTTTGAAAACCCACATATTTTATTCATTTTGAAAACTCTTTTTTCTGACGATCTCTAAGAAAGGAAATCAACCACTTAACGAAGGTGGGAATATGCTTACTTACCTCGTTATCCATTCGGCATCCAGTTAGCACCACTCTCACAACATCCATAGAAACGTCTTCGGTCTTCAATCCTTGTCTTCATCTTTGTCTTCGGTCTTCAACTCTTGATGATGAAATCTCAAACTTCGTAGAATCTTGACAGTGAGATTCTTTCCTTTAATTCCTTGTTGCTTGAAACTTCATTATGGATGTTCCTTCTTCCATTGGCTTTATTGAATGAATACAAAACCAAAAACGAACTAAACGAACCAAAATATGATGCAATGAATATTCTTTTCTTTCTTTTTTTCTTCTTTTGATTTTTTTTTATAACATGCAAGATAAATAAAGTAAATACAAAATGAAAATAAACAAAAAATTAAAACTAATGATGAGCCTAATGAACTTTTCTCTTGTCTTTTTTTTTATTATTATTTTTTTAGACAAGATAAAATAATACAAATACAAAATAAAGATAAAATAAAAATGCAAGTACAAAGGCCATGGTGTAAGTACTTTATCGCTTTATTATTCAAAACTTGTATGTCTTGATATCATAAACTTCTTATCTCATCTTGATAATCTTCACTCTTGTACAATAGTCTTCAACTTGTAAGAATTATGTTCCTTGTCTTGTTGCTTTACTTGAATCTGAAATATGCTCATTTATGTACCCGTTGCTTGTAAACCTTGACCGTCTTCAACTTTCTTTCAAATTTGTGATACTCCTCTTGTTGATAATGATGGTGTTTCTATGGACATGTTGGTGTAGAGAGAGATATATAGTGGATGGTGCTAACTGCGAACAAGATTACAAGTGGTATGTAAATTAGAAATTCGATGTCACCGTCATGATTGATAAAATAGCACTCAAGAGAGCAAAATAGTTCTTATAATGGTGGGAGGTTGGGTAGCTCACCACTCTCACAGCATCCATAGAAAAGTCTTCGGTCTTCAATCCTTGTCTTCATCTTCGTCTTCGGTCTTCAACTCTTGATGATGAAATCTCAAACTTCGTAGAATCTTGACAGTGAGATTCTTTCCTTTAATTATTTGTTGCTTGAAACTTCATTATGGATATTCCTTCTTCCATTGGCTTTATTGAATGAATACAAAACCAAAAACGAACTAAACGAACCAAAATATGATGCAATGAATATTATTTTCTTTCTTTTTCTTTCTTTTGCTTTTTTTTTAATAACATGCAAGATAAATAAAGTAAATACAAAATGAAAATAAAAAAAAATTAAAACTAATGATGAGCCTAATGAACTTTTCTCTTGTCTTTTTTTTTTTAGACAAGATAAAATAATACAAATACAAAATAAAGATAAAATAAAAATGCAAGTACAAAGGCCATGGTGTAAGTACTTTATCGCTTGATTATTCACAACTTGTATATCTTGATATCATAAACTTCTTGAAATCTCATCTTGATAATCTTCACTCTTGTACAATAGTCTTCAGCTTGTAAAAATTATGTTCCTTGTCTTGTTGCTTTACTTGAATCTGAAATCTGCTCATTTATGTACCGTTGCTTGTAAACCTTGAACGTCTTTAACTTTCCTTCAAATTTGTGATACTCCTCTTGTTGATAATGATGGTGTTCCTATGGACCTGTTGGTGTAGAGAGAGAGATATAGTGGGTGGTGCTAACTGCGAAGAAGATTACAAGTGGTATGTAAGTTAGCAATTCGATATCACCATCATGATTGATAAAATAGCACTCAAGAGAGCAAAATAGTGCTTCTAATGGTGGGAGGTTGGGTAGCTCACCATTCTACCCGGAGTTTACATACGGTGACACACACTCAAAAAGCACAAATTTAGACACGTACAAAGAAATGAAGGTCGGTACCTCTCATGATGTAACATGGGTAGTCTCCACTATAGGGGATCACAACTCAAATACCAAATTCAATATGCACCTCATTTGCCACTGGCATGGTTAAATCCAACTTTAACTATCATACAAATAAGAAACCCGATCAATTTCTCTGTCATCTCTAAGTTCAGTCACTCTTATGAGAATCTCGATATAATCTTAGCAACATGTATACTATGTGACTCTAAACTAACTACAAGTTGGAGTTTTTCATGCACTAATTTACACAAAAGTTGAAAAAAATGAAAAAACAATTACAATGCAAATGCTTAACCACGTCCCCCACACTTAAACTTTACATTGTCCTCAATGTAAATTGAATCATCCAAAGAAAGTCAAGGTGGGAAATCTTATGATGATATGCGACAAGAAATCAGAAAAAGTAAATACAAGACAAGAAAAACTAAAAACAAGACGAGAATAAAAAAATAAGATGAGAAATACTCATCCTATGGGTTGCCTCCCATTTAGCGCTTGGTTTAAAGTCGTCAGCCCGACTATCTCCTTGTTTTTTATGCCTTAGTCGGCATCCAACACATTATGGAAATATGATTAAATGTTGCTCGAGTGTTTCCTCGCCTCAATGATGTTGAAATGAACGACTTCTTCATCGAACTCCATAGTCAAGGTGCCATTGTAAACATCAATCTTCGTTCTAGTGGTACTCAAAAATGGTCTACCCAACAGTAAAGGTGTAGAATAGGTTGAATTCGCACTACCCATGTCTAGAACATAGAAATCCACTGGAAATATTAGTCCTTTTACCTGCACCAAAACATCCTCAACAATTCCTTTTGGGTAAACATTAGATCTATCGGCAAGTTGAATAACTATGCCAGTTTCCTTAAGATGACCAAGATTTAAAGCATCATAAATTGAAGTAGGCATAACATTAATGGAAGCTCCTAAATCTAGCAAAGCTTTTGTAAACCTTGTTTTACCAATAGTGCATGGAATAGTGAAACTACCGGGATCCTCCAACATAGGTGGGAGTTTCTTTAGAAGATATGCCGAAGCATTCTCCCCCACACTCATTACCTCATTACCGGTTAGCTTGTGCTTGTTGATGCACAATTCCTTTGCACACTTTGCATAACGAGGACTTTTCCTAATTACTTCAATGAGTGGAATATTCACTTGGACCTTCTTAAAAACATCCCAAATATCTCTATCTTGTTCCACATTCATATTAGCTTTATCGAACCTGCCAGGAAAAGGTAGAGGAGGAACATAAGTATAAACAAGAGGTTTAAGTTGGATTTAGTTACATCGGGAGTTTAGGGGAAATCTGCGTTCTTTGTCTCCAAAACTGGTTCCCTTGGGGCTTCTTCTATACCCAAATTAGTAGCTTCGAGTTACACAAATTGTGTACCACTTCCCAACGTAATAGAATTGACACCCTCTCTTGGGTTAAGAGGTTGAGAAGGGAGTTTCTCACCATTTTGTGCATGCAACTAATTAATCTCCACGGCCATGGAACCAACTTGTGTTTGCAAGTCCTTGACCGCACCCTCCGTTTTTTGCATAAAAGATTTCAGCAACTCTTCCATATTTGTCCCCTGATTTTGAGGTTGTTGTTGTTGATGGAATTGTTGCCATGGTGGTTGATCAACTTGTGATTGATACTCCTTAATTGCATTATTTGTTTTCTGCTGATTTAAGACCGCTAGTTGTTGATTTTGTTGTACCACGGACATTAGAGCCTCCACCAAAGTAGTCATCTTTTCCAATTCTGAATTTTGGGCTTGTTGCGGTTGTTGCATTTGTTGTTGGAACTCACATGGACGGTTGTTAACAAAACTTGCACTTTCAACTTGCTCGTTACCATAACCAAAGTTGGGGTTGTCTCTTCTTCCTTGATCGTAAGAGTTGGAGCAAATATCAAACCGCTGATTTGATAAAATAGCATTGACTTGATGTACATTCTCATAAGATGGGCATGATGGTTTTACAACCACCGCTGCAATGAGTTGCATCATTGCCATCATACTGCTCATTTGTTGACGTATTTTAATAATCTCGTCAAGTTGATTAACTCCCTTGGTAGGTGGTTCCGATCCACGACTTAAAAATTGTTGAGAATTTCCTGCCATACTCTTAATCAACTCTCTAGCTTGTGTCACCGCCTTGTTCATAAGTGCACCACCACTTGCAGCGTCAATAAGATTTCTATCACTTGCTTGGAGACCTTCATAAAAGTATTGTATAATCATTGCGTCACTAAATTGGTGATGAGGGCAGCTTGTTACCAATCTCTTGTACCGTTCCCAACATTCATACAACGACTCCCCGCACTTTGTTTTATCCCACAAATCTCCTTGGGAATTTGAGTATCATTTGATGCCGGAAAATATCTCTCTAGGAAGATTTTCTTCAATCCATTCCATGTTGTGACACTACCAGGTGGTAAATAGTATAACCAATCTTTAGCTGCATTGAGTAAAGAGAAAGGAAAAGCACGCAACATTGCTTCATCTACTTTAGCCCCATTAGGTATCATGTTTGTTATCAACCATTAAAACTCCATAAGATGCTTGTTCGGGTCTTCCCATGCAAATCCATGGAATTTTGGTATTTGACTGATGAACCCTTGCTTGATATCAAAAGTGGAAGTTGCTTCAATACACCATTGTTGTTGGTCCAACTTCTGAGAAGCTAGCTCCTTGAGTGTACGATTTACATCACCCATTGCTTCCTTCGGTTTGTATTTCAGTAGGGTACCTGAAACACAATTCTCAAAACTAAGTCAAAAAAATGAAACCAGAAATAAGAAGCAAAGATAAAAGCAAAAATAATAAAAAGAAACTAAAAACTATATAACAAGCAGTATGCCTCCCCGAAAACGGCGCCAAAATTTGATCGGTTTTCAGCCGAGCAAAAATAATTCCACTTTCTCACTCTACTAAATATAAATGAAGTATGTGGTAATAAAAAGTTCATATCCAAAGAGAGGCAATTGTTGTTATGAAATTTTCGGATTCTTAAGTAACCAAGGGGGATTTTGTTTATGCAATAAAAATAAATTGAAAGCAAGGTAATAATAAAAGTAATCAATAAGGAGAATATATTGGTCACAGGATAGTATCATTCACAAACATGTATTTTCTTCAATGACTAGAATTGTTATTTTAATATCTCATTTACTAAAAGACCTAGGATACCTTGATCGCAAGTATATCCCACTAATTCCCCGATTTCATCACAAACACATTAAAAAATGCATAAATGAATTCTACTTAGAAAGCAACCTAAAGTGTAAAAGCACAATTAGATTTAACTACCCAAGAGCATTACGTTTTATGGAATAATGCAAACAAATGTGTAAAAGCACTAATCTGTTTTAACAAAAGTCATGATTCACTTGTGACTAGTAGGATATATCACTACAAGCACTACCCACAATTATGCTACTTAGAATCAGGGATAAACAACTTTTTCGTATTGAAAACCCTAATATAGCTTTAGAAATGAATGCAAATCGAATTGATTCCGGACTCAACCAAACAAACAATCAAATGATAAGACAAAATAAACCATGAATCATAAATAATAACTCATTGAGACAAAACTAATACATTGAATCAAATAACATGTTGAGAATTCAACTTTATCCCATAACTAATATGATTTGTTTAGCTACTCGTAGCTTTTGAGTTCATCATAATCATAATCAATAATAAAAATGAAATGAAGAAAAATAAATGAAACCAAACCCTAGTCGCTGCTCTCCTCCAAAACTCCCAGTAGAAAATAATATCCTCCAAGAAAAATAGAAACTTTCTCCTTTTATAACTTTTCATCTTTCCAAAATTAGGTCTTCAAAGCCCAAAGTCCAAATGATCTAATAGTAAGATGTCCACCAAGCCCATACAAGAGAAATACCCATGTAAAACAAAAATGTCAAAATAGCTCGTCGGAAAACTGGTGCAATTTCCGGAAGTTGGCCGGAATCCGGCACCAGAAAATATCTCAGGTGACCGGAAAAGCCCACCCGGTCGCCGTTCAAAATATCAGTCAACCAGGTCAAATCCACTGAGTCAGATTGGATGAGTCAGTCAACTGACTTGGCTGATTGAGCTAAGTTGTCTTGGCATAGGTCATTGCACAGCCTGAGCTGTTGCACAATAATTTTGCTTCACCACCTCAGTCACGGCCATGATGGCCCTGCATTGCCACTCCCAGCACCTGTAACTTCATAACCATTAGCAAACTAGCACATACATTCCATTCTAATTCTTGCATCATCACAGCAACACCATCTCAGTCCAACCTACTACATTCCATATGCAGCTTCAATCATTTCAAGCAACCACCACTGCTCACTTCCCTGCAATTTCAGCTCCTAACATTCATCTAATCATCACTTCCATTTCTGCTTTGAACTTCACCACCAAGTTCAACCAAATCGATTCCAAAATCACCAAATCTGATCTTTGATAAACCCTTTCGACAGCAAACAAACCCATTAATTGATCTCCATATCATTCTCCATCTACATTAGAGAACCCTGAATCAAAACAGAACCCATGAACATCTCCACTGATTCCATCTTCTTCTTCTCTTAAGAAACCCTTCTACAAGAACTGATTTATTTCTCCCTAGTCAGTTTCTGATTCAATTCCACTCTGAACTTCACATCTCCTTGTTGATTTCTCTCAATTTCACGATTCACAACACTCATTCCTCTCCTTATCTCCATTCTCTGATTGTTAATGGAGCCGCCATCTTTTCTTGGTTTCAGCTCAGGCAAAACTAATGATAAGAGAGAAATAACACTTCTCTGAATTTTAGGGATGTGTAGGAGTGGAAATTGATATTGGCACCCGAAAAATAGGACAAGGCCACCCAGTCCATACTTAGCTTGTTAGTCTCAGAAAACCGACTGTTAATCCTTCACTCCTTCTTACGCAATATTTTCCTGCTCCAATTATCATTTGGACATTGATATTTTTGCCATATTCGCTCCAAATGGACGTTTTCTCCTTCTTTTGTTCCCAAGTGCTTCATTGCACCTAATAACTCAAAAGTAAACATAGGATACAAAATCTACAAGAAAAGTAGAAAAGAAAGCATAAACAATATATAATAATTAAGGTGTTTATCACACCTATCAGCAACCTCGGAATGCCCTTTTTTTGCGTTTACTTTGTAGACTTCTCTATTAGTAGACTTTTCACTTTTATTGGTTGATTCATCCTAACAAAGACTACAAATAGAAAACAAACGTAATACAAATTAATAGCAAGAATAATAGCTAATTAATATAAGCATGGATTTTACACTAGAATAAATACTAGAACCATGAAAATCTTTTATGATAACTCAAGCGCGATTAGAATTATTGAGAATCCTATTGAGCACTCAAGAACGAAGCACATAGACATAAGATAACATTTTATAATAGATGTTTGAGAATTGTATTTTCAAAATTGAGTTTGTGCCTTCTAAATGATAAACGTCTAACATTTTCACAAAAAATTTAGATACATGAATGTTTCAGGACCTTCGAAAAGCTATTGGTGTTGTTTTAGTTCATTAATCCAAGTTGGTACTGCCCCTGATCTTTTTCATATCTTTTGGGAAACTAAACCTGAGTTCCGGTGAAGAAATTTGTATCATCGAAATCTGGATTTGTGATCCATGATAGTGTACTTTATTCTGCCAATGTCTTCCATGAAACATGTAATTCTGACATCCTTCTACCTAGTATACCTACTTAATTGACTAGTGTTTAGTTGAAGTATAAATATTGGGTACATATATACTTTGTTTGTAACTGGCAAGTAAATTTGTAAATGTCCAAGAAAATTCATCTCTTCTGTCATCAAATGTGTGAGAGTTCATTTAATGTCCAGACAATTTTTGGTTTAGACGACTAGAGTAAAGGTCGTTCATATTGTTCTTTCGGGAATGACATCAAATAGGGGAGAGTTCTTTTGAACTTGTTCTTAAACGTCATATCTTTGTGATGTGAGCAGATGTAGAATTGTAGGAGATTTTTGTACCTATATATTGTTGGAAACAATATTTATTAATTATTATTTTTAAGGTTTTTAACTAAATAAAATTTATTTTTGTTTTCTTTGTGAATGAAGACCTTATTAGTCCAACATCGGGAAGTTCCTCTTGTTAAGTTGTATTATTCCATCATATAAACAAATTCTCTACTTTTGTAAAATCTATGGGAAACGGGTTTCTCTATAATTTAGAAAGACCCCCCAAGGAAAAAATATTTTATATTGTTTTCTTTAGCGTTCGCAATTTTCCTTAGGGGTTTTTCGGAGTTTCCAAGATCAAATTGAGCATCTACTACATATGCTAGTAGTAGGTGTAGTAGGGTGTTTTATCCTGGAGATATCAGTCTTGTGAGGGCTATGGCATCACTCTTGAGTGTATCCGGGCGCTAATGTCTTAAGGA
Source organism: Papaver bracteatum (assembly GCA_023529315.1). NCBI lineage: Eukaryota > Viridiplantae > Streptophyta > Magnoliopsida > Ranunculales > Papaveraceae > Papaver > Papaver bracteatum. The sequence continues at coordinate 725,623 of JAJJWX010004158.1, forward strand.
CAGCGTGTTGAACACGTGACGCACTCTGTTTTTCCAAAGTGTTGCCTTGTTGTTGTTGTGGAGATGTAGAAAGCTCGTTTGATTCGTCAAATCGATCACTTTTATTATAAAGGAGCTATGTATCAATAACTTTTTCTTATTTGATTATTTCACCCCAACAATCTTAAGACATTACAGTTTTTAATAATCATGGATGTTAATTGTGGAGTGAAAAATAAAAACGAATTTTTGGTCAGCTGTATAGTTTCGAATTTATCTCTTAACCTAGAAGGAATTTCGATGAAACCTTTTGACCTAATGTAGTATATATCTTGGTAGTTACCCACATAAAATTTCAAAAAATTTGGAGTTGTAAAAGTATTTCTTTGATATTTTACAAAACAGAGAAACGTTCCCGAAAATTCTGACGAGCAGAAATTTGTTGTTGCCTAAATTAGTTTTTATGGGGTAACCATGAGTTTTCTGATATGGTGATTCAAATGAAGTTTGTAGATCTAGATGTTATCTTCAAAACTTATATTTTATTTTCCGATTCGGAACTAAGGTTTGTGAGATGTGGTGTATTAGGTGATTGGGAAATTAACGTATCCATGGTCATAATATAAACGAAAATTATGAAATGAAATTGAAAAGGGACATGGCTACCAGGTGCATGTGGATGAACACAAATCTTCCAAAGCTTACAAAGGCAAAAACATCAAACACAACTCTTAGCGTAGTCTTCATAAGAAAGGTATGTTCTCGTAAAACTGAATCTGGCATTACTTTAATTAAGGGTGATTGTTATGTTTGTAAAATTCTTGTCCACACGACAGTAAATTGTAGACAACATAAAAACCTTAATAATTAGAAAGTTGATGCTAATTTAGTTAAAACAAAGTAGAACGAGTTCAATGGAATGATGTCGGAAGTTATTTTAATAACCAATGTGAGAGACCAATAGGCGGACTCTGGAGCCACCACGCATGTTTGTTGAAACAAAGACTTGTTCACCTCCTATCAGAGGATAGGGGATTTCAAGAAACTCTTTATGAGTAACTCATCTGCGACAGAGGTTGCATAAAATAAAAAGGTCGAGCAGAAGCTCATATCTGTAATATTCTCACATTGAATGAAGTTTTCATGTTCCGAGCATATGCAAGAATCTTATATCTTGTTCTGTTGTAGATGGTAAAAGATTTTAATTGAATCTAGAAAACATGTTGTAACTAGGCAGTGATTTTTTAGGCAGGAGTTATAGGACTTTGGGTCTATATAAGCCTAACGGAAAAACTAATGAAGTGAACATAGTTGATTCTTGTGCTTTCTTTGTGTAATTGAATATTTTGCATGGTAGACTTGGCACTGTAAACTTATAATTCAATGCATAAACTGGCTAGCATAGGCTGCTACCCAAATTTAGTTTGGATTTTGAACACAAAAGTGAAATCTGTGTATAATCAAAATATGTTATAAAACCTTTTAGCAAAAATGTTCAGAGTAATTCTAAACCCTTATAATTAATTCAGTTAGACCTAGTTGACATGAGTTCAACCCAAACTAAGGTGGTAAAAGGTGGTTTATAACTTTCATAGATGATTGTACGAGGTACTCTCTTGTATACTTGCTTAGGGGTAAGGATGATGCCTTAGAAGCCTTAAGAATATAAACTTGAAATTGAAAGCAAAGTATATGTTACCACTAAATTGGTTAGGTCTAAACATGATGGAGAGTATGAAATTCATATAGGAGAACTTTACTTGTTAAATGGCATTATTCATGAGATCGCACCTCCTTATTCACCATAGTTTAATGGTGTAGTTAAATGTAAAAACAGAACCATTAAGGAGATGATTTATGCCATGTTGATTAAAGGATTAACCTCCAACTTGTGGGGGAGGTCGTCCTATAAATTTATTATATCTTGAATAGAGTAACCTTTAAGATCAGATAAAACTCCATATGAGTATGGAAATATAGACAACCTTCTTATGCATACGTCTAAATGTGGGGTTGTTTGGATAAGGTAGTTGTTCCTTCTCCTAATAGAACTAGATAGGACCCAGATTGTTGACAGTGTCTTCATAGGGTATCCTGAATACCCTACTACATATAGTTTTTGGGTTGTGAGTTCTGATTTTCTGACAGTGGTGTGAATATTTTTATGGAGTCTAGGGATGTTGAGTTCTTTGAACATATTTATTTTGAAACCTTTCTCTTCTTAAGGGTGTGTTGTTGATCCCCTAGACGTCTTTTCAACTAGTCATAATTTACCTTCAAAGGAAGATGCGGTAGAGTTGATCCTAAGATAAGTAAAAGGATCAGAACCGAGACTTGTTATGAACCTGACTTCATAATATGCCTAGCTTATTACTCTGATCTCCAAACTCATAAAGAATCCATAACATTTACTGAAACCCCATTCTGTTAAGAAGCTTCATTTAGTGAAATAGACTCAGTCCGTCAGAACCAGACGTGGGAGCTTGCTAGTTTACCTCCAGGGAGTAAGACCATAGGAAGTAAATATGTCTTTAAGAGGAAACGTAAGGTAGATGGAATTGTGGAAAAATATAAGGCTAGATTGTAGCTAAAGGCTATAAACTAAAATAAGGTGTAGATTTCCTTGATTCTTATTCACCTGTGACGAGAACTACTTCCCGTTGAGATGCTAATTTCTATTGCTGCCATAAAAAACTTAGAGATGCATCAGATGGATGTTAAGATAGATTTTCTAAAATCGTGAATTAGATAAAGAAATTTTCATAGACCAACCCGAGGACTTTGTAGCGAAAGGTTGTGAAGACAAAGTTGTAAGTTGAAAAAAACTATATATGGTTTTCAAATAAGCACGTAAACAGTAACAAGGAAAATTTGATCATGTGATAATGTGTGGTGGATTTAAGTTAATGAATCCGGCAAGTATATTTACAAGTAACTTGTTAAGGACGCCTATGTGATTGTATGCTTGTATGTTGGTGATATGCTTATACTTGATACAAACGTAGATATGATTAATTCCATTAAAAACATGCACTGAATGAGAACGTTGACTTGAAAGACTTGGGCCCTTTTGATGTAATCTTAGGGATGAGGATTAGAAGATAATATAACATTTATTTTTATTTTGCTTGATAATAATGATTTTATTATAACCAAAGGAAACTGAAAAATATTTAAAAAAAATTGCTTCATATGAAGCTACAGTGGAAAGCCAAAGCTGAAAAGAACTAAAAAAACAAAAAGAAGTTGTCTTTTAGACAAACTTTTACATCTCAAAGAACTTCATCCCTATCTAATTGAACATGTAATAAGGTTTATTCTCAACTTCCATACATTGTATAAATAGTGGCTTCTGCTCAAATAAAAGGGCTCCACCCTTTGTAAGACCGGCACCTTTTTTTGCCAAAGAATCAGCTGAAAAGTTGATCTCTTTGAAGCTGTTAGAAAGAACCATAATCTCAGCCTGACACATATTCTTCTCCACCTTGACAAAGAAAACCAAGGAACATTCATGGATTTACAGGCTTCAATTACAGCTTTTGAATCTGATCTGAAGATTATATTCCAAAAATGATTTTTAATAGCCCATTCTCCGACACACAGGACAGTCGTTATCTCTACATAGTAGTTTGTTTCCACCCCTAATCCACCTGCAACAGCTATTACACATTCACCATTACTGTTCCTACCTATGAAACCATATCCTTCATTTCCTGGGTTTCCTTTTGAAGCTCCATTACAGCACATTAGAAGCTGGTTTCATCAGGTAAATAAAAATAAATTTCCTGGACTCTTTGTTGGTTTATATTTCTGCAATTCAACCCAAAAAATTTAAGTACTTTCAAATCATAAGTTGAATTCCACATAGGTGCTTTCATCCTCATTTCACATTCAAATGTGAATTTCATGACTCTTGTCTTTACTGTGCTTAACAATCTAACATTTATAGTCTTAGTTGTTCTTATTATGTTGAATTTGTGCTTAAGAGATACAACCAGTCTGATTGCAACCATGTTTGTACTCCATACGATTCTTCTTATAGACTCAAGAAAAATAAGGGTAATGGAGTATCTTAACTTGAATATGTAAGAGTTATATGATGTATGATGAATTTAATGAATTGTAATAGTCCGGACATTGCCTATATTGTGAGTAAGTTAAGTAGATATACTTGTAGTCCAGAGCAAGAGCATTCAGATGCACTGAGTAGAGTATTATGGTACCTAAAATACTCTATGACCTTTAATTGATTTATGAAAGGTATCCTGCCTTCCTTAAGGAATTTTATGATGCAAAATGGATAGCGGACTCAGAGGAGTCTAACTCTACGAGTGGATATGTTTTCACTCTAGCATGAGGGTTTATTTTTGAAAGATTTCTAAATAGACATATTTCTCAATTCATTAATGTAATCTAAGAGTATTTCGTAATATAAAACACGAGAGGGGGCAAAGTTCCTAAGATGCTTTTTAGAATACATTCCTCTTCGGCATAGGCATGTGCCAGCTATATCTATACACTGTCTTAGCCAAGCTGTAATAGCTAAAGCTAAAAACAACTAATCTTAATAGGTGTTATTTCCATTGGTTGGATAAAGTCCAGGGAGAATATCGCGCAACCTTTGATGAAATGTTTGTCCAAAGAGATAGTTAGAATTGCATCGAGGGGGATGGGACTTAAGCTCATCAATTAAACTTTCCATGAAGGATACTCAACCTTGCTGACTGGAGATCCCAAGATCAAGGTTTCGAATGAGACAACTAATTTGTGGTGGGTAAAGGTAAACACTGAATTTCATTCTCTGTACTTTCCCTATGGTGTAGACGTGATAGTGTGACTGCATGTGAAGGATGACTTTTAAATAAGTCTTAATGAGTTCTAAAGTTTTAATTTAAGATTGAAGTGGGGTATAGCAGTAAAAACTCTTGATGGAACTCACCTATCTGAATGAGGAAGTGGATCGCTTTTTATAAGAATATGAGCTAATTCTCTAGAGCATTCTGAGAAACAGGATATGTCCAGGGCCAAAACGGACACAACGGCACGAGCTTGGCAGTAACCTTGGATATATCGTGCGTGGTTGTTATCGCGAATTACATCAAACGCTTGTAGTTCAAGACATCACGTTCACTGTCTCTAGCAAGTAGTTTTGTTAATATCTCACTAAGCAAAGGTTCAATACATCATGGACACCTCTGCCTAAAATGGTATTTCCTACGTTTTTATGTGATTTTTATTTTTTATCGAAATTTAATTCATTTTGAGAAAATGAGTTTCGTTTTCTTTTGATGGTTTTGGTATTACTGTAACTTAGGACCAAAGGGTCACTAACGGTTCACTAATTTATGCATTCTCACTTTGGTGAAAGAAACCTTTAGTTTCACCTGTGAGAAACTAAAGATGAAAGATCTTTATACTATATGATTTTTGCAATCCATAGTATGACCCTGGGGTCAACACAATGTTGTGTGAGGGAGAGGATGTTAAAATTACTAGTATGACTTCAACATGCACGATCCGCCTGTCTATTTAGTCTGTTCGGGTCATGAGATTGGGATGTTGATTTACCAAGATCTATTTATGTTTGATGTTTTATTGAGGTTTTCACTCATGTGGGGGATTGTTGGAAACAATATTCATTAATTATTATTTTTAAGGTTTTTAACTAAATTAAATTAAATTTTGTTTTCTTTGTGACTGAAAATCTTATTAGTCCCACATCGGGAAGTTCCTTTTCTTAAGTTGTAGTATTCCATTCCATTACATAAACAAATTCTCTACTTTTGTAAAATCTATGGGAAATGGGTTTCTCTATAATTTAGAAAGACCCCCAAGGAAAAAATATTTTATATTGTTTTCTTTAGCGTTCGCAATTTTCCTTAAGGGTTTTTCGTAGTTTCCAAGCTCAAGTTGAGCATCTACTACATATGCTAGTAGTAGGTGTAATAGGGTGTTTTCTCCTGGAGATATCCGTCCTATGAGGGCTATAGCATCACTCTTGAGTGTATCTGGGCGCTAATGTCTTAAGGACAGCATGTTGAACACGTGACCCACTCTGTTTTTCTAAAGTTTTTCCTTGTTGATGTTGTGGGGATGTGGGAAGCTCGTTCGTTTCGTCAAATCAATCACTTTCATTATAAGGGTGCTAAGTATCGATATTTTGCTTATTTGATTTTTTTTTTTATTATTGCACCTAACATATATCTCCTTGATGAAAACAGCAAGTTTTCTTGGTAAAATCGTCTAAACTAAAAGCCGCTATGTGTTCTCTATTCTTGATACTCATTTGATTAATTTATTGTGACCCTTATTTTTCGCCTTTGCCAATCTTGTTGACTGAAAAGGGGGAGAATTACTAAGTAGTATCTTACTACTACATATGGCTTTTCGGAGCATTATGTAAGGGGTAGTGGACTATGATTTATAGGTTTTACCTATTTTTCAAAAGATGTAAGTGTTGACTAAGTGGGAGAACATATTTCAGTCGTATTTCTTCGAAGTTGCGGTGTATTTGAACTTTGAGGAAGGTAGCAATACGATGTTTTTGTATAACAACCATTAAGTATAGTGATTTTCCATTCTAAAGCTCTTTTTGAGTATTCTCATAAGTTATTATCGCTACGGATATTCAACAACAAAGGTTCTGAAAGAACACATGCAGAACCATATAAGAACTTGAAGTACGAAGAATTCAAGACGATTGTTGAAGAACCAAGCAAATAAAACATAGTGGATTTTGAGCTAAAAGATTATTTATTTTGTACCCATATGTATTGAATATTTGTGTCACTAAAATTGGCAAAGGGGGAGATTGTCAATATTAGATGATCAAAACTATATCTTGATTTCTAGTCTACTAAGTGAAGTCTTAGACAAGGTTAGAATTGGTAGTTGAGTATCAGACATCACCCATGAAGACTGAAGACCGACGAAGACATTTGGCGAAATTCATCAATCAAATATATGAAGACTGAACATTTTATTTTACTCACTGTCTTACCATTCTATCTTATGAGACTATGTCGTATGACTTCTAGTAGATTTATCGCAAAGAATAAATTTCGAGTCAAGCTTGTCTTATTAAAACATCTAAATATGATTCAAGCAAAGATGTTCAAAGGTCCTTAACAATATTAGTTCGGAACAATTTATTGTTCAAGAATTAACTTATGGATCAATTGAAAATTGCCCGAGCGGGAATGTTTCAAACATCAAAATAGAGAAATTCAGAACATCTAATATTTCGTCTCAGGGTAAGTTGGTGAACCACGTTGCAAGCCATAGATATTTGATTTTCAGTTCATGGAAGGTTGGTGAACCAGTTCGCATACCGCAACTTCACGAATCGTGGTGATATGAATTTTAAATATTGGCGTAAAAGGCTAACAGTTTGAGAAATCGGTTCACGAACCAAGTCCATATGAATTCAAAAACCGAGTAGGGTTGCCGTACGTGCACCCGGTTCATGAACCTTAGCACCTTGACTTGTGAACTTACCTTACGGTTCACAAACCATTTCACCAATGGTCCCAGTAGAATTTAGCAATTGCTCTAAGACTTATTTTTGAAATATGTTTGGCATTGCTATGATCCTCTTAAACACCTCTAAGACATCATTGATCACTAAAAAATTGTGTATGTGTATCATGATTAAATTCTTAAGTGTTTAAATGAACACCAAATTGCTTATAGTTCATAAGGCATATTTGCCAAAGAACAATCATTATACACTATTTCATATATAACCAGACCACTATGTATATTCTTCTATGTGATTTCAATACAAATTTCTCACATGCTTAATTACTTGAAACCCTAATATGGGTTTTATCTAAACATAGAAAGTGTTTGCTTGAATCTAAAGTTATCTTATCTAGAATTCTAAGCAACCCTCGGCCTTGAAAAATTATAAACAGAGATGCTCTTTTAACTGGGGAATTCAATCCCTAAAACTTTGTATCCTAGTTGATATCTAGAGTCGTCCTCTATTGACCTAGGTTTCCTTTGAGAAACATAATTAGGTCTACGGCTAAAAGACTTCGCTTTGGGGATTCGTGAAGCCAAGTTCGACTATCTTTACCTTGATAATTTGTGTATCCTGATCTTGCTTTTGTATTTTCGAGGTTTTTGTAATCTCTTTCAGGCAAGATAAATACTAATCACAAAGTTCTCTTCGTCTCATACTTTGTGATTCCTCAAGATAGATATCTAGGATGCTCTTTGAAAGTCGTAAGTTCTGAATTTGTGAGGTTTGCTAGCTTTGTTTATTGCAAACAAATTTTCACACCTTGATCTTTGATTTAAATGGAAATCAAATAAGTTTATCTGTTAGAGGCAGATTGGTATCAAAAGTCTTCACTGCTGCTGAAGCAACTCTTAGGATGTAAAGGACGTCAACTAAGGGAATCAATTGTGTAGAGACTTCAGAGGTTCAAGAGACATATGGAACGCAACTGTAACTGAAAAACTTGGAGGGTGGATTCGTTGTCAACTAAATTTTAGTACAAAGTCTTATAGTATGCTAATGTCTATTGCGGCTTAATACAGTTTGGTGTTCAAATCTGGACGAGTCCCAGGGTTTTTATGCTATTGCAGTTTCCTCGTTAACAAAATTCTTGTGTGTGTGTACTTTTTACTTTTTTGCATCTTTGATTGTTAAAAGTACTAATCAGGTTCTACACCTATGAAAAACAAAAAGTTACTGGTGTACTTGGTACCCTCTCCTTTTCACATACTTTTTCGTCTAATTACACTTATTTAGTAATTTTATGATAATGTGGAAAATTAGATTTTATTGTTGGTATAGACTATAAGAAACACTTAGTTAGGGAAACCACTTTTCCTGATTAAAGACATAAACATGGACGAATCGTCATGGGATGACTTGTGTTCATTATAATTATCCACTTGAGAATGTGCCTACCAAGTGTATTGTTGTGCTGCGACAACAATCGTATTCAATCGGAAAAGTAACTCTTGATTCAATTAACCATGCCTCTGGTTCTATACTAAAGAAGATACAATACCTTCCCTTTTATACCTAACCCGTAACTAACCCTATATATCTCTTCCCTTAATTAGCGACTGCAAAATGGTACGTTAGAAGTCGTTAACTGTAATCTCGAAATAATTATCCGGCAACTAACTCTCTTATACAAGCTCACATCCGATAAGGGCAGGCTCAACTAAGGGATGCCCAATTACACTAAGCATATGACGCTACCATCCTCTTTATAAAATCTTGTTCTCAAGGATCGGTCTGAAATTTTGGAAAATAGGCTTGAATGTTTGAGAGAGATTCCCATGTGGTATCCTCAGTAAAGGGATTTTCCATTGTATGAGTAGTTGTTGAACCTTCAACAATTTTTTATTTATGATTCTGATGACCAAAACTGATTTAGGAACCATAATGATCTGTCCAGCATGATCCGCAACTGGTAGGGTGTGGGAGGGAATGTGAGAGATACCAATTTGTTTCTTAAATTGAGAAACATGAAACTGGGGAATGCTGGCACTTGATAGTAGTTGGATCTTGTAAGCTAGGTGGAAAGGAATGGGTACCGAGTACACTACTAACTTTTTCATTCGGCAACCTATATGGATAAAACTTAATACAATCACAAGTAGGTTAAAGATTGTATATATAGTTTTTTTATCTCTCTTCCACAATCAATATGTATATACCAAAGGTATGTGAATGTGATTGTGTAGAAGAGTTCTTAGACGATCTCAAAAATTAATATCCAAGAACAATCTAGTTGTATCTGAATTAAGAGGATCTGAATTCTAACAAGTATGAAACTTGCAATCTATCTTTATACGAATTCAACAAGAACAAGTCTTGTTTCTTATCTCAATCAATAAGGACTTAAACTATCGAGATTTATTACGTACTACATGTGTTATTCCGTATTATCTATTATAAAGATAAACAGAATAATGCGGAAAAGGAAAAATACAAGACACCAATAGTTTTGTTGACGAGGAAAAATACATATGCAGAAAAAACCCCGGAACTCATCCATATTTGAACACCACACCATATTAAACCTATACAAACACTAGCCTACTATCAGACTTTGGACTGGAATGTAGTTAACACCGAATTCACCCTCCAAGCAGTTTAGTTGCAGTCATGTTCCTTACGTCTCTTGAACCTCGCAATATTCTACGCACTTGATTTTATTAGATTACTCTTTTACAGCCTAAGAGTCGCTTCAAACTTAGTGAAGACGTTTCATACCTATCTGCCTCTAACAGACAAGCCTATTTTATTTTCCTTTTGATATTTTTCAATCTAGATTTGGAAGTCTATTTGCAGTAGACAAAGTTCAGCATATAAATCCAAAACATCATACTCAATTAGTTGAGAAGCCTGGAATAATAACCACCTCACAAGAACATTCCAAACAAATCAAAGAAGAGTTTAGATGGCTATCTTGAGGAATCACAAAGTCAGATGAGACAAAGAGAACTTTGTGATTTTTATGTATTTATCTTATTCCTGATCCAATATTAGGAAAACCTCAAAGATCAATAAGAACAAGATCCGGATACACGAACTATCAGGTAAAAGATAGTCTGACCGGGCTTTAAGAATCCCCAAGTGAAGTTGTTAGAGCACTGCTCAGTCAAACTCGTAAGTTTTGTTATCTCAAGCTTGTTGCCAATGTTAATAGCACAAAACTATATCTAGTCTACTAAAGTCAAGTCTAGGACTAGGATTAGGATGTGGTAGTTGAGTATAAGACTTCACTGAATAACCCTCGAAGATTGAAGACTGGAGATCAAACAAAGAAATTTGGAGAACTTTATCGAAAAAGAGGTACGTGAACACTAAACCATTATATTTACTCACGGCATTACCATTCTATCTATATGATACTACTGACACATTTTTGTGTCTGATTTATCACAATTCTGTATTTTATTAGTGTATTTATTATCGGCGTGGCTACGATGTGGTCGGGCCCACATACTTCAAGTATATGGCCCATCTTTATGTGTTTACACGTCTTATAAAATAGAAAATGAAATTCCAAAACAATTTTATTATGAAACTGTTTATCCAAATATTTTGTTAACTTCCTACTTTTTTTCAAAAAGTAATCTCTTTAACGAGATTTGAAGGGTGTTGATTTTTAAGTTAAATATGTGTCAAAAAAAATTAAGTTGGGTCGCATACATTATGTGTGCGTCCCGACCACATCTTAGCTAGAGGGATTCAATGTAGATTCTAATGTGATATGTACTATCATGGGATGAACAACGAAAAGTTGATGAAATAAGGAGAAGCGTTAGCACTATTTGACAAGATTATCGGAATTAACACTATTTGACAAGATTATCGGAAATACAGATATCTTTTGAGGGAGTTCCCGACTTTAAGATACAACGGAGAAGTACGAATATTGAAACTTCCTTAGAGCAAGGGCAATGGAATGAGTGCCAAAACCAATGAGAGACTGGCTCAATAAGTGTTTTTGAGACCACGGGAAGCTAAATTAACAGACTAAGCGACTGATGTTTATCCATTTGGAGAGAAAAATTCTCTCCAAGAGGCTGAACATATGCCTCCCCGTATCTTTCTTCTTTTTTAAATAATAAAACCTAATTGTGGATCCCGTATCCATGAGTTTTAAATTTATAAAACTCTAAAAAATAGGTTTGAGAGGCATATCTTTAGATGCTCAAGGGAAATCAGCCGCTTAGTGTCTATTATCGCTCAGTCATTCGATCCAACGAGCGTATGAATGAGTGAATGTTCTCACCCCATAGTAGCACCTAATTTGGTGTTTTTTAATCAAACTCACTCGTATCGAATGAAAACCGTCGTTACATAGCCCTTGCTCTTAAAAACGATTAGGATAAATATTCTTAGAAATGATAAGGATAGATATGGTGAGGGATGACGAAAACGAGTCCGCTGCAACGGTGACACTAATTCTTCAAATCCAAACTTGAGGTCGGTTTCCAAACAAACAGTAAAACAGTAAAGATATAGACATTGAAATGAAGTTTGATGGTCTCCTACTTCGAGTACATTCAGGTGGTCAATTGTTTAAATGGGAAGACAAGAAACCCGCCATGGAAGATCTGGAAACACTCGAACAATATCAGCAGTTGTGCATTTGTGTATGTTCCAAAATTGGCCAACACTGTAGCCCACTCTCTGGCTGGTTATGCACTCTCTGAGTCCAAGATAGATGGACGAATTCAAATGTTCCGACTAACATTGCTACTCTCTGGAATGTAGCTCAAAGTTAGTCTTTCTTTTCTCCTTCTGTATCTCTATACTTCTGTTTTACCGACCCCACACATAATGGGGATAGAAAACAACATTAGCCTAAATTCAGCTAGCCCAACTTATAGTTATATAGGTCAAGGAGAGAAACTCTCAATTCTCTGCTTTGTTTCGGGGTTATCAAAAGTTCACAGAACTAAAACTTGGCAATTACAATCCGCGAATATCTTCATTGTCAATTGTACTGAAATCCCTAGCCACCTGGCACGACCAGGGTAACTATTCCGTACCTATACAGACAAAAGCATGTGCAGACCAGTCATATAGATAACTAAGGACCAACAACACCCTTTGGCAATGAGTAGGTTGCCGCATAAGTTCTGCAAGAGGCCTAAGAACCTGTGATTGAGATATGGTTTAATGCAGAGCTGCATTCTCCACGAGCTCTTTGTATTCATCAGAGACGTAAGACTTCACTCTGAATGTTGGCTTTTCTGTTTTGCTCTTTGGTGGAGATTCATACTTCACTCCGATTACTGTCAACAGGCCTGCAGAAAAAAATCAAAAAAAAAAAAAAAATACACTGAGGAGCAATAACAAAGCAAATTGAAAACCTGAAAGAGATGTAACCTAAAAAAATATACATGGCCAGAAAAATTAGACAGAAGAACTCTGTCATACTATAGTAAGAAAAAGTATACATACTTTCGTGTATTCTTCCATATAACATTCGTTCCCCTTTCCAGAACTCCAGTGGTCTTATCCTGTGTCTGGTGCTTCGTCTCACACCAGACTCCCACTTAGTCCCAGCTCCTGAAAATACATAAAGCATTCTTGTAAATTCAGCGAAATTACAATCCCATCTGCCAAGAAGGGCAAAAAATTTATTTTCTTGGGTACACAAAGATAAGCTGAACATATTCCTGTTGGATTAAGGCTCCAGTAAGCACCTGCAAGACTTTTCCGACGAGTAATCTGCTTCTCCCTTTTGTTTTGCGGAGATGCTTTCTTCTTTTTGTTTTCGTTCAAAGAAGGCTCCAGCAGCGTCTGTGCACAAGTACAGATCAGAAAAGAATGTTAATAAAAAATAGCCAAAGCAAATGGACAAGAGGAAACTCATCTTACTTGCACACGAACTACAAAGTGAATATGAAACACACAAAACAAAAAATATTCAAATGCCGACGACTCGGGAGACACGGAGAGCTTTATACAATACCACTGAAACATATTTCTATCCAAGCTAGCTAAATTTACTCAATACGATGAAATACCTCAGCGTGCTGTTCAGTAATGATTTCAGGATTTTGTGAGACTACATCTGCTGTTTGGTGCTTGCCCGTGGCAGAAACAGATTCATCTGTCATAGGAAATTAAAAGATGCATAAGTCAAGAGATAGAAGTCATCAAGAAGCCCATCACAAACAAATGAGCTGAAAACTATTCATGTTGAAACCAATGCTCGAATAAGCACCATTATTTCTTTTTGCTGTTTTCTGACGAGACTTGTGTTTCTCAATTATGTTTTCCACGGGTGCTTTCCTTTTGCTGTTTTCTTTCAAAGAAGGCTCTGGGTATGTCTGTCCCTAAGATCAGATCAGAAAAAGAAGTTAATTTAATGAAGAACATAGCCAACGCAAAAGAACAAGGAGGATTATAAAAAGAACACCTCCCAAAACCAAATAGAACACTCTCTAGCTTGCACATAAACTACAAAGTGAATAAGAAACACACAAAAACAAGAAACACCCAAATCCACAAGACTCGAGAGACAAAGAGCACTTATACAAAACCCGAATCCCGGGAACATGTTTCTATCCAAGAATACTAAATTTACTCAATCCGATGAAATACCTCATCGTGCTGTCCAGGAAGGATGTCAGAATTTTCTGATAACACATCTCCTGTTTGGAGCTTGCCCGTAGCAGAAACAGATTCATCTGTCATTGGAAAATAACAGATGTGTAAGCCAAGAGATAGAAATCATCAAGAAGCCCATCACTAACGAATGAGTCAAAAAAACTTCCCAAACCAAGCAACAATGGTAAAATATTCAAATCTACAGAAAATTGAAAACCTGAAAGAGATGTAACCGAGAAATAGTAACCAGAAATATTAGACAGAAGAATTTTGTCGTACTCAAATGAGTATACATACTTTGTACTCTTCCAGGTAAGAATTGTTCCCCTTTCCAGTACTCCAATGGTTTTGTTCTGGGTCTGGTGCTTCGTCTCACATCAGACTCCCCCTGAGTCCCAGCTCCTGAAAATACACAAGCATTCTTCTAAACTCAGCAAAACTGCAACCACATGGTACATGAAAGATAAGCTGAAGATATTAGTGTTGAAACCAATACTCGAATAAACACCTGCAAGCCTTTTCTGACGAGATTTCTGTTTGTTAGTTCTGTTTCCTGGAGGAGCTCTCCTTTTTCTGCTTTCATTCAAAGAAGGCTCCGGGTACGTCTGTCCACGAGATGAAATCATAATTAAAAAAATAGCCAAAGCAAATGAAAAAGTGGATCTATGAATGGAACACCTACCAAAACCAAATAGAGCACTCATCTTACTTGCACACAAACTACAAAGTGAATAATATGATTCACACACAAAACAAGAAATATTCAAATGCATAAGACTCGGGAGACACAGAACACTCACACAATACCACAGAAACATATTTCTATCAAAGTATAGGTGATGAAATACCTCATCGTGCTGTTCAGTAAGGATGTCAGGATTTTGTGAGAACGTATCTCCTGTTTGGTGCTTTCCCTTAGCAGAAACAGATGCATCTGTCAAAAGGAAATAACAGATGCGTAAGCCCAGAGATAGAAGTCATCAAGAAGCCCATCACAAACATATAAGCTGAAACAAATGAAGCTGGCTTTCATTTATTTCCTAACCAACCAAAAATGGCACAATATTCATAAGATTAAGACCTAAAATATGGATATGACATACTTGTTTAACATTGTGAGTCACCGAAGACAGACACGCATTATATTGTTTCAGTGGGACATAAATGCTCATCCAGTTTGATATAGGCTATAACTTCAAACCAGGAAAGATAATAAAAATCTGCAGCTGACAGCAGCTCAGACTCCTAATGAGGGATCCTAGGCAATTGTCTGCATGATTCCAAGTCGAACATGCTACACAGACCCAGTAAGGAAGACAAAGGGAAAATATTAGTTTACGTACCCAAGTGACTTGTAGTACAACCAATATCTCCTGAAGGTAGATCTTCAAATCCAGGCTCTTTCTGCTCCGAAGCAACTCCATTTGGCCTCATATCCTCGACCTAAAACTCGTACAAAAAGTCCAGAACCGAGCAATGTCAGTAATTTCTTTAGATACGTTAACAACACCCACTACTAGGAACTACTAGGACGCATAGTCTAAGCTGACACATCTTAAAGTCATTGACATAGTCCAGAAAAGTTTATTCAATATGAAACATCAATTGGAAGTATTGGTCAACCTCGCTATTTTGCATAGGAAGATTGTTTGCAGTTAGAGAGTCCTCATTTCCTGACCGATGCTCTCCAGCAATAGAATTAACTCCATCTGTATGTAAAGCAGGAAATAACTAGAATCAATGGCCACTATTAGTGAATTTGGACTAACAGAATTTCTGAACCAGATTCAAACGAAGAATTGAGATTAACTGTGCATTATCAGGGGCATTTCTTTGCCAGGTTTCCAAGAGATGCTGAGACTATAATATGAGCTTATCCATACTAGAGATTGAAATGCTATTTGGTGATTCTACCCAGCAATTAAATAATGCGAAACAATTTTTTTGAGAAACACTAATTTCAAGAAAGAACAAATAAAAGAAGAAAATAAAAGACATGATAATAATCCCATATAATATACACACATGAAGGACACACCATGAACATACCCAACAGACTCCCACTATAATCCGTATTCTGCAAACCTTCAAGGTCAGTCTCTTTTTGTTGAGAAGTTGCAGTCTCCTGACATACATTTTCAACCTGCAATTTTAATCAAATATTTACAAACTAGCACTATCAGTACTAGAATACTATTAAACATCGGTAATGGCAACCATCTAGACACACTCACCTTATCCTGCAAGACACCATCTGGTCCACCTGCATCCATTGATCTGCTAGCCGAACAAACCACTGTTTCTTTTTCAAGGTCAGTCTGCAAACCTTCAAGGTCAATCTCTTTTTGTTGAGAAGTTGCAGTCTCCTGACATACATTTTCAACCTGCAATTTTAATCAAATATTTACAAACTAGCGCTATCAGTACTAGATTACTATTAAACATAGGTAATGGCAACCATCCAGACACACTAACCTTATCCTGCAAGACACCATCTGGTCCACCTGCATCCATTGATCCGCTAGCCGAACAAACCACTGTTTCCATTGAAAGTTCTTTTGAGGCTGTATTAGTTCCAGCAGTATCATCATTTACAAGCATCGTAGACTGGAATGTATTAGTTCCTGCAGTATCATCATTTACAAGCGTCGCATACTGGACTGTATTAGTTCCTGCAGTATCATCATTTACAAGCGTCGCAGACTGGAGCTTGCAATCAGCACTCGAAGCCTTCTTATCAGGCGCTTCAGCTGTTGTATCATTTGACTCGTTATTATGATCACGCTCAACATCAGGTGAAAGGTCCCCTATGTCTTTACCCGTACTCCTTACAGGTGAATAGTCGATACCACGAAATGAGAATGGACTGGCTGTTTGACCCTTCAGCGAAAGACGCTTTTGCAACAAAGATAGTGAAGCCAACGGACTCTCTGGCGAAGTTGGTGAAGCCCGTTGATACATAGAAGTGTTTGTGGACAGGTGAATTTCTGTAGATGTTTTATTTCTTGATTGTCTTATAAGACTTTCCATCTCTAATAATGATTCCCTTGACTTACCCGCACGCTCAGGCGGTGCCATAACATTAATTGATCGAAAACTATCAAGATCGGGAAGAGATAATTTATCCACAAGAATGGGTTTAATCTGTAACCGCTCTTGCAAGAAAGGTAGTGCTCCATCTCCGTCCAGAGCAGTACATGCAGGTGACAAAAGCTCATGCAAAAGGCGATCGACATTGTTCTGTGCTGCAGCTACTGAATCTGTTCAGAGATTTACCACTCTTTTATCAGGACAACACTCAAACAGTGGAATATTAGAAAGGAATTGTATGTGGTTCAAAACCTTTTTCTAAGCCAACATCCATCGATATGCTTTCCTCTGCTGGGTCATGCTGATCCGTTGTCCCAGTGGTTGGTTCATCCGTTGATTGACTAGAAAAGTCAGTCTCAATTTGCGAAGAGAAGACGTCATTACTACCAGCACCCACCAACGAATAACGGTGTTTGTGACCAACCGTCCTCCTGACATCAATCACAATCCACATTTGAAATTCCTTACTGAATATAATAATGTAGGATGGTGTTAATCATATATATTAATGTTAAGCAAAGAATGATTGAGAATCCAATCATACCCCTCAAGTCCAGGTCGACGAACTCGAGTTTTCGTGGATATATCATCCTTGATTGAATTTGTAGGAACGCCACCCGTTTGTCTCTGTATTTCCTTTCTGGCATCTACGAACAATATCATGAAAGAGAGGATAAGAGAGAGAAATCGTAACATATAAACTTGCAGGAGGATCTAAATAGGGGAGAAAATCAAGAGAGTAGAATTACTTTCAAGCCTTTCGTGTGCTTTAAAGAATTCAATCGGGTCATCTATTTTTTCAATTTCCTTCTCCATGTCTTCAAGATTCAAATTCGTCTGACTGCTCCAAAAACATAAAAACACCAATCAACTACAAACCAAACAAGTGTTCTTGTAAGACCCTGTCAGCTAATTGATCGATCATGGGCCCTTTTCTCTACGAGTAAACAAACCTCGTAACAAGATAACATCAAACACTAACAAACAAGATTTCTTAAAGTAACAAATTCAACTTTCCTTACCTCATAACATTTGGCTTCAAAGAAAACTTAGGCCGTCTCTGATGACCCAACAAGCCAGGGCGTCTTTCTTTCTCACGACCCTTGTCCATTTCAACAACTATATCCTCCTCCTTATCATCAGATTGGACAGCGCATGGTAACTCATTGTTTACATGTTCAGCGTTTCTATTTACTATTGTCCTCGCTTGTCCCATAAAGTTCTCAGAATTTTTAATTGCCTATCATTCAAAACACATTTGTTTACAATAATTTCCGAGAAAATCCATTTTTTCTATTATCAACTATAAAACAACCAAACATTTACACACAAATAGGGTACTTTAGTAACTCAAGTAACACTCCTTAATTCAAACCCCTAAAAATCACTCTAAAACCCTATCATCAGCAAAACCGAGAACAATTTAGGGTAATTTTCTCAAACTACTTGAAATTAAGCTCAGAACAAGTAACTAAGAAACCAACTTGAGTTCAAATGCAAGAAAACATGAAAGTTACCACAGATTTGTGATGATTTTTGATCAATTCCATATCGTTCTGGTTCGTGCTTGAAGTAGTATTTTTCAAACCCTTGAAAGTTCGAGGAAGCAAATTGAGAACAGTAGCAAAATCAATAGGATCAATCAAGTCTGGATTACTTACTTCTGCTACCATTATTAGTGAAAAAAACCTGACTGGATGTCTGGTCGCATGGATCCGAGATGAAGAAAGGGAAAACCCTAAGAGAGAGAGAAAGTGTGGGTTTGAAATGAAAAGACAGAGCGGGAGTAGGACTAGGGAGTACTGATGTGGATGCAGTGAAAAAAACAGTACGTGAATGGAAACTACACGTAGCGGGTTGTGACTGTGTTCTTATTACCACGTAGCAGCCATGCTTCGGACAACCTGGTTAATTTGAGCCATGTTCCAGGAGTTAGAGCTAGGCTGCACAGAAACCGAGCCGAACTGATGAACCGGACCGAAACCGATAAAATTGAACCGAGCCGAATTGATCATCCAACGGTCGGTGTCAGTTCCCAGAGTGATAACCGTTGATCTGTCGGCTCAGTTCACGGTTTGGGGTATAAAACCGACCGAGACGAACCGATTGAACCGTCCATCAATAACCATTGAATTTTATAACTCCTTTTGATCCTAACCCTCCATTACTTATCATATACCTATATTCATCTAAACCCTAATACTTTCGTTCACCTCCTATTTTTCTTTTTCTTCTTCTCTTCTTCTTCCTTTACACTCCCTAAACGCTTTTGTCCCTTTTTTTTTTCTTCTTACTTAGCATATAACTACAGTCACCACTAATCTTCCTTCTTCTTCTTACTTACCATCACGATCACTACCAATCATTTTTTTATTCTTCCTGCTTTACAACCTATACCACTATAACGGCGTCACCAGCATCACCACCACCGAACACCATCACGACGACCTATTACACCACCAACAACACCAGCACCACCACCTTTCTATTTGAGGGAAAATATCAACAGATTTATTTTGGGGTTCTTAATCTTTTAATATTTTAGGGTTCTTAAAAGTTTGACTAAATTTTTTATTTGGTTTTCTAATTTATTGATGAATCTACACTTTTTGTTTCTTTAATTTCACTTTGCTTACTTATTTTGAAGATCAATTGTTATGATTTATTGAGATGAGTTTCTGTGTGTTGTTTCCAAAGCAAGAAAGCAATTTGGGAATCATATTGATGTAATGATGTAATTGAGCTTTTGTCATGATTCAATGTTGAAATTAAAGTTGAATTAAGATGATGTTGATGATTCAATGTTGAAATTAAAGTTGAATTAAGATGTTGTTGTGATTCAGTGAAGAAAATTGATGTGTTTGAAGTTTAAGATTTTGGGGATAAAAACCGATCTGAAAACCGTAACCGAACGATTCAACTGAGATCGGTTTCAAACCGAACCGTCAAAGAATCGGCTCAGTTTTAGTTTAGAAAGTATAAACCGACTAGTGGTCAGTTCTGTGGTCGGTTCCGGCTAAAAACCTCACCGACCGACCGATGTGCAGCCCTAGTTATAGCATCTCAGCAAGGGTCAAGGTCTTAAAATTATGTGACACCTAAGATTTAAAACCTTTTCTACCGAAAGTTTCATTTCCAATGCAAAGATGAAGGTCATAAAAATTGATAACATGGCTAAGTGGAGGTGGAGGAAAAAATCTATGACCTAATGGTTTTAAATCCTGGCTTGATTGGGGTATACCCAATTTTAAAGGGACACTTTTTATGGGTTTTAGGGGGAGTCCTAATGGACAAAACTATCCTTACCCATTAATAATCTTAATTACCCTAAATCAGTTTTTATTCTCTTCATTTCATCTTCCTCTCTTCTTCTTCTCCTCCCCACCATACCGACCCCCATCACCACCACCATCAAAAAAACTCGATGATTAATCTTCATCAATGGATCCGACGAGGACTAGTAAGATGAAGCAAACAAATAGAAAGCGCAATGAATTCAATCCCGAAATTGCAAAAATAGTTCGATTTCATGGAGAAATCGAAGAAGGAAAAAAACCGTCGAAGAAGGAGAAATCGAAGCCGCTGAAAAAGCAGAAATGGTGCAATTAAGAAAGTAAGGGCCTACTTAAACTCACTCTAGTACTTCGATTTCATGTTTGCATGTCAAATTAGGTCAGAAAATCCGAAATTTTGAATTGGTTGTTGCGACGCCGGCAAGGTATTTTGTTATCGACCTTGCCGAATTTTCATAGTTAGGGTTTGGTCGGCAAGCTATAAGGTTGAAGAACTTGCATTTGTATAGTTTCGTAGAATCGCTACTAGCGAGGGCGGCAGTTATTCAAGCTGTATACCTTGTCGGCGTCAGGTTTTTTTAATGAAGCCGGCATCTTATTGTTTTTACCCTGTAAATTTTGCTTCTTTTGAATGTTTCTTGATGCCTAGAATTTTTGAATCCAGAAGGGTATTTGTATAAAACCATGCCGGCGGTTTGTCAGCCGGCAATGTATGTGTAATGGACCCTGCCGACCTGTATAGTGAAAATTTCTTGTTTCTACTGTGTACATTTTTGTTGGAAGCCAGAAGGCTATTTTAATGATACCCTGCCGGCTGTGGATTAGCCGACACGCATCTTTTAGTGGACCCTTCTGGCCATGTTTCCGCCGGATAGGTTATATTTGTCGACCCTGCCGGCATGTAATGCTTTTTTTTCTGAATTGTTCTTGTTCAGGGTGGAGAAGGCAAAGAAGAAAGCTCTGAAAGCTATTAGTCCTCCTTCAAGACCTCCTCGTGTTGGTGGAAAACTCTTGACTTCACAACATCGGGGGGTATTCGTTGTGCCAACCGTAAAATTCTGGCCCAAGATAGTCGGTGTGTTCTTCAACCGAGACAATGCCGGCCGAAACCTAGTCGGCAGCTTATTCAAAGTGGACCCTTCCGGTTGAACATTGGTCGGCAGGTTATTCAAAGTGGACCTTGCCGGCCAGAGAACGGACGGCACTTTATTCAAACCACGACCTTGCCGGCCTTGTGCATTTTCAAAACCAAATTTTTTTGATCGAAATCGAACTCATAAGACAGATGAAAGGTTTAATTTACTGAATTCATAATTTCAAAATTTTAATCTAAACTCAATTAATTAACCTAATCAGAATTTTAGTGTTAATTAACCAAAGGCATGTTAGCCATTTAGAAAATACAAGTTAAGGGGTGGCTTGGCTTTACTTCATAATGACCTGATTTTGTCTTATTGTGTATACCCCAATTAATTTGAGTATACCCCAATCAATCCAGGTTTCAAATCCACATCATCATTTGTTTATAAATTTAAACAAATTTTGTTAGATAAGATCTTGGAGATTATAGATAAACTTGCGTTGAACTTTTTTATCTTTAGTATTTTTTGTCTTTTAGCAGTGACCCACTAAAAGAAGGTGTCAATAAGACCTCTACTTCGGATAACCTTGACCCCAAACATTGAAGATGTTCTTAAAACAGGGTCGTTTGAAGTAACATTGGGACTTGGGAGCCTCTGTTCCGCTCATTTTTGTTAATGGCCAATGAGCACCTGGTTAATTAATATTGATTGATTCAATTAGTAGTTAAGGTAATTAGTATTTGGAATTAGATTATAGTTAGTCTTAGATGGTAAGAGTTAGAGTAGAGTTTCGTTTTGTGAAAGGCTCGAAGAAAAAGAAGTTGCGGAAAATAGGAAGAACTAGGGTTTTATGATTTTGGTAGAAAAAATAAAACTTTATAATGACGATGAAGATTCTATTAGTGATGAAGAAGTGGGTCCATTTATATTTCCCCAGCCAGATTATCGAGATTTCAATCCTACCGATTTGGATTATTTGTTGGACGAATAAGAACTTAGAGACCAAAGCATATATGAGGATGTCATTCGAGCAAATGAAGAATCACGTCGGGAAAATGAAGATTATAATGATTTATGTAGTTAGGTATGCGTGCTAAAGATCTCGAACATGTATTTATATCTTATAATCGCCAAAAAAAATGGAGAAAGAGAAAAATGCATGTTTTTTCTGGCTTACTATTACCCATAATTGTTGGATACGATAGCACCACATCTGCCGACTCCATATTATTTCAAGATCTTATGAACCACAATCGGTTGTTGTTCATCACCGTCTCAGTCGTTTGTGGTTATTATTTGACGGGATTGGTAGGCGAAAAAAAGGTTGTTATGGAATTACGTATCAGCCGATTATAGCACATCTGCAATTGCAAATTTTACTCAAAATAACACCAAGTTGATAAGCACGTAAGTGCAACACAATTATACCCATATTTATACCAGTTAGGCTTCGTTTATGGGCTAATAACATTATTTTAGAGCATTTACAGGAATTACAAGTGAAAACCTCTCACCCGGAGAACTAATGGCTTAGAAGCTAAATTGGCGCTTATAACTAATGGTGCCAAAGGAGACGGAGCTTAATTAGAGTTTGTGGGTTGGCAAACCAATAACTCATATACCATGGCTGCACCACATTGTCATTTCAAGGCCAGAGATATCAATTCACAAAGCAAAGAATTTTCTTCGTTCGTTCAAGCATGTGAGCTGCACAAGGGGAAAAAAGTGAGACATGGCCTACTCTATTACCACATCTACTCTTTTAAACCCCTAAGCCATGCGAGGCCATGCGTCGCGTGGTGAGAATACCCACCCTTGGGTGAGCGTCACCGCCCCCTTGAAAATTCTCTATTCCACTTTTCCTCAAATTATATGAATGTAGCAGTAAAAAACTCTTTCGGTTTAAAAAAACAGCAGAGAAAAGTTTTACAAAAACGGCGGAGAAAAAAAAAAGACTCTCTCTCTCTATTCTCCTCCCGAATATTTTCTTCTTCTTTCGGCTAGGGTTCTTCTTTCATTGTACAGGGAATATGAGTACTTTTATTCTGTGTTGGTTTAAGTTTTTTTTTACGGTTTGATATGATGATTTGCATTGAAGAGAAGAGTAACTGAATTTAAGTTAGGGTTTGAAGGAATCGATCCGAGAAGAGTAACTGAAATTAAAGTTAGGGTTTGAAGCAATCAATCCGACCGAAACATAGGTTAGGGTTTCTCTGCTTTGTTTTGATTTTTGGAACTCTAATCTCTTGATCCTTTCAGTCTTCTTCTTATCTTCTTCAGATTAAAAAAATTAGGTTTTTCTTACTTTGATTCTTTTTTATCTTATTTATCGTTCAGTTGATGATGGGGTTTTGTAACAATAGTGTTTTATTATTTTGTGATAAATTTTTTAATTTTAGGGTTCATTCGCAGGTCATTCAGATTTTCATAGCTTCCATCTTGAAGCTATTTTATTATTTTTGGATTGCAAAAAAGGTATTCCGTTGATTTCTCCTATGGGTTTCTATGATTTGTTATTTATTATATATATATATTTGATTTTTATTTCGTGTTTCTAAGTATAAACATGGTTTTTAGATTTTGAATTTTGATTTTGTAGGGGTGGGTTATCAAAATACGATCAAACAGATAATAGGGTTTGCTCCTTTTTCATTTAATTTTTTTTTTTTTTTTGATTTTGCTCTCTAATGCATAGATTCACTATATTGTTGATTGCATTTGAAGTTTCATTGATTTGGATGATGGAGCTTTTGTTCCAATTTTACTTGCTACCGCGTCTTCTTTCTCAATTTAATTAAAAGGTAATTAAATTTTGTTGTTGAATTTTGTTTTATGACTATGGCATAATGAGGGTGAGGTGAATATTTGTTTCTGCTTATGTTTATGAATATTTATTACTGAATTTTGTTTTATAAGTATTTTTATGGTCATGAATCTTATGTTTTCATTTTTCATTGCTGTATTTTATGTATGAAAGAACAAGAGTTAGAAGAAGACAATGAACAGAATTCAAAGCAGTTGCAAGAATTGTTTCAGTTAATTATGAGGGAGTCATTGCTGGTGGTCCGAAATCAGAGGAGTGATGATGATGAAGAATATGAGGTATGCAATGTTGATTTTTTTTTATAGATGCAAGGTTTGTTGTGTTAGAGATCTGAAACTGGCAACTTTTGGGATCTTTTCCGTCAATCGGTTGGTAATGATTCTATGCCGACTCCCCTGGAGTGATTGTCGTTTTCTTCATTATGAATAGTCATAACTTTGTATGACAATCTTCTCTTTCTTTATTTCATTTTGGTCATGGAAATATGTGATATACAAAATTTGAGCTCAAGTAAATAAATTGTCTATTTATCTTGCTACAACATCTTTGTAGGATCAGAATATTGTCACAACAATATTCCTTCGAAATAAACAGCGGTTATGCGATACATCAATGATATTCTGCGATACATCTCAAAGTGACGTAAGGAATGACATAGCAGATGAAAACGACAGAAACATGAGAAAAGTGTGACATTTTTGCGACGAATCAATAAAATCTGCGAATGATTAAGGCGGTGCTAACTGCGATTTATCGTAAGAACCCGGATCCGAAATTAAAGGGAATCTTAGCTGTAAATGAGCTGTCATGAGCTGTAATCCACTATGTAAATGCATATATAAAGGAAATGAATAGTTCCAAAGAGAGAGATGAATGTTTGAGTGCTAAGAAAGTTTTTAGGAGATAGAAAATCTTATTAAGTAAATTGTATTCTTGATTACTGTAATTCTTTTAAGATCATATTAATAAAAAAAGGTCCTTAATCTTCAAATTGTGTCATAAATATTGATAAATTCTTGAGTAGGTTGTAGTGTGGGAATTCCTGCAACTACATTTTGGCGCCCAGAAATAGGGACAATCAATTTGAGAAATTTCAAATTGCAACTTGAAGATTTGAAGAAATTGTTAGAATTAAAGAAATGGCTAGAAGGAGAAGAAATACATCAGAACCACCAACAACAGTGAGAAGAAGTAAAAGAATTGCAGGTGAAGGAACAGGTGAATTGGAAGGATCTTTAAGGATCAGATCAGGAAGAAGTAGAATGAAAAATGGATCAGAAAATTCAATTCAACCACCGAATCAACAAACACAAGCACAAGATAGAAATGTGGATTATGATAGAGCAAGTGTGCATACTTGGAGGTCGGATTTGATAGAAGAGGCAGAAAATCAAGAAGAGGAAAGAAATCAAGAAGTGGATGGAGGAGTAATTCATGAAAGACATGAGATAGTAGATGATTTGAGACAAAGGATACAGGAAGAAAGAAGATTAGAGGCAGAAGAACGTGCAAATCTTACAAGGAAAAATCATGAACTAAGAATGGAAAATTTGAGGTTGCAAAACAGAAGATCAAGAAGCAGCATGAGATCAAGTTCAAGATCATATAGAGAAGAAACAAGACAAAATCATCCTATACAAAATATTGGTGAGAATTTGATAAATGATCGTTATATTCCGCGCGGTGAAACTTTTGACATTAGACATAATCAAGATGAGGGAGAAAATCAAGAAGAGAGAAGGAGAATGTTACGTGATGAAGATATTCGAAGAAATCGCAGGATAATTGAAGATGATATTGAGAGGCATTATATTGAGAAAGTACATTTAGCGGGAGAAAGAGAGAGATTGCGAGCCGAAGTAGAAGAACAAGAAATTCAAGCAGCATTGTGTCAGAATAATCATGATAATCGAGAAAGACGACGTGTACAAAATCGTAATAATGATAATTTAAATGAGGAATATGAGAGAATTCACAGAGACATAGAAAGGCAACGAAGAGAAACGATAAGGGATGAGGAAATTCGCAGAGAAGAAAATGAAAGACAAATTAATTTGCAAATTCAAGAAGAAGAAAATCGCAGAAGAGGGCAAAATCAAGATGTTGAAGAAGAAGCACGAAATATCGCAAGACAAGAAAGGCATGAACGCAGACGAAGAGAAGCTGCGTTGAAAATACCAATGGAGCAAAATTCTGATAGGAATGAGCAAATCTTGCGAGAACTAGCAGAAATGAGAGGAATGATAAATAACAGAAGAGAAGGAGGAAGAAGACAACTTGATGAGGCAATCGAAGAAGCTGCGAAAACTCCATTTACTCAAGAGGTACAATTAGGAGGGATACCTCCAAAATGCAATTTTCCGGTGTTAACCAGTATTTTTGATGGGACTACATGTGTTGTCCAACATATCAAAGCCTATATTCGATGTATGCTACAATAGGAAAACCATGATGTCGTCTTGTGCAAATATTTTGCGTCAAGTTTAACTGGCGAAGCACTGAAGTGGTTTGAAAGTCTCCCCAAGAATACAATAACTTCGTTCATGCACTTGAAAACTACTTTCTTAGGAGCATACATAAGCAATAACTCTACACGACCTGGAATTGAAGATGTGTTTGGATTGAAGCAGAGAGTTGGCGAGAGTTTAAAGCACTTAACGATAAGATGGAGGACAATGTGCAGTGAAATGGCAGGGAGAGTAGATGAAAGATATCTCATTTTGTCCTTCATAAATGCTATGTTTGCGACAAATCTATTATACATCCAGGTATTCAGAGTTAAAAACACAATCACTATGACAGAACTGCGAGAATTGCAAGAAGAATATATCGCTTTGGAGGAAAAACAAAATGAGATGGAGTCATATCCAATTCTCGCAGGCACAAGTTCAGCCGCAGCAAATGGAAGTTTATTACCAAAGATAATTAATACAGTGGCAAGTACCTCCCAAAATCAGCGAGAGAAAATGGAGATTGATAATCAACGTAAGGTAGTAGCAATGGGGAGTAGAGATCAGGAGGAATTGGAAAAGGAGAGAAATTTTTATAATCGCAATAACAATAATAAGGTCCCAAGGTTTGATCAACCGCAAGAGACTTATGGTGGACAGAGGAAGAATTATTCAAGAGAGCAAAGAGGTCAGAGGATTATATGGGAAGACATCAAATTACCACCTCTAAATACCAGTATAGACAAGATTTGGGAAGCGATTATTTTGATGGAGAATATACCTTCACCATGGAACATGGGGAGAGAACCACATCCTAACAACCAAAGTCAAGAATTCTGCCCTTATCATCATTTTCATGGCCATTCTGTGAGTAATTGTAGAAATGTAAAGAGAATTATTATGTGAATGATTGAACAGGGGAAGTTAAATCATTTTCTAGCGAGATATCCACAACCTCAGCAATTGCCACCAGCACCAGAAATCCGCAGAGTCAATGTTGCGAAAGAAGCATAAACATTTGTAATTGAAGTAGGAGCTACATCAAAAAATCTATTTTGCAATTCAATTGTACATTCGCAGAAAACAATAGATGATTTCCATGACAATGTGCTAAGAAGAGTATTTGCAAGGGATATAGAGGGAAGAGAGGTGATGAATATTGCGAAGATTTCTCCGTTAGAAGAATGGCAAAAACAAGTTATTTCTTTTATTGCACAAGAGATACCAGAGCCAGGGAAGATGCATGACAACCCATTG
Organism: Papaver bracteatum; assembly: GCA_023529315.1. Classification (NCBI taxonomy): domain Eukaryota; kingdom Viridiplantae; phylum Streptophyta; class Magnoliopsida; order Ranunculales; family Papaveraceae; genus Papaver; species Papaver bracteatum. The sequence continues at coordinate 753,702 of JAJJWX010004158.1, forward strand.
GTGGTGAAGTTAGAGATAAATCCAAAGAACGGAGAAGAAGAAGAAGAAGAAGAAGAAGATGATGGTGACGCATCAAGTGATTCTTGGGCAATAGATAAGGTTTTAATTAATACTGGAAGCTCGGTAGATATCTTATTCTATCATACTTATCGAACAATGGGTGGAAGAGATGATGAGTTAATCCCCTCAACTTACAAGATCTATGGTTTTAATGGCACTGCAAATAAGCCAAAAGGAGAAATTACTATGGAAATTCCATTGAACAAGATATCTTCAAAAATTAAGTTATGTGTAGTGGATATAGAATCTCCTTATAATGCCTTAATTGGAAGACCATGGATCCATGGGATCTTGGGCATAGCATCCACATATCATCAATGTATAAAGTTTCCACATCCTCATGGTATTGGGATAATTAAAGGTGATTGGTTTGAAGGAAAAAAGTGTTATGAAGTTGACATTAATACTTGCGAAGAAAGAAACGCCAGAAGTCGTAATTGGCAACATAACAGGAAGCAAACTCATAGAGCAGAGAAATTGATGGTGGATAGTATAGAGTTGCGGGGAAAGGATACATTACAAGAATAGTTTGTGCCAAAAGAATCAATGGTGATTAATCGCGCAAAGATGGGAAAAAGTTGAAATCTTCATTCTTTGCAGGAAAATAAACAAGTGCAAGGTGCTGGGAAAAAGTTGAAATCTTCATTTCTCGCAAGAAAATAAAAAGCAACAAGATATTGTGAATAATCATTCGTTACAGAAGAAAAGAAGTGCAACAATATCATGTTGCGAACAATCGAAAAACAAGAACAACAAGAAATGTGCAGACAAAATATTAAAAGAAAAACTTTGTTCGAAAATAAGAATTTTTCTATTAAAAGAAAAAGATGATGATTTCAAATCATATAAGAATTTTAACGCAAATGCATGAGACGGGCGCAAATCGCCTAAAAACATATAAGAATGGGACGAACTTTTATGGCGTACACCTTAGTTCTCGGATTCTATTCCGTAAGAGGCAATATCCTTAAAGTGCGTCATAAGGGGGGTATCTCTTTGCATGACTATGGGAAAGGCTATACTGCTGCTGGAACCTAGTCATGGAGATTTGGGATTATAGAAAATCCATCCGGGAGAGATAACTTGGATTCCCAACTATATAAGGTTATACCCTGGTTGGGCGCCCGAGAGTTTCTCCTAAGGAATGCAAAGTATAATCAAGGTGCCGAGGTACACGGTTGAGATGTGGGTGCCCGGGATGGATGAACCTACCCTGGCCATCCATGGCAAGTCTTGGATTACGATGTGTTCGGCCCGAAGAAAACCCCACTAGGGTGTAGTCTTGTAACTATAAGCCATATAGGCATAAAAGATAAGAGGCTACGAAAACAACTGGTTATTTCTAGAACCGGATGGGAGGAGATAGTCTTGTATGGCAGAAGTACGTCTCCTCGAAGGGGCAACCATGGGGAGAGATAAGGTCGATACCCTCCATTAGGGAGCTGTGTATCAAAAAAGACGGCAATGTCATGGTACTTTATATTCGCAATAATATTTAGGCCCGTCATGTTATCGCGTGACACGGACAGCAATGTCATGGGACTTTATATTCGCAAGAATATTTAGGCACGTCATATTGCCGCATGACAGGCCAAAAAGCCTAAAAAGAAATGTTAAGATGAGATCAATGGGTTTTTGCGATAAGATCAAAAGATGAGATAAATGAAATCAATGATAAGAGGATATAAATCGCAAAGACGTCCTGCGATTTCATCGCAAAGACAACAATGTCATAAGTCTTAAAAAGCAAAAAGAGATTAATCTCACAAGATGGCTTAGACTTATCATATTGTCGCAGAGATCAAAATAAATGATAAGGCAAGATCAATGGATTATTACATGTGAAAGTAAGAATATCCTGCGATCTTGTCGCATAAAAGTGGCATAATAATACCTTTAACTAGGAAGGCGAAATAAGACCACAAGAGAGGTTATATCTGTGAAGCATATAACAGATTTTTTGCAGCATTATTTGCGATAATTCATTTATCATATTGCAGATTAATAACAAGAGGCAAGTATGGGAATGATGCATAGAATGGTAAATATTGTTATTAATCATTATATGATAAATTCATACAGATAATTAAATTCATACAGATAATTGGAGATTAATGATTATATTAACCATCTTGTAAAAAGAATTGTTTCTTGAATTTTTAATGACAAACAGAGATAGAAGCAAAAAAAGAATTTATATATTGAAAGACATCAGGAGTTGCAGATAATTCGCAGAATATTACAATTTGTCGCAGATAATTATCGCAAGAAAGAAAGAGAGAAATACAGGAGAAGATCAAAAAGAAAAAACAAAACTATTGAGATTTATCTCCATCATTATTTTCATCTTTGTCTTCACCATCTTCATCATTAGTTCCTTCCTCATCTTCGCTTTCACTTTCATCTGCATCAGCCTCACTGTCAGAAATAACTGGTACTTGAGAACTGGCTGGGATATTATCCATAAGACAAGGATATAGACTAAGAGGAAGATCGTTATCTTTGCAAACTTTCTCAATAGCATTATTGCGAACGGTGAGAAGAGTACTATGCAAATTTGAGTTGGATATCTTTATTTTCTCTTGCAGTCTAGAGATTTTTTCATTACGGGAAATAAGATTTTTCGCAAGACCACTTTTTTCTTCTTCAAGTTCTGTTATCCTTTTGGAATATTTTTCTTCAGATTCTGCGATGATACAACAACAAATTAGAAATTTGTTAGAAATCTACAAGAAATATAAAGATATTAGAGGAGCAATAAATAACCTTCTCTTTCATGGATCATTTCTTGTATCAAGGTTGCTTGCTCGGTATGAAGACTGACATCTATCGCTAAATTTTTCCTAGCATTATCGAGAATTGTCGCAGCCCATGCGAATTCATCATCACTTTGAATGAGAAGATGGGAACGGATTTGTTCTTCTCTTTTAAGAAGTTTAATGTTTTCATTATTAAGTCTATCTCTCTCAAGTTCAGTATCAATAAGGGTATTGCGGAATTTTGATAGAGCTTCAGCGCCTTGAAGAGTAATGCGTTCTTTATCCTTCTCAAGTTCATTTTTCTTGGCTTTTAAGACTTTGATTTTTTCTCTAAACTCATCTCTGCAAGTCTTTAGACTATTGGATGTACTCAAGACAGATCTATAATCCATTCTCATAAGGGAGATATGATATTTAAGCTCATCAATGGACAAAGTATTAATTTTTTCGTCGAATAGTTATTTAAAGCGTCATTAAGATATTTGAAGAAGAGTGGTTTCATCTATGGGTTCATCAAAAGAATTAAGAATGAGGGCTTTATCAGTAAGATTATAGGCATCTGCAAAATGGTTGCCCAAATAAGCTAAAATAACGAGAGAAAAAAAAAAGGGAAAAGACTTATACCAATAACTTGTTTGCATAATTTCTCCCTTTCAACTAATTTCTGTTGAAGAACTTGAATTTCTACTTCAAGCGATTTGTTTTTATTAAGAAGCTCAATATTTCCAGCTACTTCCAACTGTTTACATTTTTCGCGAAGAATGGAGATTTCAGCTTCATATTGCTTATTCTTCTCACAAAGTTTCGAAAATTCAGATTGTGAATTAGTAAGCCTTTTCTGTGACGATGATAATCTACTTTCTAATTATGAAGCCACAGAAAAAGAAGCTCTAGCAGTCTGTGACAGAAAAGAGAAAATGAGTAAGATAAGTAAAAGATCTTTGATACTCATGACAAATGTAAAGTTTACTATAAGAAAAATGAAGGAAAGGGGCATACCAACGAATCTAGCGCATGAAGAAAACCTGGGTTAATAAATCTTGAGACTCCTTTAAGATCTTTATTATTAGTCAAGATTGAAGCGTCGCAGACCTTTGAGAGATAGTCGCAAGTACGAGTAATATCATCCTCTCCAACACCTTGTATGGGGTTTCTAAAAATGTTTGACAATTGATCCATTGGAGTCTCAGGTTGAGAAAGACCCATCGCAGACCTAATTCTTGCGGAAGAAATATGTGTTGAAGTGCCCATGGAAGCATCATTATTAACTCCACCATTCTTTTCAATCTCATTATCTTTATCAGTGATAAGAGAAGTCTCTATGAGTGGATAAGATGAAGAAGGAAGTGGTTGAGTTTTTTGGATTTTCTTTGGAGGACCATCAGCAGTTTGATTTTTATTGCGGCGAGGAGAAGCACCGGAACCTTCATTTGGAGTTATTAATCTTTTGCCTTTATCTTTGGCTATAACCACCGCGACAAATGGTATTTCCTTGAAAACAATCACACATAAAGATAAGAAACAGGGGCAACAATATATTGTTAAAAGTTATAGAAGATTGTTTCTTACTTCATCTGTGAAGGTTTTCAAAATTTGTAGGAAATTGGGATTCCCAGTATTGGCATAACTAAGCTTCATTTTTTCAATCTGATAAAGATATTTCAATAATCAGTAAGAATAATACATTTATCCAAATCCACGAATAATAATAAATTTTGCGAGATATACCTCAGAATTCCTTTCAGGCCAGTTAAAAACCCAAGGACGATACGCCGCAGGATTCGCAGGAAGATCAAGAGTGCCAGAAATATATGGACCTTCAAGGAGGAGAGGAAATCCACACCACTTATCATCTTTTGAGAAGCGTGGACCTTGGTTTTTATTTGAATGATAGTCTATATCTTGCATAAGAAGTTTATCCTTCGCAACCTTTTTATTCTTATTCAAACGAACAGCCCAACACGTGCTCTCTTTCTTCATGGGAATCACTTGATAATTCGCAAAGAAATTCTCCACGGTATATTTCGCTGGAATAATTGGGATATATTTAAAACCAGGATGTTTCGCAGATTCAGGATAGTGAGATCCTTTACCAGCTCCACGAGAGGCATATTCGAGAATGAGACGAATACAATCTCCACTTAATTGGTAGATTGCTCGTGAAAATTTAGCGTGAGAAATAATTTCATAAAAAAGAGGGAGATCTGGGTTATAAAGAGGGATATGAAGGCCAGCTTCTAGTTGACCTAGCGAAATAAGTATTTTCCCATTGGAAGAAGGAAATCCTGAAACTATATCAATGGAGAGATCAGAGTCTGAAGATTGACCAGGGATCTCAGAAAGTGTGAAACCTAAAGTTTGGAGCTTCTGTTGGTGTTTTTGGAAAGTAGGTTGACCTAATTTTTTAGCAGGAGACATTTTATAGTATGGGAATGATGATTAAGACGAAGAAGAATAAAGAAACAAAATTAAAACAGTAATAGATCCGGAATTTGCGGAAAAAGATGAAGAACAGTAGAGTTGCAGAGAAAAAGTAAAAAGAGAAAGTAAAAAGAAGAGGAGAAGTTAGCGAAGAAGATATTTATAAGAGAAGAAGATTCTCGAGAACATCAATGCATTCAATGAAGAAAAGACGTGAATGGTCAGAATTCAGCGGTTGAAAAAGGATGTGTCAAGGAATAAATGAGAGAAGAAACACGCGTAGAATATCTAACAATGGATGCAGAGACGTGTCAGAGTGAATGAAGTGTGAAAAGACAAGGAGTTGCGGAAAATCAAGAGATTTAAATTCTCATGATCTTTATCTTCTTCGCAAAAAAGATATGATAAGAGGAAAGATGTAGGATCAGAATATTGTCACAACAATATTCCTGCGAAATAAAGAGCGGTTCTGCGATACATCAATGATATTCTGCGATACATCTCAAAGTGACGTAAGGAATGACATATCAGATGAAAACGACAGAAACATGAGAAAAGTGTGACATTTCTGTGACGAATCAATAAAATCTGCGAATGATTAAGGCGGTGCTAACTGCGATTTATCGTAAGAACCCAGATCCAAAATTAAAGGGAATCTTAGCAGTAAATGAGCTGTCATGAGCTGTAATCCACTATGTAAATGCCTATATAAAGGAAATGAATAGTTCCAAAGAGAGAGAGAGATGAATGTTTGAGTGCTAAGAAAGTTTTTAGGAGAGAGAAAATCTTATTAAGTAAATTGTATTCTTGAATACTGTAATTCTTTTAAGATCATATTAATAAAAAAAAGGTCCTTAATTTTCAAATTGTGTCATAAATATTGATAAATTCTTGAGTAGGGTGTAGTGTGGGAATTCCTGCAACTACAATCTTGGATAGAGTTATTGAGATCTAATCGAACTGTATAAAGTCACAGTTCTTCCTGGATATAGTAAGTTTCTCTTTTGGATTTAGTGGTTTTCTTCTTGGATGTGTGTAAATTTTGTATTCTAAATTTGCGTACTGAAACATATCCTATTTTGAACCTAAAGCTAAATCTAACTAAGATACCAACATATCCTATTCTGAAGTATAGCAGTTGCTGGAAAACTACTGCTATACTTTTCTTCTGACATACTTATCCAAGTTATTTTTATTCTTAAGATTTGGTTATTATATAAATGATCCCACTCATATTTTATAATTTCCACCCTTTGTTCAGCTTAATCTTTTTTACTACTAATTTCTACGTATAGATTGCATTAGCACACCAACTGGATTTTCCATGATAATAAAGTGAATTGTACTTGGAACAAATCCATCAAATCATGCATCTACTGACATTACATTTACTTATACATATATAGATACAAATTAAGCTAGGAAGTTGGATAGTCATTGCGTATTGTGTATAAACCAACTCACAAGAACTGCTGCGGTATCATAATTCTATTTTCTTTACAGTAGTTGGGATTTCTTTTTAGTAAGATTATAAAAGCTTGCATCACTTAAGGAAAAGTTATTTTTCTAATATATATATATATATATATATATATATATATTTCTTCAATACAACAACATTTTATTAACCTTAAATTAAAACTGGCTTTTGGAATTGATCCACTGGATACTCTTTTTTAGTTTCCAAACTTCTAGAAATCAAATACATATTCAGAATTTATTGGTAGAGTTTCAGAATCTAAGTTGAAAACGTTTATAATTGTTTATGTCAGGATCTTGGTGGATCACTTGGTAGAGATGCGGCCACCGGAAAATTATTTCTGGACGATGGTTTGTCATTCAAGTAATTCTATTCCCCTGTATTTGAATCTTGGATGATATTTGTGCCTGTGCTGGGAGTAATAATGGATGAAAATTGGTTTTTATTAGTTAGTTTGAAGGACACAACACACGGTCAATATTAAAATTGTGTTCAACTTACGATGTTGCTTTTTGATTAACCCTGAGATTTCTGATCTTCTTACATGACCACTGATTGTAGTGTCATCGAAAGAATTTGTTGGTTTCTAAGTTATTACTCCTTGCAGGGGTTGTGGTGTATCTTGCACACTGGCATTCGTAGTATCCACTTTTGTTGATTGGTAAGTCTATTCTTTTAATTTTTGTGATTGGTTTCTAAGATGTTAATAAATATACTCTACTTATTAGTTTCTAAGTTTTTGTTCTAATTAGTTTTGGATCAATAGAAAACATTGTTATCTAATTTAAACTCTCAACCTAGAATGTAGCATTAATTTTGCATTTTGTTGTTTTTTTTAAAAGCATGATTAAATTTTCTCACTGTATACATGTATTTATTTTCTTTCACCCCGTCTACTACGATCATGCTGGCATCAGTAGGTTGGACTTTTGTTTTGATTCTTCGCAAATAAGTTGACTAATTATGGTACACTACAAACGGAGTTATTTGATAAATATCTGGGAAGGTAGATTACTAATTAATTTCTCACCAAACTGCATATACTATTGACTTGGGATTATGTTGTTGGGGGTATATAGTGTCTGCACCAAGCAAGGGATCAGTTAAATCCTCTTCTTGCATGCTATATATCTGCTTATGCTTATGATTCATATGCGCTAAAGTGTCTGTATATTAAATCCCATGTATATTAAGAAATTGTGCTTGCTATCTTAACTCAAATGGAAGAGCGCATGGTGCAAAACCATGTATTTGTGGGTTCGACTCCCACAGATAGCGTTGTTAATAACTTTTATAGGCTAAAACCTTTTCAAGCATTTTTGGCATTTTCACCACTTGCAGGTTTCCAAGTGATAAGAATTTTTGGCAAGAAACACCATTGTTCTGACCCTTTAATATGCTGCAAACAAGAACCAACTTGGAATTCAGAATAATCTTGGTAGACTTATTTTCATGGGTAAGCTCTTCCTAATTAATGGTATATTTTTCTTGATAACATGATCTTCATTCGATATTACAAGACCAGGTGCAATTCAAGTACTTCGTAAATATGTGAATGCCTATAATCATCAAAAATGGTTTTTAACATTTTAAGTTTGTGTATGCAGATCGACAACATGGAGTACCACTACTTCATTACTTCCAGGTTAAAAAGTGTCACCCAACCAAAATTGCATATGGATTTACCACCTAATGATGCGCGACGGCCACCTAATGAATGATGATAATTTGGGAAAAACGATACTAAGGTTACAAATTGGGGTCATTGGTGCACCAGAACTTGCAACTAGATCTTCTGTTGTGTTGTAATATGCAACAGAGCTTTAATGAGTAATATTGAATGATGGTAAGGGCTCAATTTATCTCCATTTTTTATCCTAAAACTATGTCTTTATTATTTAGTTTGTATAATTCGGTGTTATGCAGTATCAGCTGATAATAACATTAAGCTCGAATTTGTAATTATAGTCGAATGTGGGACAAAATGTAATAATCAGACTGAGTTGAGTTAAGCTGCACAGCTGTATGCAAACCCCTAAAACTTTAGGGCTATTCTTTCAATAAATTTTTAATGTTGTTTCAGGGGTAATCTTAGATTTCATAGGGTAGCTAGATTCACATTTGGAGTTTTAGTTTCTCACAATTTTTTCAGAAATTGTAGATTTCTAAACACGAAAACGGAAAGATATGGTTCCGGAAAACACAATTATATTGTTGAGTTAGAGTCAAAAATGGGGAAGCCGCGCGACACAAAATCAAAATTGCATCGGGGCGAGGCGAAGCTGAGCTACCCCAAATCCACACCAAATCAAAAACTTGGTGACACCAAATAAAAAATATATTAGGACGGGGGTGAGGCGAAGCCGAGCCACACCAAATAAAAAGTGCATCATAACGGGGGTAAAGAAAAGCTGAACCACATCAAATAAGAAACCTTAAACGATGGGAGAGGCGAAGCCGAGCCATACCAAATCATAAATACATCGCGACGGGGGCGAGGTGAAGCCGAGCCACACCAAATCAAAAATCTTAAGCGATGGGCGAGGCGAATCCGAGCCACACCCAATCAAAAATATGGTTAAAAGAAAAATATGAATTGGCGAAGCAAATTTGCGGAGCTGCCTGGGCGTAGCACGGGCACAAAATCTAGTTTATTCTAAAAACGTTATCACCATCTCTACTTTACCAAAACAAGAGAAAAACCAATTTCTCAATCAAGCTGGTGGCGTTGAGCATCATCATTACCAGAAGTAGATAAAGTAAATGGAGATGACGAAGAGTGGTGTTGGAGTTAAGTTGAAATATGAATGGAATTTGGGAAGACAAGCAGATGTTGAGATCGATATTTGGGGAATTTATGGTCTGAAATTAAATCTCTCAATTGAGAATCAAGCACATCAACGATGACATGGGTTTGAAGATGTTGTTAATTGTCGATGGAGTTCTTCTCAAGGGTTAAGAGGCATAATGCCCCAAAATCGGGTATCACCTTGTGAAAATGCCCCGGTCTTTTTGAAATAAATCAAAATGCCCCTTTCTGTTAGTTTACACGTCTAAGAGAGTTAAGTGGTCAAACTTGCAAGTGTGAGATAATTACATTCTTATCCCGTCAGAATTAAATTAAACTAACACTGGCCACGTATTACATGGATCCAACGGCCAAACATAGTAGACTGGTACATGTGTTGCGCACGTGCGACATGTACTATTACACAATTAACCTTGACTTCATTAAAAAGGATTGGCGTGTTAAAATACGGGATACTGCGACACACCGGCAAATTCAACAGATTGATAGTGAGATTATTGAATCGTGGGTTCACATAAATGCCCTTTACATAAAAAAAAAATACAATTGCCAATGTGTCCATTGTTTAGATAACGACACATGATCAAAATTCAATTTGAATGGCTACAGATCCTGACTGTTAACAACAACAGTCAAAAATCCCATTTCTTCCATGGACTCCTATAAATAACCATTTACATTTCATTTCTCAATCAACATTGAAGAGGATGGTGTGGTTGTGTTACCCTTCTTCTTGGAACCAGATGATGAAGTTCCCTTTGGAACCTGGTGTACAGTAGCATCTTTACTTGATGCAGTAGATGGTTGGTGCAGATAAGGCCTTCCTCATCCTCTTTGTTAGCGCAGCTTTAACGGAGAACTCATCCCCGTCAACATAATACTCCATTCTAACTTCTTTCTTCTTGGGGTTAGACCCAACTGGCCACTCATATCACTCATATAGAAATCTATTTCCACATTACCCACTCTGAAAGATTTAACAAAAATAAATCAATCCAATAATCAAGCAAAATTCACAGGTAAGATTCATCACTTGGCACCAATACGTTTGCAATAGGGAAAAATTATCACAGTATGATGGTAAGCTCTTCTTAACTGCCGTTGCACTATCCTAGAGTAGAATGATAATGAAGGAGTGCAAACCAAGATGATAAATAGCCTCATATTACTAGTATTTACTACTAGAAATAAAAAATGCCAATCCTCTTGTTAGAATAATCATATAGCTCTTTATACTCAAACAACTTTTCTACAACATGAGATAATCATAATTGCCGCTGCCTAAAAAGTGTTTAAGAGCAATATATTTTAGTTTTTTGAAGTGCAAATGGAATTTATGCATAAGAATGTGTTCTAAATTATGAACTACGAAATCAAATCCACTATGAACAAAAGAGGTAACAATATTTCAGCGGTGTACAAGGAGCTATGGTCCATAGTCCCTTAATTATCAGTAATTACGTTTCATAGAGGTCATAGGTACATGGAACCGGAGTAAGTCTTTGTAACGGCACAAGGATTAGATGATTATTTTCTCATTTGAACTCCTAACTAAATAATAACAAGTAAACACTAGACAAGGGTTTCCATAACAACTTAATATCATTGAATAATAAAAGAGGTAAATAGTTATGAACCATACCAAAGTAGAGATGGTCTTTTTGCCATCAGTGGCTGGAACAAAGCATCTACATTCAAGAGCATCAACACCCAAGGTATTTCTTTGTGCCTTAGAATTCATCAATGCTAAACACAAAAACAAATCAATGTCCCACATCAAAATCTAAACCACAATGAAACATAACTCAATTTCAAGGTAACAATATGGGGAACCCAAACAACTATAAAGTCGAATACATACCACCCAACAACTAAAACAGTAAAAGCAGCGGATCTAAATGCATCACCAATCATACAACTACATAAGCACCCGAAGTAAAATCCCCTCCCAACATAAAAATATTCATACCAATTGCATAATCACCAATCATATCACTTATAAACCCGAATATAATCCCACGATGAGATACAACATGAAACAACAACAACATCATAGTTTTTAAAAATCCCCAAATTATAAAACCTAATTTCACTGCATCAATCATGCAATCACAAAGGCTATTCAATCACAGCGGCCATTCGAAAATCACAAACTCTGAAACAAAATTAGGGATCCAATTACTTACCTGTTCTTCCCTCTGTTAACAAATTTATTCATGAAATTAGGGTATCACATCTTATCTCCGACGACGGATATCTTCAGTTCTCGATCTCGATCTATCTTCTTCTCTTCTCGATCTAACTCTCTCTATGCTTCCCCCGCTCTCGATCTCAGTCTCTGTTTTTTTTTTTTTTTTGGTTTCTGTACTTCTGTGGATGAATAAGAGCAGTGAAGAGAAGATAACATTAAGGTTAGTATCCGACGCATCCATTTTGATCGAGATCCGTAGTATCTCAGATGTTAACACGTGCCATTAGATCACATCTTACACCCTTCATTCTAGTTAAAGGGTATCATAGATATTTTCCACACAATTGACCAGTCAAGATACCTAGTATTCATCACTTAACTCTATTTAACGTGTAAACTAACAGAATGGGGCATTTTCACAAGGTGATACCCGATTTTGGGGCATTTTGCCTCTTAACCCTCTTCTCAAATCAGCGGGGTCAGTGGTTAGTGGTGTTGTTGTGTCCAAGGTATGTAGTATGCTAATAGAAAAAATCAGTAAGATAGGGGTGTATTTCAGAAGGACTTGGTAACAACCAAAGTTAGTTGTATACAGATTTCCGGTGTTGTTTCCATAGTGCAGTCTCATTACAGTACGGCAACAAATGGAATTGAGGTTTTGTTATCGATTGAAATCGGATCATGTGTGGTTAATGTATTGAAGTTTAGGCATATATAAAGATGTTGACAGCGACCAAGTACTCGTCTTGTTTGCAGCAAGCATCAATGAAGTTAGGTGCTAAGGCTGGATTTTTGAAGAAATCAGTAAAGTGAGATGGTTCCAATTGGTGGTGATTGAATTAGTAAAGAAGATGAAGTTCATTGTTTGTGGCCAAAGTTGGAAGAATAGAATTTGTGTGTGTCTATTGATGTCACTTAGAGAAGATGGAGAGAGGTACTATTGGTTAGTAGATGATCTGTATGAGAAACTTTTGGAATTATATATTGAGAAATAACACAGCTGCAAGGTTATGGTATGTGTCTGATTGAATGTGTTATGGGGATATTGATTTGCTCGGCTATTAGTGGAAGAAGGTGTTGGTATTGTATTCGAACTTGAAAGGGATTTGGAGATAGGAAACGATGATGTTCAGATGGTCATAGATCATTTGATTTGATTGGATGGTGCTGGCTGCAATTGGTGGCCGAGAGTTAGAAGTTAAGGCAATGAAATGTGATGTGATGTTGTGGCTTGTGGATGAACTTTGGATGGAGCTGAATTTGGTAATTGGTACAATGTCTTAGGATTGAAAAGGGCCTGAACTAGAAGGTGTTTGCGATTGGATTGGGCTTTGAAGATGTGCTTGTACCACTAGACTGCTATATAAGCCAGTGATTAGGAGAAGAAAAACGGGGACACCGTAATCAGGAAGAAACTAGGTTTAAGTTTTCTTACTTGATTTTTGATATGTTTAGCTTATATATCAATTTCTATGGCTTTTAAGAAATCCATGATTTTCTAAACCATTGTAAGGGTGAAAAGATGAACTTGTAGGTTGATTTGCTTGTGTTTTCGAACAAGGGTTTCTACCAATTGAACTTAATGCTAAATTTTTGTCTCTTTATCAATGTTTTATCTTATAATTATAATTTTTCATGTTTTATGCCATGTATAGTCTATTGTTAGGTTGTTAGAAAAACTCATTGAACCTTGATAATAATTTCCTTATGAGCATTCTCTCACTTTGCATGCCATGTATACTTAGTCGTTAAAAGTTCTACTTTAGGCTGAGAACAAATATATCTTTTGTGAATTCTTGAATCTTAAATGCCATATCTTCCATGTATGAATCACTAGGTTTTCCATTATACATGAGTAAATCTGAGAACTTGGTAAGATAATATAAGTGAACCTATCATACAAGGGATTCCTGAATCTTTAACACCTTCACATCCTGGTTACATATTTAACTACTTTGCATTTCTAGTTTCGTAATCTTAGTTGACAATCCATAAATCTCTGAATATTGATTTTGATTAGTTAGTTGATTGTATTAGTTAGAAGTAATTTAGAACACTCCTCGTATGAACGAATGTCTACAATTCGGATATCGTGCACTTGCGGTAAAACAAAGTCAGTTTTTCGACCCATCAAGTTTTTGGCGCTGCTGACGGGGAGTGGCATCTAACTACTCTAGTTGATACTCTTGAATTTCTGATTGTAGTTTAAATTTGTTTCTATTTTAGTTTGTAGTTTTTAGATTTATTTTGAATAGTTTTTGTCTTAGACTTCCTTTTTTATTATTTTTTATCTCTTTAGTTTGTTTGATTTTCAGGTACTTTGGGATCTAAGGATTGCTTAACACATAAGTTCTATGAACCACTATTAGTTTAGGAGCATCTCGAGTAAGTTACTTACAACTTTTGTGTGTGCTAAATTTTCTTGCTGTTGTGGTGTGTGGAAGTAAGTAAACTGGTAAAGATAGTGTTATCTTCTTGTTTGTTTGCTTGTTGTGCATTGCATCTATTTGCCAAGATAGGGTTTGAATCTTGTCATTTTCTGCGTAGTTTATACTAGCAAGCACTACATGTGGCTGGCCAGCCACGCCCCTTAAAATTTCTTGCCGGTCCCCTTTCCTATCGACCAATCAGATCGCTTTAAACCCGCCACACGCACTTTTAAGTAAAGTTGGAAGTTGGTTGGTCGATATGCCTAATTCCTTAAGGAATCTAATCTAGGCTGCCCATGTCGGTCTCAAAAATATTCACGGCCATTCGATTTGGCCGGCCAACCTAATAAAATTGCATATTCTCTTTGAGGAAAGTCTCGTGACTTGGCTCGTTACACATGACCTCCCGCCACTTAACTTGCACGTGATTGGTCAGAATAAATAGGCAAGACCCACTTGCTACATATTTTATATAAAATACTCGAGACATCAAAAATGTCACAAACTGGGGGATATATATTCATCGGGGTATTGATCTGGCGATTTACAGCGTGCGGCATGCAACATGCCCTATATGAGAAAGTGTCAGGAAATGGAGGATAGTTAGTGGAAGTTGAGAAGTAGTGGGTGTAAACTAGCCTGTCTTCCCTCATAGTAAGACGTGGTTTTCAACATTTTTACACGATCTCATTTTCTCCATCACTCAACTACTCCCATTTCCTATGAGATCAGGGTGAGTGCAACTATGAGTCTATGACTATATAAATAGGTTTTCAACCTATTTCAACCAACAAGAGAGTTTGGTTATCAACATAGTATCCAGAAGTAAACACCAAAGAACTGATATCTTACATTCCACAAGCCAGTTCCATATTCTGATACAAGTCATGAAATATCCACACCTTCAGAGTTAACTATTCTGATTTCAACACCTTCTTCGCTTCCCTTCCTAAGATCAACCCTTCTCCTTCATTTCATGACCAAAGCAAGACTGGAATGGCCATTTCTTGGTTTAGGCCAGAATTGTACAGATTGATCTCTTGAATCTAAAGTACTACCGTGCAGTGCATTTGTTTAGGGTTTAGATTCGTTTCTCGGCGGCACACCTAAATTTACCATTTCCACCAGAATCAGTTATTACCTCAAAACAACTGGCGACCACAGGGGGGGGGGGGTTAATCTCTCGGTTGCAATTCCAATTTTCACAAAGATAGTTGGTCTTAGGACTAATTCAACAAATCCAAGCTCCGGTCAAAATCCTTCAGATGATAATGTTTCTCCTCCCAACGCTCAATCTGATCACTCGGCCAATGGAGAAATTCCAACCTTGATCGAGTTGGCACGAGTACAGTAAATCCACACGAGGAACATGGACCTGATGAAACATACTCAATTTCCTCGCCAGTTTAACATTATATTGGAGCGACTCCTCTGCTTCAGAAATTACAGCACTAAGGGCTAACTCTCCAACTAATGATCGTCCTCAAGTCAATAGTTTCACTACAAACCAGAGGCCGGTGGACCAAGAAGCGGATTCTCTAGTGGAAAGTTTATTTGAGATTTTACACCTCTCAAAGGACCAACGAGTAGAGACGTTTGTTGCGATCAATCAAATAGCTCTGGATACGCGTTTGGTTCCTTCACGTCCTGAAGCCTCAAGAACATCAGAGATGTCCATAAACAATGTTACATTCACTGAGGACGACATGATAGCAGAAGAGGGCCATAATAGAGCCATGAATGTTACATCACACATCAAAGATTCAAAGTTCAAAAGGGCTCTCATTGATATGGGAGTGTCCCCCAATGTTGTTCCGCTTAAGACTCTCAAGACAACCAAGTTTCAGCCAAATAAAATTGTATGACAGCCTACCATGATGACAGATTTCGAAGGAAACCAAACCAGCATGTATGGGTACATCTATATAAATTTATCAATAGTCCGGTCAAAAGTGAAATTCGAGGTAATAGAGAATGATCCAGACTACCACATGATACTGGGAAGACCGTGGATTCATGATAATATGATCATTCCCTCAACATATCACCAATACTTGAAAACTATGCTGAATAAAGAAGTCGTTCACATTCCGGTGTCATTGTCTCCATATGCACCAATTTGCGGCGTGGAACTATTTGAGCAAAAAGAAAATTCACAAAACTCATTAAGCAAGGTTTATTGCACTCCCTACATGGAAGTCGATCGAGGAGGAAGACCGGATCGTATCACTGAACAAAGAGACCAGATCTCGCGGTGCGCCTCTGCTGACGGGACGCGCCAAACCTTCTTCATCAAACAAAAAATCGGTTCATCTTCATACCAAGATCAACATGTTCGATGTCTAGTAAAGATAGTTTGTCCATTGAACATGTTGACCTTGAACCAAATTTAGAGTTTGCGCTCCGGACAAACACTACTATACTTTTTTGTGTGAATAATTTACTTGTCCCAACAAAGTATGATTTGATTACTACGGATTGTTTTAAACATGAAATGGATTTTCACTTATGTTTGGATAATTCTAGTCTTCGCATGTTCATATTTACAACTAACATGATAAGTTGGTTTGATCCCCATCTTTTCAGTCTTTACATATATGCTTGGAAGGTTTTTGTTGTGTACCATCTTCACTTTGTTTGAGATTACTTGCTGCGTGCAAGCTGGGAATCAAGTATCTTCTGCTTCATGGGAGTCAACCCACCAGATTTGTTCCCTTTATCTTTTATTTTTATTTATTTGTTTGTTGCATCGCATAGTGGGAATCTCCCACCTTGAATTTTACTTTGAATGACTCAACTTACATTGAGGACAATGTAAGATTTAAGTGTAGGGGAGTGGTTAAGCATATAGATTTGTGGTGGGTATTCACTTTCGTTAAGATTTTTATTTTAAAAAAAAAAAATTAACCCAAAAAATAAATAAAAAATTATGAGATGACCAGCTGTTGAGCGGGTCTTAGAGAATTTGCTTGACATGATCAGCTATTGAGCGGGTCTTTCTGATTATCTGTCTTGTTGTTTAGTGATGGTTATTTTCAATGATGTTGTAGTAATATGATTCGTTTAAGACTTGTGAAAGCAGATTTTTAGATTTAATTTTAAAGCAAAAATATAACAAACTCAAAATTAAAAGTGTCGTGAGAATTATGGAGAGACTGGGGCTAGGACTCCGCTATTTACCAATTCCAAAGTGATACTAATTACAATCATGCAATTTTACACGTTCAATTTGATTCTCAAATATTGCAAAAGTAGATTTTTTAGAAACAACAAATGTTAATCCAAAGCATGGGATGTCAAAACCCTAGGGCAAGCATATTCCATCAATAGAAAATATAATTGTTCAACAAAAATCATAAAATTTATTTTCAATCTAGACAAATAATCATAATTAAAAATTGCACAAATTAAATAATTAAGAATTACCACTTTTTCATTGGCAAGATAGCTTCCTTCGTCTCCCCAGAGGATGGTTTTAGCTCATTATTGTGTAAACTTTCTCAAAATATTGATTCATGCTCAAAAATGGTTTACAAATGATGAAAAGAGTGAAAATGGTGAAAACCGGATTTTTGTAACTATTATAATTGTTGCAAAGATGTGTTACAAAGAACGATAAATATGTAGTGTCATTGTTACTGTAGCACTACGACCCACCAACGTTTGTCGTTGTCACTGTTGATAAACGACAGTTCTGGAGCGTATAATGTTCTTCGTATCTTCTTCACCAGCAGCAAGCTCTTCTCTTCTGCAACTCGATTGTTTTTGGCTCTATGATGTTCTAACTTCTCCCCCAACTCTCTGTTCCCTCTTATGTGATCCAAGCAGCATATTTATACTCCTCAAACTCATTTAATCAAGCCATAATTCTCAAAATTCTTCATTGAACTCGGGAAGTAAAGAAAATATTATGGGAATATTTTCTTCCCTGATTTAGCTTCTCACGCGTTTCTACAGCTACAAAATCTCCTTATTTATCTTTGTCAAGGTCCAAAGTGTTGCTCGAGTCATCAGACATGTGCAGAACACGTTCAAAATCTCCAAAAAGCATGCAGACCCGTGTACGTGTACATGTTGCTCTGATTTCTTGTCTCGGTTTTTCCAGCCAAATTCAGTTAAAACTATCGACCATTCCTGTGATGATGAATCAAGTCGAACCATGAAGTTTCAGCCATTGAATCGCCCTAAAACACTCCCAAATCAGCAACCCTAATTCTGGTTCTTTGGAACCAGATTTTCCCGCCAAAAACAAATTTGAAAGGGAGAAGATGGGTGTCCCCCTAACCAAACCGGGGGTGCGAATAGAAGATGCCTTGAGGGGTGCCTAAGGGTGCCCTTGTCCAAAATGAGGGTGCCTTTAATTTCTCCGGGGGTCCAAAAAGCACTTTTCGAGCAACTTTTTCCACACAAATGTATTTCTCCAAAAACACCTAAACAAACATAAAAACACCAAAATTAGTACAAAAGTCGAGACTAACAATAGAGACACTGCGAACAAATCAGACACAAAAATGTGTCTATCATTTAGCAGACATCTCTATATCACTGTTTAGTGGGTCTGTCTCGCTGTTTAGCATACATTTCTCTACCACTGTTCGTTTTTTAGCAGACATCACTCTTTATCCAGTGGATCGGATATAATTTATGTTTTACTCGAGGACTAGCAAAATGTAAGTGTGAGGGAATTTGATAAGCACGTAAGTGAGACACAATTATAATCATATTTATACTATCCAGGCTTCGTTTGTCAGCTAATAACATTATTTTAGAGCATTTACAGGAATTACAAGTGAAACCAGCTCACACGGAGAACTAATTAATGGCTTAGAAGCTAAATTGGGGTTCCTAATTCATGGTGCCAAAGGAGTCAGAGCTTAATTAGAGTTTGTGGGATGGAAAACCAACAACTCATATACTGCGGCTTCACCACCTTGCCATTTCAAGGCCAGAGATATCAATTCACAAAGCAAAGAATTTTCTTCGTTCGTTCAAGCATGTGAGTTGCACAAGAGAATAAAAAGTGAGACGTGACCTACTTTATTACCATATCTATTGTAAAAGCTTCATTAGCATTTTTTTACTTTACCAAAATAAGAGAAAAACCAATATCTCAATCAAGCTGGTGGCGTTGAGCAATAGCATTACCAGAAGTAGATAAAGGAAATGGAGATGACGAAGAGTGGTGTTGGAGTTCAGTTAAAAGAGGAATGGAATTTGGAAAAACAAGCAGATGTTGAGATCGATATTTGGGGAGTTCTTGGTCTAAAATTAAATCTCTCAATTGAGAATCAAGCACATCAACGATGATATAAGTGGGTTTGATATGAAGATGTTGTTAATTATTTGTCGATGGACTTTGTTAGAGCATAGCTCAGTTGAGCCCACCAAGCGTTGGTATGTCAAGTTTGGTTGGAATATTTTAGTGAATCAAAACTCATTTAAAGAGTCGCTTGATTATGTACTAGATTCAACTTCGTATAGGTTAGCTTGAAAGTATTAGGATATGAGACATTACAAGTATTTCGAAGACTTGGAGAAGTGAAGAAGCAAGGAGCTACAACGACAACATCATCCTTCCACTTGAGCTTAGTGATATTTGACTTGAACTGTTTCATTCCCTAACATATCTTTCAAGTCGTGCATATTGAAAACAAAACAACGAAGCATGAACACTCTAGTTATACATAGTATTAAGGAATACAATACGAGGTTTATTGCTTTACCATTAAACTTTATAGATAAGACATCGATATAATCGTTTGAATGCTATTGTGATTATGTATGGGTATGAGGTGAGGATTTCATCCAAGGAAATAATGTTTTACATGTGTTTTAAGGAAGTAAATTCATGTACTTGTTTGTGAATCGAAAATGAAATCGCCAGGCATTATTGGTATTGTTATTCATTGCATATATTTTGAACTACCAATATGTGTGATTATTATAACATGTTAGAGAATTTCTCGGTCGAACTCGCATGCATTGCTATCTCAAGCATGTTTGTCAATGTTAGTGATCAAAACTATAAGTCTTGATTTCTAGTCTACTATAGATAAGGTCTCGGGCTAGGATAGAAAGTGTAGTTGAGCTCAAGAACTCAATGGCAATCATCATACAAGACAAAGGACTACTCAAGGAACTGGTGGATCTTCTTCGAATAAAAGGTATGTGGAGACTTGAACTTATCTAACACTCAAAAGTCGATTTATCTCCTATCTTGAGATAAAAGTCATTTTGCTATATAGACTTAGATTATACACATTTGGTATTTCGAGCCGAGTTTACCTCGCCTATCTATTTATCGAAATATGTGTTGGTAAAGCTTTCACTTTAGCCAAGTTCATCTTTACCTAGTGACAAAAGTCATGTTAAGTTTCAATCACTTTGAAAATTGCTCTGACGAAAAATGGTTTGTGAATAACAATTATATAACGTCCTCTGAGAATGTTTCAATGATTGAAATGAGAGTTTAGACTATATAGCATTGTTGTAGAAAGATATATATGTATAAGTCCTTATTCCTTGAACCTAAGTTTGCAAACTTTATTGATAAAGAGAACCGGAGAAGTGCGTGAGCTAAGTCCATGAACTGGCGGAAGTTCTCGACCCGAGAATTTATGCTGGAGTTTGTGAATTTCATCCGAGAACTTAAGTCCGCGAACCCACTCCGCGAACTTGAGTAGGTTATGTCTAAAAACGATGTTTGTGAACTTATCTTTATAAACTAAGGAATGATATTGCAAACCGTGGTTATGTAGTTCATGAACCGATTCAAGTGAATCAAATCATTTTTCTTCAATTGTGTCTTGTGTAGTACATGAGATTTCCTTGCAATTGAACAACTCTTTAACTAGTTCATTTGAGTCATTTGAACTAGTTATGGTGAAGAAGAATATGGTTGATATGAAAGTTATCATATGGCTAACCATTTGGTTAACTATTGTTGAACCAACTAATGCACAAGTTTGGGTACGGTTACACAAACCTAGAAACGTGCATTTCATGTGTGTATAACAAGCTATGTTTTCGATC
This sequence comes from Papaver bracteatum, assembly GCA_023529315.1. NCBI lineage: Eukaryota > Viridiplantae > Streptophyta > Magnoliopsida > Ranunculales > Papaveraceae > Papaver > Papaver bracteatum. The sequence continues at coordinate 774,883 of JAJJWX010004158.1, forward strand.
TAACGGTTGATAAATATTAGATTGAATCTAATCAGGTTTTCATCTAACGGTGAATATTGAATGTTTTGTTACCAAGTTAACATTGATTACAAACCCTGATTTGAAAGACTATATAAGGGAGAACTCTAGAAACTGGGAAACCTAATCCCCACACATTCTGCGTGATACTAGTTGTGCTAATCTAGAGTCGATTCTCCTTTAACCTTTGGTTTCTTCTTCTAAACCAGGTTAACGAGTTAAAGACTTCATTGGGATTGTGAAGCCAGACCGATAGTACTTTTTTTGTAGTTGTGTGATCTAATCTTGCTATTTCTATCATACGAGTACAATTGTAATAATTGGTTTGAGATTTATATCTCCGATAGGCAAGATATAAAAGTAGTCACAAACATATTCGTCTAATTGTTTGTGATTCCACAATATATTTTTTCGCTGTGTCGATTAAGATTATTATGAGGTGATTGATAATACTGAGTTGTTCTTCGGGAATATAAGTCTGGTTTATCAATTGGTTCATGTTCACCTTGATTTATCAAAAGACAGAACAAAATTCGTAGGTTTATAAGTGGGAGACGGAATTATCTATTACCGTAGACTTTTCTGTGTGATACAACTTTGTTTATTAAAGCCTTCGACTTTGGATCGTAGCGACTCTTAGTTATGGGTGAGATCAGCTAAGGGAATCAAGTACGTAATATCCTGCTGGGATCAGAAACGTAGGAGCATAAATGTACCTTGGATCAGTGTGAGATTGATTTGGGTTCAACTACAGTCCATACCGAAGTTAGTTTGGAGTAGGCTAGTGTCTGTAGTAGCTTAATACAATGTATATTTAATCTGGACTAGGTCCCGGGGGTTTTCTGCATTTGCAGTTTCCTCGTTAACAAAATTCTGGTGTCTGTGTTATTTCTTTTCCGCATTATATTTGTTATATAATTGAAATAATATAGGTTGTGCGTTGTTCAATCAATTAGAATATCCGACCTTTTGTTTGTTGATTTAAATTGATTGACACTTGGATATTGGTCTTTGGTACCATCCAAGTCTATCTCTTTTGTATTTAAATTGAGACTCGCAGTTTGCTTGAGTATGATTTAAATCGAGAGATAGAGATATAAACTCTTTGATGTACTTTTATCTAGATTGAGTCTGACCGTCTATTTGATTCTCTAGAAAGTATATTGGAGTTTGAACATACAAATTTCTAAGAGAAATATTGGGTGTGGTTGTTAGACCCCCGTTTTTTCATAACCGCTCATGACTTGTTTATGTTCTCGGTAATATTATTCACAAAGGCCTGACTTTTGTATTGGTATGACTTTTATTAGTGAAACCGATCTTAAGTAATCACATGATATGGTATGATATATTTTGTGTTATTGGTACGACTGAATCTGGGTAAAGGGGAACCAATCCTAGTAATAGGTGCAACCTATCACAAAGGGGAATCAATCCATGTATGAGGTGAAGCAAGTTTTTAGCAGAAAGGGGAACCGATCCTATGGACATGTGCAACACATACAAGTTAGGTACCATATATATGTGGGGAACCGATCCTAGTACCTATTCAACCGATTTTTTGGAAAGCTAGTGTGACTATGCACAATACTCACATGAAGGTATAACCGAAACTTGTTTTGGTAGAACCGTGAAACCCATGATTTGTGATTGAGTGTTCTTGATCAATCACATAGTTTTTGAAAGTCAGATGAACCAATTCTAAACTTGTTTGGAAGTGTGGCAAATCATTTTCAAGGTTGTAAGTATGAAAGAGGACTTATAAAATAAGGATGTCGACATACTTTGAACACATGAAGTAACGCTTATCTTTAATTGTTCAAAGTTATTCCCTAATAGCTAAAGGAAGAAAATCCCGGATCGAAAAATAAATATTTTAAGAATCTTTTATTTAAGGTTTTTAATTTTATCTTAGGAAAACGATAATTAGTAATGTGCATTTACTAGTTGAGATTTTCCAAAGAGATTTTCGGTCAATATTTTGGACAAAGCATTTCCAGGAATTATGGAAACCGAATTTGGAATTATATTGCATATCTTGAGAATATTTTCGGTTTTGGAAATTCCTTGGTGTCCAAACTTCCTTGTCTATAAATACTTGAATCTTGCATTTCGGGCAAACTAATACTTCGTGATAGCAAACTTCCTTAGTTGTGTTGTTACTGGTGAAGCCACCTATTCGAAGAGGAGAGTAACCTAATTAGGCGAAATCTCTTACGACCGCTCATATTAATGTCTTCTTTGTGATTGAGAAGCTCTATTAGTACCGTTGGTGGGAAACTAGATAATTGCGGTTTATCTTTTGTTTTCGATTTATTTGATTGAATAACGGTGGTTGAACTTTGATTGCACCTAGTTTATTTATGCTTGAGAATCTTCTCTTCTGATATAAGATTCACTCAAACTAGATTGAAGTTTTGACAAGGATCTTTAGACTATTTGTAGATCTAAAGACATCTTGTGATAATCCATTGTTAACAGACTCCGTTCTGTGCGTGATTGATCACAAGAGATTCAAGTTGTTGTGCGCAGGTGTTTATTGAAGATCTAAGAAGATTTGAAGACAAAGAATACTTTGTATATTTCTGATTTGAGTTCATAATCTTTGGTGTGAACAATACTTGTTTCGGTAAAAAAGGATCCAACTATAATCGGTTTATCCTTATGGTAGATTGGATTGATTAGTTATGTAGATCGGCATCAATACAATTCTTTGTGATTAAAAGTATTAATTGCAAAATCTTAAGAATTACTTTGGTAATTGATAATAAGATAGATCTAAGAACCTGACGAATGAGTTTATTTGAGATAAACAGAAGATCCTTTGTCGAACTCACATCATTTAGTTGAAAATAGTTGATACCAAACAGATTTGTTGTTCCTTTACTGTTTGGAATATGAACCAAAGGAATTATTCCAAGAATCCCATTGTATTCCAAAACATCCATCAAGTGAGAAAACATGTTTTACGTGACTTATTCATAAGTTGAGGCTTAGTTATTTAGACTTGAATCTACTATAAGGACAAGAATAATATTACAAGTTGAATGGGAATACGAGTGCCCGAGAAGTAAGTTAAAGGCGAAGGAAAGGAAGGAAAAGAAAGCGGAAGAAGTTTTTATTTTAAAAAAAAAAAAAAAAAAAAAAAAAAAAAAGAGAGTTTATTTTATTTATTTTTAGTTTGTATTAGGATTCCTTTACTCTTGTAATTTTCTTTTTCTTTTGAACTAGGTGAACTATAGGTTTAGTTGCTTGGATACCCTTATCCTAGAAACCCCCAAGTGCAACCACATTCTCGCAGACCGCAGAGAAAAAGCCTAGTCGAAGAAAGTTTCGGTTTGTTGACCCAAAATTTGGTACATCTTGTTTTTCAAGTCTAGAACTTAAAATGGGTCAAATTTGTGAAGCATTGAATGAAAGAGACAAAAGGAAAACTTCCTAGTCAACCCCAACAAAATCCAAAAAAATATCGCGTAAAAATTCAACTCGAAATGAGGCCTCCAATAATCAAGTAAATGTCACACCACTCTTGTAGTGGTAAAATACCACGGTCGAGTGAGTCTACATCGGACTCACCGATGCATAAAATACCACGTAAAACACCTATTGTTGAAAACAAATCTGAGCAACATAATAATTCCCATAATTCTAATGTCTCTACACCATCTCATGTACCGTTCGTTTTAGATACTCAATTGTCCACATTCTGTTATTTTGGCGACGTCCAATGCAATCATTCCTTTGGAAGTTGTCATTTGGTAATATGACTGTGGAGTTGAATGTTTTCAATGCTAGCCAACAACATTTAGATCTTGATGATGATAATGATGTGCATGAAATCAACATGATTGAAAGTTTGATTGAGTATACCTAGTAGCATGTCTGTGACCCTTTGGATGCTTGTTTGAATAATTTCAACCTAGATATGTTTGATGATGAATACATAAGTGAAGTGAATACTTTGAATCCACACCTCATGGACATTCTAAGTGGAAAGCTAGAGTGGAACCACTTCCACTCTTGGAATCCAAATTCCATCTCTTGTTGAGCCACCAAAGCTCGGCGAAACCATTGCGATACTCTTAAATATGTTTTTTGGGACCTTCTAATACTTTGCACCGTAATCATTTCTCGCCTTAGATACAAAAAGGAAATAAAACTTTTAGAAGTGCTTAGGAGCATAAAGAAGCATTAGGATGGACCATCTTGGACCTTAAAGGCATAAGCCCCATCGATTGCATGCACCATATAAACCTTGAGGACAATGCCAAACCATCTAGGGAGATGCAAAGGCGTCTCAATCCTAACATGAAAGAGGTTGTTAAGAGTGAGATCATAAAGCTTCTTGATGCGGGTATCATATACCGGTTCGATAGCAAGTGGGTGGTCTCCCATTCAAGTGGTACCCAAGAAGTCCGGCATTACCGTAGTTCAAAATGAGAAGAATGAGCTTGTCCCCACCCGTAACTACGGGTGGCGCAGTTTGTATTGACTATAGGAAATTGAACACAGAACTAAGAAAGATCATTTTCCGCTGCCCTTCATTGATCAAATGCTAGAAAAGTTGTCGGGACATAGGTACTATTGTTTCTTAGATGGCTATTAGATACAACCAAATTCATTTTGAAGATCGCATAAAACCACATTTACTTGTCCGTATGGAACATTTGCTTATCGTCGTATGCCTTTTGGGTTGTGTAATGCACCGCTACTTTTCAAAGATGTATGATGAGCATATTTTCGGACATGATAGATTAGTTTCTTGAAATCTTCATGGATGCTCTTTGGCTCTTCTTTTGATGAATGTTTGCATCATCTTACTCGTAACTTATTGATTGTAAAGAAAAGAATTTGATCTTGAATTGGGAAAAATGTCATTTCATGGTTGACTCGGGCATTGTTCTAGGGCATATCATCTCGAAAAAGGCATAGAAGTAGATAAAGCCAAGGTTGATATCATTCAACACTTGCCTCAACCTCGCCCGTGAGGGAGGTTAGATCATTTTTAGGCCATCTTTGGTTTCTACCGTAGATTCATTAAAGATTTCAAATTAAGATCTTGTGTAATCTCAAGAAAGATGTTACATTTGTGTTTGATAATACTTGTGTGCATGCTTGGGAGGAGCTCAAAACTCTTCTAACCAAACTCTATATAGTCCCACCTCCGCATTGGAAATTGCCATTTGAAATCATGTGTGACGATCCGATTTTTGTCTGTTGAGCTGTCTTAGGTCAGCGAGTCGACAAACACCCCTATGTGATCTACTATGCTAGTAAGACACCGAATGAGGCTCAAATGAACTATTCAACAACCGAAAAAGAGCCGCTAGCCGTTGTGTTCGCATTAGATAAGTTTAGATCTTATTTGATAGGATCTAAAATCATCATTTATCTTGACCATCATGCCGCATTAAGATATCTTTTATCTAAAAAAAAGATGCCAAGGCTCGTCTAATTCATGGATACTCTTGTTACAAAGAGTTCCACCGAAATCGAGATAAAAAAGGGTCGGAGAATGTTGTTGCCGATCACTTATCTAGATTGAATGTCGAGAGTCGATGAATCGAGATTATTAGAGAATCTTTCCCGAGATGAACAACGATGCTAGTTTCGAAATGCCATGGTTTGCCGACATCGTGAACTACTTTGCTGTAGATGCCACTTCATTGGTTCAAACAACAGGTCTAAATTCTTACAAGTGAAACATTTCTATGGGATGACCCATATCTGTTCAAATATCGAACCAAATCATTAGGAAATGTGTCCCCAACTCGAACAAAGGGAAGCCATGAATTTTGTATTTCTTGTCTGCGAAATCGGGAGGTATATCAAAACGAAACATGATGCCCCTACAACCCATTTTGATTGTTGAGCTATTTGATGTATGGGGTATTGACTTCATGGGACCATTTCCTAACTCAAGGAAAGTTGTACATTCCTTGACTATGTTTCTAAGTGGGTAGAAAGCAATCGCAACAAAACTAATGACCACAAGGTGGTACTTTCGTTCTTAAAGGAAAACATTTTTTCTCGATTTGGCACCCCCAGAGCTATAATCGACGGTGGTTCACATTTACGCAATAGGCCTTTTGAGTCTTTAGTTCGCAAGTATGGCATAACTCACAAAGTCGCAACCCCATATCTTTGCAGAGGTTTCAAATAGGGAGATTAAGCACATTAGTTCAACCCGTCTAGAAAAAGATTGGTCTTTAAGATTGAATGATGCTTTATGGGCCTATAGAACCGCATACAAGACCCCCATTGGTATGTCCTTCTTGTGTACGGTCTTGTCATCTCCCGTAGAGTTTGAACTTTGATCTAGATAAAGCCGCACCCAAAAGGAAGCTTCAACTCAATGAGTTGGAAGAGTTAAGAAATGATGCATATGATAATGCAAAAATGTACAAACAAAGAATGAAGGTGTTCCATGACAAACGCATTTTGCGCAAGTCATTCACTCCAGGCGAGAAAGTTCTATCACCTATAACTCACGATCGCACCTTTTCCGGGGAAAATTACGTTACTCAACTATATGCTCGAATTTGGAGAAGGTTTTGTGGGAAGTTGGTTCAATTTTGTATAAAGCGGCTTAATCACTTGAGGACAAGTAAAATTCGAGAGTATTAAATTTTGGAAAGGCCGGATTTTTTTGCATTTGCGGTTTCCTCGTTAACAAAATCTTGTTCTGTCATTTACTTTTATTTTCCGTAATTATAATTTAAAGTAAATTACACAAACGTTACTTCCTATTTACTTTGAAATCCTATTGTGTTTGGTTAAGTCCGAACCTCTTATCAAGTAAACATACTTCGTTGTTGTATTGTCTCGATCTCGTATCCATAGACGATCACACGAAGTGTGAACCGATTAGTTGTATTGTCTTGACTTAGTCCATAGACAATCATTTTCGGAGAAAGGACTTATAGGTGGATAAGTTTTAGCTTGAGATATATTTGGGTAACCTCGCCTTTTCAATTGGTATGAGAGCAGGCAAACACGAAAAGATCTAACAATCCATTTTTGGTGCGATCCAAACTATAATACTGGAATCTAAAAATGGTTTTTATAGAACCCAGTAATGATTCAGTTAGCGTAAAGAAAGACATCAAGAGTTTTGAATTAACACTTGATGATGACATCTATGATTCAATATCTGAATACCTTCATGAAAGGGTATCTACTAGACAATTTCATCATGTTAATGATGTAAACACTGGTGATAACTGGGAATCATGCCTAGAAAATCAGTTGGATGAAATATCCGATGATGGTGACTCAGATATTGATCAAGATGTGGATGATGATATCTCAAAATACTCCAAGATACTGAAGCCTTTGGGAAAGAGTAAACTCAAAACTTCTGATGCCATTGATATCTTAACTCCTTTATGTCGACTGAACAAGAAGTTGAGAAAAGCTTTTCAAGGACAATATAGTGGATCTCGAACCGCTGAATGTCTTCTTAAAGTTTGTACAAATGATCTAAATTCTAAGAAATTAGAATGTGAAAATCTTCGAAGAGAACTGTTTTTGTTGGAAAAGAAACATGATGAATTGGAAGCAATGTTTAATTCTCGACAAATACATGGTCTTGAAGAAAAAGCCAGTGCTAGTCTCTCTCAAACAAAATTTTTAGAGAAATAGCGTGATGTGCCTCTTGAAAAAATTCACTTGTTGGAAGAGAAACTTGTTGAATCTGATGCAAGGATTAACTCTCAACAAAAGAGTTTCGAAGAGAAAGAATGAGAATATCTCACACGAGAAAAACGCCTTGAGGCTGATCTAGCTAGTGCTACTGATAAAATCAAGACGTTCGAAGGAGAAATTTTGGACCTTAAAAATTTCAATGTTAGCTCAAAAAATTCAACCTCAATGTTAGAAGCAAGTAGAAATCATCGTGATACACGAGGATTGGGCTATAAGGGAATAAATGCTTCAAATATTAACAAAGAGGTAAAATTTGTTGAAGATACTAATTCTTCTCAACTAGAGGCTTCCAATGATGTCAAAATGATACTATTTCTTGTAAAGAAGTAAAACTAGTCAAGCCTAAGAATCATGTTCAACCATTCTCTTCAAGTACATCAATCAAAAAGAGCACTTCTGCTAATGTCAAGAAAGTAACAACGTTGAACAAGAAGAAGAAGAAAACTCGTCGAGCTCCAATGTAAGAGGATCCACAAATGGTAACATTAAAACTCGTACTTTGTATATTTATACTAAGCATTATTATTATTGTGGTAATAAAGGACACTTGCCATGGGGATGCAAAGTTCGTAAGATGCAAGATGCACTTTTTATTGTATCAAACGAACTGTCTAAGTTTTCTCCTCATAAGAACTCAGATTTGTATTAACCTAAGTTTAGGAAAAAGAATTATTATAATGATAGTTCAAATTTCGCAAATCACTCGACAAGGTCATTTCATAAAAGACCCAATTATAGAAAGAGATATGACTTTTTAAATGCAAAAACAAGATCCGATGTTCCAAATTGGAGAAAGGGTGTTTCGAAAAATATTCAAAAGGACAATTATCCTAATGGTATGAAGGACAAAGTTGCTCTTATGAAACCCAACTCTAAATGGGTCCCTAAGTCCTCCATAGCCAAGAAGGAACCAAAAGTTAGTCACAAAAATGACTCTCGGTTATTAATTGTTGGTGACAATAATTACAAGAGTCTTCTTGAAAGACTAAAGAAAGACATTATGTCTGAAATCTCTTGTACTAGTAAAGGTTGTGATAATGACACGCTTCATCACAAGTCAAAGAAGAAAAACAAGAGATGAAACAATAGAAAACAAACCAAGCAAGAGGTTAAGAATGATGATTCGGTCTTAGTCACTCGTGATGAACAAGATAAAGATCAACTCAACACAACCTAGTTGTGTTAGAATGTGCATGCTCATCTTTGTGCTCAATCTTATGAAGGGTGAGGAAGCACTCAAAACTGAGCACATGATCTCTCGTTATTATATGACTAATTGACATATTTAGGGAGATTTCTTGTCTTCTATTCTCATACACTCTCTATCTATATTTGAACTTTTTATAGAAACGGTAATTTGAACTTTATGATGTTGATATCTACTGATCATATACGTGTATCTCTTGTTTTACGGTTAAAACGAGCCAAAAATCACTGAATTCGGACATTGTATGCAAAAGTTATGTCAAAAACAGTTTAGTATTGTGATCCTTCACTAGAAACGCATGGGTACCGATACTAGTGAGAGGTGCAACACATGGGTACCGATCCTAGTGAGAGATGCAATACGAAGGAGTGTAAAACTATTTTGCCTATAACTTCTTCGTCCGAACTCGGAATGACCTCATTCTTTTCGCGTTGGTTTCGTAATTCAATTTCCTATAAGATTGAGGATTAAGTTCTAGCCCATGTTAGTAGGATTTATCAAAGGTGTAGTATCAGGAAATCCCACACTACACCCCTCACAAGAATTCATCTTAATCAACACATCTTTAAAAGATTAAGAACAACACTTTTATTAATTAAATCACAGAAATATTACAAGAAGTGCAAGAAAACAAGAATATAATCGCTATTTTAACTTTCTCTCTCCTAATGACTTGCTCAACACTCGAAAAATCTCTCTCTCTTCCTTACGCTTATTCAACTCTTTATATAGGGAATTACATAGTGGATGACAGCTAATCTGTCCTTCATTTTAGGATCTGACTTGCGATATTCTCGCAAGAGTTATATTATTAATTTTCGCAAATACTCTAAACATCTCAAAGTCATCACACTTTTCTCATGTTTCTACAATCATCATATGTTACATCATTCTTCAAATCATTCTGCGATGCTCGCAAAGTGTTATTGATCAAGCTTCAGAAATGTATCCTTCTTGCGGTATTCTGATCCTACATCTTGCCTCTTCTCATGTCTTCTCTGCGAAGGAGAGAATGTCATGAGAAACTATTTTTCAAAAGGCCGCGGTTGTTCATCTTTTCTTTCAACTTCTTTTTCTATCGACACGGCTCCGTGAATTAAGCATAACCGTCAACACGTGTTGAATATTCCTTTAATTACTGGCACGTTTTATCATTAACCGGTCATCTTTCTTTGCCTATTTAAAGAGGGATCCGGAAGAAAGAGAGTTTTCTTCTTTTGTTTCGTTTTCATCTTCTTCATCTTCGCATCTTCTTCAAATCTTCATCATCTGCAAATTTTCTTATTTATCAAATTCATCTTCTGCTACTATTTTCTTCTATTTCCATGGAGTCACCAAGGTTAATTCTTCTTCTTTTTCTTCTATTGATTTTGCTAAAAATGATTTTGTTTTATTGAAATCATCTTGCTTGTTCTTTGTGTAATTCCCATATTGTTTCTTCTTTTTCAGCAAAAGCGCTTCCAATACCAAATTTACAGTCCCAAACCCTAATGCTCCCAGAAGTTCGCAACTCAAGGTTCCTGCGAGAAAGAGAAAATCTGCAAATGACAAGGTAGTAAGAAACACCATTATTATTTAATAACAATATTATTGCCTCTGTTTCTTATCTAAGTTGTGATTCGCAGGGTGATGGGGGTGCTACTAATCCTTCTAAGAAATCTCGCCAAGCTAAAACTGTTGATGTTTCTGTTTCTTTTCCCAAATTTGGTTTTTCAACCTCTTCTTCGCAAACTGAACCTCCACTTCCTGTTTGCGAAAATATCGCAATAAGCTCTGATATTTTAAGTAATCCTTCTATGGGTGAAATACCTATTGTACAACCTGTTGTGAATGAAACCTCTTCCTCCCCTACAACCAATACTTCTCAAGTTCATTCCACCATAATCTCAACCCTTGATCTGCCTCATACCTTACCCTCAAATGACGTCTCTTTACCATAAGATGACGATTATCAAATTTCTATTGTTACCACTTCTTCATCCGAGTCTTTCCCTTTCTCTAAGAAAACTGCAGACATAGTGGCTCTTGCCTTAAATGTCTTATCTGATCTTTTGGTTGACGCCAAGAAGTCGTCTATGGACCTTGTCAAATCTGGTGTTTGTGAAATTTTAGGTAAATATCTTGGTTCTGATAGGATAGCTTCGCAAACATCCTTAGAGAAGGAAGTTGAAGTCTTGAAGGAGAGTCTTCGCCTTGAACAACAGAAGTTTCAAAATGCTTCTTTGGACTGCAAACTTCTTCGCAAGAAAAATAATGAATTAAAGGGTATGAATTTATTTTCTTCGTTCTTAACTTTCCTCTTAACATATTTGTTCTTTTCATGATGTTCATTCTTAAAGGCTTTTTTCACTTGTTAAGCTTTAAACCAGAAACGAATGATGGAGAGATTTCAGTTTGAATCTGTCGCTGAAGAAATTCGCGTTGATAGAGATAGTTGGATGGACCAATATAACCGATTAGAAAATCTTCATACATACTCTGTTTATCAAATAGATAATCTTACCAAAGAGAATACTCAATTAGTTCAAGAGCGGAATTCATTAAGCAGCGAAATATCTCGTCTCTCTTATTTTTTGACTAAAGCTAACTGAGAGATGGAAACTTTATCAGATGAAAATAAAACTTTATCTCAGGAGAAGCGAGCTCTATCAAATATGGTGGCAATCTCTTCGCAGAAACTAATTGTTCTCCAAAAAGTGTGTGATAGTCAAGAACAATCTCTTCGTTTACTGAAAAATGAACTTAAAGAAGTAACTGAATCATTTATTGCTGAGAAAAATACACTTATGTGGGGTAGGATAATTTTAGGTGTGAAAGCAAATGAACTTCAAGAACAGTACTCCAAATTAGAAGAATCTTACTCTTCTCTTGCGAAGGAAAACACTTTTCTCATTTCTAAAGAAAATAATTTAAAATCTCGTCTGAAAGGTCTAGTTGGAGATAAATTTGATGATGCCATGAGTCATTGGGAGAATACTTGCTTGGCACTAATTCAAAATCTAATATCTCAAAAGGAAGGTAGTCATTTTGACTGCCTCAAACATCTTTCTTTTGTCAAACTTCTTTGCAATATTTCCCTTGCGAGGTGTTCGCCTGAATAATTTTGTTTTTTCCTTTGGCAGAATCTGAAAGAAAGCTTCAGTCTTCCATTTTTAGTTTGGATTCTAAACTTCCCAAGGTTCGCAAAGAAAATGGTTTTCTTGCTTCTCATCTTGCCCGCTCTCGCGATCGAGAAGAAAGAAAGTATGATTATCTTGAATATTTCAAAAACATGGAGATTAGAAACCGTGACAGAGATTTCCTTCGCCAAGCTCATCTCAGCGCTGAAGTTCTTGTGAATGAGGTTCTGCTGTCCAAATCTCTTTCTCTTGTATCACTTAAACCTATGGAAGTAGATGAAGATGAAATTCCTCATGCTGGTGACAATGACTTTGATTATGAAAGTGGTGAAGAAAGCTCTTCCCAAGAGATTTTAGAAGAAGAAGAAGAAATCCCTACTAAAGAAGAAGATGTTGGTGATGAAGCAATTGTTGGTGATGATCCAAACGAAGAAGAAACCAGAGTTGACCAAGAAAAGGAAAACACTGGCAAAGATGATAAAGTTGGTGGAGATGATAAGGTTGGAGAAGAAGATAAAGCTGGTGAAGAAGATATTGAAGTCTGAGTTTCAGTTTTATTTTCTTGTATTACTCTTTCTCCTCTTGCGAATAATGTACTTTGGACCTCCTTTGGATTCAATTTTGCTTTTGGTATTTTAAGAACTTGCGAGAAAGATCTTGCGAGAAAGATAATGATATCTTATTTATTAATTCCCATACTTGCCTCTCATTATCTTTCTTGTGATATATGATCTGTATGAAAAATGATTAGTATTTTATAAAAAGAATTTGTTTTGTTATGTGGTCTTATTTTGCCTTCCTAGGTAAAGGTCTTATTTTGCCATCTTTTGTATTGCGACAAAATCGCAGGACGTTTCTACACTTTCATGTGGAAACCCATTGATCTTTCCTTAACTTTTTCTTCTTTTGTATTTTTGCTGCGACAATATGATAGGTCTAAATTTTCTTGCGAAATTAAAACCCCATGACATTGTCGTCTTGCGACGAAATCGCATGATGTCTTTACACTTGCATGTAATGACCCCTTGATCTCGTCTTATCTTCTGTTTTGTATTATTGCCTCTTCAGGAATGTTGCACAAATATGACAAGTCTTAATACTCCCATGAGTAAAAAGCCTCATGAAATTTGTGTCTTAAGACACTTATCATCTCACTAATGGAGGGTGTCGCCCTTATCTTCCCCCTGGTTGCCCTTTCAAGGAGACGTACATTGGCCATACAAGACTATATCCTCCCATCCAGTCTTAACAACAACCAGTTGTGTTCGCAGCCTCTTATCCCTTTTGCCTATATGGCTTATGGTTATGAGACTGCACCCTAAGTGGGGTTTTCTTCGGCCGAGTGCATCATAGCCAAGACTTGCCAAGAATGACCAGGGTAGTTTCATACGCCCCGGGCACCCTTGGCTCAACCGTGTACCTCGGCACCTTGGTCATACTCTGCACCCCTTAGGAGAGTCCTTCTTACCTTAGTCTCCCAACTCAAGTCATATGCTTAAGCTGAGAATCCAAGGTGCCTCTCCTAGATGGGCTTTCATTGACCCCAAATCTCCATGACTCAGGTTCCAGAAGCGGTATAACCTTATCACTGAGCCATGCAATAGATACCCCATTTTATGACGTACTTTAGGTCTTACATTTGCCTCTTGCGAAATTTTATTCGCGAACTAGGGTGTACGCCATAAAGGTTCGTCCCATTATGGATCTTAAATGATCATTTCTTGCGAAATTTTCGCACATTCTTATTTTAATTTGATCTTGAATAATCTCGCAGTAATTTTTTCATAAATTTTTTTTTATGTTAATATTTACTTTGTTGCATCGTACATCATTTCATCAACTAGTGATTCTCAAAGTTCCTCACGGGTAATATCTCTTTAAATATAATCTATTTCATGGTCTACCAAGTCTCTGACCAACATCTTTACCCTCTGGATCCATCAATTTGTATGCCCCTATTCCAATTATCCCTTTTATAATGTAAGGTCCATCCCATTTCTCGCTAATTTTCCACCACCTTCTTGCTGATAATTTGGCGTCTCGCGAAGAACCAAATTACCTGGCTGAAATTCACGTGGTTTGACACGTTTATTGTATTCTCGTGCTAAAATCCATTTATAATTCTCCAGATGATGTAAAGTTTTTTCTCTCTTCTCTTCTAATTCATCCAGTTTGCTTAGGATCATTCCAGCACTAAGATTTTTCTCCCAGGCCTCTGTTTTTGTCGTGCCTCAACTCCATATGTTAGACAAAAAGGTGACATTCTCTTCGCTTCTAGCCTAGTTGTGTTGTAAGCCCATAATCCATTATGTATTTGTTCGCACCATGCTCTTATGTCCCTCAAACTTCTTCTTTAATATATCTGCAATTGTCTTATTTGTTGCCTCTGCTTGCCCATTAGCATGTGGGTATAAAGGAGTAGATTTTCCACATTTTATCTTAAATGCATTAATCAACATTTCTATATTCTGCCTTTCAAACTGTTTCCCATTATCAGATACCAACTGAGCTGGAATTACAAATCTGCAAATGCTATTTTCAAATATGAATGTAAATATGTCTTTGTCGCGAATGTGTTGTACTGCTTTTACTTTTTCCCATTTTGTGAAATAATCTGTTGCAACAATTAAGTATCTTTTTTGTCCAGATCCTGGTACAAATGGTCCCACAATATCTATCCCCCACTTTCCAAAAGGCCACACACTGGATAAGGATGATAAGGGTGCTCCAGGTGCATGTATTCTCTTTCCATGCCGCTGGAAATCTTCGCAACGCCTCGATACTTGTTTTGCATATTCATGCATATATGGCCAATAATAACCTTGTATTTTTGCTCTATACGCCAAAGATCTTCCTCCGCTGTGGTTGCCAGCATCCCCACTATGTAGCATCTTTAATATTTTATCTCCTTCTTCTCGTGTTAAACATCTAAGTGATGGTCCATTAAATGATTTTCTATACAATATCCCATCTCTTAATTTATAATTTGTTGCACGACTCTTTAATTTGTGTGCTTCCAATCTGTTTCTTGGAATTTCTCCTCTCGCTTAATATGCATGAAGTTCTGCTCTCCAATCTGCGATAATGTCATTTGGCCCTTCTTCACCACCTTCCACTATCATTACATCTACTTCTTCTTCCTCTTCTTTATTGATTGATGGCGACAAAAGTGTCTGTATCTTAATGCATCTCGTTGTTGGATCTGTCATCATGCTTGAAATGAAAGCATAAACATCTGCGAGCCTATTATCCTTCCTTGATATATGCCTCCATTTTATTTTTGGGATTTTCGCTGACAATTCTTCAATAAGTTTCTTTTATTTCTTCAAGGATGGTTCATTTGTTGTGTATTCTCCTTTTATCTGGCGAATGACTAGCTGCGAATCACTAGTAATTCTAGCATTTTCTAATTTCATTTCTATTGCGAATTTTATGGCATGTACCACGGCTTCATATTCTGTTTCATTATTAGTGGATGCGAACTCCAACCTAAATGAAAAAGCCATCTTTGCTCCCTCTGGTGAAATTAAGATAATTCCAACTCCATTACCTTCCCCATTTTAGGATCCATCCACCAATATCTCCCATCTATTTGGTTATGTTAACAAGTCTTTTGGATCTCCTGGTTCTTATTTTATATCCATCATCTCCTCAACAGCTTCATCATTTTCTAAAGGAAATTCTGCTAAAAAGTCTGCGACAACCTGTGATTTTTGTGAAGATAACACTTCATATTTAATTTCGAAATGTCCTACTTGCGCATTACATCTCTCTACTCTACCTGATCTTTTTGAGTTCTTCATTACTGATTTAATTGGTACCTTTGTTAACACTTTAACTTTATGCGCCTATAAATATATGCGAAGTTTAAAGGTTGCATAAACTAACGCTAGAATCAATTTTCAATTTTAGAATAATTTCTCTCTGCGGCATTGAACGTCTTGCTAATGTAGTAAATTGGTTTTTCAACTCCTGTATCTTCTCGCAATAGCACAACACTTAGTGCATGCGAAGTTGTCGCAAGATAGATTAGCAGCTCTTCTCCCGGTTCTGCCTTTTGTAAAATAGATGTATTCGCCAGGTATTCTTTTATTCCTTGAAAAGCCTTCTCACATTCATCTTTCCATCTAAACTTTGTTCCTTTCTTGAGTATGTTGAAGAAATGTTAGCATTTGTCTGATGATCGCGAGATGAATCTCCCTAGCTAAGCCAGGAGCCCATTTAACTTCTGCACATATTTAATTATTGCTGGTGTTGGCATGTCGCGAACCGCTTGTACCTTTTATGGAACAACTTGTATTCCTTCTTTTGATACAATATATCCTAAGAATTTTCCTGACGCAACCCCAAAGATACATTTATCCGGATTTATGTTGATGTTAAATTGCCGCATCTGCTCGAAAATCTCCTTCAAATCTTTCACATGATCCTTAGCTTCTTTACTTTTTATCAACATATCATCCACATACACCTCCAATGTTTTATGTATCCACTTTGCGAACACTTTCTCCACCATCCTCTGATATGTTGCACCAAAGATTTCATGAGACCAAATGGAATTTTTGTATAACAATATAATCCTCTTGGAGCGAAAAAGCAAAGATGTTCTTGATCTTCTTCGGCGAGAGGAATCTGGTTATATCCTTTATACCCATCTAGAGAAGATATTCTATCATTTCCTGCTGCTGATTCGACCATTTGATGTATATCTGGTAATGGAAAGCTGTCTTTAGGACAAGCTTTGTTTAGATCAGTAAAGTCTATGCAAATTCTTATCCCATTATTTTTCTTTGGAACCACAACCATGTTTGCTATCCACTCAGGGTATTTTTCTTGTCTTATAATTCATGCATCAAGCATTTTCTGCAATTCCTCTTCTATTTTGGGATGGTAAGTTGTTGCGATTTTTCTTATCCTTTGTTTAAATGGTCTTGCGTCTTTGTTGATCTCCAATTTATGGCATGCAACTGATGGATCTATTCCAGGAATTTCATCCATGTTCCATGTGAAAATATCTTTATATTCTCGCAAGAGATTGACGGTTCTTTCTTCCTCATCTGTATCCATCTTAGTTCCAATTTTCAACATTTTAGGTTCCTCTTCAGTTCCAATGTTTACTTCTTTTGTTGGTTCCGCTGCGGTGTAACTTGCTTTAGGTTCTCCCATTGGTGTTGGTTCTTTTATAATTTTCGCTGGTTTATCTCCTTCTTGCGAAATTTCGCAGGGTATTCCTTTTCCTTCTTCTGCTCTTATCATGTAGAATTTAAACTCCTCTTCTTTCTTTGCTTCTTTCGCCATCTTCCTGCGAGCTTTTCGCTTCTTCACTCGTCCTTCATAATTTCTTACTTCAATTTGATAACATAGGAAACTTGATGCACTGATGTAATGTTGATGATACAACTTTGATTGCGTGTATCCATGATCTTCCCAACATCATGTTATATGGTGACTCCATATCCACCACACATAGCGTTATTTGTGTTTCAATTTCTCCCAACGAAATTCTCACTGTTATTTCTCCTTTTGGGTTAGTTGTAGACTTGCCGAAACCATGAATATGATATGTTGGATGAGACATTTCTTCATCTTTGTATCCTATTCCTTTGTATGCATGATAAAATATTATATCCACTGAGCTTCTCGTATCTACCAAAGTTCTATTCACCGCTCATTCTTCCATAGACTTTGCTGATTTCTCCTTTTCTTTTCGTATAGCTGTTACTGCGATCACCAAAGGAGATGTGTGGTTCAAATTTTCTTCTGGTACTTCTGTCGCTGTGAATGTGATTTTCTGCTTTTCCCAGTCCTTCAACGGAAATATTTTTTCTACCGTCATAATCTTCTTTCCTTCAAAGTCTCGCTTATGTATCCTCCCTCTAATGTTTTCATGGAATTCATTAACCATCGTTTTTGTGATTACATTACACTCAATTCTTCTTTTATTCTTACTGATCTTAACCATCTTTTCTCCAACTGATTTGTTGTTTTCTTTTATCATTTTCTCGATTTAAACAGTTTTCACAATAATCTCCACAATCTTTAGTCAAATTTTCTTGATTTGATAATCTTCAGTCCCTGTTTCTAGCGCCAATATGTAGTAGCAGGAAATCCCACACTACACTCCTCACAAGAATTCATCATAATCAACACATCTTTAAAAGATTAAGAACAACACTTTTATTAATTGACTCACAGAAATATTACAAAAAATGCAAGAAAACAAGAATAAAATCCCTCTTTTAACTTTCTCTCTCCTAATGACCTGCTCAACACTCGAAAAAGATCTCTCTCTTCCTTACGCTTATTCAACTCTTTATATAGGGAATTATATAGTGGATGAAAGCTAATCTGTCCTTTATTTTAGGTTCTGACTTGCGATATTCTCGCAAGAGTTATATTGTTAATTTTTGCAAACACTCTAAATATCGCAAAGTCATCACACTTTTCTCATGTTTCTTCAATCGTCATCTGTTACGTCATTCTTCAAATCATTTTGCGACGCTCGCAAAGTGTTGTTGATCAAGCTTCGCAAATGTATCCTTCTTGCGATATTCTGATCCTACAAAAGGATCATGAGGGGTTCTGATTGAAACAGTATGTGAAAAAGTCACAATATGTTGAATTGTTTGGTTTAGCATAAAGGAATATGTGTTTCAGGGGTTTTTAACTTTTGCCTGCAATAGTTAAAAACCAGTTTTCAACCTTTCTATGGTAAAGGTTGGTTGTTGTTATTCTTTTGTTTTGCATAAGGATAACAACATAATGATATTTCGATATCAGTTCTCCCTGGAAGAAGATGCAAACATATTGGAGAAGATGATGCAAAATTTGAGGTAACAATCTTGTTAGTTAATTGTTTTCTTATTTAAGAAAATCCTGATTTTATTGCGTATATTTATTGCTTTTGCTTAACAAATTTTCGGAACAATTGATGTTTTATTCCATTATTTGTGTATGGATGTGTGTGTGATTCAATTGGTTCCGGTTGAGAAAAACTATTGTTATCTTGCTTTATTTTTTGGTATCAATTGTTTAGGCTTACAAAATTTCGGTGCAATGGCGGTGCTTTAATGTTTATGTTGTTTCAATTGCTTTCGGTTGAGGTGAATAATTATGCAAGTTGATTTATTTAGTTTGTATGAATTGTTTATGGCTTAACGAAAGAAAAGGTTTATGGTATGAATTGTTTAGTCCAATTCGATTCCGGATAAGAGAAACTAAGTTAATTCTGATCTTAGTTAGACTTATCAAAGTGGAGCTTTCGGTTATTCAAGTCTAATCGAATGCCTTAACAAGAAATGCTAGTTAACTAACCTAGTATTTGTCTTGTTTAAAAGTTAAAAGGTCTAAGTTATATGGATAATTAGAACCTGATGGGAAAAATAGAGTTATCTTTATTTTGGTCTTATCGAATAAAATGATTATATTTGTACAATCGGTTTAGCAAAGGAACTAAGGTGCTTAATTGATTTTTGGTTTGCTAAACTATTTGAGAAAATTGCTTCGGGAAATTATTTCCTTGGTAACATATCAAAATAAAAAATTACTTTGTAGTCTCGATTTTGATATTGGTTATCAAAAATGGTGTGTGGAACCCTCGTGCTTAACTCTATAGGTTGCAAGTCTATTGAGATTTGTAATATCCTTTTGGTTTGTCCTTTATTTTTTCATTTCTTTGTCATTTTGTGACAAAAAGGGGGAGATATATATGGAGTAAACAAGTGATATTGGCATCAATTTATATTGATTGGTATCACTAAGGGAAAGGACATTGGTGCTTAAACGTTTATCTAACGAATGAGTAAAAGCATAGCCTAAGGGGGAGTAGCATATCATATGATACCAATAAGAAAGACGTGCGGATTGATAAAATCTACCTATCTTACCATTAGGGGGAGTATTATATTTGTTATTATAATGTCAACAAGGGAATTTATGGATTGAATGTATACAAGTTATTGTGTTGTTAAATACGGGAATCAAGCGTATGTATAATGAATTCTTGTAATTTTTTTATCCATATGATGTAAATGTTTTGTCACTAAAATTGACAAAGATTGATAAAATCTACCTATCTTACCATTAGGGGGAGTATTATATTTGTTATTATAATGTCAACAAGGGCATTTATGGATTGAATGTATACAAGTTATTGTGTTGTTAAATACGGGAATCAAGCGTATGTATAATGAATTCTTGTAATTTTTTTATCCATATGATGTAAATGTTTTGTCACTAAAATTGACAAAGGCGGAGATTGTTAGAGCATAGCTCGGTTGAACCCACTAAGCGTTGGTATGTCAAGTTTGGTTGTCATATTTTAGTGAATCAAAACTCATTTAAAGAGTCGCTTGATTATTTACTAGAGTCAACTTCGTATAGGTTAGCATGAAATTATTAGGATATGAGACATTACAAGTATTTCGAAGACTTGAAGAAGTGGAGAAGCAAGGAGCTACAACGACAACATCATCCCTCCACTTAAGGTTAGTGATATTTGACTTGAACTGTTTCATTCCCTAACGTATCTTTCAAGTCGTGCATATTGAAAACAAAATTGCGAAGCATGAACGCTCTAGTTAGACATAGTATTAAGGAATATAATACGAGGTTTATTACTTAACCATTAAACTTTATAGATAAGATATCGACATAATCGTTTGAATGCTATTGTGATTATGTATGGGTATGAGGTGAGAATTTCATTCTAGGAAACAATGTTTTATATGTGTTTTAAGGAAGTAAATTCATGAACTTGTTTTGTGAATCGAAAAGGAAATCGCCAGGAATTATTGGTATTGTTATTCATTGCATATCTTTTGAACTACCAATGTGTGTGATCAGTATAACCACTCATGACTTGTTTATGTTCTTAGTAAAACTATTCACAAAGGCCTGACTTTTGTATTGGTATGACTTTTATTAGTGAAACCGATCTTAAGTAATCACCTGAGATAGTATGATCGATTTTGTGTTATTGGTATGACCGATCCTAGTAAGAGGTGCAACCTTTCACAAAGTGGAATCAATCCTTGTATGAGGTGCAACAAGTTTTTAGCAGCAAGGGGAACCGATCCTATGGACATGTGGAACACGTTTTTAGGCAAAGGGGAACATATCCTATGGACATGTGCAACACATACAAGTTATATACCATATATATATGGGGAACCGATCCTAGTACCTAGTCAACCGAGTTTTTGGAAATCTAGTATGACTATGCATAGTACTCACATGGAGGTAGAACCGAAACTTGTTTTGGTAGAACCGCGAAACCCATGATTTGTGATTGAGTGTTCTTGATCAATCACATAGTTCTTGAAAGTCAAATGAACCAATTTTAAACTTGTTTGGAAGTGTGGAAAAACGGTTTCAAGGTTGTAAGTATAAAAGAGGACTTACAAAGTAAGGATGTCGACATACTTTGAACACATGCCGTAACGCTTATCTTTAATTGCACCTAGTTTTTTTATGCTTGAGAATCTTCTCTTCCGATATAAGATTCACTCAAACTAGATCGAAGTTTCGACATGGATCTTTAGACTGTTTGTAGATCTAAAGACGTCTTATGATAATCCGTTGTTAACAGACTCCGTTATGTGTGTGATTGATCACAAGAGATTCAAGTTGTTGTGCGCAGGTGTTTATTAAAGATCTAAGAAGATTTGAAGACAAAGAAGACTTTGAATATTTCTGATTTGAGTTCATAATCTTTGGTGTGCACAATACTTATTTCGGTAAAAGAGGATCCAACTATAATGGATCCAACTATAAGAAGGTGAAGAACAATGGACAGTCAAAGGCAGTCGTTTATTGACTGTCACCTTTTCTTCCCTATGCAACAGTTCTACTACGACACCAAACAACCACAGAACTGTAACAGTCACAGAAATGTAACAGTAACGGCATTATACCATTACAAATATCTATTTTCTTATAATTTCATCTTTGTAAGCATATTATGAGCAATGAAAAATCAATTTAAGCGTGTTTCCAACATGATGTGCTAGACCCATCCTCTGGGGCGACGGAGGAAGCTATCCTGCCAATGAAAAAGTGATAATTCTTAATTAATTAATTCGTGCAATTTTTAATTATGATTATTTGCCTAGATTGAAAATAGATTTTATGAATTTTGTTAAACAATTGTATTTCCTATTGATGGAATATGCTTGGCCAAGGGTTTTGATATCCCATGCTTTGGATTAACATTTGTTTTTTCAAAAAATCTACTTTTGCAATAGTTGATAATCAAATTGAACGCGTGCATTTGCATGATTGTAATTAGTATCATTTTGGAATTGGTAAATAGCGGAATCATAGCCCCAGTCTCTCCATAATTCTCCCGACACTTTTAATTTTGAGTTTGTTATATTTTTGCTTTAAAATTAAGTCTAAAAATCTGCTTTCACAAGTCTTGAACGAATCATATTACTACAACATCATTGAAAATAACCATCTTTGTATATAGTCTCTTGATTATGTGTGCATGATATATGTATGATTTCACCCTGGGAAACAATGTTTTATAATATTTGTTTAAAGGAAGTACATATATGAACTTGTTTCATAACCGAAAGTAAATCATTATTGGTCAGGTTCTTTATTGAATATCTTTTGAATGATCAATATAATATGGCAAGGTAGAACCTATCTTAACTTGTTGAGATTTATGGTATAACCGGTCATAACCTATATAATATAGGTAGTTGTAATCGGTCACAAGTTACTTTGGAGATCAAGGTGTAACCGATCACAAGCTATATTGGATTTCAAGTTGTAACCGGTCACAAGTTACTTTGGGATCCAAGGTATAACTAGTCACAACATGAATTGAGAAGTTAGTTGTAATCGGTCACAAGCTACCTTTGGGAAGCAAAGTGTAACCATTCGCAGGCTACTTCAGGAAGCAAGGTGTAATCGATCATAAGCTACTTTGTGGATCAAGGTGTAACCGATTATAGCCTATCTTGGGAATCATGTTATATCCGGTCACAATATATTTTGGAGTGATGGTATAATCGGTTCCATGAGCAAACCCTAGTTTTCATGATTTACATATTTCTTCATGATGTGGTGGATTAGGGTTTTGGTTTTGCTAAGATGAGAAGCTTCTAGATGTCGACATTATTTGAACATGTACATAACTCTTATCATTAATTGTTCAAAGATATTCCTTGATACTCAAGGTGATCCCATGTTCGAAACAGTAAAAAGCATTTAATTATGATTTTCATCATACATGTTTTAATTACCAACATTTAAAGCATATCCTCTGAAAAAATATTATTATTTAATATGCCAGACTAATAATAGAAGTTTTTTATGAGAGTTTTCGGAAATATGGTTTGACATTTAAGTGGAAATAGGAAAACCGAAATTAGGTACTTTAATGTGAATATCTTGAGAATATTTTCGATTTCGGAATTTCCTTGTTGTCCAAACAACCTTGGTGTATAAATACTTGAGTTTACGTTACTTGCAAACTATCCTAAGAGCCAGGCAAACTTCATTCTTGTTGTTTCTGATGAATCTGTTTATTTGGAGAGAAAAGTACTGATAGACACATTTTTGTGTCTGAATTGTCCTCAGTGTCTCTATTGTTAGTGCTTGATTTTGTACTCATTATGGTGTTTTTTTATGTTTGTGTAGGTATTTTTGGAGAAATACACTTGTATGGAAAAAGTTGCTCAAAAAGTTCTATTTGGACCCTAGGAGAAAAAATACTAAAGGCACCCTCAATTTGGATAAGGGCATCCCAGGCACCCCAGCTGAAAAAGGCACCTGACTTTTGGATCAGGGCAACCATCTTCTTCTTCACGGTTTGAGAAATATTTGGCGGGAAAATGTTGTTTGAAACTCCGGTAACATGCAGACTTCACAGGGCGGATTTTGGACGTGATTTTATGCAATCTTTTCGTGGATTTGGTTTGGGAATATCCTGTTTGGATAAAATAGGATTGGTAATAGCTATAATTTCGAGTGAATGAAGATTATCTTTGAATTTCAACAAAACAGGGAAAGAAAATATTCCGGCAGTATTTGGTTTATCATTTTGGAAGAAGCGTGTGATATCCTCCTTATTAATTGAATTTATATTTGGAAAGTTGTTTACAACTCATACACGCAGAAAACAGAGGAAATCTTGTGGATTTTAATAGGGAATAGAAGAAGAAAATATCTCGAGTATTCATATGCTTTGCCGAGTAAGAACTGAATTTACGGATATCATGAGTTTAACTCATTTTATTAGAAGAATTCAACGTGCTGGGAGTGTGTCGACAGATGCAAAAGACGTGCGAATAATTAAAAAGAAAAGGGGAAAATAATATCTGTAATATGCAGAGGGAGTAAAGGGAGAATATTTCTCATTAAACTAGAGATTTCTTACGCCTGTTATTTATAAATAGGATGCTGGGAGGTTTTGATAGGGGTATGGAGACCTAGGGGTAGTTGCAGAGAAGAAACGAAGGTTGCAGAGACGTTTTCGATCATCACAGAAAAGAAAGAAGAAGAAGACATAAACACCGTCACCTTTTCTTTCAAATTCGTAAAACTTTGCCAACAATTATTACTGTTAGGGTTTCTCTATAACACTGCTTTCTGTAACAGCGGGTACTGTAACAATTATATCCGTTACAAACTCGATATTTCTTCAATAAAACACATATTCAGCAATGCGTTATTATTTTGAGCGTGTTTTTGATATGAGGAGCTAGACCCCAACACTTGGACGACGTAGGAAGCCCTTTTTCATCTCTGTGGTAATTCTATTAATTCTTTATATGATTTTTTGCACTAAAATTGATTTGATTATGATTTCTCTTGAATGGTTGTGATTTCAATTAATGGGTCATGCTTAGCTTGTGTGTTTTGATGTCCCATGCTTTAGATATACAGTCATTACTTTCGGAATCTACCTTGGCAAAGAATTAGAGTCAATGAATCTTTATTATATGAGCTATAATTGTGTATAATTGATTTTTGAACCACATGAGTGTGAAAATTGGTGAAATTCCGAGTCTCAGTATCTCTTGTTATTGTGATAATCTTTGTATATATTTCTTTATTTTTATTTTATATTCTGAAACCAAATCTTTTCAAGTCCGAGAAACGAATCTTTACTACCACTTTCTACGATCACATCAAGTACCCTAATTAGGCGAAATGTCTTACGACCGCTCGTTTAAAGACTTATGTGGGAACAACAAGCTCTAAGAGTACCGTTGGTGGGAAACTAGATAATTGCATTATGATTATATTTTTCAATTATTGATTTGATTGACTAACGGTTGTTGAAACTTTGATTGCACCTAGTTTGTTTATTCTTGAGAACCTTCTCTTATGATATAAGGCTCACTCAAACTAGATCAAAGTATTGACGGGATCTTTTGAACCATTTTCGGATCTAAAGATATCTTGTGATAATCCATCGTTAACAGACGTTGTTATGTGCGTGATTGATCACAAGAGGATTCAAGTGGTTTTGTGCAAGTTATTGAAGGCAATAGAAGATTTGAAGACGAAGAAGAATTCTTATTAGTTTTCGTATCTTGTGGATTTAATTCACAAACCTTGATCGTCTGTGATCCAACTAGAATCGTGTTTATTTTTGATAGACTTGACTGTCTAGTTGCGTGAGATCGACATCACCTTATAGTTTCTCTTTGAGATCTATATTGATTGATTGCAAATCTAGAGTTTGATTATGTCAGTAATCAAAAGATACATTGATCTAACCAGACAAAGGAGTTTATTAGTTCAAATAGAAGGGCCTTTGTCATCAACTCAAATATCTTATTACCAAACAGATTCATTCTTTTGTTGTTTGGAATACGATCCAAAGGAGTAGTTATTCACATGTGTGACTCTAGAAGTCGAATGCGCATGATATTGAGGAAACTAAGTAGATAGGAGTAGTATACTTGGTCTTAACTATGCGAAGCTGGTATTATATTTTGTATATCGGCTTAATTCTGAGAGTATTCAAAACTGGACTAGGTCCCGTGGTTTTTCTGCATTTTTTATTTCCTCGTTAACAAAATATTTTTGTGTCATTTACTTTGTTTTCCTCATTATAATTGTTATTATAATTAAGTAAATTACATACGTATGTTAACTCCACTTGATATTGATCCTATAGAGTTTCAGGATAATACCGTACTTATTATCAAGTGAACACTTCGTTGTCGTATCGTCTCGATCTTGTATCCATATTCAATCACACAAGTGATCTTGTTGTTGTATTGTCTTGATATCGTATCCATAGACGATCACACGAAGTGTGTGCCAAAGTTATTGTATTATCTTAACTCTATCCATAGACGATCACACTTGGTAAATGACTTATAGGTTGATAAATAAAAGATTGTGGTTTATTTGGGTACCCTCATCTTTTCATTAGAAAAACTCATTGAACCTTGATAATAATTTCCTTATGAGCATTCTCTCACTTTGTATGCCATGTATACTTAGTGGTTAGAAATTCTACTTTAGGCTGAGAACAAATATATATTTTTGTGAATTCTTAAATGCCATATCTTCCATGTATGAGTCGCTAGGTTTGCCATTGTACATGAGTAAATCTGAGATCTTGGTAAGATAATATAAGTGAACTTAGTAGAGCTTGCAAACGGGGGGGGGGGGGGGTGATGGCTCGTTACCAACCCGCGGGTTACGGGTTATAACAAGCCTATGCTTGCGTTGTTATTCTTCACGGGTCGTCATTTTTTCAACCCGTGCCCATAGCGGGTAAAGCTTGCGGGCTCACAGGTTATCCCATAAAATTGATATTAAAAATTAAAACTTAAATACAAGTATTAATTTATGACATAATTTCCAAATTAATCAAAGGGTTTGAGTCCAAAATCAATTACATATATTAAGCTATTTGTGCAATTAACGAATTCAATATCAGGAAACAACAACTCACAGTTGAACATGCATGAGATGAATGCCTACTGTTTATCATACAAATCGCAACAACTTTCTCAACACAGAACATCAAGGTTAATGAACATTATATGAAAATAATGAAGTACTTTCAATTCCATTAGATATTATATCGTCAGAAACAATATATGGATCAAAATTCATATGAATCTCATTTAATGATTTAAAAAATCTTCATCGTCTTCTCTACCAAAAACCCATCTCTATTGCAGCTTTAATATCTTCTTCTGAGAGACCTTGTTGCCCCATCAATCAAAAATCAAAAGTAATAGATTCACGACCTGAAATGGAAGAGTAGCATAAAATCAACTAGATAAAACAACCACAGTTTAACAACATGCAATCAAATAAAATATTCATAATGATTCTTATAATAAAACCCTAACTCTAAATTCATCTTGAGTTTACAATAATTATTTTTTTCTTCATCTCACGATATTAAAACCCATCATACTCAATCTTCAACACAGAGAAAACCCTAACTTTTTTCCTTTTTAATTCACAACTTCTTCATCTTCTTTTTACTTAATTAATTTCAGTAACACCATTACTAACACCAACATAACCTTTCCCCTCAACTCTCGGTCTCAATCTCTCACTATCATCTCTTCAATTAGTTTTAGGTTTAGCCTTTCTCTTTTATACCTTAAACGTAAGGATATGATTGACCCTAGATAATCTGGGGTTAGGATTAAATATAAATTATTAATTATGTATTTGTAGACGGGTTGGCGTGTTGTACCCGCTTGTTTACGGTCTGGTTGGGTTTACCCGTTTTTCCACAAGCCGACATTTCTCCAACCCTAACCCGGCTTGTTTATGCAACCAGCCAAGCCGGGTGTGGGTTTTTACGGGTCTGGTCGGGCGAACCCGCAGGTTTTTGGTTTGTTTGCCATCTCTAGAACTTAGCCTACAACGGATTCCTGACTCATTAACACATTCACATCCTGGTTACATCTTTAACTACTTTGCATTTCTAGTTTCGTAATCTTAGTTGACAATCCATAAATCCATGATGATATTGATTAGTTAGTTGATTGTATTAGTTAGAAGTAATTCAGAACACTCCTTGTGGGAACGAACCACATTTGCTATTGGCTATAATTTAGATACCATGCACTTGTGGTAAAACAAAGTCCCTTCACAAGTGTACAATCTACGGATGTATGTTTCCTTGTATGCCGATTGTAGTCGAAAAAGTGGCTAGGAAAACCGTTCTTGTTGAACGTTCAAAGCATAGCACAAGTTAGTTCACGTGTGTCGATTGTACACTCGGTGATTTTGT
The DNA here is from genome assembly GCA_023529315.1 of Papaver bracteatum. NCBI lineage: Eukaryota > Viridiplantae > Streptophyta > Magnoliopsida > Ranunculales > Papaveraceae > Papaver > Papaver bracteatum. The sequence goes on from JAJJWX010004158.1 coordinate 803,171, forward strand.
TTTTAAAACTCAAACCTAGAAGGAATCGATCGATATTAATGTATCTAAATGATAACTTTTAGGAATCGGTCTCCAAGACTATTCCTTATTCACCGATTGTGTTGTCCTAATTTTGTGTTGTCCTAATTTTGTGTTAAAGCGGTCAGCGACGACCGACCCAAATATGTGCACCGGCTAGGGCTTGATACTTCTTCCCACTATTACACTAATTTGGTATGGGAAAAGAGGTATGAGGCAAAGCAATAGTTTGTGTACAAAGGCATATAAATCAATTGTGCATTAGTTAAAGGTTGTCGTTCAAAGAGTGATCGTTTGGAAATCGTTTGCGAGGGAAGTGGCAAGACTGAAATTCATAGGACAAATGACATACGTATATGAAGAAGATGTCGAGGGTCTAGAAAACTCAATCAAAGAAACATGAATTCCTATTTAAGATTACAGTACATAGACTTGATGGTATATTTAAACTTTATAAAGTGATGAATGATTGTCATAATCACGATGATTCGGAATCTCTTATTGGACACTCGGCCGTTTATGAGATAAAACCACATCAATTCGCAATGGTAAAGTAAACGAAGGCGAGTAAAAGAAATAATATCCTTAAGAAGATTGAGAAAGACAATGAGAACAACTTGTTTTTTTTTAAGGAAAATTTACGAGACAAGAGCATCCATCGAGATCTTCATATATAAGTGTTAGAGCACTGCTCGGTCGAACTCTCAAGCATTGCTATCTCAAGCTTGTTTGGGAAGTTTAGTTGTCAAAACTATAAGTCTTGATTTCTAGTGTACTTATAGCTATGTCTCGGATTAGGATAAAATGTGTAGTTGAGCTTTAGACTTCACAGCGTTTATTGATTGGAGACGAAGAACTACTAAGGGGAATTTGTGGAACTTCATCAACAAAAGGTATGTGGAGACTTGAACTCGTCTATCACTCAGAAATCTATTCTATTCTAACTCTTATTGAGACAAAGTTGTATAGCTATATAGATTTTACACTTTACACTATACACATTTGATTTGATATTTCGAGTTGAGTTTAACTCGCTTATATCTTTCTCCAAATATGTGTTGGAAATATTTTTGCTTTAACTATGTTCATCATTATTCTTGACGAAAGTCAAAAGATGATCATGTGAAAATCGCCTGGAAATATCTTACATGATTTGTATGAGACAGTCATTTGATGTAGATTCGGAATGTTTCGTATTGATCATTTGATCACTTGAAAATTGCTTATAAGCTAATAGTTTATGTGAGACAGCTATTGTCGTCTTCTAAGAATGTTTCAGTGATTGAAATGGGAGTTTACAACAATTAATCATTTTATGGATATTGCACAGTATGCATACCCGTATGCAAACTGTTGTAAAAGTAATTCAGGTCCGGGAACCAAGTATGCATACCTTTTAATTTTCAAAGTCCGGGAACTAAGTTTGCGTACCCGTTTGCAAACTTATTCACCTGAGTTTGATAGGAACGACAATATGCATACCCGTTTGCGAACTGTCGGAAAAGATTAAGTCCGGAACTTAAGTTAGGGTACCCATTTGCAAACTTATGTGGTTAAGTTTTGAAATCGGCTAAGTATGTTTTCATACTCATGAACAAATACATTCAAATATTACGGAATGCAATCTTTGCAAACAGTGGCTAAAATTTTCATGATCTGATTCTTTTGAATCAATCCGATTTTGCTTCAACTGTGTTTTGTATACTTCTATGAGAATATAAACAATTGAACAACTCTGTGATTAACATAATTAATTCATTTGATTATCATTTGATCTAGAAGTGTTAAGATGAACATGGTTAACACAAAAGTATTCATGTGGCCAACTTCGGTTAACTGTTATTGAGCCAACTCAATATACACGTTTAGGTACGGTTACCCATATCTAAATGATAATATATTTCATTTGTGTGTAACAAGCTAAGACCATGTAACGATGAAAAGATATTAGCTTGAATCTTAAATTAGGCTTCATCCAACGGTGAATATTGATTGCTTTGTTATAAAGTTATCAAACTCTGATTTGAAGACCAAATAAGGGAGAACTCTATCCCCACACCTCCTGTGTGATACTAGTTGCGACTAGAGTCGATTCTCCTTTAGCCTAGGTTTTTCCTAAAACCATTATAGGTTAATAACTTAAAGACTTCATTGTGATTATGAAGCCAGACCCAACTGTTTTTTCTGTAGTTGCGTGTGCTAATCTTACGTGTTCTATCGTATTGAGTACTATCTTCTGTAAGATTTGCTCGAGATTTATCTCCGATAGGTAAGATATAAAAAGTAGTCACAAACTTCTTCGTCTCATTCTTTGTGATTCCACAATAACTTGTTCTACTACCATATAGTTAAGTTATTGTGAGCTGATTGATATTTTTAGGTCGTTCTTCAGGAATATAAGACCGGATTATCAATCGGTTCATGTTCACCTTGATTTATCAAAAGATGAAACAAAAACTTCGTATTTATTTTTGTGGGAGACAGATTTATTTATCAGAATAGACTTTTTTGTGGGAGACAGATTTTTTTATAAAGTCTTCGACTTTGGGTCGTAGCAACTCTTAGTCGTGGGTGAGATCAGCTAAGGGAATTAAGTGTGTAGAATCCTGATGGGATTCAGATGCGTAATTAAGGAACGAGATTGTACCTTAATCAGTGTGAGACTGGTTAGGGCTTAACTACATTCAAGTCCGAAGTTAACTTGTAGTAGGCTAGAGTCTGTAGCGGCTTAATACAGCGTGGTGTTTAAATATGGACTAGGTCCTGGGGTTTTTCTGCATTTGCGGTTTCCTCGTTAACAAAACTTCTGGTGTCTGTGTTATTTATTTTCTGCATTATATTTGTTTATATAATTAAATTATCACAGATTGTGCGTAGTTCAATCAATTGGTAACTCCAACCTTTGGTTGTTGATTGAAATTGATTGACACTTGAACATTGGTCTTTGGTACCGTTCAAGTTGTTTCTCATAATAATCAGGCTCGCGGATTTCTATTTGTTTGATTTGTTGATTGCATTGAGAAACAGAGATATAACTCTTGGATATATTTTCTTTGATTGAGTCTGACTGTCTAGTTGATTCACTTGGAATTATATTAGAGTTAGTCCATACAGATTGCCTAACGAAATATGGGGTGTGGTTGTTAGACCCCTGCATTTTAAATTGGTATCAGAGCGGTCAAACACGTTTAAGACCTCATAAGTCTGTGTTTGTAGCAATCTAACTCTATGGATATAAATGTTATCTCTATAAAAGCATCACCAGTTCAGAAACGTTCTGACTTGGTCCAAAGCCTTGTTTCTCCTGAGAAATCTCTCACGCCTTCTCCATTTTCGGAAACTATGTATAACTGGGAATTGAAAAAACGAGGGTCTAACAACCACACCCAATATTTCGATTAGCAATCTGTATGGACAAACTCCAATATACTTTCTAGAGAATCAACTAGACAGTCAGACTCAATCTAGATAAAAGTACATCAAAGAGTTTATATCTCTATCTCTCGATTTAAATCTTACTCAAGCAAACTGCGAGTCTCAATTTAAATACAAGAGAGATAAACTTGGATGGTACCAAAGACCTATATCCAAGTGTAAATCAATTTAAATCAACAACCAAAAGGTCGAATTTTCTAATTGATTGAAAAATGCACAACATGTATTATTTCAATTATATAAAAAATATAATGCGGAAAACAAATAACACATATGCTAGAATTTTATTAACGAGGAAACCGCAAATGCATAAAAACCTCGGGACCTAGTCCAGGTTAAACATACACTGTGTTAAGCCGCTACAGACACTAGCCTACTCCAAACTAACTTCGGTCTGGACTGTTATTGAACCCCAATCAATCTCACACTGATCCAAGGTACAGTTATGCTCCTACACCTCTGATCCCAGTGGGATACTACATACTTGATTCCCTTAGTTGATCTCACCCACAACTAAGAGTTGCTACAACCCAAAGTTGAAGACTTTAATAAACAAATTTGTATCACAAAAAAGTATACGGTAATAGATAAATCTTTCTCCCACGAACATACCTGCGAGTTTTTTTTTTTTCGTCTTTTGATAAATCAAGGTGAACATGAACCAATTGATAAACCAGACTTATATTCCTGATGTAGGATTAGAATATCGCAGCAAGAACATTCTTGCGAAGCTTTCATTAAAGACACTGGCTAGCTTCGCTGAAAAGATTAAAAGAACGATGCAACAAATAACGATGGTAGAAACATGAAGAAAACGTAAAGATCATGCGAATAATAGAGTATAATAGAGTATTTGCGAGGGTTAACATTTGTGTATTCGCGAAGGTATCGCAAGATCAAATCCGAAATTAAGGGATAACTTAGTTGTCTATGAGCTGTCATCCATTATGTAATACCCTATATATAGGGGATGAGTAAACTTGAGAGAGAGAGATAATTTTTAGAGTGTTGAGAAAGTCTTGAGGAGAGAGAAAATTCTTGTGAGTGGTTGTATTCTTGATTTCTTCCATTTCTTGTAACGTTTCTGAGAATTAATCAATAAAAGTGTTGTTCTTAATCTACAAATATGTGTTGATAATTGTGGAATCTTATGTGGGGTGTAGTGTATGATTTCCCGCAACTACATTTTTGGCGCCCGAAACAGGGATGAATGGTTGATTATTTGAAGAAAAAGGTAAAAATTGATATTGTGATTGGAAGGAATTTGGAATAATTGGTGCAGGATTTTACGCAATTTTCAATAGTTTACTAAGACTAATGGCTAGAAGAAGAAGAAATACGTCAGAATCACCAACAACGGTAAGGAGGAGTAAAATACTTGCAGGTGGAGAAACGAGTGAAATGGGAGAATCTTCAAGAGTAAGAACAAGAACAAATAAAATAAGGAATGATGGAGAAAATCAGGTTCGACAGCCGAATCAGCAAACACTTATACAAGATAAAAATGTGGATTATGATAGAGTAAGCGTGCATACTTGGCGATCAGATTCAATGGAAGAACCAGAAGATCGACAATTAAGAGATGAAAGATGAGAGGGAAGAAATCAAAAGGTGAATGGAGGATTAATACATGGTGATGAAGAAAATGAAACAATAGAGGTTTTAACACAAAGAATACAAGAAGAAAGGAAATTAGAGGCGGAAGAATGTGCGAATTTGGCAAGACAAAACCATGAATTGAGAATGGAAAACATGAGGTTACAAAATAGAAGATCAAGAAATACAACGAGATCAAGTTCGAGAACAAACAAAAGTGAGATAAGAAGAAGATCACCTATAGAAAATATTGAAGAAGAAAATCATGATCCAAATGGGGAACGTTGCGAAAGTAGAGAAATAAGGGAAGATCGTTATATACCACAAGGTGAAATTCAACAAAATGAGCAAAACAATAGAAGGCAGGAGATTGAACAACGTCAGGCACGAAATAACCAAGATGGTGAAGAAAATCAAGAGGAAGGAAGAGGATATTGCATGGAGAGAAACTCTAAGAAATCAGCAGAAAATTGAAAGAGATCGAGAGACATTATGCTGAACAAGCACGCTTAGATTGCGAAAGGGAAAGATTGAGAGTAGAAGTGGAATAACAAGAATTCCAAGAGGCAATTCGCCAGAATAATCATGACAATCGAGAAAGAAGACGCGAACAAAACCGCAATAATGGCAATATTAACGAAGAATACGATAGGGTGCAAAGAAGAGCAGAAGAAAATCGCAGAAGAGAAAATGAGAGATATAATGGTGTACGCATTCGTGAAAGAAATGTAATAGAAGATAGCGGGGAAAGACAAGAAGAAAATAATGGAGACGGAAATCAAAATCTCGCAACACAAGATAGGCAAGAACACAGGAGAAGGGAAGCTGCGCTGAAAAGACCAATGGAGCAAAATTCAGATGGGAATGAACAAATCTTAAGAGAGTTAGCAGAAATGAGGGGAATGTTAAATAATAGAAGAGAAGGAGGCAGAAGGAAACTTGATGAAGCCATTAAAGAAACTGCGAGAACTCCATTCACTCAGGAAGTACAATTAGGAGGAATACCCCCAAAATGCAATTTACCAGCATTAACCAGTATCTTAGATGAGACTACCTGTGTTGTTCAACATGTCAAGGCTTATGTTAGGTGTATGCTACAGTGGGAGAACCATGATGTTGTATTGTGCAAATACTTTGCATCTAGCTTAACTGGCGAGGCGTTAAAATGGTTCGAAGGTTTACCTAAAAACAATATAACTTCTTTTGACCATCTGCAAGCTATATTTATGGGAGCATGTATAAGCAACAATTCTTTGCGGCCCAGTATTGAAGATGTATTTGGGTTAAAACAGAGGATTGCGAAAGTTTGAAACACCTAACCATAAGATGGAAGACAATGTGCAGTAAAATGGCTGGAAGATTAGATGAGAGATACCTTATTTTGTCCTGCATCAATGCTATGTTCGCAACCAACCTGTTATATATACAAATTTTTAGAATCAAAAATACAATCACTATGACAGAGCTGCGAGAATTGCATGAAGAATATATTACGTTGGAGGAAAAACAGAATGAGATGGAATCGTATCCTATTGCGAACACTAGTTCAGTTGAAGCGAATGCAAGTTTACTTCCCAATATGATAAATATAGTAGCGAGCACCTCGCAGGTAAAACAAGAAAAGAATGTGGATGATGGTCAACAAAAATTAGTAGCTATGGGAAGTCGAGATCAAGAAGAGTTTGAAAGAGTGAGAAACTTTTATCGCGGGGGAAATAATAAAATTCAGATACTTGATCAACCACAAGAGACTTATGGTGGACAGAGAAACCCAAGTTATCAAAGAGGGCAGGGAAATCATAAGATGATATGGGAAGAAATCAAAATGCCACCTTTGAATGCAAGTGTAGAAAAAAATTTGGGAAGCCATAATCTTAATGAAAAATATACAAGCACCTTGGAACATGGGAAAAGAACCACATCCAAATAACTGAAGTCAAGAATTTTGCTCTTACCATCGTTTTCATTGTCATTCAACAAATGAATGCAGGAATATAAACAAGATCATTTTAAGGATGATAGATCAGGGAAGATTAAACCATTTTCTAATAGGGCACCCGCTATCTCAGCCATTACCACCTCCGTCAGAAATTCGCAGAGTAAATACAACAAAAGGAGCAGAAACATTTGTGATAGAGGTGGGAGCCAAGGCGAAGAATTTGTTATGTAATTCCATCATACATTCATACAAGACTATTGAGGATTTCCACGACAACATCCTAAGCAGAGTCTTCGAGAGAGACGCGGATGGAAGAGATATAATGAATATTGCGAGAGCCTCTCCATTAGAGGAGTGGAAAAAAAAAACTATTTCTTTCACTGAACAAGAAGTAACTGAGCCTGGAGAGATTCATGACAACCCACTGGTGGTAAGATTAGAAATAAATCCAAAACAAATAGAAGAGGAAGATGAAGAGAATGATGACGGTGAAACTGAAGATTCTTGGGCCATTAATAGAGTTCTAACAGATACTGAAAGCTCAGTTGATATCTTATTTATCATACTTACAAAACCATGGGTGGAAGAGACGAGGATCTGATACCGTCAACCTATAAAATCTATGGTTTCAATGGTACCGCCAATAAACCAAAGGGAGAGATCACAATGAGAATCCTATTAAAAGGAATAACATCTAACGTCTTATTATGTGTAGTGGATGTGGAGTCACCCTACAATGCCTTAATTGGAAGACCATGGTTGCATGGGATTCTGGGTGTGGAATCCACTTACCATCAGTGCATTAAGTTTCCACATCCAAATGGTGTTGGAGTCATAAAAGGAGATTGGAGTGAAAGCAGAAAGTGTTATGAAATTGATATAAAATCTTGCGAAGAGAAAGCTGCGAAGCATAGCAATTGGAAGCACAACATCAAGCAAAGACAAAGATGTGACAGATTAATGGTGGATTCCATAGAGCTGCGAGAAGAAGAAAATCTGAGAAAGAATGAACACAACATCTATTGAATAACTCGCAAGGGCAGCATAGCAAAGCGTAATAAAATCCCAAGGGCAGAATAAAGTAAAGGTAAAAGATTTCATATTATGATGTTGAAATGATATTGAAAGATATGTATGAACAATGTGGTTCACAGATTGTTGCTTAATGAAAAATATGAAATTGTGAAATTACACCAGCATTGAAGCAAGAATATGCGAAAATATCGCAAGAAACGCGAAGAGAAATTCGCAGAATAGGACGAACCTTTATGGCGTACACCCTAGTTCACGAATAAAATTTCGCAAGAGGCTAATATAAGACCTAAGGTACGTCATTTAAGGGGGTATCTGATTGCATGGCTCAAAGATAAGGTTATACCTCTACTGGAACTTGAGTCATGGAGATGTGGGGCTCAAGAAAGCCTATTCGGGAGAGATACCTTGGATTTCCAACTATATATAAGGTTATACCCTAGTTGGACGACCGAGAATCTCTTCTAAGGAGTGCAGAATATGATCAAGGCGCCGCGGTACACGGTTGAGCCAAGAGTGCCTGGGGCAGATGAACCTACCATGGACATTCTTGGCAAGTCTTGACTATGATGCACTCGGCCTGAAGAAAACCCCAATTAGGGTGCAGTCTCGTAACTATAATCCATATAGGCAAAAAGGACAAGAGGCTGCGAAAAACAACTGGTTGTTGGTAAATCCGGATGGGAGGAGCTAGTCTTGTATGGCCGATGTATGCCTCCTTGAAGGGGCAACCAGGGAGAAGATAAGGGCGGCAACCTCCATTAGGGAGCTGACAAGTGTCTTAAGACGCAAATATCATGAGGCTTTATTTTCGTAAGAAAATTTAGGCTTGTCGTATTTGTGCAACAAATATCAAAAGAGGCAAAAAGCCAAGGGAAAAAGATAAGATGAGATCAATGGGTCATTGCATGAAAATGTAAAGACGTCCTGCGATTCCATCGCAAGACGACAATGTCATGAGACTTTATTTTCGCAAGAAAATTTAGGCCTATCATATTGTCCCAGCAAATGAATACAAAAAGATAAGGCAAGATCAATGGGTTTTTGCATGATGCAAAAACGTCCTGCGATTTTGTCGCAAAATAAAGAGTGCCTAAATAAGACCTTTACTTAGGAAGGCAAAATAAGACCACATAAGAAAATTGCGAGATTGTGCAATATTCACTTTACAAATTGCTTAATCTCTCATTTGGATACAAAAAACAGAGGCAAACATGGGAATATATGATTAATTTTTATCATGAGAAAGTATTTTTTGACTCCGCATGATAGATTTACGCAGATTTATACATAGATTGAAAATTTTAATTATATATTGATTGATTATATCGCAAGAAAGAGTTGTTTTATTAACACATGCAGGAAGGAAGAGAAATTCGCAGCAAAAAGATAGGAAGATTAAAGAACGAATATACAAGTTTTACAAGTTTTATATTCAGGGGAGCAAAACTACTTCTTGGTTGATTCATTTTTCTCTTTATCAGATTTTTCTAATCCTTCATCTTCATCATCATCAGCTTCACTATCAGAAATCACTAAAGAAGGAACGTTCTCTGGAACTTTTTCTTCAATACAGGGTAATTAGAAAGAGGAATATTGTGATTATTGCAGATTGACCTGATAATATTATTGCAATAAGTAAGAGCATCATTCTTGAAGTTGGTGATAGTTATCTTCAGTTGATTCTTTAATCTTGAGCACTTGTCATTGCGAGAAGAAAGGGAATTTGCGAGAACTTCTTTTTCATTTTCTAATTCTTCAATTCTTTGATGAAGTCTCTTTTCAGAAGCTGCGAACGTATAATAATGAATTAGTAACTTGATGAAAATTTATGAAAAACAAAGAGTTAGTAGGAAAGAATAGTTGACAACCTTCTCTCTCAAAAAGCAAATCTTTAATCAAGGTTATTTGGTCAGCATGGAGACTAACATTTACACCTAGATTACTTCTAGCATCATCTAATACTTTCGCAGCCCATGCGAATTCATCATCATTATCTATAAGAAGACGGGAGCGAACTTGGGTTTCCCTCTCAACAAGTTTTGAATTCTCGCAGATAAGCCGATCTCTTTCAATCTGAGTTTCGAGAAGAGTCTTGTGGAATTCCGCTAAAGATTGAACACCTTGTTTAGTAATACGATCCTTTTCATCAATAAGCTTACTGTATTTGGATCTAGATTTACCAATATGATCTTTGGCATTAACATAAAAATGCTTATACTTATTGGCTAACCCTAAAATGGATCTGTGTTCAATCTCTAAAAGGCGAAATTTTGATCTAAGTTCATCTATGGAGAGGGAAGTAATTCGGTCATTAGAAAAACTATTCAAAGATTTATTCAGACGTTCAAGAAGGGTATTATTATCTATAGAATTGGGAAAAGAACGAAGGGTCGCAACTTCATCAGATAAACCATAAATGTCTGCAAGAGTGGTTGATCAAATAAGATGAAGTAAAAGGATAAGAGGACAAAAGAAATAGGTAAAATTTTCATACCATAAAGTTGATCATTTGTAGCTTGAAGGTTAGCAACCTTATCTTTCGAAGAGGAGAGTTCAACTCCCAATCGCTTGTTTTCTTCGCGAAGGTTGGCTGAATCAAATTATAACTGCTCGCGAAGATTGGCAGATTCAGATTTTAGCTTTTCGTTCTTCTTGCGAAGATCATCATTTTTCTTTAAGAGAGTTGATTGTCTCTTATCCAAATCTGAAGAAACTGCGAAAGCAGCTCTACCAACCTAAAAGAATAATTACAAGAATTACAAGAGAAGAATTACTAGGATGTATATACATTTGAAATTTTTGAAATCAAGAAGAATCAAAGAGATAAGAACATACCAGAGCACCAAGAGAGTTTAAAAGGCTGGGAGATACTGATTTAGAAACTCCGCGAAGTGAATCATTGTTGGTCAGCAGGGGAGCATCGCAGATATTTACGAGAGCTTGGCAAGGATTAGTAAGAACCTCACTGTCATCTCCAATGCCATGCAATGAATTTGAGAATATGTTGGATAGCAGAGCCATAGAAGACTCAGGTTAAGAAGACTCATTCGCAGAAGAAATGTCATCATTACCATCATCATCACTATCATCAACATTATCCTTAGAAGAACTTTTGCCAGATTGATAATTTGAAGGGGAGGGAGAACAAGTTTTTCTTTTCTTTGAAGGAGGAGCAGTAGATTTCCCCTTGCGAGTAACATCTTTACTGGATTTCCCTTTGCGAGGAGAACTTTTGCCTTTGCCTTTATTAGTGGTCTTCGCAATTTCAATAGGTTCTATCTCAGTGATAACCTATACCAAAAATAAAGATAAGAAATAGAGAGAATGGAGGCAACAATACATTATTAAAAAATTCGGAAAAAGAATTTCTTACCTCATATGTGATAGAACGAAGAGCAGATAAAATGTTGGGTTTTCCAGTATTGCTGTAATTCTTCATTAATCTCTCAATCTGACAATATTGTAAACATGTGAATATATAAAAGTAATCATCCTAAAGAGATAAAGAGTATAAAAGATAATAATTCAAGAGGAGTTCAGAAATATACCTCCAAATCTCTATCAGGCCAAAAGAATTCCCAAGGATTATATTCTGCGAGTTTCGCAGGTAAAGCAAGAGTGCCAAAAATATATGGACCTTCTAGGATTAAGGGAAAATATACCATCTATCATCATTAGAGTGACGTGGGCATGAATTATTACCAGGATGCCAGTCAATGTCTTGCATCAAGATCTTGTCAGCAACAACATTACTTTTCTTGTTCAAACGAACTCCCCAACAAGTGTTATCTATCTTCATGGAAATTATCTCATAATTCTCAAAAAAAAGTTTTCTACGGTATACTTCGCATGAACAATCGCAATGTATTTGAATTTAGGGTTTTTGGCATCATCAGGGTAAAGAGATTTTTTTCCTGCACCGCGAGTGACAAACTCATGCATTAGCCGAATATAATCACCACTTAGTTGATATACAGCTCGCGATAATTTCTTATGAGAAAGTATCTCATAAAACAAGGGAAGTTCAGGATCGTATAAAGGAATGGGAAGGCCAGCGAGAAGTTGACCCAGCGATATTATGATCTTACTTTGATGGGATTGATGATCAGAAAATAACTTTGCAGTGAGTTCAGATTTAGGGCCTTGACCCGGGAGAGTGAATAAAGTAAAACCATTACTTCTAAGTTTCTTCTGAACTCTTTCAAAAGCAATTTCGTTTCTGCGACCAGTGGGAGCCATATTTAAAGAATGCGGATGAAGTTTGGAAGAAAGAAAAGATTGAAGAGTAACAGTAGCAGAAACGCAAATTACGGAGGAATAGTAAAATTGCAGAGATATTTGGAAGAAGATAAAAAGAGGAAAAAAGAAGAATGAAAAGGATATTTATAGAGAAGGAAAGTTCTCGAAAAGATAAACGCAATTAATGCGAGAAGACACGTGAATGGTTGAAAAATTGCGGTTTAAAAAGACGTGTCAAGAATTGGATGGAAGAAAAGATACGTGTGATATATTCTGCGAAAATTATGTCAGAAGTATTATTTGTAGTCTCGCAAATATGTCAGAATCTCGTAGAAATATTATTAAAGTTTTTTGAAGAACATTATTTCGCAAAAATAACTACAACCTCGCAGAATATATAATAGGTTCGCAGAGTATGGTATTACCCTGAGGCAGAGGCAAGATAAGGGTGAAGAAATCACTAACTTACTTTCTCAAAGATTCTACTCTTATAAGATAAATAATAGAGGCTAGTATGGATTATTAAGAGAATATCATATATTCTTTATCTTCTCGGCAAGAATCATTTCCAAAGTGGACAAGTTAAAGTGATAATTTCGAAAGAGTAGAAGCAATATTCTAGAACTTCGCAAAAGAATAGAGGCAAGTACGTACTTTTCAAGTCCAACTATTCTTTCACGTTCCTTCAACAACTACAGCAAGGAAGATTTTTCCTTAAAATTGTTTTTCAAGCAATATTCAAGGAAAAAGAGGCAAGATGTAGGATCAGAATATCGCAGCAAGAACATTCTTGCGAAGCTTTCATTAAAGACACTGGCGAGCGTCGCAAAAAAAGATTAAAAGAACGACGCAACAAATAACGATGGTAAAAACATGAAGAAAACGTAAAGATCTTGCGAAGAATAGAGTATAATAGAGTATTTGCGAGGGTTAACATTTGTGTATTCATGAAGGTAACGCAAGATCAAATCCGAAATTAAGGGATAACTTAGCTGTCTATGAGCTGTCATCCATTATGTAATACCCTATATATAGGGGATGAGTAAACTTGAGAGAGAGAGATAATTTTTAGAGTGTTGAGAAAGTCTTGAGGAGAGAGAAAATTCTTGTGAGTGGTTGTATTCTTGATTTCTTCCATTTCTTGTAACATTTCTGAGAATTAATCAATAAAAGTGTTGTTCTTAATCTACAAATATGTGTTGATAATTGTGGAATCTTATGTGGGGTGTAGTGTAGGATTTCCTGCAACTACACCTGAAGAACAACTCAGTATTATCAATCACTTCACAATAATCTTAATTGACGCAGCGAAAAAAGATATTGTGGAATCACAAACGATGAGACGAAGATATTTGTGACTACTTTTATATCTTGCCTATCGGAGATAGAAATCTCAAGCCAATTATGACAGTTGTACTCGTACGATAGAAACAACAAGATTAGATCACACAACTACAAGAAAAGTACTATCGGTCTGGCTTCACAATCCCAATAAAGTCTTTAAGTCGTTAACCTGGTTTAGAAGAAGAAACCAAAGGTTAAAGGAGAATTGACTCTAGTTTAGCATAACTAGTATCACAAAAAATGTGTGGGGATTAGGTTTCCCAGTTGCTAGAGTTCTCCCTTATATAGTATTTCAAATCAGTGTTTGCAATCAATGTTAGCTTGGTAACAAAGCATTCAATATTCACCGTTAGATGAAAACCTGATTAGATTCAAACTAATATTTATCAACCGTTAGATCTAAAACATAGCTTGTTATACACACATGAAATGCACGTTTCTAGGTTTGTGTAGCCGTACCCAAACTTTTACATTAATTGGTTCAACAATAGGCAACCAAATGGTTAGCCATATGATAACTTTCATATCAACCATATTCATCTTCACCATAACTTTCACTCGAATTGGTTCATGAACTATATAGCCACGGTTTGCAATAACATTCCTTAGTTTATAAAGATAAGTTCACAAACATCGTTTTTAGACATAACCTACTCAATTTCGCGGTTCGCGGACTTAAGTTCTCGGATGGAGTTCACAAACTCCAGCAGAAATTCTCGGGTCGAGAACTTTCGCCAGTTCGCGGACTTAGCTCACGCACTTCTCCGGTTCTCTTGATCAATAAAGTTCGCAAACTTCGGTTCAAGGAATAAGGACTTATACATATATGTGTTTCCACAATAATTCTATATCCTCCAATGGTTATATAGTCTAAACTCTCATTTCAATCATTCAAATATTCTCAGAGGACGTTATATAGTTGTTATTCACAAACCATTTTTCGTCAGAGCAATTTTCAAAGTGATTGAAACTTAACATGACTTTCGTCATTAGGTAAAGATGAACTTGGATAAAGCGAAAGCTTTACCAATACATATTTCAAGAAATAGATAGGCGAGGTAACTCGGCTCGAAATACCAAATGTGTATAATCTAAGGCTATATAGCAAAACGACTTTTGTCTCAAGATAGGAGATAAATAGACTTTTGAGTGATAGATAAGTTCAAGTCTCCACATACCTTTTAGTCGATGAAGATCCACCAGTTCCTTGAGTAGTCCTTCGTCTTGTATGATGATTTCCATGGAGTTCTTGAGCTCAACTACACTTTCTATCCTAGTCCGAGACCTTAGCTATAGTAGACTAGAAATCAAGACTTATAGTTTTGATCACTAACATTGATAAAACATGCTTGAGATAGCAATGCATGCGAGTTCGACCGAGTAATGCCCTAACATGAAGCACGCCTAGATGAACAATTGGATGATTTTTCAGATGAAAGTGATTCAGATGATGGACAAGATGTTGATGAGGAAGTCTCGCAATATATCAAGCTTTTTGACCATCTCATAAAATAAAAAAAAGTCAACATCTTGCTTGACTGAGTTTCTAACTCCTATCTGTCTAAAAAACAAGAAAATGGGAAAACTCTTTAAGGGTAACGATTGTGAGTATAACCTCTTACAATCTCTTCTTAAAGATCGTGAAGAAGATGTGCGTTCAAAGAATTCCGAATGTGAAAATCTTCGTCGAAATATCTATGTGTTGAAAGAAGAACTTGTTGAATCCTAAACAAGATGTATCTCTCAGCAATGTTGTTTTAAAGACATAGAAAACGTTTTTCTCTCACGAGAGAAACAATTGGAGGATGAGATTTCTGCCATTTAAAACGAGGTAAATGTGCTGGAAGAAAACTTGAATAAGTTTAATCTTAGTTCAACAAAATTATCCACTTTGTTGTGAGCTTGTAAGAAACATCGTGATACACGAGGTTTGGGCTATGAAGGAATAGACACTCTAAGCAGTAGCAAGATTGATTTTGTTGGTACTAATAGCAATTTCCTGCTGAAAAATTTCACTAATTGCAAAAGTAAAACATTACCTTTTGTGGAAAAAGCGTCAAAGAACAAAGGAATTCGACCTCCTAGTCATATGAGAAAGGTTAATAACATTCCCTTCCGATGTTATTATTGCGGAAACAAAAGTCATCTTGAGAAGAGATGTCATTTTCGTTTGCGGAATGAAAAACTTCATAACATTCTTATCTGGATGTCTAAGGAAGTAATCAAACATGTTTGTCATATTACTAGTCTTAAATTTCCAACTCTCAGACAAAAAAAAGTGATGTGATGACGCAAGTCTTGCCTGTAAAGATAACACTAAGGCATTCTACAATTGTAGATCTGTGTTATAAGGAAAATTGATTGTTCTATTGATCCAATGAGTAAAGAAAATTCTTCAAACTCTTCTTTCGTGGCTAAAAGAAGTGTTGGATCAAAAGTGTCAACCTTTCCTAAATACATTCATATCAATAATCGTGTTTTGGAACTCAAGATTAGCATAAATAGACTCAAGTGTAGCATTAAAAAGGCAAGGAGGCAACAGTTTCAGGTATCTCTTGTCCTCCTCTTGTTAATTCTCTTGAGACTAACACTATTGACCTCTCTGATGATTTTCAAGAAAGAAAAAGGGAAAGTTTCAATACCCTTGATGAGCTATATGTTCGTCAAATTACAACTTGACTGCTTACAAATGTGCGTCCTCTTTGAGACCGTGTGAGGATACTCATCATTCTCAAGAAGTTTTTTCTTCTTCTTGACAAAGTGGTCTTGTTGTATGGGTTTGTTTTTCAGTTTAAAAAATAAAATGATCATCTTACTGCTGAAACCTGCTCCGGTTAATGTTTATACGATGATCAATAACTCTTGAGATAATTCTCTTTGTTGTTCACTTTGAAAATCTTCTTTCTTTTTTTTTCCTCCCTAAATGACAGTTGAATTATTGAATATCAACAGTTGCCTTGTGCTCTATTTCTAGGAAGAGATGTTCTGTCATATTTTTAGAACTTATTTTTTTGATGTTATCAAAACATACTTCTAAAAATAGGCTCCATTGGTTCCTTGGTTGTGAACTTGGTTCGTAACCACGAACGTTCGTGCACCCAACCCCTTACCGAATGTACACGAGTAACCCTAGGGTTTTTCTATGAAAATCTCGTACATATATATATATATATATATCGTGGATTTCTTCTTCTGATATATACTCGTTCTGTAACATCAAGATTTTTCTTGTAAAATTATGGTGTGCACAATGGATGGATGCAAAAAGAAGATAAAGTTGAAGAGAGCAAAGTCATTGAGTTTCACGAGAAACCATGAAAACGATCTTCCAGTTCAAATGTCATCTCAATTGGTTGGAAATATTTTTCGAGATTTTGAGGTTGTTCGTGGTCAACTTGAAATTGCAACAAAGAATCTTGAATTTCTGAAGATTGAACTGAAGAAAGCAACTTATGAACTTGTTTTTGTTTGATCCCTGGTTGTTGGTTATGTCTAAAGTTTTTTTAGTTTTTGTTATGTCTAGGAAACTTCTTATGAGAATTTATTCTTGTGTTTTTATGAAGGATAACTAGGATTTAAAATAGCAATTATTATGATTACGCATAGCTATTGCCAATGATTTTCATCTTGCAATGTTTTAGAGTTATTTATTTAAATTCTAAGTTATTTGGAAGATGATTTTGCAGTATTAATCTTTATTGGTTTCATATATTGCAAATAATGTTATGGCATATGTGTGTTTACGTTCGTGAACTATGATTGTCCTATATATGTCAAAAGTTAAGTATATGATGTCTTTATGCAAATATTGATAAAAGATATAATAAACTTTTGAATATTCCGAAGTATTGATCATTCCATGATCCACTTCTATGTGAAAGTATTGTATGGCTCCGTAAGTCTTCTTATGTTGAGCATTTAAAATTAAATTAATCATTAAGGCTCCTTCGTGGTTAATTTAATTGAGTTTACTGGATACAAATTCATGCTTCATGTGATTTTTTAATGTCCGAAGAAATCCTTATTTTCTTGTAAAAGTAAGGTCGCTCTTGTTGTTCTTTCGGGAATGACATTTTAAGGGGGAGAGTTCTTAATTGAACTTGTGCTTAATTGCCAAATCTTTGTGGGGAGTGCGGTTGTGGAATATTGTAGGAGTTATCTTGTATCTTTATAAACTCCTCGATGAATACACTAAGTTTTGACTATGTGAAATCATCGAAACAAAGTTGATATGTTCTCTTTTATACACTAAATTTCATTATGAGCCCACTAGTTTTCGTACCTTTGCCAATTTATATTGACAAAAATGGGGAGAATTATTTGGTAATTCACACTACATACATATGGTTTACGGATCATTATGTAAGGGGGAGTGGTTTTCATTGTGAGAAGAATTATTGACTAAGGGGGAGTAATACATATCACCGTAGTATTATTGTCATAGTTGTGATAAAATTGATGTTGTGTGATAATACTATGATACTGTATAAAAATAATCGAGAATATTTGTTTTCTTATTGTTATGGCTACGGATCTTCAACAACTATGATGCTGAGTTGAACACGTTCAGAATCACCGGAGTACTTGGAGTGACGACGAATTCAAGAAATGTTGAAGAACCAAGGAAATCAAGCATTTGGATGAGAAGCTACAAAATTTATTTCTTTTGTAATCCATATGTATTGATAGTTTTGTCACTAAAATTGACAAAGGGGGAGATTGTTAGAGCACTGCTCGGTCGAACTCGCAAGCGTTGCTATCTCAAGCTTGTTTGTCAAGTTTAGTTGTCGAAACTATAAGTCTTGATTTCCAGTGTACTTATAACTATGTCTCGGAATAGGATAAAATGTGTAGTTGAGCTTTAGACTTCACGGCGTTCATCGATTGAAGATGAAGAACTAATAAGGGGATCTTATGGAACTTCATCAAAAAAATGTATGTGGAGGCTTGAACTCATCTATCACTCAGAAGTCTATTATATTCTATTTCCTATTGAGACAAAGTCGTATAGCTATATAGACTTTACATTATACACATTTGGTATTTTGAGTTGAGTTTAACTCACTTATATCTTTCTCAAAATATGTGTTGGAAAGCTTTTTGCTTTAACTACGTTCATCATTATTCCTTACGAAAGTCAAAATATGATCATGTGAAAATCACCTGGTAACATCTTACATGATTTGTGTGAGACAGTCATTTGATCTAGACTCATAATGAATCGTATTGATCATTCGATCACTTGAAAATTGCTTATAAGCTAATAGTTTGTGCGAGACATCTATTGTCATCTTCTAAGAATGTTTCAATGATTGAAATGAGAGTTTAGTACAATTAATCATTTTCTGGATATTACACAGTATGCATACCCATATGCAAACTGTTGTAATTCATGTCCGGGAACCAAGTATGCATACCCGTATGCGAACGGTTTTAATTGTCAAAGTTCGGGAACTAAGTTTGCATACCCGGTTTGCAAACTTATTCACCTGAGTTCGGTTTGGAATGACAGTATGCATACCCGTTTGCGAACTGTCGGAAAGGATTAAGTTCGGAACTTAAGTTTGCGTATGCCTTTGCAAACTTATGTGGTTAAGTTCTGAAATCTGCTAAGTATGTTTTCATACTCATGAACAAATACATTTATATATTAAGGAATGCAATCTTTGAAAACCGTGGCTAAAATGTTCATGAACGGATTCTTTTGAATCAATCGGATTTTGCTTCAATTGTGTCTTGTATACTTCTATGATAATATAAATAATTGAACAACTCTATGATTAACACAATTATATTCGTTTGATTATTATTTAATCTAGAATTGTTAAGATGAACATGGTTAACACAAAAGTGTTCATGTGGCTAACTTCGGTTAATTTTTATTGAGCCAACTCAATATACACGTTTAGGTATGGTTACCCATATATAAATGATAGTATATTTCATTTGTGTGTAACAAGCTAAGACCATGTAACGATGAAAAGATATTAGCTTGAATCTTAAATCAGGCTTCATCCAACGGTGAATATTGATTGCTTTGTTACAAAGTTATCAAACTCTGATTTGAAAACTATATAAGGGAGAACTCTATCCCCACACCTCCTGTGTGATACTAGTTGCGACTAGAGTCGATTCTCCTTTAGCCTAAGTTTTTCCTAAAACCATTATAGGTTAACGACTTAAAGACTTTATTGTGATTCTTAAGCCAGACCCAACTATTATCTCTGTAGTTGTGTTATCTGATCTTACTTGTTTTATCGTATTGAGTATTATCTTCTGTAAGATTTGGTCGAGATTTATCTCTGATAGGTAAGATATAAAAAGTAATCACAAACCTCTTCGTCTCATTCTTTGTGATTCCACAATAACTTGTTTTACTACCATATAGTTAAGTTATTGTGAGGTGATTGATATTTCTAGGCTGTTCTTCGGGAATATAAGACAGGATTATCAATTGGTTCATGTTCACCTTGATTTATTAAAAGACGAAACAAAAACTTCGTAGGTATTTTTTTGGGAGACAGATATATCTATCAGAATAGTCTAGTCTGTGGGAGACAGATTTGAATATAAAGTCTTCGACTTTGGGTCGTAGCAACTCTTAATCGTGGGTGATATCAGCTAAGGGAATCAAGTGCGTAGATTCCTGCTGGGATTCAGAGGCGTAAGGAACGCGACTGTACCTTAATCAGTGTGAGATTTGTTAGAGTATGTAGCGGATTAATACAATGTGTTGTTCAAATCTAGACTAGGTCCCTGGGTTTTTATGCATTTGCGGTTTCCTCATAAACAAAATTTCTGGTGTTTGTGTTATTTCTTTTCCGCATTATATTGTTTATATAATTAAAATATCACAGGTTATGTGTCGTTCAATCAATTGGTAAATCCAACCTTTGGTTATTGGTTGAAATTAATTGACATTTGAACATTGGTCTTTGGCACTGTTCAAGTTATTTCTCATAATAATCAGGCTCGCGGATTTGTATCTGTTTGATTTGCTGATTACGTTAAGAAACGGAGATATAAATCTTGGATATATTATCCTTAATTGAGTCTGACTGTCTAGTTGATTATCTTGGAATTATATTGGAGGAAGTCCATACAGATTTTTAGGTGTGGTTGTTAGACACCCCCCCCCCCCCCCCCCACGTTTTCAATAAGGTCATTCAAACTAGATCAAGGTATCGGGGGGATATTCAGAATTATTTTTTGATCTAATGAAAACTTGTGATAATCCATTGTTAACTGACTTCGTTATGTGCTTGACTGATCGTAAGTGGAATCAAGTTTGTGGTGTGCAAGTACAATTGAAGATTTGAAGACAAAAAGATTTTCTTATTGGTTTTCGCATCTCGTGATATTTGTGCACACATCTTGATCGGCCGAGATCTGACTAAGATCTAATTTATCTTTGATAGATTTGATCAAATAGTCATATAGATCGACAACTATCATTTGGTGGTATTCTTAAGCATCTGAATCTAATAGTTGTGAATCTTGATCTGATTATTGCGGATTCATGATACTCTGGTACTATTTGAGATACATTGCATCAATAAATTTTATTTTAATGTTTGCTTCATATGGTTCCCACGACTTCTACTTGTCACAACCTATCAAAATCTGATCGGAAGACTTGCATCTGTCTTGGGGGATTAATCGCATTTGCAAAAGTATTTTGTAACCAGAAAAGTAATCTTTCTCCCAAATATTAAAAACCTCGGGTCGATATCGGGGTGTAGAGCACATTGTGCCCCATGAATTGCAAACTCAGAAAAATTGAGAGCTCTTGGTCATTTGTTGTTGATATCTTTGAGCAAAAGCAAAAAGCTTTCAATCTTCACCAATGTCCTTATCCCAGTTCCTCTTATAGTATATGTCTCATTATTGGAGCTATTTGGTTCTTGTCTTCAAGAGATGGTTTACCAACACAGAAGTATGTATACCACCAATACTGGAAATCAATTCATATTTAGTATTTGACCATGTCTTCGTTTAGAAAATTACTCAATTTAAAAAGCATAACTTAGATATTTACCTCTGTGATGCCCCAAAAAACAGTAAATCTTGTTGCCTTTATGGATCCTGGTCGTGCTACATTTCTGTTAAAATTGTAGACCTCCAATCATAATATATGGTGCAATGTAGAAATACCGGTTGAGTTAGGAAAGAACGATTGATCCAATAACCATAACACAAATGCTCTTTCGATTTCATCACATTCAGTTACATTGGCTGAGTCATTTTTGGATTGTAAGAAGAGCTACAACTCAGAACACCTCCTTTCAGAGCTTTATGATCATTTGTAAATTGGATTATGAAAACAAGGTAACAACCGCGTCTTCCATTTTTTGGTTTGACATCCATTTCATTTGGTTGAATGATACAGGGACTTCCACACTATTTGGTACTCCGCAAATGCAATACAAATCAAAGGAGAAATTCCTATAACAACAATGATATCATTTAATTGTTTTGGTTTAATCAACGGTTTTTTATGTAAAATATATGAATTTGTTTTGACATTAATTACATATGAAATAAATTTAATTCGTAAAAAACTTACCAATTTCAAAGTTCAGGAAATGGAACATCAGCGGCTCAACCGCCAACGTCATTGTTTCAACCGTCATCGACTTAACCAACCATGCGCGTCCAAACTCCAACCGCACACTTCTTCTTCTGTCGCCGATTTTTTTTATTATTTTGCAAATTAAAAACGGGTAGCTAACTCAGCTGGTCATCCCCGTTCCTCAAAGGTTTGATGCGTTGTAGGAGGTCCAAGGTTTAAGTCCGCGATGACGCAATATTGCAGAATTTGACATGAAAGGAAGAGTTAGCTTGCCCCCTTGCGACATAAGCAGCCCCCTATCTGCTTCGACTCCCTTGATTGGTTCCTCATGAGGCTCGATGGTAGGCTAGCACGACAACCTATTCAACTAATGTAGTAGTATACTGTTGGAGCTGTTAGGCTTCCAAATAGTTTCTTGTAGTGATATTCTTTATCCAACAATAACGATAGATACTGTTAGGCTTCCAAATAGTTTCTTGTAGTGATATTCTTTATCCAACAATAACGATAGATACTTTAAAGGGAATAATTCTCGGTCTGCAAATTCCTACTGGAATTACCCCTAATCCGAAAACCGAAAACAATTTTTTTTTTGTCCCGAACAAGTCTTATTTTTTATATATAGAAAAAGCTTAGGCCTATAAGGCACTAAGACACGATCACAACATTTGTGGTGGCATTGGTAGCCGAAGCACCACTTAACCTGCCAGCATTGTTTTTACAAGATAAAGCTAAGTTGAAAGCATTCATGTTTTGTTGTCTGTGAATGATGCTAAGACTTACTAAGACAAAAGATATCGGATGAATTCCTATATTAGTACTTTTTTCTACTTCATCATCTCGACAGATTCTTCTTTGGTGGTGGCTAAAGTCAGAGTAGGCTGGAGATGGAAAGTGGAAACCTATGATCTCATCCCGTGGAGATATACACCGGCTTGCCCATCTTTACACAACCCAAAAATTGCCCTAATCCATCAACGTTCAATTATGCTTCACACGTCACAGCCGTAAATGCTTCACACGTCACAGCCGTAAAACATCTGGGATACAGTTTACACCAAATTTACACCATTGGCTCCACAGTATCCTTATTCCTTCCTTCCAGCTCAAGAGGTACTCCACGTTCCAAGAACATCTTTCATGTTCTTATTTCTATCGTCAAAAATCCTAATTTGTATCCGATTTAAAATTCGATCATCAGTTTTTGATCATATTTGCTGCTTAATTTGAAGAAATCCCAACACTAGTTAAGTAATTAAAATCATGCCTGACGATAAATCAAACCCTAAGGATTCAAAAAGAAATCTTCCATCTTGGATGAGTTCTCGACAAAAGGGAGGAGGAGGTGAATCATCTAAAGGAAACAAATCAAGTGATGATAGCAATGAACCACAAAGTAACACTAATCATTACAAGAAAGAGACGAAATCGAATGAGAAGAGTTTTTCTAAACTTATGGTATTGAAATTTGAAATTTGAACTCTGAATTTGTAGTTGGTTTATGAATTGTTGTTCTAGGGTTCTTTAAGGTGTTTGTTTTGTATGTTGATTGAAAGCTAAGACTAGAGTTTATGATTCGGGCAATATAGGAAGGAGTGGTGTTTGTGTTATCCGGGTTTGTTAATCCTGAACGTGGCACATTACGTTCACAAGCCCTAGAAATGGGAGCAGAATTTAAGCAAGATTGGAATTCAGATTGCACACTTCTCGTTTGTGCATTTGCCAATACTCCGAAGTTTCGGCAAGTGGAGTCTGATGGTGGAACTATTATTTCAAAGGTATTGTTTTGATTTTTTGTTCATTTCATTATCATATCTTTGGGTTCTGATATGCTTTAATTGTTTTGATATTGTGATCAAGATTGTCTGCCTTTACGTTTAGATTAAGAAACAATGTCTCTCATTTCTATCTTTAGCATCCTTGTTTTGTAATTCAGACTCTATCATGTAGAGACGGAAGATGCTGCTTGTTTCGTTGTGCTTTTAAACTACTTTGATCAAAATAATTGTTGAAGGGTATGTTGGGCTAGACAGTTCCGTCTAAGATAGATATTGCCCCATCTTACAGACCCCAAGTAGAAAGAAGAGAGGGATGATAGAAAAGAAAAAACTCATATACAGACACAAAATGGAGGAATTTTTGGGTGCAAAATTTATTACATTCAGCTATGACCAATAGCATTTACCTAGCCCATAGGACTTCTACAACCACGTGGCTCTAATAGACTAGTCTTGTAGGTTGTCTAGGATAATAATGTTCCACTTTTTTTTTTTCTCTGCGTATTTTACTAATTACCAGGAAGGCAGAAAATATCTGACGCTATAAGTGATGCGTGCCTTTCCTTCTCAGGGGTGGATTTCTGAATGTCATAAGCAGAGACAGCTTGTTGCTATTGAACCTTACTTTCTTCATGCTGGAAAGCCGTGGCGTAAAACCTTGACTCGCGGTGCTAAGAGAGGTCAAATAACTAAATATGGCTGAAGTTATACAATTGTTAGCTACGTGCTAACCTTGTTTGTATATGTTCTTTTGCCTGTGGATACTATCTATTAGTCATTATCTGTTATGTCAGGACTTTTTCTGTTTGCAGATCTTGAAACTACCCCAACTAGTCAACCCAAAAAGCAAGCTAAAGAAAGTTCAAATCCAAAAGCAAGCGCTGCTGCCTCTTCAAAGGTTATTACTACAGTGCTTACATGAACATACATAGGACATATTCAGTTTTCCATGTCTAAGTAGCTTAATCGATTCCCATAACATGTCCCTGAAAAATCCTTGTAATTTTTTTTATTTTTTTTAATTTTTTAATTTTATTTTTGTAGATCACTGAACAATATCTGCACTTTGGACAATTACTATGACATATGTTCGTGCTAATTTTGTTTTTACTCTCCAAATCAAGCAGGATGGATCTCCTAATTCTGTTAAAGAACGCCTTGCTCCTTCTAAGGTTAAAAGATGGGCCATGGATGACTTGAACAAAACCATTTCATGGCTGGAGGGTCAAGATGAAACAGTAAGTTGCACTAATGTAAACATAGTCAATGCCTTGATGGCTGAATGCATGCAAAATATTTTTAGAAGTGTGCTTGATTGCTTAGGTAGATGTATGAGCCTATGAGGTCCTTTCAACCAAATCTCACCCTTACTGTATGTTTACAGCCGGAGCCTAGTGAAGTTAAGAAAATAGCCGTGGAAGGAATTCTTACTTGTTTGCAAGATGCAATAGACTCTCTTGAACAAAACCAGGTGTGTGTAGTTTCTCTGAAGGCAATGTGTTAAGGACTATTTTTTGTTTTTTGTTTATTGACTTGCCTTACCTTCGAGCAACACTTGTTTTTAGGATATCAAACAAGCGACGGAGCAGTGGAGATTCATTCCTCGGGTAGTCGAGGAATTGGTCAGGATTGAGGATACAAGAAACAACAACAGTTCATTCTCGAGTGAAGATCTTTGTCTACAAGCTATGAACTGTAAACAAATTTATGAGATGGAATTCGACAGTTTCCTTGGCGAAACTACTGAAAGGGAGAAAGAACAAAAGACTGCTGAGAGATCTATGAATGGTGAGACAACTGATGTCAAATCCAAGGATGCAGCTTATGAATCTATGAATGGTGAGACAACTGATGTCAAATCCAAGGATGCAGCTTATGACAGTGATTCCACAATTGAAATGACGGAAGAAGAAATAGATTATGCTTATAAAACGGTAGCTTCCAAGATTTGTAGATGATGAGTAAAGCTAAACTCGACTATAATGATTAAACAGCTAAGAATGGTTGCATGTGTGTGGGGAATTTTATTTTTATGTTTTATTTATTGTTGCAATAGAAGTCACAAAGCTTTAGGGGTGTCAATGGATGAATATCCGTCGGATATTTGGAAATCCGTATCCGATAGGTTAAGCGCTATCGGATATTCGATAGCCGATAAAAACCTATAGGATATCAAAATTCTATATCGATTCCCATAGGCTAAGTTATTGGATTTCGGATATTTATCCGATAATATCCGGTTCAGATAAAAAATGTTAAAAACCCTGTAAAATATTTCTCAAACATATCCGATATTAACAATTCGGATGGAGCCTAATCCGATTCCGATATATTAAAGGAGAAATACGATTCCCATATATTAAGGAAGAAATATCCGATAAAACGGATAATATCCTATAGGATCTCGAATACTCGGAAACGGATTCCGGATATCGGATAGATATTTGACAGGCCTACAAACTACAAAGCTTCATCCTTCTTGGATACAGACATAACTAGTGGGCTAATACTAGGGTACTTTCATAATCATACTATCAAGATTGAACCAAAATAGAGAGATTCATTGATTGAGTGTTTAGATAACAAGAATACAATGTTTTTGATATTTTTGGATGATTACAAATGATACTACAAATGCCTATTTATAGGCTTACAAAGAGAAGAAGAGAACTATGCCTATGGAGGCTAACAACTATGCCTTTGGAGGCTAACAACTATGCTTATGGAGGCTAACAACTATGCCTTTGGAGGCTAACAACTATGCCTATGGAGGCTTACCTTATATTCTTTGTTTCTAGAATAATCTACATGTTTAGAACATGTTTAGAGGTAATTCTAACACTCCCCCTCAAGCTGGTGCATATATGTCGCTCATGCCTAGCTTGCCAACAAACTTCGTAAATATTTTACTTGGAACCGCTTTAGTTAGAATATCGGCTACATGTTCTTCCGATCTAATTCTAGGTAACTCCACGATCCCATTATCCAACTTCTCTTTAATGAAGAACCTATCTATATCCACATGTTTTGTGCGATCATGATGAACTGGATTGTGTGCAATATCACACGCCCGCTTTGTTATCGCAAGTACAAACGAATTGGTTTCCTAGGAGGATACCCCAATTCGATTAGCGAGACGTTTTAACCACATAACTTCTGCAGATACCCAGCGCCATACCTCGCCATTCGGCCTCTGCACTTGATCGTGAAACAACTCTTTGTTTTTTGCTTCTCCATGTAACAAGATTACCCCAACGAAGGTAAAATATCTGAAGTAGACCTCATATCATCACATGACCCACCATAGTCGAGAATCGGTATATGCCTCCATACTTTTGAAGTCTTGACCTTTCTTAAACAAGATCCCTTTTCTGGAGCAGACTTCAAGTATCTTAGGATTCGCATTACCGCATTCATATGTGGTTCTCCAGGATTATGCATGAATTGACTAACAATACTCAATGCATATGCAAGATCGGGTCTTGTATGTGCCAAGTACATTAGTCTACCCACGAGCCTTTGGTATCTTCCTTTATCAACAGGTACTTGGTTGCCATCCGAACATAATTTCAAACCTGGCTCTCTTTGGTGTATCTACAGTTGACATCTTTGTCATACTTGTTTCCTCCAACAAATCAAGGGCATATTTTCTTTGTGACAAGAATATTCCTTCGTTGATCGAGATACTTCAATTCCAAGGAAGTATTTTAAAAAGCAAGATCCTCCATCGAAATTCACTTGATAGATAATTTTGGAGAGCCTTTCTTTCTTCCGGATCATCTCTGTAACTATCATGTCATCTACATATATGATTAAAGTTGTAATCTTACCTCGATTTCTTTTTAAGAATAAAGTATGATCTGAATTTGCTGGCGATAACCAAATGCTCTCATAGACTTGGTAAATCTTCCAAACCACGCTCTCGGAGATTGTTTGAGACCATACAATGACTTGTTTAACCTACAAACTTTTCCGTTATGCAACTCGACTCCATCATTCTGGTGGAAGCTGCATATACACTTCTTCGGACAAATCTCCATGTAAAAAGGCGTTCTTGACATCAAAGCTGTTGCAATGGCCAACCCAAATTTGCAGCAAGAGACAACAAGACTCGACTTTGTATTCATTTTAGCTACTGGTGCGAATGTCTCATTATAATCTACACCATAAGTCTGGCTATACCCTTTAGCAACCAATCTTGCCTTAAAGCGTTCAATTTCACCATTTGCCTTGTATTTGTTGTAAAAACCAGTGACATCCCACGACTTTCTTTCCTTCGGAAATTCAACCATGTCCCAAGTATTATTTTCTTGTAAGGATTTCATCTCATCGATCATAGCTTCCTCCATTTGGATCAGATAATGCTTCATGCACGCTGTTAGGAATAACTACGGTAGATAATTGATTCACAAATGACTTATTTGATTCTGTCAGACGGTGATTAGAGACATAATTACTCATGGGATATTTAGCTTTTGATGAAATATCAGGTTCATACATAGTTTTAGGGATACCTCTATTAGAGCGTTCGGCAATTGTTTCTTTGCAGGTTCAAGAACATCTTGATGAACGGTTGGATTGGGGTTGGTGATGTATCATTATCTTCTTCAACTTCATCTGCATTATCTTGATCCATCTGCATTATCTTCTTCAACTTCATTTATAGCTTCAATTTCACCATCTGTGTTAATTTCTTCCCCACTAACTTTCTGTTCTTTTGGAATATGAAGAACAACATCTTCTTCGATTATGTCTTCTTCATAGTCAAGAGTCTGAATTTATTTTTCATACTCCCCACGAAGTTGGACTTGAGTAATACATCACGTGTTCGTGAAACTTAACATCCAATGTGATGTACATTCGTTTAGTTGGAGGATGGTAGCACCTATACCCTTTCTGACTTGCAGCATATCCCACGAAGACACATTTTAAAGCTCGGGGAGATAACTTGCTCCGTTGGTTCTTGTGTAAGTGCACAAATGCTACACAACCAAAATATGCGTGGTGGCAAGTTTGGAACTGTTGGTGAAACCGTTGCCTCGATGAGAGCTTGAAATGGTGTACGAAAAATGATAGTCTTTGGAAGGTGTCGGATTGATCACATATCTTTGCAGAGGTAAGAGCTTCACCCCAATAAGTTAATGGCATATGAGTGATATTAATGAAGCACGCACAACTTCAAGCAAGTGACGGTTTTTTCTTTCAGCTACCCCATTTTGTTGAGGAGTATTAGGACAAGTTGTCGATGAACAATACCACATTCTCTTAAATAATTTTGAAAATCAGTACTTAAATATTTCGCCTCCGTTGTCACTTGAAGAACTTGAATCTTTTTATTGTCTTGTGTGTTGACTAATTTGTGAAACCTCTGAAATAAATTATTCACTTCATCTTTTGATTTCATCAAGCAAACCCATGTCATCCTAGTGCAATCATCAATAAAGGTGACGAACCATCGTGCGCTTCCAAGAGTGTTAACTTTAGACGGCCCCCAAACATCAGAATGAATAATCATGAATGGAATAGGACTTTTATTTAAAATTGATGGAAACAAAGTACGATGGCTTTTAGCTAGTTCACATTCTTCACATTGAAAACTAGAAACATCAACCTTTGAAAATAGACTAGGAAATAGCCTTTTTAAGTATCCAAAAGAAGCATGCCCTAACCATCTATGCCATAACCAAATTTGCGATTTCTCCTTCTCCCCCTGAGTACCATTCACATCTAAAGCATTAGATAATCTTTCTGAAATTTTTGACGCCAAATATAGATAGTAGAGCCTTCCTCTTCTAACCCCGAGATCAATCGTAGTAGTGTTCGGATGTCCTTAAACACACAAGAATTAGGCCAAAAAATAACAACACAATGTAAGACTTTAGTAATTTGGGAAACTGATAATAGATTATAACTTAGAGAGGAACGACTAAAACCGAATCTAGACTCAATGTATTAGTAAGATTTAATGATTGTTCTCCAATTTCTGGAGCCAAAGATCCATCGATGTGCAAACGGAGTTGTGTATGGATGTTTTAAGAGGAGAAACACATCTGGAATCAAAAGTCATATGGTCTGTGCAACCCGAATCAATTATCCATGAGTTATTAGGAACAACTTGCGAAACATTAAAAACCTTACCATTGGTTGTTTCCATAGCGGATGTTAGATTGCTAACCACATGTGATGCTGCAACGGAGTTCTTTTTCTTGGGATCGCGCTTATCCCACCAATATGGATACCCGACAATCTCAAAGCAATTGTCTTTGGTATGACCACGTTTATTACAATGAGTGCAGGTGGCGGACTTATCTTTAATGTTGTATTGACGACGGGTTGCCATTGCAGAAGTATCAACTTCAGTTCCTTTGTTCATTGTAGTATGTCGGACAGATTCACGTCGTACCAAAGCATAACAAGGTTCTAATTCAAGTATGGGATCCTTCCTTAGAATTTCCCCACGTATTTGTTCAAATTCTTGTCTAAACCAGCAAGAAAAAATATGCACCCTCATACGTTGAACTGATTTTCGATATAGTTCAACATCTTTTTCATTTTCCATAATCACCTTATCACGGTGATCTAGCTCATGAAGATTTCTACTAATTCCCCATAATAGACCGGGAGTGGTCTACCATTTTCCTGGCAGAGAAAGCCCTTTGATTTAAGATATAAATTTGTAGTTCATCTGCTCCATCATAGAAAGCCTTAGAAACAGCATCCCAGATCTCACGAGCAGTAGGTAAACGAATATATCGTTTCATTATTTCTGGTGACATAGACATTAATAGCCATCTCTTGACCTTTTGATTTTCTGCGTACCATTTATCATACTTGTCATCATTTTTAGATGGAACTGGAGACGTCTCTGTGAATAAAGGAGATCTTCTCCTTCTCAGCAATATGCATCTCAATGATTTGAGACCACAGATCATAATTTGATTCATCCAAAGTAATTCCTGCCTTGAACGATGACCCATCGGATTGAAAAATAATTGTGTCGGAAGGTTTTGTGGTTTTAGAATTTTTTGTATCTGAATCTCCCATGGTTCAATACTAGATACAAGGATCCTTAACCTTGCTCTGATACCATATCAAGATTGAACCAAAATAGAGAGATTCATTGATTGAGTGTTTAGATAACAAGAATACAATGTTTTTGATATTTTTGGATGATTACAAATGATACTACAAATGCCTATTTATAGGCTTACAAAGAGAAGAAGAGAACTATGCCTATGGAGTCTAACAACTATGCCTTTGGAGGCTAACAACTATGCTTATGGAGGCTAACAACTATGCCTTTGGAGGCTAACAACTATGCCTATGGAGGCTTACCTTATATTCTTTGTTTCTAGAATAATCTACATGTTTAGAACATGTTTAGAGGTAATTCTAACACATACTTCGGATGAAAAAATACCCAACATATACCCATCCCAAACCTGTCTGTTAACTGCTGATAAGAATCACTAGTGTAGCCTATAGATTTTCCTTGACAATATTGCTAGTCTGAGTGTATCCAGAGGAACAAATAAGAAGCATGATAAGAATCACTAGTGTTGCCTATAGATTTTCCTTGACAATCTTGTTAAGCCATTCTAGTGTTGCGGAAAATTATTTAAAATTAGCACCGAGTGACATTCACTTTTTTTTTCTTTTCCTTTTGAAGCATGAAGTTTATTTAACCGACTACGGATCACATAAAGGTATTGTCCCCATAGATTCATTTGATACAACTTGATTAAGAAAGGATGCGATCATATGGTCCCAAATTAGTTCTCTGAAATTTCCCATCCGCAACAAGATTCGCCCAACCATTCGTTGCCTATAGTTTCCTTCCGTATAGTTGTGCTGGATAGTGCATCATGAAATTTAGCGCGTTCTCTAATTGATTCTGATAATCACTCCTGCTATATATCATGGAGGTTCAATATCAGTGATTAGGAGCCGAAGTAGATTTTTTGAGTCCGTTTCGAATTGCACGTTTAATCAATTACATTTTGTTGTCGTTCTGGATGCTAGCATCATTTCCCAAGTCTCAAATCTTAGCGCGGTGGTGATTCCTAATGGTTGCGCTACTGCTACCACAGTTCTTGGTGCCAATTCTCTGCATATGAGGCTTTCGCCTGCAACTCTAGGGTATCCATCCTCCGGCCGCCCAATCCGCATTAATCTTGATATAATCTAAGTTAGGATTGACCCAAACGACCGAAATGGTTGTTTTCGATCTTGTGTTATTTTTTGGGTTTGCAGATGGTGGTATACCAGGTAACACATGAGGTATGAATTCCTTTCACTACTTGCACGCTTATATTTGTAACAAGGGATTATTTCATTATTTACATGTATTCATTAAAATGGAGTAAAAAAAAATTCTTCCAAAAATACTATACTCTAACTAGGGTGGACAATGAATTCTAAAAAGGAGAGGGTATCTAGTAACCACCAACTTTTTCGTTCGACAACCTGCATGGACAAAACCTAATACAATCACAAGTAGGGTCAAAGCAAAGACCCTTGAATAAGATTGTATATAGATTTTTTCTCTTTCTCTTCCATAATCAATATGTTTAGACTAAAAGTTGGTGAACCTGATTGTGTAGAAGAGTTCGTGGACGATCTCAAAAATCAATATCCAAGATCAATCTAGTCGTAACCGAATCAAGAGGATCCGAATTGTAGCGCCCCCTAAGCTAGCAGCTGACTAATCCAAAGAATTAACTAAATAAAGAGGCACTAAAATCTAAAACATGTACTTAAGCATTCAATTAAGAAATGCGATACAAAACTTAACCCAAAATTAACCCCGCTCAGAAATATATATACAAGAACTCCTCTCCAATGATACATATAAAATAATCATTTAGTTTACAAATAGAATTTACAACAAAATAAACATATCAGAATATAAACAAACAACGAAGTTAACTTCTCGGAGCTTTTCTGCGCAACTCTGTTCTGTCACTGAAACTGAAATATGGAATAATTAACATTTAACTTCTAAGTAATCATATGCAGATTTGGAAAACATTACATGTTTTCCAAAACATTATAAGACAACAAAACCATTGAAATAAACAATCATGTATATGGACCTAAACTCCTCCTTTAGTTTCTGCGGTGACATTTACACACCTTATAATTTATGCGGTGACATTTACACACCTTACTGAAAACGTAAAGTAATCTGTGGGTGAAATATAGACCCGTAATATTGATGCCAATTCCACACCGATTATTAATATTGCGGTGTATCGCCCTAGCCATAAGAATATGAAGGAGCAGTATCCAATATACCACGGATGGAAATTCTCATTTCCCAAAGACAATCATAAAGACAAACAAAGCAAGGAATATGTGAATAGACAATGCAATTAAGAAAAGGACAATGCATGAGTTTATCAAACAAAGACTTTCATAAAACAAATAACAATGATTACAAAACTGTTAAATGCATTCCCACACCTTTTTGATGACCAGCCACGCCTACCTCGAGATCCAAGATCCACTGGTTCATTATTTGAATCGATCATTGTTAATAGAATCTAACTGATAATCACACAAGCACTCTAAGAGTTTAGCCAAAAGGCTCACAGAAGAATCATACAATTCTATCTAATGGTTATAAGCCTATTATGATATCTTATTCTCTATTTTTGGTATAACTAAAAGTTTACTAATCCAATTAGATTGATTATATAATCCATAGCTAAGTCTTGTGAATATCTACAACTTTGTAGAAGGAACCGGATACTAATTCAGACCATAAGAGGTCCAATTCAACTATGTGAGATAAGATAATTATTCATAAGCCCAAGTTCTCTAAATAGGCCCATTAACCAAAGGCCTGGTCCATCCGAGTCAACTAACGGTCTCTAACAGTCAAACTGATAGTCCATGGTCAACTTAACAGTCAACGTCTAAGTCCAGTCAAAGGTCAAGTCAATTGTCAACTGGTCTAAGGTCAGGTCAACGATTTAAGTCACTGAGTCAAATCGGGTCAAGTCTGGTTACAGGGTCAACTCAGTCAGAAGACTTATTCAGGTCAAAGAAATAACTTCGATCAGACAGGTCGAAATCGACCAAATAATTTAGTGGGACATCTGATAGGATGACTAACAATCTATATTCAAGGGTAAATTTACTTCAATTCTAATTCTAACATTCTCATCTTCCTGTTTAACAAATCAACATCAAACCAAATACATAATAACTTTGAATTCAATTACAAACAATAACTTTGCCTACCTGCAATTGCAGTAGTTGCAAGGTCCTAAAAGAGATTCAATTCAACACAAACTATAACTCCTTCCAACTTCATCATCTTACAGACAATACCAACCCCTGATATTTCCTACAAAAATATCTAATGCCCCATATTCATTCACTTCTTGAGTTCTGGTTTCATAAAACATTCAACCACCAATTCAATTACTATACTTGCATCCCAGATCAATAATCATTCGTCTTAATCATTTTCAACACCACCATTTCCATTCTCTGAACTTAACCAAACAACACCATCTACAACCTCAGCTCATATCACAAACATACCACCACAACAATTCACCATTCCCTGTAGTTGTTGTTCACAACTCAACACCATATGTTCAATTCCATTATCATTTCATCTCAACTGATTCATTCATTTAAAACTTAGCAGCATCACCACCACAGTCAGTTGAGCCTAGCTCAAATACATATCCACTTAAACATTTCAGCTTATTTTACTGAAATCATCAAACCACCACCAAGTACAGCTTCACAGGACAATACTCATTCCTTTACAATTCTCTTTAATCAACCTTAAACATCACCACTCTATGTAGTTCACTTCATACACCTCATAGAATTCTTTCACTTATAAAATGCAAGGTCTTATTCTAGATACACATACCCATTTCAATCTTAACTCCACAAGCATTCATAATTACTTTACAAAAGAACTTCATAACTTACTAAGATTGCAGAGAAGCATAATTACCTCAATTACATCTTCGAGTTCTTCCTTGAACCTCTTATGAAACCCTATCTACTGATTCAATCCTCAAACAACTCCATGGCTTCCATAAAACACCAAATAGGAACAAACCCATCTTCTAACATTTCACTAGAGCATCAATTTCAACTTCAACGTCTTCCCTGAGTTACTCTGAATTCTTCTTATGAATTTCTCTCAAACCCTAATTATCGAATTGCTCTTCTTCTCTGAAATCTAATCTTCAAATTGACACAACCATCTTATTCTTCTATTCAATCTCTCAAAACTATGAAACCCATCTTCAATTGACATCTCGAGTCAAGCTTAACCAAAACATAAACCCTAAATAAATCACTGATTTACTTCCTCCTTCAATTATGAATCGACAACAACAACATCACTCAAAGCTAACTCATGATCTGTTCCACCTTCCCCACGTTCAGAAATCTCTCATTTGATCTCTTGAATCGAACCTCACAATCGACTCTCGAAGTAGCAGAAGAAAAGAAGAAGAAATAAGAAGAGAGAAGAAGAATAATGAAGAAGAAGAGAGAGTCACGAGTTAATCTACTCGATTGGGATAAGGTCGGCCCAGATTAATAAAGGCACCCAAAAGTTGATAAGGGAAGCCCAGCGGTTAACGTTTCTCTTCAAATAATTCTGATAATATCTTCTTCGTCTGATACCCGAATAACACGCTCCAGTAGTCTATTCCACGCAACTTTTCGAGATCTATCTAACGATACTAGTTTCGTATCTAAATCATTGTTAGATTAATTGCTATTAATTAACGTCCGTGTTAAACTAATCGAGTCATTATTGGCTAAATCGACACTTGATCAACTCTTGACCGGTCTAATAGCGTTGACGAGCTTGAGGGTCACTACACGAATGATGAAACTTTCAATCTATCTTTCAAGATACGAATTCAACAAGAAAGAGTCTTGTTTTAATCTCAATTAATAAGGACTTATCCTACTATAAAGATAAAATAATATAATGCAGAAAATAAAAAAAATACAAGAACCAAAAGTTTTGTTAACGAGGAAAACTGCACCTGCAGGAAAACCCTGAGATCTCATCCATATTTGAACACCAAACTTGTAATACCCATATTCTTCAGTTATGGTTCATCGAATGCAACATAGGTAATTATTTGTCCTTTACTACGCCGAGGCATTTTCAGCACAATTGACTCCAGAGTTGGCAGAAAACTCTGCAGTTAAGCGTGCTTCGATGGGAGTAATCCAGGGATGGGTTACCTTCCGGAAAGCTACCACTGGATAACTGTAGAGGTTCTCGTTGAAAACCCCACACTACTGGATAACCACAACTAAGTGGAGACAGTATCGATGGAGGGTCAGGTCATTACTAAACTGTATCATACCTCATACTGGAATGTAGTTGAATCCGAATTAATCATCCAAGAAATTCAGCTGCAGTCGTGCTCCTTACGTCTCTTGAACCTGCAAAGCTCTATACAATCGGTTCGCTTAGCTGACGTCCTTTACAACCTAAGATTTTCTTCAACCTAAGTGAAGACTTTCGATACCAATCTACCTATAACATATAAGCCTATTTGATTTCCCTTTAGATCGAATATATCAAGGTATGAAAATATGTTTGCAACAAACAAAGCAAGTAAACCTCACGAATCCAGAACACTTACACTCAGTTAGTTGAAAAGTATGGATTACTAACTACCTCTCAAGAACAATCTAAACAAATCAATCAAGAAAAGTTTTAGATATCTATCTTGAGGAATTAAAAAGTCTGAGACGAAAAGAACTTTGCGACTTCTAACTATCTCGATCTTGATCGGAGATTAACGAAAACCTCAACGATCAATAAGAACAATATCAGGATACACAAACTATCAGGTAAAAGATAGTCAGACCTGGATTCACGAATCCATAAGTGAAGTCTTCAAGTTGTAAACCAAATTATGTTTCTCATAGGAAATCTAGGTTAATAGAAGACGAATCTAGCATGCAACTATGACACATAAGTGTCAAGGATTAAGAATTTTAGTTGAAAGAGCATTTCTATTTATAAATTTTCAAGGCTCTTGGTAGCTTTGAATTCAAGATAAGATAACTTGAGATTCAAGGAAACACTTTCTCAGTTTAGATGAATTTCGTGTTAGGAATTCATTTAAGCATGTGATAAATTCGTCTTGAAATTACACAGACTAAAGACTTAAACCATGATTCACAAACACAGAGTGATTAGGTGAAAAAAGTTGGCTTACAAGTGTTTATAAGAGTTGTAGCAATGCGAAGCGTATTTGTAAAATAGTTTATGGGCATCTGCTTTGTTCGACACCGGATAGGTATGTGTATGGGTATGCGTACCTATATACCAGTTTGTGAACTCGGGATGTTGGGTTACGCATATATACCCTTAGACGTTCACAAACTCATACATACTGGGCATACGCATCTCCCACGCATTCACAAACTCAAAACCTTAGGGTACCCATACCTACCTTGTGTTTTGGGGTAAAAACTGATTCTGTTATTTTTGGTAAATTTGGGTGTGTTGATGAGAAACGAATTCAAACCCTAAACAAATGCACTGCACGGGAGTACTTTTAGATTCGAGAGTTCAATCTGTAAGACTCTGGCCTAAACCAAGAAATGGTTGTTTCAGATTTAATTCGGTCACAAAGTGAAGGAGAAGGGTTGATCTTAGGGAGGGAAGCGAAGAAGGTGTTTGAGATCAAAATGTTGAATTATGAAGGTGTGGTTGTTTTATGACTTGTATCAGAATGTAGAACTGGCTTGCAGAACGTAAGCTATCAGTTCTTGGTGTTTTCTGGATACTTGTGTTGATAACACTTGTTCTTTTTTGAAATAGGTTAAAATCTTATTTATACAAGTCATGTTCGAGCACCCCTGATCTCGTAGGAAGTGGAGGTGATTAAGCAGTGGAGAAGTGGGATTGTGTAAAAGGTTGTGATCACCATGTTTCCATTACGAGAGAAAATTGATCACACTTTAACCCACTACTCTCATTGATATTAACCGTCCGTCTTTTCCTGACACATTCTCGTAATGGGCGCGTTTCACGCCGCACGCTATAAACCACCAAACCAATACCCCAGTGGGCATCCCCCAGTTTGTGACATGTTTGATATATCGAGTAAATGGGTCAAGTCGTGAGTCTCGCTGCTAAAAGTAGCACATAATGCTTTGAAGTCAAATAATAAAATTATTTGTGAAATTAATATTTATAAAACATCGCTTATAATCGATGTATATAAAGCATCGCTTTTAAACAAGCAACTGAAAGATAATCGATGTGCAGGAAACATCGTTGTTTCAGAGTTCATTCAAATTATTCGCGAATTGAACGTCTTAAAAAAGTATCATGACCGGACACCTTTGGGCGATCGTTTGAGAACCCTATGGGTGAGCTACCACTTGGTCAATTGCTCCCTGTGGAGGAGGGGTGACTGATGATCACAATGTTACCCTATTTGCCTTCTGAAAATAAATCTAAACCTTCCAACTAGGTTAGCGAAGTTGGATGGACGAGATAATTTGCGGCAGTTGCATATTTTCGTTGATGTAATTTAGGGTTTAGGAGTCGTACGGACAACCCTATTTGGGCGATCGATTCAAGGCGCTGGACATTAGTTTGAATAGGCCGATCGGTTGGGTGTCAAGGCAGGTTTCCGGTGATCATGCTGGTGTCTTCTGGGTCGCCTAAAATTGGATCTAAGCCATTCAATTTAGTTGGTGAAGATGGACGATCGTGATCAATTTGCGACAGTAGTTCATTGCCTCAATGCAAATTAGGGTTTTTGAAACAGCGTGTTCACCCTACTTTGGGCAAACGGTTTGGTTCCCTCTTGGCTCACCGCAGGCAGGTCGATCGACCAAAAATAGAGTTAGGTTGCAGGTGGACACGCTAGCACTTCTTTGATTGTTCTAAGGAAAATCTAATCCGTCCAACTAGGCTATCTAAGTTGGGAAGACATGATGTTTTTGAGACCGTTTTTTCCGGTCTTAGCTCGTTTGAGCTTTTTTAACAGCGCGATCACCCATGTTCTGGCTAACATTTGATAGTGTTGCAGGTGAACTAGATGGATTCCGACCGGCTGGGATAGTAGCGGGCTCACCGGTGGTCATCATGATGATCACCTAGTTCCGCTAGGAGTAGGATGGGCATGTTGAATTGCATGGCCAAATCGTGTGGCCGTGATCGTTTTTAAAGACTGACATGGACAGTCTAAATTTTCCCTAAGGAATTTAAACATTGTCAATCGATCTATCTTTTAATTAAAAGTGTGTCGACATGCCGATCTCTTTGTCAGATAGTGGTATATCCCACGTGAGTGTTTTCCATGCAGGTCTCAATAATGACACTTCGAGATATTCATGCTACTCCGCTGCGAGTGAACATTAATCGTCATGTCATTCCAATACTGAGAGTTCGGCTGGGAACATAGCATAGGAAAATACTAGGCAGGTCAATGCATTAGTGAATAATGCCGGTAGAAAGTAAAATTCATAGAATATTTGGGATTGTTGCTATATGCACCATTTTGAATGAATTATATATATATTGAATTGATTAACACATATGTGAACGAAGATGTTTATGCACTCACTACTTTCAAATGGCTTTTATTCCCTTGTAGGATGACATCGTATTAAATACAGGACTTCACGAATTTAGCACTGAACCGAAGACCACCATCAACACCTTGTTCCAAAACTCAGATGTTTAGGGTACGCGTACTGGGTATGCCTACTTACCCTATGTCTAAAATTTTAGTATTTATGAAAACTCACTTTAAATAATTTGAAACATCCCCAATCTCCATAGATAATAAATATCACTACTTGGGCAATTTCCAAATGATCAACTTGAAATAAAAATAGCTCATGAACAATAAATTGGTCTTATCCAAGATTGTTAAGGATCTATGAACATTTATTGCTTGAATCATATTTTGAGAGATTTATTAAGACAAGCTTGACTCGATATTTCTTCTTTGCAGTATAAAATCTGTTAAACTCAAATGACATAGTACCATAAGATGGAATGGTAAATGCCGTAAGTAAATAGGATGGTCCAGTCTTCAGATACCTCTTTGTCGATTAAGTTTTTCAAATGTCTTCGTCTTATATCCAGTCTTCAATCTTCGAGGGTTATTCAGTGATGTCCGATACTCAACTACCATATTCTAATCCTAATCCGAAACTTGAATTCAGTACCATACTAAACTACCATACTCTAATCAAAATATAGTTTTGTGTTTATAACATTGACAACAAGCTTAAGATAGGAACACTTGCGAGTTCGACCGCGCAGTGGAAAATTCCACATAGTGGTGGAGGGATCAATCTTGCTACAGGAAGCAAAAAAAAATATAGGGTGTGTAATTAGGCACACATGGGTTTGGAACCCAACATCTTAATGTATGGGAGTCATCATAGCAGCTTGGGAAAATGCTTACATTTACGTACTGGTTCCACACCATCCACACCAAATATATCTACACAACAAAACTCAACAAATCAATTATGAACCAAAAAAAATAACTACTAAATGGTATATCTCATTGTTATTTCTATATGGCTTTAGTTTAGGAAAATACGTCTTTTTCATGGAGTTTTATCAACAACAAAGAAAGTGTTATGTTAATATTATTTTTGTCATAAACAATAGACAACCTTCCCCTCATTATTCAACTATACCAAGTTAACTATCCCATTTGGTACCATCGAATCACACACGTAAAATTGCGCCATATGGCAACTTTTGTGGTGCGAAAAGATGGTCTTTGGGATAAATCATTGTTTTTTAATTACAATACTATGTTTCGCTCTCCTACAAAACATGTAACTAAACCATACTATAACACCCGTATTTTTTCATGATGCATGCTCAAAGATGCGTCATTGAATGAGATGAAGATTCATATCAATCTTGTGTTGCATGTGCAGAGCACGTTGGCCAAGAAATGAAATTGCATCATTATGGTGCATAACGAAAATAGGATGCTGGCCAAGAGCAAAAATGCATCACAATAATGCATTTCGCAAGTTGAGCATTAACCGAGAATTGGAATTGAAATATTATTATTGGAATTGTCAACAATACATATATAGGGAGGGGGAGTTGGTTGAAGGTCCATTAAAGGGGAATGCATCATTAAGATATAAA
The DNA here is from genome assembly GCA_023529315.1 of Papaver bracteatum. NCBI lineage: Eukaryota > Viridiplantae > Streptophyta > Magnoliopsida > Ranunculales > Papaveraceae > Papaver > Papaver bracteatum. The sequence continues at coordinate 844,288 of JAJJWX010004158.1, forward strand.
TCTTAGGTAGTAAGGCATATACAAAAAGAGAGCATCAATGTTGCTATGTATCCTTGTTGATGGAGCATATGATTCTTAAGCATCATTTTGTTGTGTTTAGAACCAAGAATGCATCGAATAGATGCATTCCGACCAAAAGTTATGTGGTTCACTATCTTGTGCATCATTTGTGAAAGACCTTTGGCCTATATAAACCAGGCTTTGTTTGGCTTTGGCATTGCAACACGAATTAATATTAGTTGCTAGTCCTGACGGCGATGAACAAAGGTTCATGCTCATTCGAGATACAAAGTAGGGTATATAGGCAACCACAATAAGTTGCAACATTTGTGGTTCAGCATTTTGTCGCTCATATCATCTAAATGGGAGATAACTGTTGTTTATGGGTGAAAACTGTTTCTGCTGGTTTTGGTAAATTTGGGTGTGTGTGTGGATGAGAAATGAATCTAAACCCTAAACAAATGCACTGTAAGGGAGTGCTTTTGATTCTAGAGATCAATCTATACAATTCTGTCCTAAACCAAGAAATGGCCGTTTCAGACTTGCTTCGGTCACAAAGTGAAGGAGACGGGGTTGATCTTAGGGAGGGGAGCGAACAAGTTGTTGAGATTATGAAGGTGTTGGTTGTTTATGACTTGTATCAGAATGATGAACTGGCTTGCATAATGAAAGCTATCAGTTCTGGGTGTTTTTTGGATACTGATGACAACACTTGGTTCTTCTGTGTTGTATTAAAATAGGTGAAGGACCTATTTATACAAGTTATTGAGCGCAACCCTCATCTCGTAGGAAGTGGAGGAAGTTGAGTGATGGAGTAGTGGGTTCGTATAGGTGATTGTCACGTGATCACCCCTTTTCCCACTTCCCTCATCATCGTTAACCATCCATGCCTCCTGACACGTTCTCGTAATGGGCGCGTTGCACGCCGCACGCTATAAACCACCAGACCAATACCCCAGTAAGTATCCCCCAGTCTGTGACATGTTTGATGTCTCGAATGAGTGGGTCGAGTCATGGGACCCGCCGCATAGCATATGGTGCTATTGGGTTAAATAACTAAGTTATTTAAGGAGTTGATATTTGTGAAATGTCGTGTATGCTCGATGCATGTAATGCATCGTTTTAAAGCAAGCAGCTCAAAACAATCGATATGCATAAAGCATCGTTGTTTTAAAGCTTGGTCGACTAAGTCGCGGATTAAGCGTCTTAAAATGAAAGCACGTCCAACCATCCTCGAGTGATCATTTGGAGGCTGCGTTGGCGGGCCACCGTCTAGTCGATCACTCCCTGTAGCATAGTGGCGGACGGTAATCATTGAGACGCTTCATTAATCGCCTAACTTTTAATCCAAGCCGTCTGACCATGATGGAAAAGTTGGACGGACGAGATGATTTACGACATATATTTGCTACCGTTAATGGGGAGTAGGGCGTGGTGTTCGTCCGGTTAGGGCATAAGTGGGCCCGCTTGTGGTCATCACGGTAATCGCCTAATCTTGCTAGGGTTTGGCTAGGTTGGTTAAATCATGCGGACAACTTGCGTGGACGTGATCGTTTCCGAGACTGATACGAAAAGTCCAGATTTCCTTTAAGGAAATTAAGCATGATCGATCGGCTAACCAAAGCGCGTCGATGCAAGACTCTCTTTAAAGAGTGATGTAGCATGTATGGGTATTTTGTGCATGTCTCAAAATTGGCACTTGGAGATTCATGTTACTCTGAGTGAACACTCAGTCGTCATGTCATGCTAATAATGAGAGTCCGGTTAGGAATATCACAGGAAATACTAAGCAAATTATGCATTAATTAATAATGCTAAAATTCACAGAATATTTGGGATTGTTGCTACATGCACCATTCTGGGTGAATTTTGTGTATTTATTGAATTGTTTATAATAAATAAAGTGAATAGGTACTCATCACTTATCTAATAGATTTATCCTTTGCAGGATGTCAACGCATTAAATTTGGTTTTATAATTTTAGCCCTGGATTAAAATCCACCATCAACAACTGTGATATTTTAGTAACTCGGATCATCTAGGCTCGGTAATACGAAACAAGAGATGATTGTTGCCATACTTGATGAGATATTTATCGTTCATTCTTTGGATTCTCATGCTTCCTATCAAGTTATTCGAGGTGGCTTGCACCAATTTCAAATTGGACATCACCAGAAACAGAAACTAACCAGTATGCAAGTTAGGGGAACTTGCATAAGCCACTTGAATCACAAAGATGATATAAGGTAAGAATGGCATGGGCCCGACTAATGCACCCTTGGCATGAGAAATATCAATAATAATTTCATATCAATGCTAAAGCGAAGTAAGTAGGTTGAAAATAGGCTTGCGGTCGCCTTATTGCAAGTCCAAAGCATATCTAATGCCTAAGCAGGACTCAGAATTTTGCGATGAATGCAATATACATCAGCTTTAGCCTTTATTTCCTTGCACCCTTAGCAGAACTAGGGTAAGTTGGAGCAATGAGGAGTTACTTTTTTAAACGACGTTTAAAGCATCATGCTGCAAGGAATGCTTGGAAATGCAATCGACATGCATTTGCTTGGTGAGAAGTGAAAATTTATGGCCTATGATTGCATTACGAGCGGCGCATCGGGGAGTTTCGACCTGCAGGGCGTGGCTCCATATGCGTAATTTCATGCATAAAATGTCTTGATATGAATATCATCAAACAAATAACTAAAAGCGTAATATGTACTTTGGTACCCAAGTTTTGTCCATATCCAAATTTTGGTACCTAATTATTCAAATATTAAGAGCGAGTACCTGGACTAACAGTTGACCATCAAGATTTTATTAACCATATTATTTTATATAATTATGTTTTTTTATTATTTGATTATCCATGTTTACACTTATCACCTTCTTTCTCTTTGAATAGAACAAAAACAAATAATGATTTTTATTTTTGACTATGTTCCGAGTAGTAATGTAAAACTTGGATCAGAAACTAATTAGAAAGAAACTTAGCTGATTGTTTCCTTGAGGTAAATAGTATAAGGAAAATTACTACTAAGTCAAGGTTGATAATGAAATTCCCTAGCACCAACAAAAATTTATTCGTATTTCTTTATTTTTTTATCAATGGAAAATAAAAATCAAAGTCGTATAGTAATTTAAGGCAGTGAATATTCTTCTTAATCAAATTGAAAATACGAAATTATTATTCCTTAGCAAAATAAAGGATATATATATATATATATATATATGCTTTATACCTCTTATTATACTCTCGACATATGCTTAAAACAATTCGAAAGAGGGTAGTTCCAATGATTTGGTATTACTCTGATCATTATGAACCAGACATGAAAAAGCGGGGGTCTAACAACCACACCCAATATTTCGTTTCGGCAATATGTATGGACTAACTCCAATATACTTCCAAGAGAATTAACTAGACATTCATACTCAATCAAGAAAAATACATCCCAGAGTTATACCTATGTTTCTCAATGTAAACAACAAATCAAACAGACATAAATCCGCGAGCCTGATTATTATGATAAACCACTTGATCGGTACCAAAGACCAATATTCAAGTGCTAATCAATTTATATCAACAACCAAAGGTTGGATTATCTAATTGATTGAACTACGCATAACCTGTGATATTTCAGTTATATAAAAATATAATCCGGAAAAGAAATAACACAAACACCAGAAATTTTGTTAACGAGAAATCCGCAAATGGAGAAAATTCCCGTGACCTAGTCCAGGTTTAAACACCACATTGTATTAAGCCACTACAGACTCTAGCCTACTACAAGTTAACTTCGGACTGGAATGTAGTTGAGCCCTAACCAATCTCATACTGATTAAGGTACAGTTGCGTTCCTTACACTTCTGAATCCCAGCAGGACTCTACGCACTTGATTCCTTAGCTGATTTCACCCACAACTAAGAGTTGCTACGTGATGTGAATCAATAATGTTGTAGAAAGTGGTAGTAAGGTTGGCGTTCACTTGGACTTGTTGAAATCGATTTTAGGATTTAATAAACTAAAAGAAAAATATGTACACAAAATATTGTCACAAGATGAAGAGATGACTGGGATTCGGGATTCCACCAATTCTCACATTCATGCGGTTGAACTATTAATTCCATACAATTAAAGCTCATAAAATAACAAACATCGACTCTAAATCTTTGCCAAGGTAGATTTTATAAAGAATTATATGTAAATCACAAGCATGACGCATCTAAAGTGCATAAGACTAAGCATGCGACATCTAACGAAATCACAAATAATCAAGACAAATCATAAATCGATTATAATAGTGCAAATAGTCATAAAGGAGTTAAATAGAATTACCACATGGGTGAAAAACAGCTTCCTCCGTCGTCCCAGTGATGGGTTCTAGCTCCACATAGTGAAAACACACTCAAAAAGGTAATTCATTGTTCAAATGGTGTTTTTATTGGAGAAATAAGATAAAACAGAGATTCGCAATGGTCCACGGGTGTTACAAATTGAAATGTTACAAAGAACGATAATTGGAAATTGCCACTGTCACTGTATCAATTACAACGCTCTTGTAATGACCCTCAAGCTCGTCAACGCTATTAGACCGGTCAAGTGTTGATTTAGCCAATTATGACTCGATTAGTTTAACACGGACGTTAATTAATAGGAGTTAATCTAACAATGATTTAGATATGAAACTAGTATCGTTAGATTCATCTTGAAAAGTTACGCAAAATAGACTACTCGCACGCGTCATTCGGACACTGGGAGAAGAAGATTTATCAGTTTGTTTTAGGGGAGTAAAATTATAATTTTGAATATTACCCTGATGGTGCACGTGTCAAATCAAGAGGGTGTTTTGGTGTTTCCTTTGGTCTTATCTAGACCGAGTAGAGAAGATAAACTATTCTTTATTTTCTTCTTTTTCTTTCTTATTCCGTTTCTTCTTCTTTTTCTTTTCTCTCTTTCTTCTTCTGTTCTTCTTTTCTGCGAGAAATTATGAAATGAGAGTGAGAATCAATTGAGGAGATTCAGTTCAGGGGATTTGATGTTTGTAAGAGATGGTAGAGGTGTTGATTAAGGTTGTCTAATCTTTGGAGGAGAAGAATTGATGCTGCTGAGAATATGAAGATAGAATTATGAAGTTAATTAGGGTTTGTATGGAATTGATGAGAGTATTGGGTTGTTGAGAGTGATGAACGGAGAGGGTTAATGTTTAATTGTAGTTTTGAATTTGATTCAATGATGAATCATTGAAGAATCAGTGAGTTAGGGTTTAATGTTCTTCCCTAAGTTAAGAACTAGGGTTTTGGTTATCGATGGAAGATTCGATTTGGGAGATAGTCAAGATGAAATTGAAGGTCGGGTGTGATAATTTGAGAAGTTCTAGAGTTTTTGGTGAACTAGTGAGGGTGATGAAGATTTTCGGTTATTTATAGTTTTGTGGTGGTTGTTCAATTGAAACCAAGGAAGAAAGAACCCGGCCTCAGTTGCCTGTGTAGAACTAATCCGAGGTAATTGTTTCTCTAAGGTGATTCAATATAGTTATTCAATTTCACTGTTGGATTAAGTTATAATTCTAAGAAACTTTGTTGTTTTATGTGAGTTGATGTTAGATCAGTAGGGAACAAAAATAAGAACTGTATGGCGAAGGTTTTTCACGATTCACTGGCAGTTGTAATGAATCTGGTGAATGGGTATTATCTGAGTTGTAACTTGGTTGGTTATGGCTATTAAGTTAATGAAATTGAAGTGAGATTAAGGCAGGGTTGTATGGGTTTGAGTCGCAGATGGAGTTAGAGTTAAACTGGTTATACAGTTGATACTGAACTTGGTGGTGCAAGTATAATCTGTCAATGGTGTATGTTGGATGAATGGGTAGGAGTGGCAGGTTATTGAATTGCAGTTAACGATGAAGTTGTCTGGGATGTTAATGATGTTGATATTGAAGATGGAATGAACTTGTGAAATGAATGTTGCAGGTATAACTAATGGATTTGCAAGGGTTATGTTAGTTGACTGTTGCAGTAAAGAACTAGTAATGATGAAGCTAAGAATGGCAAGGCCATGAAGTGATATTGAGTTATAGAATTGTGGTGTTGAGAACTGGACATGATTGTGTTGTTGAATTGAACTGAAGTTGATGTGGGTGTGAGTATGGATTTGGGTGTGATTGACACTGGACTAGTGTTGTAGAATGGTAACTAGGTGGATTAGTATTGTAGTTGAATGTAGAAAGAGTGAAATTTGGGAACTGCACTTACATGTAAAGCTTAATTTACAGTTGTATTTTGAATTGGAATTCTGTTTAAGTGAAGAGTTTTTGTAATGTTATAATGAATAGAATCAGGTTGGGTATGCTCTGGTAGCTGCAATAGAATTAGGTTGTTAGTCATCCCAGTCAGTTCAGTCTGACTCGTTTTGTTTAGCTGACTCGGTTAACCTGACTGAGTCAGATCTGTTGACTCACTAAGTTTCTTTATCTTGACCCATGTTGACTCGTTGACCGAGTTAACCTTTGACCCTGTACCTTGACTTGACCTTAGACGTTGACTGTTAAGTTGACCTTGGACTGTCAGTTTGATCGTTAGTGACTGTTAGTTGACTCAGATGGACTGGACCTTAGTTTAATGGGCTTGTTAGTGGACTTGGGCTTAGAGCCAATATTCCTATTGTACCTGAATTGGACCTTTGTGGTCCGAATTAGACTTTGGCTCTTTCTACAAAGTTGTAGATGTTCATAAGACTTAGCTAACGAACTATGGAATCAACCTAATTACATTAGTAAACTCTTAGTTAAGTTAAAGGAATAGAATGAGATACCATAATGGGCTTAAAACCATTAGTTAAATTTGTACAATTCTTGTGTGAGCCTTTTGGCTAGATTCTTAGACTTCTTATGTGATTAACAGTTAGTCATTAACAACGATCGATTCAAAGGATGATCCAGTGGATTGAACTTCTCGAGGTAGGCGAGGCTTGTCATCAAAAGAGGTGGGAATCAATAACGAACTCTCTTGTATTCATTATTGTTTTACAAATCAATCTGTATTGTAAAATTCATGCATATCTTGTGTGCTTGGTGTGGTATGAGATGTGTGCTAACACAATATCAGTATTCTATGGCTAGGGCGATACACCGCAATATTATTATGGCTAGGGTGATACACCGCAATATTATTCTTCCATTATATATATTCATTATTCTATGGCTAGGGTGATACACCGCAATATTATTATGGCTAGGGCGATCCACCGCAATATTATTCTTCCCTTATGTGTGGCAACACACATCTCATACATGGATGTTTATTGTTATTTATGAATGTCTATGAATAAGTTTTTACATTATGTTTTATTATCTTTCCTTGTATTACCGATTTTCGATTAAACCTGCATTGTCTTCGAATCATATTAATGATTACTTGAAAGCTAGTTGTTATTTCTACTGGGCACCCCTTTTAGGGATGATGTGCTCACCCATTCCCACTTTCAGTTTCAGAGACAGGTCAAGATGTGCATGTCACGATGAAAGCTTCGAAGAATTATTTACGTTAGTTAGTTAGCTTCCGCTATATTTATTATGTGGTTGTATTCCATTTATAAATCAACTCACTATTGTATATGTATCATCTGAGAGGAGATTATATGTATATATATATATATGTATATTTCAGAGCGGGGCTAGTTTTGGGTTACGTTGTAGTAGATTTTTCTTAATTGAATGCTTAAGTGTTTGGTTTAAATTCGTTAGTGCCTCTTTATTTAGTTAAATTCTTGGTTTAGTCAGCTGCTAGCTTAGGGGGCGCTACAGCTCCTTAATGTGTCGTTCTCACTGTTCATGAACGATTGTTCACTGGTGTCTTATGTTCTTCATCCTCTCCTTCAATGGCAGCAGCAGAGACAAGCTCTGCAACTCTGATTCTCTGCTCTATTCTAACCCCTAACTCTCCATCCCTCTTCTGTGATCCATAAACACATATTTATATCGCATCAGTACCCAAATATCTTGAGTTTAATGTGAATAATCCTCTCTTAACTCCTTTGCGATATCATATGAGATAATTCCCTGAAATAGCTTCTTCACGCGTTTTTCTTTCCTTCTAGTCCTCTGCACGCGTCAACTTCCAGCTGAGATCATTCAAACACGCTGCCAGTACATCGGATATTGAGTTAACTTCACTGCAGCCACCTGAAATCACAGCCAAGCCCGTGTATTTCTATTCTCCCTGTGTGCTTCACTTCCCATCGATACAACCCAATTATTTTGAATCTGAAGGGCTTACCATTCCTGTTCAGCTCAAATAAGTCCATCCCGATCGATTACAACGATTGAATCTATCAGAAACTATTCCACGATCTTAACAGGGACTATCGGTCATCTTCCCACCACTGTTCCACTCCAACCCGAGCTAACCATCCAATTTGAGCTAAATCCAATAACTACACCAACCATGTTACGCCCAAAAGAAGATACCCAATGATTTTCAGCGATTTAGTCGCATTAAATCCCACCCAAATCTCAAACCCTAGTTCCGGCAGTTTTGAAACTTGTTTTCCCGCCAAAATCTAAATTCAAATTGTTGAAGATGGTTACCCCTTATCCAACCGCTAGGGGTGGAAATAGTAATTGGGGTGCCCCTTAGTAATTTGGATGTCCCTTAGCAAATTTCTGGGGTTGCTTTAGCAAGGTCCTTGGGTGTTTTTAACAAGTTTTCTGGGGTATTTTTAACACATTCTGAGGATGCCTCCGACGTATTTCTGGGGTGCCTTTAGTAGTTCCTCCGGGTGCCAAAATTAACTTTTCGAGCCGAATTTTCCACACAAGTTTATTTCTTCAAAAACACCTACACACACAAAAACACCAAAATAAGTACAAATCGAGAACTAACAATAAAGAAAATTGAGGACAACTTAGACACAAAAATGTGTCTATCACTACGACCCAAAGTCGAAGACTTGATAAACAAATCTGTCTCACATAGAAAAGTCTATTGAATAGATAAATATGTCTCCCACAGAAATACCTACGAGTTTTTGCTCCATCTTTTGATAAATCAAGGTGAACAGGAACCAATTGATACACCAGACTTATATTCTCGAAGAACAGCCTTGCAATATCAATCAGCTTAAAATAATCGTAATCGTATGGTAGCGAAACAAGATATTGTGGAACCATAAATGATGAGACGAAGATGTTTGTGACTATTTTTTATCTTACCTATCGGAGATTGAATCTCGAGCAAATCTTAGAGAATATAGTACTCATTATGATAGAACAAAGTAAGATTAGAACACGCAACTACAGTAAAAATAGTTGAGTCTGGCTTTAGAATCCCAAAGAAGTCTTTAAGTCATTAACCTATAATGGTTTTAGAAAAACCTAGGTTAAAGGAGAATCGACTCTAGTCGTAACTAGTATCAGACAGGTGGTGTGTGGATTAGGTTTCTAGATGCTAGAGTTCTCCCTTATATAGTTTTCAAATCAGGGTTTACATCAATGCTACCTTGGTAACAAAGCATTCAATATTCACCGTTAGATGAAAACCTGATTAGATTCAAGCTAATATCTTTCAATCGTTAGATCGAACTTAGCTTGTTACATACAAATGAAAAGTGACTTCATTTAGATATGGGTAACCGTACCCATACGTGTACACCTTGTTGGCTCAACAATTTTTAACCGAAATTAGCCATATGAACACTTTCATATCAACCTTGTTCATCTCAATCACAACTTGTTCAAATGACTCAAATGAAACTAGTTCTATAGTTGTTTAATTGTTTGTATTCTCATAGAAGTATACAAGACCAAATTGAAGCAAAATAGATTTTGATTCACTCGAATCAATTCATGAACATTATAGCCACGTTTTGCAAAAGATTGAATTCCTTATTATATAAATGTATGTATTAGTTCATAAACAAACCGATTTTAGAACATAACCTACTCAAGTATGCAAACGCGTATGCATACCTAAGTAGTAAGACTTGGTATGGGTTCGCTAGTATGCGAACTGGTACGCATACTGTCGTACAACCAAACTCAGTTGCATTCCCGGACTTGAACTGTTACGCCGGTACGCATATGGGTATGCATACCGAGTACCCGGACTTCAACTATCAAACCAGTATGCATACAGGTATGCATATTAGGGTTCCCGAACTTGGAATAACTTGCAACAGTTAGCATACAAGTATGCCTATTGTGCTATATCCAATCAATGGTTAATTGTTCTAAACTCCATAATCATTTTTGGAAGACGGGAATAGCTGTCTCACACAAACTATTAGCTTCAAGCAATTTTCAAGTGATTAATAGATCAACACGAAACATTCTGAGTCTATATCAAATGACTGTCTCACACAAATCATGTAAGATGTTACCAGGCGATTTTCACATGATCATCTTTTGAATTTCCTCAAGACTATAAGATGAACGTGGTTAAAGAGAAAGCTTAACAACACATGTTTCGAAAAATATGTAAGCGATTTAAACTCAACTCGAAATATCAAAAATGTATAATATAAAGTCTATATAGCTATACGTCTTTTGTCTCAATAGGAGATAGAATAGAAATATGCTCCCGAGTGATAGATGAGTTCAAGTCTTCACATGCCTTTTGTTGATGATGTTCCACAAGCTCCACTTATTAGTTCTTCGTCTTCAATCGATGAACACCGTGAATTCAAAAGCTCAACTACACATTATATCCTAATCCGAGACATAGCTATAAGTAGACGTGAAATCAAGACTTATAGTTTTGGCAACTAAACTTGACAAACAAGCTTGAGATAGCAATGCTTGCGAGTTCGACCAAGTAGTGCTCGAACAATCTCCCCCTTCGTCAATTTTAGTGACAAAACAACCAATACATATGGATTACAAAATAAATAAACTTTGTAGCTTCTCACCAAATGCTTGATTTCCTTGGTTCTTCAACATTACTCGAAATCTTCGTGACTTCCAAGTACTCTAGTGATTCTGAACGTGTTCAACTCAGCATCATAGTTGTTGAAGATCCATAACAATAAGAAAAACATTGTTCTCAACTATTGTTATACATTGTCACAGTATTATTACACATCATCAAAGTTCAATTTTATCACAACTTTGACAATAATACTACAGTGATATGTATCACTCCCCCTTAGTCAATACTTCATCTCACATGAAAACCACTCTCCTTTACATAATGATACTAGACCAAATGTATTTGTAGTGTGAGCTACACAATAATTCTCCCCATTTTTGTCAATATAAATTGGCAAAGGTACGAAAACTAGCGGGATCATAATGAAATTCTCATAGAGATACTTCATGACTAAAAGAGAACATATCAACTTTGTTTCAATGATTTCACATAGTCGAAACTTAGTGTATTCATCAAGGAGTTTATAAAGATAAAAGAAAACTTCTATAATATTCCATAGACGCACTCCTCACATATTTGGAAATTAAGCACAAGTTCAATTAAGAGCTCTCCCCCATAAAATGTCATTCCCGAAAGGAACAATAAGAGCGACCTTACTTTCACAAGAAATAAGGATTTCTTTGGACATTAACAAATTACATGAGACATGAATTTGTATCCAGAAAACTCAATTAAACTAACCACAAGAGAACTCGTGATTAATTTAATCGGAAATGCTTAACATAAGAGAACTTATGGAGCCATACAGTACTTTCACATAGAAGTGGATCAGGGAAAGATCAATACTGCGGAATATTCAAAGATTCATTCTAATTTTCATCAATATTTGCATGATATCATAGACTTAATCTTTATTATCAAAAGTTCATTCTATCTTCCATCAATATTTTCATAATAACATAATATACTTAACTTTTGACATATATGGGACAATCATAGTTCACGGACGCAAACACACATATCCCATAACAATTTTTCTGAAATATAAACCAAAAAAGATTAATAATGCAAAATCATCTTCCAAATAAACTTTAGAATTTGAATAAATAAATATAAAAACATTGCAAGATGAAAATCGTTGCCAATAGCAATGTGAAATCACAATCTAGGTTATTCCAAACCCTAGTTATCCTTCTTAAAATACAAGAATAAATTCTCATAATAAGTTTCCTAGATAAGTTAGAATAACAAGAGATAAGGAATTTAATCATCATCTTCATGATCGGAAACCATCCAAGAGGCTTGAACAATATCCATATCTTCCTTGATTTCGAGAAACTTAGTATAAATCACACGTAATTGTTCTTGCACATATTTTACCTTGGAATTGATCTTACGCACACCCTTGTAAATTTGATGAAGAAGACTCAAGGAGGTAGGATCACAAGAACAATCAAGGGAATCACATCTTTGTCTTTTGCAAGCATTCTCCTTCATACATTTGAAAGTACAAGGACGAAAAAGTTTGGGAGTTCCAATAGAGTTGTCAATATGAGTGTTTTTGGGTAAAAACTGATTTTGATGGAAATGGTAAATTTGGGTGTGCCGCCGAGAAACGAATCTAAACCCTAAACAAATGCACTGCACGGGAGTATTTTAGATTCGATAGATCAATTTGTAATATTCTTGACTAAACCAATAAATGGTCATTACAGTCTTGCTTCGGTCATAAAATGAAGGAGAAAGGTTGATCTTAGGGAGGGAAGCGAAGAAGGTTTTGAGATCAGAATGGTTAACTCTGAAGGTGTGGTTGTTTTATGACTTGTATCAGAATGTGGAACTAGCCTGCGGGATGCAAGCTATGAGTTATTTTATGTTTTTCTGGATACTGTATTGATAACCGTTGTTGGTTGAAATAGGTTGAAAACCTATTTATATAGTCATAGCTAGTTGCACGCACCCTGATCTCATAGGAAATGAGAGTAGTTGAGTGATGGAGAAGTGGGATCGTGTGAAAACCACGTCTTACTATGAGGGAAGATGGGTCATTTTATACCCACTACTTCTCAGCTGCCACTAACTGTATGGATTTCTCGACACTTTCTCATAATGGGCGTGTTGCACACCGCACGCTGTAAACTGCTAGACCAATACCCCGATGAACATCCCCCAGTTTGTGACATGTTTGATGTCTCGAGTATTTTATAGAAAATATGTAGTAAGTTTCTTAGTGGTTTTTCCCTAATTATTCTGACCAATCACGCGCAAGCTAGGTGGCGGGTAGTCATGTGTGACGAGCCAAGTCATGAGACTTGCCGCAAATAATAGCATGTGACGTCATTAGGTTAAATAACTAAGTTATTTGTGAAGCCGATACTCATAAAATATCGTATGTATTCGATGCATGTAAAGCATAACTTTTAAGCAAGCAACTCAAAATAATCGATGCATGTGAAGCATCATGATATTGATCCTGTCTTGGTTGGTCGCAGAACCTAGTGTCTTAAAAAAGTATGACCGACCAATTTCATGAAGGCTGCTGGGAGCTATTTATGCATGCCAAATGTAGGTCGGTCGGTCCTTATAGGAGAGTGATGGCTGGTAGCGTATTTGACATCCTATTGGTCGGTCGAAGTTAAATCTAGATCGGTTAAATTGGCTAACCAAATTGGATGGCTGAGATGATTTGCGGCAGTTATTGATTGCCGCTAATTTATTTAAGACTTCTATAAAAAGTGAAGACAGCCATCTTTGGGCGATCGTTTAGGAGCCATATGGGTCGGCCGCGACTTGGCCGATTGTTCCTTATGGAAACGGGATGGCCGGTGATTATCGCCACATCTTGTTGAACACCTAGAATAGGAGTTTGCCCATCTAGTCATTGTGCGGTCGAGATGATTTACGGTAGTTAATGGTTGTCGTTGATTTAATTTAGGTTTTAAAAGCCATGTGGCCAACGGTTTTTGGTGTTGGCGGCATTCTGTGGATCATTCGACCAGCCAACACTATAGTTTGGTCGCTAGTAAGTGTATCCGCGCCTTGTTCGTTGATCAAAATTGAATCTAGGCCGATAAATTTGGTTGGAGAAGTTGGAAGGCCGAGATCATTTTACGGCAGTAATGTAATGTCGCTTAATAAAAAAATAGGGTTTTGTAAGTCGCCCGGCCAACTAACTTTGAGCAATCGGTTAGTGGCTCTGTTGGCAAGTTGAAAGGATTTTAATTGGCCAAGGTATTAGTGGGCCCACCGGTGTGTATGGTGGTGCTTGTCCGACTGTGTTAAGAAGTGACTAGACTTGATAAATCGAGCGGCCAAAACGTGCGGCCGTGATCGTTTTAAGACTGACATGGGTAGCCTATATTAAATTCCTTAAGGAATTAGGTGTGTCGACCAGCCAACTTCCAACTTTATTAAAAGTGTGTGTGGTGCATTTAAAGCGATCTGATTGGTCAATGGGAAAAAGGTCTGGCAAGCAGCAACATGGAGCGTGGCCAGCCGGCCACAGATGGCACCCGCTGAAGCAAATCGGTCGGCTAAGTAGCGCGACTACACCTCCTTTTTCCGCTGCTCTTACTTGTCGCATTTCCTCTTTTATTCTTGTTTTCTGATTTTTTTTATAGGATTTTGCTCCTACTAGCTCCATGATGGATCAATTTCCTAGTTTTCCTAGGTTTATCTCGACCAATAGGGTTCGAAATATCGCACAGGGCACAAAAAACCTAATTTTGTAAATTAATAAAATTAGGTTAGAAAGATTGAATTTTGTGAGCTGACACAAAATCAATCAATTTCTGGTGAATTTAGTGTGTTCATACAAAATCATTAATTATGTTTCATAGGGCAGCATAACTTTGCATGCCTCTAATTGAGTATTTCCATGCATATCTTAATCATGATACTTCAGGAAATTCATGCTACTTAGTTGCGAGCGAACATTAATTAATTGTCATGTCATGTCAACATCAAGAGTTCAGCTGGGGAACATAGCATAAAATGAATACTCGGAAGGCTCCGGCATTAGTGAGTAATGCAACTAGGAGATTAAATACTCATTAGGCTCTATACTAGTGAATTATTCATCTAGGAGCTTGATTTTCAATTAATATGAAGAGAGACATAGGCACTTATCAGATTCTGATATATTCTTCAAATTACTTGCAGAATATAGACATATCACGGTCTACTACTTCTGATGCTGGGTCAGGTAAACAGACTTTTACGGTTTTCGCCATATTCTAAAAACTACCATCAACATTAAGTCCATTGCTTAGCACGTAACAGTGACATTGTTGCGGGGTAAGCATTAGATGGTGACAGACAAAATTTAAAATTGAAAAGATAAAGCAGGTAGATATTACCAGGAAAATTATAATCGGCTTTCAGCAACATGACCGCGCGGCAAATAGTCTTCATAGTAGCGTGTTGCTAGATCGGCTAATGGGGTATGAGTGTTGTGGGCCCATCCATCTATTCCCGTTCATGAAGAAAAATAATAATCCTTCTTATGGAAACTCTGTTCGTATAAAAAGGGGTATCAATCTTCTTCCATTTTTTGTTGCTCGCCTGGCTCCGTGCTTTCGACCGCAGCAGCCGGCTCCTCTTCATCACTATCAACAACTCCATCATGAGCGTGCCAATTGTCGGAAACAAGGTAAGTACATCTTGTTTTTTTTTTCTTTTTGCATGTATGAACTTTAGTTGTACGTATAACTTCTACGGTTTTGAAATTTCATCAAATCCTAAGTGAACTTCATCGATCCTCTCTGGAATGTGTAATAAGGTTATGTCTCCATAAAATGAGCATCCAGCCTCTCCAGTGGATTTTAAAATTTGCCAAACTCCATTGCGCTCAATTGCAAGAGGCCTTGACTTTAAGTTGTTTGGTGTCTGGACCGTTGAGTCGTAATTAACTTTTTCTTTAAACTCTCGAGAATTGACTAGCACGAAATTGTATTTATTCTGACTCTTTAGATCATAGGCCTATTCTTTCCTTTATGATTGTGATGATGATATGCTTGGATGGTTTGTATGGGAAAAATCTTCCGGAGCCATTGAGTGAAGTAGATGAGCTAAGAGGAATTTCGTTGCCGACATGCTGCTATCAAGTCTTCAAGGAATTCATTCCAAGCGACATCCTTTGAATCATCTTTTGAATCTTGGATTGTTGTATGGAATGGGACGCGACGAGCAGTCCTCAGTTACAATTCGGTTTGGTTACCAGAGTTGTACTTTTTTAGAGGAATACAATGCGTTCTTGTAAGGAGTTATAGATGCGTGCTAGATCCGATGGCGTGGCTGGATATGTAAAAATATCTCCGCGGCTTACTTTTGGAGTCTTTGATGCACGTTTACGGCTTCATGTTGAGAAATTCCTTTGGCTCATAAAGCTTTGATAGTGAAAATACAGATATCAGAAATAACCTGGTTGAGGGACGTGAAGGAATCCTGTGCTGGCAGTCCCCAGGTATAATTATCCCGAGCCTATTTTCTCCTGAAAGATGTACTTTCATTATATTTGCTGGTAAAGTGGTTGACGAACTGACGAATGCGGAAATATTTAAATTCGTCACATGTTGATCAATGAGCGGGAGTCTCACTTGATAGATCTGTATTGTATCCAAACTTTTGGCAGCCCATGCACCCCTTCCATAGGAAATTGGAAATTTAGAAACACCGAATCTGACTTTGTCGGCGATATGGTTGTTGATGTGCAGCTTCATGCAGGCCTTGGGTAGTAATCACTGAGTTCTGAGTAGGTGATATAATAGGAATGATGCGGTTGGTATGCGTGGCTTGCTGAAGCGCGACTTTCTTCTTTGATTCTTCATTGACAACAACGCTTATGGATGGATGAGCCAAATACTGCTTGTTGGTCAGGCGCCTTCCAGACAGGGAGGTGATGATATCCTCACGCTACATCTTATAGGAGTGGTGACCCTGTCACAATTTCTTGGTTTATCGTCTCTTCTGAGTTGAAGAGGTCCTTAACAGTGAAGGGATTCCGTGTTGAGCCTCAGTCCCCAAGTGTGGTTTATGTGATTCTATCTTGTATGGTCAGTGAGTTTACTATAATAAAGATATCACCATCTTGCCTCCGTACTAGTGCCCTTATTACTTCCTCCATGGGGAAATAAAATATGTAGAAGTTCGTATTACCTTTATTCATAGTTATTGTTGTTGTTATGGTGGAGCTCTGGATGGTATCAACAAACGAGCGGCAATGGTTCTTGGAAGCAACTGTGATCAGAAGAGACAACATTTTCTTGGGAACAAAACAGGTTGGCTGGAGCTTGGATGGCTACGGTCACGATCCTTGACAGGGAGGAGCGGTGATTACGGGCACAAATCTTGGCAGGGACGAGTGGTGTCTACAGGCACGACATGGAGAGGCGTGGTGATGGTGGTGATGGGGTTTGGTAACCACGACCATGAATCTTGGATGAGCGAAGAAGCATAAGCAGTAGTAGCCACGTCCACGAGCTTTAGGCGAGCATAGGCGATGATTCTAGCCACGACCGCGAATATTAAAAGGCTTTGATTGGCCGTTATGACCCAAAGGATGAGTTTCTTCCTTTCATATAACTTACATACGTGAGTTTTATTTCTCCTTCTATTATTTCCCCTCTTTTATTTTTGGTGAAGCAGCTACTCTATGATTTCCTGAAGCTCACCTATTATTGCTTGCCTGATATGACACGGTTGAGGAATACAAATATGTCTTGACGTTGCGCTTTGGAGAAATACAGGATCTCACATAAATGCTCCATCGTGGACTGTACAATTTTGTGGACGGAGTCCCCAGAAATCATGCAGCTCCTGATGGGAAGAGGATCTCTGTGGACTCCCTCAGTGCTTAGTTGAAGTTTTCCTATATCTACCTTCTCTTTGAAAATGCGCTTCAATTTGTTGCAATCGCTGGGGGGTGATTGAAGAACCTATGGTAACGATAATATTTAGGATTTGCCATTTTTTTTCCGGTAGGAGGACGTTTGGTAGGAGGTAGCTTGATGACGCCATCTTGAATCCACATTTTTAGGAGTTCGATTACCTCTTTAATTGGACATGGGAAGATTAGAGCAGCCTCTCCAGTTTCTTGTTGTTGTGCAGGGGTCTTAGTCACAGCTTTCCGGGTTTGAGTTATCTATTGCGCTGGTGCCCATACGTTTGAGTTGTTGATATCCGTTCCCCAGATGCATTCTCTTTCCACCCTCACTAGCGATTGACTGGAGGTTGGATCTTTTATTGGAAGGACGCTTGCTTTCCTGAACATCTTTACGAGCTTCTTCATTCTGGAACGGTTCAGATCGACTGAGTAAAGCAGCATCGTATTTCCTAGCAGCTTCTGAAGCAATATAGGAATTGATATTTTCTAGGAAGGACGCACATAATGATATCACTTTTTCATTGTGAGGACTCTGATGAGAACGTGATAAATCCCACGAGTCTTCTTTCTGAGCTTGAGGAAACATCTATTAATCTTTATGAGTAGACAAGTTAGGTTGGTGGCTACCTTTCCCTTCAATGTGACCATAGGTTTCATCTTCCTCACCAGGAATAGGAATATGAATCTTAGAAGAATAACTATTACCATCATTGTTGATGGCGTTTCCTCCAGATTGAATACGTGTTGGTTCCTTTGATAGTTGATGAAAAAATGGGGGTACAACAACCTCACTCAATAATTCGCTTAGCAATCTGTATGGACTAACTATAATATACTTTTAAGAGAATCAACTAGACAGTCAGACTCAATCTTAATAAAAAGCATATCAAGGAGCTATATCTCAATTTCTCAATTCAATACTTACTCAAGCAAATATAAATCTGCGAGCCTAATTGAATACAAGAGAAATTAACTTGAACGGTACCAAAAACCAATGTTCAAGTATCAATAAATTTCAATCAACAACCAAAGGTTGGATTTACCAGTTGATCGATTCAACGCACAACCTGTGATATTTCAATTATATAACAAAAAATATAATGCGAAAAAAACATAACACAGACACCAGAAGTTTTGTTAACTAGGAAACCGAAAATGCATAAAACCCCCGGGACCTAGTCCAGATTGAACACACGCTATATTAAGCTTCTACATACACTAACCTACTACAAACTAACTTTGGTCTGGACTGTAGTTGAACCCAAATCAATCTCACACTAATCCAAGGTACAATTGCGCTCCTTACGTCTTTGATCCCAATAGGATACTACACACTTGATTCCCTTAGCTGATCTCACCCACAACTAAGAGTTGTTACGACCCAAAGTCGATGACTTTAATAAACAAATCAGTATCACACAGAAAAGTTTACAGGAATAGATAATTCTGTCTCCCACAAAAATACCTACGAGTTTTGTTTTGTCTTTTGATAAATCAAGGTGAATAGGAACCAATCGATAACCCAGACTTATATTCCTAAAGAATAGCCTTGAATTATCAATCACCTCACAATAATTTTAATCGACTAGCGAAACAAGATATTTTGGAATCACAAACGATGAGACGAAGATGTTTGGGACTATTTTTCTATCTTACATATCAGAGAAATTAATCTCAAGACAATCTTACGATAGAATATGCAAGATCAGATCATGCAACTATAGAGAAAATAGTTGGGTCTGGCTTCATAATCTGAATGAAGTTTTCAAGTTGTTAACCTACAAGGTATCGGTAGGAACCTAAGGTTAAAGAAGAATCGACTCTAGCTTATACAACTAGTATCACACAGGAGGTGTAGGGATTAAATTTCCCAGTTGCTTGAGTTATCCTTTATATAGTCTCCAAATCAGGGTTTGCAATCTAAGTTACCTTGGTAACAAAGCATTCAATATTCACTATTAGATGAACACCTGATTAGATTCAAGCTAATATCTTTCAACCGTTAGATCGAACTTAGCTTGTTATACACAAATGAAATGCACGTCCATTTGGGTTTGTGTAACCGTACCTAAACATGTACACCTAGTTGGCTCAACAGTAGTTAACCAAATGGTTAGCCATATGAGCACTTTCATATCAACCTTATTCATCTTCACCATAACTAGTTCAAATAACTCAAAAGAACTAGTTAGAGAGTTGTTCAATTGCTTAGATCTCATAGAAGTATATAAGGCACAATCGAAACAAAAACGATTTTGATTCACTCGAATCGATTCATGAACTTTATAGCCACGATTTAAAAGTAAGCATTCCTTAGTTTATATAAGTTTAAGTTCACGAATAAACCGTTTTTAGAAAATAACCCACTCAAGTATGCATACCGGTACGCATACTTAAGTACCCGATTTAAGTTTGTTTTCAGTTCACAAACTCCAGCAGAAATTCAAGGGATGCGAACTTCCGGCAGTACGCGTACGGGTATGCGGAATTTAGTTCCAGTTATCCTGAGAAGCAAAGTACGCATACTTTGGTTCAAGGATTTTGGACTTACACACGTATGAGTTCACATACAATGTTTATATCCATTCAAGGTTATATATTCTAAACTCTCATTTCAATCATTGAAACATTCTTAGAGGGTGTTAAATAGAGGTTATTCACACGCTATTCTTCATCAAAGCAATTTCCAAGATATTGAAATAAGCAACATGACTTTCGTCACTTGTAAAGATGAACTTGTCCAAATAAAAATCTTACCAACACATATTTCGAGAAATAGATAAACTAGATAAACTCATCTCGAAATATCAAATGTGTATAATCGAAGTCCATATATCAATACGACTTTTGTCTCAAGATAGGAGATAGAGTAGATAGACTTTTGAGTGATAGATAAGTTCAAGTGTCCACATACCTTTTAGTCGATGAAGTTCCACAAGTTCCTTGAGTAGTTCTTCGTCTTTGCATGATGAACGTCTTGGATTCTAGAGCTCAACTACACTTTTTATCCTAGTCCGAGACTCACTATAAGTAGACTAGAAATCAAGACTTATAGTTTTGGCAACTAAACTTGACAAACAAGCTTGAGATAGCAACACTTGCGAGTTCGACCGAGCAGTGCTCTATCAATCTCCCCTTTTGCCAATTTTAGTAACAAAACTATCAATACATATGGAATAAAAAATAAATAAACTTTAAAGCTTCTCTTCCATATGCATGATCTCCTTGGTTCTTCAACATTACTCGAAATCTTCGTCACTTCCAAGTATTCCAATGATTCCAAAGATATTCAATGCAGCATCATAATTGTTGAAGATCCGTAGCCATAACAATGAGAAAACAAAAGCTCTCAATCATTATTACACAGTGTCATAATATTATTACACATCATCAAAGTTCAGTTGTATCACAACTTCGACGACAATACTATGGTGATATGTACTGCTCCCCCTTAGTCAATACTTCATCTCACATGGAAGCCACTCCCCCTTACATAATGATTCGAAAAACATATGTATTTGTAGTGTGAACTACACATTAATTATCCCCCTTATTGTCAATAAAATTGGCAAAGGTATGAAAACTAGTGGATCCTAATGAAATTTTCATAGAGACATATCATGACCAAAAGAAAGCAATATCAACTTTTTAGATGCAATCATATAGTCGAAACTAAATGCATTCATCAAGGAGTTCATAAAGATACAAGATAACCCCTAAAATATTCCACAGCCGCACTCCCCACAAAGGTTTGGCAATTAAGCACAAGTTCAATTAAGAACTCTACCCCATAAAATGTCATTCCCGAAAGAACAACAAGAGCGACCTTACCTTTATGAGAAAATAAGGATTTCTTTGGACATTACAAATCACATGAAACATGAATTTGTATCCAAAATACTCAACTAAATTAACCACAAGAGAACCCATGATTAATTCAATCGGAAATGCTCAACATAGGAAAACTTACAGAGCCACACAGTATATACATTAAAAAAATGGATTAGGGAAGATCAATACTACGGAATAAACAAAGATTCATTCTATCTTCCATCACTATTTGCACAATGATATACAATAGACTTAATCTTTGTAAACAAAAGCTCATCCTTTCTTTCGCCAATATTTGCATAATGACATAAAAGGCTTAAATTTTGTTTGTCAAAAGTTCATTTAGTCTTTTATCAATACTTGCATATCGATATACGAAAGACTTAACTTTTGACCACGTATGGGACAATCATAGTTCACGGACGCAAACACACATATCCCATAACAAATTGCAATATATAAAACCATAAAGATTAATACTGCAAAATTATCTTCCAAACAAACCCTAGAATTTATATAAATAAATCTAAAAACATTGGAGATGAAAATCGTTTGGTAAAGCTATGTGTAATCATAATAATGGCTATTCCAAACTCTAATTATTCTTCTTAAAAACACAAAAATAAAATTCTGATAAGAAGTTTTCTAGACAAAATCAAAAACAAAATAATAATTAAACATGAAAAACTACTCGTCATCTTCATCATCAGAGACCATAAGAGTGGCTTGAATCTTATCCATGTCTTCCTTGATTTCTGGGAACTTAGTAGCAATCACAAGTTGAACACACTTTACCTTGGTACTAATCTTACCAACACCTTTAAGAATTTGGTGAAGAAGATTCATGGAGAGAGTATCACATGGACCATCAAGGTTGTCACATCTTTGTCTCTTCCAAGCATTCTCCTCCATACGTTTGAAAGTACATGTACGAACAAGCTTGGGAGTTCAATGGAGTTGCCAATCGGAGCAATGAAGAAGGTGCGACAAATTTGGTCAATTAAGCATACTTCTTGTTGGGAGATATCATTGACAACATTTGATAAATGATAAACCTACAAATGTCAAGACCTTGAGTTCCCACTTCAAGGAAATAGACCAACTCCACGAACTCATGACCCCAACGAGAATTTTCAATCGTGGAGGGACAAAGATTGGAGATACCAAGTTTTCCAAAGGACATCAAAGCAAGACTAAGATGAGTTGTAGGAAATTTCCTATCATTCCAAACTACACTCTTACCACAAAGACCATTAGAGATGGTTTCATATGATGGTCCTTCATGACTAGGTCTTGGAAGGCGAAAACTCCTAAGGGGAATTTTAGTGATTTTTGAAATCAACTCTCTATTGACAAAAATCCTTTGTCTATTTACCATGGTCTTGAATACCATGTCATCACAATTAACATCATAGATGTTTGCATAAAATATTCTAGTAAGAGAGTCAAAACCTTCACCAATACCATCAAAGATGTTTCCAAGATTGAATTTTTTAAAACAAACCAAATCCTCTTTATGCCCACTAGTAAAATCCAACTTCTTTTCTAGAATAAACTCATTAGATAAAATCTTTTCAAAAACCTTCTCACAAGAATCATTGACAAATCTAATTCTAATGGAACTTTGATCTATTGGCAAGTTCATGCTAGTGGAAGATCAATAACCAAATTTCTTAGGAACCTCTTTTGAAACCTTGAAATTTTTAATGAGATCTAAAAATTAGAAGATAAGAGAAAGAGATGACTTACTTGATGTGAATCTTGAAAACCCCCTTTTTAAATTTTGATCTCCAAGGATGATTAATGGAGAAAGCACATGAACCCTAGAACGTTCACGCACACGAACACGATGGGAGGAAGAAGAAGAGTATGCGTACTATGCTTCTTATAAACCCACACTTAGGCTTGGACCCGTTCATGACTCCCGACCCACAAAAAGGAAAGTAGGATTTCTTAAACCGATCAACATCCAAAGTTCGCACACTAAAGAGATCAGTACAGTGCAGTAAAATAACCTTGGAAGGAAGAAGAACAGAATTTCCAAAAGAAAAAATTAACCCAGACAAAATAGTCAACCATTACTTTCCCCACGTCAAGTTATATACGCATGGGGTAAAGTCAATCTTGTTACCAAGAGACTAAATGTGCAGAGAGATTCTCATGCACCTTTCCAGGTTGATATTTGTGAATATTAGTATAATCATGGTAATGATTATATTCCAGGTTAATGGAATTTTTCGAATCAATTTTCTTATACCTAAGAAAAGACTTTTTCCGAAGATTAGAACCTACGCCGAACTTACAAGAAATATTTTTATCAATTTCACATGAGTTGGAGGTAGGTCTAGTTTGTACGTCATGAATACATGATTTTACATGTACAGAACTTTTATCGGAATAATTATTATTCTCAAAGGAATTAATCTTTTCTAAGAATTTAAAAACGCTTTCAAACGCTCTACATAGATCTTTGTCAATTGATCCATTATGATAGTATTTCTCATACAGATTAAGTGCTAATCTAGCGAGATTCCATATCTTTGAGCGTCGATCACGTTTTTTCAAGAGACTATTCTTAGAGGAACTTTCAATTTTTCCTTTAGGTTGTTCCTTATCATCTATACTTTCCAAGGACATAGATGAAACGAGATTATCACAAGAGACCAGATGTCTTATAAATAATTACGAACACCCTTTAAGGAATTCTGGCGCGTGTTACAGATGCCAAGAGCAAGTTTCCTATTGGAGTTTCCCATAGGGACAAACTTTTAGGAAACAATCAAACACAAACTTATTAGGTTTATGATGTTTGCCTGCTCTGATACCAATTGAAAAAGTGGGGGTACAACAACCTCACCCAATAATTCTATTAGCAATCTGTATGGACTAACTCCAATATACTTTTAAGAGAATCAACTAGACAGTTAGACTCAATCTTAATAAAAAGTATATCAAGGAGCTATATCTCAATTTCTCGATTCAATACTTACTCAAGCAAATAGAAATCTGCGAGTCTAATTGAATACAATAGAAATTAACTGGAACGGTTCCAAAGACCAATGTTCAAGTATCAATCAATTTCAATCAATAACCAAAGGTTGGATTTACTAATTGATCGATTCAACGCACAACCTGTGATATTTCAATTACATAACAAAATATAATACAGAAAAGAAATAATACAGATACCAGAAGTTTTGTTAACGAGGAAACCGCAAATGCAGAAAAACCCCGAGACATAGTCCAGTTTGAACACACACTGTATTAAGCCGCTACAGACACTAGCCTACTACAAACTAACTTCGATCTGGACTGTAGTTGAACCCCAATCAATATCACATTTATCCAAGGTACAGTTGCTCTCCTTACATCTCTGATCCCAACAGGATACTACACACTTGATTCCCTTAGATGATCTCACCCACAACTAAGAGTTTCTACGACCCAAAGTCGAAGACTTTAATAAACAAATTTGCATCACACAGAAAAGTCTACATGAATAGATAAATCTGTCTCCCAAAGAAATACCTACAAGTTTTGTTATGTCTTTTGATAAATCAAGGTGAACAGGAACCACTCGATAACCTGGACTTATATTCCCGAAGAATAACCTAAAATTATCAATCACCTCACAATAATTTTAACCGACTAGCGAAACAAGATATTGTGGAATCACAAACGATGAGACGAAGATGTTTGTGACTACTTTTCTATCTTGCCTATCCGAGAAATTAATCTCAAGCCAATCTTACGATTGCACTCAATAACGATAAAAAAAGCAAAATCAGATCACGCAACTGCAAATAAAATAGTTGGGTCTGGCTTTATAATCCCAATAAAGTCTTCAAGTCGTTAACCTACAGGGTCTCGGTAGAAACCTAAGGTTAAAGAAGAACGACTCTAGCTTATACAACTAGTATCACACAGGAGGTGTGGGGATTAACTTTCCCAGTTGCTAGAGTTATCCTTTATATAATCTCCAAATCAAGGTTTGCAATCTAAGTTACCTTGGTAACAAAGCATTCAATATTCACCGTTAGATAAACATCTGATTAGATTCAACCAAATATCTTTCAACTGTTAGATCGAACTTAGCTTGTTATACACAAATGAAATGCACATCCATTTAGGTTTGTGTAACCGTACCTAAACGTGTACACCTATTTGGTTCAAATGTAGCTAACCAAATGGTTAGCCATATGAGCACTTTCATATCAACCTTATTCATCTTCACCATAACTAGTTTAAATGACTCAAAAGAACTAGTTAGAGAGTTGTTAAATTGCTTAGATCTCATAGAAGTATATAAGACACAGTCGAAACAAAAATGATTTTGATTCACTCGAATCGATTCATGAACTTTATAGACACGTTTGCAAGTAGGCATTCCTTAGTTTATATAAGTTTAAGTTCACGAATAAACCGTTTTTAGAAAGGGAAAAATATCATTTGGTCCTTTTTTAGGTGGGTCCATGTCTGTTTAGTCCTTTGGTCAATCGCCTTTACTGTTTGGTCCATAATTATAAAAATATCTAAAGTATCATTTCTCTCTCTTATTTTTCCCTCTCACGTGAATGGTTTATCTCTCTTGTTTATTTTCTCTACTAATTTCTCTCTCATTCTAACCTTAATATTTAAAAGTTTAAAAATTAAATATCTCTCAAAATATATGTCAAAAATTAATAAATTTTATATATTCGGAAAGCCCTCGACGATAGCTTTCCAACGAGTACCATTGTCGCTATGTTTCGGAGCTTTTAATTTTTTTTCGGTATAATAATAGTTCATTCCGAGAATGAACACTATTTTGTAACATGGTAGTTCATTTCGTAGAATGGACTCGTATACACTACCAATTTATTTTGTAGAATAAACTCATAGTAATTGTTCAATTTGAAGAATGAAGTCATAATGGTAGTTCATTATTATAGTTCATATCGAAGAATGAACTCGTGATAGATGTTCTTAATTTCGAATGAACTCATAATAGTTGTTCATATTATAAAAGGAACTTGTAATAGTAATTAAAAATGGTAGTTCATATTGTAGAATGAACTCGTAATAGTTGTTCATTATGGTAGTTCATTTTATAAAATGAACTCGTAAACGGTAGTTCATATTGTAAAGTGAACCCGTGATAGGTGTTCATATTGTAGAATGAACCCGTGATAGGTGTTCATATTGTAGAATGAACTCGTAATAATAGTTCATTATACCACTTCATTTTGTAGAATGAAGTCGTATGATAGTTCATTTTGTAGAATGAACTCGTATGTTATTTAATCCAAAGAGTTCACTTTTTGGAATGAACTAACTAGCATGATAGTTCATTAGAGTAGTTGATTTTGTAGAATGAACTCGTATAATAGTTCATCAAAGTAGTTCATTTTGTAGAATGAACTCATATAATAGTTCATTTTATAGCTAAAAAATAAGGCAAAAATTAAAAGCTCCAAAACATAGCGACAATGGTACTCGTTGGAAATCTATCGTCGAGGGCTTTCCGAATATATAAAATTTATCATTTTTAGACATATAGTTCAAAAGATATTTAAGTTTTAAGTTTTATTTATTTATTTTTATTAAGAGAGAGGAAGAAAAAAAAGGACTGTGACATCACCTTAGGACCAAATCATTATTTTCTAGGACCAAACAATAATATAAGAGTATTTATGCCACTATAAGATGACATTTACAACATCCATGACATCATCCTAGGACCAAATGATAATTTATATTACCAAATAGGACCAAACAGATATTTGACTGGGTCAAATGGACTAGACTCTCTCTAATATATTATTCCTAGGACCTAATGGTATTTCCTACTTTTAGAAAATAACCCACTCAAGTATGCATACCGGTACGCATACTTAAGTACCCGGTTTAAGTTTGTTTCCAATTCACAAATTCCACCAGAAATTCAAGGGATGCGAACTTTCGGCAGTATGTTGACTTTAGTTCCGGTTATCATGAGCAGCAAAGTACGCATACTTTGGTTCAAGAATTTTGGACTTACACACGTATGAGTTCACATAAAATGTTTATATCCATTCAAGGTTATATATTCTAAACTCTCATTTCAATCATTGAAACATTCTTAGAGGATGTTAAATAGAGGTTATTCACACACTATTCTTCATCAAAGCAATTTTCAAGATATTGAAATAAACAACATGACTTTCGTCACTTGTAAATATGAACTTGGCCAAAGCGAAAGCTTACCAACACATATTTTGAGAAATAGATAAACGAGATAAACTCGGCTCGAAATATCAAATGTGTATAATCGAAGTCTATATAGCAATACAAATTTGTCTCAAGATATGAGATAGGGTAGATAGACTTTTGAGTGATAAATAAGTTCAAGGCTCCACATACCTATTAGTCGATGAAGTTCCACAAGTTCCTTGAGTAGTTCTTCGTCTTTGCATGATGAACGCCGTGGATTCTAGAACTCAACTACACTTTCTATCCTAGTACGAGACTTAGCTATAAGTAGACTAGAAATCAAGATTTATAGTTTTGGAACTAAACTTGACAAACAAGCTTGAGATAGAAACGCTTGCGAGTTCGATCGAGCAGTGCTCTAACTATTGATCCGTGAGGACTTTCAAAAGCGTAAATACTTCATCATGCGTCTTGACAATAATAGCTTGATTCATGACAATATCATTCAGAATTTTCGCCAAATCGTGAATAGTTGTTAAATATTGGGACTCCATAGCCTCGACAAGGGTTTTGAATGAAAGAACGGATTCAGGGATAACATGTAAAGTATTTTCAGTACAAGGATAAGTAAAATTGGGATTGAGGGTTTTTGAACCAATCCTAAGATCAACCATCTTGAGAAATTTAGGGAATTAAAAATGGAATACGAAAAATAATTTTTTGCAACAGAGAGATTAATCTCCCACTGTGGTCGCCAGTTGTTTTGGGGTAAAAATTGATTCTACTGGAAATGGTAAATTTGGGTGTGCCGCCGAGAAACGAATCTAAAACCTAAACAAATGCACTGCACGGGAGTACTTTAGATTCGAGAGATCAATCTGTACAATTCCGGCTAAACCAAGAAATGACCGTTCCAGTCTTGATTCTATCACAAAATGAATGAGAATGGTTGATTTTAGGGAGGAAAGCGAATAAGGTGTTGAGATCAGAATGGTTAACTCTGAAGGTGTGGTTATTTTATGACTTATATTATAATATGGAACTCGCCTGTGGGATGCAAGCTATGAGTTCTTTTGTGTTTTTCTGGATACTGTATTGATAACCTTTGTTGGTTTAAATAGGTTGAAAACCTATTTATATAGTCATATAGTTGCACGCACCCTGATCTCATAGGAAATAGGAGTAGTTGAGTGATGCAAAAGTGGGATCGTGTGAAAACCACGTCTTACTATGAGGGAAGACGGGTCAGTTTACACCCGCTACTTCTCATTTGCCACTAAATGCCCGCTTTTCCTGACACTTTCTCATAATGCGCATGTTGCACGCCATACGATGTAAACTTCCAGACCAATACCCCGATGAACATCCCCCAGTTTGTGACATGTTTGATGTCTCGAGTATTTTATAGAAAATATGTAGTAAGTTTCTTAGTGGGTTTTCCCTAATTATTCTGACCAATCACGCGCAAGCTAGGTGGCGGGTAGTCATGTGTGACGAGCCAAGTCATGAGACTTGCCGCAAAGAATAGCATGCAACGTCATTAGGTTAAATAACTAAGTTATTTGTGAAGCTGATACACATAAAATATTGTATGTATTCGATGCATGTAAAGCATCGCTTTTAAGCAAGCATCTCAAAATAATCGATGCATGTGAAGCATCATTATATTGAGCCTGTCTTGGTTGGTCGCAGAACCTAGTGTCTTAAAAAGAGTATGACCGACCACTTTCATGAAGGCTGCTGGGAGCTATTTATGCATGCCAAAGGTAGGTCGGTCGGTCCCTATAGGTGAGTGATGGATGGTAGCCATTTTGACATCCTATTGGTCGGTCTAAGTTAAATCTAGATCAGGATGCGTGCAACTATGACTATATAAATAGGTTTTCAACCTATTTCAACCAACAACGGTTATCAATACAGTATCCAGAAAAACACAAAAGAACTCATAGATTGCATCCCGTAGGCGAGTTCCACATTCTGATACAAGTCATAAAACAACCACACCTTTAGAGTTAACCATTCTGATCTCAAAACCTTCTTCGCTTCCTTCCCTAAGATCAACCTTTCTCCTTCATTTTGTGACCAAAACAAGACTGGAATGACCATTTCTTGTTTTAGGCCAGAATTTTATAAATTAATCTCTCGAATCTAAAGTACTCTCGTGCAATGCATTTGCTTAGGGTTTAGATTCGTTTCTCGGCGGCACACCCAAATTTACCATTTCCAGCAGAATCAGTTTTTACCCAAAATAACTCATATTGACAACTCTATTGGAACTCCCAAACTTGTTCATCCTTGTACTTTCAAATGTATGAAGGAGAATGCTTGCAAAAGACAAAGATGTGATTCCCTTGATTGTTCTTGTGATCCTACCACCTTGAGTCTTCTTCATCAAATTCACAAGGGTGTGCGTAAGATCAATTCCAAGGTAAAATATGTGCAAGAACAATTATGTGTGATTTCTACTAAGTTTCTCGAAATCAAAGAAGATATGGATATTGTTCAAGCCTCTTGGATGGTTTCCGATGATGATTAAATTCCTTATCTCTTGTTATTCTAACTTGTCTAGGAAATTTATTATGAGAATTTATTCTTGTGTTTTAAGAAGGATAACTAGGGTTTGGAATAACCTAGATTGTGATTTCACATTGCTATTGGCAACGATTTTCATCTTGCAATGTTTTTAGATTTATTTATTTAAATTCTAAAGTTTATTTGGAAGATGATTTTGCATTATTAATCTTTTTTGGTTTTATATATTGCAAAAAAATTGTTATGGGATATGTGTGTTTGCGTCCGTGAACTATGATTGTCCCATATATGTCAAAAGTTAAGTATATTATGTTATTATGCAAATATTGATGGAAGATAGAATGAACTTTTGATAATAAAGATTAAGTCTATGATATCATTATGCAAATATTGATGAAAAATAGAATGAATCTTTGAATATTCCGCAATACTCTTTCCCTGATCCACTTCTATGTGAAAGTATTGTATGGCTCCATAAGTTCTCTTATGTTGAGCATTTCCGATTAAATTAATCATGGGTTCTCTTGTGGTTAGTTTAATTGAGTTTTCTGGATACAAATTCATGTCTCATGTAATTTCTTAATGTCCAAAGAAATCCTTATTTTCTTGTGAAAGTAAGGTCGCTCTTGTTGTTCCTTTCGAGAATGACATTTTATGGGGGAGAGTTCTTAGTTGAACTTGTGCTTAATTGCCAAATATGTGGGGAGTGCGGCTATGGAATATTGTAGAAGTTTTCTTTTATCTTTATAAACTCCTTGATGAATACACTAAGTTTCGACTATGTGAAATCATTGAAACAAAGTTGATATGTTTTTTTTTAGTCATGAAGTATCTCTATGAGAATTTCATTATGATCCCGCTAGTTTTCATACCTTTGCCAATTTATATTGACAAAAATAGGGAGAATTATTGTGTAGTTCACACTACAAATACATATGGTTTATGATCATTATGTAAGGGAGAGTGGGTTTCATGTGAGATGAAGTATTGACTAAGGGGGAGTGATACATATCACCGTAGTTTTATTGTCAAAGTTGTGATACAATTGATCTTTGATGATGCGTAATAATACTATGACAATGTATAACAATAGTTGAGAATAATGGTTTTCTTATTGTTATGGCTACGGATCTTCAACAACTATGATGCTGAGTTGAACACGTTCAGAATCACTAGAGTACTTGGAAGTGACGAAGATTTCGAGTAATGTTGAAGAACCAAGGAAATCAAGCATTTGGTGAGAAGCTACAAAGTTTATTTATTTTGTAATCCATATGTATTGGTAGTTTTGTCATTAAAATTGACGAAGGGGGAGATTGTTAGAGCACTACTCGGTCGAACTCGCAAGCGTTGCTATCTCAAGCTTGTTTGTCAAGTTTAGTTGCCAAAACTATAAGTCTTGATTTCAAGTTTACTTCTAGCTATGTCTCAGATTAGAATAGAATGTGTAGTTGAGCTTTAGAATTCACGGTGTTCATCGATTGAAGACGAAGAACTACTAAAGGGAGCTTGTGGAACTTCATGATTCCGTGTGGATGTGAGTTGAATTTCGTTAGATATGGTGAAGGCGGTTAATCCACCTTATCATGATTCCGGAGGTTTGTAGTTAAGTGGATCCATAAACTAGCTCTATCACGGTCAACAAAAGTGCTATTGAACCCTACATTCTCCATGTTGGAAAGTCACTTCACGATTAACATTTTGAAAATCATGATTCATACGGTGTAATTCTCTTTTCCTTCTGATAAATGAGAATTTTATTAATTAGGAACTAATGAAGTTGTGATATTTAGCTAAACAAACTGTAAACTAAAGACAAAAATTCACCATAACTTTGAATGTCAAGCACATTTTGTCTAACAAACTTTAATTATGCATGTGCTACTTGATTATCAGCACAAGTGAGGAAAGAAAAGTGAATAACTTAACTCTAACATGAGTTGCTTTATTTCTTCATGGATTTTCCTATTTTCTCAACGATTAAGAAGATTTGCATATGTTATCGACTGAACAACTAATTTTGCATATGCTTCAATGTGAATCTTTTTTTTTTTTTTTTGCTTTAGCCCAACTTAAAAGTTCACGTACTTCCATGCATTCCCCTTCTTTTGGATTTAGGATTGCAACTGCATAGCTACCTTTGAATCCTCCATATTGACATGTATGATCAAGAAGAGCAAGACCACTATCATTTGGTTAGTATCAGAATCAAAAGAAACATCAACATTTATCTTTACCAGTCCATCTTGAGGAGGTTTCCAATCAGAGCTATATGTAATATAGTTAAGTACAAATGCGTCACCATCATGAGAAGATTGTGCAATAAAATATTGAATTCTACAAAAAGAGCTATAAGGGTTAAGAATTTTTCCTTGAAATACCTCACATACGCCTTTCCATATGATTCACACTCCAATCATTAAAGAGTAAATCCATCTATCATCATCTGCTGCAGTGTCATTAGAAAACCAAGTAATAACCCATTTAGAGACACATCTGCAGTTGTTTCTCACATCATCAATGCTGATTCTGATTCCTCTCCACACAACTCTTATGTTACATGTCTGCACTCCAAGAAAATATGTTCACTGATTATGATTCCTCTCCACACAACTCTTACGTTACATGTCTGCACTCCAAGAAAATATGTTCACTAGTTTCATCACTTCTACCACGAGCTCCACAATGAATATCAATATTACCGTTTAACATTTTTAACCTGCACCTAATTGGGATAATTTCTATAACATAATTCCATGCAAAAAGCTTAATCCTATGAGCAACATTACTATCTCATAGATTTCCAATGTTTCGCGCGTACACTTTTGCTATTCACTTGTACAAACCAAAAGAAAAAAAGAAAAAGAAAAAGGCTAGTCCAATTTGCTAGGTATGCTGTGGGGTTGGCCTAGCTAGCTTGTGCCGTATCAGTAAAAAAAAAAAGAAAAAAATGAAGAAAAAGATGCAGATGCTAATATACAACCAAAGGTCAAGGTTAGTATGATAAATTGACGTAAACACCCCTATCTCGCTTTGCACAAACCACATTTATTATACTTCACACACTTCTTCAAAAGTACCCCGTTTTTTGGGGTCCTTTTTTTTATACCCCCGTTTTTTACACATTTTCAAAAGTACCCCCACATTGCATAAAAACGGGAAAGAGTTATATTAGTTAGTCAAACTCATTTTACCCAGTCAAAACTAATGGGTAAATTACTAAACGGTCCATACCTAAACCTAAGAGAGAAATCGAGAAGAGACCCCCACTTTCTCTTCTTCTTATATCTTCTTATTTTCTTCTCCTCACTGGTTAATCGTTCATAGGGTTCTGAAAATGATTTAGAGAGTTTGGAATAAAAAATTTAGATCGAGATATGATACGAAAGATCAAGTCGTGATTGATGGTGATTGCACAGATGTTAATATTGAACTGTGGAGGAGAAGATTGAGATATTAGGGTTTCTGTTTTTTAGTTAATCGATTTCAGATTCGGAAGAGGGGTTTGAATTAGAAGATATTGTTTGAGTTATAGAGATGGGTAATTGGTTAATTGAAAGAATTAGGTTGAAATTATAAAGGGAGATGGGATTTGGTTTTCTGTTCAACAAATTTTCTGTGCTGAGATATCAAAGGTACAACTTTTCTTTTGTCAATCAAAATTTGATAGATAAATTAGGGTTTTTTTAATAATTCATTTTACCGTCATTATTTAGTCTGGATATTGGATTATTTTTTTTGTAATTGTCTATTTGTATCTTTGCTTTTCAGAATTATAGGTTTGATTTTGGATTCTTAATTACCTATTTTGTATGAGTATGACTCTCTGTTTTTCAGCTGTATTGTGATATAGTGTATTTGGTACAAATAGGTTATACTTATAGGCATGAATGTGGTAAACAAAAATGCTTATGCTAATGTTAAAGATGGTGTTGATAGTGTTTGAAGAAATGCTTAACTGGATAGACTAGTAAAATTTAAATAACTTACCCTTTATTTATGGGTTCTGGGACTGTCTAATTCCAACTTGTTTATGCACTCAATGTTGTTTTTGGCTTTCTACCCATGGATTCTCAAGTATGGATGTGTCAAATTTGAGATTATCATTAGTTTATTACTAGTTATAGAACTATTCAATGAAAAGATTTGAAAAGATCAAAGAACCAGGATATTTGAGCTCATCAATTCTCTTATGTTGTTTTTATTTTCCAGGATATTTTCTTGAGATGTCAAAAGAACCAGTGCCATCTCAAGGAATTGAAGATGGCGATCGTACTAATTTTGCACGAACGTTCAAGTATTTGATGGGTTAGTTAGTTTAGTGCTCGTTTAAATGAATTCATTTATCATCCGCAAGTTGAGTTTTTTGGTTCTCCTGTTCCTGTAAATTTATGTGTTATTTGGTTTTTATCGATGATTAGCTACACAGGTATTGGCAAGGGGAATTCCCTTTATCTTTAATTCATGGGTTCTGAATCCACCCATATTTCATTTCTCTCATTAAAGTCTTGAAGTGTAGCATAATGTTGAGATATAACACGAATCTATCTATGAAGGAAAGTTCATCCCTGGTCTCTTATTTCTTTGCAGGAGAGAACCCTCGAAAAAGTTCAAAAGATCTGCCAAGAATAGCTAGAACAGCAGGTAGATTGACAGGTAGAGCGATTGCATAACATATAGGAGAATATATAGACAGAGGTGCAAGTCATTTTGCATAACATCATTCTAATACCGGACAGCTTGAAAGCTGATGTTGGTTGATTGAGGTAGCCCTCCCTCCCATCTAAGGCACATGGGTTGTTAATCATGTCTCTAAGACAACGCAAAAAAGATCATGGAGCTTAATTTCGATATCTACAGGTTTGTTTTTTCATTTTTTTCAATTGATTCATTTATTTCTTTGATGGGGATTTCATTGATTTGTAGATTTGATGAACTAGAGTAATTTATCACGTTATGTTTGGGGGATTAGTTGTGTGTCCTGTTGATTGAATGATTTGGATTGATCAAATTGTGTATGTGAGGGAGGAAATTACAAATGATTCAAGTTGTGGCTAACATGTTAGCATTAATTCAAATTAGTAATGTTTAGTCCCACGTTGTAAATTACAAATGATTTGGATTACAAATGATTTGGATTGATCAAATTAGTTTAGTCCACTTCTAACATGTTAGCATTAATTCCCAGAAACCATGGATCGGGCTGAAAGATGTTCAACTGAAATTAAAAATATAAGATGTAGAATTGGATTAGCGGTGCCGGTGTAGCACAAGTTGCAATAGTTTAAGTTTCACCCACTTGAGCAGCTGCACCAAGCCTATCAAGTTACATTATTTGTCTGGTTGCCTTGAAAATGTAGTCTTTTTCAAGATTTCCGTCCTCTTGTACTAATGCATTTCACATTCCCTGAATTCAGATACCATTATATTGTTATAGACAATCCTTTTCCTATTCCCTATATATCATCAATTTATAACATTATAAATTTTGTACTGACATTGTTGATTTTCATTTCTTCTCTTATTTGCAGATTGAGAAACAGGAGTTTGGACTTAAGACGATGAATTGCTCTGGGGTAGGTTCAAGTTGTGGTGCTGTTTGGAGGTGCTATAATGTATGTGAAATTGCAGTTAGGTGAGTAAATGGGTTGGTTGCTGTTACAAGGAACTGGAAATGGTGAACTGCAGGCAGTTGTTAATGGTTGGCAGAGAAGCAGTGAGTTCTTGTGTTGGTGGTAGTTGTAAAGATGGAATTTCTAAGCTGGTGCAATGGGGACTAAAAAAAAGAAATGGTGGAAGTGAATTAGAGGGGCTTTTAAGACTTTATATAGGTGCCATGTGGAGTTTAACAACCCTAACTTTCTGTTTACCGTTTTATTACAAAAATTGTCAAACTTGGGGTACTTTTGAAAATGTGTAAAAAACGGGGGTACTTTTGAAATGACCCAAAAAAACAGGGGTACTTTATAAAATATCCCAAAAAAAAAGAAAAAAATGAAGAAAAAGATGCAGATGCTAATATACAACCAGAGGTCAAGGTTAGTATGATAAATTGACGTAAACACCCCTATCTCGCTTTGCACAAACCACATTTATTATACTTCACACACTTCTTCCTCTTCTTTCTCTTCTACTACTGCTACTTGCTAAGGTAGGGCTTGCTGCACTTCAGCAACCACAGCCATCCCCTCCTCCTTCTTCTCCAATCTTCCGTTTCCTCTCTATACACTTTGCGGCAGTACCTACCCTACGCCACATCACTGCTTAACCTACACACTTCTCTTCATCTCTCGATTATCTGCAACCATGGGGGCTTCTCTTCCTCCTAAAGAAGCCAATCTCTTTAAGCTCATCGTCGTAAGTTTTCCCATCTCTATCTCTATTTTTTAACATCTGAACTCGTTTATCGTCAGAAAGATTGTTTTTTTTCTTTTCGATTTCAGTTAATTTTTCATCGAAACCCTAGATTTTGTTTTTTGTTACGGAGATTGTAGATAGAATCTTGCTGTAGTGTTAGTACAGTTATCTGTTTAAGAAGTTTATGGCTTTTTATTTTTATTTTTTATTGGAGATGTTATTTTAGGGTTTTGTGTTTGATTTTGGAGGAAGAGAGTCGTTTTATGTGTTCATTCCTTCTATGGACTGTTTTTTTAAGGCTTAGTTTCGATCAAAGAACGATGCTTGTATTGGGGATTGCAGTGTGCTGCTGATTGATTTAGGAAATAGGGTTTTTTCTTTCTGTGGGGTTCTGCATGTGGGGTTTTGGGGAAATTAGGTGATAACAACCTACTCACGTGATGAGTAGGAACATTCTTAATTAATACTGAAGGAAGACTGTATTTGAGGTTTAGTTTTGATTGATGAACGATGCTTGTATTGGGGATTACAGTTTCAGTTTTTCTTTTTTCTTTCATTTCTGCGGGTTCTGCATTTGGGGTTTTTGGGAAATTAGTTGATAATGTGATGAGCAAGAACTTTCTTAGTTGATACTAAAGGATTCGGGTTGGGAATTGCTTGCCAAGTTGTTTATTGGTATTGGGAAGTGTGAACGTTCTTGTTTGAATGAAAATTGTATTCTTGTTATAATCACGGTTGTCGTCTTATGGTTCTATGTTTTACTCATGTATATAAGCAATAACTGAAAATCGTATTGTCTTGTTAACCCATATTAGTAGCTAACACACCAACTGAAACTAACCAGACTTCTCAGTTAATATTAATCAGCTCTCTGATTTTCTGGAAATATATATTACATCCTCAAGATTCTTTCAGTCGTACATTATTTGATCTCAGTTACAATGCTCAAACCTGTTATTTCTTTCGAAATGAAAATGTTAAGCTAAGACATGTTTAGTTATTCGATGTTTTTACTCTGATATTTTATATCATTATATGATTAATCTTTTTGATTGTTCATATAGCTATGATTTACTGTGCAAAACCTAAGAATCTATAAGAAGTCAGGGAGTATGTTTATCATTGTATGTGCTAGGTACTTATCTTATGTGTTTTTCTTTGCATCGCAGAAATCTTATGAAACTAAACAATATAAGAAAGGTTTAAAAGCGGCAGATGCTATATTGAAAAAGTTTCCAGATCATGGAGGTATGTTGTTGAAAGCTATTTACCTTAGCTGTATTTGGTTATCGGATATATGTATATATGTCCACCATTCAGTCTAATAATCAGTGTTGATAGAAACTCCACAGCTCTTTTTATTCTGTCGTTTATGTGATTTAGCTTGTTTTTTTTTGTTTCCAATTCCATTACCTGATAGTTTGTGTTTGGCTGTTGTTACTAGTTAGTTTTTTAACTTATAAAAGATATCAAGGAGTACATATTAAAGACAACTAGTATTCCATAAACGGTTATATCTAACATTATGTTTTGTTTCCTTTACCAAATTGTATAACACTGTGAATTGCATGCGAGAGTCTGTTTGCCTATTTCTTATGACCAATATACAATCAAAATCTGTCAATGTTTCTATGTTTGTTTGTTCAGTACTTCAGGTTTCTTGCACCAGTCTCTAATTTTTATATGCTCTATTGTTTCTAGAAACTTTATCAATGAAAGGACTGACGCTGAATTGCATGGACCGCAAATCAGAAGCGTATGATCTTGTCCGACGAGGCCTTAAGGTTGTGATGCTTTGAACTTCATTTGTTATGTTGCATGGTTGCTCTTCTGTCAACATGGCTTATGTCCGTGGTCTAATGTATGACTTCTTTAATATTGCAGAATGACCTTAAAAGTCATGTCTGCTGGCACGTTTATGGTCTACTATATCGATCAGACAGGGAATACAGAGAGGCGATAAAATGCTATCGAAATGCTTTGAGGATCGATCCTGACAATATTGAAATTCTGAGGGACCTTTCTCTTCTACAGGTTGGCCTATTTATCCCATTATTTAGTAATTGACTCTTACTAGTCACCACATTTTTTCTTTGGTGTTAGTTACTTATGCCACTCTAGCATTGTGAAATTTTATATTTTCTTTTTAATTTAAGAAACGGATGTGTCTTGTAAAAGTAACACCCTCATTTCTTTTTGGGTAACATGACACGGTTACTTTGTCGCTAACAAATCCACATTTCATATATATACAGGCACAAATGCGGGATCTATCAGGTTTTGTTGAGACTAGACAACAACTTCTGACGCTGAAGCCAAATCATCGCATGAACTGGATCGGTTTTGCTGTCTCCCATCATCTAAACTATAAGTATGTTTTAATTTAGCTCTCAATAATTAATGCTTACACTCTTATTACCAGTTTAGCTGTTTTCCTCATGGGCCATATATTGATCTTTCCATGTTTCTTGACATGTATGGGGGAACATGGCTTTATAAAATACCCCTTCATTTGTCTGACTTTAATTAACCAAAAATAAAAGAAAACAGGTCATATGATCGTTGATAAAGAAAGTTTGCTTGTAAGACTTTCTGAAGGATTTGTTATTTAAGCCTGATGGCAGTGAGGTTGTTGGTGTTTTAGTAGTGATGTTGTATTGGCTAGGTGGTAGTAGCAATGATATAATACCTGGATGGTGGACCTTAGTTCTGGTGCTCGATGGAGGAATCATTTACTTTCTGATTGTGTGTACATGTATTTCATTCCTTATAAGTTATATACATCATTTCTTCTCCATATGCTCAACAATGTCTTGTGTTCTCCAATGTGTAGTTGTTAACCCTTCAAATTTGTATGTCAGTGGTTCAAAAGCAGTTGAGATCCTAGAAGCCTACGAGGGGACACTAGAAGATGATTATCCTCCGGATAACGAACGCTGTGAACACGGAGAAATGCTTTTGTACAAGGTGCGTCCTTTGATTAATAAGTATTGGACACATCTTTAGACATCATTATTACCTTGCCATTATTCGTAAGCCTTATCTCCTAGGATAATTGATTACTTTAACATGGTTAATTATTTACGGTTCTTAACACTTTTACAATTTTTAATTTAAGGTGTTTTACTTGGTATATTACGCTTAAAATGGCGAAGTGTATGTTGAGTGAGATCTGGGCTAATGTTTTGTATGGCAGTAGCCTAATCGGTCATTGTTACCATTATTTTCGTGTATGTCATCTTGACTTGGGAGACTGAATATAAGTCACCGAGTAGAAGTATAACAAATGGGGCCTGTTGACTATTGTTAGGCAATCGCTGGAGTACCATTTCCAATTTTCTTCTTGTCCTAAAGGATGCCAGTGTAGATTTCTAGATTAGTTATTATAAGCTTTGGAATTATGTATCATAGTACATCCAAGACGATGAAATTGAATTGTGCGTGTTATTCGTATGAACACTTACTGTGTTAGGAGGCTGTAATGGATCGCCAGTATCTTTATATGTGAGGATTTTTTGACGGGCTTAGTATCATTTGCCGATGACTTAAGGTTTCCCACAATAGCTTAAACTTGATGGAAGTCAAATAGTTTAGTATGTTAGATGTGATTACTGGTTCACTTTTACGACAAGGACTTAGGTGGAAACCACCTATTTCAAGAGCTTACCGAGCCTCTTGTGGATTTCATGTTTTCTTTCAGTCCAAAAGGATGCCGATATGTGGTATTATCTGCATTCTTTCAGTTCTAATTTTTCTAGTTCTTTAGGTGTGTGTTTGTTAATTTCATGTTTTCTTGATAAACATCTGCTGTTGATATGCAGGTCTCGTTACTCGAGGAATGTGGGCTTTTTGAGAGAGCTCTGGAAGAGCTACAGAAGAAAGAGTCAAGAATTGTAAGTTCATCATCATGTCTGCTAGAGCGCTGCTAGAAGTGCTTGGTTTGAGAATGTTAGGTGTGTGCTTATTTCATGATCATGTCTCCTATATTGTTGTTGCAGGTTGATAAGTTAGCAGTCAAGGAACAACAAGTGTCTTTGTTAGTGAAGCTTAATCGCCTCGAGGAGGGAGAGAAAATTTATAGGGTTCTGCTGTCTATGAATCCTGACAATTACAGGTTATCTTTTTGGCAAGCACTATTTTTTTCTATTATATGTCATGCATGCTGGTAATGCAGTTGTGATGGTCTACCTTAGTGAATGAGTAAATAGTGAAATAGAAATGATTATTGTTGACTTCTTTCCTTATCTTTTTGCACGTGAAACTGCCACTGTAGCCTGGATTTGTGTTTGCTTAAAGAAGCTATGACCTATACCTAGTAATGATTCTTATCAAATCATACTCAAAATGCCATTAAAAGTATTTAATGTAGTCGACCAAGTTTGAGCAACAACAACTCCGATAGTTCTTTGTTTTTTTTTAGTGCTTGTCACAATGAAAATATGTTAAAATTAGGGTCTCCCCTGAACCTTGGTTAAAAGAATACTCTAACTTGGAGTAATTAAACAAAAGAGAAAGTTGATTCGATTCAGGTTCTTCTCTACTCCCAGATTCCAGAATTATGTCATGACCTTGTTATGTCATTTCAATGTGATATGCACTTAAGGAACTAAAAAATATACGGCATAAGCTCTTGGTTTCAACCCTTGATTGTGTATACGTCTTTAAATGTGCAATTTTTCCAAGGAGTGTTTGATGTTATGTCATGCTAATTAGATATGTCATCTTGTTAGCTTGTATTGTAGTTATGGCACAGAACTTAGTCCATAACTCCATATTTTTTAGAGACAAAATTGAGAATAACAGCTTGCATGGTTGCTTGAGATTCTCTACTGATACCAAAATGGTACTCTACATTATTCATGTGTGCATTCAAGTGGAAGCTGTCAATTGAATTGTACTGTTTTGTTTGATGCAGATATTATACTGGATTGCAAAAATGTGTAGGCTTATCTTCAGAGAATGGCCAGTATTCGTCCGATGAAATTCACAAATTAGATGCCTTGTACAAATCATTAAGGGAGCAATATACTTGGTCCTCTGCAGTTAAGGTAAAACAACTTTTCCAGAAAAGATATATGCTCCTTCCTGGAGACCTGATTGTCCAGTCAATAATTGAGATATGACGGGCTGATGCTTTGGTGTGTAATTTTGAATTCATTTTGTGAGTAAGTTTCGCTGATTCAAAATCTTCAAGACGTATACATTTTAAAGAGTTTTTTCTATTCTTCTTGCCCTTTCTTGTTCAATTTGTCTGATTTGTTTGGTTTAATTCAGTTGTCAGTCGTCGAATCTTCATATGTAAGGCTGAGCTATAATGGCTTAATGTCATAGTTGTCTAAATGATTTCTTACTGTTGACAGAAGTTATTATATGCTTTGTGAATAATAGACATTTAAATAACAGTAATATCGTAAGACCATGTTAAGTTTCAGTCAACTGAGATGAGCAGGTATGCGCAACTTAGGTGTTAATATTGGCAGTGATTGATTTGATTTAAATGTAATGAATGCTTACTTTTTCATGTCCAGATTTATATGTATTTATGTAGTTTATGGGGTTTTATGGCCTTAACTTCACGTGGATTTAGGTCCATATTTTCTCTAGATCTCATCTTAGTGTGATGCTTAATTTGCTGTTTTACATAATACTCATGCTATGAAGATTTTAGCCAAACGATATATATTTTTCATATTTCATTTATGTTTTATGGTTTTAGGAATTATGTGTGCTTGATTCTTCTACCATGCTTCAATGTGAAGGATATAATGTGTTGAAATGTTTTATTCGTTTATTTGTAGAGAATACCACTTGATTTTCTCCAAGGAGAACAATTCCGGGAAGCGGCAGATAACTATATTCGTCCTCTCTTAACCAAGGTATCCCTTTAATATTTTGAAGTTAGTGTCTCGTGACCTGCTTTAGTTGATTGGATAGAAGTCATTTTTAAATACTTTTAAACCTCGTCTGGGTCAACTATTTACACTTTCTTCTTTTTGTGCATTTAGGGGGTTCCTTCATTGTTCTCTGATCTCTGCCCTTTGTACGAGCACCCTGGCAAGGTTTGTGAAGCTATTTTCAACTAAATGATGAACTTGTTTGCATGCTTTGGTTTGATCTGGAGTTAAATGGTTATTTTAGGGGACTAGCTATGATGTCAATACTGATGTCATCTTTGCTTCTACAGGTAGACATTATCGAGCAATTGATTCTTGAGTTGGAAAATTCTATCAAGACTACTGGAGGATATCCAGGAAGGTAATTTGACATCATAAGCTTTCTACCTATAACTGAGCGAAGGTTGAAGATAAATTTGTGAACGATGGTTCATAAAAAATTCAATAGAGGAAAAATCATTTCCATCATGACTGAGGCATTTCATTACCATTCTCTTTTACGTCATGTTTGCTGTACATCAATATCCAATTTTATCATCTATTTGTGTGATTGTAATTGATCTTTGTTTTCAGATAAGAGTTTGTGTGATTTGTAATTTTGTCAATCTTCCTCTGTACCCAGAATATCCACTACTACACCTGAAATTAGTGCTTGCAAAGTTGTCAGGGTTATTAATTACATTATTTGGTAGTTGTTGGTTTACCACTAAAATTTTCCAATCCTTATCGAGTGAAATTGGTGTTAATTTGCAGGTCAGAGAAGGAGCCTCCTTCAACACTTCTGTGGACTTTGTTTTTGTTAGCTCAGGTATTAACTATAGCTTTTTTTGTTTTGGCTCAGTTTATCTAATCTTTCTCTCTCCCTCTCCTTTCCTTCGATATTAATTATGGGTCATGTTGATTCAGCATTATGACAGACGCTGCCAGTATGAGACAGCTCTTGCCAAAATAGACGAGGCTATTGAACACACTCCAACTGTTATTGATCTTTACTTGGTCAAGGTCTGTTTCTATCTGCTTAGATTTAACTGTGGTTGCTTTAATATGTTCATTTACGTGAACCCAAGTTATTTATTGGAGTTGTAGTTCAGAATATCCACTTTGTTTGCATGTGCTATGTTTTGAGTTCTCATGTTTATTTTTTCAATTCATGAGTTTATTTAGTGTAGGTTAGAGGACTGGTAAGGTAAAAATGTACCTCCTAGTTTTTCCAGATTTCGTCTTAAGATTTTTATTTAGGTTTTGTTTTGAAGACTATAATGTGATATGGTTAGTTAACTTCAGCTTTTGGTTTTTGCTGTTTCACAGGGAAGGATAATGAAGCATGCAGGTGACCTAGCAGCAGCAGCAGCTTTGGCAGATGAAGCTAGGTGCATGGATCTTGCAGACCGCTTCATCAACAGTGAATGTGTGAAGCGCATGCTTCAGGCTGATCAGGTATGTGTTACTCGATGAGATTCTCTGTCTCTATGTCTGTGTGTGTATGTAATTATGAATCTTGCAATATATGTTATGTAACATGTTTCAGAACTTTTATTTTGCAGGTGGGATTGGCTGAGAAGACGGCTGTATTGTTTACCAAGGATGGGGATCAACACAATAATTTGCACGACATGCAGTGCATGTGGTGCGTCTTCTGTTTTTTGTTTTTATGTTTTTTCTCAGATATGATTAGTAAAAAATGCTGACCGATCCCAGGCCAGGAAATATTATTAACTGTTGTCATCTGCTTCCTCAAGGTATGAGCTTGCTTCTGGAGATAGTTACTTCCGACAAGGTGATCTTGGGCGTTCTCTGAAAAAGTTCCTTGCCGTCGAGAAGCACTATGCAGACATGACTGAGGACCAATTCGACTTCCATTCTTACTGTTTAAGAAAAATGACTCTTCGTGCCTATGTTGAAATGTTAAGATTTCAAGACCGGTTGCATTCACATTCATATTTTCATAAAGCAGCCGCCGGAGCTATCAGGTGAATTTTTAATACTGTTCAGCAGTTGGATATTCAAGCAATTATGTTACTTTTTGAGTTCCTTGTAAGCCAAAACTTTCCTTGTCCCCGTTTCTGTACCCCTGAAGGCATTACTTGAGAAATCTGTTTCTAGTCATGCGTTAGAGCGTTCCAATCATATGCTTTAGAGTTCCAATCATTAGTGTCCTACTTTAAACTTCTCAAATTTTGAGGTGTACAGTATATGACAATTTTAAGTGTCATGGAATTAAATCTGATGCCTTGTCTAGTGATAAATTTGATGTGTGTGGCTTTTACAGTCTGATTTTAGTTTCACGTCAAATTACATATAAACCTTTAGCCTGCAAGTCTTGCATATCTCTCTATTTTTAAGTCCTGAGCAAGGGGCAGGGTTCAGGCATATTTTCCATGTAGTCATTCCCATACCTGTGTATCACAAAGACTTACTCCAATTCTAGGCAAATTGATCTCTCCTTATGC
Organism: Papaver bracteatum; assembly: GCA_023529315.1. NCBI lineage: Eukaryota > Viridiplantae > Streptophyta > Magnoliopsida > Ranunculales > Papaveraceae > Papaver > Papaver bracteatum. The sequence continues at coordinate 889,269 of JAJJWX010004158.1, forward strand.
CACAAAGGAAAATCAACAATAGCAACTAACTCTCTCAAAGGGTGGCCATAAGCGTTGCAAGTGCTTGGCAAGCTATTAAAAGTTTTCAAGTTTATTAGTCGTGCTTTCAATCTTTCAACAATTTCTAACAATATTTTCTATTTGCTTGTTTAGGGTGTGAAGTTTTAGTACTTCCATGTTTAGCAGTTATTTTGAAAAAATAATTTTGCCATTTCTTTCACATGAATGTCCACTGCAATGCTTCTTTTTGGATATTGAGCACACCCTGTATGAGCATGTGAAGTTTTAATCTACCAGATTCACTGATTCTTTTCATGCAGGTGCTATATAAAACTGTACGATTCACCTTCCAAATCAGCTGATGAAGAAGATGATGAGATGTCCAAGTTGCTTCCTGCTCAGAAAAAGAAGCTGAGGCAAAAGCAGAGAAAAGCGGAAGCCCGTGCCAAGAAGGTTTGCGAAGTTTTCCATCTCTTACCTTAGCGATCTTGTAACCAGGCTAGCTTTTAGAACCTATTTATTTTGTAGGAAGCCGAAGATAAAAACGAGGAGGAAACAGCTGCTAGCGGAGCTTCAAAATCTGGAAAACGGCAGCCTGCCAAACCCGTTGATATGGATCCCAACGGTGTGAAATTGTTGCAGGTGCTGTAGATTTATCTGTCGTGATGCTTTCTTCTCAGTTTCCAATTTCTTATTCCTCAAACATGGTACATCATGTAGGCATATTTTACAGTCTCTTCATGGTGTTTCTGTGTTGCTGTAGGTTGAAGATCCGTTATTGGAAGCTACAAAGTACTTGAAGTTGCTTCAAAAGAGTTCATCAGAGTCGTTGGAAACACACTTGCTCTCCTTTGAGCTGAGTATGAGAAGGAAGAAGATCTTACTTGCCTATCAGGTAATGCATGCTTGATATTTGCATTTTTTGAATCATTTTTGTTTGTTTGTCTCCGAGAATCCATATGTTGAATTTAGAATTTAGTTTCTTCTCTGGTTTCTTTTTATCTTTATTCCCTCAAATACTGTATCTATTGTTCATTCAAGATCTACGCGCTATATTTGCTTCGTAGTTATTTGGTGATGATTATTAGAATTGCTGTTTATTTCAGGCGGTAAAGCATCTCCTTAGATTGGACGCGGATAGCCCTGATACTCATCGTTGTTTGGTATGCCTTCGAAGCTAGTTTGAAGCTAGTTTCCTTGTTTGATGCTCAATACAGTTGAGCACAGAATATGCAACCTTTTACTGCAGAGCTCTCGTTTTTTCAAATTCGTAAATATATTTTGCTATTTTTGTGGCAGATTCGGTTTTTCCATAAAGTGGATAGTATGCCAGCTCCAGTGACTGATTCAGAAAAACTTGTTTGGAGTGTGTTAGAGGCGGAACGTGCTACTCTGAGGTTTATTTCCTAAATTATTTCAGTATTGGCAGCATAAGCATAAATAGAAAAAAATATCTTTTTAATGGTTTTTCATCTTCTGCAGTCAATTGCATGAGAACTCTCTAACAGAAGCAAACAACTCTTTCCTTGAGAAACACACAGGTTTTAATCTGCCTCTTGTTATCTTTACAGAATATAGTATTGCTAATGCTTCATTATAGTATTGCTAATGCTTTCTCTTCACTCTGTTTTGTGAAGATTCCTTGATGCATAGAGCTGCAGCTGCAGAAATGTCATTCCTTTTGGAGCCTAGCAAGAAGTCTGAAGTCGTCAAACTAATTGAAGATACAGCGTATAATTTCTTACTAATACCTTTTGTCTTTTGTAATCTAGGATTGAACGCCTATAAGCTTTATGGATTGATACTTTGTGCTTGCATTTTAAAGAGACTGAGGTGGGTCCTTATTGTGTTTTATTAGAAATGGAGCACCAGGTCCTGTGAAGCAATGGAAGCTCAAAGACTGTGTTGCCGTCCACAAGTTGCTCGGAACAGTTCTAGGTGATTCGGATGCAGCTTCTAGTAAGTTACTCCACTTCATTCCCTGCTTTACGATTCTGTCTTGTAGTGGTAGACTAAGTTCCGTTTCTGCTGTCTGCTTATGTTCGTGTGAATGAGGAATCAGCAAAAAGAGTAGTAGGTTACAACCTTAAGTGAAAAGAAGAAAAATTACCCGTTTTATCTTCTTTGCTAAATGTGCACCATAGGCCAAAATAACAGAGGGTTACTATTCCTGAATAAGTCTCCTATATGTATTTTGTTGTAACTAAAGCAAGAAAAGAAGTAAAAGGATACAAAAGATAAAATCCCATAGTGATTGATGTTTTGGATCAGATTCCATTGCGGGGTGAGTTTGTCATATGAATGGGATAGTTGGAACCAATACCATCTTTTTTTTTCTTCTTGGGATTTTTGGTAATAAGCTTTTGACTGTTCCATGTTTCCCTTCTGTCTTGGGTCTCTATCCGAGTAGAACGGATTATAGCGGTGTTCTTCAACAATTTTATTTTTTGAGATTTTCTCTTTGGTACAGTCTGATGGAAAATACGGTGTGCCAAATTATTCCCTACCTACCTGACATTTTTTTTTTTTTAAATTTATTGTAGGATGGAAAATACGGTGTGCCGAATTATTCCCTTTCTCGTGTTACTTCGAAGGTAGTCGAAGCTCCATCATGACCAAATCTGCCGATGGGAAGATTTCTGATACCCCCGTGAATGGGGGTTTGGGTCGTCATAAAGATTCTAATTCTGTAAACGGGAAGTTAGAGACATTCAAGGACCTTATCATCTAGCCTTGCTCTGCATGTCTTCTTTTTCATTTAATCCAGAGTTCAAAGTCATCCGCAGAAAGAAGGAATGAGAACAGAAGTCTGTAGAATGCTCAGACTGATTTCAACAAATGTACCGAAATTATCTTCGAGTTGAAGAGGAAAATAGGTGAAAGAAGATGATGGGAGGCGGCTCAAGCTTGTGATGATTCCCGAGATTTTGTCAGCACAATTGCATTAAGCATTTAGCTGGTTCTCTGAGATTTTACTTTTGTTTATTTTTTCTAGTTTTCCTCCATTTTTATTCTGACCAGTTCCAGAAGTGAATTCAATCCAAGATGTGTATAATTAGTTCCTTTTTATTGCTTTTCTTATATTTCCAGCTTCCTTGCCATTCCTTCAATGGTGGCGGCCTTTTTTAGTACTTCTAAATCGTTTTAGATTTGCAAACCTCAAATGGGTAAAGAGGGGTTGATGATCTGACGATTTCAAGTTTTTGTTGTACTCGACTTTTCTTTCTTGACCATTGTACCTCCATTGTGTTATGTAATACGTACACCAGTCGTGGAAAATTTTGGCATCATATTCATGTTGTAACAACTGTTCGTTCTATATTTTCAAATATTTTATTTGTGGTGATCTGAGTTCCTGGATGGTTTGTAGAGCATTTTAATGAATAGACAATCCAGTAGGTGTAGGTTTGATATGTAAGTTAGTAGAGCAAATGCTAAAATTGCCTTGCGATGACCTACACCTGCAACTGCAAGGGAACTCTAGTCTCTAGTGCTTTAGTGACTTCTACCCTTTTGCTCTGCGTATGTTTAAATGGGCATGTTTAGGCTTTCAGTTGCATCAGTTAAGCCCATTAGCTACTAGCGGATTTTAATTTGCATCAGTTGTGCCCATGAAGTTTAAACAAGAGTGGATGGGAATTTGTTGATGTAGCAATGAGTCCTTCATCCAACGGCTAGATTGTTCCTAAACAGAATAATGCATGTAGCACAAGTGTCTTGAGGAAAGTATTAAATTCATAGATCCGAACCTTGTTAATGCAAAAATATCATCGAGTACAGAAGATAAATTGCCAGTGAATTGAATACCAAGTGAGAAGAGAAGACTCCCAAGAACTAGCTAAGGTTTTGGTTGTTGGGAATTGTGATTTCTGAGAGTTCTTAAAGTCTCTCTTATATTGTCACATAGGGGCAAGAGCTTACATTTTTCAAAGTGGCTATTATCAAAGAGTTTTGTTAACTTGTGCATCCATGCACAAGATAACACCCAATCATTGTATTGGGAAAGTGCAAAACCAATTAAAAAAATAAGAGAGATGGTGTGACTTGCATCGAATAATACAAAATTAACATAGATTTACACCATTTCCCCTATTAAGAGTGAAGTTTTTCATTCTTCAATACAAGTCACACCATCTTTTTTATTTTTTTAATTATTTTTGCACTTTCACAATGCAATGATTGAATGTTATCTTGTGCATGGATGCACAAGTTAACAAAACCCATTATCAAAACCCTGAACCCCATTTGGGCAAAATATGTGTAGAATCTAGCTACTGCCATTTATTACAGGATAGATGAAATTAATTTGTGCAGGAAATCATTAATCCTTCCTTATCCAATTGATCCAGAAATCCTTTTAAGTACCCTTCTAAAGAAACCATGCAAGTAATATGCAAAGAAGAGACTCTCCCAGTGAAGAAAAACCCACAAAGAAGTACACAACAAGAGAGGGTCTAGCTACCGAGAGATGGAGAGAACAATGAGGTTGTATATGTTGGTGTGTGTTGTAATGGTGGCTATCATGGCTATGCACACAACCGGAAGTATGGAAGATGATGAGAAAGATTGTGCTGATCAACTAACAACCTTAGCTGCATGCATTCCTTACGTTAGTGGAACAGCAAAGGTACCTACAAAACAATGTTGCGAGGATACGCAGAAGGTTAAGGATGCTAAACCTAAGTGCTTATGTGTACTCATCAAGGAAAGTACCGACCCTTCCATGGGACTGCCTATTAACACAACATTGGCCCTGAAAATGCCATCCGCTTGCAATATCGACGCCAAACCATCTGAATGCCCAAGTAATTATCTCATCTCTTATTACCTCTGGCATATTCTTTTAAGTTTTTTTTTTTTTTTTTACATGGGTTTGGTTTCTAATGGAATTTATACGAGGCATTCTAGGATGAAAGTCATCTCTAGCAAAGAAATATTATTATGCTTAATAACTGTGTAATCTTTTGTTTCAGCTTTGCTAAAACTAGCACCAGACTCACCTGATGCAAAGATCTTCAAAGATCCAAATGCAAAAGCAGATTCAACAAGCACGACAACGTCACCATCGACCACTACTACTACCCCATCTTCAGATTCTACTCCAACTGGTTCTTCTACAACTTCTGGTTCCGGAACAGATTCTGGTTCTGGTACTTCAAAGACCACTACAACGAGTACAAACAATGGATCAAATATGAAGTTATTCAGCAAGGGCATCGTATTTGGTTTGATGTTTTTTAGTTGCGTTATTATGTTCTAATGTTATTAGCTTTAAGCATGACTTCTCTTTGTTATTGCGAGACAAAAAGCTCCCCATGGAATTGTTTGTTTCCTTTTAGAGTAGTTTTATTTCCTTTTGCTTCTTAATTTATGTTCTAATAAAATTTGTACTCTTGGTTCAATTTCCATGATTATTATCAATCCGAGTGTTGGATCATTTTTTTTTGTTTTTTAAAAGAGGATTTTTTTTTTAATCGGTAAAGAATATGGTGTTGGCGAGTTTAGAACTCAAATCAATGATATCATTGAATATAGTGCTGGCGAGTTCCGAACTCAAATCAATAATATCATTAATCAGTGACTTTACCACTGTACTACAGTGACACCGTCACATAGTATTTATTAATTAGGCAAGGATACCAACTCATATCCATACTATTAAAAGGTACATCATCTTAGAAATCAAAGTTATTGCTATTTTCTCTAGCTTTCGTGGCTAGAGAGCGAGCAGTACAATTACCTTACAGAACCAAAATCTACCATCTTTAAATTTTTTTTTTTTGGTTTCTAAAAAATAGGTTTGTTTGGTTTGTATAAAGATTTAAAAAACTAATCATTGCCACTTTTTTATATTTTTTCATAATTTGTTTTTGGGTTTTGTTATCATGTGCACCCATACACAAGATAACACCCAATCATTGGCATTGTAAATGATAAACACCAATAAAAAAATAAGAGAGATTATATGTTATGCATTGGAGAAGGGAAATTGTACACTTATACAGAGAAAAATTCAAAAAATTCATGATTATTTCCCTTCTCCAATGCACAATACACAATCACTCATATTTTTTCATTTGATATTAAAGAAAGAAAAAAATGGTCCCCTTTTTGTGTTAAGAGAGAAAAAGAAGAGAGATAAGTGATCATTCCATAGGTAGATTAGTAAACTCATAACTTTCGACCTTCCATTTCTTTTTGACATATATCCAAATAAAGAAACCAGCATATTTTTTAGAAACGGAGGTAGTATTTTTAATATCTAGAATTATTTCTCATTAGACCATCACACACTTGATTCATCTTCATTAATTGACTTCATAGAGTTGTCTGACTCAAAGATAATCTTCTCGTATCCTAATATCTGAATCCAGGTAATTGCTTCCTTCATTGCCAAGCACTCCAACTGTTAAGCTCTAAACTCTACGTTTAACCCTCCATCAATATAATCTTCGTTGGAGACTCATTCTACGATTCAAAGATAATCTTCTCATATCCAAGATAACCGCTTCCTTCATACAAAGCACTTTACCTGTTCATCTCCAAACTCTACGTTTAACCTTCCATCAATATTCTTCTTTTTGCCCCACAATATCTTTCTACAAAATTATAAATTCTTAGGCCTATGCTTCCTTGCCTAATTGATTGAATGAAAGAACTGTCTATGTTGACCTTCAAATAGTCCTAGTTTGGAGGTAACTGGCCTTAACCTGCACACTAGTTGGAAAATTATTAGAATTATTTTTCACTATAAATACACTGTCGACAGAGTTGATGAATTTTTTCAATAATATGAATACCAGCTGGCTTAGTTTTCTGAATTATGAAAGCACACATGTCCTTCCATATCATCCAGACTGTTATCATGCATTTATAGGCTAATCCTCATTGTCCACAAGAGTTATATTATACATGCCAGAATAAGAATTAAAACGACTTAATACCCAATTCAGGATGCACTCGTAGTGATTCAAAATATTTGAGATGTTAGATGAAGATGCGTCTTCTCTTTCAGAAGCGTGCATTCGTAATTGTCTAACCGAAGTTCTCTTATCGAAATCACAATGTTAACCTGATTATTCATGTTTTGATTTAGAATCGGTAATCTGGTTGAATGAATCAGTTTCAAGATTATATTTCTAAGTTTCTTTGTGAATGATAACTTGAAGAGAATCAGAAGAGAGGAAAACAAAGTTAAAAATATAATTTCTATTAGTCAATCATCTTGTTTACGTCATGAGCCTTTATGGATATATACACATTTTATGAATACACGGACTTACTTCTATCTCAATTATTCGCTCATAAGCACATAATATCTGGGACCCAATTAGTTTTGCCGCCTTGTGCTCATTTGATCCTGGGAACAACTCTTATTCGTGTCGATATATACTTCTAGGTCTCAACTTCGCTTTCAGCTTCAAGTTCCTTATCAGATCTGAATCTGAACTCAGGTTTTCCGTGTTCACTTTCCTCTCTCTTCTCCAGTTGATGTTATGTGATTCATGTCTTTGATATATGACCACGAGTCATGTCTTAGCTCTCAACTTTAGAACTCTTCAGATGTTAACTCTTCGCTGGATGCTATATTTTTCCATCCACATATTTGCCCTAAGTTTAATTATAATGAGTCTTGGACTTCTTTTATCAAACTTGTTTATTTCGCTGTAATAGTTTAAATGTGTCGACTTCCTATGACAACTTATTTGTGCTGATATTTTTAGGTTTAAATACCTCGGACTTAAACCTGAATATTTCTTTCAGATTTGACACCCCTTGTAGTTCACCTGGGTTTTCTCAGGCTTTCCAGGTTAGATACCTGTTATCCTTTCTTCCCCAAAAGCGAAATATCTTTCAAAGATATTTTTCATTAGATTTGATGTTTTGTCTTTTCCAGTCAGACTAGGTATCATGTACTGCCATAATTTTTCTAGCTCCTTTATATAAATTTTCATATTCTGCTATATTACCAAGCTAATCTATCTCGTGATTCTCAAATATTCTTTACAGAATATTATATTTTTACTACTAATTACAATTAACACAGTTCTCTATGTTGTTCACCCTCTTCGGAATGTCAAAAGTTTGATAAATATTCAGTTTTTAGTTACTCATTTTCAATTGTGAATTTTATTGACATGTAGTAGTGGGTTACCACCATACGTGTCATCAATGCAGTAACATATGTGAGCGTTAATCACCGCTTTAACCGGTTATCTCCTTCTTTCCTAATTACTTATTTTCTCTTTCTTTTACTCTATACAAAATAAAAACTCTGTAATTTTTAGGGTAAGTCATTTTTCGCCTCTTCAAATTTAAAAATCAAAGTTTTCTTCTACCTTCTTTTTGCAGATTTCCCAAATATTTTCACGGGTACTCTTATTTCTGCTCCTTTTACATATTGATATGATAATTTCCGTTGACCGATACCTTATTCCGATGTATTATCAGAGATCAAAAATCTTACCGAGGGCGAGTTTTTAATTTCTGAGTTTCACCTTAAAGCCATTACTTTTCCGATACCACAACTTATTCGCGATTACTTGTTGTCAATTGACTGCTTTTCTGGGAAGATGAACAATACATTTTATGTTGCAATTGAGCACGATAATAATAATATTATTGATCACGACAAAATCTTGGCATTAGAAGATATCCTTCAAAAATATGATGTCAAGTCTAGATTTATTTTTCTTCGTTGAAGTGTATGTCAAGTATGAACCCAAACAGTTTAACGAAAATAATGAAAGTATCTCCATAATCATCTATGGTAATAGGAAATTAGGTAGGGAATATATTCTTGGTGAGCCTAAGCTTCAGACATATTTCAATCCTTATCCATATCAGATTCACACTGAGTCATTAAATTTTCTCGTTCTCTTAATTTAGACTTTTATATTTATATATATTTGAGTCATCACGCTTTTACTTATTTCTGGTGAATTTCGTATTCCTGATCACGTCTTCAAATAAATTATAGAATTTTATAAGGCTCTACACCCAGCTCATTCGAAAATTAAGCTCGCTCTTAAAGGCATTGTTTCATACTGCCAAATTTAAAGACGATGAACATTCTCGACCTTTCTCTCTGGCAGAAGTAAGGTTTTCTCTTAACGAGCCAGCTTATTTCCAATCTATAGTTTCCATCAAACCTAAACAATTAGGATAACATACTTATCTTCTAAAGTTATAGAGATTCCTAATTGATTCTACCTCATAAAATCTATCCAAAATAAGTTTATATGTTAATCTTGCGGAACTACAAGGTCAGAGACAAAGAACTCCTTGTAGTTTCCATCAAGCTTATTCCTCAATCAATAGTTCTAACAAGGTTGAATGTTATCATCAAATTCATAGAAGAGTAAACCATCTTAATCTGTTTTTCTATAAATGTTGATGTATCAACAAGTTTGGATGATTAATTTAGGTTCATCTGTTTTTATCTTGTTCCAGTTTTATTTTTCCAGTTTTCTTTGATTGTTTATTTGTTTTCCTTATCTATAATGTTGGCTTGTTAGGTTTATTTAATTAATCTATTTCCTTTGATATTTAATCTCTTTGATTACATTGCTCTCTATATTATGAGGAATTAATTATTTTTTGCAAGATTTTTGTTGTAAAAACTAGTTGTGTTTAATGAGTGGTGGTGATCCCATTCAGCTTTTGCATTGGGTTAAAAATTCGTAGCTGTGCTTTTTCCAGCAGTTGTTCCATTCTTCACTTCCATGATGATGAAAGTAAAAAGTATTCAAAAGTGTTTGTCTTATTATTCAACTATCCACCAATATCATATGTGCTTTTTCCAGCAATTGTTCTATTCTTCAAACCACTGGATCACACCTAGCCAGTTCCAGGTGTTATGAATCGGTCCAACTCACTTTAAAATTTAAATATAAAAACCCCACTTCTCCCTTTATATCCTAGTTACCCATTGACACTAACAATTGGAGCCGTAATTCCGACAAATATTCACCAATAATCTTTCATCATTTAATTCTGGTTAAATCTACCATGCATCTAAAGAGCAACAATTTGTAATCCCAAAATATTTCATTTTGATATCTATGGAATAAAAAGGTATTTTATAAATTTATTTTTGACGATACACATTTTATATACATGCATGTGTTGATGGTGGTTTTTGGTTTAGGGCTAAAATCGTGAAACCCTGTGTTTTAATACACTGTCATCCTGCAAAGGAACAAAAAATCCATTTAAAAGTAATGAGTGTCCAGACCCTTTTACTTACATATGTATTGAGCAATTCAATATATTTATGAAGTTTATTTAGAATGGTGCGTGAAGCAACAACCCCTGATATTATGTAAACTTTAAGCTATCGCATAATGCACTAATGCATGACCTGCTTAGTGTTTTCCTATGCTGTGTTCTCAGCTGAACTCTTAATATTGGCATGACATGACGATTAATGTTCACTCGCAGCGGAGTAGAATGAATCTCCCGAAGTGTCAGTGTTGAGACATGCATGAAAACACTCACGTAGGCTACACCACTATTTGATAAAAAGATTGGCGTGTTTACAGACCTTTTAGTTAAAAGTTAGCGCCATCGAACACACTTAAATTCCTTAAGGAAAATCTAGACTGTCCATGTCAGTCTCAAAAATAATCACGGCCACACAATTTGGCCACGCGATTCAGCAAGCCTAGATTACTCCTGACGGAACTAGGCAATCACCGTATTGACCACTGGAGGGCCCACTAGTTCCCTAGTCGATCGAGTCCTATTTAGTTTGTTCACAAGCACTTCAAACGTTAACCCAAACATGGGTGTTCGCGCTACTTGAAAATAATCTCAAACGAGCTAAGACCGGTAAATACGGTCTCAAAAACATCATGACCGTCCAACTTAGCCAGCCTAGTTGGACGGCTAAGATCTTCCTTGGAATGATCAAATAGACGCCAGCATACCCATTGGCGGCCCAAAATCTCCCTTGGTCGATCGACCTGCCCGAAACAAGTCTATAGGTAGCTAAATCGTTTGCCCAAACTAGGCTGAACACGCTATTTCGAAAAACCCTAATTTTGTTTTGCGGCTGTATGTTACTATCGCAAATTGATCACAACCATCCATCTTCGCCAACCAAATCAAGTGGCTTAGATTAAATTTCAGGTGACCCCGAAAGTCTTAGCGTGCTCACTGGAAACTCACATTTGCACATGGCCGATCAACCTCTTCATGCTAGCGCTCAATGTCTTGAATCGATCGACCGAAAAAGAGTCAGCCACGCTGCTCCTAAACCCTGCAACTATATTAACGACAATGAACAACTGCAGCAAACCATCTTATCCGTCCAACTTTGCTAGCTTGGTTGGACGGTTTAGATCAGATTTTAGATAATCAATAGGGTAACGTTGTGATCACCGGCTGCCCCCTTTCCATGAGGAGCAATCGGCCAAGCTATAACTCGCTCATGCGATCCTCAAACGATAACCCAAAGATGGCCCTTCGTGCTTCCTCAACAACAATCATTAACTGCCGCAGATCATCTCAGCCATTTAATTTGGCTAGCCAATTTGGGCGATCCAGATCCAATTTAGATTAACCGGCGGGATTTTAGAATGGATACCATCCACCACTCGCCTACATGGAGTGATCGACCAAGCAGTATCTCACCCCTAGAGCTACCAAACGATCACCCAAAAGTATCCGATCACGCTCTCCTTTATTAAGACGATTGACTCGCGACTAATTTAGACAGGCTCTAAAACAACGATGCTCCATGCACATCAATTATTTTAAGCTGCTTGCTTAACATCGATGCTTTACATGCATCAAATACATACGATATTCTATGAATACCGGCTTCACAAATAACTTAGTTATTTAACCTAAGAAGCACTATGTGATGCTTTTAGCGGCAAGTCTCATGACTTGACCCATTTACTCGAGACATTAAACATGTCACAAACTAGGGGATGTTCATTGGGGTATTGGTCTGGTGGTTTACAGCGTGCGACGTGCAACGCACCCATTATGAGAAAGTGTCAGGAAAGGACGGACGGTTAACAACAATGGGAGTAGTGGGTGAAAGTGTGATCAGTTTTCCTTCGTAATGGAAACGTGGTGATCACCACTTCTTACAAGACTCCACCTTTTCACTGCTCAATCACCTCCACTTCCTACGAGATCAGGAGGTGCTCGAACATGACTTGTATAAATAGGATTTCAACCTATTTCGACAAAAAATACAAGTGTTATCAACACAAGTATCCAAAAAACATTTTCTGATACAAGTCATAAAGCAGCCACACCTTCATAATTTAACATTCTTATCTCAAACTCCTTCTTTGTTTCCCTCCCTAAGATCAACCATTCTCCTTCACTTTATGACCGAATTGAATCTGGAATGACCATTTCTTGGTTTAGGCCAGAGTCTTACAAATTGATCTCTCGAATCTAAAAGTATTCCCATGTAGTGTATTTGTTTAGGGTTTGAATTCGTTTCTCATCAACACACCCAAATTTACCAAAAACAGCAGAACCAGTTTTTACCCTTAAACAACTGGCGACCACAGAGGGAGATTAATCTCTCGGTTGCAAGATTAATTTTCAATTTTATTTCAGTTTTCTGAAATTCAAGATCGTAGATCTTAGGTCTGGGTCAGTTACCAACCCTAATACCGCAGGCGCTGATAACACTCTTGGTGCAAGTATCCCTGCCGTTAACACCAATGTACCGCCTGCCAACACAGTCAACACATCGCATGGTGCTACATCTTCTAGCACCAACACCAGTAGCGCTGGAAGCATTCCCTCCAATGTGACGCCTCCAATTACCAGAGCTAAAGATGCTGGTACTCCTAATATTCCTTCGAGCATGACACCTCCAATCGTCACCATGGATGCCACCATTTGTTTATTGGGATGAGAGGCTAGAGGAGTCAAAGGAAGCCAACCTCCTATCACCATTATCGATTTGATGAAAGATAAGAAGTTCTCGCTAAAGCTCAGACGGACATGGCAACAACTCAGAAAGAGGTACTCACTTTCCTCAATACACTGACGGAGAGACTACCTCGAGAGCCACGTCAACCCATGGAGCCAATAAGGAGTACTTTTAACACTCTTGGCGTGAGTGCTTCAACATGGATTGCCTTCATAGATGTTGAATTTCGTGTGTCCCTTGAACGCTGCTCACGAGAAAGGAATCAACTATCCAACTTCATCACACGTGAGGATTCGGAGCGTCTTCTCCAAAATCGGGGAAAAGAAAATCCAGTGGACCTGCACCAGCACCAACCTTCTTATTCTCCTGATGTGAAAAGAATTCCTTTCCCTAGAGGATACTCTTCTCCTCAATTTTCTCTCTATGATGGTACTGGTAAAGCTCGCGAATACATCTCTCATTTTTTAGAATCCTTAGGAGAACACGAATACAATCATGTCCTCCGCCTGAAAGAGTTTTCAAAGGCGCTTAACGGAAGAGCGTATACTTGGTACAACAACATTGCACGAAACAGCATATCCAACTGGTGTGAGATGGCCACCGCTTTCTATAAGAAATATTTCTTCGTATCTGATCAAATCACTTTCTTATATTTAGGAAGAATGTTTCAACGAAACAACGAGCATCTAAACGATTACGTCAAGAGATTCAGAATTCAAGCTTTAGATTGTCACGACCCAAATGTGACCGAGCAGCAGTTGGTGGAGTCATGCATCAACGATATGGTTCCAATCTATCGTGCTTTACTGGAAAACATGCATTTCCAAACGTTCTCTAAACTCCATAAAGCTGCTAAGCGGCCGGCTACAACCGCACCAGCGCTGTTAGAAAGAGCCAGACCAGCCTGGGGTAAAGATGCACGCAAAACTCGAGGAAACATACACCTCATCAATAAGCAATATAACACCGGTCCTTCTGTTAGCGTAGTAGGTGAAGGATGAAAAAGGAAAGCTCCGGCAGCGGAGCAACAACCCAAGCGTGCATCACCAGCGCAGTCAACTCCATCCCGGAAAGCCGCGGCTAAGACTCCTGTGCAAGAAACTGGGGATGTTGCTCCAGATTTCCCATTTCCAATGAACGAAGTCATAGAACTCATGGAAGCATGGATTCAAGATTACGCCATCAAACTACCTCCACTCAGGCGACCGCCGTCCGAAGAATAGATGGCAAATCCCAAGTATTGTCGCTACCATAGGTTTTTCAACCATCCGACCAACGACTGCAACAAGTTAAAGCGCATTTTCAAAGAGAAAGTGGATGCAGGAGAACTTCAATTAGGAAATAAAAGAGTTCACATAGACCCTCTTCCTGTCAGGAGATGCATGATTTCAGGGGACTCAGTCCACAAAACTATGCAGTCTATGATGGAGCATTTATGTGAAATATTATATTTCTCCAGGGAGCAGCATCAAGACATGTTTGGAGCCCTCAACCATGTAGTATCAGGAAAGCGTCTATTTCCAATCAGGGAAGCCACTCCGAAACCCCAATCTTTCATGGGAAACACGACTAATAAATGTAACTGGGGACTCCTAACTACCGCTCACTTAAGGGATGTCGAGTTCGACAACATATTGATTGATGCAACATCTGATTTCAACATTGTCACTATCAAGACTCTGAGTGCTGCAAAGATTTCAAAGTAGGAAGCTATTCACTGCCCAAATGTAATTAAAAGCGTAGAAGAAGAACCAAAGGATGCACATCAATCTCGAAATCAAGGTGGGATATGCTCTAACGCACGCCAAATTTTATATTTTCAAAAAATGCACAAATTATGAAATGGTTCTGGGGCGCTCGTGGGTGCATGGAAACAAAAAAAAGCAGGGAGTATGTCCTTTACCAGTGTCTATACCTGAAAGGATTCCCAAGAAGCCATCTAACCCTGAATATTATCTATTTCCATATCAATAGATCGACAACATCACACAACTTCCTAGAGAGAGCCCGACGACGTTCCTCCGCAGATTTCAAGCATAAGTAAGTCTTATTGAACAATATTTTTTGCAACCAGTCACTTCTCCTCCCATCAAAACTTGGGGAGTCGATCCGATTATCAACCCAGCCGTTACTATGAGATGTGAATGAGATGCTGGTCCTTTCAAGAATTTTATCAAGAGCTTAGAAACTGTCACAGTTAAATATAAGAAATCTGGGAAAGTAATGGCGCAACGCCCAAATTCATTCCAAGTTGGAGATCTGGTATTGAAAGTTTCCACTCAGACTGCTCCATCTGATGTCCGTATTTAGGGTATTTTCCTCCAAAATTGAGTCCTCAGAGACACACTTAAGTTCTGCATATGTATGTGAAAAGATGAGGGTACACCACAATCTTTTTATTTTGATTACAACCTATACATGACCCACTGTGTATAAACCTCTTAAAGCAACAATCACTCAAGGAATATTTCAACACAATGTCCACTTAAAATAGGGTTAGTCCGGACTGGCCTAACACGTGAATCATTATATTAGATAAGTGGAGAAATCCAATACACTTTATGTGATCGTATATGGATATGAATCGAGATAATACTACGACAAAGTGTTTACTTGTTAACTGAAACCTTATAAGATATATATCAAGTGCCTAATTAACGTACAAGTTTATTTACTTAATTATAAAATAAAAACAATTATAATGCGGAAATAAAGTAAAACACACACCCGAATTTTGTTAAAGAGGAAACCGTAATTGCAGAAAAACCCTGGGACCTAGTCCAGTTTTGAATACTCAATTGAATTAAGACGCTACAAAAAGTAAACCTGCAACTTCGTATAGATACTAAGTAAATTAAAATCCTAGTTACTCAGCTTCAGCAGTATTCTTGATTTGATAATATCTAGCAGAACCGAAGTTCTCAATAGATATTTTTTACCCAATATCCTAGCAGAACATGCGTTCTCTTTAGGATTAGATCTAATATATCTTCTTAATGGTTCACAACAACTTCTTCTTCGAATCTTCAAAATCTTCAATCTTCAATTTAATCTTCAATTTAATCTTCAATTTAATCTTCAAAGTAACGATCTGTAAAAATACAAACTTGATTCCTTATTGATTTGTGGCACAGAACGAAGTATGTTAACAATGGAAAATCAATGAATCTATCTTACGGATCTAGAAAGATTTGGATTCGTAGAAACGTTGATCTTTGATATAGTTTGAGTGAGCCTTATATCAGAAGACAAGGTTCTAACGAATAAACAAACTAGGTGCAATCAAAGATTCAACAACCGTTAGTCAATCAAATCAATAATCGAAAACTAAATATAAACTACAATTATCAAGTTTCCCACCAACGGTACACACTAGAGTTTCTCAATCCCAAAGAAGACTTTAAACCGAGCAGCCGTAAGAGATTTCACCTAATTAGGTTATTCTCCTCTCCAAATAGGCGGCTTCACCAGTAACAGTACAACAGAGGAAGTTTACTATCATGAAGGATTAGTTTGCTAGAAATTCAAACTCAAAGTATTTATAGACAAGGAAGTTTGGACACCAAGGAATTTCCAAAACCGAAAATATTCTCAAGATATTCAATATTATTCCAAATTCGGTTTTCATAATTCCTGAGAATGCATTGTCCAAATTTATGATCGAAATGTCATTGGAAAATCTTTAACTAGTAAATGAACATTACTAATTCTTATTTTCCATATATAATTAAAAACCTTAATTAAAAGATTCTTAACTTATTTAAATTCGATCTTGAGATTTACTTCCTTTTTAGATGTTAAGGAATATCTTTGAACAATAAAAGATATACATTAATGCGCGTGTTCAAAGTGTGTCGACATCTTTCCTCTTGTAAGTCCCTTTTCATACTTACTCACTTGAAACCGATTTACCACACTTCCAAACAAGTTTATAATTGGTAAATCTGACTTTCAAGAACTATGTGATTGATCAAGTAACACTCAATCACAAGTCATGGGTGTAATGGTTCTACCAAAACAAGTTTCAGTTCAACCTCCATGTGAGTACTGTGCATAGTCACAATAGATTACCAAATTTTCGGTTGACTAGGTACTAGGATCGGTTCCCCACATATATTTGGTATCTAACTTATATGCGTTGCACATGTCCATAGGATTGGTTCCCCTTTGCCTAAAAACGTGTTGCACATGTTCATATGATCGGTTACACTTTCAACTATAAACCTTGTTGCACCTCATACAAGGATCGGTTCCCCTTGTGATGTACTACACCTCTTACTAGGATCAGTTCCCTTCTCCCAAATTTGGTCAGACACACAAACCCGATCATACCCCAGGTGATTACTTAAGATCGGTTTCACTAATGAAAGTCATACCAATACATAAGTCAGGCCTCATGTGAATAGTTTTACCAAGAACACAAACAAGTCATGAGCGATTATACTAATCACACATATTGGTCGTTCATAAGATATGCAATGAAGAACATCCCCAATAACGCCTGGCGATTTCCTTTTCGGTTCACAACACATATCATGAACTTACTTCCTTAAAATACATGTAAAAATATTGTTTCCTAGGATGAAATCCTCACCTCATACACATACATAATCACAATAACATTCATACGATTATGCTGATGTCTTATATACAAAGTTTAATGGATAAGCAATAAACTTCATATTGTATTCCTTAATACTATGTCTATCTAGAGTGTTCATGCTTCGCATTTTTATGTTTTCAATCTAAAAGATTTGAAAGACACAAGATAGATATGGAACAAGTCAAGTCATAGTTACTAACCTCAAGATGAAGATGATGTATTTGTTGTCTTCAATCCATCTTCAGATATTTGTGAGTAACTGGAGCACAATACTTCTATCATTTCTAGTTTAACCTATTGAAGTTGACTGTAGTTTATATAATAGCGACTCGAGTTTTGGAACTAAATATGACAACCAATTTTGACATACCAACGCTTGGTGGGTTCAACCGAGCAGTGCTCTAACAGTATGTGTGATTGTATATGTATGTGAAATAGATTATTTAATCTGTGTTTCCCATATTTAGCTTATCTAATAGCTTATTTAACTTGTGACATCTGCTGTATGTTGTTGCTTATTTGTTTCTGATTCAAGGCAGACAAGTTTAGTTTTCATTAGTGGATAAGTAGCCAATTAGTATGGATGGGCTTATTCCCCCTTGAAGTGTAATGGTGACATGTGGAACGTCATGTAACATCTTTTAATTGTGTATTCTTTGTCCATATTGTCTTTTCTTAGGAATTTAGTGATCCAAGGGATGCTGATGATGCAAGATATGCTGATACCTAAATATGCTTCCAGGCCATGCATGGACTTCAGATTATGTCTGCTCAGATAAGGAGGAAGGGTTTCAATGGCTTATCAAGTAAGACTAATCTTGATTGTTGAAAAATGCTGGTATTAATTATTATAAAATTGATAGGACCAGTGAGTATTAAATTAGATATGATTCTATACTGAGATAGATTTCTTGGCAGTAAGTTATTTTTACCAAACTCTGATAGATCTCTTACGGTTAAGTTACATATAGCAAGACTGATGTCTTCGATTCTTTGGCCTTGCACTGATATTTGTATACAAAATTACATATATCTTTAACACGTGAATTTTTACTTTCAGACCATACAATATATCCTTTGCACAAGCTTGGAGAATAGGCTACTAACCAACCCAATTATTGGCCGACCACACCATTTTAAGGGATTCACATGGTTTCAAATATAAAATCTTATTAGTGCATCTGCACTTGTCGTTTATTCTGATTTATAAACCCCCTCAACTGCTGTTACAACTCTTAATTTTTGTAGAATGGTTGTTGTTGGTTCCAGTGTTTGCTCATTTAAAGTTTTTTCATCTCAGGTCTGGAGACTGCAAGCTTCCTTTGGTGAGAAAACAGAGATATATGAAAGTTTTCTTATCACAGATGCTAAGGTCAGTGGACTTAAAGGAATGAATCTAATTTCTCAATAGAATTTGGTGCTACCACTACCACTACTTATATAGTAGTCAACTCATGAGACATTAAAATCATTTGCTTCTTCCATTACCAAAATTTAAGTATTTTCGTCGTCGTCATTTGACAAATGACATCTTACTAATTTATGTTTTCTGTAATTCCTCTATACTTCTAAATAACCATTTTTTCTTCTTTTTCTAGGATTTAAACAACTCTTATATACTTTATGTAACATGTATCAAATAATGAATCAATTGAACCAGCACAATAAGTAGCACTTCACGAGAGCCTAATAGTTTGCTCACTCACTGTTGTTAAAATTTGTGTTAAGTAATAAAATATGGGAACAATTATTAATATTGGTTTTGAAATCTGAAATAAAGTGTTTTGATTTTTTTGCTTATCATTGTAAGTTTTAGACTATTGAAGTAATGATAATTTTTGCTATATGTATCACTTTTGTGTTCAGTTGATAGAGATGTTGAGTTAACATATAACATTGAGAAACATAATTTTATGAGCCGTGGCTTAGTAGTGAACTTGTGGCTTAGAATCAAATCCACGACTTCCTTTTAAGCCATGGCTTCATTTTCGGTTCTTAAAAAGATTTAGCAACGACAGACCTCGGTTATGAATAAAAAATGTAGCAACGGCAACATCCGTTGTGGATCCTCGTTGCTGACCAAGAGTCGCAACTGAGCTTATGCCGTTGCGAAAAATTGCAACACGCTGTTTTGCAACAGGGATCTGCCGTTGCGACCCCAGTTAGCAACATTCATGGGCCGTTTCTAATCCTTAAAAATGGTCCGCGGCAGAAGTTTCAACGAATAAGGGTTGTCAACCTCCTAAGATAGGTCATATGAGAAAGGTTAATAACATTCCATTCAGATGTTACTGTTGCGGAAACAAGGGTCATCTTGAGAGTAGATGTCGTTTTCGTTTGCGGAATGAAAAACTTCATAACTTTATTATATGGATGTCTAAGGAAGTAATCAAACCTGTTTCTCATATTATTGGTTTTAATTGTCTTACTTTCAAACAAGGAAAGTGCTGCGATGACACAAATCTTGCCTGTAAAGACAACACGAAGTCTTTTTACAATTGTAAAAAGATTGGTTTTATAAGGACACATGACTGCTTTGTTGGTCTAAAGAGTTAGAAGATTTCTTCAAACTCTTCTTCTGTGGCCGAAGAATGTGTTGGATCAAAAGTGTCTACAATTCCTGAATCTATTCTTATCAATAATCGTGTTTCGGAACTCAAGACCAGTATAAATAGACTCAAGCATAACATTAAGAAGGCAAGAAAGGCAGCAGCTTCAAGTATCTCTTGTCCTCCCTTTATTGTTTATCTTGATACTAACTCTATTGAATTCCCTGATGATATTCAAGGAAGAAAATGGGAGGTTGTCAATATGCTCGTCAAATTAAAATTTGACTGCTTAAAAATGTGCGATCTCTTTGAGACCATGTGAGGATGCACATAATTCTCAAGAAGATACCTTCTTCTTGAAAAAGTGGTCTTTGTTGTATCTGTTTTCTATTTTCTTTTGGTTTAAAAAGTAAAATAATGATCATCTTACTATTGAGCCTTGCTCCGGTTAATCATTACACGGTGTAATATAAATGATCCATTTTTTGAGAAAATTCTCTTTGTTGTTCACTTTGAAAAACTTCATTTTGTTCTTCCTTTAAGACATTTGACTTTTTGTTTTTAAACTTGTGCTCGAAATCCCATTAGGATAAGACACTCTGTCATATGTTTAGAACTTGTTTTTGATATTTTGTCAAAACGTACTTCTAAATTAGATTTCATTGGTTCCTTGGTTCTGAATTTTGGTTCATAATCACGAACGTACGTGCACATGTTCCATGACCGAACGTAAACGTATAATTCTAGGGTTTCCCTATGAAAACATATATAAATATATCAAGGATTATTTTTCTTTAGATATATGCTCGTTATGTAACCTCAAGAACTCTCTTGTGATATCATGGAGTGCACAATGGATGGATGCAAAAAGGAAGATAAAGTTGAAGATGGCAAAGTTACCGAATTTCATGAGAACCCTCTCTTCATAACCTACTATCATGTAGTTAATCATGAAAACGAACTTCCAGTTCAGATGTCATCTCAATTGGTTGGAAATCTTCTTCGAGATTTTGGGGTTGTACGTGATCAACTTGAAATTGCAACAAAGAATCTTGAGTTTCTGAAGAAAGTAACTGATGAACTTGATTCCGTTAGATCTATGCTTGCTAATTATGTCTAAGTCTTTCGGTTTTATTTTATAAAGAGTTTTTTTTATTTTTTCTAGGAAACTTCTTATGAGAATTTATTCTTGTGTTTTAAGAAGGATAACTAGGGTTTGCAATATTCAATATTGTGATTACACATAGCTATTGCCAATGATTTTCATCTTGCAATGTTTTAGATTTATTTAGTTAAATTCTAAGTTACTTGGAAGATGATTTTGCAGTATTAATCTTTATGGTCTTATATATTGCAAAAATATTACGGGATATGTGTGTTTAAGTCCGTGAACTATGATTATCTCATATATGTCAAAAGTTTTAAGTCTATTGTGTCTTTATGCAAATATTGACAAAAGATAGAATGAACTTTTGAATATTCCACAGTATTGATCTTTCCCTGATCTATTTCTATGTGAAAGTACTGTATGGCTCCGTAAGCTTTCTTATGTTGATCATTTCCGATTAAATTAATCATTAACGTCTTATTGTGGTTGATTTTTTCGAGTTTTCTGGACCCAAGTTCATGTTTCATGTGATTTGTTAATGTCCAAAAAAAATCCTTCTTCTCGTAAAAGTAAGGTCGCTCTTGTTGTTCTTTCGGGAATGACATTTTATGGGGGGTGGGGGGAGGGGGTTCTTAATTGAACTTGTGCTTAATACCAAATCTTTGTGAGGACTGCGGCTGTGGAATATTGTAGGAGTTATCTTGTATCTTTATAAACTCCTTGATGAATACACTAAGTTTTGACTATGTGAAATTATCGAAACCAAGTTGATATGTTCTCTTTTAGTCATGAATAATCTCTTTAATAATTTCATTATGATCCCGTTAGCTTTCGTACATTTTCCAATTTATATTGACAAAATGGGGAGAATTATTTTGTAGTTCATACTACATACATATGGTTTACAGATCATTATGTAAGGGGGAATGGTTTTCATTGTGAGATGAAATATTGACTAAGGGGGAGTGATACATATTACAATAGTATTATTGTCAAAGTTGTGATACAATTGAACTTTGATGTTGTGTATCAATACTATGACATTGTATAACAATAATTGAGAGCATATGTTTTCTTATTGTTTTGGATACAAATCTTAAACAACAATGATGATGGGTTAGGTCCGGGATGACAATATTAGTTCCTTCTCAATTAAGAACATCTGTTTTCTTATTTTTATGGCTACAGATCTTAAACAACAATCAATGGAGTACTTGGAGTGATGAAGAATTTAAGGAATGTTGAAGAACCAAGGAAATCAAGCATGTTGGATGAGAAGCTAGAAAGTTTATTTATTTTGTAATCCATGTGTATTGATAGTTTTGTCACTAAAATTTACAAAGGGGGAGATTGCTAGAGCACTGCTCGGTCGAACTCGCAAGTGTTGCTATCTCAAGCTTGTTTGTCAAGTTTATGTGATCGAAACTATAATTATTGATTTCTAGTCTACTTATAGCTATGTCTCGGATTAGGATTTTTAGAGCATAGATCAGTTGAACCCACCAAGTGTTGGTATGTCAAGTTTGGTTGTCATATTTTAGTGAATCGAAACTCATTTAAAGAGTCGCTTGATTATGCACTAGAGACAACTTCGTATAGGTTAGGCTAGAAAGACTAGGATTATGACACATACAAGTATTACTCGCAGACTTGAAGAATGTGAAGAAGTAACAAGCTACAACGACGACATCATCCTTCCTCTAGAGGTTAGCAATATTTGACTTGAGCTATTTCATTCCTAGTGTATCTTTCAAGTCGTGCTATATTGAAAACATAACGGTGAAGCTGTGAATGATTATACTCTAGTAGTAAGACATGATCACATGATCATAATGTTAAGGAATTAGGATACGAAGTATAATGCTTATCTTTTGAACTTCGTATATATGACATTGACATAATCGTATGAATGTTATTGTGATTATGTATATGGGTAAAGGTGAAGATTTCATCCTAGGAAACAATGTTTACATTTGTTCAAAGGAAGCACATTCATGAACTTGTTTTATGAATCGAAAGGGAAATCGATAGGCTTATTGGTATTGTTATTCATTGCATATCTTTGGATTACCAATATGTGTGAGTTAGTAGAACCGATCATAACTTGTTATGTATCTTGGTAAAACTAATCACAGTGCCAGACTTATATATTGGTATGACTTTTATTAGTGTAACCGATCCTAAGTAATCACCTGAGATGGTATGACCGATATTTGTAATTGGTATGACCGATCCAAGTAGTTGGTGTGACCGATCACAAAAGAGTTGTGTAATCGATCCTTGTAATGGGCATCACCGGTCCTAGTAATTGGTGTAACATATCTTAGTGACTTGTGTTAGAGCATAGCTCGGTTGAGCCCACCAAGCGTTGATATGTCAAGTTTGATTGTCATATTTTAGTGAATCAAAACTTATTTAAAGAGTCTCTTGATTATGTACTAGAGAAAACTTCATATAGGTTAGACTAGAAAGTCTAGGATTATGAGTCATACAAGCATTACTCTAAGACTTGAAAAATATGAAGAAGTAACAAGCTACAACGACGACATCATCCTTCCTCTTAAGGTTAGTAATATTTGACTGGAACTGTTTCATCCCTAATGTATCTTTCAAGTCGTGCTATATTAAAAAAATATAATTGTGAAGCTGTGAATAATTATACTCTAGTAGTATGACATGGTCATATGATCATAGTGTTAAGGAATTAGGATACTAAGTATAACGCTTATCTTTTGAACTTCGTATATAAGACATCGACATAATCATATGAATGCTATTGTGATTATGTGTATGGGTAAAGGTGAAGATTTTTTCTTAGGAAACAATGCTTACATTTGTTTAAATGAAGTACATTCATGAACTTGTTTTATGAATCGAAAGGGAAATCGCTAGCTAGGCTTATTGGTATTGTTATTCATTTCATATCTTTGGATTACCAATATGTGTCAGTTAGTAGAACTGATCATAACTTGTTGTAGTAAAACTAACTACAGTGCTTGACTTATGTATTGGTATGAATTTATTAGTGTAACCAACGCAAAGTAATCACCTGAGATGGTATGATCTATATTTGTAATTGGTGTGACCGATCCTGGTAATTAGTGTGACAGATCACAAAAGAGATGTGTAATTGATCCTTGTAATTGGCGTAAACGGTCCTAGTAATTGGTTTAACCGATCCTCGTAATTGGTGTAACCGATCCTAGTGGCTTGTGTAACCGATCACAAGTAATACGATGAGAATATGGTAATCGGTTCTGGTAATTGATGTAACCGATCCTGGTAACTGATGTAACCGGTCCTAGTAGACATATTAAGGTAGAACCGATCCTTATGTTTGGTAAAACCGTAAACCCATGATTAGTGATTTGATATTTGATCAATCACATAGTTGTCTTGGAATACAAATGAACCAATTCTAAACTTGTTTGGAAGTGTGGTATAATCGGTTCCAATATTGTAAATATGAAAGAGGATTTACAAAGAAAAGATGTCGACATACTTTGAACATGATCAATAACTCTTATCTTTTATTGTTCAAAGATATTCCTTAATGACTCAAGGAGATCCCGGACAGAAATAAATTAAGAATCTTTTAATTAAGGTTATTAGTTTTATATGCTTTTAATTACAGCAACTAAATGCATATCTCTGGAAAATAAAAATTGGTAATGTGCATTTACTAATTGGAGAATTTCTAGTGAGATTTCAAAAATATTGGACAAAGCATTTCCAGGAATTATGAAAACCATTTGGGCATTTATTGCATATCTTGAGATATTCGGTTTTGGAAATTCCTTGGTGTCCAAACATCCTTGGTCTATAAATACCCAAGTTTTCATTTCGAGCAAACTATCCTAAGAGTCAGGCAAAATTTATCTTCTTGTTGTTTCTGATGGAGTCGTCTATCCGGAGAGGAAAGTACCCTAATTAGGAGAAATGTCCTACGACCGCTCGTTTAAAGACTTCTGTTGGATCAAGAAGCTCTACGAGTACCGTTGGTGGGAAACTAGATAATTGCAATTTATTTTAGTTTTCAATTGATTTGATTGACTAACGTTTGTTGAGCTTTGATTGCACCTAGTTTGTTTATTCTTGAGAATCTTCTCTTCTGATATAAGATTCACTCAAACTAGATCGAAGTGTCGACGAGATCTTTAGAACTATTTGTATATTAATAGGTGCCATAAACACCTAAATTTATTATATATTGTTCATGCTTTCTTTGTTTTTTTCTCTTGTAAATTATGTATTTTACGTTCTTTTTGAGTTTTATAGGTGTTTTGGAGTCATTGGAGCAAAAGAACAAGAAATCGTCCATTCTGAGCAAGAAGGGCAAAAAAATAGTTTCATGGGAAAGTGCTATTGGGAGTCTATTGAGGTGTTATAGGCCGGTGAAACTACGCTCGGGGCTGCCACTGCATTTAAAGAAGTATAAAATTGAATTTTTCCATATTGGTGGCCCATATCCGTATAACGGGTGTCGATAACCGATCCAGTTCTATTAACCCAGACCAAATCGAGCCTCTCTTCCATTTCCTACACAATTCTGATGTAATAACTTCTCATGCTGTCAGTGCAAGCGGCTTCCACCGCGGCAAAGATTCACACCGACAAGCCGAGGATTGTGAAGGATTTAGGGAGAAATCCAAAGGCAATACGAGAAGAAAATGGAACAGGTAATTTTGAGTTGAGTTTGTGATGGAGAAGATAGAAATCGAGATTTAGGGTTTGTTGGAGATTGAATCTGAGAGATAAACGTAAAATGGGTCATTTGTCCAAATATTTTTAAAACATGGTTTTAATGGACGAGTAAAATTTTTTATGGGTGAAATGGACAAAAAAAATAGCAAGGATGAAATTGGATTCATTCTGGCTTAAACTTAAAAAATATCTAGGATGAAACTGGATGCATCCTGATGTAAATTAAAAATAATAAAAAGTATTTAAAAATGGGTAGGATGAAACTGGTTACATCCTGGCTATTTTTATATTTTTGTCCATTTAAACAATATCAAAATCTAGATGTCTTTTTCACCCAAAAATTGTTGATTTTGGTCTTTTTAACCAATTTTGTGCAGGAGGTGATTGAGGCTGAGCCCAAAATGGGTTTTAGTTAATTGATTCAGATGAAGTTGTAGCCGTTAATTGAGATGATAATGGTTGTGTATCAGGCTCTAGTGGACCCGTGAAAGGAATTTGAGAATGAATCTGTAATGGGTCTATTGAGTTGCTTACGGTTTCAAGAATGTGAAATCAGGGTTAGATGTTGATTATCATGGGTCTGTTATGTTCAAAGAAGAAGAAGGTTTGATATGTTGCGACTATGATGATATTGGTAGTGGTTGTGGAGACTGAGCTAGCCGTGGTCTTGATGGTATTGTGTCATGGAAGTATGGAGTTTGAGAAGGCTGGTGATTGGACTCGACACCAACATGGAGTTATGAAATAGAATCAGTGCTGAGATTGCAGAGAGGAGTAATGGTTGTGTGGTGGAATTAAATTTGTAGATGATGAATGGTGATGTTGTTGGTACTGAGAGCTCATTATTGAGCTGAGAACAAGGGTTATTAGTGTTGTTGTTGCTGTGAAGTTTACAAGGGAAGAACAATTGGGTGCCGATTCCGTATTAGGTTTGTAGCAGATGAATTGAAGATGGAGATGCAGTCGTTGCTAACGATGGATTGGTGAAGAAATTCATGGGTACTGTTGATTTCAAATAGAAGAATTAACATAATGGGTTTGATGGATGTTTTGCAGGTGAATGTATGATGTTGGTGGTCTGTTAAGATCGAGAAGAAGATAGAGATGAAGTTGCAGGTGATAATAGAGATGGTTGCAGTGGTAATGTGCAATGGCTAGAGATGGTCAGAGCAGGGACTATGATAGATCCTGATGAGTTATGTAGGTTCTGGTAGAGTTGCATCTGGAGTAGCAACTGGTGCTAGTGGAATGTAGAGAATGGGATTGAACGGAGATTTTCAAGGTTGTTGATGAGTTACATGTGCAACTGGTGTTTGTGGAGTTCTTGAAACGATAAGAAAAGGGATCCGGTGCAGTTGCAGCCGTGACAGGAAATGGTGGAAGCTGGCGTTCAAACGAAATTATGGAATGGATGTTAGGATTGAGACCTATAGGGAATTAAGAGCATCCAGTGATGTTAGATGGAGTTAGAGTTGCTGCTGTAGGCAAGAAAGTGATGCAATTTTGAGTTCAAAAGAAGATGCTAGAGTGCTGCAGCGAGTTAGACAACAGATTTGATGTCGAGATAAAGAGCGAAATGTAGATTGAGATGAGATTATGGAGCTCTGAATGAGTCTTGAGTTGCAGTAGCGAGTGAGACTCAAATGCAAGAATGGTTCGAGTTTGTGCTACCGATAATGGATTGTAGGCATTGCTATGAATGGAACTGAAATGATGCTGCTTGTTTGAAATATTCCAGATGGTTGGATTGAGAGTGTGAGACAGCTGAGATGAGACAATAAAAAGTGATATCCAGAATATGATGCTCCAGGGAAGGCAAATGTTGCTGGTGGAGATCTCTAATGAAAGATGAAGTTGTGTGCGAATGAATGAATGGGTATGAAAGAATATGATGCTCCATGGAAGGCAAATGTTGGGAAAGAGTTGAGATATTGCCCTAATTATATGGTGCTATGCGTGTTGCAGTTGTAATATGGGAGTAATGCACAACCATCATGGATGGATGAGAAGCAGTTTAGGACAATCATTGCGCAACAAAACTTTGGTCTGTGCAAAGTGGCTTAAGCCCTGGCAACTCAGACCAGTTATCCTAGTCAGCTCACCTGACTATCTGACTAATTACCCTAACTCGGTCTGATCTTAACCGAGTTGACTCAGTTGGCCGGCGACCAGGTTGATTTTCCCGGTCACCTGAACTTTCCATATAAGAAACCAAAACAACTTGACAATCCTAGTCCTCTCCGTGGGAACGATTCTTTCTTTCCCTTGCTATATTATATATTTTGAGTAGTGAGAAAGTAATTTATTTTTGATGCATATGACAATGATCATATATCTAAAGACTTCTTGTGATAATCCATTGCTAACAGACTCCGTTCTGTGCGTGATTGATCACAATAAGTGGTGTTGTGATGTGTTTATTGAAGATTAAAGAAGATTTGAAGACAAATAAGATTTCTGATTTGGTTTCTATTTCTTTGTGTGTGCACAAACCTTGATCGGTTGGGATCCAACTAGAATCGGATTTATTCGATTGGTTAGTTGTGTAAGATCGGCATCACTTTATAGTTTCTTGTTTGATTCTATATTGATTGATTTCAAATCTAAACTTTGCTACTTCGGTAGTTGTATGATAGATTGATCTGACCAGGCAAAGGAGTTTATTGGTTAAATAGAAGAGCCATTGCATATGACTTGAGATATCTTCATCTGAAAGAATCAAGAGAGTTGTTACCAAACAGATTTGTTGTTTCTTTAGTGTTTGGAATACTATCCAAAGGAATTTTTCCAGTGCGTGCACTTATTGAATGTTGGAAGCGCAAGGATACTGAAGAAACTAGGTGAACTATAGGTTTAGTTGCTTGGTTTCAACTATACTAAGTTTTTTAGATTTTGTATAGAGGCTTAATTATGAGAGTATTCAATTCTGGAGTAGGTCCCGGGGTTTTTCTGCATGTGCGGTTTCTTCATTAACAAAATTTTGCTGTGTCTTTAACTTGTTTTCTATTTCCGCAATTATAATTGTTTATTATAATTAAAAGTAAAATACACAAAGTTTAACTCCGTATTTCTTGATAGTGATCCTATAGAGTTTGGTTAAGTCCGAACCTTTTATAAAGTAATCACACTTTGATTGTTGTATTGTCTCGATCTCGTATCCATAGACGATCACACAAAGTGTGAATACCGATTTGTCTTATTGTCTCGACTTAGTCCATAGACAATCACTTTCGGTAAGAGGACTTATAGGTGGATAATTTAAAGATTGTGGTGTATTTGGGTACCCTCGTCTTTTCAATTGGTATCATAGCAGGCAAACATGGAAAGATCTAACAATCCGTGTTTGGTGCGACCCAACCTATAAGAAATGAATCATATGAATGATTCAGTTAACGAGAACCAAGATGAAAGGCCAGCACCTAAAAATGACATCTTCTGTGAATCTACTAAACAATCGGATACTTATAATGTAGATTCTGATGATTAGCAAACTTTCCTTGAAAAACAACTTGATGAAATTTCTGAAGATGGTGACTCAGAAATCAATCAAGATGTTGAAGAAAATGTGTCGAAATTTCTTCATTACTAGGTGTTGTCTCTACAAAAAGACTATCTACCTCAGATGTGATTGGACTTCTTGCTCCTCTTTGCTGAGAAAATATGAAACTAAGAAAAATCTTCTTTGGCTTATTTTACGGATATCATAGTACCAAATATCTTCTTAAGGATTGCAAAGAAATCCTGAGAATTTCCTGAGTTTGAGAATCTCAGCAGGAAACATTTTTTGTTGAATAAAAAACTTGTTGAAACTGAAGCAAGGATTAATTCTCAATATTTAATGAGTAAGGAACAAAATGAGTCTGTTTCCTTTAAAGAAAATCCACTTGAGGTCAAATTGGCCAACGTTCTTGAAAATATCAAGGTCTTGGAAGAAGATGTTGCAAGGATAAGAAGACTTAATGATAACACAATCAATTTGTCTTCCATTTTGGAGGAAGGAATAAATCATGGCGATAAACGCGGATTAGGATATGATGGTATCGATACTTCTTCAATCAACAAAGAAGTAAAGTTTGTAAAGGCTGTATGCTCCTCTGTTCCAGAAGATCTACCGAAACAAATTGACGCTCTTGATCCACCTAAGAGCTCAAGTGAGAAATATATCTGAAAACAATCAGAGTAAGTCTCCAATCAAAGATCAGCATAAGGACAGAACATCTCACAAAGGTAAGACTAAAAACTTTACTCCTTTCAATAAGCATTGTTATTATATTGTAGAGATAAAGGTCATATGCAAAGGAATTGTAAAATTCGAAAGATGCAAGATGCGCTATCTTTTGTTTCAAAAGAACTGAGTAAATTTACTCCTGAAAGGCCTTCAGATCACCAGTGTCCTACCTTGAGACAAAATAATTATTCATGTAATTCGAATTCCTATCCTAAAAGGAACAAGGATAGAAAGGCTAATACCTTTGTCAATAGGAATATGAGATATGATGTTTCGGCTTGGAAAAATGCAAGGTTGCAAGAAATGAGGAATCTTCATCAAAAATCCACTCACATATGGATGCCAATTCTGAATTGAAAGCGAAAAGGGGGTCATCTAAAACAAGGTCTAAGAAAATCAACCATGTTGTAATCTTAGATAAAAATGACTATGAAGTCTATTTTTTAGACTCAAAAAGGATTTAAGAACATCCAGTGATGTTGATACATTGATATCCTTCAATAATCGGCTACAAAGCAGAAAACAGAAAAAGAATGCTTGAAAACACCGAGATAGATCTTGCTCCCAAAATAATAGTGAGCCATCAAGTGTTCATTTCAACAACTAAGCTTGTTGATCGGAATTTCTCAATCTCGTGCTCTGTCTAAATAAATGGGAAGTTCCTAAAAGAGCACTGAAACCCGTGAAAAGGATAGAACTGTACTTGATCTATCTACTCTATGAATAACTTAAGTAGTTTTTCTAAATTTTGGAATTATATTCTAAATTAAGAGAATACTTTCGTATTAGGAATGTTCATTGCTCAAGAATGTCAAACCTTCTTGGAAATAATATTTTCGGAAAAAATCTCTTTGATTCCGTTTCCGCATGTGTATAGAGTTACACGAATAATACCCGATTAGGTATTTCAAAAAAATTGGAAATCAAGTTCTGTTTGGAAATATAAAAACTATCTACAGAACCGATACTTCCTTCACAAAATTCTTCGGTTCAGAATGGGTAAAAGTACTATTGACATTGATTCTCAATTACGAAAACTTGAAACCTTTCAAGTTGAGCTCAAATGCTACTTATCAAAAGAAAATAAGAGGAATCATATTTATTTTGAGCTTATGCTTATGATGATGGGAGATTTTGAAGTAGCTCGTGAACTTCTAAAACCTTCAGTTTTGAATGAAAAACTGCTCAAGTCAAATCTTTTGAAGTTGATTGTGGAAGTAAATCTCTTAAAGTGGAGACTCAATTATGTGAAAGAAAAGAGAAGACTCAAGAATCAAAACACTGAAGAATCTTCGGTGAATAACAAGAGCACGTCTAGAGATTAAGTTATATGCTGTAATACTTAATCCAAGAAAAATAGACATCAGTTTTTTATTATTTCAATTATTGTATAAGGTCTATTTCTGAATAAAACTATCTATTATTTATGAATAAAATTATTATTTTATAATTATTCATGTGATAGTTTTTCCGATTACATAGCCTGTGCGTGAATGCTTTATATTATTGCTATGTTTTATGGGATGTTTGATTTCTGTTTTCATAACCTTAATATTCGATCTCATATATGTGAACCCTTATGGTTTGTGTGGATTTTTGATTTAGCGGGATTAAGTTCTAGCCCATGTTGGTAGGCTTTATCAAAGGATCATAAGGTGTTCCGATTGAGACTCATATGTAAAAAGTCACAATGAGTTAAAATCAATTTGTGTTTACATGATTGTGTTTAGCATAAACATATGTGTTTCGGGTTTTCAACTTTTGCTATTGGCACACATTAGTTAAAACTGATTCAACCTTTCTCTGGTAAAGGTTGCTTTTGTTGTTGTTCTTTTGTTCTTGCGAGAGGATGACTAAAACAATGGGGAGAGTTCTAACTAGAACTTGCGCTTAATGATATATCTTTCTGGGGAAAAGAGGATGCGGAATCTGAGGTAACAAATTTGTTAGTTAATCGTTTTCCTGTTTAAAAAAAGCCTGATTTTATTGCATATATTTTGCTTTTGCTTAACAAAATTCGGTACAATTGATGTTTATTCCATTATGTGTGTATGGATGTGTGTGTGTGATTAAATTGTTTTCGGTTAAGAAAAACTATTATTTGATATATTTATTTATTGTTTGTTATCAATTGTTTTTGGCTTAACGAAATTTCGGTGCAATTGGTGCTATAATGTCTATGTTTGTTTCAACCTAAAGTGAAAGTCCTAAGTTATTGTATGAATAATTAGAGCCTGATGAGAAAAATAAAGTTAATTCTGATTTTTATTTTGGTCTTATCGAAATAAGCGATTGTATTTGTGCAATCGGTTTAACAAGGGAACTAAGTTTCTTAGCAATCTATTAAACTATTAGGGAAAATCGCTTCGGGAAACTGTTTCTTTGATAACATATTAAAACCAAATTACTTATAGTTTCGGTTTTGATATTGGTTATCTAAAATGGTATGTGAAACCTTCGTGCTTAACTCTTATAGGTTGTACAAGTCTTTTAGATTTGTAAGATCCTTTCGGTTTGACCTTTATTTGCTCGAACCTTCGTCATTTTGTGATAAAAAGTGGGAGAAATATATGGAGTAAACAAGTGATTTGTAATCACTAAGGAAAGGACAATTGTACTTAAACGTTATATCTAACGAAAGAGTAAAGCATTGACTAAGAGGGAGCAACATATCATATTGCTATAGTAGTTATCTTGACTACAAAAGAGAAATAACAAAGATGTTCGGATTGAAAATATACCTATCTTACCTTTAGGGGGAGTATTAGCTTTGTTATTCAAATGTCAGCAACGACATTTATGGATTGAACATATGCAGGTTATTGTGATGTTGAAGCTTGGAATCAAGCGTATGTGTAATGAATTCTTGTAATTTGTTTATCCATATGTATTAAGAGTTTTGTCACTAAAATTGACAAAGGGGGAGAATGTTAGAGCATAGCTCGGTTGAACCCACCAAGCATTGGTATGTCAAGTTTGGTTGTTATATTTTAGTGAATCAAAACTCATTTAAAGAGTCGCTTGATTATGTACTAGAGACAACTTCGCATAGGTTAGGCTAGAAAGACTAGGATTATGAGACATACAAGTATCACTCGAAGACTTAAAGAATGTGCACGACGACATCATCCTTCCTCTTAAGGTTAGTAATATTTGACTTGAACTGTTTCATTCCTAACATATCTTTCAAGTCATGCTATATTGAAAACATAACTGTGAAGATGTGAATGACTATACTCTAGTAGTAAGACATGATCACATGATCATAATGTTATGGAATTAGGATACGAAGTATAACACTTATCTTTTGAACTTTATATATATGACATCGACATAATCGTATGAATGCTATTGTGATTATGTGTATGGGTAAAGGTGAAGATTTCGTCCTAGGAAACAATGTTTACATTTGTTCAAAGGAAGTACATTCATAAACTTGTTTTATGAATCGAAATGGAAATCGTTATGCTTATTGGTATTGTTATTCATAAAATCGTTATGCTTATTGGTATTGTTATTCATTACATATCTTTGGATTACCAATATGTGTGAGTTAGTAGAACCGATCACAACTTGTTATGTATCTTGGTAAAACTAATCACAGTACCTGACTTATGTATTGGTACGACTTTTATTAGTGTAACCGATCCTAAGTAATCACCTGAGATGGTATGATCGATATTTGTAATTGGTGTGACCGATCACAATAGAGTTGTGTAATCGATCCTTGTAATTGGCGTAACCGGTCCTATTAATTGGTGTAACCGATCCTAGTGACTTGTGTAACCAATCACAAGTAATACCATGAGAATATGGTAAATGGTCCTGGTAATTGATGTAACCGATCCTGGTAACTAATGTAACCGGTCCCAGTAACCATATTAAGGTAGAACCGATCCTTGTGTTGTTAAAACCGTAAACCCATGATTAGTGATTTGATATTTGATCAATCACATAGTTGTCTTAGAATATAGATGAACCAATTCTAAACTTGTTTGGAAGTGTGGTATAATTGATTCCGAGATTGTAAATATGAAAGAGGATTTACAAAAAAAAAATATCGACATAGTTTTAACATGATCAATAACTCTTATATTTTATTGTTCAAAGATATTCCTTAATAACTCAAGGAGATCCCGGACCGAAATAAATTAAGAATCTTTTAGTTATTAGTTTTAAATGCTGGAAATTAAATGCATATTTCTGGAAAATAAAAAATGGTAATGTGCATTTACTAATTGGAGATTTTCTAGTGAGATTTCGGAAATATTGGACAAAGCATTTCCAAGAATTATGAAAACCGATTTGGGGATTTGTTACATATCTTAAGAATATTCGGTTTTGGAAATTTCTCGGTGTCCAAACATCCTTGGTTTATAAATACCCAAGTTTGCATTTCGAGCAAACTATCCTAAGATCCAGGCAAACTTCATCTTCTTGTTTTCTGGTGGAGCTGTCTATCCGAAGAGGAAAGTACCCTAATTAGGCGAAATCTCTTACGACCGCTCGTTTAAATACTTCTGTGGGATCAAGAAGCTCTACGAGTACCGTTGGTGGGAAACTAGATAATTGTAGTTTATTTTATTTTTCGATTGATTTAATTGACTAACTGTTATTGAACTTTGATTGCACCTAGTTTATTTATTCTTCAGAATCTTCTCTTCTGATATAAGATTTACTCAAATTAGATCGAAGTATCAACGGGATCTTTAGAACTGTTTGTAGATCTAAAGACATCTTGTGATAATCCATTGTTAACACACTTTGTTATGTGCGTGATTGATCACAAGAGATTCAAGTGGTGTTGTGCAGGTGTTTATTGAAGATTAAATAATATTTGAAGATAAAGATGATTTCTGATTTGGTTTCTATATCTTTGGGTGTGCACAAATCTTGATCATCTGGGATCCAACTAGAATCGGATTTACTCAACTAATTAGTTATGTAAGATCGGCATCACCTTATAGTTTCTTGTTTGATTCTATATTGATTGATTGCAAATCTAAACTCTGCTACTTCGATAGATATTGGATAGATTGATCTGACCATGCAAAGGAGTTTATTGGTTAAACAGAAGAACCTTTGCATATGACTTGAGATATCTTCATCTAAAAGAATCAAGAGAGTTGTTACCAAACAGATTTGTTGTTCCTTTACTGTTTGGAATACGATCCAAAAGAATTGTTCCAGTACGTGCACTTATTGAATATCGGAAGCGCGGGGATACTGAAGAAACTAGGTGAACTATAGGTTTAGTTGTTTGGTCTCAACTATATGAAGTTTGTTAGATTTTGTATAGCGGCTCAATTCTGAGAGTATTCAATTCTGGACTATGCCTCGGGGTTTTTCTGCATTTGTGGTTTCCTTGTTAACAAAATCTTGTTGTGTCTTTTACTTTTCTATTTCCGCAATTATAATTGTTTATTATAATTAAAAGTAAAATATACAAACGTTAACTCTGTATTACTTGATAGTGATCCTATAGAGTTTGGTTAAGTCCGAACTTATTATCAAGTAATCACACTTTGATTGTTGTATTGTCCCGATCTCGTATCCATAGACAATCACACAAAGTGTGAATACCGATTTGTCGTATTGTCTCGACTTTGTCCATATACAATCACTTTCGGTAAGAGGACTTATAGGTGGATAATTTAAAGATTGTGGTGTATTTGGTACCATCGTCTTTTCAAAGATAGAATGTGTAGTTGAGCTTTATACTTCACGACGTTCATCAATTGAAGACGAAGATCTACTAAGGAGAGCTTGTGGGAACTTCATCAACAAAAGGTATGTCGAGACTAAAACTTATCTATCACTCAGAAGTCTATTATATTCTATCTCCTCATGAAACTAAGTCGTATAGCTATATAGACTTTTACATTATACATATTTGAAATTTTGAGCCGAGTTTATCTCGCTTATCTATTTCTCGAAATATGTGTTGGAAGCTTTTTGCTTTAACTATATTCATCATTATTCTTGACGAGTTTAGTTGGAAACAATTTATTTGTTGGAAACTAAATAATAAGTCAAAAGATGACCATCTGCAAATTGCCTTGAAACATCTTGCATGATTTGTGTGAGAAAGTCATTTGATGTCGACTTAGAATGTTTCGTATTGATCATTCAATCACTTGAAAATTACTTATAATCTAATGGTATGTGTGAGACAGACATTGTCGTCTTCTAAGGATGTTTAAATAATTGAAATGAGAGTTTAGAACAATTAACCATTGTCTAGATATATCACAGTATGCATACCAGTATGCAAACTGTTGTGGTATGATTCAGGTCCGGAAACCAAGTTTGCGTACCAGTATGCGAACGGTTCTACCCGAGTTAGGTCCGGGACGATATTATACCGGTTTACGAACTGTCGGACAAGACCAAAGTCCGAAAC
This sequence comes from Papaver bracteatum, assembly GCA_023529315.1. Lineage (NCBI taxonomy): Eukaryota > Viridiplantae > Streptophyta > Magnoliopsida > Ranunculales > Papaveraceae > Papaver > Papaver bracteatum. The sequence continues at coordinate 925,774 of JAJJWX010004158.1, forward strand.
TTAAGTTTGCCTACCCGTTTGCAAACTTAGTTGGTTAAGTTCTAAAATCGGGTTAAGTATAATTCCATACTCATGAAGAAATACATTTATAAATTAAGGAATGCAATCTTTGCAAACCGTGGATAAATGTTCATGAATTGATTCTCATGAATCAAATCCGATTCCGCTTTAATTGTATCTTGCATACTTCTATGAGAATATAAACAATTTAACAACTCTATGAGTAACACAACTAGATTCATTTGATTATCATTTTTTCTAGAAGTGTTCGATGAATGTGGTTAATGCAAAAGTGTTCATATGGCTAACTTCGGTTAACTATTATTGGGCCAACTAAATATACACGTTTAGGTATGGTTACCCATATATAAATAAAGGTATATTTCATTTGTGTGTAACAAGCTAAGACCATATAATAGTGGAGAGATATTGCTTTGGTTTTAAGCAAACTTAGCTTGAATATTAAATCAGGTTTTCATCTAACGGTGAATATTGATTGCTTTGTTACTAAACTAAATTAGAATGCAAACCCTTATTTGAAAGACTATATAAGGAAGAACTCTAGCAACTGGAAAACCTGATCCCCACACTTTTCTGTGATACTAGTTGCGACTAGAGTCGATTCTCCTTTAACCTAGGTTTTTTCTAAAGCTATTATAGGTTAACGACTTGAAGAATTCTGAAGCCAGACCCAACTATTTTCTCTGTAGTTGCGTGTTATGATCTTACTTTTTATATCGTATTGAGTACTATCTTTTCTAAGATTTGCTCGAGATTTATCTCCGATAGGTAAGATATAAAAAGTAATCATAAAGCTCTTCGTCTCATTCTTTGTGATACAATAATAACTTTTTCTACTACCATATAGTTAAGTTATTGTGAGGTGGTTGATATTTCTAGGCTGTTCTTCGGGACTATAAGACCGGATTGTCAATTGGTTCATGTTCACCTTGATTTATCAAAAGACGGAACAAAACTTCATAGGTATTTCTGTGGGAGACAGATTTATCTATCCAAACATACTTTTCTGTGGGAGACAAATTTGTTTATAAAGACTTTGACTTTGGTTCGTAGCAACTCTTAGTTGTGGATGGGATCAACTAAGGGAATCAAATGCATAGAGTCTTGCTGGGATTCATAGGCGTAAGGAATGCGATTGTACCTTAATCGGTGTGAGACTTGGTTAGGGCTCAACTACATTCCAGTCCGAAGTTAACTTGTAGTAGGATAGTGTCTGTAGCGGCTTAATACATTGTGGTGTTCAAATCTGGACTAGGTCCCGGGGTTTTTCTGCATTTGTGGTTTCCTCGTTAATAAAACTTCTGGTGTCTATGTTATTTCTTTTCCGCATTATATTTGTTTATATAATTGAAATATCACAGGTTGTGCGTAGTTCAATCAATCAATTGGTAAATCCGACCTTTGGTTTTTGATTGAAATTGATTGATACTTGAACATTGGTCTTTGGTACCATTCAAGTTATTTCTCATACCAATCAGGATCATAGATCTCTATCTGGTCGATTGATAACTGTATTGAGAAATTGAGATATAACTCATGGATATATTTCTTTGATTGAGTCTGACTGTATAGTTGATTCTCTTGGAATTATATTGGAGTTAGTCCATACATATTTCCAAACAAAATATTGGGTGTGGTTGTTAGACCCCCGCTTTTTCATGTTCATTCTTAAATGAATAACATGAATTTCCTAGAGTGTCTGAATTAAGATATGCATGAAAGATACCTAATTAAAAGTACCACAAGTTGTGCTGAAAAGATCAGGATTCATCATGCTACTTGCAAGATTAACAAAAAAATTAATGATTTCGTGCTAACGTGCAAAATTCACCTAATTTGCTCAATTTTGTGTCAATACACAAAATTTAATTATTTGATCTAGTTTTGTGTCAACTCATTTTTTTTGATTTTTTGCCCTAAAACTGGAACATACATGATATTTGAAACCTATTGGTCGAGACTAAGCCTAGGAAAGCTAGGAATCAAAGTATCTAGTGGTCGGAGGGTGTAAAACCATATCAAAACCGAAAAAAATTAAATAAATGGTAAACGTGACTGACTAGGTCAGTCACGGAAGGGGCTCGGCCGCATCACTTGGCCGGACAATGTAGCATGATCCACCTCCTATAGCCGGCCGAGCTTTTTCCATGATGAAAACCTCACGCCCCCTTTTAAACCGACCAATCATATCGCTCGTAGCCTACATGATTCGCTCCCAGTAGCCGGTAAAAGTAGGCTAGTAGAGATGCTTAGTTTTAATTAAAATTAAATCATGGCCGCCCAAGTTAGTCACAAAGCGATCACGACCACTCAACTTGGCCGGTGAAATTAGCAAGCCTAGATCCACTTACACTCGGCCAATCAGGTGCCATAAAGTGACTACCTGTGTCTCACCTATTGTCTCGGCCAATGATGAGTGCCAAATATTGCATATTCATACACCTTTTCATTGGCACTTAACTCATCTTTCGCGCTTCAAAGTCATATATTATCCCAAATTCTGCATTTTTTACCATTTTCAAGAATAAATATTTGTATTAATTAATTTTGTGTTTTTAAGTACTAAATAAAGCTTGGAAGAATTGAGAAGACAAAAGAGAAGAAAGTTGGAAGCGTTGCAACCCGCTCGCGCATCAGTGGCAACCTGTTTACAAATTCATGGGATTAAACAACCCATGATCCAAAACCCAAGACCCAAATCCATTTCCACCTCACCCCCATTGGATTCTTTCCAAAACATCCACCTCACCCCCATTGTATTCCATTTCATCCATCAATTAAAGAAAACATCCCCATTCTCTCACTCAATCACTCCCAATTTGTTTCCCACAACCAAATATATTCCATCAATTAAGAAAACATGTTTTGTTGAGTGGATGCTTTCCAAATTTCGAATCCAAGTGCTTGAGGGAATTTTGTGTATAAATAGAGAGGGTTGTTGTGTTGAAAAAAGCATCCAAAAATAGCTTGTTCATGTTAGTTTATCAAATTTAAGTTTTGTTGTAATGTTCTTCATGTTCTAGTTTCATTTGCTAGGGTTTAAATGAAGCCGTAACTCATTGGTATGTATTCATATCTTGTATCTTGTTCTTGAAAGTTTAGAATTGTTTAAAGATATAATTTAATCCAAGTTTGTCAACATCTTGCTCTCACAATGTATGCCATGTATCCATTGTAGTTAGAATATCTCTATGTTGATTATGCTACAACTCATGCTTAACCAAATATTGATCCTCAGATTAGTTGTGCTTTAATTAGACAGTTAATGCTTTGGAGAAATACTTTAGTTGTGATTAAATTATCCATTGGAGAAACACCTTAGATATACGGTAGACTTGAATCTGCTGTAAGGACAAGAATAATATTACAAGTTGAATGCATATCATAGGATAGTGGTGGATTTGAATACCCTAGTATCCATATTCTCAATATTTACACCTTGATTTAATTGCATATTTTAATTCAAATTACTTTCTGTTTAATTCTTTGCCAATATCTCATCGTATCGAAAAAAACAAACCCCCTTTGGTTACTCTCTGAATCAGTTCTTAGTAAGGATTTAGAATCAACTTCTACACTCTCCAAGTCTCTGTGGTTCGACCTGTGCTTGCCCTGTGTTGCTTGTCGACACTATGCACTTGCAGTATACACAATAGTAGGTATCTTTCCGAGCCTACCAGCCAATCAGATCGCTCTAAGCCTATATGCGCAGCTCCCAATAGCCGACCGAAGTAGGCTAGTCGAGCTTCTATGTTTTTATTTTAAATTTGATCCGGATATCCGAAGTCAGTCGCAAAGCAATCATGTCCATCCAACTTTGCCCCGTTAGTTTAGATGGCTTAACCCCCTCCATACTCGACCGAACAAGCTCCATGGTGACAACTCGTCGCCCTTCTATTATTTTGTCCAATAGGAACACTCCTAACCTACATGCCCCGCTTCCAATAGATAGTTAAAGTAGGCTAGTCGAGCTGCTTCGGAAACCTAATTAGGTCAAATATACTGTCCATAACAGTCGCGGATTCATCTCGACCGCTCGACTTCGCAAGTTAATTTGATCAGTGTAGATTTAATCTTGCTCGACCAATGAGGTGTCGTGACTGCTACCAATCGTCCTTCTTTCCAACGAACCAATAATGTTTTCCATAGCTTACATGTGCAGCCTCCACCAATGGTTGACCAAAGAGGGATGGTATGGCTCCTTCAAAATAACTAGTATCCACGACAGATCATGATCGTTTATTATAAACGATACATCATATGTATTAGTTTTGTTTAAAACCTAATAACGATGGGTCACATGTACCGGTTTTGTTTTAAAAACCTAATAACATATAATTAAGAGCACCACGCCTCTTAGTGCTTCTCCTAGAAGGTCACGAGGGACTTGGTTACCTGCTACCTACATGTATCATAACTCGCGCACGATTGGTCGAGACTTGCGTGTCTTACATGCACATTCAACACCACATATTTAGTAATTAAATAATCATGTCTTCTTATCCACTTCTCATAATTACTCTTCAGTCAAGAATAGGTGTTAGAATGACCATGTTCGATACAACACAACTTGTCTACATAGTCATACGTCTAGTCATGCATGACAAGATAGTCATGTAAGATGACTTCTTTCATATTTTTACTCGAGACTACATCGTGCGGTATACAACACACCCATAATGAGAAAGCGTCAAGAAAGGCGGACAGTTGATGAGTAGAGGAGTAGTGGATAAAGAACCAACATGTCCCTTCTTTACAACAGGAACATGGTTCTCATCACTTTCACACGATCTGTGCAACCTCCACTACTTCATAACCTCAAGTTTCTACGAGATCAGGATGTTCGACTATGACTTACTCTAAAATAGTCTATTGAATAGGAAAATCAACACAAATATCCAGAGAACACAGAGAACTTACAGGTTACCATTTTTTGCAACAAGTTCAATTTTTATGAGATAGGTCATAAACAACCACATCTTACAGAATCTATCTCTCTGATCTCAACACTTTCTACATCATTTTGACCGAAGCCAGACTGGAATGACCATATCTTGGTTTAGGCCAGAATCGAATATATTGATCTCTCGAACCTAAAGTACTCATGTGCAATACGTTTGTTTATGGTCTAGACTCGTTTCTCATCAATCTACCCACTTTTACTCTTTTATTCAGAATCATTTTTTACCCTACTACAATATTGCATGAATGGATACTATGATTACACTAAAAAGAAGGATCAATGAGAGTTCATACATGAATTGGGTCAAAATATTTTGCAACCTTAGGTTCTTCTTGGTAAATGAAATATACATCTGATTAATAATACTTCATCTGATTCTTCTTCAAGTGAAAGATGGGTTATTATATAGTTCTGTCAGTTAGTCTTGAGGATATTGGATTTGTTGAGAAAGAGCATACTTAGACCACTAATAATTTGGGAACTGGTAGGAATATGTCAATAATTGATATGCCTCCAAGGAATGCTGATTGGAATACTTGTTTTCCTTTATCTAAGTTGATTCACCTAAAATAAGTTAGCAGTGATCATTGCCATATAATGTTAATTATATATTACACTTTACCCAAGATGTGAAAGCCTTTTAAGTTCTTTCTAACTTAGTTACATGATAAGAGTTGTGTCGTGGAGATAGTAAAATCTTGGAAAAATCATGTCAATGGATCTTTTGATTTTAAAATTTCTAAAAAACTTCAATTTACCTTAATTATTTTATCTAAATGGAATAAAAGTCATTTTGGAGAAATAATAAAATTGTGGGCAGTCTTCAGAACTAGCTTGCTGCTATTTAAGCTCTACCACATTCTCAAGACAATACCTTTAAAGCTATAAAGATAAATGAGTAGCTAAAAAAATAACATCAAATTCAACATGATTTCAACAAGAAAAAAATCTAGAGATACTTTTCTTAAAAACATGGATAATAATAATAAATATTATCAAACCCTAGTTAAAAAATAGAGCCAGGAATAATATTTATTTTTTGAATAACAACGAGGGTAATTGGGTTCATTCTAGAGAAGATCTTTCTGATTTGCTAGTCAATAAATAAGTACTTCCACTACTCCAGTTATTAAAAAGTAATATAATATTCACTTACCAACTATTATTACTTAAGATGATAATAAAATACTGCAATCTCTTCCAACAAACAAAAAAATTCACTCCACTCTTAAAAGTATGGAGAATTGGTCATTTACAGGTCCAGAAGGGTTTCAAGCAGGATTCTATAAGACTCAATGGGAAATTATGGAAACTGAAGTCTTTTATATGGCCAAGCAATATTTTTCGCTTCCAAACACATTCTCAAGACATATATTTTTGATTCCAAAGAAAATGAAGACAACTACACCAGATAAATGTAGGTACTGAATATCGCAAGATAATAGTTCACGAGTATCGTAATAAATAAAGGAGAAAAGAGTTATAAAATGATACGATGATAGAAGTAGCGCGGAGAAACATGAAGTTTTGCGAGGATGGAGTAATTTTGCGAGTATGAGTTGCGATACTTCGCAACTCATATACAAACTGTATAAATTTTACTATAAATAGGAGTTCAAATGTAAAAATTCGGGAGGTTCTTTTAGTGAGTGTTAGAAAATATCTTAGGAAAGAGAATAGAGAAAGTTGTAACTATTCTAATTCCATTTAGACACTTCTTTGTAATCAATTGAGAACATTAATAAGAAAATTTTTATTCATCATCAAGAACTTCTTTAGTTTTTACTAATTCTATTGAGGGTGTAGTTGTAGGTTATTCTGCAACTACATAATTGGCGCTAGAAACAAGGACTAAATTTGAGGGAATTGTTGTGGTAGCCTAAATTTGAGGGAATTGTTGAAAATTTGAAGTTCAGATGAAGTTAGTAGATGGAGATTGCAAAAAAGAAGAATGTAATATGATCACAAAGACAATGATTGATGAATTTCATAGTAATATGAAGGGAAAAATATACAAGCGAGATTGTAGAGGAAGAAAGATAATGGAGGAAGAAAAGATAACAACTTTAGAAGAATGGGAAAAATAGAAAATCACATTTTCAGTAGCAGAAATTCCAAATGAAGACTTGAACCACACTTCACCATTGGTGATCACATTGCCAATCATGCTAGAAGATAAGAAAGCGGTAGAAAAATGGAAATTAAACCGAATTTTGGTTGATACAGGGAGTTCTGTTAATATCATATTCTATCATGCACTTAAGGGGATGGGAATTAAAGATGAAGAAATCACAAATTCAAAATGTCTTATTCATGGATTAGGAAAATCTACAACAAAATCTAAAGGAGAAATCGCGCTGCGAATATTACTAGGAGAAATCGAAACACATGTAATCTTGTGTGTGATAGATATGGAATCTCCATATAACATGCTGATAGGAAGGCCGTGGATTCATGCGATCAAAGCTGTTGCTTCAACATTACATCAGAAAATCAAATTTCCTACACCAAATGGAATACAAGAAATAAAAGGAGATCTTGATAGTGCAAAATTTTGTTATCAAATTGAAGTAACACAATGCGGAGGAAGAGCAAGAAAGAAACATCTTCGTAGGAAACTTGCAAAGGAAATAAAAAAGGAAGAAGAATTCCGAGTGTATACAGTAAGAGCAAAGGAAGGGAGAGGTATACCAAATGAGATTCCAGAAAAAGAAGGAGAACCAGCAAAAATAATCAAAGAACCAACACCTATGGGGGATCAAAATCCAAGCTATGTTGCAGCTGAACCAACTAAAGAAATAAATATTGGAAGTAAAGAGGAGCCTTTATTCTTGCGAATTGGAACAAAGATGGATGAAGAAGAAGAAAAAAGAACTATTGATCTTTTACGAGAATATAAAGATATCTTCGCAGGAAGTGTAGATGAGATACCAGGAATTGATCCATCAGTGGCGTGTCATAGATTGAACATAGATAAAAATGTAAGACCATTCAAACAAAGAATAAGGAAGATATCACAAAATTATCATGTACAGATAGAAGAAGAATTACAAAAGATGTTGGATGTAGGGATCATAAGGGAAGCAAAATATCCAGAATGGATTGCGAATATGGTCATTGTTCCGAAAAAGAATAAAGGAATAAGAATTTGCATAGATTTCACTGATCTAAACAAGGCATGTCCCAAAGACAGTTTTCCATTACCAGATATACCACAAATGGTGGAATCAGTTGCAGGTCATGATAGAGTCACTTCACTTGATGGATATAAAGGGTATAATCAAATATCACTCGCAGAAGAAGATCAAGAACATACTGCCTTTTTTGCTCCAAGGGGTTTGTATTGTTATGTGAAGATGCCATTTGGTTTGCGGAATGCGGGTGCTACATATCAACGTATGGTTGAAAAAGTGTTCGCGAAGTGGATACATAAAACTTTGGAGGTATATGTAGATGATATGTTGATAAAAAGCAAGGAAGCTAAAGACCATGTGCAAGATTTGAAGGAAATATTTGAGCAAATGAGAAAGTTCAACATCAAATTAAATCCTGAGAAATGTATAATTGGGGTTTCATCTGGAAAGTTCTTGGGATACATAGTATCGAAGGAGGGAATACAAGTTGATCCAGAAAAGGTCCAAGCAGTTCGTGACATGCCAGCACCTGCAACGGTAAAAGAAGTACAAAAGCTAAATGGACTCTTGGCTTCACTTGGAAGATTTATTTCGCGAATGTCAGATAAGTGCAAGTATTTTTTCAACATACTTAAGAAGGGGGCAAAATTCAAGTGTACTGATGAATGTGAAAAAGCTTTTCAAGGAATCAAAGAATACCTCGCAAATACATCTATACTACAGAAACCAGAGAAAAACGAAGAATTATTGGTATACCTCGCAACAACTCCATATGCTCTAAGTGCAATTCTGTTGCGAGCAAACACAGGAGTAGAAAGGCCCATTTATTACATTAGTAAAACCTTTAATGCAGCAGAGAAGAATTATTCTAAAATGGAGAAGTTAATCTTAGCCCTGGTTTATGCATCATTCAAGTTACGAATATACTATCAAGCACATGTGATAAAAGTGGTAACCAAAGTCCCAATCGAATCAACCATGAAGAACACAAAAAGGTCAGGAAGAATAGAAAGGTGGAATGCATAAGTAAACCATTACAAGATAAAATACGAAGTATTTTCATCGCAAAAATCACAAGTTGTTGCAGATTTTTTGGCAGAATTTCCTTTGGAAGAAGATGAAGCAGTAGAGGAAATGATGGATGTTGAAGAAGAATTTGGAAATCCAAAAGACTTGTTAACAGAACCAGATAGATGGGAAATTCTAGTGGATGGATCATCTAATAGTGAGGGAAATGGAATTGGAGTCGTGTTGATTTCACCAGAAGGAGAAAGAACAGCATTCTCATTCAGACTAGAATTTGCATCCACGAACAATGAAACAGAGTACGAAGTCTGTAGTGCATGCATTAAAGATCGCAATAGAAAAGAAGCTTGAAAGTATAAGGATAACAAGTGATTTCGCAGTTAGTGATTTGTCAAATTAAAGGGGAATATACCACAAATGAATCTTCTTTGAAGAAATACAAGAAACTCGTTGAGGAATTATCTGCGAAGATACCAAAATTAAAATGGAGACATATATCTAGAAAATATAACCGTCTCGCAGATTCTTTTGCATTTATTCCAAGCATGATGACAAATCCAAATACAAGAAATATCCAAATACAGACAATTCAACACCCATCAGTGGACAAAGAGAAAGAAATTGAGGAAGATGTTGCGATGGAAGTAGAAAGAGAGTTATCAAACAACATCGCAGATTGGAGAAAATAAATTCATGCATACCTCACAACAGGAGAAATATCCAGGAACAGACTAGAAGCACATAAATTAAAGAGTCGTGCAACAAACTATGAGTTTCAAGAAGGAATTTTATATAGAAAATCTTTCAATGGACCACCTCTCAGGTGCTTAACTCGCGAAGAAGGAGAAAAGATATTGAAGATGTTACATGGAGGAGAAGCTGGAAATCATAGTGGGGGAAGATCTCTAGCATATAGAGCAAAGATACAAGGATATTACTGGCCTTATATGCATACAGACGCAAAAAAATTTCGTACGAAGATGCAAGGAATGTCAACGACATGGTAAAAGAATTCATGCACCAGGGGCCACATTAACTTCTTCAACAAGCTTCTGGCCTTTTGGTAAATGGGGATTGGATATTGTTGGACCATTTATACATGGATCTGGACAAAGGCGATACTTGATAGTTGCAACAGATTATTTCACGAAGCTCGCATAAGTAAAAGCAGTACAGCATATTCGTGATAAAGATGTTTTTACATTCATATTTGAGAACCTCATTTGCAGGTACGGGGTTCCAGCACAACTAGTATCTGATAATGGAAAACAAGTTGAGGGGTAGAATATAGAGATGTTACTCAGTGATTTTAGAATAAAATGTGGGAAGTCAACCCCGTTATATCCACAAGCTAATGGACAAGCAGAAGCAACAAATAAAACAATCGCAGATACAATCAAAAAGAGATTAGAAGGACATCTCAAAGGGTGGTGCGAGCAAGTACCTAGCGCAGTTTGGGCATACAATACAACTAGAAGAGAAGCAACTGGAATGTCTCCTTATTGTCTAACATATGGAGTAGAAGCAGTATTACCCACAGAGGTTGTAATTCCGACAACAAAGAAAGAAGCTTGGGAAAGAAATTTAAGTGCGGGAGTAATATTAAGTGAATTGGATGATTTGGAAGAAACACCTCCATATCAAAAATAAAATGGGGGAAAATTAGCACCAAAATGGGATGGACCATATGTTATTAAAGAAGTTGTAGGAAGCGGAGCTTATCGGCTGATGGATCCAAAAGGGAGAGACATGGGTTTGAGGCTTGGTAAACCTTGGAACAGACTATATTTGAAAAGGTATTATCCATAAAACTCATGAAATTTTTTTACGAATATTGTTTGCTCGCAGGAAATTGGGAAAAGTTACGAGTTTCAAAATTTATATTGCGATTAAACTTTCATTAATTTGCGAATAAAAGACCGCAATCTGTGATCAGCCTCCAAAAAAGAAAGAGAGCCGCAGAAAATTTTATACAGGCAAACCTTTGTGGCGTACACCCTAGTTCACGAAGCTATATTTCGTAAGAGGCAAAGTCCTAAATTACGTCATTTAAGGGGGTACCTATAACGTGGCTAAGGGTAACCGGAACACCAACAAGGGCCCTTAGTACATGGTAAAAATTTAGGGGTACAACCCAATAATGGGGTACCTATCCGGGTTAGACACCTTGGATTCTCACCTAATCTAGCGACATTACGCAATATAAAATGCGGTGTAAGAAGATTTAGGTTGGGCGACTAAGGCATACTGTCTTTCCCAAGAAGTGCAGAAAACGATCAAGGCGCCGAGGTACACGGTTGAGTCAAGAGTGCCGGGTGAGGTTGAACCACATCTACCATTTTTGACAAGTCTTGGAAAATGATGCACTTGTCCCAAAGATACCCCATAGGGGGCAACCTCGTAACTATAAGCCCTATAGGCAAAAATGATAAGAGGTTGCGATCAAAAGCTGGTTGTTGGCAGAACCGGATGGGAAGAGCTAACCTTGTATGGTCGATGTATGCTTCCTTGAAGGGGCAATCAGGGGGAAGATAAAGGGCAGCACCCTCCATTAGGGAGCTGATACGTGCTATAAGACACAAATGTCACGAGGCTTCTTGTTTGCGAAAACATAAAGGCTTGTCATATTTGTGCAACAAATGAAGTTCTACGAGCCTTCTAAAAAAAAAAAAAGAAAGAAAGAAAGAAAGAAAAGAATAAAGAACTCGCAGAACATAATAAAGAAGTTAAGATGAGATCAATGGGTCACTACATGAAAGTGTAGAGACGTCCTGCGATTTCATCGCAAGACGGAAATGTCATGGGGCTTAATGTTCGCAAGAATATTTAGGCCTGTCATATTGTCGCAACACTTCCTGAAGAGGCTAAAATACTTTACAAAGAAGTTAAGATGAGATCAATGGGTTTTTGCATGAAAGTGTAAGAACGTCCTGCGATTTCATCGCAAGACGATAATGTCACGAGGTTGTATGTTCGCAAGAATGTTCAGACTTGTCATATTATCGCAAATACAAAAATTTACTACAAAAGAGGTGGAAAAATAAGACCTTTACTTAGGAAGGCATGATAAGACCACAGAAATTAATGAAATCCATTGCATCAACATCATTGAAGAAATTATACAAGAATATACATTATGAAGATCTGAAAAGAAGACAACTTCGTCAATATCATTGAAGAAATTTTACAAGAATATACATCAAGAAATTTTGAAGAGAAGACAGCTCTGCCAATATCATTGAAGAATTTTTACAAGAAGTCCTATCAAAGAAGACAACATCATTGAAGAATTTTAATGAAGACTTAACAAAAGATGCAATTTTGATAGCAATCAAATACAGATAAGTTCATATTCGTAAAAGTTTACGAGAATTACATACTTCTTATACTTCTCCATATATTGAATATTTCTCCAAAAGATTGAATACTTCTTATAATTCTTCAAGAATATCTCATATTTATTATACTTCTTTAACGGATATTTCATTTGGTAAAGGTTAAATAATCATTATACTTCGTCATATGTTACGTAATTATTCACAGATTGAATACTTCTTATATTTCTTCAGTTGGCGAATTGAGTACTTCTAATACTTCTTATATTTCTTCATTTGGTGAATTGAGTACTTCTAATACTTCTTATATCTCTTCATTTGGTGGATCAAGTACTTCTAATACTTCTTATATCTCTTCATTTGACGGATTTGGTACTTCTAATACTTCTTCAAAAGTATTGTATATGTAGTATACTTATTAAGGATATTTCATATATTTTATACTTAAAAGGGAGGATTTCTTATTTACAATCGTAACAAGTTGAAACTTCGTAAGATAAATTGAGAAATGAGATATTCTAATACTTCAAACAATGTTTAATCATTTAAAGAGAAATAATAGGGGGAAAAGGAGATACTAAGCTTTATCTGTGAGTTATATATTATTTCTCTTCATATGATCAAATGGGGCAAATTTAATTAAAGAAAGGTTAAATTATCTTCGCAAAATATTAGAAAGAAAGGATAAATCATCTTCGCAAAATATCAGATATACTTCTTAAAAAATAGAATTGTTCACAAAAAGAAAACCATCAGTAACTAAGGGAAGGAATTCAAAAGAAAGGAGGACAGGAGAGTCAATGATAAATTGAAAAAAGAATGTTATCATGCTTCATCAACACTCTGTGCTGGATCTTTAAGATCAGTAGGGTCATTAGCAACCTTCGACTTTTGTGAGGTATCATCCTTGGAAGAATATGCAACAGGAACATCTCCTTGAGGAATAGATTCTTTCTCATCATCAAGATCTTCATCATCACTCTCATAATCGAAATCACTATCAGGCTCACGAGCTACTTCATCGTCAGATATCTTTAGAGGAGTAATTTTCACAGGAGGCAAGGCTCTTGATAAGAGAATGTTATTCGCAAATACTTGAGCTTTCAGATGACTTTCACGAAGTATAGCTTTTTGATGGTTGGTATCTTCGATATCTTTGGAATAAGCAAGATAGTTGAATCTCCGAGTAGCACGATCACGAGAGTTGATTAAGCGGGTAGAAAGCAAAGAATTTTTCTTACGAAGCTCGGAACAGGAGGCTTCTAATCCAGCTCTCGCATTACGAAGGTTGTTCTCAGATTCTGCAAATAAAAAGAAATTCAAAGGATAAAATTTGCGAGTATAACGAAAATTAAAGATATACCAGAGGCAGTCAAATTTTAATGACTACCTTCTCTTTGCGAAGTAAGAGATTGAGCTAAAGATAGACAACAATTCTTCATCTGATTCATCGCATTATCAAAACCATCACCAACTAATCCTTTAAGTCGAGATTGAAGCTTTTGATCTTTAGAAAGGAGAATTTTTTTATCCTTCGCAAGTTTGGCATTAAGACTTTTTAATGACGAATAATCTTATTCAAGTTGATTCTTCTTAGCACTCAAGACTATGTTCTTATTAATAAGGGAATTCTTCTCAATAACAAAAGAATTTCTTCAAAGATCTGAAGACTTCTTTAATTCCTCAAGTTCACCTTTCAACGAGAGAAAGAAGATTTTCTTGATCGCAACATTTATTCTGAAGAGTTTTTAATTCTTGCGAAGAAACAATCATTATATTAAAAAACGAACATTTCTCTTCTGACAAGGTTTTGTTCTCTTCTAATAAGGTTTCTATTCTCAAATTAGCTTTAGTTAAGGAAGAAAAAAGTTGAGATATATCATCATTCAAAATTTTTCGATCATATATTAGTTGAGTATTCTCTTGAAAAAGAGCGTCAGAGTTGTCAAGAGCACACGAGTAAAGATTAGATAAATGGGAGAATTGGTTTGAGAGGCTTCCATGCTTGGTTCGATATTCTGTTGCATCTGATTCATGGTGAAGTACCAATCTTCTACATTTCTGGATGGATTCTATAAAGGGGAATGGGTTTTAATGGATGTTTCAAGTATATGAAGAATATAAGTAAATAAAAGGGAAAATATGAAGATAATAATCATACCTTTCAATTCATCATTTCTTTTGCGAAGAATCGCACAGTCGAGAGAATTATTCTGAAGATGATGATTTTCTTTACGGAGATCCTCGCATTCTGCTTGAAAAGATTTCAAAGATTTGCGAAGCAATTCAATTTATTTTTCCAAGGATTGACGTGAAGAAGAAATGTCTGGATTGACGAAATTATTTAGAACTTCGCAAAACTCATATTGCGAACGAACATTAGTAGACTTCGCAGTATTGGTCAAAATCTCAGATAACATTCGGAAAGTTGAATAAATTCCATCTCGAATTTCCTGAGGAAGAGGAGAAGAATTTGAAGGAATAAGAGCAAGCTGCAAATTGTCTGGAGAAATAGCACTCAAAGGATTTGGGGACAAGACAGGTTTTTCAAGAGAAGGAGTTGAAGAAATATTTTGCGAGGGTTGTTTTTCAAGAGAAGAAGTTGAAGAAATATTCTGTGAGGGTTGATCTTGAAGAAGTGTTGATAAATTAACACTGATGGGGGATTGAAAGGTAGGTAATGAAGTAGAGGCAGGAGTGTGTGAAGAAGCATTTTCACGAGGGGGAGAAGAAAATTCCTTATCAATTTCAGGAAGGAAATCATCAATCGGAATTAATGGTGTGGGTTTAGCTAATCAAGATATCTTACCAGGGTTTGGTTTTTCGCCAACCTGTGAATCAAAATGTAGATTAAAAACTGAGGCAACAATATATTGTTTAGGAAAGAAGGCAAAGTATTTTAACTACCTTTTGATTCTCAAATTTTCTTCTTCGTGGATTAGGGCTTGAATTTTTTGGTTGAGGATTCATCTGAGGAGTTATTTTACTGAAATAAACCAAAGTTAGATAACAAATTATACAGAAATTAAAGAGGAGAACAAATGAAATGCGCGAAGATAGAAGGAAATTACCTTGGAGAACTCATGAAGATGTAATAGAAGAAAAAATTGCAGAGAAAATAGTAATAGAGAGTATGAGCAGAAGATAAAATTGCAGAAGTAAGAAGAAGAAAAGGAAGAGAATATAAAGGAGATATATAAGGGAATAAATAGAAAAGAACGGTTACAAGAGACGTGTTCAAATTCTAAAAGACTAAGTAACGGTTATGTTCTCACGATCATTTCTTCTTCGTAGAATTGACATGAGAAGAGGCAAGATGTAGGTACTGAATATCGCAAGATAATAGTTCACGAGTATCGTAATAAATAAAGGAGAAAAGAGTTATAAAATGATACGATGATAGAAGTAGCGCGGAGAAACATGAAGTTTTGCGAGGATGGGGTAATTTTGCGAGTATGAGTTGCGATACTTCGCAACTCATATACAGCTGTATAAATTTTACTATAAATAGGAGTTCAAATGTAAAAATTCGGGAGGTTCTTTTAGTGAGTGTTAGAAAATATCTTAGGAAAGAGAATAGAGAAAGTTGTAACTATTCTAATTCCATTTGGACACTTCTTTGTAATCAATTGAGAACATTAATAAGAAAATTGTTATTCATCATCAAGAACTTCTTTAGTTTTTACTAATTCTATTGAGGGTGTAGTTGTAGGTTATTATGCAACTACATAAATTTAGACAAATTGATCTTTGCAACACCTCCTACAAGATAATCTCCAAGATTATTTTCAGCAGAATGAAGTTTACATATGATGGAGATTTTTTTTCCATACCAGTATGCTTACAATCAATGATATCACCATAATTGCTCTTGAGTTAATTCACTCAATAGGAATAAAAAAAGGAGAATGAGGGTGGATGGTTCTTAAAGTGGATCTGTATAACTCCTTTGAGAGTCTTGAATGGGATTATCTTCTCAAAGTTCTTAAGAGTTTTGGTTTTTTAGATGATTGGTTTCAATTGGTACATTAACATATCATCATAAAATCTTTGTCATTTATTTTTAGTGGGACTATTTGGATAGAATTTAAACCAACTATAGGAATTAAACAATAGGAACCCTGTATTCTTATCTCTTCATTATAGCAATGTAATGAATTTCACAATATCTCACTGAATCTCATAATTCCAAAGCAATCATCATTGCTGCTAGAGGAGCCCTGTTTGTCAGTTGTTTTATTTTTGAAGATAACTGCCTCATTTTTACTAATGCTAATTTAACCAGTTTGAATAATATACTTCAACTAATGGTGAATTTTAGTCACATCATTTCGTAAGATATTTAAAGCCTTAACATGTAATGTATTATTGCAGATGCGACTGTATTCTCGCGGTTAGGGGGGAGAAGGTAAACCGTAACAGGAAACAGTGTGAAATTTCTCATATTTAGTCAATATTGCATTCACTTTTGGGATACTTTTTGCTAAGTTTAGTTTAAACCATAAAACCATAATTAGTAGAGTTATTCTTGAAAATCAGACAAAATTGTGGAACCAGAAGTTTCCAGATAAAGATGGTAATATTTCTGCCACGAACAGGAAAACTAAAATGACACCAGAACTTGGCAAGTCAACATCGATCAAAAGTTGGCGTGCGTAAGGTTGATAACCTTTAAAAACTCTCCCACTTTAATCAGGAGGATATAAGTCACCATAGTAGGATGGTGCGAATGATGTTGATAACATAAAGGATTTTTCTTTCCTTAATCAGGGGGAGAATAAATTGAAAAAGCAGGGGTCTAACAACCACACCCAATATTTCGTTCGGCAATATGAATAGACAAACTCCAATATACTTTCAAGAGAATCAACTAGACAGTCAGACTCGATCTATAGAAAAGTATATCAAAGAGTTATATCTCAATTTCTCAATTCATTCTGAAATCTAACAAATAGGAATTTGCGAACCCAATTGAATAAGATAAATAACTTGGACGGCATCGCAAACCAATATCCAAGTGTTAATCAATTCAATCAACAACCCAAAGGTCGGATTCAAGAACTGATTGAACTTAACGCACAACCTGTGATATTTCTATTATATAACAAAATATAATGCGGAAAAGAAATAACACAGACACCAGAAATTTTGTTAACGAGGAAACCGCAAATGAAGAAAAACCCCGGGACCTAGTCCATCTTTGAACACCACATTGTATTAAGCCGCTACAGACACTATCCTACTACCAATGAACTTCAGACTGGAATGTAGTTGAGCCCCAATCAATCTCATATTGATCAAGGTACAGTTGCGCTCCTTACATCTATGAACCTCAGCAGGATTATACACACTTGATTCCCTTAGCTGATCTCACCCACAACCAATAGTTGATACGACCCAAAGTCGAAGACTTGATAAACAAATCTGTCTCACACATAAAAGTCTATTGGAATATATAAATCTGTCTCCCACGGAAATACTTATGAGTTTTGTTCCGTATTTTGATAAATCAAGGTGCACATGAACCAATTGATAAAACGAACTTATATTCCCGAAGAATAGCCTAGTATTATCAATCACCTCACAATAATCTTAATCGTATGGAAGTGAAACAAGATATTGTGGAATCACAAACGATGAGACGAAGATGTTTGTGACCTCTTTTAATCTTACCTATCGGAGATAAATCTTAAGAAAATCTTAGCAAAGATATTACTCAATCACGATAGTAAAAGTAAGATCAGAACACGCAACTACAGAGAAAATAGTTGGGTCTGGCTTCATAATCCCAATGAAGTCTTTAAGTCGTAAACCTACAGGGTTTCATAAAAATCCTAAGGTTAAAGGATAATCGACTCTAGTCGCAACTAGTATCACACAGGAGGTGTGGGGATTAGGTTTCCCAGTTGCTAGAGTTTTCTCTTATATAGTTTTCAAATCAGTGTTTGCAATCTAAGTTACCTTGGTAACAAAGCATTAAATATTCACCGTTGGATGAAAACCTAATTAGATTCAAGCTAATATCTTTCAACTGTTAGATCGAACTTAGCTTGTTATACACAAATGAAATGTACCTTCATTTAGGTTTGAGTAACCATACCTAAACGTGTACACTAGGTTGGCTCAACAGTTGTTAACCGAAGTTAGCTATATGAACACTCTCATATCAACCTAATTCATCTTAACTACAACTAGTTCGAATGACTCAAATGAAACTAGTTATAGAGTTATTTGCTATTCTCATAGAAGTATACAAGAACACAATTGAAGCAAAATCGGTTTGATTCACTCGAATTAATTCATGATCATTATAGCCACTGTTTGCATAGAATCCATTTCTTATTATATAAATGTATTAGTTTATGAACAAACCGATTTTAGAACTTTAGCCACTCAAGTATGCAAATGGGTACGCATACTTAAAGTAGACGGACTGATTTTGGGTTTGCCAGTACACAAATGGGTACGCATACTTCCAAACAAAACAAAGATTCATGGACCCAAACCCTTCGCCAGTACGCATATGGGTATGTGTACTTAGGCTCCCAGAATTTCACAACTAACAGGTATGCATACTATAGTTCCGGTCATGGATCACATATATGCAAGAACGCATACTATGTTCATAATCCAATGATGATTGAGTGTTCTAAACTCTATTTCAATCATTGAAACATTCTTAGAGGATGACAATAGCTTTTTTCACGAACTATTAGCATCTAAGCAATTTTTAACTTATTAAAATAATCATAACGAAAGATTCCAAGTCTACACCAAATGATTGTATCACACAAACCATGTAAGATATTACTCGGCGATTTTCACATGATCATCTTTTGACCCTCGTCAAGAATATAAGATGAACTTGGTTGAAGCGAAAGCTTACCAACACATATTTCGAGAAATATGTAAGCGAGTTAAACCCAGATCGAAATCTCAAATATGCATAATCGAATACTATATAGTAATACGACTTTTGTCTCAATATAGGAGTGCATAATCGAATACTATATACTAATACGACTTTTGTCTCAATATAGGAGAAAAAGTAGAAATAGACTTTCCAAGTGATAGATGAGTTTTAGTCTCTACATACCTTTTGTTGATGAAGTTCCACAAGCCCTCCTTAGTAGTTCTTCATCTTTAAATGATGAACTCCGTCAAGTCTAATGCTCAACTACACAATCTATCCTAATCTGAGACATCACTATAAGTAGACTAGAAATCAATACTTATAGATTTGATCACTAATATTGACCAACAAGCTTGAGATAACAATGCTTGCGAGTTTGACCGAGAAGTGTTCTAACATAACTTCCCCCCAGAAGATGGCATGTGTTATGTCTAAAAACTTAAGAGATCCTGAAATCAAGGAGATGAACGACACCTAATGATTTCATTAAGCAATGTCGCCAACTAAATAACTTATCAGGGTAATTTTATCATCCTGATCAGAGAGAATCTGGATGCCACTATAAATTTGCATGTAACTATTTTATTTTATTTTTCCGACTCCAAGATATTTGATGTAATTGAGTTGTTGGAGATTACCCATGATTGTGCATCTTGCGGTGACCAAGACGTTAGTTAAGAGCCACTAGAAATGTATAAATGCACTAGCTCTTGGAAAATATTATTTGTCACTTGCTTGAGGATGCTGATATGAAAAGTTGTCTCAGTAGGATAAATTGTGCATCTTGCGGTGACCAAGACATTAGTTAAGACACACTAAAGGAGTGAACGACTTCCTCATATATGCATCATAAAACAAATCCAATCACCTTTTTAATATGCAATACTCTTGAATAGACTAGTGCTTGTGGGAGACTAGCGGAATATGATCCACATTCTTTTGAGTTCATAACTTCTTATTAAAGATAAGGAGATGATAATGCGCCTAAAGTGGCGCTGGTGCCATTCTGTGAAACTTTTATTGGATGTGCATTCACTAGAGAAATGTGTGAGATCTATATCATCGTCGACTATCAATATTTACAATAATGTATACCCCTTTACAGAGGAACATCGATATTCGTGATTGGTATGCATATAATCCAATCCCCTCGAACTAAAATAGAGATTGAAATCTTTCGAAAAAAAGCGCAAAGTTCGGATCCAACTCACACTATTGTGAAGCCTAAATGTTGCAGGTTGGTGTTTGAGATGAAGCCCAGAGAGTTTAAGATAATCTCTTTAAGTATGATTTGAGGGTTTGATGTTAAACTCTAGGATAGTTTTGTAAAACTAAAGTATTCTCCTAATGTTGATGCATTTTAGCGTTATAGTCCCTGAAGGACTCAAGTTGCATCTAGCTATGGAAAGTGATTTGTGATTATCTTTGAATCCCTGAAGGATTCGAATTTCTGATTCAGACAGCCACCTGATCTTGTGAATTACACTAGGCTTAAAATTTAGTCATAATCACCTTTTTGAATAGGGTAAGTTTGTGAACAATCTTTGTGCAAATTTTATGTTCTTGACATAAGATTAAAATCCATATAAATTGATGATATCATCTTTGGATTTTTGAAAAGCCCTTAATAGCATCAAAATCTATACTTAAACCAAACTATGAGATCTCGTTGAAAGTTGGAATATTTTCTAGGCCGAAGTTCGAGAATACGCTAGCATACTCGTGATACATGTTGTGCTGCCAAATTGACATTATTATTATGTAACCCTTAAAGTGAAGGTGATAGATATATATGTTAGTACGCAGAAAAATTACTTTACGGTCCAGAAGTACCATGTAGAAATATATTTGTTTTGCAGGGTACGTTTTTAAAGGATAAAATTGATTCTACGGTAATAATGAGTTTACAGAAATATTTTTACTGTTATGCACGAAGTTAAAGCGGCAAACTTTAATTGGTGTTCAATGAATAGGGGATTTAAATGCGAGGCATATGATAGCGATTGTGCACCCTGCGCAAAACCTGGCAGTCAATTATCCATAAACTGCGAGTAGTGAAACAGTTTGTAAAAACTTATAGTATTTGCACCACCAACCGCTTTAATAAAGTCATGCTTCATGGGAGTAAACTGGTAGAACTTTCGCTGGACTTAGACGCGTTGTACTCTTTTTCCTTCCCCAAGATTTTGTCCTGAGAGGTTTTCCTTGTCAAAGTTTTAACGAGGCAGCATATGCGTGTTCGGCATTATCACTTGGCGACGTCCGTTGTACTCTTTTCCCATGGTCAGGTTTTTTACCACGTGGTTTCCTGAAGAAGTTTTTAATGAGGAAACATTCACATTGACGTAGTAAATATTACGATCTTTAGGCATTCAGGTTTTGTCCTAAGTGGTTTCTTGGCATAGGCATTCTGGTTTTGTTCCGAGTACTTTTCCTGGCGCCGTCCCGATAAAGAAAATATTTTATGGTTGTAATCAATCTCGTTTTCGAGCTTCAAGTGTTCAAGTTTTGACCCAAACGGTTTCCAGACATAACTTTGACGAATGGAGAAAATTTATGGCAATCGATACCGTTTTAAAACTGCCAGTGTTATACTCTTTTTACTGCGACTAGATTTTATCCCGGCCGAAATTTTCTGGCAAATCTTTGACGAGGCAATGAATTTTGTTATATTTTTGCTCGGGTTTGACCCATCAGGTTTTGATAAAATAATTAATTAGGAAAGTTTCTTGAGTGATGGTCATCCAAGGGGAGTGTTGCAAAGTCGTTTTATAGAAAATATGGCTGA
Organism: Papaver bracteatum; assembly: GCA_023529315.1. Lineage (NCBI taxonomy): Eukaryota > Viridiplantae > Streptophyta > Magnoliopsida > Ranunculales > Papaveraceae > Papaver > Papaver bracteatum. The sequence goes on from JAJJWX010004158.1 coordinate 947,954, forward strand.
CCTGCCACTTGATGTAAAGGATAAGCTTAATCTAGTTTTTGTATTAGGACTAAATTTAATGTGATTTTTCTTATTTTTCTTCATTTTTTGTAGGTTACAAAAAAGAAAACAACCAACAAAAGAAAAAACTACAAAAGAGATATCTCACTTAAGAGGTGAGTAATATAAGTAGGAGGAGAAGATAACCATTGATTAGTCAGATGGTATTCAACAACTGTAGTGGTTAAGGAGTGAGCCATGTAATTTACTTCCTTTTTGATGAAACTGAACTCAACAGAGGAGAAGTCCTTTAACTTATCCGTGATTATGCCAATAGTATTCTTGATACACCAAGGAGTAGGAGCATTGCTATATCTCAAATAATTGATCACAATGAGAGAGTCACCTTCAATGATGATGTGGTTTAGCCCTTTACTGAGAGCATGCTCAATATCCACCAAAGCTCTAAACACTTCTGCTTCAACTGGAGAGCTGAAATCTAAAGCATTTGTTTGACATCCAGCAAAACCAGAGAGGTGGTTCCTCGCAACAGCTGCACATGAATAACCTTTAGGACCAGAAGCACCATCAAAGTTAATTTTAACCTTAGGAAGGGGAGGAGGAGACCACATTGAAGACACAAAATCAAGTAAATCTTGTTCAGTGGGAAGAGCAGTAATCTCCCGATGCTTAGTGTCTTGACTGTACCAGAATAGACTTTCCTGCAACATTGTCTGCAAATTAATCATGTCCCTGTTGAAGATGAAATTATTCCTAGTCTTCCATAAAGTCTAGAATAGGAAAGCCCCCATCTTAAGTTTAGAAAAATCACCACCTTCTAAGATTCGACTCTTAATATAGTGAAGAACAAATAGATTTAAATTCTTATCAGTCCTGAGATTTAATGGAGAAGCGAAAAGGAAAGTTTGATCTATATGAAAGGTAGTCAATATCGGTTGTACATGTCGATATTACAGGTTTTTATCGGATATAGGAAAATACATATACGATATCGAAAATATCGGCGATACAAAGACGAAATTATATTATCGGTTGTACAGGCCGGTATAGACCGATATATCGGTTTTACTTGTACACCGATAATATCGGTTTTGTGAATAAATTTTTCATCAACATGCATCTAGTATTTACAGACAAGTACAATGTCATTTGGAGAAAGTAAAAAGCCTTAATATATTTATAATATAAAATCAATGACTATATGGTAGGATATAAGATGGAAACCATATTTCGATTACAAGGCAGAGAAATATAAAAGATAAATATGAAGGATAACAAAAATTATTTACTGGCATAATGGGACAACAATCACAACGTTGGATAAAAGCTTCTCCAATGACATGTGTGTGGGTATAAGTGTCTAAATCCACCTAGGATACATATCCATTTTTTCTAAAATCATTCTCCAACCCTGATATATTAAACCAATGTATAGATGAATTTGGGTAGACATTGTCAAGGCGAATGTCTAGTTTTAGACATTTCCCTTGACATTGTCTACCATTCTAGTCAGCTTTTACTTAATTGAATTGACGTTAATATATTAATTAACTATTTTTATCTCTAATAAAATCTTAATTCTGGAAAATAAAATTTATACTAATTAAAAGAAGATGTTACATGTTATACTGTTGGAGATGGATTTTTTTTCTCTCCTTAATTTTAAGGAAAAATAGATTGAGGATGTCTTATTTGTGTTACCACATAGGAAACACACACAATGACCATTAGAGAAGCTCTAATAAACCACCTTGTATTTTGGAAATTTGAGATATGTGTATGATTTTTATTATTTTTTTCTATGGTTTTATAATTATTTGAAATTCTATATTAAATGATGTATCGCCTGTAAAAACAGATATTATCATTTGTATAGGTGTATATGACCCGACCGATATGATACCGATACGCGATATTAACTACCTTGGCTACAGGACAGGAGACAAACAGATGCTCCAAAGATTATGTAGCATTGTTACATATTCTGCAATTTGCATATCTCAACATATCCTCAACATTATACTTCCAACAACAATGCCATTATTGAGAACTCTCCAAATAAACATCTGAATCTCTGGAGGGATGTTTTTAACCAGCCAAAATTTCTTCCAGGAAAACTCTTCGGGGTTGCCAGCATTCGAGGAAAAAGGAGCTCTGCCCTGTAGGGATTTGATAAAGGATTTAGTTGAAAAGTTCCCATCAGGGTGGTGGTGTAAGTTATAACCATAACTATTTATACTTAGTGGTTTCTTCCCGGAGAACTTTTTTTCTAGCCCAAAATTATTTTTTTAAATATCAAAAACCCATCATTAAAATTTCATATATGAAAAATCCATAATTATCCATAAGTATATGATGATTACAAAAATAACCTTTAATTAGTTCCGTTATAAGAAAACAAAAACGTGAAAAAAAAAGTAATTATTTGTAATCCCTAAAATTACTTTTGATTTGACAAAACTAATTCCCTAAAATAATTTTAACGTTATCTCTAAAAATATAACTCCCTAAAATACCGTACTCCCTAAATATCCTTTTGTAAACCTATAGAAAACAAAACAAGAGAGAATACGATGGAATTTTTTTTTATCACTATATAAAATTTAGGAAATTTCTAGTTTTCACCTGCCTAAGTTCTCGGTGAATATTCCAATTTTCACAAGTAAATTTTAGTTTTTCACCCTTTTCACTTATATTTAACCATATGAGATACGTGAAAATTCAAGTTTTCCGTGTTTCAGTTTTCACTCGTAAATATGTGACGTGCAAATCACACTTTTAGGTGATAATCAAAATCGCATTTTTCATTAAGTTGTGATCGGTGATAATGAAAATTTCACTTTTCATTGAGTCGTAATTGGTGATAATCACATTTTTCATATCTACTGGTCGTGAAAATCGTGATTTTCACTGTAATATTAACACCTCTTTTTCTTCATCACTTTCACATTTAAGGTGATAAGTTTGCATTTACGTTTGGAAAGGATAGTAGTGAGATGGCCAAAGATATAAGCTGATAATTCATCCGACTGACCACCGTATTTGCAACAAAAATATGTAAATGGTTATCCATCTCTCTACTAGTTATCCTTCTCATCGACCATTTTCCCATGGACTCCAAATATTTTGATTACTTGGTGAAATATAATTTTATCATCAGCCTAATCAAAATTTCCGACGTAAAAAAATTACAAGATCGGCACCCTAATGCGATATGCATACACATGAAACAGTGAAAAACCACAAACTTAATTGAACGAAGCTTTAAAACCACAAGCAAAGCATATAAGGGAACGAAATGGTAAAACCAAATCTACAAAATAAAATAAGAACTACAATCATGGTAAAGTCGTGAATTACAAATCTTCCAATGGATATATACTTTATAAACACCTATCTATTCTTCCCTTGGTTGCTGGATCAAGCAACCTCATGATAACATAACATAAAATGGTATTTGCAACTACATTACAATCACATAAAGATCCATTTAGAGGGTCAGAGTTATTACAGAATAAATGAAAAACTTATTTTCTCAAATTACACCTCAATCCTCTTTTAAACAATTGACCAGTTCTTTGAATACACATGTGTGAAGTAAGTTGGATGAGTTGGAAGAGCATGTGAACAACACGTGATTACTTTGGAGATTAACCGACACTGCAACTTGTCTTATCCTTCACTACTTCAGTTATATCCTGCACTATTTCTATAGTTGTGCTAACCCCCCCCCCCCCCCAAGCTCATGGGTGGAGCAAGCACCCTGAGCTTGGTACGAATCATCTGAAATCTGGGTCCATGTAAAGCCTTTATAAAAATGTTAGCTAGTTGATCAAGAGTGTGAACATAGAATACATCCAAAGCTTTGGACTGCACTAGTTCTCTAAAAAAGTGGAAATCAAGATGAACATGTTTCATGCGTGAGTGCATGACTGGATTGGAAGCAATACTAATGGAACTAATGTTGTCTCACCATATCTTAGGTATTCCAGAAATCTAAAAATGCAAGTATTGCATAAGAAAGCATAACCATACCACTTCAGCTGCACTGTTGGCCATAGTTCGATATTCAGCTTCAGTGCTAGAGCATGCTACTGTTGCTTGCTTTTTTGAAGACCAGGAGATAAGGTTTGATCCTAAAAAGATACAGTACCCTCTTGTTGAGCGTATATCATCCTTGCATCCTGCCCAGTCAGCATCTGAAAAGCCTAATAAAAAGTTCTCACCTTTGGTGAAGTGGAGACCATAACTGATGGTGCCTTTGATGTAGCGTAGAATGCGCTTAGCAGCTAGCAAGTGAGGTGTTCTGGGAGAGTGCACATGTTGGCAGACCACATTGAATGCATAAGATATGTCATGTCTTGTCTAACTCAAGTAATGGAGAGCTCCCACCAATGATCTATACTATGTTGGATTTGCAAGTAGTTCACCCTCATCTTTACTGAGTTTCTCTGAGGTTGCAAATGGAGTTTGACAAGGGTTACAACTCTCCATGTGATGCTTAGTTAGCAGATCCACAACATATTTGGTTTGAGAAAGAAACAGTGAGGTAGAGTCTCTCTTCACTTCAAGGCCCAGAAAATAATGTAAGTCCCCTAGATCCTTGATGGGAAACTGTAGCTGTAGCTGTGTAATTACATATTGTAAGAATGCTGGAGAGCTACCTGTGAGTAGAATGTCATCTACATAGACTAAGGCCACTGATATTTGAGAACCATGTTTGTGAACAAATAAACTTGAATCAGAGACATAATTGACAAACTTGAGAGTGATAAGTGCATCACTGAGTTTAGCATACCAGGCCCTAGGTGCCTGTTTGAGTCCATAAATATCCTTGTGAAGAATACAAGCATGATGAGGCTTAGATTCATCAAAAAATCATGGTGGTTGAATCATATACACAACTTCTTTCAAATCTCCATGCAAGAAGGCATTGCTGACATCTAGCTGATGAATTTTCCACTTGAACTGCATATCCATGGACATAATAACTTTTATGGTGGTTGGTTAGGCCACTGGACTGAATGTTTCTTCAAAGTCAATTCCTGGTTGCTGGTGATACCCTTTGGCAACTAGTCTAGCTTTATGGGTGTCAATGGTGCCATCTGCCTTGTATTTTATCCTGAAAACCCATTTTCAGCCCACTACATTTGTAATTCCAGTTGGATCTACCGGTCAAAAAGTGCCATCATCATTTAGGGCCTTGAACTCTTTTGTTGATGATGTTCTTCAGACTTCTTCTTTGTGAGCAGCACTTATGCAAGATGGAACAGTAGAAACCTTGCTGAGAAGTGCTAAATCCATAGGATATAAAGTAGCAAAGTATGATTTTCTAACTCTAATGCCATTTTTACCCCTAGTTATCATTGCATGATCATTGACAGGAATAGGTGGAGATGAGGTGAGAGGTGCAATGAGAGGAGTAGAAAGTGTAGGAGAAGCAAGAGGAGTTGGAGGAGATGATGTGGAAGGTGTATGGAAGGGAGTTGCAGGAGATAGAACCTTGTAAGGAAAGAATTCTTCATTAAATGACACATGCCTTGAAATGTAAACAATGCCATAGTTAGGGTCTAAGCACCTGTAACCTTTATGTTTAAGGATGTATCCAAGAAAGATGCATTGTTTGCTTCTAGGCTCAAGTTTGTTTGTGGTGTAGGGTTTAAGCCATGGATAGCAGGCACATCCAAACACTTTAAGAAATTTGTAGTCTGGCAGTTTATGAAAAATCATTTGATAGGGAGATGAATGATTGATAGACCTAGTAGGAAGTCTATTGATTAAGTAATTTGCAGTATGTAAAGCATCTACCCAATATGCATGAGGAAGACCAGATTGAGACAACAATATTCTAGTGATACCTAGCAAATGTTTGTGCTTGACCTCAGCCACACCATTTTACTGTGGTGTATGTGGGCAGGAGAGTTCATGTGTGATGCCCTTGTGTTCACAAAAAATGGCTAAAAACTTATTTAAGAACTCCCCATCATTATTAGTTCTTATAGTTTTGATTGAGTGAGACAGTAGATTTTTAATTCATTTGCACAAAAGATGTGAAGAGATGTTTGAAATCAGATTTAGTAGATAAAGGAATTACCCAGCAGAATTTAGAAAAGTCATCTATGATATTAGCATAATAAATATTTCCAGAAACTGAAGCTACTTGACAAGGGCCCCAAAGGTCCATATGTAATAATTCAAGAGGTTTTGTTGCTACATTAGTAGAAATTTTAAAAGGAAGTTTTTGACTTCTACAGAGTTTGCAATCTAAACATGAAAATGATTTATTTGCTACATTAGATAAATTGAGTAAATGACAAAGCTTCTGAAGTGTTTGAAAGCTTGGATGGCCAAATCTCTTATGAAGAAGAGCAATGTCACTGGTAGTGGAGGAGAGAGCAATAGAAGCTTTATTGAAGGTTATTGGATAGAGACCATTTCTATGTGGTCCTTGGAAAATAATCCTCCCAGAGCTCAGATCCTTCACATAGAAGCCATGAGAATCAAGAGTTAAGGAGCAGTTATTGTCAGAGGTAAACTTGTGAATGGACAGTATGTTGTGAGATGCATGAGGAGCAACAAGAACATTATGGAGATGGAATGAATGATCATGAATGAGTTTACTAGAGTGTCCCTTGTGAGTGATAGACATACCTACACCATTGGCAACTTGAATTTGCTCACTATGGTCTTGTAGGTTGTTGACATTTGGAGTGATATGGTTGTTGGCCCCACTGTCAGCAATCCAATCCTCTATGTCAAATATGTCAGCAGCTGCTAGCATTGCATTTAAGTTGGATGGAAGTGCTCTGCCCTTGTAAGAGAAATTGAGCCTTTGGGTGCAATTTGGTGCTAAATGATCATCTCCAAGACATAGCTGACATTGTTGCTTAACAGATGAAGAATACCCTCTACCATGAGGAAATCTGTGAAATAGTGCAGGATTTGGATAACGGACACCACCACCATAACCTCTACATCTGAATAAGCCCCTAGAGTTGTTAGATGGTCCTTTGTAGAAATCTCTACCAGAATGGACCATAAAAGCTTTGGCATCATTGTCAAGTTTAAGAGCAGTAGACCTTTCACTAATGACAACCTCTTCACTAAGTAAATTATTGTGTAATTCTATGGTAATGGGTGGGTTTCGATGCCTCCTAGAAGTAGCAAAGGGTACATAATCAGAAGTCTTTGAGAGTGATAACAACCAGTTCCTTATCATAAATAACCTCACCAGCAACAGCTAACTGATCAGACAACATCTTGATTTCATTAATTAAGGTAGTGATAGTTTTAGTACCTTGATTGAGAGAGAGTAACTTTGTACGTAATTGAATGGAATGAGTATAGGAGGCTCTGGAAAAGCGTTCTTCAATACTTTTCCATAACTCATGAGAAGTGGTGGCTCTGGAAAAGTAAGGAATTACTGAATCTGAAATTGTGGAGTGAATCCACGTCATAATAGAAGAGTCTTCATCCATCCAATCTGTGTAGAGTGAGTTCTCAATACCATTATCTTGATTCCTTGGATTGGTGTATTGTGCTGGACATGGATATGAACCATCTAAATACTTCATAAGTTTATACTTTTGAATAACAAGATTCATGAGATGACGCCAGGTAATGAAGTTATCCTCCTTAATCTTGAGGTGAAAAAAGTTATTTAACTGATTCATAGGAATGTTAGAGAACGAGTTGGATGTGGGATTTTCCATGGTAGACGATTTAAAGAAAAGGAAGAGCATAGATCTAAAATTGAGAACAAATTAGTGACTGAAAATCAGAATTGAAAACATAGAAAAGTAAAGATGACAGTACAGATACTAAATCGGGAAATCTTAAACAGAAAATTGCAGAAAGAAAAGATGAAATCAACCAAAATAGGTAAGGGTTTCTCTGTAGAATGAAGAAGAAAAAGGAATTGGAAGCTAGGATCGATTGAGAGTTAAAACTAACTCTAACCTATCTGATACCATGATAACATAACATAAAATGGTATTTGCAACTTCATTACAATCACACAGAGATCCATTTAGAGGGTCAGAGTTATTACAGAATAAATGAAAAACTTATTTTCTCAAATTACACCTCAATCCTGTTTTAAAAAATTCACCAGTTCTTTGAATACACATGTGTGAAGTCAGTTGGCTGAGTTGGCAGAGCATGTGAACAACATGTGATTACTTTGGAGATTAACAGACACTGCAACTTGTCTTATCCTTCACCACTTCAGTTATATCCTGCACTACTTCTGTAGTTGTGCTAACACCTCATACACATCACTAATGACTAAGATGTAGTGAAAGAGGCACTGCACCAGATCAAGATGTACAGTACCCAAAAGAGATTTGGTTACTACTTTGTTTGTAATATAGGTGCCTCCATTGCCATGTTAAGTGCATCAATGCTTTTGGAGATTGAAAACAAAAGTTGTGTGATATCTGTTTTTTTTTTTTTTTGAACGAGTGTGATATCTGTTTTCTTCTATTCTCAACATGCGTTTTATCAATCGAGATAAATGAAACGAACAAAAAAGTAATGAAATGCGACCAAGATGCGAAAAATTGAGAAATACAGAATTTAGAGAAGAAAAAAAATCGTTGAATATTGATTACCGACCCTAAAACTCGGATCTTAAGTAAAGTAGTCTTGGTTAATTTCAACCAAATAAGATAATTAACCATAATTTACGGTAACTAATTAATTTCCTAAAAATAAATTTCCTTAAATAACTAATTAATTGTGATTAAGTTTTAGAAGAAATAATAAGATAATTAACCATAATTTATGGTAAAACTAATTAATTTTTTCCTAAAATAACTCTCATAACTAATGACGGAATATTCCTAATGACATGCAACTAATTGACCGGAATGATTTATTTTCTTTTGCTAATAATGTTTAATGGGTAAAAGGTTAATTTAGTAATGTTCAAAATGTGAAAATATAAAATCAAACTAAAACTAATAATCTGAACCGTCTAACTTTGCATATCTGAGTGGTAGTCAGGATTTATCCTTGGCAAAGATAAATCATAGGTTGTGGTTCTCCGTGCCACACCCTACAAGTCGCACACATGGTGTTCATTCCAATATTATGAATTAAAAATTAATACTCAAGTCAAGATATGGAGATATGGAATTTCAAAAATTATAACGGGGAGGTTCGAACTCATGACCTATTGTGTCATAAGAGTGACCTCTAACCATTGTTCCACCTTGGTTGGAATTGATAGAAAAGATAAATCAACAGTGGTTGTTTGTTCAACTTAAATATTAATTAGTATAAGTGATTTGTCTAGAGAGAAGATAAATCTATGGTTATGGTTTGTTCAACTTAAATATTAATTAGTATAAGTGTTTTATTAATTGATGTCTCATTAATTTCTCATGATAAATGATTTATTAATTTTACATCATAAATATCCCTTAATTAATATTAATACATATCTCCATCAATAAATAATAATTTTGACAAAAATTATTTCAATAGATATTAGTGGTGGTGGTGGTAGTAGAGGAAGAAGTAAGTGGTGGAAGCGGTGGAAGGTGTTACTAAGTGGTGGAGGCGGTAACATTAGTTTTGGTGGAAGAAATAGTGGCGCTGGATGGTTTTAATGGCGATGGTATTGGTTTTTTTCTTTTTGAATCAAAAATAATATTTTTTTTTACATGACGGGTAACATTGTATTGTGAAAAGTATAGTTGGTTGTTTTTGACACGATCAAAAAATGCGGATAACAAATACTTTTGGGATGATACCAAATCATATAAGACAAAATGGTTGTTTTTGGTACCACTGCTATCTTTGGTAACCGTTAAACGCATGATTTTAAAGTATTAACAAAAAACATATAGTTGAATAAATTAATTGACGACCTAAGTTTGTTAAATCTAAACTTTATACATGACGTGTGGGATTTAAAGTTATAAATGTGCCCAATATTCTACGAGGGATGGAAAATGGTGGTGGTGGAGAAAGAAGTGATATCTGGTGGTTTGTGGTACTGGCCGATTTTGATGAGTAGTAATTGACTATATATGTTAATTATGTGATGCTACAAAAGGATAACACTATAAATTAGAAATGTGGTTGATCGTCTTAATGCTAATATAAACTCGGTTAAAATACATGAAAATTAAGAAGAAGAAAAAAACATTTGGATGTCACGTTATATAATAAATAAATAACACTAAAAATTACATATTTAGTATTAAGGTTTCTCCGTCCAATAGATAAATCTAAGGTTGTATTGAGATCCCGTAAGCAGAGGGCGAGTTGGTCTTGGATTTCTAAATGATAATGAATATAATGAAACTCTCCCTCTCGGTTTCTCCAATGAAAACCGAAACCTTCTAAAAAAATAATCAATCGAACAACACTTAGATGGAACGCATCACCACCAGTGTAAACTTCTCTGAATTGCTACATATCCAGTGAAATTTCTACAAATTAATCTGGTGATTTCGTCCTACCGTAGTTTTTAACGAGGCTTGCAATCTCCAATAGTGATTTTAAAGGTATTTAATAATTACAAAATTCTCTTATAAGTTTTGTTTATGCAAGTATTGATTTAACTAGGGTTCTTTTACATTTTTGTGTTAAGTTGATGACTTTTTAATTTGAATACATGTTTGGTTAACAAACTTTGATACATATAGGGTTGTAGACATTATTTGACTAATGTTGGGGTATTTGTTTAATCTTAAGGCCGATTAAACCCAATGTGTGTTGTATACATTGAAGGCGACAGAAGTTTGAGTCGGCTCTACCTTGAAACTAATAATTTTTCTTCGGAAGGTTAGTTGAATTTATGTAGATACAAATATCAATATGACAATGCTCTTTAAAACTCCAAATTACTTGAGTAACACTAGATGTGAGAACGTCATTCATGCAATACTTAGCATAGTTGGTGTGAAATCTTTTTATCCACGAATTTCTTCAATTTTATGTTATCAATATGATTGAGAAAGAATCTTACACATGTTTTGATTTACTATTATAAGTTTATTTTTTCAACTTACATGTTTATATCTCAGCCTTCCAATAGCCACGGGTTCTTCATTTTTATAGCTCTCACATCTGCAATAAATAAATAAATAGTGTTTATCTATAGTATGGAAAATATTATGGGTTTTTGCTTCACTCCTTAGAGCTTTAGTTATCAATAATTTCGGAACAAATGTATTCATAAACATCATGGAGTTGGATTGGCAGTTTAGGTATATGTACTGTTAGATGAAATATTCTTTTTGAAGTTTGAAATTATGGTATGATGGAACAATAAATGGGAGAAATTTTTATTTACTGTATTTTTTATTTTATTTTCATGTTGGCACAACATTATTACTCCGTCCAGATAATAAATTGGAATAACATGCTTAAGTATAAAATAAAAAGATTAGGTAACCCATTTTGTTTCCAAAAACCTATTTAAATATCAAAATAATTACTCACGAATAAAATGAAGCAAGAGGAATGTGAACAATATCGTATTAGAAACAAAACATCCCGTACCGTTACGGCATGGGTTAAAATCTAGTATATATATATATATATATACCATATTACTACTGGGTTTGTGAAAGAGAGGGATCAAACTTGGGTTTCTTAGAAATTTCCACGTTTCTTCCTCATTGCTAATGAGATGAATATCCAATGTTCATGTTCCTCCCACCTTGCTTGTATTTGTAGGGGATTTCCTAATGTGATTATTACTTATCACATTTTGGTGATACCTGTGTAACCACATGGCAGGTCCATGTTCCTCCCACCATGCATGAGTGGGCTATATATATATGGTTTTTCCGCTTTTTTATTCGAGTAAATAATACACATCGTACAAATGAGAGGGCTATATACATGTTTGATTGTTCGGCCTTGGTATTTGAGTAATAATACACATCGTAGAAGCGAAAGTTCATACTTCCTTTTGTGCTTTTCTTTTCTCACAGTCAGCAACTACAATTACTAGTGCCTAACATACTTCCACCAGATAACCTTTTTGTTAATAGTACAGACTTGACATATACTCACTTCATGGTGTCTTGGAATAGAATTACAACACCTTCAAGATAGTTTTTCTTTTTTTCTTTTTGCTACCCTGGGCTGCTTCAGAGCCGGGCCTGATTACAAACACTGCTTGATCTAACCTAAGTGCATCATTATCAGACATCAACCAACCCAACAACAAAAAAGGAACAGATTAGACCATCGGATGGCAGTTTTAACTCCGTGTGTGCCGCAGTAATTACACCTCAAGCAAAAAAATACAACTATGGCTTGAGAATTCCTCTTTTAAAACATACCGGTGGTCCCATATGCTGCATCTCCTTCTGTGGATCCATTACTGACCCTTCTTTCACTCTGTCGCTGATTGCTGGGGTTTACTGCAGATGTCTGCAAGTTCCCGCTGTTCTCCCCGATCTCACACTTGCAGAGGGGGCACATAGCATTTATCTTTAACCATTTGTCTACACAATCCACATGAAAAAAATGGGCACAAGGAAGCTCCCTCAGTTCTTCGTTATCTGCATACCTTGCTAAGCAAATGCAACATACCTACATACATTTAAAAAAGAGAAAAAAATCAGCAATAAGACTACTTGTGGGGGAAGTTCAAGAGCTAAAGGCAAAGGGGTGTAAAGAAGAAAATAGGATAAATGAAGCTTGTTAACACCCTATTAGCATACAGTTCTACAGATTTAAATTATATTCGTTTCAATTGGGCTTGTTACGAGTCGCAACACTATAATATTAGACAGGAACCACTTTCATCATCTCGATTGAGATCACTTAAGCACCTCCTGAATCCACTAGTGCACCAAACTAGAGAATGTTGTGCATGAGCTTCCATTAAGATCCTTACCAAGCATCAAAGGGTATTATAGTCATTCACTCATTGGAAACAAAAAAATTAGTAGTTTTTGGGATTTGTTGAAACCGTGGATCAGGTCCTAGGCATGGCCATTTGGACAACACAGACCAGGATGTGAATCAAAATACTTGAAGAGAACTTACTGCATCTTCCCCTGAGATTATACGCTCTTTTTCGGTTCCAGCTGCTAACGTCCCACCACCCTCACCAACTCCTTCCACATTGGCATCCCGATCATCTCCATCTGCGTTTTTCTTCATTTTGAACTTGTATGTTGGTAGAACATTAATGGTTTCTGCCGCAGCTCCTCTAGTATGATTCAGATCTTCACGGAAACCCAGAATGGATATTATACAAGGCAAGCAGCAACAGATCGTTGCACATAGAATGAACGGCATGGCATACCCAATACAGCTAAAGGTAAGAAACACTATACACAACCTGTATGAAAAAGAAGAACTTTTTAAGCACTACTTAAACAAAAGTCTCAGTTTTTCTCCTTTTTTTCTATAAAAGAGCACGTAATTATTTAGTTTGAAGTTCACCAAAAGAAGGAAGTGAATGCAAGATCTGGACTGAAGAAGGATATTGGCCACTACCTGTACAAGTTGGGCGCCTCAGCTGAAGAAGAGTGCCCTCCAAATATCCAGACATTGCCAACTACAAACCACACCGCAAAGAAGCAATCCAATGCCATCTTGAAATGGTCTACTAGTACACTGACCCTGATTATTAGAATAAGCCACATTTATTAAACCACGGAACTACATAAAACGGACCAAAAATAAAATGCTAGAGCTGTGGAAGGACTGAAGTGGAATGACATTAAAATCATACAGAATAACAAAAAATTAGACAATTTCATGGTTGTCATTTCAAATTGCACACACAAGGAACACCAGTGCAGAAGGGTCTTGGGCACTAATACAGTCTGGTTAGTTTGCTGCATCAAATATTAACGCTTTCACGAACTACATGGGTGAGTTGAATTTGGCCATCTTGAATTTAGCATAACAAAGATTAGTGAAACCACTGAAGTAAAGATGTATAATGCAACCAATAAAATAAAAATGAACCAAAAGAACTAAAATACTGGTTCAACAAACAGAAATCAGTAACTAATATGAATCATGAACCTAACAAACTAGGTAATATGGAAATCTATGATCTGCTCCTACAAGAACAACAACAACATTACCTTGCACTTATTCTCACGTTTTGGGCATTTCTTGCAGATGTAACAGCAGTTTGGTGATCTTCCTCATCTGTGCCTCGCAAAACAGAAATAGCCGCAAAAGGAGAAGGTTCAAGAGGAGGATTACTTTGGGAGGCATCCTGGCGTGCTTGTGTCGCATCTTGTTCAGTGCCCTGGTTGCGGTGCAAAAAACGCCAATACAGGAGTGGAAGGGTAGCAACACATCCAGACGCATAACCAATAACCCATGCAAACAATGGGGCTTGAGGGTTCTCATGTCTTGATAAAGATAAAACGACAATGGAGGCAATAATCTGACTCAAAGTAACAACCAGTTCAATTGATATCCACAATCCAGAATTTAACGGGCTCCTGCGTCGACGGCCATATCCTTCACTTCTCCTTATAAACGAGGAGTTTCTAGAGTTTGCACCATTAGATGAAGCTAGAGAAGATTGAGAAATGGGCCACGCACTGCTTGAGGAAGCTCTTTCCTCATCATGATGACGGTTTGGACCTGGAGAAGATGTATCATCAAGAGAAGAGCTCGACGAAGAAGATGTGTCAGACCTCCTTTCAATGTCAATAATGTGATCAGCGTCTCGATTCTCTGACCTCTCCATTAGCAACGGGTATCTATCAGTTTGGACTTCAGAATGTGGTTCCAGCGGGGGAACGGCCATCTAAGTTCACAACCAAATTTGGTAAGAATGAACGCATAGAACAGCAGTAATGAGAACCCCACTCTTATCAAACTGTTCTAAACTACTTTTTTTATAAGCAACTTCAACACCAAACAAGAACTGGAACTCGATGCTCTCACCTATAACAATTTACTCTGAAAAAAGAATTAAGATGCCACAACCTAATATCAGTACCAGAATCAGTTCAGTACAAACAAAAACAAGCTCAAAACTGCATTACTGACATCTCACAATTCAGACAAATACAATTACTGAAATCAACTGTTCATCATTACAGCATATTATAAGAGAACCCAGCTAATACAACCCCCTCATCCATCATCCATAATCCTCTACTTAGTCAACATCCTAAATGACACCTAAAAACCAAACCCCCAAAACTAGTTGAAAATCATAACAAAAAATTCCATCGAGTGCTAGGCTCCCAACGAGTTTCTTGTGTAATAATTCCATCAACAATGAGTAATGATTTCATATATATATGAAATTGTTTAACAAAAAATGTATACCCAAAAACTGAAAATACAAACAAATTTTAGACAAAGAAACCCCTAAATCTTAATCATCCTAACAAGGGCAACAACAACAAAACTCACAACAAAGCAAAAACATGATCCAAAAACCAAATCAACAAAAACCAAAATTACACAAAACCCAGACTCAAATTCAAGCTCATGAAGCAACCCACATGATTGAATTCTTTATCTCTTCAACGAAACCCTAATCTTCCAGAGTTTGACTCTTACAAGAAAAAGGATGACTAAAAAAGTAGTAGTAAGTACTTCTCAGCTGATCAAACTCTAAAACCCATCAACCAATTACATCATCAAATAGCATAATTTACTTTGAAGAAAAAAAACACAGATCATAAACAATCCACAACAAAATTACACCTCAAAAAATCAACAAAAAAATCAGAAGAAAATCAAGAAAAATGAAAGTAGAAGATATTTACTAACCATTATTAGCTCATGATATATACAAATTTGAAGATGAAAAACTGAGAGAAAGAGAGAGAGGGGAGGATATTTATTTTATTTTTCTTTCTTTTTTGTTGAGATAAATAGTTTCAGCTTTGGACCTTAATTTTGCTTCGACTACTCTTCTTAGAATATGTGTGAGAGAGAAACAGAGATTAATAATAAAGCGAGAAAAATAAAAATAAAAAATTAATAAAAATATCATTTCCGTATATTTTCATTTTAGAATTTATATTTATTAGGGTCAATGATAGAGTACTACAAGTTGTATTGATATCAAGATATTTAAGTCAATATTAAACCGGTAGATTGTACAGATTATGACGTGAGTGGAAATGATTGATGGAATTTCAATTTTACTGGGGTTTAGATTTTTTATCTTTTAGAGGTAAAAAGTTAAGAGGTGAATTTATAGCTTGATTAGGTCACTGTTGGAATTATCTGTCTAAGAAAAGGTATTCTTGGTAAAATGTCATTATCCATATGAATCATTCGTGATTTAATTGAGTTAATGCGTATTGTGAGTTGAATTAAAACACTGAGAATTTAGAGGTGCCGATCAAAGCTTTGTAAGACATTTTCTTGACCAACATTGATGGATTTTAACCATTTTGGTTTTGGCCACTGGCCTATAATCGTGTACCAGTTTATTTTACTCGGCAAATGAACCTAAGAAAAATTATGAAACCTCCCAAAACTTTGAAAGTTTATAAAACGTAAATAAATTTTATCAGGCCATTCCACATTAGGAATGAAGTCTCACCTACCTTTACAAAATTCTAAGTCATTCTCGACAAGCAAATATGCTCGTTCGGCTGAGTGATCGACTGCATAGTTAACTTCCCTACAATTATGCATATATCGTACATATAAAAAAAAAACAGGCCAACCTCCATTTATGTTTTACATCCTACGGTAAATCTCCACCCTTAAAGGCTTGAATACAACTTTGAGAATATAATCTAATGCATAATTTCTTCACATTCCATCATCTTCGAGCCAACTCTAGGCCATAGATAACATCTCTAATTTTCGCGACATAGTTTGTTTGCCAGCCTATGTCAACACATAAAGTGTTGAGAATAACACAGCTTGCATCACGAATACAGATACCAGGACCAGCTTGTCTCGGGTTTGCCCTTGCTACACCATCACAACATATCACCGGGAGAAATTATCGTTTAGTCCTTTTTTAGGTGATCCCATGATTATTTGGTTCAGTGGGAAAAGGCGTTTCCTATTTGATCCATAATTATTTGAAAACATAAAATAGACAATATCCTTTCGTACTACTTTAGTATTAATTTCCGTAACTTTTCTAGCTCCATAATTTTCCGAGTTCAAGCTCTCTGATGAACTCGGAACTTCCTACTTATTTTCTTGTAAGAGTTTATTTTATTTGATGAACTATCTGGTGTTTGGTAATGCTTTTTATAGATTCGAGTTCATTCTTAAAAATGAACACACAACAAAAAGTTCATTATTATGAACAAAAAACAGAGTTCATTCTTTTGAACGAATACCTAATCAAAACCACTAAATCAAGACTGAAAACACTCCCCGTCTACGATGTGGCCTCTTTTCTTTTTGTGACGGTATATAAACTAAAAACCTGCCCCCTCCAAATCCCCGCAAAAAATTCACTTTTTGACAAAAAGTAGGAAGTTAACAAAAAAATAGTTAAATAATTGTGTAATAAAGTTGTTTTGGACTTTATTTTCTACTTTATAATACGTGTTAACATATAAAGATGGGTAGTATGTGGCCCGACCACATCGTAGCCGCACCGCTGAAAACAGAGTTCATTCTTTCAAATGAATACCCAATGTTTGTTCATTATTATGAACAAAAATCAGAGTTCATTCGTCAAAATGAACACCCAATCAAAGTTCATAATTATGAACAAAAATAAGAGTTAATCAGTCAAAATGAACACCTATCAAAAACAAATAATTCAAACCTAGAACAGAGTTCATTCTTTCTAATGAACACCTAATAATTCAAGATCTAAAACAGAGTTTATTCTTTCTAATGAACACCTAATAATTCAAGATCTAAAACAGAGTTCATTCTTTAACATGAACGCACAAAAAAAATCCATAAAAAACATAGTAATAATTCAAAATCTAAAACTGAGTTCATTCTTTAACATGAACACAACAAAAATCAGTGTTCATTTTTCGAATGAACACCTGATAAAAAGATCTAAAAAATAGAGTTCATTCTTTAAATCTTCATCGTCTTCATCATCTTTAACAACAACAGCAACAGTAACAAATTAGAACACACAAAAAATTCATCGATAACCATCATTTTCGTCGTCTTCATCGTCAAAAACCTATAAAAACGGAAGAAGAATGATTATTTTCACCATCATCTCATCATCATCGTCGTCGACTTCATCATCATCGTCGTCATCATCTTCATAAGAAAAAAGAAGAAGAAGAAAAGAGAAAATAGATCTGAAAAGAGAGGAGAGAGAAAACAAATCTGAAAATTATTCCATCTCTCTTAGTAATTGAGTATATATATGGGTCTCAAAAGGGTATTTTTGCCATTACCAAAAGATAATTACATCATCCATGACGTCATCCCGCGTGGGTATTGTCCATCCTAGGACCAAACAATAGTTTCTAGGACCAAACGTCAATTTTTTTTTTTAAAAGACCAAACAGACAGTTGACTAGGTCAAAAGTACCAAAATAACTCTATTATATTATTTCTTAGTCTAAATGGTAGTTATCTCACCCTTTTTATGGAGGAGACCAACTGATATCAACATGCGATTTTTTTTTAGATATTCTACGCTTAAAATCGAAATATTTCAATATGCGCAAGTCCTCCATAAAATTAAACATAAAACCTTTCATATGAATAGAGTTATCACGAATAATCTGATAAACCATACCCGTAAAACCAACCCAGTTAATACCTGCACCTTCAAAGAAAGCTTTGTTACGTAATTTCCTGAACTCCATGCATATTGCAAGATTTGCAACTAGCCATAACTCTTTAACCATCCTATTTCTCCCAGTTGCAGCCTTATAAGAGGATACAAGATCTCTAGTAGGTTGTAGATCAAAAATCCTAACAACCCATTCTCATATCCGCCTAGAAAATCTGCAATGCCAAATAATATGGCTAAGAGATTCATTATCTTTTTTACATAAGCAACATCTGGTTGGCATTTCCTCACACATCTTCTTTATCACATGATCTTGTGTTGCACAACATTCCTTTCTCCAAATATTTCAATATTGTACAACCAAAGTAGGATGAATAACTGATTTCCAAAAGAGTTTAGATATAGGACTTTCTTCATATGGTTCTCAGTGAAGTCTTAGCAGACTTAACCGAAAAAATTCCCTTCTGATCTAGGTCCCAAAATTTTAATCATCACCACCAAAAATAAGAGGTAAAATATTCATATTTACACCATCTCTTAGCATAAAAATGTGTACCATATTTGGAATAACCCGATTACCGTTAATAATCAAATCACTAACCTTTGAAATAATATCAATCCTTCCCAAATAAGTGATTTTACAGTCTCTTAGCAATAGAGAAATTCTCGCACCAATTATCAAAGAATAAGGAAGTATTCGCACATGTACATATAATGCAACATGGTTCTCTAAAAAATTGTATATCCATCTAACCCTGGGAAAGAACAAGGACATAAGTTTGTAATCAATTAAATTTCCATTAACTTTGAAGTACTTGGCTTTCAAGAATCTTGCCATGATTTTATCTGAGTCTCTAATATTTAACCACAACTTCATGAGCATAGCTTTGTTGACAACATCCAACTTCTTAATTCCTAAACGACCTTCTCTACGTGGGAAACAAAGACTATCATAAGACACCGTGAATTATTTTTTGTTTCTCAGTATCCCCGGCACGTAAGAAGTTATGTATATCTCTTTTCGTTTGTTCAATAATCATCCAAGGGCAATGATGAACTGCCATTAAATGAATAACATAACTGGAGATCACATGACGAGTCAAAACTAGTCTAGCCTGGAAAGAGAGCATTTTACCCTTCCAACCAGCCAACTTGTACATTATCTTCTCAAAAACATGCCTGACATAAATATTACGAATCATACCATACTTAATTTTAACACCCAAGTATCTGTCAGGAAAGATGACTCTTTCCATGCCTAAAAAAACGGAAATAGCTATACCCGTTAACAAAAGCCACCCCCATAATAAAACTTACTATTAATTTTGTTCACATATTGGACAAAGGCCCTTTGATAAATCACTAACATATCCATCAGATTATGTAAACTATGCTAATTGCCCTTGGAAAACACCAGAATATCATTCACAGACAGAAGATGTGTTGGAGCTACTCCTTTATTACTGACCATAAAGTTCATTCTCTTAGTAACAAAAAGTTTTGAGAAGTTTCGATTCAAGATATGTTCAATAAGGACAAAAATTAAATGTGAAAGTGGATCACCTTGTCATAAGCCTCTAGTGATGCTAAAAAAATCCTCAAGACTTCCATTAATTAAAATAAAAATTCTAACAGTAGAATGTTTATAACCAGTTGCACTAGTTTTCACAAAAGCCATACCTTCTAAATACCTCGGACAAAATCCCAACTAACCGTGTCAAAAGCTTGAGCAATATCAAGTTTTAGGCCTACATTACCATGTTTCCTACTCACACCAATTTTATTGACTAAAACAATATTTTCATGAATACTCCAACCTTTCATAAAAGCTACGGATTACTCAGAAACCAACTTTCCCAACACCATGCCAAGTCTTGTAGCAAGAATCTTAGTAAAGATTTTAATTTCTTTTTTTATTAAAACCAATAGGTCTATAATCCTTAATAACGTCAGATGAATTGTTCTTTGGGACAAGCACAATAAAACTTGAATTATTGTCATTTGGAATTTTTCTCATCTCCCAATGATTTATAATGGTCTTAAACAAATCATCTTCAATTATACCCCAACAATGTCTATAAAAAGAACATGAGAAACCATATGTCCCAGGAATCTTATACCAGTACTAGTATAACGAATTTAAGGTCGGGACCAATGTAGTTAATATCTGATATCGATTTATATCGGCCAGGAAGGATACACTGGTACGACTTTATATCGGGGATATTATCGTTATAATATTGGTTCCAAATTTAGAGACTATAATTTTATTGCTACCATCATTTTTATCAAAAACACAAGAGTAATTTCAATAACTTTAAATTTCACTTCCTAAAATGATAAATAAACAAGTTCAAACTAGAAACAGGAGAGTAACTTCAACAACTTTAAAGTTTAAACATAAGTTCAAATTAAACAAGTTCAACTTCAAACTAGAAAGAAGAGAGCAACTTCAACAACTTTAAAGTTTACTACCTAAAATGGTAATTAAACAAGGATATTACAAACTTACTCAAAATCATACGAGTCATTGTAGATATTATCATCTTCAATAACTCCATCAAGTAGTACATAATCAGTGTCTAACATTAATTGATCAGTATCATATCCATCAATCTCAGAGTGCGTTGGGTAAGTAGACTTACTTGAGAGCTACATGCACCTCTACTACCAACTGGCCTACTTTCTTCACCAAGAATATCTTACAAATCATCCAAAGTTCCATTAAGAATATATCTTGAAATATCCCCAATATATCGGCCGACACGGCCGATATTTGACTATATTGGACGATATTATCGCAAAGATATCGTATCCCCGATACAATTCTTATCCTACAGCTCCAAGGCCGATATCCGAAATATCCCCGATATATCGGCCAATACGGACGATATTTACTACATTGGTCGGGACTCGTATTAGGGTGACCCACTGAACCTGCATTTAATCATTTTTTTTTTGCGAAGATGATCGTACAGTTCAGCTTTGATAAAATTAGTACGATAGGACAATTTTTATATTAATTTATCAGAACAATAATCAGTTAATCTAGTTCAGGATGGAAATAAGATGTTTTCGTGGGCAAGGCTTGTGTTGTTGATGGTGGTTTTTAGCTTAAGGTTAAAATCGTAAAAACCTAATCGGACAGTGACGTCACAGGATTTGAGTAATAATGTCTCAACTGAATGCATTTACTAATTAGGGTTTCGATAGTCCAAACATCAATTCCCACACCACATGTGCCAATGGAAAACCATGCCAGCCACATCTACCACGCCAAGGCATGCCAATCATGCTAGCTGCACCACTGTGCCAATGGAAAACCATGCCAGCCACATCTACCGCGCCAAGGCATACCAACCTTGCTAGCCGCACCACTGTGCCAATGGCAAACCATGCCAGCCGCACCTACCGCGCCAAGGCATGCCAACCATGCTAGCCGCACCACTGTGCCAATGGCAAACCATGCAAGCCTCACCTACCGTGCCAAGGCATGCCAACCATGCTAGATGCACCATTATGCCAATGGAAAACCATGCCAGCCACACCTACCATGCCAAGGCATGCCAACCATGCTAGCCGTACCACTGTGCCAATGGAAAACCATTCCATCCACACCTACCACGCCTAGGCATGCCAATCGTGATAGACAAACCAACCGTACCTTGCCTTGGCCCAACATGTACCAATGGCATGCCATCCACCTTTCCGCGCCATACCGTGTTGGCCTTCCCCATGCGTCTACCCAAACAAAGGCCTGCAATAATCAACAACCATCTTTCCATCTAAGATGCAAATATTAGCCGTCCAATGTCACCAACCAATGCATGGTAACCTTTGGCCCAACGCCAAAACCCTAGTTTTGGCCACGCCTAAACCACGCCAAGGCATGCCGACCATGCCACATGTGCCAATGGCATGCCATGTCAGCCACCTTGCCGCGCCATACCATGTTGGCCTTTCCCATGAGGCTACCAAAACAAAGGCATTCAACAATCAACGACCATCTTAGCCGTCCAAGGTCACCAACCAACGCATGGTAACCTTTGGCCCAACGCCAAAACCCTAGTTTTGGCCACGCCTAAACCACGCAAAGACATGCCGACCATGCCACATGTGCCAATGGCATGCCGTTCCAACCACCTTGCCGCGCCATACCATGTTGGCCTTTCCCATGCGACTACCAAAACAAAGGCCTGCAACAATCAACAACCATATTTCCATCTAAGATGCAAATCTTAACCGTCCAAGGTTTCCAAACAACGCATGGTAACCTTTGTCCCAAAACCCTAGTTTTGGCCACGCCAAACCACACCAAGGTATGACGACTGTGACACATATGCCAATGGCATGCCGTGCCAGCCACCTTGTCGCGCCATACCGTGCTGGCCTTCCCTATGCGGCTATCAAAACGAAGGCGTGCGATGATCAACGGACACCCTTCCATCCTAGGTGCGAATCCTAGTCGTCCAAGGTTTCCAAACAATGCATGGTAACCTTTAGCCCAAAACACGCTAGATTTCCAAAACTTGTTAGCTTCCCAAAACACGCTAGCTTCTCAAATCATGCTAGCTTCCCAAAAACTCACCAAACATGCCACCATCCCTCTTGAATTCTTCATGAGTTTTACTTTCGGGCTGTTTTCACCTCCTGAACGAGCTCAAAACCTAAATATTCCCATGTAGGGAGAAAGGAAATTCTTTTCCGTATAGAATGGATAGGACCATCAAAATCCGAGTCTGTATGAGAATTCTACATCGATTCTAGTAAAGGGCGCTAATTAGGGTTTCATCATACTAAACCCTAATTTAGACAAAGACGCAAGCGCTTCCCTTCTAAGCCGCATAATGTCAGTGGATCCACTCCACCTTAAATCCATGCCGGCCATGCTTTCATGCCGCTGGCTACCAAACGAAGGATTGCAACGATCAACGGGCACCCTTCTGTCTAAGATGCAGATCTTAGCCATCCAAGGTCACCAGATAATGCATGGCCACTTTTGGCTCAACGCCAAAATCCTAGCTTGGCCACGCCTAACCATGTTAAAACCACGCCGGCCATGCTTTCATGTTGTTGGCTACTAAAACAAAAGCCTGCAACAATCAACGGCTACCTTTCTCTTAAGATGCAAAATCTCGACCGTCGAAGGTCACCACCGAGCCGGAAAGTCTCCCAAACTCAACTTGCCAGACAACAAACATGTTTTCCCCGAAAACACTCGAGACATCAACGCATGTCATAAACTGGGGGATGCTCATTGGGTATTGTTTTGGCGGTTTACAGCGTGTGGCGTATACTACGCCCGTTATAAGAAAGTGTCATATGGATGAGGCGGTTAGTAAATACAGGGAGTAATGGTGAAACTCTTTCTTTTATGGAACATCAATTCCCGGCATTACCAGTTACCACCTCCTCCCATTTACTCACCCATTTTCCATTTCTTAATGAGACCAAGGTACGTTTCACTTCGACTTGTATAAATAAGCATTACCTATTTCCACCGAACAACAAGTTCAGGTCAGGATCATAAAACACTCAGAAAACATTTGCTAGCTCTCCATTTGTTATCTTCCCACTTTCTGATACAAGTCGTAAAACAACTACTCTTCCAGAATCAACTATTCTGGCCTCAATACTTTCTCCGCTTCCCTCCCCAAAGCCAACCCTTCTCCTTCACTTTGTGACTGAAGCAAGTCTGGAATGACCATTTCTTAGTTTAGGCCGGATTTGTACAGATTGATCTCTCAAATCTAAAGTACTCCCTTGCACTACATTATTTAGGGTTTAAATTAGTTTCTCACCCACACAATCGAAATTACCAAAATCAGCAAAAACCGTTTTCACCCTTAAATAGCTGCATATATAAACCCGTGATTTATTTTTTCTTGACAAATATGATTTGTCTGTTGAACTCTTCAGAAATTAAATAAAAAAGATTAAAATAAACAAATTTCATAAGAAAGTGTAGTCATGATCGAAGAAGAAAATAATTTATAAAAATAAGGAAACTAAAAATATAGGGAAAATAAAGTTGAGGTAGTTTTCTGCATAAAATAAATGTGGTTTGTAGCTCGCTTCACTAGTATGGTTAAGTTTTGGTTGAAACAAATAAAATGATACATGAGAATGTGACTCTCAATTTCAAATTTCATGGAATCTATAGATTCTGTTATATTATGTTTAATTCATTTGATTGTAATTTTAATCCTTATCACTCTGGTTGGTGGGAGTGTTTTAAAGATCTTGTTTTTATTTTTGTTTGATAAAATTCATTTTTGATCGAGCAAATAAAGGATATAGTTTTCAGCATTAATCACGATTCAATTTTAGTTCTTTGTGACATCGGCCAAATATTAACAGTTAAAAAAAAATTACATTAGTGAACAATAAATATTATTTTTTAAGCTAAAGTATTTGCTATTAAAAGAAATGAAAAACAGAAACAAAAGGGGTCATAAATACATAACCTCGTGAAGAAAGAAGCTGAAACTAAAAAAAGAATTGGGAAAACGAGAAATTACATCAACAGGCTCATATAAGGCGTTTCATCTAATATTTTTTTTAAGGAGCTTTCAAATAATTTCCATGTTCTGGTTTAGTATTTTTCTTCTTTAAACCACACAAAACAGGCTGAACATCATCCGATGAGGGAGAAATAGTATCTTCTAGTACCGTGTTCTCCAGTTTCGGCGATGATAAAAATGTAGGATAGTCATCATAATTATTTTCATTTATATACATGGCTAGACTATTAAATATATTTTTATCACCACGAGCCATCATGACTTACTTCTGAGATGAGATCCATTATTTGTTTCTTGATCTTTGAGAATAAATCTCACCTTCATCCCCAGATAACTCTTCCCGGCAACTCTCTTTTAAATAAACAGAACTGACATCATTAACAACATTACTACTAATGCTTAAAAAAAAAACACTACTACCAGGACTAGTAGCAACACTTCGGATTTCATTGGCAATTTTTGTTGTAATTTCCTCGATAGCTTGGTAAAATACAACGAATTACCGAAATAACAAGCAACTGAATTGAAAAGAAGACAAAAATAGTGTTTCCCGAGAGTAGAGATTACCCAGGATATGTTGAAAGGCATATTGTAAGGAATTTTTTCTTATTGCTTCAACTTTTATTGAAGGATAACCCTTCAAAATTATTCAATCCCAAATGGATTGTTCTTACATTTATCTACACCTCTGACATTGCTCAGTTAAAATAAAGGAATTTCATAAAAAAAAGTTAGGTTGTGAACATGAAAGAAAAATATCTATAAATACTAAAAACATAGGGATATGGAAAAACAAAATTGAGATAGTTTTCTACATTAAAAAATTATGGGTGGTTGTAGTTGGCTTCACTATTATGATTATATTTTGTTTGCAAAAAATAGAATGATTTATTATATTAAAGTATGACTCCCAATTTTGAGCTGAATGGAGTCTACATATGCTATAATTTTTGATTTATTAATTTGACTATGTTAGAGCGAATGTTGGGTTGAACCTACATACCTCGGTATGTCAAGTATATAGTCCTATTTTAGGTGCCAAAACTATATCTTGATATAATTAAGTCTATTAAAGTCAGCTTATGTTCTAAATAAATTAAGTAGTAGATTCTTAGGATTTTACAAGTTGCTCAAGCCAGATGAAGAATTGAAGATCACACGAAGACATAGATGGGAAGAAGCTTAATCGAGGTAAGTAATGAAGAACTGGTATTTTTCTATTGAACTCGTTTCCATCTTTTAATCTATCAGTCGTAGTAAAAGTCGTGAACTTAACTAGTTGATCATATTTCAAAGAAGATCATATCATATATTAGCTTCTTCCTAAGTCTCTAGTGATTTTTCGACTTCCGAGCACTTGCTTGTCTATAAAGCACGAGTGTTATTGAAAATTTCAAGGCTTGCAAACTTATTCTTGAGTTTGTAAGGTTTTGTTTTGGTAGTTACTACTAATGATTTTCATTCACTTGAGTTCACGAACTTAAGAACTGAGTTTGTGAACTTATTGAACTCAAAACTCAAGGAATTAAGGTCTTTGAGTTCGTGAACCTATTAGGATGAATTCACAAACTTATTATAGAGAATTCTTTAATAACTTTAGTTTTTTGAGTTCACGATCTTATAACAGTAATTTTTAGAATCTATGATGAAAAACCTCTCCTCATATTTTATTGTATTTGAGTCTGCGAACCTATATGGTGAGTTCGTGAATATATTTAAAGAGAATTTTTCTGAGAATCACGGAGCATTTGAATTCACGAACCTAATATGGTGAATTCATGAACCTAACAAAGAAACAATGTTCATGAAACTTACTTGCATTTGAGTTTGCAAACCTATTATAGTGAATTCACAAACCTAAAAAGTTTGATTCCTCCTTAACTTTATCTGCATTTGAGTTCATGAACCTACCTATTTTAAATTTCACCAACCTACAATTTTTTTCTCCAAGGACCAACCGTAAGTTCATGGTTTCTCCAAGGACCAACTGTAAGTTCATGGACCTAAAAGTCTTAATAATTTAAACCCATAACGTCTATATCTTTTGGATTAATTATTCTTTTTTGGATTTGAAGGCTAAGTTTTTACACTACAAATTTCGACTTGTTAGCTAAATTCCATTGGTTAGAAAGTCTATTTATGTTCTTGAAAGTTCGGAATTACCTTTGGTTGTAATTCTTCTCATAAGAGTTTACTTAGGCTAGTTAAAAGTTGTCTACATTTCAGACCAAGAAAAAATCTCGTTGCAAGCCCAGTCATTTCCAATGAAATAAGTTTAGGAAACAACTTTGATTCATCAATAGAGAATTAGCTTGGGTTGCAAGAAATCCATTGCTTACATCCTAAGCAACCCAGTATTGGTTGGTCACTATAAACTGGTGACACTAACAACACATAAAAACTCAATCCCTAGACTCATGTATTTCTCGTTGCAAAGTTTTTCTCCAAAACCCAAGGGATCTTCAAGATCTAAGGTTCGAATTTGAAAGACTTCACTTGGTATTTGTGAAGCACATGTTCACATTTCTTCAAAGAAAGATAGTTCCAAAACTTGTATCTTTCTTTGTGATGCTTATAATTTTTATCTATTATGAGGTCCTTCTCTTCTGATATAAGGTCATCCAAGAACTCCATATCAAGTCCAAATTTGATTGAAAGCTATAAAAAAACGATTGTGTATAACTCTTACTTATTGAAATCTTGTGTGAGTTTTGCATTAGAATTCATGTTAGATTAAGTTCTAGTTGATTCTTGTGCAGGTAAAAGATTAGGCATCTCTATATGTTTTGAAAAGTACAAACCATAATCTTGAATTTCGAGGAATATAAATTCAGGGAATCGATATCTAACCTTGATATATAATGGAAAATAAATCACCAGGCATCCTGGTGGATGTAAGGTAGCATTAGCCTTCACGACAGAATGTTGAGAAACTCCTAAAGATATAAAAGATATCGGCTAGGGTAATCAAGTGCATAAGTTCTTGCGAGAATCAAGAGACGCGGGGACAGATTTGTAGCAGAGTAATTTGGAGGGTTTATTTTGTCTCACCTACATTGAATACCGAAGTCTTATAGTAGTATAGTGTTTGTTCAAACTAGATGAAGTCCTTGGGTTTACTGCTAGCTTATAGGTTTTCTCGTTAACAAAATTTTTGATGTCTTGCTTTACTTTTGTTTTCCGCATTGTATTGATTGTATCTTTAGTAAAAAAGTACAAGCAAATTATACGTTAATCAATCCATGTGATTCAATAATATTTTTTAAGAGATTATTTAGGATATTTTCTTTTAATCATTGGATTAAAGTTCACGCAATAAAATAGTATATAGGTTCCATAACTATAAAGTTGGTGGTTGTAAGTTGAGTCCTTGTCATTTTAGTTAGTGGAGTGTTCTAAGAAATTTTTTTTTTTTTCTATTTTTGTTTGATACCATTTTAGATAAAGCAAATAAAGTGGAAGGTTTCCAACATTGATCACAATTTAGTTTTAGTTCTCTAATGACACTGGCCAAAAATGTTACCCTTAGGATTAATAATAAACAAAAACTCTTTGATGAACTATAAGGTTTGTTTGTGTTTTTTATTTAAATAAACCCGTTGTTGATGATGGTTTTTAGCTTAGGGATAAAATCGTAAAACCGCATATTTGACATGACGTCACTATGAACAATAACGCATTTATTGAACCAATCAACGTGCTTACGTAAGAATTACCAGGGTACCTTTTTTTATATATACATGCGTCATGTTCCACGACAGAACCCTTAATATTAACTGACATCACCTCTATATATACATAACCCTAATCCTCTCACCATGCCAAAGGAAAACCATGCCAGCCATATCCCTGTGCCAAAGCATGCCAACCATGCCAGCCGCACCACCGTTCCAAAGCATTGGAAATATCAAACCCAAGCTATGGTTGATCTTTTAAAGAAGTCCATGGCCCTTCTCCGCACCACCATTCCAACCATGCCAGCCATATCCCCTGCATTCGATAAGCAGTCCATGTCCCTTCTACAGCCGGGGACTCGACATCATTGGAAAGATCAACCCACCATCCTCAAAGCATCACGAGTACATAATAACAACAACCGAATATTTCACCAAATGGGTCGAAGCCATACCTTTACGAGGGACTAATGGGACCACAATCGCGACATTCATTAAGGAGTACATTATCTGCCGATTTGGCATTCCTAAACACATCATCACCGACAACGGCACTCCTTTCGCAATCAAGCAAGTACGGGAATTACTCGAAGAATATGGAATCATGCAAGTCTTCTCCACCGTGTACTAACCCCAAGGGAATGGACAGGCTGAAAGTACCAACAAAACTCTGATCTGAATCCTCAGTCGGGCAGTGCACGATAATCCTAGGACATGGCACGAGCAATTACCAATGGCACTCTGGGCGTATCGGACATTGCCAAGAAATTCCACTGGCGCCTCTCCCTACTCCCTCGTTTACGGCGCAGACGCCATCCTCCCAGTAGAAGTTAAAATTCCACCGGATAGGATTGTTGGGGCAAGCGGAGTTCGATAGAATGAAGCTGAAGCATTGAGCGCCTGAAATAACGGAATTGGACACTGTAGATTCTAGAAGATCCAAGGCGGAAGAGCACGCACGAGCATACATGAATAGGGTTTCCAAAGCCTATAACAAAACCGTGAAGCCTCGGGTTTTTCAAGTGGGAGATTTGGTACTGAAGACTGCCAAATACATCCAACAAGACGCGTTCGCACCAAATTCTCCGCAAAGTGGAAATGTCCTTTTATAGTCACGAAAGCGTACAACAGTGGGTACTACAAGGTCATTAAAGAATACGGAGGAAAACTGGAAGCAATCATCAATGGAAAGTGGCTTAAGGCATACTACACCTGACCACCACCTCGCGCCCTGCCATATCACAAACACGGATAGCTAGGCATCTTTCCACTTTTCTTCCACATCTCAATTATCAAGTTTCTTTTCTTTATTTGATTAAAGCGAATCAATAAAATTATCCTATTCATTCAAAAAAAAAACGATGCAAAAAAGAGAAAGGAAAAAAAGAAAGGAAAAATGTGCTCAATACTCAGAAAGAAACCAAACATCTTGCAACTACATAACTCAGAAAATCCCATCCAATAGATTGCAATCCCTCGAAAGCATCATCTTTAACCGGCTTTGATACCTGTCAGTCCTACTCTTCAAATTTTGGATTGACTCTTCCACTTTCTGTGACTCCATGGCCAGAGCTTTCTCCTCTTCCAGAATAGCTTTCGTAGCAGGAACCACGCCAGTAAGAATACCGGCTCTGTCGACCTTCACAATATTAAGACTATGCCGCAACCAACTAATGTTGAAATTTAGGGATTCACAGGTAGACACCATATTCTCCCACTTTTGAATGGTTGATTCCGAGACAACACGGATAGACGTACTTTCCATTTCGGCAACCATCGGCAAGAGATAATACACAGTAGAAACTAGAGTAGACGAACGATATTGCAACACACTCCTGGTGTCGATGTGGCCATATACCCTCCATATTTTTGTGTAAAGAGTCACGAATTCCTTACGCACTAGAAACCCACCGACGTTCCGATAATTAGAGGAAAGACACCTTATGTGGGTTCCGAATGACAAACCTGCATTGGGATAATCATGACAAGAAGTCCCTAAGTTGGCGTTCTCCAGATATGCGACGGTTGGTGGGATCGGGCTCGAAAGAAAAGGGGTAACCAAATCATCCTCATAAATGATGGTGATGCATGCTCCAACGGAATATCTCTGCACAAAAGAAAACTTTTGTCATTCATCAGCAAACAATGAAACGTCTGTCGGTCGATGAAAACATACCGGTATAATCTTCTTGACTCGGGTGACCCGGATGGGGGAACTATTGCAAGAGTCAGGACTCACGCATTTGACTGGAGAATCTAGCTGGCTCGAGGATGATTCATTTTTGATTTACATGAGGAAGAGATACAGACTCAACAGGGGGAAATCTTTATTGTAAAACGAGGAAGACGGTGTAGCTTCACCAGCATAAATACTGTGGAAACCCTAAAGGAAAAAAAAGAAACAGAGGCCGAGTAAACAGAACCTGATTGCATCACGGCCGGAAAATCAGCCTCAAAGGGAGTCTCTCACCAAAAACCCTAATGAAAAATAAACAAAAGAAACACAAGGATGTAATGCTTTTTAAAATTGAATGAGGGAGAGGCTTCCTATTCGAGATACACAACGAGAAGGCAACTGGGCCCGCGAAGGCAACGCTCCATGGCGCCACCAATCCGTGGCCAAGATAACGCCACCATCTGCTCGCCCAAGTCGAACCCAAGCCAAGCCGCGCCCAAGCCGTCCAAGACGTGCCGATCCAAGCCGCCCAAGCCAAGTCACGTCCAAGCTGCACCGATCCAAGCCACCCAAGCCAAGTCGCGCACAAGCCGCATCGATCCATGCCCAATCCATAGCCAAGTCGCACCGAGCTAAGCCACGCCCGAGCCGCATTCGAGCCACATCCAATCTAAGTCGCGCCCAAGCAGCGCCAAGCCAATTTGCGTCCAAATCGCACCCAAGTCGCCCATTCGCTACTTCAATCCAATGGTGCCAACGTCCTACGATCAAAGTGAACCTATCCAAAATCCAATGGCACAAGGATCACATGATTCTAATACCTTTTCTGAAGGTTAGTTGATTTTCATCGATAATATCCTCACGTCTTTCTCTCTCGATTTTTCTATCGTCTGTCACCATCTCATGCTTACCTCGCAACAATGCTATTGTTGCACGCTAAACAGAGGACTTAATATTGATGGTGGTTTTTATATTAGGGATAAAATCGTAAAACCGCATATCTGACATGACGTCACTATGAACAATAGCGCATTTATTGAACCAATCAACGTGCTTACGTAAGAATTACCAGGGTACCTTTTTTTATATATACATGCGTCATGTTCCATGGAAGAACCCTTAGTATTAACTGACATCATCTCTATATATACATAACCCTAAGTATCTCACCGTTCCAATGGAAAACCATGCCAGCCACATCCCTGCGCCAAGGCATGCCAACCATGCCAGATGCACCACCGTGCCAGCCACGTCCATGCGCCAAGGCATGCCAACCATGCCAGCCGCACCACTGTGCCAATGGAAAATCGCGCCAGCCACGTCCTTATGCTAAGGCATGCCAACCATGCCAGCTGCACCACCGTGCCAATGGCAAACCATGCCATCCACGTCTCTGCGCCAAGGCATGCCAACCATGCCGGCCTAAACTATGCCGCTGGCTACTAGAAGGGTTTCAACGATCAACGACTACCCTTCCACCTGAGATGTAGATCTCCGCCCTCCAAGTTTGCCACCAAAACGCATAGCTAACTTACGGCCTAAGGTCAAATAACACGGTTGGCACCTAAACCCTAATTTGGCCGCGCCTACTCTATGGAAAAGCCATGCCGACCTAAACTATGTTGCTGGCTACCATAAGGGTTGCAACGATCAACATCCGCCCTTCCACCTGAGATGCGGATCTCGGCCCTCAGAGTTTTCCACCAAAAACGCATGGCAAACTTCCGGCCCAAGGCCAAAATAACACGGTTTGCACCTAAGCCCTAATTTGGCCGCGCCAACTCTATGGCAATGCCATGCCCGCCTAAACTATGCCGCTGGCTACCAGAAGTATTGCAACAATCAACGACCACCCTTCCACCTGAGATACATATCTCGGCCCTCCAAGTTTGCCACCAAAACGCATGGAAAACTTCCGGCCCAAGGCCAAACACCACGGTTTGCATCTGAAACCTAATTTGGCCGCGCCTATTCTATGGCAAAGACACGCCGACTCTACCATGTCCACTGGAATGCCACCATGCCACACATAATGCCATGTTACACGTTTTCCCATAAAAAACACTCGAGATATCAACACATGTCACAAACTGGGGGATGCCCATTAAGGTTTTGATTTGGCGGTTTACATCGTGCGGCGTACACTACGCCCGTTACAATAAAGTGTCATAGGAATGAGTCGGTCACTAAAAGCAAGGAATAATGGTAAAATGTTTCTTTCATTATGGAACATAAATTCCAGATGTTACCCGTTACCACCTCCTTCCACTTTACTCAGTCGTTTCTATTTCTTACGAGACCAGAGTACGTTTGGTTTATGACTTGTATAAATAGGTCTTACCTATTTCATCAGAACAATAAGTTCTCATCAGGAACATACAACACTCAGAAAACAATTTTCTAGCTTTCCCATCTGTTAGCTTCCCACTTTCTAATACAAGTCGTAAAGCTACTACTCTTCCAGAATCAACTATTCTTGCATCAACACTCTCTTCGCTTCCCTCCCCAAAACCAACCCTTCTCCTTCACTTTGTGATGAAGCAAGTATGGAACGACCATTTCTTGGTTTAGGCTGGATTTGTACAGATTGATCTCTCGAATCTAAAGTACTCCCTTGCAGTACATTGGTTAAGGTTTAAATTTGTTTCTCACCCACACACCTGAAATTACCAAAATCAGCAGAACCCGTTTTCACCCTCAATCACTCGTATAAATTTTAAGTTTAGTTGATAAAAAGAAACACTCATAACTTGATGAGGTTCAGCTAGATTAAAAAAAGTTCCTGTTCGGTCGAATCTCAAACTCCTATGCTTTCCGTTGGTCAACAAAAATCTTTAAAGTTGAAGTTTGATTAGTTAAAGAAAAAACATATATGATTATCAAGTTAGGTTGATTTTTTTTACTTTTTTTTTCCAAACCTGAGGTTCGTGTGTGTTAAAATAAAAACATATATCAAGTTCGGATGGGTAAAAATGAATCTGCATTTAAATACCCCTCAAATTGGTGAACGCACAAAAAGACAAAAAAAAAATATTAGGAAGTAACCAGAGAACCCCTTATCTATATAATTTTGGTAACGGCTAAATTATCCTTGATCAATTAGTTGTTAATAAAATTAATTAGTTTGTTAAGAATAATTTGTGATATATTAGTTTGTATTAGAGCATTGATCGGTCGAACTCACAAGTGTTACTATATCAAGCTTATTGTCAAATTTAGTTGCCAAAACTATATCTTGATTTCTAGTATACAATTAGTTAAGTCCTGGTCTAGGATAGAGGTAGTTGAGAAACTAGCCAGTCATCATTTGCGTTCTACCGTTTGAAGGCGAAGATCAACCGAAGCTTTTGGAGAACTTCATCAACAAAAGGTAGGTGAAGACTGAATCACCTATTTCTCAAGTTATATTCACTTTTCTATCCTTGAGATGATTGTCATATAACTAATTAGACTAGCTTGCATAGATAAAATTTCAAGTCGAGAACTAATTATTTAGTTTACGAATTTCTCTAAATATAATGACTAAGCTTAATGAACATTTGTCCATACTTGATCAAATTTCGGTGTAGAACAGTTTATGGTTCAGAACCAAATCATGATTTAAGTTTATCATTCAAAAATAGCATGGAACAATGATATGTGTCATTGATGTTATTCAGGAATGTTTTGAATTGATTTAGAAAAATATAGAACTACTATATCGGAATACAAGACAGCGTTATCAGTCTTACAAACTAGGAAAACTGTTATATGTCTGAAGTCGTATTATATGTACTTGTACATGTATTAGATTAGCTATATATCGACTTTCAGATTTGTGTGGAAAATCTGTTTGTTTCGTGATCCGGATAGGTATGCATATTCTTATGCAAACCATTTTTGAACCGTGGTAAGGGAATCGGGTTAAAGTAATCAAACAAGTATACGGGCCAATACAGTTCTATGTTATGGAAATAGTTTATACCCAAACCGGTAAGTGAATTGAAAAAGTTCTATGAACTCCGGAACCGGTAAAAGTCTTAAGTTTCCAAACCGTTACGTGAACCGAAAAAGTTCTGTAAACTCTGGAACTTTGAGTTGCACCTAAGTTTGCAAACCGGTACGTGAACTAAAAAAGTTTTGTCAACTACGAAACTCGGTTATGCTAATAAGTTTATAAACCGGTCCGCGTACTGTGACTCAACCGACTCACGAACGATTCAAGTAATTGTACTTTGTACATTTACTAACTATGTCGATTTTGATTCAATTGCGATTAAATTATTTCGACGAGGTAATTTGCATTTGACCAATTCTCTAATTAACACTAAACTCATTTAATCACATGATTGTGACTCAAGACTAATGTCTTAGTGAACATGAAAATGAATGTTAAGCTTTTAAAGTTCAAATCGGCTAGTTTTGGCTAACCATGTTGGACATAGTCTTTATACACGGTTTGGTTACGGTTTACCTAACCAGAGTGTATATCTTCCTTTTTTTATGTGAATAAGATTCAAAGCTTTCATCTAACGGTGAATATTGTTTGCTTGATTCCAAAGCTATCTTAACTTAAACCTAAAACAACCTAGGCTTTGAAATCTATATAAGGAGAACCCTTGGAAACTGGGATCTTTGAATCCTGACACTACTTTTTGGTATGTCCTAGTTGTATCTAGAGTCATCCTCTCCAAAAATACTTTTAGGTTTTAGCGACCATAAAGACCTCATTGGGATTCCTGAAGCCAGGTCCAGTTATCTTTTATCTTGATAATTTGAGTATCATGATCTTGATTATTTGTAGAGCTCACTCCAATGATCAAGATAGATGGGCCGGTTGTCAGTCGACGCAAAAATAATTTAAGTTCTTTCACTTCACAATTATAAATAAGAGTATAGTTATAAGAACAGATTCGTTCCACATGGAGATATGGGTTGTCAAATTGTTTTGATTACTTATAGAAACTGAGGGGTTTTGTTTGTGATTATAACTAAATAAAAATAAAGCAAATAGAATAATATGAATATCAGAGATAAAAAGTACTTGTTAGAGTTTTCATCTTTCATCTTCCAACATGTTATCAACTGAATCAATATCAACATTCATTTTCTATCGATATCAATATCCCTAGAGAGTCCTATCGCAGGCTTACTCCGGCAAAACTCATATTATCATCAAAGGCGCAAGATCCACTCTTTGAATCCTTTTCACTAAATAAATTGGCGCAAGAGCCACTCAAGTTTAACCCAATGAAAGCACTAAAAATTATGAGTAGAGGTTATTCTAAGCAATCCGGCGCAAGAGCAACACGGATTTAACCTAGGTTACGCTTCTACATATAATCATATGGCAATATCCCATCGTTAACAACTATATTATGCTACTTATAACAAGGATTATTCGACAATTCCGGATCTCAAACCCTAGTTTAGCAATAGATATGAATGCATGAACATTTAATTTGCAACTTAAACAAACTAGCAATCAATCATACATGGAGTTATAAATGGTAGAACATAAACGATACTAACAAATTATGAATGAATAAAATGAATTGAATAACATGTCTTCCAACTTAGGACTACATATCTAACCAATAAAAGGGGTTTAGTTACTCATGGATTTCTCAAAACCCATGAAAAATAATAAAGAAGATAAGTAAAGCAAACCCTAAAATTTTGATTGTCAATCGCCACTCCAAGCCTAACTCCCGTTCTTCTCTTCTAAAGTGTAAAAACCAATTGATTACGTTTTGATAGAAAAAATCCCTTATAACCTCCGGAGACTCACGCTCACATACTGCTCGTGAGTAGTAATTTTTGAGACAGTCAATGGACCTACGTGTTAGACTAGGAAGTCCAGCCCAGATCCATTCTTGGCTTGTCAGTTTAACAAAACTGACAGACTATTGTTCAGCTCCTCATAATCTCGGACGCAAGTACCTCCGTGAATTTTCTTTTAACTCCAGCAGCAACTCACGGTCACCAAACCCTCCGTGAAAAATATTTCTCCTCGAGTTTTGCTATTCCCCTTGGACTTCTCTCGATGGCTTGTCCCTTAGTGAGTTTTGAAACTCCATGACTTTTCCTTTTCCTTCTCTTTTCCGGCAGTAACCTCGCATACCAGGCCCTCCATGGGAATTCTTTCTCCCTGACTTCCATAAACTCGACCACTCCTCACTGTCCCTGACCTTCTCCTTCGAGCAACAACTAAATTCATCTACACATTTCATTGACAGTCATGATACAATGACAATAGTTCATGTTGAGATTATTAGTCCCATATTATTTGGGCATCTAAGATCATGCGGTTTATAATCCCTTAGGGACTCTCCACTCATTGCTAATTGGTTGTGAGTTGGATGCCCGTAATCTAATATGTTATCAAGCCATATATGAGACGTGAGACCCAGTAAGACATAAGAAGGCAGGGAAACCATACATCGGTCAATAAGGTGTGGAGATACTCCACTTGTTTCCAATTAGTTTTGAGTTGGATGCCCGTATTCTAACATGGTATCTGAGCAGGCTATTTGCGATGAGTCATTGACCGTGCCTTTACTCTGCGTCACCCGATTTAGTTGTCCACGTGTTAGACCCAAAGAGGCTACACGTGAGGGGCGTGTTGAGATTATTAGTCCCACATTATCTGGGCATCTAAGATCTTGCGGTTTATAATCCCTTAGGTCCTCTCCACTCATTTCCAATTGGTTTTGAGTTGGATGCCCATATTCTAACATGGTATCAGAGCATGCTATTTGCGACGAGTTATTGATCGCGCCTTTACTCTGCGTCACCCGATTTAGTTGTCCACATGTTAGACCCAAAGAGGATGCACGCGGGGGGGGGGGTGGGGGTGAGATTATTAGTCCCACATTGTCTCCATTCATTTCCAATTGGTTTTGAGTTGGATGCCCGTATTCTAACATGGTATCAGAGCAGGATATTTGTGACGAGTCATTTGACCGCGCCTTTACTCTGTGTCACCCAATTTAATTGTCCACGTGTTAGACCCAACGAGGCTACACATGAAGGGGTGTGTTGAGATTATTAGTCCCACATTGTCTGGGCATCTAAGATCATGCGGTTTATAATCCCTTAGGGCCTCTCCACTCATTGCCAATTAGTTGTGAGTTGGATGCCCGTATTCTAATATGTTATCAAGCCATGTATGAGACGTGAGACCCAGTAGGACCCAAGAAGGCAGGGCAACCATACAGCGGTCTATAAGGTGTGGAGATACTCCACTTGTTTCCAATTGGTTTTGAGTTGGATGCTCGTATTCTAACAGTTCATGATCATCTGTGCCTTTAAATCCAACAATGGCAGCAATATATCTTCACAGCTTGCTTCATCGAAAACAACCAACTCCATTAATGGAAGCAACAATCTTCTTTGTCACTGATCTATATTCTTCGTCTCTCTAATAATAACATCAACTTCATCACTGCCATCAATCTCATCATCTTATGCTTTCAGCTTTCATCTCGAGCTTGGACAAACTCTAAACCCTCAAACTCGTCATCTACTGCCAAATTATTTCCCGAGTCCTCTCTACAACGTCATTACTGTCCATATCCATCACCAGTTCGAATTCCATCATCAAACCAAAACAGACAGTCACCATCCAACCCCGATTCTGCCATCATCTCCCATAACCACCAGTCCTTCACTGTCGAACAATGGCAGCAAGCCATTTTCTCAGTTCGAATTTCATCTCGCAATTACCACTTCCATCATTCGTACACTCATCTAAGACCAAAACAACTCGATCTCAAGTTTTCCGTTGCGCTGTTCTTCATTGAGTTACTACCAAAGTCAACAACTTCATTGTAACTCACCAATCTTGCAACAACATCATAATTATTGCCACTGCAGCAATATCCAAACTCCGTATATGACCACCAACCTGTCACAGCCAAACGCGATAGCAAACAACTTTGTCTCTCGGCATTGGCAGCAAAAATCATCACCTAACTGAAAACAACAATTACTAACAGCAAGAACCAACTTCTTATTCTCCATTCCAGGTCAACAGCAAACCATCTACCCATCCATTTCCATACCATTACCAGTTTTCCTTTTCTTCCATCGACAGCAAAATTCCTTACAGAACTTCTCCATCCATTTCCAGCATATCACAGCACCATCTTTCTCGACTATGACATGCTTTAATCTCCCATCATTTCTTCATACGAGGTTGGAATGACTTTATTCTTTCGCCGTTGTCTTCTTCCTACTAGGATTCAAGAGGCATAACGAGAACGACTGTACCTGAATCAGTGGGAGACTGAATTCAGGCTCAACTACATTCCATACCGAAGTTAATTAGTAGTACGCTTGTGTCTATAGCGGCTTAATACAGTTTGATGTTCAATCTGGACTAGGTCCCGGGATTTTTCTACATTTGCGGTTTCCTTGTTGACAAAATTTCTGGTGTTTGTGATAGTTCTTTTTCATCATTATATTGTTTATCTTTATAATTAAAATATCACAAGTTGTGCGTTGATCAATCATAGTGGAATCGTCCGACCTAGTTTGTTGGATAAGACTTGATTGATCCTTGGGCATTGGTCTTTGGTACCGTCCAAAAACTCTCTTTGTAATTAGGTCTGCAGATTCATTTTTGTAAACGTTCTAACAACAACAATGAGAGAGATATAACTCTATACACTTTCCTTAATTAAGTTTTTACTCTCGGAGTTGTGTTGAGTTTGTCCATATAGATTGCCTACAAAAAATTTGGTGGTGTATTTTGGTACCTCCAGTGTTTTCAGTTTGTTATAATTAAATCTAAGATTTTTGAGTTATTTTGATTAGTTTTTTAAAAAGGTATTAGACATTGAAAAAGAAAGAAAAAAAACTAGAAGGATTTCGTGAGATTTTCAGGGGAAACTAATGATATATAACTACTCTAAATAATCATGTATATGTCTAAGTAACATTGAATCTTATTTTTGGGTTTGATTCGCGTGGTAAATGGAAAAACATACCAAGAATGACGTAGAAAAATGATGAATATAATGCCACCTAAGAATCTGGCATTGTGTTCATCATTTTGCAAAGATGGCAATAGATACTCCCCTAGTTCATAATCTATTTCAAAAAACAGTATATTCACTGTAGGTATTGTTTGAATGAGGGCCGACAACGCCGACTGTTGTAATAAGTAGTTGGTATTGATAAATTTTTAATCTACTATGCTGACAGCAAGGTGTATTTTCACACTAGGGAATTCATATACCATAATCGACATTATATACATGATGAAGATAATGCCAATTGTTGTAGTCGAAATTGTCTTTATCATGCATACAATGTCGTCTGTGGTGATAAGATTGGACATAACTTGTTTTCAGATTTCGATTTGATTTTTGGAGAAATGTGGAATCCAACTCCACTTAACCGTGGATATCCCCCATTTTCGTTTAGATTCTCTAAATCTAGGTTTTTTATTTAAAAAAGAATTATTAAGATAAAGGGCAATATAATATTTTCATCACTAAAAACTACCGGTTAGCATAAA
Organism: Papaver bracteatum; assembly: GCA_023529315.1. NCBI lineage: Eukaryota > Viridiplantae > Streptophyta > Magnoliopsida > Ranunculales > Papaveraceae > Papaver > Papaver bracteatum. The sequence goes on from JAJJWX010004158.1 coordinate 988,494, forward strand.
ACTAACTGAATCTTCGACTAGATTTAGAGATAAGAACACTTTGAACCAAACTCTTTCCAATCTACGAAAAAAAACTCCATGGTTCACATAATATTTTTAGGGAAAAAAACAGTTCAGTCCAAAACCGCTCAAAAAACGACAGTTTAGTCCAGACCTAGTTGACTAGGTACAATTTAATCCAAATAATGTACAAATATGCTGCTAACCTTCGCACCCTTTTATTAAAGCACACGTGCAATCAAATGAATCAGTTTTGTAACTGACACAGTCTTTGTGATTGCGACACGTTAGCCCATAATTAAAAAACTAATTAAAGCGGCGTAACAGACAATTTCTTTAACTGCACCATTTCTGGTTTATTTAAAACCCCGGAAGAAGAAAAATCAAAGAGAAAATTGCAGACAAACCCTAGAAAACTCACAGACTAAAACCCTAAATTCATCAAGAAAACTCAATTCTATGAAGGATCATTAGCATAATGTTGAAAAGAAACAAAGTAGTTTCTAAGAATAACACACCAACAGTTGAAGATTCATCATCAACTGAAGAACAAAATCCATCACTAGCAGGATACGAAATCGCAAAATCAACGTCACCAATGACGAGATCGAAGTCAGCATCAAAAGATTCAACACCAATTTCATCAACTGCAGAAGAAATTCCAAAATCATTAGGTCCAAAAACGAGATCTAAGAGAAGTTTAGAAGTTCCAACAACAAAATTAGTAGCAGAAACCTCAAAAACATCACCAATTAAGAAGAAACCAAAGACATCAAAGCCTTCAACATCAGAGCCTTTTGTACCAGAAACATCAGCAACTAATAAGAAATCAAAGCATTCAAAGGCTTCAACAACTGTTAACCGAAAAAAAGGTAACAATTCAAGTCCAATTCTGTATATTTTTGAGCAATTTTTATGATATTTCTTGTATGTGTACCAATCTGTACACCACCATGCTACTGCAGTGTTTCATGTGCAGTTCTGTATTTTTCTGAGCAATTTTATATTGTTTTGTTGTTGGTGTGTACACATCTTTACACCAGCATGTTGTTGCAGTGCTTCATGTCCAGTTCTGCCTGTTTTTTAGCAATTTTTGTGAGAATTGTTGTATGTGTGTAAATACTGGTACACTGCCATGTTGTTGCAGTGCTTCGTGTCCAGTTCTACCTGTTTTAGACCAATATTTATGATATTTCTTGTCTGTGTGTAAATACTGGTACACCAGCATGTTTTTGCATTGCTTCATTTCATGGTATGTATGTTTTATAGCAATTTTTATGATATTTTTTTGTCTGTGTGTAAATACTGGTACACCAGCATGATGTTGCAGTGCTTCATGTCCAGTTCTGCCTGTTTTAGAACAATTTCTATGATATTTATTGACTGTGTGTTAATAATGCTACACCAGCATGTTGTTGCAGTGCTTCATGTCCAGTTCTGCCTGTTTTTAGCAATTTTTGTGAGAATTGTTGTCTGTGTGTAAATACTGGTACACCAGCATGTTTTTGCGATTTTCAGTGTCGATTCTGCCTGTTTTAGACCAATTTTTATGATATTTCTTGTCTGTTGTAAATACGGGTACACCGCCTTGTTGTTGCAGTGCTTCATTTCATGGTATGTATGTTTTTTCGCAATTTTTATGATATTTCTCGTATGTGTGTAAATAATGGTACACCAGCATGTTTTATGCTCATATTTGTACCAGTGCACTGGTTTGTACACCATCATTTTGTGTATGCTCTGTCTGTTTTTTACTCACTATCTGTAACAATGTACTTGTTTGTACACCAACATTTTTGTATGAGTATTATGTGATATGCTTCTCTTTTCTTATTCTCATTCGTCTATTTTTGTAGATACAAACAAACCTTATAGATCAGGTTTTAATGCAATCAGTGAGTTTGTGAACAAGCACTTTGAAAAGGATGGAGAAGTACGTAAAAAGGATCGTGACAAAGTATGGTTCACAGAATTTCAGTTAGAGAAGCAAAAAGAGAGCCCTTTTTGGCCTGTAGTAGATGCATTTGTTAATAAGAAAGTTGAAAAGGAGGAGGAGGAAAACTCAGAAAACAAAAAGGAGAAGAAGAGAGATGATGTTTGGTTCAAGAGTCCAGAATCAATCTTGAAGATTGTGCAAAAGTTCCGCTAAGATCATTCATAAAGAAATGTCTTTATGTTCAATACTACCGAAGAGAAAAAGTTTGTGGAAGTAGAGAGTATGCCAGAAGATTTGTTCTTAATTTTTGAATTAGAAATGGTGGGATCAGAGCCTGATGAAAGAGAATGTGCCAAAACTAGAGTTGAGCAAACATACGATCCACTAATAAACCGAATAAATTTGAAGCAGAAATCTAAGTTGGGGAAACTTAATGTGGAGAGTGAAATCTTGCGTATAATTAAGTTAAAACCAAAGTTGGATAAGGAGATTGAGAGAAATGCTGAGGACTTGGTAGTGTTGTTTGCGATGTATCTGTGCATCACTGTTTTTTTACCACAACAAATGGAAGATGGATTACCAAGAGAAAATTTGCTCCCTACTTTGAATCATTTGAAAGAATGAAGAAAACCAACTGGCCAGTGCATATACATAAATATTTAATGGATAGAATAAGGAAAAATATTGGTGATCCACTTAAAGTTAATGGTTGTATGGTGTACATGTTGGTGAGTACACTGTTACAGATAGTATGTGTACATTGTTTTACACAAGTATTAAGTTGTACCAATTTACATGATTTTTTTCACTGTATTTGTTGGGTCCTAAGATTTCTAACTCTTCACATTTTTGTCAATGCAGTATTGGTTTTTTGAACATAACAACAGCATGACGCCAAGCAATGAACAAGGTTTCCCTAGATTTCTAAGGTGGGTAATAAGTGACATCATCAATACAATAGAGAAAGATATTAATGAAGCCATGAAAAAGGTAACTTCATAACTTTATTTATGATAGTGATTTCTTCCTATATGTGTACAACAATATACACCTTGATAGTGGTGAGAAAACTTTGTCATGTGCACAACAATATACACCTGTAACACAGGTGTAAAAAGATGTACACCTGTTATACATATTGACACTTTGGCATGTTTTCAGATGCAACCCGGATGGGTAAAAGCTTGGAGTGATGAACATCAACAGATTCTGGAAGAGTACAGAAAGAGCAGGGGAGAAAATATTAGAGATATACTGAAAGAAAAGTTGTACAGAGCAGAACAGCAAAGAGATGAAGCATTGGAAGAGATTTCTAAGTTGCAGCTTAAACATAAAAAGCTTGTTAGCTTCATTGAAGAAAAAGCCAAGATACTTTATTCAGCTGATCTGAAGACTGTGGAAAAAGATAGGGATGATGTTGATTTAATTATTGAAACCTTGCAAGAAATCATTTCATTGAACAAAGAGTTACAAAGTGAGGATGAACGTGATGATGATGAGCATGAGGTGGAGGTTGAGGAAGAGGATGATGAGGAGGAGGAAGAGGTTGAGGAGAAACAGGAAAATGAGAAGGAGGAGGACAATGAAGATGTTGATATGCATGATGATAATAATAGTGATGACGATGACAATGATGGTGGAAAAGGTGGTGATATGAAGGGTGGTGCTGGCAAAGGTGGTGATATGCATGATCATGATGACCAAGGTGGCAAAGGTGGTGATAAGCATGGTGGTGATGACGAGGGTGCCAATTCTGAAAAGAGAAGGTATAAAATCACTCTTACTAAATGTGGCAGTCATTTGTTTTTATGTGTGTAGATAGTTGTACACCAGTATGCTATAACTCATACCTTTTCTCTAAACTTGCATCTTTTAGCTCCCCTTCATCAAAGACCAATAATGGAAATGAAGCAAAATATATGGATGATGGAAGTGAATATGACAAAGGAGTTGAGTCTGAAACTGCTAACAAGCCGAGGTATGGTGATCTAAGCTCGCATTTTATTTCATTTCTTGTATCATGTACATACTTGTACACCACTGATAAAATTCAAACAAAATTATATTTTGCAAGCCTTTTTCAAAGTCAAATGAAGAAGAGGATGAAACAAGGCTTGAAGTTGAGTCTGAAACTGCTAACAAACCGAGGTATAAAAAAATATTTTTTTGTTAGGCTCGCAGTTGTTTTCATTTTTATATGTGTACCAAGTTATACACCTTAGTGATTTCTTTTATTTTCATTTTTATATGTGTACCAAGCTGTACACCTTAGTGATTTCTTCTATATATGTGTGTGTACAAATATGTACACTTTTGTAGAACCTAACAAAAATTTCATTTTTTTCAGCACTTCTCTGCCAGAGACATCTGCATATCTAGAAGACCATGATGCAACTCAAACAGCTAAAATTGATGAGGATTTAATCATCGCAGCTGAAGCCTTAGCTCAGCTGGACCCTAAAGGCATGTTGCCGGTTGAAGGAGGTGTGCTTGTACTCACTCAACGGGAAGATCAACTGGATGATCCTTATTCATCAATTGAGGAACTTCTAGACAACTTGTCTGAAAGTGTCTTCATAAAGCTTTAAAAAGGTTGTTATAGAATGACAACGTCTGACGTGAAGGAAAAGATGGCAACCGTGATCAACGAATGTCCAAGCTTTCAATTGTTGAGCCAAGAAGAGTCATCGCAAACATTATTATCCAATGAAGACATAAGAGAAAGAATTGTTGCTGAAGCAGTGCACTTCATCCAACATCATGGAGATGCATTTTTTAGCAGTCAAGAAGTAGAGGATCAGAAGACACCACCAGCAAAGACAAGAGTTGGGAGGATGAAGGAAGCAGAAATGTTGAAGACAAGAGTTGCTGGCAGGGTGTCCAAGACACCACCAAATAGAGTTGCAAAGAAAAAACTTGTTGTTGATTTCACTGCCGAGGGAAAAAACAGACAAGTTAGGCCAAAAATGGATGACAAAGAAGTTGAAAAAATCAAGAGGATCCAAATTGAGGTCGAAGAAAAAACACTCTATCCTGCTCCGAAAAAGAGAAAGGACAATGAGTATCATCCTTATCGCCCACTGCCAGATATCCGTCAATCACCACTTTACCATGCCATGGACACAAGACCGGGCAAAAGAAGGGTACATAAATTCTTCGATTATGCAAGCCTGACGTAAGTTCACAAAATAATACCTCGTACTATATGAATGATTGAATCTTATTGAAAAAAGCTTATGTGCACCACTATGTACACCATGTTAACATTTCCTTTATGATTCTGCAGCTCTGTAGATTGGGAACTAACAAGGCTCCAAGATCCAACAGTCAAGGAAGATGTTATGATTGTGGGGAAAGTACTTTGTGAACTGATGTTCAAAAAGTATCTGGATCAAGCGGTACTGCAGTTTTACATCCATCGACGTTGCAAGGCAATGGTCAGAGACATCATCTGTCATCCAGATGACCAGAAGTACATGAGATGCGAAATTATGAGTCCTACTGCATGTGTAAGTTTCTCAAAAAAATAAATAAAAAATGTCATATATAGATAATTTGATGATGTGTACATACTAGTACACCTGATTGACATAGATATACACCATTATGCCTTTGTATATTTCTTTAGGAGTGGACATAGATATACACCAGTATGCCATATGATTGATGAATGCTATATTAAGTGTTTGCATGAATGCTTGATTGATAGATTTTATATAGGTATGATTTAGGTGTACCTTATTTTCCAACAAATTATTGATTGCAGTACTATGTGAAGAACAACAACATTAGCAAGACACAAAGGCTTGTGATAGATTTCATACGGGACATGCCTGACAATTTGGAAGTTCTTCTAATCCCCCTCAATCACTCTATAATACAAAATGCATCGGGGATTCACTGGTCGCTTTTGAAGTTTGATTTCATAGCTAAGGAGTAGAAGTGGTACAACTCGCTGCACTCAAATGAGCACTACAAAAATGATGCACAACAATTGGCAAATATGGTGCAGTTGGAACTCAACAAAAAGAGAGCGCTAAAGGGTGATGCGCCTATAGAACCGCATGAGATAAACATCATGCAGTGTCCTTCTCAAGGTACCAATCCAGATTGCCTGCTGTATACTTGCTACTTTATAAAATGAGGTATGGAGAAGAGAAATAGTATGGAAATAGATCAACAGAGGGCCGAAAAAATCTGTCAGGATATGAGAGCGACATTGGTGGCAAAGATGCTGAAAAAAGTCGGAAACTGTGAACAGGTGTGGGATGTAGCAACTGATGAAGCGCACAAGCAATGGTTCCTGAGTATGGAAAAGAATCCATTGAGGAGGAAGAAGAGTTTATTTTCCTAATTCATTATACAAGATCAATTTGTGAATTGCTTGCTTCTAAACATTTTCTATCTTTGCAGACAACTTTTCAAATTTCAGTTTTTATAACTTTGTTTATGACTTATCAAGACCTTGAATTAATATTTTTATTAGTTGGAAATTTGTTGGTTTGAAATCATATTAGTTTTCAATATTGATGTTACAAATTTATGACTTATCACTACCATTTGAAATGTATATTTCAGGTTTTGAAATCTGAAGGTGTACTTGATTATACACAGGTACCGACAGAGCAGAAAATGTTCATAAGGTGTACATAAAGGTACACATGTTCTGATAGATTTTCATACTTTATCAAAAGTATAAAAATGAAAGACATAAGTATATTACTAAATTTTTTATATCATGCAGAACTGAAAAATTGAACATAACAAAAGTAATAAGTAATGACTAAACAAATTAGACTAGTAGCATTCATTGTACACCAAGGTGTACATAGTGGTACACATGTAAAAAGACATGAGATAAAAACTGAAGTTCACAGGAAGGTGTACAGAATGGTACACATGTCATGTCACTAATTATCCACGCCAAAGAAAATCGAAAAGACATTACCAAAAGTAAAGACCAAACACATAGAATCTTTTAAAAAAATGAAACATAGAAAAAGTCATCAAATCATGGGGCAGGTAGCTCTGTTTTGGTGACCAAGTGTGAAGCACTTTGTGCACATCATTTTCCTCTTTTGCTTCTCCTAAGGATGCCTGATTCATTGTGTTCTTCGCCTACCCGGTGGAGGAACATGAATAGGAACAATAACCCTATTACTAGGATCATAAGTTTGCAGCTTGTCATAATTGGGGATTGGCAAGATGATCTCCTGGTATGTCCTATTATTCCACTCGGAGGTGAAGTATGTCTCAACAAAATCATAGATGTCTTATCTAGTAGCTTGAATTGCAGCACAAGCATGTGCACAAGGAAAACCATTAACTCGCCACCTGTGACATGTACAAGTTTTCTGCAATAGATCTACAAAATGAGTCCGGGGAGACATGACTTCATACAATCTTTTCATGGACTGAACAACGGTCCAAGTACGACCAATGTCGATGTTTTCCTTTAGTAAAGCCTCATATTCAGGATTGAGCCTATTGTTGAATGTTTCCAGACCTAGTATCCTTTTCTTAGACATTTTTTCCATAACCTTCAAACTGATATGATAAAAACACAAACCATAAAATAAAAAACATGTATACAACAAAAAGGAATACAGATAAAACATGTGTACAACAATGTACACATCAAGGAATTCCATGTGTACAACAATGTACACACAGTTGCAGAATCACAGATAAAAACATGTGTACAACAATGTAAATATCAAGGGAATCCATGTGTACAACAATGTACACACAGTTGGATACATGTATCTACTGATCAAAGAAAACACATGTATGCAAACAATGTAGACATAGTTTCATAAATAAAAAACTAAACATAAAACTCACCGTATCGCATCGAGAAGAACAAATGCAGGCAACTTTTTAAAATGAAGAACCCAGTTGTTGAAGGACTCGGCAAGAGTTGAAGAGTGAGCACCATATCTGCATACAGGAAAAAATGCATTTGCCCATTTCTCCTTTGGAATAGTCCTGATATAGTTAGCAACATGTCCAGATCCAATTGCATGCATTCCCTTCAAAGCTTCTTCAAAGTTTGCTGGTGTGTAAGAGTATGCAGATTTGTAAAACAAATCAAGAACGGGCTTCGAATTCGCATCACCTGATCCAATGGGGAGATTGCATTTGATGTGGTAAAAGCAATAGCTGTGATGTGAATTAGGAAAATATTTTGGAATGCCCTGCAAGAGTCCTTCTCCACGATCACTAAGGAAAACAAGCGGACGATCATCGACCATCGATAATAGTTTTTGAAGATTATCTAGAAACCAAAACCAAATATCTTTGTTTTCAGACTGTACAATGGCAAAAGAAAATGGGTAAAACTCATTGTTTCCGTTGATACATGTTGTAGACATAAGATTACCCCTGTATCTACCAGTAAGAAAAGTAGCGTCCAAGTAAATCATGGGCCTGAGATACTTATAGCTATGCTTGCAAGCACCGTACCAAACGAATATCCTCTGAAATCTATTTGTTCCATCCTCAACTTCGAACTTCACATAGCTATCGGGATTAGTTTCCTCAATTGCTTTGACATACCAAGTAAAATCATTATACGACTTCTCATCATCGCCATACTGTTCTTCAAATACAGCTTTTTTCCCTCTACAGGCATGGTGATATTAATATTGGACCCATAAGTTTTCTTGAAAAGTGATATGATCTGATTGGGTTTTAAGCTAGGATCACCCTGTAAATTGTCAGCGATCAAATGCTTGATTAACTTGGTTGTCACCGCAGGACTCTTCAACCTCAAACCAACACCACAACTCCACAAAAATAAATAAAATGGAATAAGTAATGTGCACCACAATTCACACCTAATAAGATCTCAAAAACAACACTATGAACATACACAAAAACCAAGCAAGAACATGTATTTTAAGAGTACAACAAGTACAGTGCACCACAATGTACACCTAAAACAAATCTACATAAAAACTAACCAGAGCAAGAAAACTAACTATTTCAGCAGTGTGGACTAGTATGAAAACCACTAACCTGTGAGCGTTAGAATCTTTCAGCACGAACCGAGAAGTATCACCATTAACATGCCCAAAATGAATCCTCCAAGCACAACCATCTTCTTCGCATTTTGCAGTAAAACGAGTTCTATCATTTTTAAGAATAACAGGCTTGTGACCAGTAGCCATCTTGTACTCATCAAGAGCAATCCTAACAGCTTTAACACCACCCACAAATTCTCTACCAATCTCGTCAAATATATTATTCCATTCATCAATAATAAGAGGCTTACCCTTGTCTGCATCATGATCTAATACCCTTACCATCTTAGGACTTTCAGTCACACAAGAAGACTTAGAACTACTGCTGTAACCAGACTTAGAACCAGAACTACTGCTACTACCATACTTAGAACGAGAAGTATGATTCGGAATTATTCTCACACGCAAATACACATCTTCATTATCGATAAGAATCATGAAACAAATTAAGCTTTGAAGTTGTATATCACTTGTCACATAAACTACTTGAGCATTGTCCATATAACTGAAACATATACTCCCAGGAGACAAAGACCTCCAGTGCTTGCATGTTAAATGCTTCAATTCTTCTACGGTTATTTAGTATTAACACGAAAAAAAGCAGAATACTCACCATGATTCAAAACAGCATTAATGAACTTTTCAGGCTTATTTGGTACCCCTACATATTACAAAAGAAATGATAATAAACATTTGAAGCTTCAAATTCATAAAACCTAAAAATTAAATGGTGTACATGAAAGTACACATTTAAAAAAAGCCAAAAACACCAACTAACGTTAAACCTAGATAAAAATACTCCATCAATTAAGCTCCAGAATCTTAATGGAACAAAAAATAGAAGACTAGGATATAATATCACCGACGATTTCATATCATGCATCATAAAACTAAAAAAATCAACATCAAGTAACAAAAATCAAATTTATCTAGTATTTACATTAAATCATCATCATCAAGAGAATCAAAAAGCTAGTATATAACAAAATATCAACTCAAGATTATACGAATTGATATCATCAACTCATAAACTCAGAAAAACTAAAAATCAGAAACAAAACCTGAAAATTAGATGAAATACAACCAAAAGAAAACTAACCTGAAGTTGAATTCTGCTCCCTTAGAAATCAAAATCCAATCTAATCTCCTCGAATCGGTCAAATCACCTCCGAATTCAAACCTGGATTGATCTATCTCTCACTTTGTGGTTTCTTCAAACCTGAGATTAAGAATTTTCGAGTATATAACACACAAATCTCTCTGAAACTGTTAAAGTTACTGGACTAAGAACGTAAACTGAGTTGAAATATGATGAAGAAACGATCAAAATCTCTCTGAAACTGTTAAATCGCCTCCCAAATCATCTCTGAGCTGCATCCTGTTTTGAATTCAAGTTTCAGATCCAAAAATTTCGATATCAAAATCACACTTTATATAGAAGGAATCGTTCAAGGGTAATTATGGTATATCGAAAAATCGGAAACTCGGGACTCGTATGTGGTTTTGGACTAAACTGTTCTGGGCGGATTTTTTTTGAACCCTAATTTGGGGCAGACCCAATAATTTTGGGGCATACACCCTTAACATGCACCCCACGCAAAATTATAAGGGCTGCCCTAAATCTTGTTAAGTTACTATAATACCCCTGCCTAGTTTAAATTACAATACTACCCTTTCACTTAATTAAATTCTAATCCTAAAACAATCCCACTAATTTAACCCATCCCACTAATTAACTAACCACCCACTAATTAACCCACTAACCATTACTAATTAACACTTCTCTCTCACTCTTCTTCTCATCTTCTTCTCCAAAAACACAAACAAAATTCTGAAAATTTCTTTGTTCGATTAAGTTCTCGATTAAACACATTAATGGCACCTCGTGTTAAGCGATGCCCTAGAAATATGGTGTTGAATCCTGATATTGCTTCTGTAGCATATCAATCTAGGATTTTTGGGAAAGATGGTGATGAAGAGGATAGTGGATTGATTGGTGTTGGACAACGAGAAATAGAGCCTGATTCTTTAAAATTGCACATAAAAAGGTATTTCCCACAAACCCATTGCTTGGTTTTCGTATTTCGTTGATGTGTGACATGTAATCGATGATTCCTTTGGGTTTTGGAAGTTCCAGAGTAGTGTTCGGCTGAAATTTAGCATCCGAAATTCTTATTTTTTTACTGACAAAGAACAGTTCGGCTTATGTTTTGAAAATCGATTGCGCCGAACCTTTGTGTTCGGCTAATACCTTGCCAACCTTTCCCGGCCGAACCTGACAAATGAAATTTACCCCAGGTGGTTGTCAGGTTTGGCTGACTCGATTAGATTACTTTTAAGCCGAACTTATCTCTGTAAACACTTCGAAAATCTTGCTTTGTATGCTCCAGGTTCGGCTAACTCGTGATGATGAGTTATCAGCCGAACTTATCTCTGTACTCTCAAGTTTTTAGAATTTATTTTGGCCATAACTTCTTCGTCCAATGTCGGAATGGCCTCATTATTTTTGCGTTGTTTTCGCCTTTTCATTCTATTGAATATGACGATAATATATCATTTATTTGAATGAGTTTACATATCGACAAGTACAAAACTTTAGTTTTATTATATTATTGATTTGAATGAGTTTACATAAACTAAAGTTCTGTACTTGTGGATATGTAAACTCATTCAAATCAATGATATATTATCGTCATATTCAATAGAATGAAAATGCCAAAACAACGCAAAAAGAATGAGGCCATTCCGACATCGGACGAAGAAGTTATGGCCAAAATAAAATCTAAAAACTTGAGAGTACAAAGATAAGTTCGGCTGATAACTCATCATCACGAGTTAGCCGAACCTGGAGCATACAAAGCAAGATTTTCGAAGTGTTTACAGAGATAAGTTCGGCTTAAAAGTAATCTAATCGAGTCAACCGAACCTGACAACCACCTGGGGTAAATTTCATTTGTCAGGTTCGGCCGGGAAAGGTTGGCAAGGTATTAGCCGAACACAAAGGTTCGGCGCAATCGATTTTCAAAACATAAGCTGAACTGTTCTTCGTCTGTAAAAAATAGTGAAATTCAGCTGCTAAATTTCAGCCGAACACTACTCTGGAACTTCCAAAACCCAAAGGAATCGTCGATTACTTGTCACAAATCAACGAAATACGAAAACCAAGCAATGGGTTTGTGGGAAATACCTTTCTATGCGCAATTTTAAAGAATCAGGCTCTATTTCTCGCTCTCCAACACCAATCAATCCACTATCCTCTTCATCACCATCTTTTCCGAAAACCCTATATTGAGATGCTATAGAAGCAATACCAGGATTCAACACCATATTTCTAGGGCATCGCTTAACACGAGGTGCCATTAATGTGTTTAATCGAGAACTTAGTCGAACAAAGAAATTTTCAGAATTTTGTTTGTGTTTTTGGAGAAGAAGATGAGAAGAAGAGTGAGAGAGAAGGATTAATTAGTAATGGTTAGTGAGTTAATTAGTGGGTGGTTGGTTAATTAGTGGGATGGGTAATTAGTGGGATGATTTTAGGATTAGAATTTTAATTATCACTAATTTAACACTAATCTCATAAGGGGTATTTTAGCATTTTTGAAAAAAGGAGGATAAGGGCCACCCATGAAATACTATTGGCACCCATGTTTTTGTCCTATATGTATGCCCCCAAATTTTTGGGTCTACCCAAAATAGGGTTCTTTTTTTTAATTAAACTGTATTGGGCTTCAGATGGATGGACTAAAGCATCCTAAGCCCAGTAACTTTGGGACTAAACGTCAAATTCTACATATTTTTACGTTTTTTCTTCTATTCTGGAAGCACTCTGCCTCTGTGTGTTCTTGGGAAAAAAAAATTTAGACATCAAAAAGAGAAAATTTAAACCTAACTAATTACGAAAGTATCCCAATCAACATTTACTATGGACATAGATCCTTTTATCTTTTTAGCATCCCTAATTACTCTCCAAATTAATTTAGGGTAATACCAATAACATTTCAATTGAATGAAGTAGACACAAAATCAGCATAGCTGTGTTTTTCATTTGCAAAAAGTAAAATGTGGCTACAATTTATTGAAGATGGATACCGAAAGCTTCCAGGAAGCTCACTAGCTTAGTTTAGAAAACGACTCTTTTGTATAAGGACGGGCACGGCTGATTACCATGCTGATACTAAAGCATAATGCTTTATCGTTTCAACATCAACTGATAATGACGATCAATACTCAACCTGATGATATCATGATAACAAGAATAATGGTTGGGAAAGACAATGACTATGTAGTAGCTTTGAGGAAGTCGAGTTATTGGAGTTTAGATACCAAGTTCGATAAACCAATCATCCAGGTCTATCAAACTTGAGTTCATGGAGCGCCTTAATGACTCCAAATAAATCGTAGGCGCACCCGACGTAAATTCTAACCTGTGTCATAACTATACTATCTGACTAATGAATTTATTGCCAGTACGACATGCACAAAAAGCACACTACAAAGTATAAATGTATTGTAGACATCACCGATAATCTTGGCTAAGTATTAAATGAATTTTGGCGCGTCTTTAGTCTTATTGCATAATTGTAAAACCACCATTAGCTACTAAGTTTATAGATCTGATCGCCGAACTTCATGATCGCACTAGAGTCCGTGTGCATTTAGCGCTTGCATGCCTATTCTCGATTCATGTGGAGAAAACTGGATTAATAATATCACATACTTTAGTGCACAGTAAGGATACACTTTTAAGTCGTCAAATTTGGTATTATAAAAATGCTCACGCTTATAAGTACAACCTGATGACTTATAAATACATAATTATTGCATGTAATCGAATGCATGATATCATCAAGACTCAACAAAACCGGCATTAAGCAAAAACTTGTCTAAATATTTAGGTGCTTGATGAACTGCAACATTTTTGATAATTTCAACATATATTGTGTTCATGCTCCGTGAACATTTTTCTTTTCTTTTAATAAATTTATTTACTGATGAAAAAAAAATAAAAATCAATGTTTACTAGTTCTTGAAAAAAGCAATTACATGTGCCTAACCAGTGTAGTTTAGTCAGGTGGTCAAAAAAGCTTTGGCGTTATATTAATTAAAGACCCTACTAATGGAGGAGTCAGTGAAGAAAACATAAGGGGATGTAACTTGTAAGAACTTGTTCCACATGAAATTTAGTGGCAGATAATTTCTAGGTCAACTGATCCTATAATTCCATGCCCGTGGCGTGGCATATGCTCTGCATACAGAAGCATAATACATGCCAACGAAATGTTCTCCAATTATTTAAATGAAATTTCGTTTGTATTTTGGAAAATAAGACAGAGTCTTTTAATCAATTTATTAATAGAAGATATGATAATCATAAACTAGTTTCTAAACTTTTAAGAGATTGATAAAATCGGTTCACAAGATGGTTCCCCAGTATCCTTAAAAAAACAAGCTTGGTAAAGGGGCGTCATGAATCGGTAGAGGGGCGTCAAGTGTGATAGCAATGACCCTCATATTAGTTAGGAGGTGTCCTATAGGGGTGTAGATTGACTAGATTATCCTTTTCACCTTAAATCAACCAAAATCAAATCAATTTTTTTTAAGCCTAATGATTCAAAAAAAATCAAATCAGTTTTTTTTTTTCATCTTCTTCTTCATCTTCTCTTCTCCTCCATTTCCATTCTAACCATAAGCTCCATTAAAATCGATCGAAAATTTCATCGTGATTAATCGGTGATTCGCAACATTAATAATTGTTGATTGAAGTCTATATTCGAAAACCCATTTGGTATTTTTGTTGTGTTCAATTGAAGTGTATTCTCCATCAAAAATTGGAGTTTTAGGTTAAAAATCAAATTTTAGAATGCTGCATTTTTTCTTTATACGGTTAGAATTGGTTATGTTATGAACCGTATCTATGCTTTACGGTTCGTAACAATTAAATAAATATCAAATACTAACCGTATGTTCTTGGTTCTGAGAATTTTGGTGAGATACGGTTGGTAATTTAAAAGATTACGAACCGTATTTTGTCCTACATGTTAGTTTTTTTCCAGTCGGCTCATATTTTCGAGTTAGTTACCAACCAGTATCTACATACGGTTGAGGATGATATTAAAGTTACCAACTAGCAATTAACCTACGGTTTGTAATAGAATAAATTTTTCCAACCGTGAACTGGTATTATTTCTCGGGTTTTCCCAAATTGAACCGATTTACGGTTGGTTTGGTAGTCAAAGTTACCAATCAGTATCTCACATATACGGTTGGTAATCAGCTAATTACCAACCGTGAATCGTGGTATTATTTCTAGGTTTTCCCCAAATTGAACCGATTCACGGTTGGTTTGGTAGTCAAGTTACCAACAAGATCTCACATATACGGTTGGTAACATTCAACTAATTACCAACCGTATGTTCTTGAAAATTTTAAAATTTTGATTTTTTTACATACTTTAGAGAATTTTAAGCAACAAAAAGCTAATGGAACTAGTACTTGTTTTCTCTATCATATAGAGATTCACCCACCTCAAATTTGCAACTGGAATCACTCATTTTGGTTGAGTGAATCAAAATCTAGGGTTTCACAAATATCACATAAGTTTTCTTCTCCTCAATTTTTTTTTTTATAACTCTAAAAATCTGATTTTAGAGTTATAATACACTAATCTTGATAATTAACACTAATCTTGATTATCATTACTAATCTTGATTATTAACAATAAGGGCTAATTAGTTATTTACATATTTTTATTGATAAGGGGCACTTGATTTTACTTCTAATGACCTTTTTTGACTTATTAGTTTGACGCCCCTCTACCAATTCATGACGCCCCTTTACCAAGCTTGTAAAAAAAATTGTATAAAATCAATAAGCCGAAAGTCATAATAATCACACGTATTCTTTAACGAGTAAAAAAGTAACCCTTTTGTAAGTGAGGTATTTACTTGGCGTGAGAAATGGTTTTTCCAACCAATCGAGGTTCTCAAGTTTTAAAAAAAACAGATGATTTTTCTAGTCACACGCTAAGAAATGTACAGTATGTATGACAGACACCTGAGAAATGAAACAACATCTTTCTCTCAAATTGGATGTTACCTACGGTCATTCTGTTCGTAAAACAGACGCTATTGAAATCTTTAATGTCATTGCCCCAGGCTATACGAGGTTGAGCAGTTTGTTATGGGAACATTATTTAAATACCCTTTAAAATTCGCTCCTTCTTTAATTTTTAAAAATTTGCATGCCTTCTGAAAAATGGAAGCAACTAGTACAGATTGTTTTCAAAAGTGGAAGCAACTAGCACGTGTTGCATGTTGCTTCCAGAAGTGGACGCAACTTTATACAAATTGGTTCCAAAAAGTGGAAGCAAATTTCTCAAGTTCACTCCAAAAAAATTATTTTTTACCCCACAGTGTTATTTGTGTTAAGTCAACAAAAATAGAGGGTATTTATAACATTCCCACTTTGTTATTCTAAAAGAAATATAAAAAATAATGACATTTCGGGTTGAATATGTAACAACAAGTACTTTTTTTTTAAATTCGAATAGCAAAGAAAAAGATTTTATTGAACAAACGGGAGTAAGAATTAGAGCAAGCTCAAGAATATTACCTATTTTAGGTAAATGTACGGAAATAGGAGAACTCGGTGAAAAGGTATCAACTATGTGCGTTTTTCGAGTCAGTCAAACTCAGCGAGTTGTCTGCTTCCATTTTGGACCAAAATACCCTCCTAATTGAGTTAGGTATAGATAAGTCACCCGATGTTTTTATACTACCGACTGGGTTGGGTACCTAGTTTAATTTATACGACCCTCAAAGTCAGTTTCCCGTCGTAATTTATTGTACCGTGAAAAATAAGTACCCATTGAAATTTATACTACCGTATTAGCGAGGTATTCAATTTATTTTCTAGGACAGTTTCAAAAGAAAAAAAAATACACTGCTTTATAGGGATGTCAACGGAACTCAATTTATTCTCATATGCAAATCAACATTCAGTTCTAAGTCAATTGTAATACACCACTTCTACTCTGCAGAGTCGCTTTATATATTGACATGAGATGAGTCTGCAAGAAAATTGACAATGTAGAATCAATATATGATGATGTGCAATTATCAATGGTGGTATATGTTGACACATGAAAAACGATACCCCTTAGCGGGACTAGGGTGTCCCGAAGGGGAGGTAAATCCAATATTGACATGAGGACTGAGGCCTAAGTCCGCTAAGAGAGTAACCATGAGATGAAAGGGACTAAGGAAGGGATTAATGAAGAAGGGAGAGGTTATATTAGAGAAGGAATGACATTAGTGGTAATTAAGGAGGTTTAGGACATGTGGCATGATGTCATAAAAGAAGGGGCTTTTGGAAAGTCTTTATAAGGAAGGACAAGGTATAATAGAAAGGAAGTTCCCTCTTTTACTATTCCTAGAAAGTGTTGTCATTAGGTGTGACTAGGAAGGGTAGAACCAAACTCATATTCACCCCTCAATATTTGGCGACCACAGTGGGAAGCTCGTGCCTAGCTCACCATGACACACCCAGGAGGTACGAGCTCAGGCGCTCCAGAGAACCAATTAGTCAACCAATCACTCAACCCGGAAGGAGAGAGAGTAGGGATAGTATCAGACCCAATCACGTAGGGGAAGAGGCCAGACACTCTACAAGAGAAGGATAAGCAGCAAGAGGTCAGGAGCACACCACCCACGCGCCCCTCCATGCATGAGATGCAGAAGGAGCTAGATGGTCACGTCCAAAGGGAACATGAACTTATTAAAGGTAGCTGACGCTGAGCAGAACGCAAAAGAAGCGGCGAAAGGCACAATAGGAAAGGAAGAAGAGCCTATAACCATGGCTCAAGAGGTGATGTCTAAATATTTGGAAACAAATTATCGGGTAGTAAAGCAGGATAATTATGACTTCATGACCAGCCCATACTCTTCCGAAGTCACAGATTATCAATACCCAGAGGATTATACTTCACCAAAGTTCAAAGCATACAATGGTCAAGGGAATGCGCGCGCGCATCTTAGCCGATTCCTATCCGCCACGAATGACCGCGCGGCCGACGGGAAACTATGTCTAAGGGAATTCCCAAAATCACTAACTGACAACATTCACTTGGTATGATAACTTGAAACTAGGAAGCATTAGTTCATGGTCAGCCATGTCTACTCTTTTCCTTAGGAAGTTCTACTAAGCAAAGAGAAAGGTCACAACCATAGACTTGAGCAAATTCGTCTAGCGCATTGGAGAATAAATAAGGAAGTATATCACCAGGTTCCGTCACTTTTCACTGGACTGCCATGAGGACATCAAGGATGAAGTGTTAGTAGAAATTTGTGTGCGAGGAATGACGCCATCCTTTAATAAGAACCTAGTTAACTTTCGATTCCCGACTTTTGTCGAGCTGGAATAAGCGGCGGCGAGGATCACTGACTGTGTAGAGGAGTACATCGGCGCAGTTAATTTAATGCCATATCGACGGCGCCATGAAACATCGGCGCAAACAACAGCCAGGAAAGCTGTAATACACAAGAGACCCAGCCATATAAAGGCCAGCCACAAGTATTGTCATATCCCCTACCATGCAGCAAAGAGAAGATCATGGGATTATTAGAAAAATGGGTAGCGAATAAAGAAGCTGAACTACCCCTGACAAGAGAAGACCTTAATACCATTGACAAGAATGACGTTAGGTACTTCCACTACCACCGAAGAATACAACACCCAACGGTTGATTGCTTCAACCTCCGAGGAATCTTCCAGAGGAAGTTGGAGACAGGCGAAATCGAAATGAGCAGCCCCAAAGATGACAAAGGAGACTTAACACTAAGTCATGATGCTCGATCACGATCCGAGCGGGGATGTATGGAGGCCTTGGGAAGACGATAATGACGAGGTGTGCGAAGTAGAGATGAAGACCTCTATGTTCGCAAATACAGACGGCGTGGCTAGTAAATTCGCGCAAACGGTGCTAGCTCAACGATTCTTTGACTCTATCGGATTCAACAAAGACCAATCAACCGTGCCTACAAATCCATGCCTAAGTATGCGATTGTGTTCACAAACTAGGATATCTGCTACCCCTGGGAACATCTCAGGCCTTTGTACTTAACTGTGCACATCAAAAGGCAACCGTTTAAGAGATCCTTTGTAGATGGGGGCGCGCCTTTGAATCTAATTTCCATGCACAAGGTAGACGTCTTGTGGGGTACAATGATCTATTATCAGGATGTGGACTGTTGGAAAAAATTACCGGGCTGCAATGGAGATGAAACACAAACAGACTGTGGTTGTACTCAAAAGCTTTCAAGGCTCTGGTGATTTCTTTTAGACAAATATTTCTACCCTTCCAACGAGTTGGCAATTGCAATGTATGTGAAATACGCCTTGAGGATACAATGAAAGCCCTACAACCGGAAATTGGATTCAAGGTTTGCACCCCTTGACCCAATCAAGAACACATGAAAAGAAGGTTCGATGATGCTTTAGAAGAAGAGAGAAAACAGAGAAAGGGTTTTCCAAGAGATGATTTCGAAATGGGTTTGGGAGATGCTACTTATAGGAGTTTTTGCATCTGTTGGGAAAAGACATGTCTTTTCACCAACAGGTTTCTCTTCACAAAGAGATGCGTCTCTTCATCAACAGCCACTGTCTGTTGAATTTAGAATTTTCTGGAAACGTTTTCCAACTGTCCAAACAATTGCATATACAAAAAATTCTTCATCGACCACAGCCTGGGGGGCTACGCCCCCCAGGACCCCCCTTCGTAGCGCGGTTGAAAATATTCCAACATGGACCACTACAATAAAATGATTCGGCAGACATACCCAAACGACTATTGAAATCGTTAAATTAGTAATGAGGGTTGGTCCTCTTAGAGCGCTTACACCATTCTACGTCCTAGAAGATGATACCACATTCCACGTACTATTAGGGCGGGGATGGTTTCTCAATCATAAAGTAGTGGCCTCGACATACCATCGGTGTGTCAAAACCGATATCGGAGGAAAGCAATATCGGATCCCTGCCACAAGCAACCCCTTCGACCCGGAGGAAGCATACATGGCTGATGCAGTTTTATATGGCATGCCTTGCTAGTCAGAAGAGGTACCTGGAGCACAACTCACCCCACTACCTAAATGAGGGGAAGAAGAGGAAGCAAATCCAGCCAAATCTGTATTCAGCCCGTCCAGGATGGTATTCCCCATGGAGAAAAGAGGAAGCAAGAGGAGCAACCCAGATTCCAACGCTTCTCAAAGCCGAATGGGGGGGACGTGTAACGCTTATAGCAATTAACCAAGGGAGCATCCGCGGACACACAGAGCCGTATGATAATGTCAATAAGCGAAGAAGTAAAATCTCCTTCAGAAAACACCAATCAGGACTTGGCTAAACTGCCCTATGGGACAATCGACGATGAAGAATTTCGGAACCAGCTTATGGAAACGACACCCGCGGTGACGAGAGAACGAATACCCGAAGATCTCACTATAGACGGCATGGAGGAAGTTAACATAGGGACTCAGGAGGACAGGCGCCACATTATGATTAGTAAAAGCCTAGACAAAGAAGCGAGAAGCGCTGGTCAAGCTTCTCAAAGAGTACAAGGACGTCTTTTCCTTCGACTACGAAGAGATGCCAGGACTAGATAACAGACTCGTTGATCACAATCTCTGGATGTCACTTGAATTCAAGCCTATAAAGCAAAAAAGCCGTAAATTCCCAAGAACCACGGCTCTTGCAATAAAAGAAGAGGTGGAACGACTGTTGAAGGCTATGTTCATCAAACTCATTCAACACCCAACCTGGCTAGCTAACATTGTGCCCGTAGTGAAAAAGAATGGGAAAATCAGATGTTGTGTGGATACAGAGACCTGAATTAGGCATGCCCAAAGGACGATTTTCCATTTCCTAATATTGACATGACTCTAGACGCAACGGGGGGTAAGAAGAGGTTTTCCTTCATGGAATGCTTCAGCGGATACAACCAAATAAAAATGGATGTATCGGACGCGAAAAATACTGCTTTCCAAGCGCCATTTTGGAATTTTTATTACGTCGTGATGCCTTTCTGTCTGAAAAATATAGGCGCCACATATCAGCACGCGATGACGTCCATATTTTATGATTTATTACATCATACGGTGGAGGTATACGTCGACGACATCGTGGTAAAATCACAGGCTTCCGAAGACCACATATCCTATTTATAGACAGTCTTCGAAAGGTGTAGGAAGTTCAAGCTGAAGATGAACCCCCTCAAATGCTCCTTCGGGGTAATATTAGGAAACGTCCTAGGCTTTGTGGTAACTAATAATGGGATTCAAGTGGACCCAGGAAAGGTCGAAGAAATCACAACCATGATACCCCCGATAAATACGAAGGAGTTACAAGCGTTCATCGGAAGAATATCGTACATACGCCGTTTTGTACCCTGGTTGGAACAATTATGTTCGCGTTCCTATCTTTACTAAGGAAAGGCATTGCTTTCGTATGGAGGAAAGCACAGCACACGACGTTTGACAATCTCAAATAATGCCTCGTTAGCCCACAAGTTCCCAGGACACCAATAAAAGGAGTTCCCCTATATCTTTACACGGTGTTCACCAGTCTAGCAATAGGTGTTGTGCTAGCACAAGACATGGGAGGAAACGATTTGGCGCCAATTTATTGTGTTAGCCGAGTCTTGCGAGAAGAGCTAAGATACCCACGCGTGGAACAGGCGTGTTTAGCCCTCATATACGCAACCCAGAAACTGCGCCCATACCTATTAGCACATGAAACCATTGTGGTAGCCGCGAAAAACCCGATAGCATACTTATCCTGCAATCCCGTCTTAACCGAGAGAACTGCTCGGTGGCTGCTACAGTTATCAGAATTCGAGCTCAAATATCAACAGCCGAATGGAGTGCTCAGGAAAGCAATAGCCGACCTAATAGCAATGTTCCTAGGAGGATGAGACGATGAAGTACACGAATACATACTTGGTGAAGTAGCAGCTGCATATATTGACGAGCCATGGACCATGTTCTTCGACGGATCATCTTACGGAACCGGTAGAGGAGCTGGGGTAGTATTTGAAGCTCCACAAGGTGATAGGTGTAAAATACACCTTGATTTAATATCTATTGGTTATGCTTTCTTTGCTATTTTTCTTGTAAATTACGTGTTTTACGTGTGTTTTTTAGTTATTATGTACTTTGGAGTCATGCGGCGAAATCATCCAAAATTGAGAAAGAAAGGCAAAATTGTTATTTCACAAGATAACACTATCGGGAGTCCAACCAAGGTTAAGGGGATACCACTGAAACTACTAAAGGTGGACATCTACTTGCTCAGGGCCACCACCAGCTGGGGCTGGTAAAGTAGTGGGTGTAAATAACCCTTCTGAATTCTTTAGACCTAATTAGGTCGAGCGAAGAACCCATTTCTCTAATTGCACTCCCTTAGAGCAATTCCTATGGTAATGTTCAAATGTATTTGTTTGTTCAGCCACGTGGATGGTCTACCAGGATTCTCCACTATGGAAAAGAAGTGAGTGATTGATAGTTAACGCACAACATCAACTCTGACACTAGCGCCCGAAGTACAAGCGCTGGCGCTTTTGTGGGAAATTCCAATGACCGAGTTACGAACGCCAACGTTTGAGGCACGCCCGACAACGACAACTTTTGTAATGGTCACCGGAACAGCTAGTTTCCACCTCTATAAATATGGCTCGAATTTGATCTCAAAAATACACAATAATATTTCATCCGATCAATCTTTTCTTAATTTCGATTACTCTCAATTTTCAATCATAAATTTTGATTTTGATTCTTCTGGGGAGGATATGAAGAAGGATGAAATGTTGTACGATGAAGATGAAGAAATGTTTATGGAGTTTTTGCATCAAATGGATGAAGATACAGATCAAGATTGAAGAAGACGAAATTTTATGTTGCAATTACAAACCGGGATCATACCAAAGCCGTTAGAGCCATATGAAGCTGCGACTAGAAGATGGACGTGGCGGAATCGACATTTTTACCACGAAAAGTTGATGCATGATTATTTTAATCATGACTGTGTGTATTCCGATGAGGATTTTCAGTGTCGATTCCGCATGGACCGCAACTTGACACAAAGGATTATTGTCGAGCTTTGTCAGGTACAACCTTTATTTAATTGTCAGTATGATGCACGACATATACGAGGCTTTAGTCCTGAACAAAAGGTCACTGCGACCCTCCGTATACTATTTACGAGGTACCAGCGGATTCCACAGAATATTACATCTGTTTTGAGAAACAATAGTCGAGCATTTTGGTCCAACCTTTTTAAGAAAGCCTACTCAGGAAGATGTTCAAAGAATAACTGCAGAAAACACCAACATGGGTTTTCCAGGAATGTTAGGTAGTCTTGACTGAATGCACTGGACGTGGCATGCGTGTCTGGTAGAATGGGCATGCCAATATAAAGGTCACTATTCAAAACCAACTGTAAGCTTCAGCTACTTATGATTGTTGGTTTTGGCATGCCTTTTTTGGACTCCCGGGTTCAAATAACGACCTCAACATTTTATATAAGTCAACATTGTTTGAAGATCTTAAGAATGGGGTCGCGCCGCATTGTAATTTTACCATCAATGATCATCACTACACTCAGGTTATTATCTAGCAGACGGAATATATCCAGAATGGTCAACTATGGTTTAAGCTTATAAACAGGTAGGCTTTGGTCCGACGTCTTCGAAGGATATTTAGTACTTTAACACCCAACAAATGGCATGCAGAAAGGATGTTAAACGCGCTTTTGGCATATTGAAAAAGAAGTTTGCCATCATAGTTGGGCCGACGCGCTTTTTTGATATTCAAGAAATGAACAAAATTATGCTGACTTGTATTATTCTGCATAACATGGTCATTAAAGAAAACAGGCGTGACCCAACCTGGACTTGCCACTGACAGACTCCACAATCGGGGAATCTATGCACAACTAAGACACGATTTAACAAAGCACCTTTGGGCTTTAAAAGGAGCAGCAGACTGTGCAGGGGGCGAGGCAGAGTGAGAGAGAGAGGAAGAGGGATAGGGAGATAAACGTGTACAATTGAGGCAATTATATTAAAAGTTGTTGCTTATTTTATATGTTTTTTAATTTAAAGTTATTTGTTAAAATTGAGGAAATTATATTAAAAATAATTTTAAATAAACGTGTACAATCAAATTAAACTAAACTGAATTAAATTAAATTAAAATGACTATACTGAATTAAATTAAACTTAACTACACTGAATTAAACTAAATGTGTTCATTCATTAGCAAGACTGAATTCCTCTTCGTTTTCTTCCGAGGAATCATCTTCGTCTTCCACATTCATATACTGGTCAGTTTGTTGAGGGGTGACTTCAGTTTGTTGGTGGACTTGTTCGGCCTGGACTTGATCGGCTTGGACTTGTTGTTGTTCGGCTGTATCCATTTGCTTAGTCCATATAGCAAGTTGTCGTTCATTCATTTTTCCGGTGTCCAAGGAGAGTAACTTGTTTAGCTTACAATCCCTGTAGTATTGTTCTCACGAAAGACGACTTTTCTGTTGATTATTTAAAGAAATGGCACGGTCCCTGACTCTATATGCCTCCATTTGCATCTTCATTGCCTTTTGATCAGCATAGTTGAACTCGCTTGAACCTCCTTCCGGTGCTCGTTGGGTTGCGTCTCTCGCTTCTTTTGAAACTTTCACACCACCTCCTCTTCTTTTCTTGTAGTTGGTGTTAACGTCTAGATTACTATTGTGTTGATCCTGACTACCTGGAGTTTCATTAGGTGAGGAAGCATGCCCTCCATTCTGAAAATCCTGCGAGATTGGACCATGTGGTGATCTTACAGGCACTTGATGACCTTCCAAGAAGTATGGATTAAACTTGTTAAGAACCCTCAAAATGGTGAAACAAGTTTCATGTTGGAAGCTTGAACCTTTGTGGGTTCTTTGCCACTCTACCCGACATCTTCGTTCCACATCCAGTTCGCCTTCACCACATCTTTTGTTGTTCCACATTTGAGTGATCAAAGCTATATATTCACTAACGGCTCCTGAAATTGTGCAAAACGATGACACAACCCTTCGATGGAAACACAAAATTTTTGTAAAATCTTACCATAAAAAGTTTTTTTCTCTTGACAAATACCATTGATATCATCTAATGTATATAATACATAATTTTTGCAAAGTGACTCGTCTTCATCCATCGTATACTTGGGACCACGAATTCTTGTGTTCCTTTGTTGTGATTGTTGTGTTTGTTGTGGTGTTGGTTTGATGTTTATTGTTGTGATTGTTGTTGCGATCGTTGTTGTGAAGATGCCATATTTGTTAAAGATGAAATTTTTCTGAAAGATTGAATTGATATTAATAGTTTTGTTTGAAAAGAAAAGAAAAAAAGTTATAGATGGTATGAAAATTGTGTAATGTTGAGGAAGGTGTGAGTCTAAAGTCCGTAGACGAAGTGAATTTATAGGGAAAAGAAAGGAACGATGGTGCCGGGATGGGAAGAGAAGTTGGCGCTCTCAGAAAGAACGCGGCGCCATTAACAAAAACTCTAGCGTTCTAACTGGTGACGGGCATTATGTGTACGAACGCTAGCAACATAAGGAAAAACGTCAGCGTTGGTATGAATGATGCCCGTCTTTACCACAGACGAGCGCTGGATGTTCCGACTCAATGTTCAAAGCATCAAATTTGTTGATTTGACCATTTTTCATGTTTGTTCATTCTATAGTGGGATCAAAATGAACCAACTCTGAGTTTGTTCATTCCATATGACATGCTCTTAGTCCCTTTCCTCCTCCGTCACCTGCTACTGCTCGAATTACAGAGAGTTAAGATGTGTTTTGGGTTTGATTTGAAGTTAAAACAACATAGAAGAGATGGTGATGTTGTTGGTCATTATTAGTGATCGGAAGAGAAATTCTTGAACACAGGGAGCAGAAATTGAAGATGGTGATGAACAGATTTGAGATATGAAAGTGGATCTGAAAGTTGGTGTCAAAGAATTAGAAATTGGGTTCGATTTGAAACAAGAAGATAAAATTGATTGCTGCCACTAATAGAGAAGAAACCAGAATATCAATGGGTTTTAATGGAGTTGTTTGCGGTTGGATTAAGTACAAAGAGAAGCAGTTAGGGTTTATGATTTTCTGTAGTTTTGTTTGTGGTCACAGGGAAGAATAAAATGGTTGCGGATGAATATTATCATGGGATATGAGTAGTTGCCGGTTCTTAAAATGAAGGATGGGTTTTGGTTTGAATTTGTGAGTGATTGAATGGGTTAACTGAAGTTTGGGTTGCAATCGATTCGGGTTTGAGTGATTGAAGAAGATGATAAACCTGCTGCTGATGTTAGTATGAGAATGGGTGAAGTTCTGTTGAATGTGTATGAAATTGAAATAGATGTATGTTAGGAATGATGCAGGTATGGAGCTGAAAAAAGAGGCCGGAACTTGGAATGAGAATGTCAGAAAACAAACGAAACTATGTCGGATTTTATCCCGACAAGTTGACTCAGTACGGGCCGATAGCAGATCCAACTCAGTTGAGTGACCAGTTAGCCGGGTAAGATGCTGACTTGGTGTCTGAATCCATTCCTTTGACCCAGTTAACTAACATGAGACCGTTAGGTCAGCTGTTAAATATAACAAAGCCGTTAAGAAATATTCCCTTAAGGAAGAAGACTCTCAGGTAGCCGGCGATGATTTTCCTGGCCGTATTCCGGTGATCCCAGTGATATTTCTGGCGACCCAAAATAACAAAATTTTGTGTGAGCTTTTCTCATGGGTGTAAAGACTTGGATGTGGAATTTGACTTGGAATTGAATTTGGAAGAGAAGTGGAGGAATTTTACAAAGACAAGGGCTTGGAGATTGAATGGGAAAGAGAGTTTATTCCTAAGAAGATTGCAAGCAAATTGAATCCTATAAAGTTCTCTACTTTTTTCTACACACTTTTTCACACCTCTACACATACAACACTTGTGTTTTTGCTTGCTTTTCAAAATTCTTCTTTTAATTATTTGTGTGAACTTCAAATTTCTTCTTTTAATTATTTGTGTGAATTTCAAAAACATGAGTAGTTAATTTTCTTATTGATTGGGGATGAATTCCTAGTTCTTGACGTGATTTGAGTTTTTGTTTTAATTCTTCTTTGAAGCTTTTTATATGATTATCGTTTGTTTTTGTTAATAAGAATGTTAATGCTTGATTGATAAGTCGTTTAGGTGTGCAACTAAATTGATTTGTTAATTGATCTAAAGCTAGTAAAAGTTAGGGGATAAGTAATCATTTCTTGACTCTTTACACAAGTAGAAAACACGAGACCTTGCGGAGGGATTCCATGGAGCAATTGTGTGTGAAAACAACGTTAGCAAGTAGACCTTGATCTAAGAGTCTAACTACTAATATCAACCTAATAAGTTCATAAATCTTAATGTGTTTAACTAAATTACATCTTGAGTGATCTACTACTAGGTGGTTTGGTAAATAGAATCTGGTAGTTGGGAAATTCTGTATCCAGTGTGTTGATGGTGGATTTTAGTTCAGGGCTAAAGTTGTAAAACCAATATTTTGTATGAGCCGTCCTGCAGAGGATAAGGCCATTTGATAAGCAATGAATACTTCTCCGCTTTATTAATTCACCTAGAATGGAGCATGTAGCAACAATCCCCAAATATTCTGTGAATTTTAGCATTACCAATTAATGCATAAAACGCCTTGCATTTCCTGTGATGTTCTTAGTAGAACTCTTATTGTTGGTGCGGCATGATGACTGATTGTTACTCGCAGCAGAGTAGCATGAATATCCAAGTACCAAAAGTGATGCATGCACGAAATGCCCGTACAGGTTGCAACTCTTGGTGTGTTATACTAGCCAGATTGAGCATACATCTCTCGTTGTATTATATTAGCCCTATTGAGCATATATATCTCGGTGTGCTATACTAGATCGATTGAGCATTCAGACTATCCATAGCAGTCTCAGAAACAATCATGACCATGCAAGTTGGCCGCATGATTTAACCAGGCTAGACGAACCCTAGAAGGAACAGTCTATCACCACAATGACCACCAGCGGGCCCGTTTATGCCCTGATCGGTCGAACATATATTACATCTCCAAAAAGCCACCAAACGCCAGCCTAAATAAGGATGGTCGTGAAGCAGCTTGAAAGAAACGTGAACGAGCAAAGACTGCTAGCAGCGGTCTTAATATCAGCCACGGCCGTCCAACTTCTCCGGCGCGATCAGACGGCGTGGATCATCCTATGGCCGGTCGGACAAGCTTGTCTTGCACACCGACGGGCCCCCTTCATACTTACCTGACCGACCTTCTCACGAGCAAAGCCTTAGAGAAACAAACGTTTACTCGAAACAAGGCTGACATGATGCTTTAAAGGGTTAAGTATCGCAGTTTGATCACAACCATCCAACTTCACCGGCATGATTGGATGGCTTAGATCAAACCTGTGGCCATGGAACAGGTACCAACATGTTCACCGCCTGCCCAATGTGGGCCCTAAATGATCGGCCTCCCCAAGGGAGAAGCATAACATGAAAAACCGATCGGGTGAAGTTGCATAGGCGTGAACTATACGAAACCCTAATTAGGGTTTTGGCGACATGTTACATGTGTCGCAAATCGATCACAAACGTCCATCTTCGCAAGCTTAGATGGAGGGTGTAGATATAAACTTAAAAGGTCTCGAGTATGTCAACATGATCACCATGGGCCCATCTACACGCATGACTGATCGACCAAGGCCAACCATGTCCGAACGCCTTGAAACACGGGCCTAAAGTAGGCATGTCACGCGGTTTCCAATTCCTTTGCGGCATTGGGTTTCTATCGCAAATCGATCTCGACCACTCGACTTCGCCGGACGAGTTGAGTGGTCCAGATCACACTTTCACGAGACAATGGGGTATGGGAGCCTGCACCATCATGCCGTCTACACGCAAGCACGGTCGGCCCTTCCAAAACCATATCCCAAGCTTGAATTCGATCAAGCTGAATAGTGATGCTTGCGCACCTCTTCATAAACCCTAATTCCACTAACGGTCGCAGATGAGCGTCTCAAAGATCATCTCGTCTTTTCAACTTTACCTGCTTGGTTATACAACCCTAGTCAGGAGTTAATTGGTCAATGAGACGTCATGATGATCACCATCCTCCACTCTACCACACCATATGGTCGGCCAAGGGAGGACTTGCTAGCGCAGCCTCCAAACCCTCACGTGAAGTAGGCAGGGCATGATGCTCAACAACGATGCTTCACACATGCTGAATATATTCGATACATTACCTGCATAGAATACACACGATACTCCACAAGTATAGACTTCCTAAATAACTTAGTTATTTAACCAAGCATTACATGCTACTTTATGTGGGTCCCACGATCCACACACTCGAGACATCAATCATGTCACAAACTAGGGTATTGGTCTGGAGGTTTACAACGTGCAGCGTGCAACGTGCAGCGTGCAACGCGCCATCTCAAGAACGTGTCAGGAAGACATGGACGGTTAGTGATGATGGGAGAAGTGGGAAAGACTGATCATGTGACGCTAACACACAACTCCACTAATCCATCACTCCACTTCCTCCACTTCCCACGAGAGACGTGAATAAGGCTCAAATGACTTGTATAAATAGGTTCTCCTCCCTATTTCCACAACACATGACAAGACATACATAAACCAAGTGTTGATACAACGTATTCAAACACCCAGAGCTGATTGCTTACATTATTTGCAAGTGAGTTCGGTATTCTGATACAAGTCATAAATAGCCTACACCTTCACAATATCAATACCTTCTTCGCTTCCCTCCCTAAGATTAACCCCATTTCCTTTACTTTGTGACCGAGACAAGTCTGGAACGGCCATTTCTTGCGTTAGGCTAGAATTGTATAGATTGATCTCTCGAATCAAAAGCACTCCCGTGCAGTGCATTTGTTTAGGGTTTAGATTCATTTCTCATCCACACACCCCAAATTACCAAAACAGGCAGAAATAGTATTCACCCATACACAATTGGCGACCACAGTGGGAGATTAATCTCTCAGTTGCAATATCAATTTCTTCAATACCCAATCCCATTGGTTGATTTCAAAATGGTTGGTCTTAGGACTCACCAAACAATTTCGAATTCCGGTCGAAGTTCCTCCAACGAAGATGTCTAATGGTGTAACCGCAAGAATACCAACATTGATCGAATTAGCACGGGTACAGGAGATTCACACGAAGAACATGGACCTGATCAAAGAAATGATAAACGGCATACTCGATCTCCTCGTCAAGATGACATCAGATACGAGCGGTTCCCCTGTCACAGAGATTTCTACACTGGGGACTGATCCTCACAACGATGCTCCTCAAGTCAACAACTTCACTATGAACCAGAGGCCGGTGGACCAGGAGGCTGCTTCTCTAGTGGAAATTTTGTGCGAACTTTTACACCTCTCGAAAGATCAGCGGGCAGAGACGTTTGTGCAATCAACTAGATAACCTTGGATATACAGTTAACTCCTTTGCGGCCATAAGCCTCCAAAACACTAGAGATGTCTGCGAATAACGTTACATTTACAGAAGAAGACATGATGGGGGAAGAAGGTCACAACCGGGCCCTACACGATATTTCACGCATCAAGGATTCTAAGTTCAAGAGGTCCCTCATCGACACAGAAGCGTCTTCGAATGTGATTACCCTCAAGACACTCAGGACGGCCAAGGTTCGCCTAAGCAAGATCATACGGAAGCCTACCACGATGATATACTTTGAAGGAAACCAAACCAACACGTATGGTTATGTCAATCTAAACTTATCTGTAGGGCCCATCCAATCAAAGGTGAAATTCGAAGT
The DNA here is from genome assembly GCA_023529315.1 of Papaver bracteatum. Classification (NCBI taxonomy): domain Eukaryota; kingdom Viridiplantae; phylum Streptophyta; class Magnoliopsida; order Ranunculales; family Papaveraceae; genus Papaver; species Papaver bracteatum. The sequence goes on from JAJJWX010004158.1 coordinate 1,019,356, forward strand.
CATAGAAAAAGAGATGGACCACCATATGATACTAGGGAGACCATGGATTCACGGCAATAGGGTCATCCCCTCAACGTATCACCAATTCCTGAAGACTGTGCTGAATAAAGAAGTCGTTTGTATTCCTGCATCATTACCTCCTTATACACCAATATGTGGAGTGGAATTATTTGAGCCAAGAGAAGCTCCGCACGAGGAATCGGACAGAGTTCATTGCATCCCACTCCCCACGTGGGCATCAATCCAGGAGGAATACCGGCTTGCATCATTGCAGACTAAGTCCCATGATGCATCCTTGCTGATGAGGCGTCCCAAATCTTCCTCATCATGTAAATCTACGGCTTCTACCCAGTTTCTCCGCTCAACGGAATGCTGCAACAATGACGGGACACAAGAAGAAGAAGTGCCAGATACTCCATGATAGCCGCAAGGTGGCACCAACTCCGCAATTGATGAGCTCGAAGTCGTTAACACCGGGAATTAGGAATCTCCTAGGCCTATCTCCGCCAGCTCAACCTTGTACACGGATGAACGCACGAAGCTTGTGGAACTTCTCAAAGAGTACAATGACATACTCGCTTGGACGAATGAAGAAATTCCCGGTTTAGATGAAAAATTGGTCACCCATTATCTACATGTCGTACCTGGATCCAATCCGGTTAAACAGTCTCCGAGACAGTTCAGACACGAGATTAGGTGATGTGTGGATTTCAAAGACTTGAGCAGATGCTTCCCCAAAGATGATTTTCCTCTACCTAACATCGACATGTTAGTGGATGCCACCAGCGGACACGGCATGTTCTCCTCCATGGATGGATGTAGCGTCTACAACCAGATGAGGATGTACGAGCATGACGCAAGTAAGATAGCTTTTCGAACTCCTCTCGGAAATTTTTATTATATTGTACTGCCATTTGGTTTAAAGAATGCCGGTGCAACATATCAACGCTCTATGGTGGAAATCTTCCACTGCAGCTGATACCTCAAGGGAGCAGCCTAAAGAAGATTATGATGTCCACGCTTCATTTTGAGCAAGATCCGGACGAGTCACTCTATCAGATAGTGGTGCACGTCTATCGTGCTATGTTGGAGAATCTGCGTTTTTGGTCATCCTCTGGAGCTGTTGAACGCTCATCTACAACAACATCTGCCCTGCTAGAAAGAACCATTTTTGCCGAAGCGGTAAGAGGAAAACCACCGAGATACAACATCATGCGCGCAAACTCCAACTCCATTACCGCATACACGACTGCCACAATGATGAAACAACGTCTAAGATATTTTATATCTGTATCGACAGCAGGAACATTAAAATACGCTTTCATAATTTCATCTCCCAAAGAAGAAGTAGTTGTGTTACCAAAGGAGTGTGACTGGGGACTTCTTAGCACGTTTTCCATCTCAAACATGGATGCAAGCACGATATCATTATGATTCCAAGATGTTCAAATACGAGTATGCACTCAAGAGAACAGATGTATTTTCAACGATCGGTGATATTCCTTGATGTTTATGAAACACAACGTAGTAAAGACGGCCTCATGAAACCAGCGTGACAACATCTATCAAGTCGAAAGATCAGTGGATACTCGTGGGCAGGGCACTGTCTCCCTCCTTTTCATTCCAGATGAAACGTCAAGAAATCCATCGGTTTCGGTTTATCCCTCTAACAATGAGACGAGCTCTACCACTATATGAAAACTTCCAAGTTCGTGGCTATCACGCCTCTCCCTGCCAGTCTCTTATGATCACAGCTGCTCCCATGAACTGTTGTTGCTCGTCGATTAATGCCATCCAGAGCTTCACCATATCAACCACCATTACGTACAAAAGACCCACCGGGCATACAAGATAGAGCCACATAGACCACGCTTGGGTACTGAGGCTCAACATGAAGTTCCTTTACCGTCATCCAAGGACTTCCTCAACATGAGAGAGATGGTCAGTCAAGAAGCATGGAATTCGCAAGGGTAAATCGAACTGAAGAGGAAGCCACTTCATCGCTCCCTCCAGCAGAAGTTGCTTCGATGGTCTATTCAAGAGCCACCTCAATGCTCTTTCCGGGACCCACGTTCGCTTCAGAATCCTGCTTCAACACTCTCCCCAGGATCCACCTCAACGTTCGCACCAGAAGCCACTTTAACATCCTCTCGAGCCATTTCAACATACAAGCTACGACAATAATCTACGCTTTGGTCAAGTTATCTTTGATGTACTCATTACTCAACATACGTCTCATCCATCCTTCATAAGGGCCCAACAGAGCATGACAAACCTTGAAGTCGATAGGAGAAGTGAAGCATACTCCTAGGAGGACATGAACACATCTGGAGCCACACCACGTTCGAATATACAAGGTTCACGTTTGGGCAAAGCAAGCATGCATGGGTCCCACGTTCGAGCAAGACCGATGTTGGTTAGCAAGGCGGGTGTTAGTCAGCAAGACCGGTGATAGTCACAACAGCAAGGCAGGTGTTGGCAGAAGTAACAAATCTGGTATATGGGACAAGGCCGGTGTTCAAACGAAACAAGACAGCAAGGTGATCGCTGTCGTATGCGTCAAAAATAAATTACACTTTCTTACTACTCAAAATATATAATGAAGCAAGGGAAAGGAAGGATCGTTCCCATAGAGAGGACTAGGTTGTCAATATATTTTCGGTTTCCTATAAATAACACGGGGTTTCTAATTTTTAATAAAGCAAACAAATATAAAAGCAAAGAAAGAAATAACCAAACAAATCAAATATAAGATATATTGGTTAAGGATTCATCTTCATTCACAAACATGCTTTCAAAACAATAAGTAGAATTGATATTTAATCTCAACTTTTATCAAAAGCCCTAGAATACCTTGATCGCAAGAATATCCCGCTAATTCCCTCTTATCATCAACAAACACATTAAAAGATGCGAGTATGAGTTCTATCTAAGAGAACAACCTAACGTGTAAAAACACTAATCAAGTTTAATTCCCTAGATGCATTAATTTATATGAAATCAGGCCAATCAAAGCAATCGAACGTGGAAAATGCACTAATCCGATTTAACAAAGGTTATGGTTCACATATGATCATAAGGATGCATCACTACAAGCTATAACCATATTCATGCTACTTGTAATCAGGAATCTATCACTTTTACGTATAACAAACCCTAATCTAGCAATAGATATGAAAACAAACTCAATCGATTCTAGACTCGACCAAACAAGCATTCAAATCATATAACAATATAAACGATGAATCATAAACGATAAAGTATGGAGACAAAACTAATTTATCATATCAAAAAGCATATTATTTGAAATCCAATTATTCCATAACCAATAATAAAATTAAGTACTCATGCTCAAGGAGTTCATAACAAGGAGGAAAAGACAGCCTATCATGTTGTAAACCCTAGAAACAAAAGTAGAAGAATATATGATATTTAGATATTCCAAAAAGTTGTAGAAATCTTCCTTTTTATAGATCTTCTTGTTCCAAAATTAGGTTTAGTCTTCAAAGTCCATTAGATGAAAATCCACCAAGCCCATAAGTGAGAAAAAATCCGTGTAGAAAATATGTCCCAAAAGTGGTCGCCGGAAAGCTGGGTTTTTGGGAGGAATCCGGATACCAAAAAAGTCACACAGGCCACCGGTCAAATGAGCCAACTCGGGTCAACACCGAGTCAAAACCTAGTCAGAAATGAGGTGAACTGACTAGGCTAACTGGTCTGAGTAAGGTCAGGCCTAAGCCATTGCACAAGCTTATACTTCTGCTGCACTATCATTGTGCTTCATTGCTTCATTGCCAGCCATGATGGCTGTGCCACTGCTTCTTTCAAAACCTGCAACTTCATCTTGATTATTCTCTTTGAGAACTGCTAGTAAACATTCAACCAAAGCCCATGGAAATCACCATCAGATACGCTCACTCCTGTAGCTGCTCGCCGGCCATCATTGCCTTCAATTCCACAAAATCAACAAACTTCATGTAGTTCAATCTGCTCTCAACTAGCCGTCCAACTTCATTCCATCTGTAACACAACAACATCTCCATCAGCTCTGAACAAAACCCATTCTACTCTTCACTGCATCCAACCTCATTTTTATCTCCTCCACAGCAGACTGCAAATCCATCATCATTCCGTGAATCAACACAAACCCATAAACCAACCACCATCTCCACCGAGTCTTCCCTGCCACACTAAACACAACACCAGAACATCAGTCACAACCCTGGTGGCTGTTCACAGATTCAATTGTAATACAACACTAATTCCACCAGGAACACAACATAGCTCCTCCCCTGCTGAATCCATCTCTTCTTTGAGCTCTGGCAGCGAGCTCATATCACCATTTCCCTGAATTGCACCTAGATTCGACATCACCACCAGCTTGTCTTGACCTCCATCTGCTTCTATTGTAATATTCATTACCACAAACCCTTAATTCAATTTTAGTTCTCTGAGATTCACAACAAACCCAAATTAACCAAAAACCCATCTACTTTCTCATCTGCAATTTCAAATCAGATACCCATCTCTCCTAATTCTTCATCCATGCATGTAACTCAATTTAATCCCATATCAGTTTCATCGTCCTCATATCCTCTTTTTGATATCAATAACATCTCCAATTTCTTCATTGTTGATCTAAATACAGCAGCCTCATCATCTCCAACCTTTAATCATCCTTCTCATCGATTCAAATGGCCTCAGCTACTCGTACTATATTTAATTCACCTTTACTACTTCAATCATCAGGTGAAAGAAGTGAATGAAATGAAAACGAGAAAAGTGATTTTCGATTTAGGGTTATAAAAATGGGAAGGATTTAAACTCCCCACTATTAGACACCCCAGGCTGGATAAGGGCAATCCAAAAATATTAGGCTTGTCAGTTCCGAATAACCGACAGCTTAAATCTTTGTTCACCTCCTTCTTGCGCAACCTAGCCCGCTCTAAATGTTTCTTGCCTGTGAATTATCTTTTATGCGCTTTTCGCTCTAAATGAGTGTTTTCTTCTTCTTTTGCTCCATATGACTCCAAAGCACCTAATAAACTCAAACTCACACATAAGATACATAATTTACATGAAAACTCGCAAAGAAAGCATAAATATTAGATATAAAATTAGGTGTTTATCACACCTATCAAATTCCCCCACACTTAGACTTTGCTAGTCCTCGAGCAAATCAAACAAGATAATTATAAAGTATACATATAACTCCGTCTCGTCGAGGTTACAGTCACTTTTAGCATAAATAACAAGCCCTAGTGGACGAGTTTTAGTCTCGTGAAGGTTTACAAGAGGTCTGCCTACAAAACCTATATTTCCAACTCCGTCTATTTGTGACAAATCAATGCACAAATCCAAAATGACTATTGGAGGAGGTACCTTGCGCAAATTCAATTCATATTTAAATAAATAAAGCTCTAATTAGATAGTCGAACAAACCACAATACTCGGAAACTAACTAACCACAATCACAATGAAAATATTAAGAAGATGGATATAAAGGTAGATGTTTGCGAATGTTATCAAGTGAATGGTGTTTCCCATATCTGTCTGAAGGTCACCGCCAAGATGAACCTATGCATCCTATTGGATTGAGCTACTGGTCTGAATTCTAGTGTCAACACACTGGCATATACAAGGGAGCCAGCAGTCAACAATCTTAATTCTACATCAACTCAACTGGCATATACAAGGGAACCAGGAGTCGACTTTATTAAAAAATAAAAATAAAAAAACTTTTTTTTTCTTTTTTTTCTTTTTGAGACAACATGATTAGATATTTTGGATCCAAGAGCATGATTCTTATCAGTAGATTACATGATAATTCCCTTGGATCCTGCATTCCACGCTTGTTTAGGCGACGGAGACAGGGAGAACACACACATATTGATATCCAAGTGTCATTTTAATTCTGATTGGTCTAATTGGTCGGGTTTTTTTTTTTAGCAACTCAATCACTCTATTTCATCCTAGCAGTAATAAAAATTCGATGTTTAGTGACCCACCAAATCACTTAGAGAACAATAGATAAATATGGAAAAATAAAAATAGAACGTGATATGGTAATATTCCGAGATATGGTAACATCTATCATATTATTTATAACATTCGAATAATTCTGTCCTTTTAGTTAATGGGCTCCTCAACTCCTCCATCCAAGATGGTTTTATCCATTTAGATTGATAGTGTCATCCTAAAGGCACATGTTTCTATATTTCGGAGTTTATAAAGCAAATTTTTTTCTTTTTCTATTTTTTTTTTGTAAGAACACAAGGGAAAAACTAACAAGGCTAAAAACTCTATATGAGAACACTCCCCCACACTTAAACTTTACATTGTCCTGAATGTAAATTGAATCGTCCAAAGAAAGTCAAGGTGGGAAATCCATACATGATATATATACAAATGCATAATAAAAATTGATACTCCAACTCATAGCTATTTCTGAACAATAGAGGATAAACACTAAACAAGATATTGAGTTGGCATCTAATCCCAACTCAGCCAATATATATACCTCATTGTTAAGAAGAAAAAAATTCCATCTACTTAGAAAGGCTAGTGTTTATTCTAAATTGTTCAAAAAATCTCTAAAAGTTGAAGTTTTGATATGCAAATATCCAAAATAAGAAAATAAAGATAAAAGACTTATAAAAATAAAAAGATAGAGATAGATACACAAAACCAGTGGGTTGCCTCCCATTTAGCGCTTGGTTTAAAGTCGTCAGCCCGACTTGTAAGACGAATTCCCCATACACCAATAATCTGAAAAGTTGGGGATCCACCCATAGAACCTGTTTTGCAAACACTAGCTTCACACAAATATTAGAAATATAAAACAGAAACGAAGCTATTAACCGATAAAAACTTTCCCCACACTTATTCTTGTCCACACTTGGAAGTGTATAATGAATATATAAGACGGGTACTTCCATGGTTTCTTCTTTGCAAACATCCATTGTATGAGAATCAAATGTTTCTAACGGCGGATATCGAGAAACGAAGTCATTTAACAATATTCTCGAAGCACATACATTCAAACCAATAAGAGGTAAAGGAGAAGAATCAATATGCAAAGGGTTAGACAAACCTTGCACAATCTCTTGTATTACGGAATCCTCTTCATCCTTGAAAAACTCAAGTGAATTATTCACCTCTTGTATATCATGGTCCTCTATCAAACCTTGCAACCATTCTTCGTCCATTTCTGCCTTAACCAAAATCTCGGCATCAACATCATCATTACAATCATATGCAAGCTCAATTGGGTCTTCCACAATATTGGTCATGCCGGTTTCATTCTCAACATACTCCTCTTCATAAGACTCAAACCTTGTTGCAAAGTTGTCATCAAATATCTCCAAAGGTTGGTCCTTTTCAACACAATCGTCTTCATTTTCAGACTCACTGAAATCAGAATCGTCGTCAGTTTCCCAACCTTTATCATGACGTCGTTTGAGTTCCATATGGATGGTCCTACTAATTTCATCGAAAAGCTCTTCCGAGGCTCCATCATCCCATCCCACTCAACCTCTACAAAAATAAAGGGGGGAGTAAGCGCATTTCATCCACGCCCTACCCCATCCCAACCAACCTACGAAAAAATAAAATAGGGAGTAAGCGTGTTTCACCCACGCCCTACCCTACCCCATCCCACCGCACATCTGCAAAAGAAAGGAGGGAGTAGGCGCATTTCACACACGCCCTATCCCATCCCACCCAACCTCCATAATATGAAAGGAGGGATTATGCGCGTTTCACCCCATTCCACCCACCTCTGCAAAAGAAACGGGGGAGTAAGTGCGTTTTACCCACGCTCCATCCCATCCCACCCCACCCATCAAATACAAAAGGGGGGATATGCGCGTTACCAACATCATATCCCAACTCGCCCCAAGCGTCGAGCAACACTTCTCAAAAGAATGGAAAGTAATATCCCCACCCAAAATGGATAATACAAACAATGACATTAATAATTGCAGAACAAATGAACCACTAAAAAAGAAATTACACACATGAAGAACCGCAAACGTATGAAAGGAACATACAAAAGGAAAATACCCTCGAACAGATACATAAAAATAAAAAATAAAAAAAAAAAAAACACCAGCAAAACATGAACAAAGACGACGAAACAAAGTAATATAACCCTCACAGATCGGCATACAACCTAGCCAGCTATTAAAGCACGACAACGAGCAATATCCGCGTCCAACGTATCCACCATCAAGCGCCCTTCATTGCACTGCACATTGGATGAAGACAGGTTCTGCTCGGATTCATCCACTAACTTACGGATATCATGCATGATCTTGTCCTTAGTTTTAGCCCCACGAGGGAATAAAATAGTGTCTTCGTGTTCATCATATTCCTTATGTGCCTTGTCTTGATGGATCAGCCTAAGAGTCCATAGCATACCTACTTCCTCCCTCAAAACCAACAACCGCTCTAACTCATCTTCGAGATAAGATGGAGACAAAAATATAAGAAGGAAATACAAATACAAAGATTTATTATCCACCATTTATCTTCTAAGTAGAATCTTTTCCTAACAAATATAAGAAGGAAATACAAATACAAAGACTTGAGCCACTTTGATGCAAACCTCATTTTCCCAAGTTAAAAATGAGGATGCATACGTCACAGGCATTAGTTAGTGGCAGAGTGAGCCAAATGCTCACACCTTTTACTTCCTCGTGGATTATCAAGGTTTGTTGTGTAAACATAATTCTTACCTTGTCTAGATCTGGATTTGTTGGATTTTTTAGGAAGACTTTGATTATCCAGTGCCAAATTCATTCTCTACATTTTCTTTTGAAGTTTGGTGATTTTTTTATTGTTCCTTTTGAATCTCCGGCACGTGCTTTGATCATGCTTTGCACTTCCACAAAACTAACAAACCAATAAGGATTTTCTGTTTTGATGAGACGCTTCCTGTTTATTACACCAATCAACAACCGTTGTTTCCTGATTAGTTGGAACAAACAAGTTGTTTGAGCTTACAGTTTTGCTTTTGAACCCTAAACCATTGGTATTTCCAAAGGATCTCTAACCAAATAACATTGATGGGATTTTGTTAGAACTTCCAGATAATCTTTGTAGGTCATTCTTAAGAGTATTAACCTCTTCTTCCTTTAGAGACATGGTTCTGGCGAAATTATCATTAAGACGCTCTATCTCAATATTTTTCACCAAGAGTGATGATTCAACTTTATTCAAGGATGCCTTTAGTTGAAGGTTTTCTTGAAGAATCTCCTTATTCAAGAGTTAAAAAAGCTCTGTGTCATACTCAAGTTCTGAATAAAAAGTTGAGCAGGTGAGGGAGTCTGTTGTAAGAGCTGAAAGTCCATTACACCTATCAGAAGCATCTAAGATGTTGACACTCAAAGTAGATTTTTCTTGTGTTGAATCGTCTGAAGCATTCACTGAAGATGGACGTTTATCACATCTATTTTTCCTCTTTATGAATTCTTTGATCTCTTCCATTATCAGTGATTTATCAAAATCGGCATGATTGGAACAGCATTCATCCGCCCAAGACATGTTATAGGATTCACTTACTTTGGTTACGACATTGAATGCAAATGTTCTGGATGTGTTAAGATAAAAAAAAATTAACTTTCCAATCAGAGTATTTATGAAAAGACTATCGAGGTCATTTCCCTTAACGATTGCATGCTTTTTAGAATCGTATCTAGGTGGCAGCTATCTGAGAATTTTCATCGCAATGTCCTTTTCAGGAATAGTATTACTCAATGCAAAAGATGCATTAACAATTTCTGATACTTTGTGATTAAACTCATCAAATGAATCTTCATCTGCCATATGAAGGTTTTCCCAATCGGAATTTAGGTTTTGAAGCCTGGCTTCCTTTTCACATGTATTCCCTTCAAATATGGTTTCTAAGATATCCCAAGCATCATTAAACCAATTGCACGTGGTCAAATGGTGCGGAAGATCTGGGGTAATGGCATGTATGATGGCATTCAAACTGTCATAATTTTGCTTTGAAGCAAGTATCTCAGCAGCATCATATGCACCAATATCCTTTGGGACAGTTGCAGCATCATAGTCATTAACTACATAAAACCATGATTTAAAATTACGCGATTGAAGAAAATCCCGTATAGCGATTTTCCACCATAAGTAGTTTGAGTCATCGAAGACTAGTGGTACGTTTATGGAGATAGAATTTTTGTCCATAGAGTTAGACATCGCTACAAACACAGACTTTTGAGGTCTTGAACGTGTTTGCCTGCTCTGATACCAATCGAAAATGCGAGGGTCTAACAACCACACCCAATATTTTGATTTGCAATTTTTATGGACTAACTCCAATATACTTTTAAGAGAATCAACTAGACACTCATACTTAATCTTAATAAAAAGTATATCAAAGAGTTATATCTCAATTTCTCGATTCAATACTTACTCAAGCAAATAGAAAAATGCGAGTCTAATTGATTACAAGAGAAATAAACTTGGATGGTACCAAAGACCAATATTCAAGAATCAATCAATTTTAATCAACAACCAAAGTTTAGATTTCACAATTGATCAATACAACGAACAACTTGTAATATTTCAATTATATAAAAAAATATAATGTGGAAAAGAAATGACAAAGACACCAGAAGTTTTGTTAACGAGGAAACCGCAAATGCAGAAAAACCCCGGGACCTAGTCCAGATTGAATACCACACTGTATTAAGACGTTACAGATTCTAACCTACCACAAATTAACTTCGGTCTGGACTGTAGTTGAACCCCAATCAATCTAACACTGATTCAAGGTACAGTTGCGCTCCTTACGTCTCTGATCCCAACAGGATACTACGTACTTGATTCCCTTAGCTTATCTCACCCACAACCAAGAGTTTCTACGACCCAAAGTCAAAGACTTTAATAAATAAATCTGTATCACACAGAAAAGTCTACAATAATAGATAAATTTGTCTCCCACAGATAAGCCTATGAGTTTGTTCCGTCTTTTGATATAAATCAAGGTGAACAGGAACCAATCGATAACTCGAACTTATATTCCCGAAGAACAACCTAGAATTATCAATCACTTCACAATATTCTTAATCGACTAGCAAAACAAGATATTGCGGAATCACAAACGATAAGACGAAGATGTTTGCGACTTCTTTTATCTTTCCTATCGGAGATATAATCTCAAGCCAAACTTACGATTGTACTCTTACGATAGAAACGAATAGATCAAATCATTAAACTACAAGAAAATTAGTTCGGTCTGGCTTCACAATCCCAATGAAGTCTTTAAGTCGTTAACCTACAGGGTCTCCAAAAGAAACCTAAGGTTAAAGGAGAATCGACTCTAGCTTTACACAACTAGTATCACACAGGAGGTGTGGGGATTAGGGTTCCCAGTTGCTAGAGTTCTCCTTTATATAGTTTTCAAATCAGGGTTTGCAATCAATGTTAGCTTAGTAAAAAAGCATTTAATATTCACTGTTAGATAAAAACCTGATTAGATTCAAGTTAATATCTTTCAACCGTTAGATCGAATCTTAGCTTGTTATACACAAATGAAATGTATTTCATTTAGGTTTGAGTAACCGTACCGAAACGTGTACACTTAGTTGGTTCAACAATAGTTAACCAATGGTTAGCCATATGAGCACTTTTATATTAACCATATTCATCTTTATCACAACTAGTTCAAATGATTCCAAAAGAACTAGTTGGAGAGTTTTTCAATTGCTTAGGTCTTTATGAATAGGCATAATTGAAACAAAATCGGTTTGATCAATTCATGAACATTATAGCCACGGTTTGCAAAGATTGCAATCCTTATAATTTATTTGTTTAAGTTCCTGAACCACCGATTTGAGAAAATAACTAGCTCAAGTGTGCGTACGGGTATGCGTACTTAAGCAACCGGATTTGAGTTGGTTTTGGTTTCCAAACTCAGCAGAAAATTTTGGGTAGAAAAGTTCCACCAGTATGCGTACGGGTACACATAATTAAGGTGGCTAGCTAAGAGTTTGTAAACTCCAAACTCAGCAGATATTCACGGATGTGAACTTCCTCCAGTATGCGTATGGGTACGCATACTTAACCTGTCTCCTTCACCAATTCCGTATACACACATATGCATACACTTGGTTCCCGATTTATGGATTTATACACTAATATGCGAACATACTATATATGCTTATATCCAAATATGGTTACATAATCTCAACTCTATATCTCAATCATTGAAACATTCTTAGAGGATGTTATATAGTTGTTATTCACAAACTATTTTTCATCAAAGCGATTTTCAAGACATTGAAATGTCATCATGACATTCGTCAAGAGTAAAGATGAACTTGGTTAAAGTGAAAGCTTACCAACACATTTTTCGAGAAATATAGGCGAGATATACTCGGCTCTAAATAGAAAATGCGTATAATTTAAATCTATATACTTATACGACTTTTGTCTCAAGAGTAGGAAATAGAGTAGATAGACTTTTGAGTGATAGATAAGTTCAAGTCTCCGTATACCTTTTAGTCAGATGAAGTTCCACTGGTTCCTTGAGCAGTTCTTCGTCTTTATAAGATGATCTCGGTGGAGTTTGGAGCTCAACTACACTTAACTATCCTAGTCCGAGACTTAACTATAAGTAGACTAGAATTCAAGACATATAGTTTTGACAACTAAATTTGACATACAAGCTTGAGATAACAACACTTGCGAGTTAAACCAAGCAATGCTCTGACAATCTCCCCCTTTGTCAATTTTAGTGACAAAACTATCAATACATATGGATTACAAAATAAATAAAACTTTGTAGCTTCTCATCCACATGCTTGATATCCTTGGTTCTTCAACATTACTTGAAAACTTTGTCACTTCCAAGTACTCCCATGATTCCATAGATGTTTAGTTCGGCATCATAGTTGTTGAAGATCCGTAGTCATAACAATGAGAAAACAAAATCTCTCGATCATTTTTATAAGTGACATAGTATTATTACACATCATCAAAGTTCAATTGTATCACAACTTCGACAACAATACTATGGTGATATGTATCACTTCCCCTTAGTCAATACTTTCATCTCAACATGAAGACCACTCCCCCTTACATAATGATCCGAAAACCATATGTATTCGTAGTGTGAACTACACATTAATTCTCCCCCTTTTTGTCAATAAAATTGGAAAAGGTATGAAAACTAGTGGGATCCTAATGAAATTTCCATGGAGATGCTTTAAGACCAAAGAAAAGCACATATCAACTTTTTTTGCATGCAATCATATAGATGAAGCTAAATGCATTCATTAAGGAGTTTATAAAGATACAAGATAACTCCTAAAATATTCTACATCCGCACTCCCCACAAAGATACGAAAATTAAACGTAAATTCAAAAAGAACTTTCCCCCATAAAATGTCATTCCGAAAGAACAATAAGAGCGACCTTACATTCACAAGAAAATTTGGACACCAAAAATCACAAAGAAAATGATTTTATATCCAAATTTCTCAATTAAATCAACCACAAGAGAACTCATGATTATTTTAAAGTAATTAAACTTTTTAATTCTTGTGTTTCCTCTTTAACACATACAAAAGTCAAATTAAGTTTGACCATAACTATCATCATTCTAATTGATTTTCTTCTTCATTAATCTTTTCTTCAATAAAACTTCATTAAAAATGTATTAACCCTAAGTTAGAATTCTACTCCACTATGTTTAAATATATTATTTTAATTGATGCACTGGATTCCAAGAGATCCCAAAACATTTCCTTGTATTTTGATTTTCCGTACACAAATACTCACTTTTTGACTACTATGAGTTAGCATCAACATTATCAAATACCACTTAAGCAATTGTGATCTTGCCATTCCCTCCCATATATGCCAGTAATGCGATTGCGAAAAAGGGAAAAACTTCTTTGGTTCAATGAATCTAATATATCTGATAAATCATCTCTTCATCCCACGACACAACAACACCTGAATCATTAATATGGGCAGATGTTTGTGATCCATTTTCTTTCATAACAATGTGTTCCCAACTTGTTTTTGGAGGCATCAAAAACAAAAATGAGTGAAGGTGGTGAACGGTAAAAATCAATTTATCACTTAGGGTTTTTTAAATGTTAAGTTATCGGAGTAGTTTTATTGTTGGGTGCAAATAAAAAGTCATCAAGAGTAGTATTTAGGATATTTGAGAAAATATATGGGTGGAAAATAGGATAAGTGGGGGTGCCAACTAATGAGTGTGGTAAATAGGAAAAATGTGGGTGGCAAATAGGTGAAACCTTATTTTAATCGGAATACACAACTAAATTAATCAGAAGGTGATCAATTCAATTGGTCATGCTAGACATAAGAGAACTTACGGAGCAACAACTAAATTAACCACACGAGTATGATCAATTCAATTGGTCATTCTCAAACACAAGAAAACCTAAGGAGCAACACAGTATATGCACAAAAATGTGGATCAGGGAATATCAATACTTCAGAATAGACAAAGATTCATTCTATTTTCCTCACTATTTGCATAACGACATATAATAGACATAATCTTTATATACAAAAACTCATCCTATCTTCCATCAATTATTTGAATAATGACATAATAGGTTCAATTTTTGAATGTCAAAAGTTCATCGATCTTTTATCAATACATGCATATCGACATATGAAGGAGATAACTTTTAACAAAGTGTGGGACAATCATAGTTCACGGACGCAAACACACATATCCCATAACACATTGCAATATATAAAACCATAAAGATTAATACTGCAAAAATCATCTTCCAAATCAACTTTAGAATTTAAATAAATAAATCTAAAAACATTGCAAGATGAAAACGTTGGACATAGCTATGTGTAATCATAACAATGGAAATTCTAAACCCTAGTTATTCTTCTTAAAAACACAAGAATAAAATTCTCATAAGAAGATTTACTAAACATTGTAGAGCTTTCTCAGAGCATATACTGAGAATTCCTTCTCATTATTGAAGAAACCATTGATTATGGGATCATTCAATTCCTCTAAGTCTTCAGAAATATCAATTAATTCACTAAGTTCTCTTTTTAGCTCACACAAGGTGTTCTTGGTTAGAGACAACATTTGTTCATAGTGAGTTATCTTTTCTAAAGAAGAAATAATTTGAGATTTTAAATCATTTCTCTTGTTGATGAAATCTTTCACCATGCCTCTAAAATTATTATCATAATGACAAACAGATAAGAGAAAGTTAGAGGAATAACATTCTCCATTATTTGTCGGCTTCTCTTTCTTAATCCTTGAGGAAGTGATTCCCCTCACAAAGATACACATTAACTTCTTCTATTGCATCTCATTTTGTGATACCTCTAGTTAAGGAGACATGAAATTGTATCTTTTAATAAGGATATAGAGAGGAAAGACAAATGATTATAAAAGGATTTTTGAACACAAAACCCTAGAAAAACTTTGAACGAGTATTTCAAGATTTATTATCCACCATCCATCTTCTAAGAAGAATCTTTTCTTAACAAATATAAGAAGGAAATACAAATACAAAGACTTGAGCCACTTTGATGCAAACCTCATTTTCCCAAGTTAAAAATGAGGATGCATATGTCACAGGCATTAGTTAGTGACAGAGTGAGCCAAATGCTCACAACTTTTACTTCCTAGTGGCTTATCAAGGTTTGTTGTATAAACATATTTCTTACCTTGTCTAGATCTGGATTTGTTGGATTTTTTAGGAAGACTTTGATTATCCAGTGCCAAATTCATTATCTGCATGTTCTCTTGAAGTATGGTGATTCTTTTGTGGTTCATTTTGAATCTCCAATACATGCTTTGATCATGCTTTGCACTTCCACAAAACGAACAAACCAGTAAGGATTTTATATTTTGATGAGACGATTCCTGTTTATCACACCAATCAACAACCGTTGCTCCCTGATTAGTTGGAATAAACAAGTTGTTTGAGCTTACAGTTTTGCTTTTGAACCATAAACCATTAGTGTTTCCAAAGGATCTCTGACCAAATAACATTGATGATATTTTTTCAGAACTTCCAGATAACCTTTGTTGGTTATTCTTAAGAGTATTAATCTCTCCTTCCTTTAGAGACATGGTTTTGGAGAAATTATCATTAAGACGCTTTATCTCAATATTTTTCACCAGGAGTGATGATTCAACTTTCTTCAAGGACGCATTTAGTTGAAGGTTTTCTTGAATAAACCCCTTATTTAAGAGTTCAAAAAACTATATGTCAGACTCAAATTCTGAATCATAAGTTGAGCAGGTGAGGGAATCTACTGTAAGAGCTGAAATTCCATTACACCTATCAGAAGCACCTAAGATGTTGACACTCAAAATAGATTTTTCTTGTGTTGAATCGTCTGAAGCATTCACTGAATATGGACGTTTATCACATCTATTTTTCCTCCTTATGAATTCTTTGATCTCTTCCATTATCAGCGATTTATGAAAATCGGCATGATTGGAAGAACATTCATCTGCCCAAGACATGTTAGGGGATTCACTTTTTTTGGTTACGACATTGAATGCAGATGTTCTGGCTGTGTCAAGATCAAGAATTTTTAACTTTCCAATCAGAGTATTTATGGAAAGAGTATCGAGGTTATTTCCCCCAATGATGACATGCTTTTTAGAATCATATCTAGATGGCAGCGATCTGAGAATTTTCATCACAATGTCCTTTTCAGGAATAGTCTTATTCAATACAAAAGATGCATTAACAATTTCAGACACTTTGTGATTAAACTCATCAAATCAATTCTCATCTGCCATACGAAGGTTTTCTCAATCGGAATTTAGGTTTTGAAGCCTGAATTCCTTTTCACAGGTATTCCCTTCATATATGGTTTCTAAGATATCCCAAGCATCTTTAGACAGAGTGCACGTAGTCACATGGTGCGGAAGATCTAAGGTAATGGCATGTATGATGGCATTCAAACCGTCGTAATTTTTCTTTGTAGCAAGTATCTCAGCAACATCATATATACCAATATTCTTTAGGACAGTTGCAGCTCCTAATGCAATAACGAGAGCATCATAACCATTAACTACATAAACCCATGATTGAAAATCACGCGATTGAAGAAACTCTCGCATAACGATTTTCCACCATAAGTATTTTGAGTCATCGAAGACTGGTGTTACGTTTATGGAGATAGAATTTCTGTCCATAGAATCAGATCACTACAAACACGGACTTTTGAGGTCTTGAACATGTTTGCCTGCTCTGATACCAATCGAAAATGCGGGGGTCTAACAACCACACCCAATATTTTGAATAGCAATCTGTATGGACTAACTCCAATATACTTTTAAGAGAATCAACTAGACACTCAGACTAAATATTAATAAAAAATATCAAAGAGTTATATCTCAATTTCTCGATTCAATACTTACTCAAGAAAATAAAAATCTGCGAGTTTAATTGAATAAAAGAGAAATAAACTTGGATGGTACCAAGGACCAATATTCAAGGATCAATCAATTTCAATCAACAACCAAAGGTTGGATTTCACAATTGATCGATACAACGAACAACCTATGATATTTTATTATATAAAAAAATATAATGTGGAAAAGAAATAACACAAACACCAGGAGTTTTGTTAACGAGGAAACCACAAATGCAGAAAACCCCGGGACCTAGTCCAGATTGAATAGCACACTGTATTAAGTCGCTACAGACTCTAGCCTACTACAAATTAGCTTTGGTCTGGACTATAGTTGAACCCTAATCAATCTCACACTGATTCAAGGTATATTTGCGCTCCTTACATCTCTGATCCCAGCAGCATACTACGCACTTGATTCCCTTAGCTGATCTCACCCATAACCAATAGTTGCTACGACCCAAAGTCAAAGACTTTAATAAACAAATCTGTATCACACAGAAAAGTCTACGATAATAGATAAATCTGTCTCCCACAGATAAACCTATGAGTTTTTTCCGTCTTTTGATAGAAATCGAGGTGAACAGGAATCAATCGATAACCCGGACTTATATTCCCTAAGAACAGCCTAAAATTATCAATCACTTCACAATATTCTTAATCGACTAGCAAAATAAGATATTGCGGAATCACAAACGATAAGACGAAGATGTTTGTGACTTCTTTTATCTTTCTTATCAGAGATATAATGTCAAGCCAATCTTACCATTGTACTCTTACGATAGAAATTTTAAGATCAGATCACTAAACTACAAGAGAAGTAGTTCGGTCTGGCTTTACTATCCTAATGAAGTCTTTAAGTCGTTAACCTACTGGGTCTCGAGAAGAAACCTAAGGTTAAAGGAGAATCGACTCTATCTTTACACTACTAGTATCACACATGAGGTGTGGGGAATATGTTTCCCAGTTGCTAGAGTTATCCTTTATATAGTTTTTAAATCAGGGTTTACAATCAATGTTAGCTTAGTAAAAAATTATTCAATATTCACCGTTAGATGAAAACCTGGTTAGATTCAAGCTAATATCTTTCAACCGTTAGATCGAATATTAGCTTGTTATACACAAATGAAATGTATTTCATTTAGGTTTGAGTAACTGTACCTAAAATGTGTACACTTAGTTGGTTCAACAATAGTTAACCAATAGTTAGCCATATGAGTACTTTCATATTAACCATATTCATCAAATGAATCCAAAAGAACTAGTTGGAGAGTTGTTCAATTGCTTAGGTCTTTATGAATAGGCACAATTAAAACAAAATCGGTTTATCAATTAATGAACATTATAGCCACGGTTTTCGAAGATTGCATTCCTTATAACTTATTTTTTTAAGTTCATGAACCACCGATTTGAGAAAATAACAAGCTCAAGTATGCGTACGGGTATGCGTACTTAAGCAACCAGATTTGAGTTGGTTTTGGGTTCCAAACTCAGCAGAAAATTTCGGGTAGAAAAGTTTCGCCAGTATGTGTATGGGTACACATACTTAAGGTGGATGGATAAGAGTTTGTGAACTCCAAACTCAGCAGATATTCACGGACGTGAACTTCCTCTAGTATGTGTACGGGTACGCATACTTAACTTGTCTCCTTCACCAATTCCGTATACACACATATGCATACACTTGGTTCCCAATTTATGGATTTATACACTAATATGCAAATACACTATACATGCTTATATCCAAATATTGTTACATAATCTCAACTCTATATCTCAATCATTGAAACATTCTTAGAGGATGTTATATAGTTGTTATTCACAAACTATTTTTCATCAAAGCGATTTTCAAGATATTGAAATGTCATCATGACATTCGTCACGAGTAAAGATGAACTTGGTTAAAGCGAAAGCTTACCAACACATATTTGGAGATATAGATAGGCGAGATACACTCGGCTCGAAATAGCAAATGTGTATAATTGAAATCTATATACTTGTACGACTTTTGTCTCAAGAGTAGGAGATAGAGTAGATAGACTTTTGAGTGATAGATAAGTTTAAGTCTCCACATAACTTTTTGTCAGATAAAGTTCCACTAGTCCCTTGAGTAGTTTTTCATATTCGTAAGATGATCGCGGTGGAGTTTGGAGCTCAACTACACTTAACTATCCTTGTCCGAGACTTAACTATAAGTAGACTAGAAATCAAGACATATAGTTTTGACAACTAAATTTGACAAACAAGCTTGAGATAACAACACTTGCGAGTTCGACCGAGCAATGCTCTAATAATAATAAATCAGATGTGAATGCAATTTGAACACATATAAATAGCATATCTAACAAAATTACCCAAGATACTTCCATACCCGTCTTTCTCTTTTTGGATATATAGACATGAACCTGTAACATGTGGAAGAAGAATGAGGTCTAAAATTTTGGAAGCATATAAATACAATAAATAAAAAATGGTGAGAGCCAACGAGTGAAGGGAGATACAACTATAGTATTATTTATAGTATGTTCAGTTTGATCAATTATATTGTAAGGAAGCGATAAAAGATATAAGGAAAAAATCCAAAAGGAAGACATATTGTATGTGAAGTATATGACACCAGATCCTCCAAAGAGTGAAACTATTGCTAAGGTTTGTTAAACATTGAAACTTGGAAAATTTGGTGGAACAGAAGAGTGAATCAATATACTACACGTCAATTCTATGAAAATTTGTTACAACTTATAATAGGTGCAGATCTTGTTACATAAGGACTCGAGTGAATACCAACACCGAATTTTCTAATATGTACACCAAGAACTTACACATCGTCATCAATTGTCGGAACGAATTCTGTTCTAATGAAGCTCTCAACAGGAAAATTTATTACTTCAACTAACAACTAATCCAACACCTAAATTGGCAGAAAGAATCTCTACCATCCTAACCACAAAAAAACAACAAAACTTGCTCAATTTGAGCACAAGAAAATGTCAATACTGTTGTTCTTAATCTACATATAGTTGAACAATTTTAAGACATTTGCAATCGACATTTATTAAAAGTAGTAACATGTAGTAAAGTAAAGTGCAAACTTCTTGGAATTCAAATAATCATATGCTTGACTTAAGTCACACCATAATAGAAAACTAAGTACATTGTGTCTCTTACATCATTAGCTAACATCAAAACCTCATTCTCTAACTTAATAGTTTCAAACATGATTTCAATCTACATTCAGAAATCACAAAGATTCAACAACAACCAACATTACACAATCATAAGAACAACCAAAACTAACTCGGAATCTAAAAGAGGCCACAATCAACATAAACCCGCAATGAGATTGAACCCACATATTCTAACAAAATCATAATCAAAACAAAAAAACCAACTCAGTAATCAAGGAAAAATCAACCCATATATGATAATAGAAACAACAACATAGATGTATCGGTACTAGTATGAACTTCAACGAAAATAAAGAAGGAGATAATTTATACACGGAAGACGTGATTCTCTGATTTGTGAAGACTAAAGACTGGTCCTCAACTCTAGTAACAAAAAAAGAAACACCATCAGAATCTAAACACAAGACAAGAGAAATAGTTTCTACATAATTGATTAAATCCTAATGATGAATTCAATTAAATCCCAAACATGCAATCGATTTGGGAAAAAATCAAAACCTAATTTCTCTAATTCTCTGAGAATCAAAACCTAATTCAATCATTACTTACTTGTTACTTATCTAAGAATTAATATTCAAAACCTAATCGATCTCATCTTCTCTTTATCGATCACTAACTCTCTCGATCTCTTTCTATTTAAAACCCTAAACACCCTGAACATACTGGAACCAACTCAACTACAAAGGGTATTATTGGTATGAATCGGAGCTGGTGACTCGTTGGGTCACACTGAGTTGCACTCGCACATGGTTGATAAATTTTTGTCGAACTTGACTATTCTCGCACCTTTACCGAGAATACCTAATTTCTATGAGGTTTGCTCGAAGAATTATACTCACCTAAAAGGAGAGAAGAGAAATGGTTAAAAGTAAAAAAATAAAAAGAGATCATTGTAACAAAACTACCACATATAAGAAAAAACTTACAAAATCAAAATTATGGTTTTTTTTTATGGTGGCTTAAAATAAATCTTGAACTGATTCTCAAGCACCGTGTCGAAAGAAATATCTTCAAAATCTTTAAAGACAATAGCCCACTGAAAGATTCCAGACTTAATCATGCAAATATTGTGCGACAAGTTCTGTTATTTAGAACTGAGAATTCTTGTGTTCATCTCCTTCCAAATACTCCACAAAATTGCAGGACAAATAGATTCCAGATTTTTCTCTTTTCAACATTGCAATGATAGATTTGCCAAGAAATTATAGTTGTTGGCACATCACCCGGCTTGAAAACTCCACCTTCATTTCTTTAATAAAATGCAACCACAATGTAATAATAAAATATTAATAGTTTCATCTTCATTTCATAAAAGGAAAGAAGAAGGAATATGAAATACCAACATTTGTACTTGTAGAACCAGCCCCACTCTTGAAATAGAACCATCATACCTCAAATTAACATTACTAGGATATGCAACATTCAACTTCTCAGACTCAAGTGGAACATCTAATTTAGTATTATCTTCCCTGGGGTTTTAAAATGTTTAGTAAAGACAGCACCAACAAGCTATGTGATATTTGCATTATCGATCAGTAGCCAAAATTGATTAAGCTCTAATCGAACTTTCAAATTCGTTTTTCTTGAATTCCTTAGTACCCTTAAAAACATCATTCATAGACATCCAAATAGCAAGAACTCTAATTTATCCTCTAATGAACTAGAAATCACCAAAATTCCGAATTTTCTTTATTATGACTTGATATACGAAAAATTTCAAACTATCACTAGTAGTAGCAGCGAAATATTTTGAATATACAACAAAATTTATTCAAGAAATCAAAACAATAACAAGATTGGTTAAATAAATTGGGGAGATGACTTTGTTGGTGAGAAAGTTGTAATTTTTTGGGGTATGTAAAGTAGTAATGATGAGTGGAAGATGACGTTGGTAGTGGCGATCTAGTGGTGGGTTTGAAGGATCAAAGGAAAAAATAACTTTAGAGAAGGGTTAGGCTTCAAAAGATCAATAAATCTTGTAAAGAACAACAATTCAAGAACCCAATGTTGAAAACCCTAGTTTTGAATCAAGAACTGATATATTTGTAATTGTAACTAAAATTACCTTAAATGGAAAGTAAAATATTCTTCAACATCAAAATTTGATTTCTTTGTTTTCTTAGTCTTCTTCTTCTTATGAAGACCTTTTTATAATGTAGCGGAAACTAAAAACTGATTCTCCATGGATGAAAAGATGATATTTTTAGAAGTATGAAGATGAAACACTAGGATCGAAAAATAATTTTATAGGTTGCTTTCCAGAGTGATGCCATGAGAAAGTTTATAAGAGGTAATGAAAGATATTATTATAGAGTAATAAGAGATATTGTTACAAGTGACTAAGTTAGGTATTTATACATACATCTGAAACAGACTTTAGTCAATGTATTGACTGACATTGACAATATCCTCTAATAAGTTAGAGAGATAAAAAATATAACACGTTATATGAAGCTTCTGTTCCATAGCTCCCTCTTCAATTTATTCTCTCCACAACGTTTTCCTATGCAAATCACGTTATTAGGATTTTTTTACATAGAATAACTTTTTATAAGTAATGCGTTTTTAATGAGTGATTCAGTAAATATGAAAAGACAATTTAGGTATAACGAATCCAAAATTGATTTCAGCTAAACCAAAATATCAAGGGGAACAAGACATGAAAGGGGAAAATGCAAGTACCTACATTCAAATATTTAGTCTTTGCTTCAGACACCCTTGATCGTGCTTTATTTCAGCAGGATCTGCTAAGCAAGAAATTACATTCTTGATTGGTAGCTTCATCAGTACATAAGATTTAGGAGGTGATATTAACCAATTTTCCAGAGATGCGTTCACTTTTTTACACCATGCTCCAGACTTATTAGTAATCGGCTTTATTCAAAAAAAAAATTGGATATTTCAATGCCAAACTTAATATGAGGAAGCACAAGAAAATAAGCACTATTAATCCATAACAAGGTGATCATATCATGATCCATCACATATGTTCCATGTCAAAAATTAACCGAAATATTTGGTTAAGTGCAGTATCTTTCATAAATATCAAGTTTCTTAATTTTTTTTGTCTATAAGGCATGAAGAATATTTTCCGAAAGATTTATTTTTTCCATAAACAAGAAGTTATACTATGGTTAGATATCAAATGTAAAAAGACATGATGGATGATTTCTTTTCATCTTCCGAATAATTTGTTGTATTTTCATGTATAAATTATGAACCGATTTCAAATATAACAAACGACCAAGGTGCGTGCAAAAATATCATGAGATGCAAAACCAATCAGAAAAAAAAAATCTTGTCTTCAAATCTTTAACTGTTTTCAATTATACATGCACACAAAACTTAATTCCACTTATGATCTCGATCATGCACATAACAAAGTCTCTTAAAAATGGTTGATCACACGTTATCTTCATATCTAAAAACAGTTCTGAAGATCCCATCGATCCTTTGATCTAGTTTGAATGACCTTATGTCATAGGACAAGGCTCTCAAGAATAATCAAACTAGGTGCAATCAAAGGTTCAACAATCGTTAGATAGTCAAATCAAGAGTCAAAAACTAAAATAACAATGCAATTATCTAGTTTCCCACCAACGGTACTTTCTAGAGGTTCTTGATCCCACATTAAGTCTTTAAAACGAGCGAACTTAAGAAATTTCTAATGTTTTTATGATGAGATTAAAGACTGAAATCAACGAGACAATTTGATATTATCTCCGCTTCGCCTATAGCTGAAATACGAGGTCTTCTAGGAATTTGCAGATTATTAAGAATATAATTTGTAGTACCATTGCAGATATTAGCAACAAAACAAATTTTGATCAAGCTACTACATATGGATTAGAAAATATATTGCATAAACGATCATTCATAATCCAAACATCCTCCCGGAATCTAATACTAACTCCATTATGCACTTTAAATCAGATATTTTCCAGAAAAAATGATGTCTTTACATTACACAGTTCCAAATAGTAGAACCGCAAGTACCTTTTGGAGTTTTAGATAACCAATTAACAATATCATATCCATATTTCTCATTGATAATAACCTTGCAAAGCACTTTAGTTTTATTTGCATATCTCCAAAGCCACTTGACAAACAATGCATCGTTTATGCTTTTCAAAATTTTAACACCCAAACCACCGTTCTTCTTTTTCCTACAAACCAAATCCCATTTTACCAAGTGAATCTTCATATTCCCTTTATTGTTATGCAAAAAAATAAAAAAAAATCTTCATCAGTTTTGTAGCTTCACTTTAACAGATTTTGGCATGTCAAAAAGTGACATGTAATATTCTGGAAGACTAGACAACACATTATTGATTAAAACCATCTTTCCTACCCTGTTAAGTAATGGACTTTTCCAACCATCTATTTTAGAGGTGAATCTATCTATCACTTTGTCCCATTTGTGAATCCCTTTATACTTTTCTCTTAGAGGAAGTCCAAGATAAGTAGTTGGTAAAGTGGAGTTATAGAATCCCAATAGAGAAGTAAAGATAGACATATCCCCATCATAACCAACACCATACAAATAATTTTCTGAAAAATTGATATTAAGACTAGTGAGCAATTCAAAACATAAAAGAAGGATTCTAAGAAACTTAACTTGATAAATATATTTGTCAAGAAAGATCAATGTGTCATCAACAAAGTGCAAATGACTGATTTTAGTACCACCCATGGAAACTTGAAAACCATTAAGATGACCATCATCTTGAACCTTGAGCATCATGACAATAATAGCTTCAACTACAATCAAAAACATAAATGGTGAGAAAGGGTCACCTTGCTGGATGCCCTTCATACTTTTGAAATACCCTTCAGAGCTGCCATTTATAAGAACTTCAAATCTAATGTGCTCCACGCAACATTGAATCCACCTTCTCCATTTAAACCGACAACCCATTTTCTCCAAATCCATATCCAAAAATGTTAATTGACATGATCAACGCTTTTCCAAAATCAATTTTACACAAAAGACATGAAATTCCACTTTTTCCCCTAGAATCTATTTTTTCTTTGGCAATGAGAACACCATCCAGAGTATATCTTTGCTTAATAAAAGCAGATTGTTGTTGACAAATAACATGAGGAAGTGACAATTTGAACCTTTCAGTCAACACCTTCGATAAAATTTTATACACTCCATTGACCAAACTAATAGGTCTTAAATAATTCACTTTTTCCACAATATATTTCTTTGGGATTAAGGCAATGAAAGTATTTTTTAGACTCCAATCCAAAAACCTCTACCTTAAAACTCCGAAAATACATTCATCATATCCTCTCAAATTGTGCTTTGCTGATAAAAAGCAACGGGATATCCACCGGAGTCTGGAGCCTTGTTTTACATGTTAGAGCATTGATCGGTTGAACCCACCAAGCATCAGTATGTCAAGGTTGGTTATCATATTTTAGTATCAAAACTCATAAGTCGTTTGATTTGATTACTAGAGTCAACTTTGTTAGACTAGGAAATAAAGAAATGTTGAGACATACATGTATTACTCTGAAGACATGAAGATTTCAAAGATGTATCGACATCAATGATGACATCATCCTTCCACTTGAGGTTATTAATACATGACTTGACTTGTTTCTATTTCTATATCGTAAGCTTTCAAGTCGTTTCTGATTCAAAATATAACATGTGAAGTTATATACATGAAACTCTAGTATAAGAGACTTGATCATTATATATTATGATCAAAGTGTCAAGGAATAATATACCAATAGTGATGAGTGTTTTATATTTTTATATTGATTTACAAAGTATAATGCTTTTGTTTTGAACTTCGTAATTGCGCCATCAACATAATCTTTGTAACTCGTTACTAGATTGTATAGTGAACATATGTTTGATTTCACACCTAGAAAATTATGTTTAACTACATGAGTTTAAGGAAGTAGATGTACGAACTTGTCTCGTAGTTGAAAGGAAATCAAGAGGATTAAAGGTATAGTTTTCATCGAAGATCTTAAGGTTGGACCGATCCCATCCTATCCTAGGTTATGTTGAGAATTAAGGTACAACCTATCCCTACATATATTGGGAGTCAAAGTAGAACGATCCTAACTTGTTTTAGGAGTCAAGGTATAACTGGTCCCAATAGGCAAAACTAATTTCTCTGAGTCACATACACTTTAAGGTTTTTGTAATTTGGAAATTAGGTTTGCAAAATAGGAAAGTTCAAGATGTCGACATAATGAGTAATTTGAACATGTGCTGAAATCTTATTTCTTAATTATTCAAAGATATTCCTTGATACTCAAGGTGAGATCCCAAACCGAAATAGTAGAGAATATTTTTGAGATTTTCAAATTAATATGTTTTGTTTTATTAGCAAGCAAAACATATTTATGGAAATATATATTAATTAAGTGCTAGATAATATCTAGTTGTCCATGAAGATTTCAGTTATAAGTTGGATATTGGTTGGAATTAGACAAAACCAAATTTAGGTACTTTATTGCATATCTTAAGAATATTTTCGGTTATGGAAATAACTTGGTGTCCAAACTACCTAGGTCTATAAATAGTGAATTTTTTTCTTTTTACAAACTCATCCTGAGGCAGGCACTTCATTTCATAGTTACTATTGTAGCCGACTAATAGTATTACTTGCAATACCATCTTGGAGAGGTAAATAACATAATTAGGCAAAATCTCTTATGTCTTCTAGTTTAAAGACTTCTTTGAGATCAAGAAGAGTCTACTAGTACCGTTGATGGGAAAATAGAATTGCATTGCACCTAAGTTGATTATTCTTGAGTTCCTTCTCTTCTGAAATAACATCACTCAAACTAAATCAAGAGATTAACGGTAGCTCAGATCTTTTTTTATATTTGATGTTGACTTGTGATCATCCATTGTTAATAGACTCCGTTATGTGTGTGATCAATAATAAATTGGAATCAAGTTTGTTATTGTGCAGGTACAGAAGATTATTAAAGATTTTGAGACAATTTTTTTTATTGGTTGTGAATCTTTGTGATTTGTTTCGTGCACAAACTTGATCGACTGGGATCCGAATAAATCAATTTATCTTTTGATAGAATTGTTATTACTAGTTGTATTTAGATCGACAAGCTATCAATTGGTGGTAATCTTCAGTATCTGAATCTGGTAGTTCGGTTTGACTTGATCTGGTTAACTTGTTAATCCAGATCTTGGAAGATCTAAACCCGACTATTTTAATTGATTTTAAACAAAAAAGCCTTTGTCACGATCAAATATTATATCTCTGATTAATTTCTTGAGATAGGAGAGTGGTTATCATACAAATTAGTCCTTTACTGTTTGGAATACGATCGAAAGGGTTGAGTGTTTAAAGTCTTTAGAGAGGTTGAATAAACTTAAGATAATGACCTTTATCTTAAGATTCACGTGCATTGGTCAGATTGGTTGTAGGCACAGGGATACTGAGGAAACTAGAAAACTATGGGTATTTTACGTACTAGGTCTCAACTATATGAAGTTTTTAGTGTCTTTATATAACGACTTCATTTTGAGAGAATTCAAAACTGGACTAGATCCCAGGGTTTTTCTACATTTGTTGTTTCCACATTAACAAAATCTTGTTTTGTGCTTCTACTTTATTTTTCATATTATAATTTGTTCAAGTTATAATAAAAGTAATTGCAATTGTAAGTTAATCCCAAACATTTAGGTTGATCCCTATAGTTAAGGTTCAGTTTCGAACTAGTAACTATATACCAAGTATATACCTTTTGATTACTATCTTCTTGATAGTTTCTCTCTATATTAGATCACGCAAGGTATTAGACTTACATGTTGATATCGAAAAAGTTGTGGTGTACTTGGTACCCCCGTCATTTCATTACCCAAAAAATTATAGCAATGAAAATCTCATCCTCATCAAAATCCCTTTCTAACCAAGAACAAAAATTATAAGGAGTAGAAGGAATACTAAGACCATCCAAGGAGGGTCTCTCATGGTCCTATTCTTAACAAATATTCTTGGAAAAGTCCACAATTCCACCTTTTATTTCAACCTGATTTTCAGTCACCTACCCATTCACATTTACCTTAGAAATAAAATTTCTTAATCTTTTATTAGAAGCAATTCTATGAAAATATCTTGTATTTTTATTAGCACATTGCATGGCTAACAAGTACAATTAAGTTTGATAATTTTAAAATAAACTTGTGAGGTAATGATAGAGGCTGAGTTAAATTATCAAAAGATGAAAAATATAAACAGAGTTGAGTCAAATAATCGCGGGCTCATGTCTAGTCGAGGAACTTCTCAAAAAAAAAATGTCAAGCTTCATTTTATTAAAAGAAAAGTGTTAGGGTTCTTTCGCAATAACCATGGATATTATGCTATTAATCCTAGTTTGTAGATTCCAATAAATACCTAGTTTGTAGATTCCAATAAATACCACTGAAAAAAATACATTTTGTAAAATCTATATCTTACACAACTACGGTTTCTGATTTATTCTTCGTTGAGTTTTTACCTTGCCATCTTCCTAAACCCTGCATAAAAGGTATCATCCTTTCAATCAAAATCTCAGAGGATGAATATCTGAAAGGGATTGACAATTATGGTAACAATCTCATTGGACATTTAGTTCTTCCTAAGGTATTTACTCCTTAGCGAACTTGTGATATTCATTCTAAGCTCAAAGTTGTGTATCCGACAAATATAATATGAAAATTTCACTTATCGAAAAGGGTTTATAGTGCTTTATTTCTCATCACAGGAAGATATGTTGTACATTAGGGATGCCGAGTCGTGTTATCTTAAGCCTGGATTCACGCACTTCCAGCAATGGACTAAGGATTTTAACCCTAGTGATCAACGTCGATATATAACAAATTTGGATGAGAATCTATGGATCTAGTCTAAAATATTGAAGAAACATAACCTTGTTCAAAATTTCTTTTGCTATTGATACGGCTATGCGCGTAGATAATGTTACTCTAAACAATTTTTTTGTCATTTCGCAATAGTTCAGGTGGATATTAATTTCTCCACGCCTTAGGTTGACAAGGGGTTTCTGTTAGAGCACTGCTCGGTCGAACTCGTATGCATTGCTATCTCAAGCATGTTTTTCAATGTTAGTGATCAAAACTATAAGTCTTGATTTCTAGTCTACTTATAGATGTCTCGGACTAGGATATAGATTGTGTAGTTTAGCCTTATACTTCACGACTTTCATCATTTGAAGACGAAGAACTACTAAGGAGAGCTTATGGAACTTCATCAACAAAAGTTATGTGGGGACTGAAACTCATCTATCACTTGGAAAGTCTATTTCTACTCCATCTCCTATATTGAGACATAATTCGTGTTACGATATAGTTTTCTATTATACACATTCGAGATTTCGAGCTGAGTTTAACTCGCTTACATATTTCTCGGAATATGTGTTGGCAAGGTTTTGCTTCGAACAAGTTCATCTTATATTCTTGACGCAAGTCAAAAGATGATCATGTGAAAATTGCCGAGTAACATCTTACATGGTTTGTGTGATACAATCATTTGGTGTAGACTTGGAATGTTTCGTTATGATAATTTTAATAACTTGAAAATTGCTTTGATGCTAATAGTGTGTGAAAATGGCTATTATCATCCTCTAAGAAAGTTTCAATGATTGAAATAAGAGTTTAGAACACTTAACCATAATTTGATATGACATGTTGTGTACTCTTGCACATATGTAATCCATGTCCGGGAACCATAGTATGTGTACCCGTACGCGTACCTGTTGGCTTGAGAAATCCGGGAACCTAAGTATGCGCACCCGTTCGTGTACTGTCGTAAGGTTCATGTCTGAATATTTCTGCTGGGATTGGAAGTACGTGTACCCGTTTGCGTACTGGCGAACCAAATCTTAGTCCGGCTATTTCAAGTATGCGTACCCGTTTGCATACTTGAAGGTTAAAGTTCTAAAATCGGTTGTGTACATGAACTTAAACATTTATATAATTTGGAATGCAATCTTTGCAAACCATGGATATAATGTTCATGAAATGATTCGAGTGAATCAAATTGATTTTTCTTCAATTATGTTTTTGTATACTTCTATTAGAATATAGCAATTGAACAACTCTTTAACTAGTTTCATTTGAGTCATTTGAACTAGTTATGGTTAAGATGAACAAGGTTGATATGAGAGTGTTCATATGGCTAACTTCGGTTAATTATTGTTGAGCCAACATGGTGTACACATTTAGGTACGGTTACATAAACCTAAATGAGGGTACATTTCATTTGTGTGTAACAAGCTAAGTTTGATCTAACGGTTGAAATATATTAGCTTGGTTGAATCAGGTTTTTCATCTAACTATGAATATTGAATGCTTGTTACCAAGGTAACTTAGATTGCAAACCCTGATTTGAAAACTATATGAAGGAAAACTCTAGAAACTGGGAAGCCTAATCCACACACTTCTGTGTATTACTAGTTTCATAATCTAGAGTCGATTCTCCTTTAACCTTAGGTTTCTCACGAGACCCCGTAGGTTAACGACTTAAAGACTTCATTGGGATTGTGAAGCCAGACCCAACTATTTTCTATGTAGTTGCGTGATCTGACCTCGCTGTTTCTATCATGTGTGAGTGCAATCATAAGATTGTCTTGAGATTTATATCTCCAATTGGCAAGATAGAAAAGTAATCACAAAAACCTTCGTCTCATCATTTGTGATTCCACAATATCTTGTTTCATTAATCATTAAGATTATTGTGAGGTGATTGATAATACTAGGCTATTCTTTGGGAATATAAGACCGGTTTATCAATTGGTTCTTGTTCACCTTGATTTATCAAAAGATGGAACAAAACTCATAAGTATTTATGTGGGAGACAGATTTATCTATTCCAATATACTTTTCTGTGAGAGACAGATTTATCAAGTCTTCGACTTTGGGTCGTAGCAAATCTTGGTTGTGGGTGAGATCATAAGGGAATCAATTGCGTAGTATCATGTTGGGATCAGAGACGTAAGGAACGCAACTGTACCTTGAATCAGTGTGAGATTGATTAGGGTTCAACTACAGTCCAGTCCGAAATTCATTGGTAGTAGGCTAGTGTCTGTAGCGTCTTAGTACAGTGTGGTGTTCAAAGTTGGACTAGGTCTAGGGTTTTTTCTGCATTTGCGGTTTTCCTCGTTAACAAAATTCTGGTGTCTGTGTTATTTCTTTTCCGCATTATATTTTGTTATATAATTGAAATATCATAGGTTGTGTGTTGTATCGATCAATTAGGAAATCCAACCTTTGGTTGTTGATTGAAATTGATTGATCCTTGAACATTGGTCTTTGGTACCGTTTAAGTTACTTCTCTTATATTCAATCGGGCTAGCAAATTTCTATTTGTTGATTGCAGATTGAATTAAGAGTTAGAGATATAAACTCTTGTATATAGTTTTCTCTAGATTGAGTCTGACTGTCTAGTTGATTCCTTAGAAAATATATTGGAGTAAGTCCTCTCAGATTTCCAAACGAATTGTTGGGTGTGGTTGTTAGACCCCCGCATTTTCAGTTTCTCTTTTACGACATACTTTGATTTTGAAAAGTTACCTGCCTTTTTCTCCTATTACAAGGCCATTAGTCATGGGTATGAGAGAATACAAGAGTAGACCTTTTATTGTGCTACCTAAAATCTATTATCTGAAAGGATGACATTAAAACAAAAAACTTGATGACAAGCAACGTGATAAAAGAATTTTATCATGCAAGCAACAATATGTCTCAAAGACTCTTGACGCAATAAAAATACAGGTAATGATTTCGTTAAGAAGCACCTGAAGGTAATAAACAACAAACTCATGATGATTCAAATAAAGTGAACGATAAGGCCTATTTCTATGGGTATGGAAAAAAAAATCTTGTTTGGCATACCAGGTGGCACGGTAAACGAGTTGCGCCACTATGGGAAAACCACTGAGCGACGGAGTTTCTAGCGATTGATATTCTCAATAATGCCAGCGATAAAGACTTTATTGCCAGCGCTATCATGAAAATCGCTCGGTATTAACTCTAGCGCCAACATCTAGTTCTTTATCATTATAAATAGGTAATTTTCAAACTCAGAAGTTACCCCAAACAATTTTACACAAAAGTTTTCTCTAATTATTTATTTCTTAATCTAAATTTCTCTCTTTTTCAATCTAATATATTTTTTTGAATTTTCCCAAATGACACAATTTCAAACCCAACTTGATTCAACAACACAACTTGATTTTTCTGGAGTAGTGCTTGAAGGTGCCGTTAAGAAGATATGTGATAGTTATAAAGAAATAGGTAAGAAGCAAAGAAGTCTTCAAGTTTTGGATATTAACCAAGTCAAAACCGTAACTAAATCAAAGCAAAGGAAAAGAAAAGTTCAAGGCAAGGAAAATCAAAACAAAACAAATTTCAAGCCAAAGAAGAAGATAAACAAAGGAAATTCCGTTCATGAGTGTATTGATTGGAAATTTTGTGAAATGGAGAACATTAACAAGATGAAGAACATTGTCTAAATTTTTTATTTTTGAAGTCTTTCCAATTATTCTCTAGTTTTATATCTTGTAAAATGACTATTAATGATTATGTCGAAGTTTAATGAATTTGAAATTTTGACGAATATTGTTGAAAATTAATATTAATTCTATTATTAATTCAATCTTACAATTAATAATTTAAACAAATATTAAAACTTAATACTTAGATAATTAATAAATTAAAACATAAGAACTTAAGTGGACAATTGAGAAATTACAACATAAATGTTGGACAATATTTGAGCTTATATCTTAAAATCTCAAAACAACTTTCAAAATTGATTTTTTCTTCCATAGATGCGACGATATTCCGCACGACACCTTAGTTGAAGTTCCATCATGGTTTCACTACTTCTCATGTTTGGACCTTCTTGCTGAAGTAAATCAACATACCTAATAACTTTCTGCTTAATTGTTGAAATTTCCCAAAAATCCTTTGCCACAATGATTGGGGATGAAATGCATCCTCTGTAAAATAAATATAATTCCTGCAAATACATTCATCTTCCGGAATAGTGAATTTTGGTTTTCACCTCATAAATTGACGTCTCCTAACTTGACTTCTCCTAATTTCACTTTGTACATTGGCACGATTAACAACTCTTTGATTTTCGGCAGCATGTTGGTTTGCTACGAACTCAGCGAACTCAACCATGTTCATATTATCAGCCATGTTCTCGGAGGAATTGGAAGAGTGATGAAAATAATTGGAGATTGATAAATTCTAGAGAGATTTAGAAATTCTGGTGTGAGTTAAAATGAGTTTGAAATTACGTATTTATAGAGGGGAAAATAGTAGTCGTTGGATGAGGATCTGATAAACGTTGATCAGATCAGCGAGCGACAACTTGACTAGCGCTGGCGCTGGAATGACCAGCGAGCGCTTACTTGACCATCAAGCGATGGACACTCTATCGGTCGCTGGAAAGTCTGTCGTGTATGCCTATATGTTATTCCTGGCATATAGGCATATAAGTTTGGAAGTTTGTCATACCCATAGTGGGTGCATATATGGAAAAATCTTATGTTTTTCATATACATAAGAATAAGCCTAATACATACAAAAATAAGGAGCATGTGGTTAGCACAAAACTTATGGGTGATGCTTCCGTTGAGGTGGATGATGTTGTTGTGAAGTCACTGAGAAGTGAAACTACAGTTAGAGTGGGCACACTCGATGACAACAATGCTCAACTTGTATTTTTTGAACAAAAAACTCTTCAAGCAGCTAATCAAGCCATAGAAGAATTAGCAACAAATCTTATTACTTATAGACCTGGTAATAATGTTGTCATGGCTTTTTGAAAGCAGCTCGTTCGTTGTGCAAATTTATCTAGAGAGGAAGGTGATGTTTGTTCATAAAAACAAAAAAAATGAATGATCTTCTCTCGGAAGTTTAACATGGTTGCTAATGTTGATATAACTATATTCAATATGCTTGCCACACATGTATATATAAGATAATGAATGTGATGACTATCCATCGTTGCATCTTCGTCGGTATTGGAGAACATGGTGATAAAAGATACTCCTTATCCTACATGGTTGGTTTTCAGCCTGTTTTGCGTGAAAGAAAACCAAAACAGGGAATTTAATTGGAAATTTCTGAAAAGAATCATCGGATGGTACGCCTTACATGAGCTTGTTGATGTAATTTTTTGGTTTAGCGTTGCTTTATTTTTATTTATTTTCCTTTTATTTCTTCATAAAGTGCGGGCTTTGTGTCCCCTTCTTGTTTTTCTTTTTCTTTTCTTTATTAATAATTTCTTTTTGTTAAAAGAATAAATAATAATCGTAGGCTAAAAAACAAAACCCAAACGGATTCGATCTACATGATAGAAAAATTATCTTATGCGTGCATATCCATGTTATCCAAGTCCCATGGGACTAAATCACTTATGTTCCTGAAGGGATTAAAAGAGATTAAACATTAGACAAAATAGTGCCATGAAGAAGTTCTTGTAAAGAAAAAAACTGGGCGACACAGTCGATTTGGGGCGACTACAAGAGTTATGGCCTCAATTAGAATTGAAGAAATCTTGTGGCCAAAACTGTTAAATCTTGTATTCAAAATGTAATATATATGTTGAAATTTGAGTCTACACAACCATCTAGCCTTGCCTCCTATCAAATCCAACTGCAAATGCTACTCCATAAGAACTATTGGCCAGTACTGCAGACCATGGTATTGAAAATCTTCTGATTCACGATTTGAATAGGATGATTCGCTTCATTTTCTTCATAAACGATTCAAATCGCACGTACAAATCGTTTTGATCATGAATCGTGTAGTCAAATAAGGCTTACTACGATTCTTGACTAAATTCTTAAGGCAAAGAATGATTTTCAAAAATAAGAATGTGAAGTTTCGAACACATGACCTCCTGAGTCATAACTGTTCTACTTTGTTTTTGTTTTTGTTTTTG
The DNA here is from genome assembly GCA_023529315.1 of Papaver bracteatum. NCBI lineage: Eukaryota > Viridiplantae > Streptophyta > Magnoliopsida > Ranunculales > Papaveraceae > Papaver > Papaver bracteatum. Next base: position 1,054,913 of record JAJJWX010004158.1, read on the forward strand.
TTTTTTTTATGTTTAATGAACTTTATTAGTATATGTTAGATCAAAGAGTAAAACTTTGCATAAAACATCAATTTTCCTAAATACTCCGCATAGTTCAGTATTATTTACAAGATAATATACGATTTAATAATCAACCATGAATCTACGATTCATGATTTAACATACAATTCGATTCTGAAATTTCAAAAAATGATTCACGAGTTAAAAACCTTGTTGCAGACCATGCTCCCCTATGATAAGAACTTGGACTATGGAGGGTACTGTGTTACTCATCCATGATCATGATTTATAAACTCATCTAGCCTTGATAACTAATAGAGTTTATATTTGGTGATGATCTCGGCCACTAGTTCTCATATTCAGTTGGATCTGACAGTAGTCAAAGCTAGATGATCCTGGCTCAGATTTCAATATACATTATCACACTTCTCGAATGCGACTCCTTTCAAGAAATGAACGAAATACCAGATGCCTTAAGCCGATGTACAACGTCATCACACTAAAGTCACCAAATGCAAAAAGGAAATGAAGTTTCACTAAGAAAACTTCGAAAACAAGAAAACGAGTCAACTCGGTGGAAAATTTGGAAATTGTTTACAACAATCTCTTTACTTACGATCTCTCTATCTAGTTTCTTTCAGAGATCTTTCTTGATCACTGACACTTTTGAAACTTCTTTCTTTGAATTACTCATTTTCTGAATCTGGTTTCAAATCTTATGTTTTATTTCTGTTTTCTGGTTTATGATCCTTTTAAAACTTATCTTATTATTCTCTTTTTAATTTATTTCTTGATTATGTATGGATAATTTCAGGACTCTCTGCTCATCACAATATGAGAAGCATTCAGTACTGGACCTCTCCCATGGTTGGTCTCCTCCTAATAACTTTGTTGTTACAATCTAGTCTCACCTCTTTATCCAGTATTACCGCAGTATTGCAAGCCTCTAATATTGAAGAGGATTTTATCAGTATGAATCAATATTATTTTCTTTATCATGTTTATGATTTAAATGTGAATTCCGATCCAATGAAAAACAGTCCGTCTTCAGCAACTCAGTTCGTCCATGAAGTTTTGAAATATAAAATTTTATACTTTCCCCCTATTACTCTCCATAATTTCAGGATCCCATCTAATAAGACGCATTCTATTCAAATTTCTGTCAACTTTTTATTTAGGAAATATTCCCCAAACCTTGGAGAATATGTTTTCTTTAATTATCTTAAAAGAAAAGATAACCCGAATATAACTAATTACAATTATTTCAACTGTCATCTTCTTCTTTATATCAAAACCCATCAAACCCTAGTAAACATGTTTCATCCTATTTCATCCAGAGCCAATCTCCTCATAGAAAATCATCCTGCTAATATTATGGCTTTTTCCTCGAATAATCAAATCTCTGCAATCACTGGGAAGATGCAAAACACGCAGATTAGAGACATTTGTGCTAGACAGATGAGAAGAGCAGTTGGTACAAAATCATCTTTTGTCAAAGTCGCTGAAGACCATAGAAAAACTTTGATTGGAAAGTTTTTCTCAAGGGATAACTTTAACACGGACGAAATAAGAAAAGAAGTTCAAAAAGTATGGAATAAGTACAGAACTAAAGAAGTAAGAGCCATTGGAAGAAACATTTATCTTTCCATTTGCTGGAAGTCATGAATACCATTCTCAGAAAAAGGCCTTGGAATGCAAAAAAATGTCATTTGAATCTTCAAAAATATGACCCTGCTATTCCAGTTGATCAATGGGTCTTATCTCATCAAGAGTGGGACGTGCAATTCAAAAATATCCTCTTAGAACATCATTCTAATGAGATTGTGAATGAAGCTATTGCGGAATTGGGGACAAAGATTATAACTGACCCAGAAGAGTGCACTCAAGTGTATGGAAGTAGTATTTCTGTCAGAATCAAAACAGATTTATCCAAACCACTTCACAGAGGAGGGTGGAGGAATAATGCAGCTAGAGGTGTTACTTGGATTCACTTTCACTAGGAAAAACAACCTCATGATTTGTGTCCTAAATGTTTCATAGTGGATCATAAAGATGAAGAATGTGATATTGTTGCTGATGAGTTAAGGATAAGGAGATACACTAATGAAGAATACATAGCTTATATTCATGAACTGGCTGTAGCCTATGGTGTTGAAATCATTGAAGATTTAGATCTTTTGATTCAAAGAATTGCTGAAGCTAGTCGTAACCAGAGAGAACAAGAAGACAAGGAGAAGGAGGAGAACAGATGCAACAATAAATCCAGAACTGATGATGACACTGCTGTTGATGAGGGAGATGACATGGAAAATAATACTGGTTCAAATTCTAAATCTTTAGAGACGGATGCAATGGAACATGACTTAATTTAGGTGGAGCTAAAGACCCGGAAGAGTCTTCTCATGTGATGAATAGAGCACCTACTAAGCTGGTAATCCTTCTTAAGTCCCTTCTCAAAATTCCTTGCATTTATTCTCATTTTTATCAATAGTCTGTGCTCCACATTTATTTCAGTAATCTCCCTCTTAATAATATGCATATTTTATATAGTTCCATACAATAAATTGAGTATCAAGTTTTTTAATCCAATTTTGAATTCCACTATGAAAATTGTTAGTTGGAACTGCCAAGGCTACTTAGGAAAGGCAACAAGGGATCATATTATGCATCTTGAAAAAGCGGGGGTCTAACAACCACACCCAATATTTCGATTAGCAATCTATATGGACAAACTGCGAGTTACTTTCTAGAGAATCAACTAGACAGTCAGACTCAATCTAGATAAAAATATCTCAAGGAGTTATTATCTCAATCTCACTTGATTTGATCAATACTCAACAAACAAAAATCTGTGAGTCTTTATCAAATTCAAGGAGATAACTTGGATGATACCAAAGACCAATATCCAAGTGTCGATCAATTTAAATCAACAACCAAAAGGTCGAATATTCTAATTGATTGAACAACGCACAACCTGTATTATTTCAATTATATAACAAAATATAATGCGGAAAAGAAATAACACAGACACCAAAATTTTGTTAACGAGGAAACTGCAAATGCATAAAAACCCCGGGACCTAGTCCAGACTAAACATACACTGTATTAAGCCGCTACAAACACTAGCATACTCCAAGCTAACTTCGGTCTGGACTGTAGTTGAACCCCAATCAATCTCGCACTAATCCAAGGTACAGTTATGCTCTTACGCCTCTGATCCCAGTAGGATATTACGCACTTGATTCCCTTAGCTGATCTCACCCACAACCAAGAGTTGCTACGACCAAAAGTCGAATACTTTAATAAACATATCTATATCACACAGAAAAGTCTACAGTAATAGATAAATCCGTCTCCCACGAATATGCCTACAAGTTTTTGTTCCGTCTTTTGATAAATCAAGGTGAACATGAACCAATTGATAAACCATACTTATATTCCCGAAGAACAGCTCAGCTTTATCAATCACCTCAGAATAGTCTTAATCGACGCAGCGAAAAAATATATTGTGTAATCACAAACGATGAGATGAAGAGTTTGTGACTACTTTTATATATTGCCTATCGGAGATATAAATCTCAAGCCAATTATTACAATTGTACTCGTACGATAGAAACAACAAGATCAGATCACACAACTACAAGAAAAGTAGTATCGGTCTGGCTTCACAATCCCAATGAATTCTTTAAGTCGTTAACCTGGTTTTAGAAGAAGAAAACCAAAGGTTAAAGGAGAATCTACTCTAGCTTAGCAAACTAGTATCACACAGAATGTGTGGGGATTAGGTTTCCCAGTTGTTAGAGTTCTCCCTTATATAATCTCTCAAATCAAGGTTTGTAATCAATGTTATCTTAGTAACAAAGCATTCAATATTCACCGTTAGATGAAAACCTGATTAGATTCAATCTAATATTTATCAACCGTTAGATCGAAAACATATCTTGTTACACATACATGAAATGCACGTTTGGAGGCTTGTGAAAACCGTACCCAAAATTGTACATTAGTTGGTTCAACAATAGTTAACCAAATGGTTAGCCATATGATAACTTTCATATCAACCATATTCTTCTTCAGCATAACTAGTCCAAATGACTCAAATGAACTAGTTAGAGAGTTGTTCAATTGCTTAGATATTTATGTACTACATAAGACACAATCAAAGCAAAAAAAGATGTGATTCACTCGAATCGATTCATGAACTATAAATCCACGGTTTGCCGTAACATTCCTTAGTTTATTAAGATAAGTTCACGAACATCGTTTTTTGACATAACCTACTCAAGTTCGCGGACTTAAGTTCCCGAATGGAGTTCACAAACTCTAGTAGAAATTCTCGGGTTTGAGAACTTCATTAGTTCGCGGACTGAAGCTCATGTACTTCTCCGGTTTCACTTGATCAACAAAGTTCACAAACTTTGGTTCAAGCAATAAGTACTTATACATATATGTGTTTCCACAACAATGCTTATATCCTCAAATGGTTATATTGTCTAAACTCTCATTTCAATCATTGAAACATTCTCAGAGGGCGTTATATAGTTGTTATTCACAAACTATTTTTCGTCAGAGCGATTTTCAAAGTGATTGAAAAATAAAATAACTTCCGTCACTTGGTAAAGATGAACTTGGCTAAAGAGAAAGCTTTACCAACACATATTTCGAGAAACAGATAACCGAGATATACTCAGCTCAAAATACCACATGTGTATAATCTTAGTCTATATAGTAATACGACTTTTGTCTCAAGATATGAGATAGAGTAGATAGACTTTTGAGTGATAGATAAGTTCAAGTCTCCACATACCTATTAGTCGATGAAGATGCACTGGTTCCTTGAGTAGTCCTTCGTCTTGTATGATGATCACCATGGAGTTCTTGAGCTTAATTATACTTTCTATCCTAGTATAAGACCTTAGCTATAATAGACTATAATTCAAGACTTTGTAGTTTTGATCATTAATATTGAAAAACATGCTTGAGATAGCAACACATGCGAGTTCGACCGAGCAGTGCTCTAACGTACATCTCAATAAAATTCATTCACTGGACATTATTTTCTTATGTGAGACCAAGATAAACGATGATAGAATCCTTAAACTCACTAATTGTCTAAGAATGCCTAAAATCACTTATGTTCCCTCTGTGGGACAGGATGGTGGCATTTTTCTTATTTGGAAAGATGGTTTCTCTTTAGAAATTGTCAACTCCTCCTCCAACATGTTTCATGCTCTTGTAACCAATGACCTGCTAGAGGAGAATGGTTTCTCTCATGTGTCTATGGCACACCTTATAGAGAACACCAAACTACTCAATGGGAATACATTAAAAACCTAAGCAAAGTAGTAAAGATTCATTGGGCTCTCATAGGAGATTTGGATGTAACTTTTGATATGTCTGAGGGAAATACAAACACTAATTCTATCTCTAATGATGTTATTGATCTTATTAGAGAAGCAAAATTGTTGGATTTAGGATATAATGGTAATCCTTTTACTTGAACTAGTAATAGTCATGGTATTGGTAGAATCAAGTATAGACTAGATAGATCTCTAGTAAACAAGGATTGACTTATAACTTTCCCAGATTCTAAACTTCTCAATCTCCCTATAAAAGGTTCAGACCATGCTCCTATTTTGTTGTCTATGTATTTTAACTTTGCAGGTTCAAACAAAACATGGAAATTCTTTGAACACTGGTTGCAAAATGATACTTGTGTGAATGAAATCAAGAATGCTTGGGCGTCAAATACTTCAGGATCTGCAGCTTATATTATGTCAGATAAATTGTCAAATCCTAGACATATTTTATCACTGTGGAGTAAAAAATTTTTTGAAAATATACAAGGTAGAATTACAGCACTGCAACAACAACTAGAACACTTCCAACATACAGATGTTCAAGGAATACATGCTGGAAGGGTTTTACTCATTGATAGATCCCTGACCTGGCTCTTCCTCCAGAACCAAAAAATAGAGCTTTTCCATGCTCAAGATTACACTTATCTTCATCAACTTTTCTCTGCAGATTTAGATGGTTGGAATTCAGAATTAATTCTTTCCCTATTTGATGCTCAAGTTGCTGCTCTAATACTGAATATCTATGTGCATACTTCTCAAGAATATAAACTACTATGTACTCTTGAAATAAGTGGTAAATTCTCAGTCAAGTCATCCTACAACAGAATGCTCAAAGACAGAAATGGAACCACTTCAGTTGGAACAAGAATGCAGAGTATCTTTAAGAAGTTATCGAGGTTACCATTTCTGCCAAGAACAAAGCAAATCAAGTGGAAATGTGTTAAGAAAATTCTCCCTATAAATGATAAACTACAAGGAATTATTCAAGATGATAACCACAGCTGTCCTTTTTGTACCCATCATCTAGAAACTGCAGCTCATATTATCCTTGATTGTCCCTTCTCCAAAGCTATCTGGTTTGCTCTGATGGGTCTGCACATTGTATAGGGTACCCTGCTAGAATATTGGATATGTGCTTGGTTTGATAAACTTATTATAAGACAGTTGCAGGAAGCTGATTTGTGCAAGATAGCAATCATAGCTTGGTGTATATGGACTTCTAGGTGTGATGTTGTATTCAAAGGGACTGCATCGTCTGTGGAAAACATCGTTCAGAGATGCAAAAGAGAGTTTCCTATCTTAGATTACTAGCATACCAAAAAACAAAAAACTCTAGAACCCAAAATAGGATAAATCTTCACTGGCAGCCACCTTTGATGAATTACTTTAAAATAAATTCTAATGGTTCCTTTAGTTCAACTAATAATACTGGAGGAATTGGACTAATTTGTCGTGATTTTGCAGGTGTGCATCATGAATAAAAATGCTTCTACTTAACTAAGGCGACAAGTCCAGAGCAAGCGGAGAGTAAAGCTTTATGGGAGGCAATGCAGTGGGCATTGGAGAAAAATCTGGAGAAAGTCATTTTAGAGCTCGATGCAAAGCTTTTGGTGGATGTTGTCTTAGAAGTTTCTATAAATATCGACGGGAGATTACATAATTTAATTTTAGATATAAAGAACTTGTTAAGTTCTCATTCCTTTTGGCAATGCTGCTTATGTGCCAAAAGAGAAAAATAAAGTTGCAGACTCCCTTTCAAAATTAGCTAGAACTCAATATATTAGTGGTGTTTGGATTATTGCTCCTCCGGTTGAAATCATTGATCAACTGCACAAGGATGCACACATTGTAACCGCTATCTGAATTTCAATACAATTTCTAGTTTCAAAAAAAAAAACAAAAAACAAAAACAAAAACGTCATCACACTAACAGCACACTGTGCTATGAAAAAGCTATAATGGGCCAGTGCTATCTCGCACGACAATGTGGGATAGCTTTATAAGCTAGCACATTTTTATCCATTAGATCATAGATCACATATATGCACGGCTGTTTGAAAAAATAAATAATTGAAATAAAGTCCTTGCAATAAAATGAAAATATTATCTATATTACACTTTCCTTTCTATTTTGACCTAGTTCCGAGTTGTTCTTTCATATTTCCTTTTTACCACGATAAACTTCTGATCTTCCATCCACGATTATCACAAGAGATATAACATCCTATTATTATACTCCCTCCGTTCTTTTTAAATAGGCTGTTTTTGTTTTTAGAGAAAATTAAGGAAATTAAGAGAACTAATCATTGAATGTGGTCCTCATGACACTTGTCAATAAAAGAAGTGAGTGAAATGGTCCCCATGACACTTGTCAACAAAAGAAGTAAAGTGAAATGGCCCACATGACACTTGTCATCAAAAGAAGTTAAGAGAAAAGTGGTCCCAGAAAATTAAAGTAACATTTGACTTTTCTAATTAGGAAACCAGCCTATTTTTTTGAAACATTTATTTATAGAAACTAGCCTATTAAAAAAGAACGGAGGAAGTACTTAATTATTATCATCGTCCTCTATCATCAACTCCACTATAACTAAATGGAAACGAAAATCCCTGATGTTGATCTCAACCCATTCCCTTATGTTGATCTCAACCCATCCATCACACAAGCCATTAACGCAATACAGTTCATGCAAAAGCTTACATTAAAGAACAATGCCTTTCAATAATACTCCATCCGTTCCTTTTTAATAGGCTGATGTTGTTTTTAGAGAAATTTAAGTAAATTAAAAGAACTAATCATTGAAAGTGGTTCTCATGACACTTGTCAATAAAAGAAGTGAAGTGAAATGGTCCCCATGACACTTGTCAGCAAAAGAAGTAAAATGAAATGGTCCACATGACACTTGTCATCAAAAGAAGTTAAGAGAAAAGTGATCCCAGAAAATTAAAGTAACATTTGACTTTTCCAATTAGGAAACTAGCCTATTTTTTTTTGAAGGGTTATTTGGTACTTGGGTTTTGGTCAAAACCTGGGTTTGGTCTAACATTTGTCCAGCCTTTGCATTTGGTATAAAGACCAGACGTTGACCCGCGTTGACTCTTTATATGATGATGTGTCTCACTATTTGACCTGGTTTATTTTTTGTGCACCCCTCAAATAATTACGTATTCACTACCAGGGGCCCCAAAAAATGATAACTCTTTTTTGTGCACCCTCATTTAATCCATCAGAAGCAACTTAATCCTCTTTACTTCATTGCATCACCGCCAGTTCCCTTGTATCACTGCTCTGCTTGTATTCAAACCAGACTCTATTGCATTCATGTTCATGGCTTCACTCTAATAGCAACACTTCTTACTCCCTTGCAGATTCAATTCCACCACTTCAATCTCAGTATCAGTACCAATGCAACATCAGTTGTTCATCTGCACTTCTGCCTATACATCTGTAATGCCTATTTACTTGCAATCAGTTCAACACAAACAGCACAACCACAACTGCACTGTCATTCATAACCTTGAACAACTATACTATCTTCATAGCAATAATCGCCTGAGACCCTGTCAACCCATCTGTGTTCTATACCACCACCATTACAATCTATATATATAGTCAATAAGACTGAACCAAAACAAAAATTCATGACGATTCAAGCAATATTTCAAATTAGTAAATCACAATTCGTAGTACCACCACAACATATGGGTCTGTTCTTGATTACACTACAGATATATAAGTGGGATCATAACTAACAAAAACAATAAAAAAATTTAAAATTCCACCACCTGCAATGCTTCACAAACCTTCAAACCACCTCCATTTCATTACATTGGTACGACCACATACTTCTAATACCCCAACTTAGGCAATACTGCCATTCAATCCGAATCTTTACCTGAAATGAGCAATTTTAACCTAATAATCATCTAATCACCATCTGGAAATAAACTCCATTCAACATCACCATCATTACAAACCAACTCAATTCATCTTTCTTCAATACCACGGATTCAATTCCCAACAACCCTAGCTAATTTGTGATTTCTAGTTTCTGATTTCATCTGCTAGATAACCCAAAATTAAACCCTACACCACCATCTTCACCTCAATTTCAAACAAAAATCCATTTATAATCAACTGAGCTCACACAAATTTCATATAGAAAAATTCGATTAATTCAAAACCCTAAATTAGCTTACCTTTGAATTCTTCCAGAGTTCAAAAAAACTTCAGAACTATCACCTTACATTCATCGATTCCTCCTCAACCTACTAAACCCAATCTTTAATCCTTCTTACACATCACTAAGTCGAACTTGAATTCAATTATCTCTAAAACCCTAATTTTATAATATCTGATTTACTAGTTTGAAATCGACATCTCGAATCGACACCACTACCATCAATAATTATGTAATATTTCCCCTCACATCCCGATCTCAAAATCTTAATCTAATATCTCATTTTCACCAGCAGCTGAGAAGCAAATAAGGAGAAGACTTAGATTCGGGGAAGAACAGATGCAGAGGAAATAGGAAAAAAAAAATAAAAATGGAAAGAGATAAACGTCTCACGAGTTGGGAGATGTAATAAGAATATATCACTGTTTTGGAGGGTGCAATTGAAATAAATCAAGTCAAAAGTTAAATACGTCACCACTTGACAGAGTCAACGCGGGTCAACGTCGGTCTTTAGACCAAACGTAAAGGCTGGACAAATGTTAGACCAAACCCAGGTTTAGGTCAAAACCTGAGTACCAAAAACCAAATAACCCTTTTTTGAAACATTTATTCATAAAAACCAGCCTATTAAAAAGGAACGGAGGGAGTACATAAAATGAAATATTCCATTCGACGTGAGTCCAAATTCTAGTTCTGATTATTTCTTTTTTTCTTATATTCGATGACTGAAAAACCAGCATTTGTAAATCATATTTCCTCCATTGACACGAGAAGAACAACAACATTCGGTAATATCACCACCAATTAATAGATCACAGTAAAATACTTGAACTACGTTTATGATCGATTTTAACAAATCGTTCCATACCAGCAAAGACAACGGGTTTCTCTTTTTTTCCCCTTGGTTAAAAAGAAAACCTGGCACATTTAGGGGCGACCCCAACGCAATTAGGGGCGACACAAAACGACAAAATAGGTCATAATCGGTAGGTTATTTCACAATCGGTAGGTTATTTCCGGAGTATTTTTTTAATGGCCAAACTTCCCTTTACAATCGGTAGGTTATTTCATAATCGGTAGTTAATCAACAATCGGGAGTAAATTTAGTTTGTATAACTTCCGAATATAAAGTATCCTCAAAATAAAATCCTATATCTTTTGAATTTTGATTACCCTATTATCGGTAGTAAATAAAGTTATCTTGACTCCCGATTATACAGTACACCTTTGGCAAAAATGCTACCATAATCGGTAGGTAATTTCAGTTATTTAACTTCCGAATATAGAGTAGCCCCAAAATCAGAGTTTGCAAAAATCCTCTTTTTTTTTGAATTTTGGTTGAGCCTATAATCGGTAAGAAAGGAAGAGTTATCATGACTTCCGATTATCAGTGGCTCTCTTTGAAAATATCCTACCATAATCGGTAGTCAAGATACTTCGTATAACTACCGAATATAGAGTAGCCCCAATCAGAGTTTTCAAAAATCCTCTTTTTTTTTTTGAATTTTGGTTGAGCCTATAATCGGTAAGAAAGGAAGAGTTATCATGACTTCCGATTATACAGTGGATCTCTTTGCAAATATCCTACCATAATCGGTAGTCAATATACTTCGTATAACTACCGAATATAGAGTAGCCTCAAAATCAGAGTTATCATGACTTCCGATAATGAAGAAACCCTATGGGAACATATACGTTTTGTGAAAATTTCTGGAAAACTGAATAGGTTTTCAAATTAATTAACTGAAAAAAAATTCCAGTCAGGTCGAACACAGCCGGGAGGGGCTATGCCCCCATATAACTACCCCCGGCAGCGACAAACAATCTTGAAAATATCCAACACATATACTACCGATTATAGAGTTGCCCCAAAATGAGATTTTGCAAAAATTCTCTATTTTTCTAATTTAGTTGAGCCTATAATCAGTAACAAAAATAGTCCATATAACTACCGAATATAAAGTTTCCCCCAAAAATGAGATTTTGGAATCGGTAGCAAAAAAAAAACCTAAACTACCGATCATGGAGGGGCATAGAAGTATTTTTAACCTATTTTATCTTTTAGTGTCGCCTCTAATTGCGTTAGGGTCGCCCCTAAATATACCAGTAAAGAAAAAGAATATAAGATGGAAAGAATTTGCAGGAAGAAAACTTCGATAGTAGTTATAAGTTGGGCTTTTTGATAAAGTATCCCTACACTTCACTTTACACTAAAAAAATGCCCTTATTTTCTAAATATTTGTTAAAGTACCCTTGCCTTGACCGTTTTTTTAATAAAACGGTAAATGGCCGTTATAAGCCGTTAACGCTTAGGTGGCGACAACAAAATGTCTTAAAAGCCCTTCTAACTGAGTAGTGACACGATTCTACTTGAATCAGCGATTCGAAACACCCCTAAATCGTTTTAAGTATTTTTAAATGAACCCTCCTTGAGATACGATACAGAGAAGACAAAGACATTACCACTTTACCGGTGGATCTGAGATTCCATTTCCACCATTTACTGTAAACAAAAAAACTTAAAAGAGTATATGCAAAAATCATCCATTTTCAATAGTCCTTTGAAATTGAATAAGAAAACATTTATATAAGTAATCAATCAAGCAAATCAACAAAAAGATATGTTTCAAGTAATCAAAGTGACGATCATAGAATCAAGCCAACACCCAAACAAATTAAATCTCTTTCCTCTAGCTTGATATGAATTCAAATTCTTGCTTTTCTCTTCATATTACTCCAACTGTCATGCCTTTCCCCTGAATCATCCACATCTTCCATTTATCAATATCATCAAATTCCATATCAATTCTAGGTCTAGGTCTAGAAAAAGAAAACCCAAACAGTAGCAATTTGTGTATCAGCCTCAATTGTAATTACTCACCGGTGACCAGACCATGCAATGCCATTCTTATACCATCCTGTGAAAATCAAAACTCCTGTGAAAATCAAAACCATTTTCACTCATGCCTTCACCGCAATATAACCAGCAAAATCTCGTAACCTGCAACAACAAAACTTCCTATCTTCTTCTCTTCATCCATGTCTGCTAGTCAACAAAAAGTAATGCAAAATTTAGAGTTTCCAAAAAATTCTCAACATAAATTAACGCAAACCCATATCTCGAATTAAATCAATTTAATAGAACTAGATGACTGCTAAGCAGTGGGGAGGCCGACAAAATATTCACATTTTCCAAGTGCAGTTGTCGTTCAATTCTTCTTCTTTCCCTAGTTTCAACGGTAGAACATTTTTTTCTTTTTTATTTCTTCTTCTTTTATCGATACTATTTTTTTCCAGTTACACAGGTACAACATTTTCACAACTTTTATCCATCGAGTTTAGTACGGTATCAAACATTCGTCACGATGGGCTATCTATTTTTCCCTCGACGTGTCCTAAAAAATGTATGCATGACGCATACGTGTAAACAAAATTGTACATGGAAGTGGAGTACAAAACATGAGTCATGAGTAACCTAGTCCACTAATCTCCTCTAAGTCCGCCTCCTCTCTATCTCATTTTCTTTATAGTAGCAGAACAGTTAAACTTAAAAGCATTAGATGAGGAAACTTATCTAATTCGATTGATAGGATGAAGAATTTAAAATTTTGGGTAGTAGTAAAGGAACCCAACACTAATGATTAGAAGAAAAGAATAATTGCATAGTAGTAATTGGTACATTCATGGAACAAAATCAATGGATCATCATCACAGTCATCTACAGATCTACTCATGATACATAGTTTAGTTGATTGAGATTTGAGAAGAGAGTGTGACTCGGCTGATACACGAGTTGGTAACCAAACTCAAGGAAGTGAAACGGTGGGAGAGCATTAAGATGGGCGGAAACTTCTTCTAGGCTAATGGATCCAGATGCGGATTTTACCGAGGCTTAATTACTTCCTCTTCTACACCGCGATCAACCGAAGTTCGGCCGAAATTCCTGCAACTTTTTTTTATACTCTGTTTAGGTATGGGCTTTAGTGTAATTTTCTATACCATTTTGACCGGGTAAACTAGTCTTGACTGATCCAAGACGGAAAACCAAACAGAGGGGCACTTTAGAAAAATTTAAAATGTCGGGGGCATTATTTTTGTGGGGGTAAGTGGAGAGGGGTACTTTATCAAAAATCCCTTATAAGTTTAATCAATACCGTACAAAATGTTGATCTTAACCGTTCATTTGCAGGATAACTACAACTGTGATCTTAGCCGTGAAAAATATAATCCAACGGCTTAAATCCTGCTAGCTTAGGAAGCTGCTATACACTGTCGCGCGGGACAGCACAGCTCTTTGGTGATTTCACCAACGAATGGTCCTGACTCCTCATTGAGATCATGAAAGTGTGTTTTGTCGAGTTTTTTGTTTTTTACTAACGAAGTGTCAAACCCATAAGACACATGTTCACAAAGGACAAACAGCCCCAGAGAAAATGAGGCACTCTAATAATTTTCTCCATTGTTTATATACAAATTATAATAATATTAAGCAATCCATGATCTCAATCATATTTTAGTACAATAATTGTGGACTAAATAAAACAACTGAAGCATGTAGTAACAGATTTTAGAGGAAGGATTAGACATAACTGAGGAGACAGTATCAACTTTCTCTGAATATTATAAGCATATAAGTGTCCCGACATGTCCCGGTGCTATCAAGTAATCCTCACAAATCATGTAACTCAACTCAATAATCAGCTTCTCCCTTTACATTTAAACAGAGATATCATATTTATATAAGAGGAGGATACCTTTACATGGCTTGTGTGACATTATCTCACACATTACATGTTCTTTTGTGAATAAAAACCAAACGATAGCGTATTTGAAGCTAAGATTTTGGAGATATGTTCTTCTTATAAAGCTCTACATACCCACCAAAAATCAGCACATTCCGACTTTATTTTAAACGGTTGAGAATTTGACAAATTCTCAACCGTTTAAAATAAGATAGATAGATGATGAGGTTTGGTATTTCAGAATGTGTTGATTTTTGGTGGGTATGTAGAGCTTTATAAGAAGAACATATCCCAAAATCTTAGCTTCAAATAAGCTATTGTTTGGTTTTTATTCGCAAAAAGGATATGTAATGTGTGAGATAATGTCACACAAGCCATGTAAAGGGATCCTCCCTCATATAAGACTATAAGAGATCATAGTCATTTTCGATTCACAAAAGTGTTTGTTTCAGACTATTTCAGTTTTAAATTTTTTGAGACCTGGACTGATTTGGTAGATTGTAGGTTGGCAAGCAGGGGGAAAAAATGGTGCTGAAGTAGAATGGTTCTAAGCAAGACTAAGTAAGATTATATACTCAAAAGGAGATACTTTACTTAACGACAGTTTGAACAAAACTTGCAAGAAAGAAGAGGTTCTCACAAATTTACAATGGGGGTGAAATTACCTAAGTTCACCAGCGTGTAACATCAGAAATTTGAGCCTTTTTTTATTTTTACTTTACCTTCTTCGTGAGGTTCGAAGTCCTGAACTGGGCATCGTCTTTGATGAAACTCCACCATAGGTAGGTAAGGGGAATGGTGGTAGCATGCCAAAGAGCATGCGCATCAATATATCCTTTGTATGGAGGGAAATCATAGATTTCCAAGAGCATTGCCAGAGAAGTTCCTACAACGACAATCAACAACTTTCCTCTTGATGGATGACGACAGAGACCACCCCAAATGGCCCATAAAAGAAGTTGTGCCACGCCCATTGAAAGACATACTTTCATGTTCAACCCTGCAACATTATACAGTGGGAATCATTCTACCGTATTGTATAAAAACTAAAAACAAAATTTAAAACAACAAAATAATAGTAGTTCCAAAGAAATACTAAAATCTGCTGTATTCATCGTGTATGTGCTCGTAATAAAATCCAAGACAGAGGAGAAAAAGTTGGACTGAGGTAGGAACACAGTATTACAAAAATGATCATATGAAGCATCAAATGGATTCAGAAAACTGAGGGCGACCAAAAACAGAATAGAACTTTCATTTGGTTGCGCATCTGGTTATCAAGTAGATAGAACTTGAGCAGTGAAAATGACCTACTTTATGGAGATTTACCACTTAAGGAAGTTAGTAACCCATTTCATATTCAAGACATACGTATGAAACAAAGCTAGTTTGAGGCATGTAAAATTAATGTATAAAGAGGAAAGGAGAAAGACATACCATAGTCAAATTTATAGAAGTTTAGATATAATATATGGGTAGTCACAAATGCAATCAGAGGAGCAGAAACCATGACTCTAGATGCTTCATCCCTCACGCTAAAGGTTCGTAAGATGGCAACAATGAGACTGAATCCAAGTAATGCCACGACGGATGAGTAGTCTAGCTTCTCTGTTAGATCCAGATCACTGCAACATCATACAGTATAAAACTTCATGGTCAGGAAGAAAAGAAACCTAACTTTAGGTAGTCCGCAACCTCTTTGACAAATAAATTCTCATACACATTCTATATGAAGGTTAAGAGTAGCAATATGCACAATCTGCTGACGTAACCAGTATTTCACTTGTTAATTTGCCTGCTATGTAATTAAAATGATCTAGTCAGCTATATAAAATAGTTAACTTGCACATGGCGGAACTTTCAATAGCTTTTAGATTCTACATACTAAGGTAGCCACAAGATGATAAAGAGAATAAGCTTACCGCATATGGAACACAGCACTCCAAAACCAAGAGTTCATTGCCAAGATCGCGTACGCATGCCATAACAAAGAGTATTCATAGTATGGTTTTCTATCTTTCGGCCTTAAAGGTAACTTGGTGTATAAAAGGGAGCAAAATGAAATCCATCCTAGATAATGCATGGCAAGATTGCAAACAGAGAATACCACAGACATAGGTTCCTGTACACATGAGTAAATATTTGCTAGCTTTAGTTAACAGTTCTTAATTAAAAGTAGGAAAGAATATTTTAAAAAATCACTAGCTTGTACGACAGCAAACCTGAATCCAAAGGACTCGCCTAAAGGGCCATTTCCCATGATACTTAACCGGTCCAAGGCCAAGCATCTCATTGTCTCTTTCCCTTTCAAGCATACAGTGATGCCTGCACTCGCTCTGGCAATCCCACTGTATCAACTGCATATAAAATGGTTTCTGTACGGATTCTGAACCATTATTAGACCCAATGTCAGACGATAGACAATCCTGAAAGCATCTGTCCCCAATACATCCAGTCACTTCACACTGCTCTAGGCATGACCTGAGATCCCATAGAAAATTTCAAAGAACAGAATCATTGTAAATATATCTGAAAACCAAGGTTCAGCTTGTGCTTGTGTTTAACAAATTAGAATGATGCGATGCAAACAAACGACATTTTTTTATATTTACAAATATGAAAATGAAATTATTTCGCTACTGAGAATAACTGAAGTCTTTAGTCGATCATATCACCTTCTTCTATAAGTGAAATCAAAACAGCAATAAAAGCATCGAGTTGATAAAAATAACCAGCCATATTTCCAGACAAGACGTGTTTCTAAAGCCAATACCATCTTTACTTTAGATGGCATCCCTGTGCTTTTTATGAACGGGTAGGTAAATGATATTCATCTGTTACGTATCAGGGGAAACAATCATCGGGAAAACAGTTAGCTGTTTTAGACTTTAAATACTTCACTAACCTTTTCACAGAATAGGAGAAAATATGGACACACTAAGAGAGTATAATCCTGGAAGGAATTTAAGTTGAGCATACCGTTGAAGGCGTAGAACTTCAGTACATAAAGTCATAAACACAGGCATGGAGAAGTTTTGGCACATCTACTAGTCTACAAAAAACCTCAAACACGCATATGCATCCACTTGAAATTTTAAGTAGATAATGAAATCTTGGTCAAGTAGAAACTTTTGGGTCACAAGCCACACAAAATTTTGGGTCACGAGATATTTTGATCATGGATGCTCTATTTGCCACAAGGTGGATTCACCCAATGCCTAAAAGTTTCAGGCGAGTTGCAACCATCCACTCCACATTTGAGATACTTAAATGAATGGGCGCATCTCATGAGAATAGGCTTTACTAACTGGGTTATACCAAGTCATTTACTAAGTTCCAAATTCAAGCAATTGTTAAAATTAGTGGGATTTGAGTTTAGTGTAGTGATGCTGTTATAGATAGAGCATTGTTTTGTACAGAGGTCTGCTTCATAACACAAATGTTTTCAATTTCTCCTCTTTAATATGCCGGGTTACCACCAAACGCTAGTAGAAAACAATCAACTTAAAGAAAACACATTAAAACCAAAGTTATTTGATTTTTCTCGTTTCAAAACCCTATACTTGGTTAAAACCTACTAATTGCTACGTCCAAGATAATCTCTTAAATATGAACATCAATTCCTCGCAATTCCGCTTTGTAATGAAATCAAATTGCAGTAAACAAACAAAAACACACCTGTAAAGTGGATTAGAATCACCAATGCTGGCATTCAGACGTCCAACAAGAAATAAAAACGCCACGAAAAAGATAACCCGATTCCAGATTGACATCTGCAAAATCAAAACACAAATCACATACAATCATCAAATTCTTTAGATCTATATTCACATAGATTAAAAATTAGGGGTTCTTCTCAATCACATGGATAGATTGATTTGCATTGATAGAAAAGATAAACAAACCCTAAGACAAAGAATTACAATGAAAGGAATTAGATTCTTTAATTTGAACAAAAAAGACCCTAAACCAACCTGAAATATTCTGGTGTTGTTTGTTGTAAAAATCTTATTTTTTTCCACTTGTTCTTCGCTGATTGTGATTTCTATGCTGATCTTATGAAACCGAAATTCTTCTACAGTGTATTTTTTTTTTCTTTTCTTTTTTTCCCTCGGATATGCCAAGTCGACATATAAATTCGGTATAGACACGTGGAAAGCGATTAAGGGTTATACGGTTCTGCGTGTTCAGCTGTTCTGCTGCATACGGACTCTTGTTTAGGCCAGAAATTGTTCTGTTTCTAAGCCTCAAGGCAGAAGTATTTGGAAGAATGCTAGCAAACTCGCTCCTGTTTTGCAGAATCACTGTACTATGAGGAAGCAAAATGGCCAAGGCGTTAGTTTCTGGCACGATTCTTGGTGTGCTATTGGCGTACCCAAAGATGTTTTTAGCCGCTGCTTATAAATTTATTTCTGTAGCTGACATGATTTAGGATGGGAATTGGAGATGTAGTTTCAATAGAAGACTGAACATAAATGCGTGGGATTTTCTTCGCAGAGACGTGGGTGTAGTTCCAGTTTTAGAGCAGGAATTAAGAGGATTATATATTACTTTTAATGGAGGTTTCAGCACTCGAAGGTGTTATGAGCTGTTAGAAGATGATAAAAATTTTTTATAGCATACTCCTCCAAAGGCGAGCTTTATGCTTTGGTCGAGTTCTCACAACTCTTTGCCCCCTACTAGAGTTATGTTGAAGCACCGTGGTGTTAGTATTCAAAGTGTCAACTGTCTTTTCAGCAACGCGAAATTGAAACCACTGATCATATCTTTATCCACAGTCCTTGTGCATATGAGATTTAGATGTATTTCATTAAGGCTTTTAGGATATCATGGTCTAGCCCTGCCACCATTTGACCTTTTTAAAGCTTGGAGTAATTATGTTTTCAGTGGAAGAGCCAAAGAGGTTTGGATATATAAGACTTATAATGCAGTGTGCTGGTATCTTTGTTCTGAGTATTCAGTCTATCATTTTGTGGTGCTCGGACAGACTGCTTTACGTTATTGGATATCATTGTAATTGCAAGGCCTGTTTGTCCTGGCTTAGTCCAGGCTTGTAACTCTCTTTTTCTTGACCGATAAAGAATAGAGCTACTATTGTTGGAAACCAAATGCAGTTAACATTTTGTGTTTTTCTTACGCGCGTTATCTGTTTATTTTGTTTTTGTTGGTCAGCAAAGAATGAATATAAATGTAATAGGAAACCATGACAGAACAAAGGGGCCAAGCAAGAACAGTCTACCAGGGCAGAAGAAAAACAGATGTCCCACGAGAACCCGAAGCAGCTAAGAGCAGGTTAGTGGGGATCGGAAATTTTCAAACTTCTCGTTACAAACATTATCCTCTATAGAGGGATTAGAAAAGCCAGGGTGAGAGCTAATCCAAGCAAAAAAAAAAACTTTAAGCTTGGTTTCTAAGATGATAGCAGCTGGCAGTTTCACATTTTTGTTGAAAGTTCTTTCATTAAGTATCAAGCCAAATGGACCATAAAACAGCAGACCCACCTGATGTAACTGACAAACAAATGAACCTAGCTAATTCCGCCTTTTCGAGAGGACCAACTAATGTTAACGAACCAGCAAACCTAACATCTCTACCGGTTGAACCGTATGCACCCGAGTAACTGATGGCAATATAGATTCCAGACCAATAGCTTTTTGGAGGGACCATAGCTCCTTTTTGCTGCATTCAAGTCAGAGAGGTGCACCTGAAGTTGAAACCCAGAAGTAGTAGGATTAATTCCGGCCTATCAACTACAAGGGATCTCATTATTTCTCCGGTCACCAGAAGGAGAAAGGTACTTTATGAGTTATCCAAACCAAGTAGTCTTTTCAACTTAATGAATACAGTTGGGTTGCAAGTACTTCCCCAATAATGTATATGAACACGAACAAGGATAAAAATCACCAAAATCCCTGGCTGGAATAAAAGTACAAAACTACAACCCCCGGCCATAACCAAAATCAGAATTAGAACCAACATAAAATCTAGTGCATGACCCATAATTTCAAGACTGCTAATAGGGGTACCAAATTGCTTTGGGGTGTACCAAGCCCTTACCAATATATATTTTGTCCTATATGTAATTTGGTATACTCCAAGTAATTTAGTACCCCTATTAGCAGCCTTGTATAATTTAACATATATGTATAAATTTTCAACTTCCTCACCTACTTTGTCCTGCCAAGTTGCAAGTCGTCTAAAGAACATAAATAAATGAAAACTTACACCACCGCAGAGCAGTCATACGTGGTCTGCGTTAAATCCTATAAGGTACCTTTGTGGTCCGTGCATGCATATGTGGTTCAGCAAACCAAAACAAAATTTAACTCCAATTTTTTCAAACGGAATTAGGCATCTACATTCACTCATATTGTATGAACCTAGATTCGTACTGTTTTCATGCTTCTTTTGGAACGCTTCTCATAGTACTGTTACACTTTTGAAAAGTAATCCATCATAGTAATTTCTTTACAGAAATGGAAGTAATATGAGTTAGCTTAGGGGTGTAAAAATGTGGCATGCCGGTACATCAAAACACGTTAAATTTTGATCACAACAAGCCCAATATACGCGCTAAAATTTGATCACAGCATGGCATGATATAAGACACGCCTAGCACGATAGTTTGATGATACATGGCGTGTTTTGCAGTGTCAGCTCCCTTTACACCCCTAACTGCTACTCCTGTCTATTTTCATATAACAAATCATCCAACCATTTAAAATAAATTCAAAATTTAATTCCTAAATTTATGTAATGTAGATGTATCAACCAGAAATGGTTGATTGTTGCATATCATACAAGTAGTACAAATTTTTGAAAAGATCATCATTGAATACTTCCGGTTTTGGCTGTATATTATGGAAGGTGAGAAACAGTTGGAAACCTTACCTCCATTTTTATTTCGAAAATGATATATATTGACTCACTTGGAGCAAGTAAGGACTGAATTGTTTCTTTGAAACACTTGCTGTCGTTAGCATATGGGTCATCATCTATTTCACTACTTAAACAGGTAAACTATGCGACTTACGTCAAGGTCATGTCATGTGAACCTGGCCAGACAGCAAGTTGAAATCTTCACCACGTCAAACCACTTCTGTGATTAATTATTTTGATAACTGGAATAGGATCCAACCAGCTTATACAATTTTGTGTAATTTCTTTTTAATAGTTTGGTTTTCAGCTACTTTATGAAAAGGAAGCAATTGCTGGTTCATATAAGGTGGTCCAACGAAAAAGGTGTCCCAACTGCCAAAGCGTAACTGGGCTTAGAGCATTCACAACCGCAATTAATGGTGGAAGATGAATATACCATAAATGGCGACATAAATTTAGCTTTAGCAATGGTATTTCGAACCAAAACTACACTGGTATACTCACTTTGAGCCTGGCATGACGCCTACGGTGCCTAACCATATTCGGCAGTACCTTTCTCCATTGTGGACGTATTTCACCCGCAAACTTGCCACATTTCTAGCCCTGAAAGGCCCAGGCGCTCACTCGCTGTAAGGAAACTGTTCCTCCTTGTGGCTACAGGTGCAAATTGACGAGGCTGCCAACTTCCTACAGCCAAAACCCGAATTCCACGTTCGAGAACCAAACACCATTTGACCCACTGCTGGAATAGTGAAATATCCAATGGATTCCACCAGTGCCATGGTAATTGAATTGCTGCTCACATTTTTGTGCCTAGAATGACAAGTATTAGCTTGTAAGTTGAGGTGTGCTAACTGAACTGTCCAAACTAAATTTCAGTTGAGGGTTTTCAAGAATGCTAATAGGGGTACCGAATTGATTGGGGGTGTACCAAAATACATATATGATAAAATAGTCATTGCCGTTGGGTTGGTACAACCCAAGTAAATTGACACCCCCAATTATCAGCCTTGAGGGTTTTGACCTGATTTAAATGGTAACAAAACTATCTCTACACCTGCCGAAATCTTGAAACATTTTAGAACCATGATTCTAAGTTGGCTGTACGCGAAAGCTACATGTAAATGCGGCCCATACTTTCACAACCAACAATAAAATTTACCTTGTGGAGAAATTTCAGAGTTTCCTTTGATGATCATTTTTGCTTAGATTATTGCCTTGTTTTTGTTGTCCGAGACCTATAGCATGAATGGATATGGACTTTAACAGCATTAGAAGTATGTCACCGATGACATAACCAGATGCATGAATTCAAAGTTGTATTGACTCAAATTCCAGCATTACATGTAAGCACATAAAACATATTATATGCAAAAAAGATGACCAACTAATCAACCCATAAAATCAATTGAACGGGGCTTCAATCCAGGAAAATGTGTGGGTTCGGTCAGTTAGAATCAAATTTGAATCATAAAAATGAACGGAAAATTGGTCATTTGTCCAAATATTTTTAAAACATGGTTTTAATGGACGAGTAAAAAATATTATGGGTGAAATTGACAAAAAAAAAATAACAATGATGAAACTGGATTCATCTTGGCTTAAAGTTAAAAAATAGCGAGGATGAAACTGGATGCATCCTGATGTAAATTAAAAATAAGAAAAAAAATTGAAAATTGATATGATGAAACTGGTTACATCCTGACTATTTTTATATTTTTGTCCATTTAAACAGTATCAAAATTTATATGTCTTTTTCACTCAAAAATTATTGATTTTGGTCTTTTTAACCAATTTTGTGAAAAATGAAACATTTTTGGTATTATACCGGGGAACAAAATCTATATGAATTTACAAAGTCTCAAAATAAACTAGTGATTAGTTGGTGAGTTCGACTTATCCCTAAAGGTCCTTCAACATTCTTAGGAAAAGGGTAACCCCATGTGCTTAGCTAGTGATGATCATGTACCCATCTATCTAAAATTTAATGTAGGGTGGCAATTGATTTACAACCGCCATTGTTGTTGTTATGGATAATCTAATTTATACAAAATTTCCGACGCTTTTTCGGAATAATAAGATACATCTAAAATGAAAAATATAAGCTCTTTACGAATCTAGGAGAGGGTCCGTTATGGTCCTTACGAAAACTTTTCAGAAGATTGGAAAATTAATTTAGTGGTGAAATTTTAAAATGTCATGCACACTTTGCACGAAATTGAACTCCCTAGGATTTGGGGGTGAGGTTTAGCCGTTTAGGCTATAAGTTCAGTTAACAAGCATGAATGCTGTAGTTAATATTTGCTGGCCTAATATTCAGGGAGCTTTAGCTATAGCACTATACTGGTATAATCTCTATTTCAACCATGCGGAGGCTGAAGATAATCAAGCTGTAGAAGAGGACCAAGTGAGTACGGAAATGAATGACAACAAAAACTGGAAGGCTCCTAACTCCCCTACAGTGAAAATAAATGTAGATGCAGCCTGGAAGGATGGTGAATATGCGATCGCAATTGTGGCTAGAGATAGCCTTTGGTTCTTGGCGTGGAGTAGGAACTAGAGTGGGTAGAAAGATACGGTTATTTATCTTTGGTTGACGGTTTCAAGCTAGCAACCAACTAATTTGTTTGGTTAAATCGACCAATATAATCATTGAAGGTGATAGTCAAATAGTGGTTAACGAGTCTCAAAGGTGTGTCGAGGAAAATTCGTGGAGAATCTGGAGACTAAAGGATGATATCACTGCAAGAATGCTCTCTCTCAACTGCTCTGGAGCTTACAATTTCGTGCCAAAACCGGCAAACCAAGCTGCTCATTCCATTGCAGATTTTGCTCTTTCAAACAACGTCCAACAAATGTGGACCAGTTCTAACTTTCCATCTAGCATTGTTAGCCTCCGGGATGTAAACTTTGGCTAGTTTGTTCACTCTTTGTTTACCAAAAAAAAAAAAAAAAAATTTGCTGGCCTAGACATTTCAGTTTTGACCTGATCAGTTTGATGTCCAATGTTTTAAAACACAGACCGGACCGACCGGTTCAACCAGTGAACTGGTGAACCAGTGGAGAAAACGGGTTGGGTCACTCTTAACCCACTAATCTGCTCTTAAATCTGTGAGCCGTATGAACTGTCCGGTCCAATCGGTGATCCAGTCGACCCGACTGGTTTTTTAGTCGGTTTACCCGGTTGTATATCCAAATCTTATGCCGATTTCAAATCAATTTTTATTTATTTTTTAGATTTTCGTTATTCTTAGATTTTTTTTCATGATTTACTTCTCTCTTAAGATAAGATAAAGAAGAATTATGATTAAAGAATAGTAATAAAAAGAAGAATTATGTATTCAAGAACCAAATCCATTCACTTATTTAGGATGTAATAAACTCGTCTTAGATTAATTTATACAATCATCAGATCTAACAAGGTACGAAGGAATCTAATCTTGAAGGTAATACAAAAGTTGGGAAAATTCATACTTTCCAACCGTAAGTAGAAGTTATGGTATGGAAGTATGATTTTTTCAAACAGTAGAATTTTTGAACCCAGAATATACAGTTTGGAATTTAAGAACTTCAAACCGTAGGCGACTTACGGTTGGGAAACAACACCGTATGCGAAGTCAGCTAAACCTACGGTTTAGAAGTATAAATTTTCCAAACCGTAGACAGTAATGAAACTGTTTTTTCAAAAACCTAATTCGATCGATTCCGCATATCCATGCATTAAAACCAATGAAATAAGATGGGTTTTTTTTATTTTTACCTTATTGAAATCATTGCGGGTGGATTAGGTGGTGGGAATAGATAGTGAATTATTTTGAGAATTGATGATTAATCAAAGAAATAGGCGACGGAGGTGATGGGGAAGAAGAAAATTGAAGAGTTTTAGGTTTCAATATTTAATAGGTTAAGGGTATTTTAGTATTTTTCTTATAAATTGGGTCCCCATATCTTCATTGTAGGATATTTGAAGCCTTAGAGCAACTGCAGTCATACGACTATAACCAAAGATCAAAGAGCAAAAAAATTTGAAAATTTTGGGTTTACTCCGTGTGCGACGCTACGGGTGGGAAAACCAAATTTGATCAGGCGCAACTAATACTTGCGCCCCATTAATTTTTTATTTTTTTTTGGGGGCGGAACTTATGAGTTACGCCCCATTTTCAACTTTCATTTTTTTTTCTACGGGCGTAACTGTATTTTGCGCCCCAATTTTTTTTTTGTCTTCGGGCGTAACTTCAATCTACGCCCCATCAGGCGTAACCCCAATCTACGCCCGATCAAAGGCTAAACCAAAGACCAAATTTGGTTTGGTTTTTGCTCTTTACTCTGGTATTTTCTCTTTACTCGCTCCGTAGTGTCTGCGTTTTCTCCCCAAATTTGGTCGATGGTCCATGATTGTGGTTGCTCTTAGAGCATCCACAGCGGGAGACTAAAACTAAAATTTTGGTCCAGAAACCAAACGCAGTCGAGCGGAGTAAAGATAAAAAACCAGAGTAAAACCAAAAACCAAACCATATTTGGTCTTTAGTTTGGTTTTAGTCGAGCGTAATTTAAAAGTACGCCTGACACCGGACGTAGGTATTATTTACGTTTGAGGTGGGGCGTAAGTATAAAATGCGCCTGATGGTGGGGCGTACTTTCAAATTACGCCTGATGATGGGGAGCAATTCAAAGTTACGTTTGAATAATAAAAAATATATATATATATAAATGGGGCGTAGTTTTAAAGTGAGTCTGATGGGGCGAACTTTTAAATTGCGCCCGACCAAATTTTACTCGTGCACCGTAGCACCACAGAGTAAACCAATTTTTTTTAGTTTTTTTATTTTTATTTTTGCTCTTTGGTTATACTTGCTCCACTGCAGACTGCACTTGCTCTTAGGAGCCCTCAAAACTCTTTTCTTGGATCCCTATTATATATGTGTTTGTTATCAAGTTTTTATGTTATATATTTGACCCAGTAACCCCTGTGCCACTGATTAGACCAATTGAGCCTGACCCAATAACTTCACCGGTTCGACGTCCGGTCCAGTTCTAAAAAAATTGCTCGAATTCATTTTTGCCTTTAATTTAATTAAATCAAACAATTTTTTAGTTTATTTTATTGTATTAAATCATTCAATCATCACACTTCTATATATAAGTATAAACATGTCAATCGATTGGTTACAGGCTGGGTACAACCAGTTTATTGTGCCAAAGATGGATTTAGAAAGACGAGGGGTTTGATTGTATGGACATACGTTTAGCCAACGATGCTAATAAGAAACTTTGAATAAAACGCTTTTAATTTGTTTATTAAGTATTAACGGCTCTCACCTGTTTTAAAATTTTAAATTCATCAAAAGGTTAATTGAATAACGTTACAGCCACTAATGTTCATATTTACACCGCCATTATATCTATCTTTTGGTTTTTCAGATTTTCTATGTTTCTCAAATCTTTGTGAACTTCCTTGATCTTGGAGCACACAATTAGCTAACCGACAAAGTATTTTTAGTCAAAATTTATGGACATCAATAAGTACTTTAGCAGCCAACTAACGACGTCAAAATCTAACACAAAATTAGTTAAAAAGACCAAAATTAATAATTTCCGGGTGAAACGGATATGTAAAATTTGATATTGTTTATATGGACGAGTATGTAAAAATAGCCAGGATGTAAACAGTTTCATCCTACCCATTTTCAAATACTTTTTCTTATTTTTAATTTGCATTAGGATGTATTCAGTTTCACCCTTGGTATTTTTTAAGTTTAAGCCAGGATGAATCCAGT
Organism: Papaver bracteatum; assembly: GCA_023529315.1. Taxonomy (NCBI): domain Eukaryota; kingdom Viridiplantae; phylum Streptophyta; class Magnoliopsida; order Ranunculales; family Papaveraceae; genus Papaver; species Papaver bracteatum. The sequence goes on from JAJJWX010004158.1 coordinate 1,081,852, forward strand.
TTCATTCTTGCTATTTTTTTGGTGTCCATTTCACCCATACTAATTTTTACTCGTCCATTAGATCCATGTTTTAAAAATATTTGGACAAATAACTCATTTTCGGTAAATCTAATTAATGTTAATCTAATTTATGGACATATGTGGGGATTCTCCTGTATGTCCGTCACTAATATCTTACCTTTGAGATAAAACCTCCCAAGTCCCTTCTATGAAGGACCAAAAAGAGTCCATTAGATCCATGTTTTAAAAATATTTGGACAAATAACCCATTTTCGGTAAATCTAATTAATGTTAATCTAATTTATGGACATATGTGGGGATTCTCCGTTATGTCCGTCACTAATATCTTACCTTTGAGATAAAACCTCCCAAGTCCCTTCTATGAAGGACCAAAAAGAGTTGTGTACTTAGGCTTAGTCCTATTGACTATGAAAGTTCAAGATCCAAGATTTGAACCAGCCGGAGTCACTATAATACGGTGGTAAAGTTGTTGGGTGATGATACCAGTGAGTTGAGTTCGAAACTCACCAGCACCAAATTTTCTACCGATCAAAAAAAAAAAAGATCCAAGATTTGAATTGTTACAAAAGCGTGACCAAAACCGTGATTCAACATAGAGTTTCAAGTCGTTGGTAGAACGCAATCTTGAATCAACACAGGAGCAACCAATGGTTTGGCGCTCCAAAAATTGCTTTAACGCCTAATGATAAGTCGTTTTTTCGTAATAGTCCTATATAATATGCAAATCAGTAGCAAATGATAAGGCCCCACGTCTCAAAGCCCAATCATTTGGCGCCACGTCTCACACAAAAAAAATAAAAAAAAATTCCTCTGCCGCCTAATGGTTGGTCTCAAAACATCTTTTCGCCCAGCGCTTGTACAAAAATCTTGATCACCGTAGGGGCTGGACGATGATTCAAAGTGACATGGCATCGTGTTCAATGTTGAATTTTGAATAGCCATAGGACTAAGCCTTAGTGTTTATATTGACAGTGGTACAAATTTCATGTATCTTCATAGTACACCGAGATCAGTGTTCAGGGAAGATCTGACCTCAGAGAAAATCGGGTTAAATAGGAGATGAGAATAACATCGAGTATGATGTAGTATTGATGATCTCAAAAAGAAAAAATCATTTTTTCTAGATAATTAATTCGACCTTTCCGAATAAATCCGTTTGTACAAGACAATGAATTAATGCTTTCTGAACATAATGAAGTCCTAGCGGTATAATTGGGTTCAAGAGCTCTCTTAATTCGACCAAAAAAAGTCGACGAGATTTTCAAAGATGTTTATGAGAAACGAGAAACCATAAGGAAAAGAAAATTGTGATTAAATGAAAACCAAACTTATAATAGATTGGTGTATGTTGTGAATGGTTACGTCATACCAACTAAGAGTTGCTTCAACTTAATTGAAGAGTTTAAACCAAATTTACCTCCCACAGACTAAGCCTATATAATTGATTTCCTAATTATGATCTAACGTATGATCAAAATCAAACGAATGATCAAGATGATGGAAATCGATAGCAATTTGACAAAAGTCTAGCTATCCTCAAAATCTGGGCTTATGCAACCCAAATTGCAGCCTAGATTATTATTCACGTCACAAGTATAAAACAAATTCTGATACGAAAAGAACTTTGATGATCAGTATCTATCTTGATCGTAGGAGTAAACTTTATAAAAAATCAAGATCAGGATACTCGAGTTATCAAGAAAAGATAACTGGACCTGGATTCACGAATCCCAATGAAGTCTTTATAGTCTCAAAATGCTAAAAGGGTTTCTGGAGAGGACGACTCTAGATACAACTAGGACACACCAAAAAGTAGTATCAGGATTCAAAGATCCTAGTTGCTTGGAGTTCCCCTTTTATAGACATTCAAAACTTAAGTTGCTTTAGGTTTAATCTAAGATAGATTTGGAACCAAGCAATCAATATTCACCGTTAGATGAAACTTTGAATATGATTTACATAAACAAGATATATACTCAAGTTAGGTGAGGCCGTAACCGAACCGTGTACAAAGATTATGTTCAACATGGTTAGCAGGTATGAACTTAAAAGATTAATCTTCATTTTCATGAACACACAAGACATTAACTCCGAGTCACAAACATGTGATCATTCAAGTCTAGTGTTTATAGAGAATTAATCAAATGTTAATTATCTCGAAGAAATAATTTAAATACACTTGAAAGTATAATCGACATGATTAGTGGAAATATGAATACAAATACAAAGTAGTTCGTGAGTCAGTTCAATCACAGTTCACAAACCGATTTGGAAACTTTATACCAAAACCGAGTTCCGGAGTTCACAAAACTTTTTAGGTTTGCGTACCAATTTGCAAACTTTCCACCAAACCTAATTTCGGGAGTTCACAAAACTTTTTAAGGTTTGCATACCGGTTTGGAAACTCAAAGACTGTACCGGTTTCAGAGCTCACATAACTGGATCGGTTTGCGTAATGGTTTGGAAACGCTATCGAGTTTTAGAATATAGAACAATTTAAGCTTGCATACCGGTTTGGATACTCACCCATGGTTCGTAACCACAATTCAAGAATGGTTTGCATACGAGTATGCACACACCTATCCGGTTTCATAAGTCACACAGATTTTTTAATATGATATATATAAGAATATGTTTACTACTAATCTGTAAGTCGATATTCGTATATCTACTCCGCTACTTTTACAAATACATGTAATACGGGTTCAGACTTATAACAGTTATCCCAGTAAAACTGATACCACAGTCTTGTATCCGAATCAATAGTAGTTCTATATTTTTCTAAATCAAATTGAAACATTCCTGAATAACATCAATGACACATATCATTGTTCTAGGTTATTTTCGAATGATAAACTTGAATCACGATTTTGATTCCGAACAATAAATTATCCTAAACCGAAATTCATCAAGTATGAACAAATGTTCATTAAGCTTAGCTATTATATTTCGAGAAATTATCAAGATAAACTTGACTCGAAAATATTGTCTATGCATACTAGTCTAATTAGTTATGCAGCATCGTCTCAAAATGATAGAAAGTGAATATAACTTGAGATATAGGTGGTTCAGTCTTCACTTACCTTTTGTTGATGAAGTTCTCCAAAATCTTCGGTTGATGGCCTTCAAACAGTGGAACGCAATGATGACTGTTCTAATCCTTTGTTTCCCAACCATATTTTTATCCTAGTTCGAGAATTAACTAATTGTAGACTAGAAATCAAGATATAGTTTTGAAAACTAAATTTGACAACAAGCTTGAGATACCAACACTTGTGAGTTCTACCGAGCAATGCTCTAACTCACTTGTCCTGACTTGACCTAGTAGGACGACCATATCCCAAGGATTGTTTCCCCGGGACCCGTTGTGGTGGCAAACATAATGTGAAACGTATTTTATTTTCTATGTTATTGAAAATATCCAACAAAAAGATTATTATTAGGGATACAGAAAAATCATTCTGAATAGTAAATTACTACTAAAAATAATGATGTGTTGTCATTTTGTCGATCCATTCCGCGGACCCTTTATGCTGGTTGTCCCGGACAGATCCGTTATCTCATTTTCGCAGGCTCATTTCGTTGATCGATTTTCTTCAATCCAAGTTGTCGATCTGTTTCTGTCGATCCACGTCGTCGATTGAGTATGAATCTTCTTCTCAACTCTAAAATAAAGTTATAGAAGGTTCTAGGTTACTTTATTGACAAGAGAGCAAAGATAAAAGCTATCTCGACATAATTGTTTATCCTAAAAATGTATGCACATAAATACAGGGGATATAAACCCTTAAAGATACGCAACAAAACACAATCAAACTTAATAAACTCTTGTGTAAATTTTCGTTGCTATCTTGAGGGTTAAAGGGATTGGAAGGTATCCCTTCAATATTGTTCATAAGGAGAGGAATACTAACAAACATCACCATCGAAATTGTTTGAGGTATAAACCTATTTTTACCCACATAGGTTTAAAAAAGTGAGGGTACCAAGTACTTCACCAGCTTTTTCTTTGCGAAATCTATATGCAATTTTCTTGCGCGAACTAATATCAAAGACCAAAGCAGATAAGAAAATATCCTTGGATAATCTCTAAAAGGGATTCTCCGATCATAGTGATTGATTAACATACAACTTGCTTGTATTATTAAATATAAAAATGACACAAAAACATAAAAGTAATGCAAGACAACAAATTTTTTGTTAACGAGGAAAATTGCAATTTAGCAGAAAAATATTCGGGATCTACTCAAGTTTTAAGTTACAATGTATGAAGCCATTATGAACACTAGCCTACTATAAGAATTCGATACGGAATGTGGTTGAGACTGAATAAACCCTTCAGACTACTCTTCTTCAGTTGTGCCCCTACATCTCTTGATTCTCGCAAAACTCTACGTACTTGATTCCCTAGATGATGTCTTTTACAATCCTAGGATTTTCTCCACAGTCTGTCATGAGAACTAGCGCTACCCTACCTCCAATAGGATACCTGGTGATTTTTTTGTTGATTTTATATCAAGGATGTAGAAATCATTTCCCTGATCTTAGACTAATCTAAATCCAAAATAGGATTTATACTCTTCAAAACTTATAAAGATACCTAATCTCCTATCTACGCAAGAATCACAAACTAGATCGTAATCTAAGATGTATTTTAGTGGAATTTTCACAAATATTAATTTTGTAGATAAGAGTTATACTCAACCGTGTTTGTAGTTTTGTACAATTTCTCGATTTCCCCTACAATTCACGAATGACCTCGTGTCAGAATAGAAGGACATTAAATATACAAAAAATATAAGCAACACAAATACAAATACAGGTTACGAAATTATCTTTCTTCGAGATAGGCGAATATGTGTTTTAGGTGTGAAGTCTTTCAAAGTTGAACCGTGGATATCAAAGATCCTTAGGTGTATTTGGAGGATAAATTTGCAATAAGACACACATGAATGTATGGATTAAGTTTTTAATGTGCTGCTGATGTTATCAAATTATAGTGATTAATCAAGGATGAACTTGCAATGAATTTTTTTTTCCATGGTTTGAAGTTGTAGACAATTGTTACCTTAAGTGAATTACCTGAATTACTACCAGAGATAGCTTCAAACTTTTAAACCATTAGGGGTTAGCCCAGTTGGCCAGGAGCCTGACTCTCAAGTAGGAGGTCAGCGGTTCGAGTCTCCACTCAAGTGTAATTTAAAAACTAACATTAACATGGGTTCTAGAAGGGCCGAGTTTGCTCAGTGGGGGGAAATCCGGTGGCTACGCTGCTAGGGGGCAGAACGGGCCTATGCCTTAGCATCAAAAAAAAAAAACTTCAAACTTTTAAGAAGGGAACTAGACTTTCCAACCAAAAGGAATTACTGTAGCTAAGTGAAATAAAGAGGTAACCGAGCACACCACAATATTTTTGATATGAACCTATACAGACATACCTTGTGTAATTCTACCAAAACAATAATGACCAAATAATTACTTCAATAAGATGCAACTTGTCATAAAGCCAAAGTTCGCAATCGAACTAACTATGTGATTATACAGAGTGGATTAATATACATATGTATTTACTTTAATTATAAAGATAAACAATATAATGTTGAGTAAAATAAATCAAACAAACCACAAGATTTTGTTCACGAGGAAAACATCCTGGAAGAGAATCCCAGGGGCCTAGTCCTATTTTGAATACTCTCAGAATTATGCCTCTATAAAAATTGACTACCACAAATTCGTAAACGCTCATTCGTTGGTCAGTTCCGTCAGTATCCCTGTGCCTATAACCAATTCGGTCTACGCATGTGAATCCCAAGAGAGATTCCATTATATATCCTTAGTTGTTTCACTTTCTATGAAAACTTCCGCTCTCTACTTATTTGGATTGTAGCGCGAAACAATAAAATATTAAATTCGTTTCAGTAACCAACTCACTTATCAATATCCCAAATCAAGATTTCAGTTATTGATTAAGTATAGTAAAGGATATTCTATTTATTCAATATAAAATCATTTGGCTAAAGATGAAATCAAGACAATAATTATAGAAATAATCAATCCCAGTGAACAAGCTCCATCTAAGCATCTTAATAAGAATAAGCAATTAGATAGATTATTCAATATTTTAGTAAGTAAATTGCTTGTCTGATGAACAATAAAAATAAAAGTCTTCAATCTTCAAAGTGACCGATGGACAAACAACTTGATTCCTGGTATTGATCAACACATTCAAAATGGAGTCTATTAGCATTGATTGATCAATAATTTTATGTAAAGATTTTCAATCACTGGATTTGTAATAGTAAAATCCTCAAACAAACTTGAGTTGCCTTATATAGAAGAGAATGATCATAGAAAACTAATTTTAGCTAGCACATATACATGTACTTCAATAATATAGTAATTAGAGATATGCAAACCTCTGAGATACGGTAAACATGTGTTTTCAACATCCAAAAGATATTAAAAAATCGGTTTCAGGATCTTGCCTCAAGTATCAAAGGAAAATACTTGAACATTGAGATCTCAGAGTTTAACACGTATTCAAGTTACTGAGTGGAAATTATGTGAACTTTCCAACATAACCCATGTACATATCGATGTCTTTGGAAACCCTAAGATCGATAACAGACATATCTAAAATGGCAAGTCCGGTTAAACATACTTGGGGTCAGTCCTGCATTATATCCCGATTGGGGATCGACCCTGGATTAGATCAATGGGATCGATCCTGGAATATATCCCTGTTTGGGATTGGACCTGGAGTAGATCCTTGAATCACCTTTTCAACTAGGAAATAAGTTTCACAATTCTACTCCCTTAAACTATGTAGTAATAATAATACATAATTCCAAGGTATGCAATCATTCAGAATTCAAAACACTAAATCATAACGAATTACCAATTAATGTTATATCGATATTACAAATTCTATACTTCGTAATTCTGTATATTTAAGTTGTAGATTCAACTAGTATATTATTATTCCTTGACGCTCTGATCATAGTATAGCGACCAAGTTCACCAAAATTAAAGTCATTGTAAACAAATTTTACTTTGTATCTTAAGTTTTTAATAAATACTAACTTGAAAGAACGAAAGATAGAAATAGAACAAGTCAAGTCTGTATTTATTAACCTTGAATGATGTCTTCGTTGTTGCCAATATGTCTTTATGTTATTCATGAGTAACAAGAGAAAAAGTCTCAACATTTATATGTTCCTAGTCTAACCTAATGTAGTTGAATCACAAGAGAAAAAGTCTCAACATTTCTATGTTCCTAGTCTAAACTAACGAAGTTGAATCTAGTAATAAAATTAAGCGACTCCAAGTTTTGGAACTAGGTTGAAAAAAAAAACTTGACATATCAACGCTCTATGGGTTCAACCGAGTAATTCTCTAACACTTAAAAATTTAGCAATTTGTAAGTGTTTAGAATGTTCTCCTTGGAATCTTAAGAAAAATGAATAAGACCAAAGTAATTAGAGTTATGGACCGACTCATTAAGTTTTTGAGTTCATGACCAACAAATGTCAACTTCGTGAACCATAATAGATAAAAATAAAAATTTGCCTTTGTAGGTTAGCGAACTCAAGAAAATAGGCTCACTAACTCAGATCTAAAAAGGCTACATAGAAAATTATACTTGTTAGGTTCGTGAATTCATCCTTTAGACTCAAATGTTCAAAAGTCTTAGGAGCATAAATCTTTGTTAGGTTCGCTAACTGAAATGCTTTAAAGGCTTAGGAAAATTATCTTGTACAAGGTTTGTGAACTCAAATCACATTAAATCTTAGGATAAGTTTTTATTAAGTTCACGAACTCACCGTAATAGGTCCGCAAACTCAAAAGATAAAAGTTCTCCAGAAAAATTCTCTACAATAAGTTAGCGAACTCAAATATTTTATTTAGCTTATCTCATTCTGAGTTATACAAGCTGTTAATTCATAAACTTTAAGATTAGTAATAACACTTGTTCTTTTATCTCAAGCTTGGTTTCAGGTTTTAGACAAGAACGCGCTTGGAAGTCAAAACATCACTAGACTCAGCAAGAAGCTAATCCTTCTTTGAACATGGTCATCTACTAAAGTCCTCAAATTTTTTAATGATATATAAATGGGAACGAGTTAAAAAGGAAAGACCAATCATCATTACTTACCGCGATGAAGTTTATTCAAACCGTGGCTTCGTGTGATCTCCAATTCTTTATCCGTATTGAGTAACTCAAAAAATCCTAAGACTAAACTACCTAATCTATTCCAAACATAAGCTGGCTTTAGTATACTAAATCAAGAATTAGTTTTGACGTATAAATTATGATAATATACTTGACATACCAAGGGTATGTAGGTTCAACCGAGAATTTGCTCTAGCAAGGATTATCTTGGGTACCAATTTAGGCTACATGAAGATGTGTAGTTGTATAAATGATATAATGGTAGCGAGAATGGGTAAATATCTAGCGCCACAAAAAATAAAAAGAAAAGGTACATATCCAAGCATGGGAAAATCACTTATATAAAAAGTTTGTTTTTTTACCAAATATGCAATTATACTATCTTCTACAACTTTCAATTACCATCAACAAAAAAAATGACAAAAGAATAATATGGAGATTTCTTTGTGGTACAAAAGAAAACAAAATGAAGATGGCTTGAGTTGGGTTGCATGGCCAAAAAAACTGCAAACCAAAGAAGTCTGAGGTTTTAGGAGTGATAAATCCAAGATCATCTCCTTAATGATAAATGCACAATATACTTAGAATCGTGTTGAATTTAGATCTTCTTAAGGAGACCGATATCGTGTCGCAACTAACTAACCTTTCTAACGATTACCCTAAGGGTATTATTGAGGATGTGCTTGGGCAGGTCAGTCAAGTTGTTTAATGGTTCTCATGCTCCCTCCCACTGCAGAGGAAGGGGTTCGAACCCTGTAATTTCCAATAAACTCTCATTTGAAAGAGTTCCAATGTACTCTAGGGACCACTTTTCAACCCATCAGAAAGAATCAACTAAACATTCAAGTAAATTGTTGCGTTGTGGAGATAAATGATGAGACATCATGATTCATCGATTCCTTTATTGCGGGGCCTACCATTTATGAACACGTCAATAATAAAAATCGATATGTATAATAGGACGTTGAATATGGAGTCTGATGGATATACAAATACGTATCAACATTTTCAAAACAATATGTAATATCCTAATGATGTCAACTCATGGTTTCAAGGCGTTAACTATGGAGTTTGATGAACCTGAAGTCTAAAAATTAAAATAAATAATCGAAAACTGAAAAATCGGGGGTCTAACAACCACACCCAATATTTCGATTAACAATCTGTATGGACTAACTCCAGTATACTTTTAAGAGAATCAACTACACTCAATATTAATAAAGTATATCAAAGAGTTCTAATATCTCTATTTCACATTGTAATCAGCAAATCAAACAGATAGAAATCCGTGAGCCTGATTATTATGTGAAATAACTTGAACGGTACCAAAGACCAATGTTCAAGTGTCAATCAATTGTAAATCAACAACCAAAGGTCGTATATTCTAATTGATTGATCTTAACGCACAACCTGTGATAATTCAAATATATAACAAAATATAATGCGGGAAAGAAATAACACAGACACCAGAATTTTGTTAACGAGGAAACTGCAAATGCAGAAAAACCTCGAGACCTAGTCCAGATTGAACACACACTATATTAAGCCGCTACAGACACTAGCTTACTACAAACTAATTTCGGTCTGGACTGTAGTTGAACCCAAATCAATCTCACACTGATCCAAGGTACAATTGCGCTCCTTACGTCTCTGATCCCAGCAGGATACGACGCATGCACTTGATTCCCTTAGCTGATCTCACCCATAACTAAGAGTTGCTACGACCAAAAATCGAAGACTTTAATAAACAAATCTGTATCACACAGAAAAGTATACGATAATAGATAAATCTTCCTCCCACAGAAATACCTACAAGTTTTGTTCCGTCTTTTGATAAATCAAGGTGAACATGAACCAATTGATAACCTGGACTTATATTCCCGAAGAACAACCTAGTATTATCAATCACCTCACAATAAACTTAATCGACGCAGGGAAAGAAGATATTGTGGAATCACAAACGATGAGACGAAGATGTTTGTGACTACTTTTACATCTTGCCTATCAGAGATATTAATATCAAGCCAAACATTACGATTGTATACAACACAATAGAATCAGCAAGATCAGATCACACAACTACGAGAAAGTAGTATCGGTCTGGCTTCACAATCCCAATGAAGTCTTCAAGTCGTTAACCTACCGGGTCTCGAGAAGAAACCTAAGGTTAAAGGAGAATCGACTTTAGCTAATATAATACAACTAGTATCACACATGAGGTGTGGGGATTAGGTTTCCCAGTTGCTAGAGTTCTCCCTTATATAGTTTTACAAATCAGGGTTTGCAATCAATATTAGATTAGTAACAAAGCATTCAATATTCACCGCTAGATGAAAACCTGATTAGATTCAAGCTAATATCTTTCAACCGTTGGATCGAATACTTAGATGGTTACACACAAATGAAATGCACGTTTAAGGTTTGTGTAACCGTACCAAAACTTGTACATTTGTTGGGTTCAACAGTAGTTATCCAAAAGGTTAGCCATATGAGCACTTACATATCAACCTTATTATTCTTCACCATAACTAGTTCAAATGACACAAATAAACTAGTTAGAGAGTTGTTCAATTGCAAGGAAATCTTATAAAAGTATACAAGACACAGTCGAAGCAAAAACAATTTGATTCACTCGAATAGATTCATGAACTTTATAGCCACGATTTTCAAATTGCATTCCTTAGTTAATATAAATATAAGTTCACAAAAAATTGTCTTTAGATATAACCAACTCAAATACGCAGACTTAGTTCGCAGACTTTAGTTCCTGGAAGGAGTTCACAAAATCCATCAGATTTTCTCGAGAAGAAAACTTCCGCCAGTTCGCGGACTGAGCTCACAACTCTTGTTCAGTTTTTCCTGATCAACAAAGTACGCATACGTTGGTTCAAGGAATAAGGACTTATACATACATGTGTTACCACACAATGCTTATATCCAACATTGGTTATATAATCTAAACTCTCATTTCAATCATTAAAACATTCTTAGAGGACGTTATATATAGTTGTTATTCACAAACTATTTTTCATCAAAGCCATTTTCAAAGTGATTGAAACATAACATGACTTTCGTCACTAGGTAAAGATGAACTTGGCCAAAGCAAAAGCTTACCAACACATATTTCGAGAAATAGATAAGCGAGATAAACTCGGCTCGAAATAGCAAATGTGTATAATCAAAGTTTATATAGCAAAATGACTTTTGTCTCAAGATAGGAGATAGAGTAAATAGACTTTTGAGTGATAGATAAGTTCAAGTCTCCACATACCTTTTAGTCGATGAAGTTCCACCAGTTCCTTGAGTAGTTCTTCGTCTTGTATGATGATTTCCATGGAGTTCTTGAGCTCAACTACATTTTTTATCCTAGTCTGAGGCATTAGCTGTAGTAGACTTGAAATCAAGACTTATAGTTTTAATCACTAACATTGACAAACATGCTTGAGATAGCAACGCATGCGAGTTTGACCGAGCAATGCTCTAACAAAAACTGAGGATTTTTTTTTTTAAATGTACAATATAAATTCGCACTAAAATATAGGAAAAACCCTAGTAGCCAAGCACGAAACCATTTATAGCCTGTTTGGAATGCTTATGCTTCTCCATAAGCAAAAGTCAGAAGCTAATTTTTTTACTTCTATAAGTCATTCTGGAATTGTGTACTCAAACTAACTGACCTTTTTGCTTTCATAAGTCAAAAAGAAAGTTCTTGAGAGGTATTCAAACATGCTGTTAACATTTTTTTCTCTCCAAACAATCGTAACATCATTCCCTACTTCTGATGAAGGAAGCTGTGAATAATTGTGTTTTGACCATGAATTTTAGCTTTTGAACCTTGTGAAGGTCAACGATAATACATGATAACTTATATTAATAGACATGAAGAAAATCTTTCGAAGAATTACATGAACTTAAATCAAGAAAAATATACAAGTAATCCATTGATTTAAGAGGTTTTTCGAGATATATAATTTTCACCAAAGAAAAATCTTCTTTATAAATCCTCTACAATTCGTCTTCTAGAAATGTCCATATTTATCCAGGTGTTGAGAATATTATTATTTTAATCATATAAGTGTTTTAAAGATGGATAGTGACCAATTGATCAATAACAGAGCTAATATAGAGAATCTATTGGTCACTTATTTTAGTTTTATAGGTTCTACTACTAATGCCCACAAGAACAATGGGTTCCTTAATTGCATTGACTCGTGTATCTCTGAAGCTGATAATAGTAACCTTCTTAGACCTATAACACATCAAGATATTAGGGATACAATAAACCATATGACGCACTGGACCGCCCTAGGGCCTGATGGTTTTTCCCCAGTTTTTCATAAAGAAAATATGGATCTTCTGATAACTGATGTTTGAAAAACTGCTCAAATCTTCTTTAGCTTCAAACATTTATTAAAATAAATAAACCATACTTTTATTTCTTTAATTCCTAAGACTAATCCATCTACCCCATCAAATTTTAGACCAATTTCTTTCCTTATGTAATTCTAACTACAAAATAATCTCTAAGATTAATGATAATATAATGAAACTTCTTTTGAGTAAGATAATAAGTCATTTTTAGTCCTCTTATGTTCCCAATAGGAATATTCAGGAAAATGTTATTATTGCTCATGAGTTGTGCATACCATGGTGGCGAGTTTGAAATCGGCGATAAACTCAATTCAAAATTTTTCTTCGATCTTCATCTCTCTTCATTAATTCTTCGTTAGTTTCAGGTGTTTTTGATTTTGGAAATTCGTAAATTCAAATCATTAGGTATTAAATGAAGATTTACTGATTAAAATTGGTTATACTATGGCAGAGAATAAATCAGATGAGGTTTCAAGGGTTGTTAACATTACAACAGCTTCAGAAAAGTGTCCTTCGATTTCTCTGATTGATGATCAAGGCAATATCATGTATGATTCATGGAAGTTCTCTCTGATAGGTAGATTGGATTTTATTCGGATTAAATTTGCAGATGCGATGAGTATTTTAAAAAGTCAATGGAAATTAACTGGTAGTTGTCATTTAATTCCTTTGGGCAAAGGTTTTTTCACAATTAAGCTTTCTAATGAAGAAGATAAGAATTATATTTCAAATTATAGATGGGATGTTCAAGATCAGGTATTAAGAACTAGAAAATGGATTCCCAATTTTAGACCTGAGAATCAACGAACCTCTCATGCTTTAATTTGGGTTTCCTTACCTGGATTAAGCTTGGAGTATTGGGATGAGAAACCCTTATTTACAATCTGTGATGCAATTGGAAATCCAGTTAAAGTTGATGAAGCAACTCTTAATTTGTCAAGTAGGTATGCAGCAAAGGTTTTGGTTGAGCTGGATCTTTCTAAAGAAATTCCAAACAAGCTCTGGATTATTACTAAGTATGGTAGCTTCTCACAAGGAATAGTTCTCAATAAGGTACCAAAATTTTGTTCTCAGTGTAAAATTGTTGGCCATAATTTAGTTGAATGCAGATTCAAGCATAATAATAATAAGGAAAATCCCACAGTGGTATCAGAGGATAGTTCTGGGAAACCTTCAAATGGAAGTCAGAATTTGAGGCCAAAGAAATCATTTGATATTTGTTCTCCTTTAAACTTATCAGAAGTGAAGTCTCCTACCAATGAAATTCCTATTACTGAAGGAAGATTTGGTTCTTTAAATGATTTAGAAGTTATTGAAGAAGAAGTTAATACTGAAAGAGCTTCACAAGCCATTCTTACCCCAACAAAAATTCTCAAAATAGTGGAAGACAATGCATTGGAAACTAGTGTGATTAAGTTTGTTAATGGCAAAGATGGCACTGTTTCTTCTGAAAGGGTTCCTGTTACTTCTTGGTCTAGAGTTGTCCAGAAGCCTTCATCTCATACAAAATCTGAAGATGGTCAGGTAAATATTGCTTCTACTTCAAATGTTACACAATCTAGTCAGTCAAGTACTAGTTCTAATGCAACAAGCTCACAGTTGCCAAGTAAATACAATTTTAGAAAGAACCAAGGAAAAGGAGGCACTATAGGCCTCCAATCCAAGAAATGAGAGTCCTATATTGGAATTTAAGAGGCCTTAGAAGATCCAGGTCTCAAAATAAATTAAGAGCTCTAATAAATCAATTTAATCCTTCTGTAGTTTTGGTGGCAGACCTAAAGTTTTTTGTTCTTCTTCTTTCTGTAATAAGTTGAATTTGCCAGGCATGCAATGTATGGTGATTCACAATTCAATAGAAAAAAAAAGGGTAATATTTGGTTGTTTTGGAATAAAAATTTACCTACTCCTTTAGTAGTTTCTATGTCTAGTAAAATGGATACAGTAGACATTGGTGGTGTTCTTGTTTCTGGAGTTCATGCTCATGTGGGGATGGTTCAGAGAAGAATCTTATGGGATGAAATGGAGGTGATAAGTGGTCTTAATTTGCCTTGGCTAGAAATTGGGGATTTTAATGCAATTACTTCAGTAGAAGAAAAAATTGGTGGTAAAGCTCCCAAAAGAAGTTCAATGATGGAATTTAATAATTGTCCGGATACCTGTGCACTTATACAAGCTCCTAAAACTGGTCTTATGCACTCTTGGTCTAATTGTCAACATGGTAGTAGAAGAATCTTATGTAATTTGGACAGAGCTGTATTTAATCAGTTATGGTTACAAAAGTTTGAAGGTTGGGAGTATAAAGTTGGTTTAAGGGTGGCTTCTGATCATGCTCCTCTTCTTGGTGGTTGTGTCAATATTCCCAAACCTGTCAATGCTCCAATGAGATTTCAAAAAATGTGGCTTGATCACCCAAACTTTATGGAGGTTGTAAGGAATTATTGGTCTGAAGAAGTTGTAGGTGATCCTGCTTTTGTGTTTAAACATAAACTTAAAAAATTAAAGAAGGTGTTAAAAGACTGGAATTGGAAGGTTTTTGGTGATATAAATGTTCAAGTTAAAGAAGCTGAAGCAAAAGTTGAAGAGGCTATGATAAAATCAGATGCTAACCCTTTTGATAAGGAATCTCTTGATAATTTGGTGGCAGCTCAGAATGTGCACAGTTCTAAAGAAGCTCAATTTCATACTTTTTTGAAACAAAAAACAAGAAACAAATGGATAAAGGAGGGATCTGCTAATACTGATTTCTTACATGCCAAACTCAAGATTAGGCAAACAAGGAACATCATCAGTGAGCTTGAAGATCAAAATGGTAATATAATTTCAGATCAAAAGAAAATTGCAGAAGAATTGATTAAATATTTTGAAAAAAAATTTAAATTCCAAGAAGTGGAAGAAGTAGAGCATATGTTGCATGATATTCCTAAAGTCATAACCAGTCAGGAGATGATTGAGAAGATTACAGATGAAGAAGAAATCAAAGCTACATTATTTGTTATGGATCAAGATAGTGCACCTGGTCCTGATGGGTTCTCAAGTTGTTTCTATAGGTCTTGCTGGGACATCATACATCATGAAGTAGTTGAAGCAATTCAGTTCTGCTGGAGGAGAAAGTTTATTCCTAAGGGTCTAAATTCAAATTTTTTAGTACTCATTCCAAAAACTGAGGGTGCAAGGAAACCTAGTCAATTCAGACCTATAGGTCTAAGTAATGTATCCTTCAAAATCTTCACAAAGATATTAGCAACAAGAATTGGCAGCTTAATGCATAAATTAGTATCTCCTCAGCAAGTGGCTTATGTCAAAGGAAGATGTATTCAAGATCAGATAATTCTGGTTTCAGAGCTTGTTAATGAAATGTCTTTTAAAAGAAGATGTGGGAATGTAGCTTTAAAGCTGGACATTTCCCAAGCTTATGATTCTGTCAGTTGGGAGTTTCTTTTCCTGGTTTTGCAGAAATTTGGCTTCTCAAAAGATTGGTGTGGTTGGTTGCAAATCTTATTTCAATCAGCTAAAATATCTGTCATGGTTAATGGGGGACCTTGTGGCTTCTTCTCAGTGGGTAGAGGTTTGAGGCAGAGGATCCTTTATCCCCTATTCTGTTTGTTTTAATGGAGGAAGCTCTGAGTAGAAGACTTTCTCAGTTGGTTCATAATGGTTCTATTTGTACTATGGTAGTAAGAAAAGGTATTCACCCAACTCACTTATTTTTTGCAGATGATGTTTTCATTTTTATTAATGGAGCTAAGAAAAGTATCTTAAATTTAATGCAACTCCTTGAGGATTATCAGAAATGTTCTGGGCAAATTATAAACAAAGCTAAAAGCAAGATGTTCATTGATGGTACTTCTGAATTGAGGAAATTACAAATTAAAGAAATGATTCAAATGGAAAGAAGTGAGTTCCCTGATAAATATTTGGGTGTAGTTCTTATCCAAGGAAGAGTGAAAACCTCTACTTTATGGCCATTGGTTGAGCTGATGCAAAAAAAGCTAGCTTATTGGAAAGGTAGGATGTTGTCTTTTCAGGAAAGATTGGTATTGATAAGGTCAGTGCTAAGTAGCATTCCAATTTATAGTATGGCTATTTATAAATGGCCATCTTCAGTCATTAAAACTTGTGAAAAGATTATGAGGAATTTTCTTTGGTCGGGGGATGAAGATATAAGGAAATATCATAAGTTTTCTTGGAAAAGGGTGTGTACTCCTCTGAGTGAAGGTGGTTTGGGAATTTCAAGACTTGAAGTCATAAACAAAATTTTTCTCATGAAGATGATGTGGAAGATAAATAAGTCACATGAAGATTGGGCTATGTTTTTTCATGCAAAATATAAAGACAAAAATGGTCAATGGAGTACTAAATGGCTAAAATCTTTTGTGTGGCCAGGTTTAAAATGGGCCTGGAATGCTCTAAAAGATGATGTCAGATGGATCATTGGTGATGGGAACAATATATCTGTTTGGTTTGATATGTGGATTGGGGAAATTTCACTCTTTGACAAATTTGGAGTTACAGGTTATATTGCTGCTAACATCAACTTAAAGGTCTCAGATATTTTAGTGAATGGTAAATGGTCCTGGGATTCTGAGCTTCAATTGTTGATACATAATCTTAGACCACCTGAAGTTATTGGAGGGGATGATATCCAGATTTGGACTGGGAGATTGAATGGTGAATTTTTAGTTTCAGCAGCTGATAATAAAGTAAGGCATAGAGAACAACCAGTAAGTTGGAGCAGATACATTTGGAAAAACTTTCTTCATCCTTCTGTGGCCAGCAATATATGGAAATTGATTCAAGGTGTGTACATTGATGATCTTACAATGGTTAAAAATGGGTATGACATGGTTTCAAGATGCTGCATCTGTGAAATGGAGGAAGATATCATGTGTCACTTGCTGTGGAAATGCAATTTTAGCACTGAAATCTGGAAGTGGATATGCTTTATTTTCAAATTTCAGGTTCCTATTTCCTTTGATGATGTGTGGAAAAGAACAAAGAATGTTAGCTCTCTGGTCAAACAAGTTTGGATTTGTGCAGCTTGTATCATTATGAAGGAGTTATGGTTTCAGAAGAACAAATTTTTTTTTGAAGACACAAAACCAAATATGCAGAGATTTAAAATCAGAATTCTAAAGCTAGTTCATGAAAGTGGTCTGAGAATTAGTGGTACTAAATGGTGTCAGAGTTATGATCACCAGATCATTAATGCTTTTAATTTGTGGATCAGACATTCCAGGTTTCAGGTCATTAAGAAATGTTGTTGGATTCCTCCTGAACTTGGAGTTGTTAAGTTTTGTTGTGATGGTTCATCCTTTGGCAATCCAGGCTCTGCTGATTTTGGAGTTGTAGCTAGAAACTCAAACTGTCAGGTTATGGCTACCCTCTCTGGTGGTATTGGTATAGCTACTAACTTTCTTGCAGAATATTATGGTGTCATGAATGATTTGAAGCTGGTTGTTCAATGGAATCTGCAGGATAGTATTATTGTTTCAGATTCAAAAACTGTGCTTACAGAATTTTCTCAGGGAAAGGTTCCTTGGTTTCTTAAAAGCAGATGGAAGAAGGAACAAGCAAAGGTGTTGAGAGTTAGATACCATCACTGCTATAGGGAAGTAAATTTCTCAGCAGATAGTGTTGCAAAAAAAGGAGCTTCTTTAGCAGTAGGGGAAAGACTGTTGCACATGGGGAGACCTTCTTTTCTTCCAAGAATTGAAAAGCCTGATGTGCAATATTTCAGATTTTGCTAGTGCTAGGATAAAAATTCATTTTGGGTTGTTGTAATATTCCTTTCATTAGTTGCTCTTTGTAACTAACCTTTAAGTTTTGGTTTTTTTAATAATATGATGTGATTCAGAAAAAAAAAAGTTGTGCATACCATGAAAAGGAAAAATGATAAGTGGGGAGTCATGGGCCTTAAACTTGACATGCCTAAGGCCTTTGATACGGTTGAATGGTCATTTCTTTTAGAAATTCTTAAATCTTTTGGTTTCTCTAAACATTGGTGTGACCTAATATTTCAATATGTGAGTACCTCTAGGATTAATATATTGATCAGTGGTTCTCCATGTAAGTCTTGTAAACCTTTTAGAGGCATGAGACAAGGGAATCCCTTGTATCCGCACCTTTTTATCCTATGTATGGAAGCTTTCACAAGGAATTTAACCTTTGCTGAAAATTCTAAACTTATTCATGGTATTAAGGTAACTAAAGAGGTCCATAACATTAATCATCTGTTTTTCGCAGATGATTGTCCTATTTTTGTCAAAGCTTCCCACAAAGAAGCTGATATTTTCATGAACTTGATACGCGGTTTCAGTATCTTTCGGGTCAAGTCATTAACATGCAAAATCTAGTTGTTTTTTCATTAAAAATGTCCGTCCGGACCTAGCAGTCTCTCTTATTAGATGTCTTAATGTTAAAAAGATCGGTCTTAATTGGTTGCCAAAAATGCTTAGATGCGAATATTTCAAACATGGTCTTATTTTTTATTATAACAAAAAGCAAGACTCTTCTTGGGTGTGGAATAGTATTTTCTTTGGGCTCGACTTTATCTTTAAAAATTTTCATTGGGAAATTATGAATAGTCAGAATGCCCTTTCTTTTTGGGATAACGGGGTCCCTAATCCTGTTTATCCTTGACACATTTTTGCGCCTAATCCTGATTATAGAGTGTTTGAATTTATTGATCATGATACTAAGAGCTGGAGTCCAGATTTAGTTAATACATGTTTCACTCCACCTAATTCCCATTGGATCTTTAGCACTACGATACCCATTAAAATACAAGATACACTCATCTGGCTATTTACTAAGAATGACTAGTTCTCAGTAAAATCTGCATATAAAGTCATTTCTGATTAACTTGCTCACGTGAACAATCCCAATTTTGTTAACCTAACTTACAAATTGCAATGACCCATCACTCCATCGATATTGTCCCCATTTAGACACTACGGTTATCCGGCAGTATGGGATTTTCAACGGGCATCGCTGTGGTAATCCAGCAAAAACCTCCTGTATGGTCACCCATCAGGGGATTACTCCCTTCCGATCACACTTAACTGAAGAGTTTTCTTCTAACTTTGGAGCCGATTGTGCTGAAAATGCCTCGGTTAGGCCAACCCTGCCGGATATCAGGGTATTACAATACCACCACCTTAAATTGGAGCCTTCCTCGGCTCCGGAATACATATACAAGCCTAGATCTCCGACATTCCCTGCCCCTAATGAGAAGCACATGGATCAACTCCTTCCAGCATGCCTTCCCACCCTCGGAAAGTGACCCGTCGTCGGCTCTGATACCATTTATAATGACCCGTCCCTCCACCGATATTGTCCCCACTTAGCCATTGCGGTTATCCGGCAATGTGGGGCTTTTCAACGGGCATCGCTGTGGTAATCCAGCAGAAACTTCCCGGGAGGTCACCCATCCCTGGAATTGCTCCAGCCCGAGCACGCTTAACTGCAGAGTTTTCTGCCAACTCCGGAGATAATTGTGCTGAAATGCCTCGGTGTAATGTAGACGTTCCTTGCCTCTTTTGAGACCATTATCTAGCATAACCGCCCAACATACTCTCTCATCCGAGCACAAGCGAACGTCCCTAGTTGTGTCCCAACTAACACCGATATGGTTCCCACTTACCCACAACTGTTATCCAGCAGTGTGGGATTTTTAACGACACTACTGCGGTTATCCAGCAGCAACTTCCGAAGGAAAGAACAAACCATTACGTATATTCTATTCGACCAACCACTGCCGAATATCGGGGTATTACACAAATCCTTATGGAAGTTGAAAGTTCTTCCTAAAGTTCAACTATTCACCTGGAAATGTCATGAAGGAATATTATCTGCTAAGACTACTGCATTTAGATTTAGTCATGGTCAGGAAAAATAGTATGATATGTGTAACTTAAATACTTATGAGTCTGTTGAGCATATTATCCTCCATTGTCCTTTTGCTCAAGCAATTTGGTCTCTTACTCTCTATAGAGATCAGATTATTCAGGATTCAACCATGAACATTAATGTGACAGATTGGGTTTCAAAGTGGTTAAATGATGTTACATTAAAAGATAAAGATGTTAGTATGTTTACAATAGCCTGGTGTATTTGGAGGGATAGATGCTCGTTTATATTTCAGGATAAAGCTCGTAATCACCATTCTACTTTCAAAAATTGCTATGAAATTAGTGATAGAAACTGAACAATATTTGAATAATGAGAAAACTCAGCCGGTTTTAACTTGTGCTCCACTAGCTGAATTGGATTTTGCAGCTGGAACTAATAATCTACCCTAGGATTTTATTATTGTATACTCTGATACATCTTTTGATGAGAATACTAACTTTTCGGGTATTGGTCTTATCATGAATGATAATGTAGGGAACTATCTTAGGTGCAAAATCATCTCAGGCATAATCAGAAATGCAAAAAAAGCTGAAAGTTTGGAAGTACTAGATGTTGTTTTATGTGCAAGGGAGAACGGAAAAGAGAAATTTTGTGTCATTAGTGATGCAAAATCAATCTTAGATTACTTAAACAAATAATAACAACCAGATATGTTGGTTTAAGAACTCTATTCTTGATGATTGCAAGTATGTCATAAGTTATTTAGGTTTATTAGATTTAACTGAACAGAAGCTTCAGAAACATGGATAATACTGCAACCAAACACTGTAGTACTTCTAGAGGCAATGGTGAATGGTTTGGTTATAATCCAAACTTTCTCACTGCCCAGGTATAATTTCCCCACTGAATTAATGAAAATTTTTAACCTATAAAAAACAAATTCAAGGTAATAATTGCATGCGCTAGTGGATGGATGTTGGATGTTTGAAGCATCACCTTCGAACTAGTCATTAAATTAAAATGAAAAAACTACTCCCTCTGTTTCTGAAAGACCGTCCTCTATTCCTTTTTCGTCAATTTCAAAATTGTGTCCAGCTTCTGTTTATAGTCATACTTGTTTAATGAACTCTCTAATATACCCTTGAATTCTTTATATTAATAAATCTATTTTTAACGTGACTCAATCTAAAATATTAAATAAATTAGTATAATTGAGGAAACACATATATCCTTCATTCCTTTTAAGGAAATATACATTTAACTCTAAAAAATAGATTTCATATAAAGTCTATACTTCTTAAATTCAATATCTTTTAAATTTCCCTTTTATAATTCTCAAACCAATTTTGGATAGTCTTTATTGCTAGCATTTTTATTAAAATAAAATAGGTAAGTAACTAAGGGTAGTCAAGTAAAATAGTATGGTCTCCTTAATATTTTGAGAAAGTCAAAGCAGATTGTCTTTGTGAAACGGCGGGAGTAAGTTTTATTTTTGTGTGTGCAACAAATTATTTGATAAGTATTCTAGCTCATCGATCAATTTAAAGTAATGAAACAAATTTGGTTATTGAACAAATAAACACTATTATTTTAAACCCACACTCCAAATAGTAATCTTCTCTCTTTTGCATACTTCTGACCATGTAGTTTAAAAAAGTATATGGAACCTTTGTAGTGTCATATGTGCAAACATAAAACGATAAAATGGAGGGATATAATTAGACTATCCAATTAGTGTTTAATCCGACTTATTTAGACTTAGTTCGTGTTTGGCAGCCTTGATATCCTAACTTAGGTTGGGTTATCCCTTAAATAATCGTATATTGTGTTTGTGTGGGTGCTTATTCCATGTCAAGATAAAAATAGTGTATCCTACCTAGATTTTAGGAGGCTAAAAAGGTGGGGTTTTTGTATTCCATGTAAAACCTGGAATACCTTAATCCTTTCTTGGGTTAGACAGTTATTTTAATAACTATTTTTTTTATTTAAATATTTTTTATGCTCAAAACCATGAATTTATATGGTTAATTTTTTATTTTTATTTTAATTAATTAATTTAGCTTGTATATAGGTCTGTTGACAAACAACATACTACATTAACCCAATGTGGAAAACAAACACCATTTAAAATAACCATTCCCACAATAGTCTTGGATAAACCAAGGAATACCCTAACCTGGACAACGTTTTTCATATCCAAGCTGCCAAACAGACTCTTAATTACAAGAACAAAACCAAGTCTCAAAGAAATAAACGACACTAGTGGAATAATACATACTGACAAGTATTATTTGGAACCTTACTTTGTTTTCATTTTCGATCTTGTCGATGTTTTACCTAAAAGAAAGACCACGATAATCTATATGGAAAATTGTGTTTCTAGTTTGTTCCGCCGGAAATAATCATGAACGTGTGTGCATGATGGGAAAAGTTACACCTTGACCTTCAAGCTTTCGACAAATGTGGCGTCTACTTTGCTATCAACCGTAATTTCACTGGAAAATGCCCTGGGGGACAAGGAGTGTGGCTCTGCTGTGCAAGTTCAGTGGAAGTCCAAATCTGTGAAAGAGACCATCTAAAATGACCCGGGAGTAGTGGCCCTCTGGGACTGTTCCCTGTTGAGTGAGCTTCTTTTTTGGAGAAGGCCAACACACCCTATCCATCATCTTTGGATGTTCATGAAGTAAACCAGGAGGTCCTGACTAGAGAACACAGTTTGCATTTCGTTCGGCGGTTAAATCGCTGCCTTAACTGTCCTGTTAGTTACAAATTTGAAACTAAAAGTTCCCTTTTGAACCGGTTGAGTGACTTAGTTATTGCGATTACGTGTAAATAACAGAGGCTTAATTCTGGATCAGCCGTATAAATAGCAAGAATTTGATGATCAGACCAAGTCAAAGGATGTACATGCGAATGCGATTTCTGTGTATGCTGTTAAGTAATCCCCTATTGAGATCATTTCATGCATCTGGTATGATGCATGGAAAGAGCATGCGTAATATAACAGTGAAACATTGAAACTTTACAGAGCGGCAATTTTTTTTTGCCACTGCCAGTTGCCACACCATCAGTTTATTTTTGGGCATTAATTGGAGCAACAAAAGTCAGTGAACCATATCGATGCTCAACCAGGTTGACAACAGCCTTGCTGGTTAAACAACTTATTTTCTTTGTCAATCCATCAAGGCATTTTGCATTTTTGCGTCATGCATTTGGATTAGAGGGAGAACCAAAAATTCTCAAGTAGGTAGAAATATGCCCTCCAAATTATCCATTTTATCAACTTGTTAAGTCAAATTCACATGATATCCATTTAAGATCACTGTATTATATTAATGAGGTAACCGATTATTGACACCTCGACACCTTTATTATTTTTCAACTTGGCTGAAAAGAAAAGAAGATCAAGTGGAAAAAACGTTAATAATTGATACTAGACTAGAGTAAGCTATACAAGAATTAGCATAAAGTAAAGTAAATTGTCTTTCGTTTGTTTCTTTTCATCCATGTCTTTTGGAGCATGAACTTTAATATTCAATTCTCCCAACCTATTACGCCAGCAATAATAGATCATTGCGCCTACTTGTACGCAATATATTGATTAATATTGTTGAACCGGATTTGCAAACAAGATAAAATCAACATTGAATTACAGGTCACTTGATGTTCTAAATGCGCGGGTATCAAATGCCTCACATATCATCGTAGACTACTCCTCGGCAACGGTTAAAGAATGTCATGAGCCGTCTTGTAGCACCGTTAATGGGGATATCATTAACGCGGGATATTACCAAAATTCCTATAATGATATGCATTAGCGGCGTTGCAAAACAACTCCTACGTGGTAATGTTCCTAGACCTTGCCAATTTGCAGTTCCTAAAAATGCAAGGGCGGTATACGTTAGTTTCCAAAACAGATGTGACCTGTGGCTTAAATGGTGGTTTAGCCTTTTGCACAAGTTTTAATCTCATAAGTTGGTTAAACTAAAAAAAAGCAGAGTTTGGCTACAACATAATATCTTGTGCTTCAAAAAAAACATAATATCTTGTGAGTTCACATCTATTTCTTGGCGGCCAATTTTTCTCCAAGAGTTCCAAAATTTTGGAACTTGTCAGAAACTTATTACTTTTACAGTTTGTTACAGTCCCGGACACAGTCTCTAGAAGGGTCTAAAGGAAAAAAAACTACAGACCCCAGCCGTGGTATCTAGTAAGCTGGTGCTGGTCCCTTGAATCTCCAAATAAGATTCTGCCACTAGTTTTCCTGTTGTCTCTTTTGAATTGTTTTCCAGAAATTTCAAATTTTTGGTACTTTTGAGAATTTAATCCCTATCAGAATCCTTGTTGACAAACCCAAATAGAGTCCACAAAAAAAAAAATAAAAAAATAAAAAAATCCAAAATGAACGTTTTCTCGCAGTGTTTTAAACCACAGTGGCATAGTCAGTTACAGAATTTTGTTGTTTCGCAGTTTGTAACAGTCGAGAACTGTCTGCAGAAATCAAACTGCACGAGCACAAGAACAAAGCAGCTCCACCGTGGTATCCACCACCAGGTCTGGTAAGTAACGTCTTTCAAATAGAATCCAACGGCTAGATTTCCAATGGTCTTTTCATCTTTTCTCCAAAAGAAGCGATATTCTCATGGACATGGGACCCACAACCTTGGTAATACGTGTCAAACTAAATGACACGGAAACTAACCAATTGTCAAGTTCTTGCTAAACAACAAACACTTTTTGTACTGTAATTAATAAAAACAAAAAGGATATACACGTAATTTCGTTTTTACAGTAACGTACGGGAATTGAATCTTGAACGAGGGAAGCGGGAGGAGCAGGTCTCCAAAGCCAGGTAGGATACGAGTGAGAGTGGTGTATATATAAATGAGAAGGATTCTCTCTAGAGAGACAACACAGACTATTATCGATTTTCAAAACCAACAACACCACCCCACATCCAATAAACCCTTCGCTGGCCCTAAACATAAAAGAAAACCCTTTTTTTCTTCTTTTTCTAGTACTCTCTCTCTCACTTTCTCTTCTCTCTCTCCCAAAAAAAACACAGAGATCACAAAAATTAACTAAAATCACCGAAAAATTAGCCATAAAAACCCCTAAAAACCAGGGTTTATATAACAAATTTGACGTGTTCTCTCTGAATCTTTGATTTTTTTTTGTTGATCGGACGAGCTGTTCGATCAAGGTAAACTCATTCTTCTGCTTTTTTGTTTTTAATTTGTCTGGTAATGTGATTTATTGAGGTTTGTGTGGCTGATTTTAATTGATTTAATGGCGATGAAAATTATAATGTGTGGGATATTTTAGATCGAGATTATTGTTTTTTTTTTCTTGCTTAGGTTTTTATTTGGTAGGAATTTTGTTTAACTCAGCTTCGTTTTAGATCTAATAGCCATTTCCCCCTATTTTTTATTATTATTTCATTCCATAGTGTTGATTTTTTCATTATTTCCTTCTACAGTGTTGATTTTTCTTGTTGATTGTTGTAGTTAAATTTTTTTGTTTTTGTTTTGAATTTGCAGCTGTCAGAGCGTGTGGAGAAGACGAGATTAGAGTGAATTTTCTGATCCAGGGGATGCGCTTTAATTGATCGGTTCTTCAAATAATCTTACAATCATGGTTGCTTCCGCCGCTGCTTCGGCGTTCTTTCCTGTTGTCGCTGCTTCTACACAAACTAATGCAAAGACAACAACAATGATGCTGGGTGGAGGAACAGATAATTTAGACACTCGAGGAATTAATTCGTCGAAATCCACCTCTTCAGGAGGTTTGAAGGTTAAGGTTAATGCACAAGCTCCTCCAAAGATTAATGGTTACACGGCACCAGCAGAGATTGTGAAAAGTGGAGACGAAACTTCATCACCACCAGCAAGGACATTCATCAATCAATTGCCTGATTGGAGTGTTCTTTTAACTGCTATCACTGCTATGTTCTTGGCTGCTGAAAAACAATGGACTCTTCTTGATTGGAAACCTAGACGAGATGATATGCTTGTTGATCCGTTTGGTTTGGGGAAAATTGTTCAGGATGGACTTGTTTACAGACAGAATTTCTCAATTAGATCTTATGAGATAGGAGCGGATCGGACGGCGTCTATAGAAACGTTAATGAATCATTTACAGGCACGAATTCTTGTTTAACAGGATTTATGTTCTTTTTTCCATCAGAAAGTTGTTGCTTCTTCTGGTATTTTTTTTCGTTTCTCACTGGCTTGGGATATTTGCAGGAAACGGCTCTTAACCATGTTAGGACTGCAGGACTGTTAGGTGATGGGTTTGGTTCGACGCCTGAAATGTCCAGAAGAAATCTTCTTTGGGTGGTATCTCAGATGCAGGTTCTTGTTGATCGTTATCCTTCTTGGTGAGCTATTTCTACTGGTTTCTATTATCCCTACTGTCAACATATCCTGATTATGTACCTTTATGGTTGATTTATGTCTATTCATTTTCTCAAGGCACTCTTTTGGATGTCCTGGGGATAGAACTAGGCTTGTTTGCTGTAACCTGTAGAATAGTTACCGGCTACGTAAAAGGTTCCATTGAACTGACAAAGCTAATCATTCATCTGTCTTGGCAGGGGTGATGTTGTTCAAGTAGATACTTGGGTTTCTGCATGTGGGAAAAATTGTATGCGTCGGAATTGGCTTCTTCGTGACTCTAATACTGGTGAAACTCTCACACGAGCTACCAGGTAGGAACATGACAGTTCAAATGGTGCAACAGTGCTTAAAAAAAATCTTGAATTAGGTTTTTTTTTATTTTTTCACAAGTCTGTTTGATTTCGGATTCTTTGTTATTTTTGTATAATTTAGCTGCTCCCTTTTTAATAATAAGGTATGGTTCTGATTTTATATAACTATGATACAGTAAGTGGGTGATGATGCATAAAGAGACAAGGAGATTGTCTAAAATGCCGGATGAAGTAAGAGGTGAAATAGAGCCTTATTTCATGGACTGCGATCCTATCCTCGAGGAGGATAGCAGGAAACTTCCGAAGCTTGATGATGACACGGCTGATTTCATTCAAGCTGGTTTAACTGTAAGTTAGTAAATAAGCTTTCAATTTTTATTATAGCCTCAGATTTTTAGCGATGGCTTGACATTTCAAAATCTACAGCCGCGCTGGAGTGACCTGGATGTGAACCAGCATGTAAACAATGTCAAGTACATTGGATGGATTCTCGAGGTTAGTTGTGAAGCCACTTTTTTGCCTTTTGATATATTTTAATTAGGTTTTTAAAACGCCAAATTTCCTTTGGCAAAAGGGTCATGAGTCTACAAATTAGGAATATAGTGGCGGTCCATGATATATTCTAGTGTTCAGAAGTGGGTACACGAGATGTTATGCTTCCACATGATCTGGTGTGACATGAAGTCTTGTTTAGGAGGAGGAATAACATTTTGAAGGTAAAGATGATACTTTCTTCCTCCTTTATTAGGCAGTGTCCTACAATCAACAAAAGTGAAGTATAACTGTAAGCGACGCAATTTATTTATAGTATGAAGATCATCAAGATAATTCCACATGATCTAGGTATACTGGTATCACAAAAAAAAAGCAACTAGGGTGGTCCCACAGTGGGCACTGTACTTTGAAGAGAATTGAATCAAGTAGGTTTTGTACATTGTTCAAATTAGATATGTTGCTGGGTACAGTTATACCACCAGTTGACATTTAGCACCCTTGTTCACATTGGATGGTCATGCGGAGGATCGGAATTACCGCATCCAATAAAAAGTGGTAAATTAGATGGAGATCATGTATATTTGATGTAGTAAATGAGAGCGAGGAAATAACCTTAGCCCATAGTAAGGTGTGGGAGGCTTTTAGAAAAGGTGTTAGAAAAGGCTAAGAATCTTTTTAGGACAGTACTTGCTGTCGGATGTAAGTCAGTTGACCAAATTCAGAAACTGAAACCAAACTTGGTGGAGCGAAGAGCAGACTCCTGCTTTGGTTGCCTGCTTTGAAGTTGCGACCTAACTCCATTAATGCAAAAGAAGGAAGTGCTTGAATCTGCAACAATAATAAGAGAGATGTAAAAGTCATGTGTATTTGATTTCTAATCAAATGCAGACATCCAGATGAATTCAGAATGTACTTCGTATCTATGTCTAATCAATGAACTAGTCGATGAGCACGTAATGGGGTTATAGTGGTTGTACACAAGTTTTAAAACTGGACGTAGTAAAGCCTAGACCGCAGTATGTCTATGCGTAAATCATGTTGAGTTGCATAATGTACCAATTCTTCACTATGGTCCTGATATAACATAAATGGTACTCTAATTAGCAGGATCAGGAATATCTTTAACTGATACATCTGATCTAGGTTTCTACTGTCAAAATATACAATGCTAGCATAATCTGATTCGTGAAAATGTAGACTTCAGTCTGTCCTTCATGTTGCCCAAATGCCGTAAACCCACTCTTTGATTATTAACTTGATTTTGTTGTTGTTGTTGTTGCAGAGCGCTCCTCCAACAATATTGGAGAGTCACCAGCTTTATAGCATGACTCTTGAGTACAGGAAGGAGTGCGGGAAGGATAGTGTGCTGAAGTCCTTGACATCCGTATCTGGTGATGCCAGTGCTGGCAGCTCCTTTTTGGATGTCGGTGATGTTGAGTGTGCCCACATGCTTCGACTCGAGAGCGGCGGTGAGGTTGTTGTTAAGGGAAGAACTGAGTGGAGGCCCAAGCCGGTGAACAATTTTGGTGCTCCAGGCCAGAGTCCGGTACAGAGCTTTTAGGTAGCAGCAGTGGTAAATCTACTTGCTAACTCTCCGAAGCTTTCATCTCGGCCTTGCTCTCTGCAGCTGCAAACATCTTATTGCTATATCTCAAAATTGCTTGTGTAGAAAATCCCATATGCCTCGGATGTCTTTATTTTTTTTTTGTTCCCTTCTTTCTATATGTTTTTACAGTTGTTTCTCTCATGTTCTCTTTCTTTTTTGTCCCCCAACATAAAATTGGAAGCCTGTGTAATTAGCGTGTGCTGTGTATTTACATTCTCTATGGGATGACAACATGGTTTATTTTGCTCGTACGATTGAGGATAGAGAGGTAGAGAAGATCATATAAGATGGAAAGAAAGAGAATGCATATAAGATGGAAAGAAAGAGCGAGTGGGCTAGACTTCCAAATTATTTATTTATTTATTTTTTGGTCCCTTTTGCCAGGGTTTCTGAATGTGAATGGGTGCCTACAGAAAATAATTTTAGTAAAGATTTCCATGTGAATGCCATGTGTTGCCCACGTTGATCACTTGATCTTTGAACTTTTCTTTGTATTCAATTTTTTTGTTATTGCTGTACAAATTGAATTTGGGTAAGCGTTAGGTATCCAACCGTTAGCAAACACGCTTCGTATTCCTTCTTTTGAATTATTACGAGGTCATCTTTGTAGAATCTTCTTTACCTCCAAGAATAGATTGTACAATCTTCTTTAGATTTTAGATTATAGATATCAAAATATAATATTGTAGGACCAAGCAAGAAAAGGTTCGAGAAGTGGATTCCAAGCATCTTTATTTTGTCTTCTCCTGGCGGGAGCACCATGTTTTTTTATTTATATTTTTATAGAAAAAGCTTAGGCCTAGTAGTATTTTTGTTGGCAGCGGATGTGGATGCACCACACTATCTGCCAGCTTTGTTCTTACAAAATAGAGCTAATCTGAAAGTCTCCAAATTTTGGTTACGACTGACAATACTAAGATTAAGTAAAACAAAAGATACGGGGTTTATGACCATATTTGTACTGTTGTCTTCTTGACAGTTTCTTCTTTCATAGTAGTTAAGGTGAAATCTCCCTTGGACAACTTCATTGTAGAGGAACTTGAAACGATCTAGAATGTCTATTGATTCAGCAGATATCGCAATGTTTGTATGCCGCATCTCTTTGGCCCACTGGAAGGCTATGTCTGCTCCTCCTGTGACTCCCCCTTCTCCATAGTGTCATAGTTAGAGCAGAGTAATAGATAGAGGTCTCAGAATCTTGCAGAGTGCAGATACTGATATATTTTCCAAATCCTGCTTCTGCATTCCAATTGTAAAGAGTATTGGTTTGTTGCAGAGCAGTATCTGTTTCCTCTGTTAATAGAGGGAAGTTGTTTAGGATATGATCTGGTATTGCATGTATTATATTATGTGTGCATAAATGTTGCTTGATTCTGAGATCTATGACTCCCACATTAGGCTGAGTGTGTTTGAATATAAAGTCACATCTAGCTTTCCAGATATACCAACATGTGGTGGCATAGATGTTGCAATCAGTGCTTCCTGGTTGAAACCATGAATTTAGCCAGTCCATGAAGATAGTGTTGTTATCAAAGAGTGTATGGGAGGTGCCCAGAATTTCCTGCCACACTAAGGTAGCAGTAGTGCAGTTTAGGAACATGTGTGACATGGATTCTTCTTCCCCACTATTGCAAACAATGCATAGAGGGTTGATGTAATGCAGTATGCTAGCATACTGCTGTCCAAGCCTTCTGATAATACCCAAAGGGGTTTTCTATATTCTTTCCAAAAAAAAAATCTCTCTGGAGATTATTGATGTCTTTGCAGATTTTCTTAAGTACCTTAAAACAATTCATTTGGTAAATGCAGGCTGATGAAGTTACAGACTTGATGATAAACTCTCTGCCAGCAGGATTAAGGGGGGTATGTTTCCAACTAGTGAGTCTCATCTTCAGTTTTTCAACTCCAGGTTCAAAGGAATTGATTTTGCTTCTATGAGTGAAAAGAGGTGATCCTAAGTATTTATCATCTAGTTGGAGGACTTGCACTCCCATAGTAGTGCTAATTTGAGGAATGATATCTGGATTAGTATTTTTGATGAAGAAGAATCCTGACTTGTGGAAGTTGATTAGTTGCCCAGAAGTACGTCCAAAAGTATGCAGAGCTGCATGCTATTTTGAGCTTCAATGGTGTTTGCTTTGCAGAAAATCATGCAGTTATATGCAAATAGGAGGTGACTGATAGAAGGAGATGTTTTGCATATCTTTATCCCATGAATAATACCCATATCTTCAGCATGCAGAAGGGTTCTTGAGAGGGATTCCATGCAAAATAAAAACAGATAAGGAGATAGTGGATCACCTTGCCTTAGACCTCTAGAGGGCTTGAAGAACTTGTCAGGTGAACCATTGATGAGAACAGCATATGTGGAGGTTGATATGCATTGGAAGATCTTGTTGCACCATTGCTTATCAAAGCCCATTTGCTACATGATTGTCATTAAGAAGCCTCAGTCCACTCTGTCAAATGTCTTTGCCATATCTATCTTTATTACCATAGAACCAGTATTGCCTTTTCCCCCTCTTTTAGACCTCATAGTGTGAATAATTTCATGAGCAATAGCTATATTGTCAGATATTTGCCTTCCAGAGATGAAAGCATATTGGTAAGGAGATATGATTTTGTTTAGAAAGGGCCTCATTTTTTGAGCTAAGAGTTTGGATATGATTTTGTAGGTGGTGTTATAGAGGCTGATTGGTCTGAAGTGACTGGGGGATGAAGGGTTATCCACCTTAGGGATAAGAGCAATGAAGGTGACATTCATCTCTTTTAGCATGCGACCAGAGAGGAAGAAGTGTTGAACCATTGAGACAATATCATTACCAATGATATCCCAGTTGAGTTTAAAGAAGTTTGGTGGGAATCCATCTGCCCCAGAAGCTTTATCATTTGCCATACTAAATAAAATGACTTTGATATCTTCAGGATCAGGTTTTCTGTTGAGGATGATATTGTCTTCTACTGTTATGGTTGGAGGGATAAGGTTGAATATTTCAGAAGAGGGTTTGGTTGCTTCGCAGTAGCCATATGAGAGAAGTGATTAGTGAAGCAGTCTTTAACCTCCTGATGCTCCGTAAGCCATCTACCTTCTTCAGTTTGAATAGTTTCAATTTTATTCCTTCTTATTCTGCTTTTTGTGGCTCTGTAAAAGTAACTTGTGTTTTGATCTCCCAGCTTGATAAGTTGATCCCTGCTCTTAGTTTTCCAGAATTTCTCTTCTATGTCATGCTAGTTTTTGAGCTGCTTTCTAACATCAGCTAGTGCACGACCCCTGTCAGTTCTGAAGTAGTGAGTATGAAGCCAAGTTAAGTGTTGCTTGCATTCTTCAATGTTGGTTTTGATGTTTCTATATACTTCCTTGTTCCAGACTCTGATTTGTAATTTGGTGTCTTTAAGTTTTCTGGCAATTGAGAAAGCACTTGAACCTGGAGTGACCTTTTTCCAACATTCAGTTATGATTCTCCTGCAATCATCATGATCTAACCAATGACCAATTTTTTTGAATGGGATCTTACAATTCTTCCAATGGGGATTGGAGTTTAATAAAATGGGGTGGTGATCAGAACCAATGGCTAGCATATTAGTGATAGTGGTGTTTGGATAAATCTCCAGCCACCTATAATTAGTTATACCTCTATCCAGTCTTTGCTCAGTTAGATCAGGGCCTTTTCTCTTATTTGACCAAGTGAAAGGGTAGCCAGAGAAACCAAGGTCAACAAGATCTAAGTTTTGTATCTTTTCATTGAATATATAAACTTCATTGGCATCTATGGGATGAGTATTGAACTTTTCTGTTTCATGGAGAATGAAGTTGAAGTCTCCAATGACTAGCCAAGGTAGTTTATTAGAGATATCAGTTTGTTCAAGAATTTTCCAAGAATTTAGCTTGGTTTGAGTATCATAAGGATTACCATAGTAGCCTGTAAATAACCAAGGGAGGCTGTTGGCAATTTTGATTATAACATTAATATGGTTTAAAGAGCAATCTAAGATTTCCAGTGTTATATTGCTTTTCCATATCAAAGCTAATCCACCAGCAGTGCCACTTGCCCCTCCTGGATTAACATACCAAAAATTGTTGACTCCTAACTCATGAAAAGTTTTCTTGAGTTTATCATGTTTTTGTCTAGTTTCAGACAAGAATATGATGTTAGGATTTAGTTTATTGAGCATTTCATTGAGATATCTTTTACTTTTAGCATCCCTAGTACCCAAACCTTGACAATTCCATGCTAAATAAGTAAAGAATTGCCAAAAAATAGGATACTGCTGGATACTTTGAGATAAGTCTTCTAGTAATGTCATCATAATGCTTATGAAGTAAAGAATGCAGAGGGAATATAATATGAAAAAACTTTAAATAACGACTGTAATAGACAAGGTTGATATTGTATCACACAACTCTTAGTTAATATCAATATCAATACCCATAACCCAAATCGTTTTCTTTGACAACCAATAAACAATAAAAAATCCTTGAATTACTGTATGTATTACATGTTGCATGAGCTGGATCAGTCTAGGTATCTTTGGATCATCTGGATTATCTCCAGAGGACATTCGATCTCCCTCCATAGCTTGATTATGCAAAGCTTGTCTTCTTCTTGGATCCTTGCTTGACATAAACAAATTAAAGTTTTTCCTGGCACTGTTAGAAAAACTGACTGGGAAACTGAAAGAAATGCTTCTTTCTTTGGTTTTGTTTGGGCTGGGAAGATCAACAGTCTCCATATCACAACCGTCAATTATCACTGGTGACGCTACGATCTATTATTCTAGAGATTGGTATTACATGATGTTACAACTTAGCAAGCCTACTGGCTACTTAATTTAGCCTAGCAAAAGTAACTTTCTCTCATTGGCCCATGCAAAGCGGCAAAAAACACTTGGCACCCACAATTTGATGATATCAGAGGGTAGGACTTTGGATAAAACCATATGGTTTTTACCCGTGAAACTCGATCCGATTGAAGATCCTTCTCAGCCTAGGAGGGATGTACCGGCTAATATGACTTAGGCATTCATGCACCATATAATCATTCATACGCAAGCCGAGTCATGTTATGAGTGGATTAAAAATGACTGGTGGCAGACACATTTTCTCTCTTCAGGCACCCCCTACCAGCCAAAATTAGTAACAAGGTAAATGAACATCAATGTAAAAAGGTAAGAACTACTAAATCTTACTCAATATCAGATGTCACTAACGATTTAGAGTCCAATACTATCATCTTTGACAGGTCGCAATCCAAAGCACTATTAGCCATGGTCGACCAAGTCAACAAGCCCTTAGCTGTCATCACCAAACACAAGTATGACTGAAAAAGCATCCCTACTGCTATCACTAACCATCCTGGTTACGACAAGGAACAAAAAAATCTCGTAAACAAATTTCAAATTAAAGTTAGTCATATCAACATCACCCACATGGTCTTATTCACTTTCATTCCTACCCCAAGTAAACATAACCATCCCACCTATTTCATTCTCTGATCTCACAACCTTCTCTCAATGATTTCCTCATCAAATTCTAACCCTTCTTCTATTGAGAACTGGTAAAGAAAATGAATTCTGCCTTAACCATTCCCGAAGATTTGTTCCCCAAAGTATTCATCAATGCTGAAAACATCAGAACCAAGAAAACTCAGGATTGGAAATGATGCTTCATTGGCAAACTTTGTAGTAATATATGCTTCCAAACATCTAGAGTTATCAACTTCATCAACGCACACTGGGAGATGATTGGCAGAACAAAGGTTGAATATGGAACAGAAGAAGAAACTTTTACATCCTCAGAACCACTAATGAAGAAGATTATTCTACTTTGAGGGATGGATGAACTAGAGGGGTCTTTGATAAGTTGATGGTCCTAGTGGGGGTACCAGCTATGGGCCCTGAACGTATTGATGAAGAACTATTCTCTAAGGTTAAGATCTGGCTTCTAATCAAGAGAATACCCACTCACATTATACCAGACATCCCAAACATCATTCAACCAATTGGTGTCTTTCAAGGATCAAAGAAACCCTATGGTAGAGACAGTCAGACATATTTGAGAAGAATGTGGAAGTAAAAGTTAATATCAATGTCACTAAATCTCTCAAATTTGGGATTGAAGCCTATGAAACACCTACTCTATCTCATTGGCTAGAGTGTGCATATGCTCTCAATGGCATCAAGTTCTGCAAAGTCTGTAGAATTCTAGATCATCCAAGTCCCCCTTGCCCTGACCGTCAAAACCAAAAAAATCAGGAGTACCATCATTTACCAACCCCCCAACCAGTACCCGCACCTATAACTCATAGAAAAAAGTGGTTCAAGCTGGAAAAGATATCATTCACAGACACTACTCTGATGCTGATGCAGCTGCTATGTTTGAAGCAAAAATGAAAATTGCAAAAAGATTGGAGCTTGAAAAGTCAATAGACATTGCATCTACTTCCAACAATCCTATCATATTTGGAGCTAAAACCCTCACTGCTGAAGTTTAGTCCCCCGTTGCTGATGCTTAGGACTCCCCTCATCCAGATATCTTGGCATGTCAAATTAGGAACAAAAGATTAGATTTGGCAAAAAAGATTACTGGATCTTACAAGAAAAAACCTTCCAAAGTGGAAAGTTGCTTCCAGAACTACTCCCATCAATAACAACAACTTAAGTAAAAATGATCAGGATTCAGCTGCTGCTGATCTAGCTGCTGTTGAGTAGTACTTCCCAGTCACCAATTCTCCAAAGTTCTTCTCTACTCATTTTCCTCCTATCTTAGCTCATATCAAAGAAAACTTGGAAGCTGATGCAACTAAGAAGAAAAAAGCTGTTTGGAAGGCTAAGAAAAAATATCACATCTTTGAGACCCTTGAGGATATATTTCTCAGTACCTTTCCCACTACTGATACCAAGAGAAAAAAGGCTGCTCCAAATGAAGAAAATGTTTCCATGAACAACACAGACATAACAAGTGCTAAAAGATACAAGGATCAGATTGAATCTACTCAGGAGAAAATGACCAATCACCTAAACCATAACCTCTTGGCTAATGGGAGCACCATGTTTAGGGAAAGTTATGGGGTATGATTTCTTCAAATTTTATTAGGAAACTTAATAGGAAACCTATTTTATGGTGCTCACTGCTCAACCGAACTGTTGGTCCAGATTGTTTTCTTCTTTTTGGGCAGGTTCTATACTGTTCAATGCAAGGACGTTCGAAGCCTCGAACCAAGGTCATGTTGAACTTTTCAGGTGTAAATTTTCTGTAGTGTATATATCGACTCATTGAGGATTGATATAGTTGCTGCTGTTGTGTAGTCTACAAAAAAGAAGTTAAAGATGATACGACCATGATATTGGAAATGGTCATATACCCCTTTAGAGCCATTTACAGCCAAGTCATGACTGGGAGATAAGTTGATAACTGTTAGAGAATCACCTGATCAATCTACTGCAGAAGTCAAATAGTCCTTGGCAGATATTTTTGTGACAGTTGTTACTAGCTCATGTTAGTTATAATAGTGCACGTTAGTTATTACAGATATAATGTCAAATGTATTCTGCTATAAAAACAAGAGCAGTGAATGGTCCTTGAAACTAACAAAAGAATTCATTAATGAAACCCTAAGAAATTATCTAGCGACACAAATCTCTTACATGGTATCAGATACCTTCAATCTCCATTAATGGATAATTCAAAATCAACTTCAAACCATATCTTTCGTACCTTTAAACCACCATCCAAACTATCAAATACTAATTTTATTCTCTGGAAATCACAGATTGTACCTCTGTTACGAAGTTATGATTTGTTCAAATTCGTTCATATCCAACAACATCAACAACTCCAGCTGAGGATCATGATTATGTACAAAATCCTGAGTATCTGTATTGGATCAATCAAGATCAAGCAATCTAATCATGGCTATTTTCTGCTTGTACTGAAGAAATCCATTCTCAGGTGGTTGATTTCATTTACTATCATGAAGTCTGGACTCGTTTGGAGAACAATTACAATGCTACAACTAGATATCATCTTATGCAGTTAAAAAAAGATTTGATCAAACTCAAGAAAGGATAGGATTCGATGCATACCTACTTCCACAAAGCTAGATCGGTTTCTTTTCAATTATCTCAGATTAATCGTCCGTTGTCTGATGAAGATCTTGTGTTTCATATTCTGTAAGGTTTACCTCCAGAATTCAATGCTTTCAAGACCTCTGTTAACACTCCATAACTGAAGAATTTGAATCCAAATACTTCCTCAGATCTTCTAGGACTTCTCTTGTCTGAAGAAACTCATGTTACTGCTGAATCACACGCTAGTCTCACCACTGCTTCTAAAAATATTGCTCATCCACCTCATTGGATACTAAGTTAGCTCTTTCCAGTGTGCTTCATGTCCCTAGTATCACTAAGAATTTACTATCAATGCTTCATTTTGCAAAGGATAATAACTGCTATTTTTCCTTTTATCCTGATCATTTCTGTGTCAAGTATTTGGCCACCCACAAAGAGCTCATTACTAGACCTATTAAAAATGGACTCTATGACCTTAAGTTCCCCATTGCACCTCTAAATAAAGCTTTCTCAACTTCCTCAAGTTCAGATGTAGATGGGGAAAAACGGTTCGCTGTTTTTTTAGGAAAGTGAAGAGTCGAGCGTGTTGTCGAGACTCCTCGAACCGGGAAAACTTATTAACCTCACAGAGATACACTGCAAAGGGAGTGCTTAGATTTGAGAGATCAATCTGTAGGACTCCGTCCTAAACCAAGTCAATGGCCGTTCCAGAGTCAATTCGGTCGCAAAAAGGGAGATGGGTTGATCTGTAGGAGGGAAGCTAAGTATTATGTGGGATCAGTGATGATCAAGGTTTATGAAATAATTGGTGAACTATTGAGTTCGAATAAGTTCTGATGGATTGATGAATTCTTGAGAGTAGTTACTTGAGAAATTCAGTGTAGACCAAAAACGTTGTCTGTTAGTGATCGTTCATTGTTTTTCAATCATGGATTCAGAGACTTATTTATATTGTCAGAGTTGTGAACACCTTGATCCCTGTAAGTGTTACGGTTTCATGAGTGGAAGAGTGGACCGGTAGAAGATTGTGGTAAAGTTAGTTCCATGTCGTGTGGAGACTTGAAGGATCGTGCACCCACTACTTTGCTAACTCCTCCAACCGTTGACACAACTTATGCACATTTCCCGTCGTGAATGAATCCACGTGCTGTAGGCCGTCAGACCAAAACCCTAGTTGTAATCCCTTAATTTGACGTGATTGATGCCTCACGAATCGTGGAGTCTGCATGACAGACGTATATTTAGTTTGTCAGTTGTTGACTGATTAGGCAATGAGCCTAGGTTTTGTTGAATCGAGCATGTTTGACAAATGCTTAGTGATTCGTGAACATTAATGTTGCTCGTCTGAGCAAATGTTGTAAATTCAACAAGTTGTTGAATATTGATGAGTTACTGAATATATGTGGATTATTCGAGCAACTGAGCAAGTATTGCTCGATTTGACGAAATACTGATAAATTACTGAATATTGATAGTTGAGTCAATATTAGAGCAACTGAGCAAGTATTGCTCAATTCGACGAATTACTGAATATTGAGAGTTTGACGTGCAATTGAGCAAGTATTGCTCAATTCGACAAATTACTGATAAAATTACTAAATATTGATAGCTGGATCAATATTTGAGTAACTGAGCAAAGTCGCTCAATTCGATGAAATATTTATTGGTGACGTGACCCAATATATAAAAATATTGGTAGATTATCATATATTATATGATTAATCCGTGGATCATTATATAAATTTATTTGGTGTTTGAACTTGCTCGGAATAATGATTTGTTGAGCATTTGTTCGAAAACCCTAATTTTTATAAATATTAAAATAAGAGTATTTTAACATCTAAATTTTCCGCGAGAGACTAGCCGGTCACGTGACCATGTTGTCTCTTGAATTTTCATGATTTGAGCAAAATTTGAGAAATTATGAAGAAATCATGATTTTTGCTCAAACCAAGGAGTTTCATGAATTCGAGGAAAATAATAATTATAAAAGACTAGGGATTACAGGGTGTGGGACCGGCCATGGCTAGGTCATGCCGTCCGGCCATGTTGCCCGGTCCCGCACTCCTTTCCTTATTTTATAATATTATTTTCATGAACCCGTGATGTTATGAAGAATCCATGAGTTTTGTTGAAACGGAGGAGTTTCATGAGTTTAGGGAATAATAATTATAAAAAGCTAGGAATTGTGAGGTGTGGGACCGGACACGGCTTGGGCATGGCTGGCCAACTATGTTGCCCGGTCCCGCACACCTTTCCCTATTTTATAATAATATTATTATTTTTCACGAATTCGTGAAGTTATGACAAATCCGTGAATTTTGTTGAAATCGGGAAGTTTCGTGAAATTGGGGAATAATGATTATAATAGACTAAGGATTATAAGGTGTGGCACCGGCCACGACTAGGGCGTGGTCGGCCGGCCATGTTACCCGGTCCCACACACCTTTCCTTTCCTTATTTTATAATATTATTATTTTTCATGAATCCATGAAGTTATGGAGAGTTCATGAATTTTGCAAAAAACAAGGAAAGTTGCTAAAATCAAGGAGTTTTTCATGAGTTCATGAAAATAAAAAAATAGGGAAAAATAATGAAAGAAGCATGGGGACGGGCCGACAGGTGGGCCCGGCCCCTGGGCGATCCTTATTATTATTTTATAAATATTTGTTGTCTTCTCCTTTTTTGCGTAGGATTCCTCATCTATTCATGTTTTTGGATGCTCGTTCGTGCATCCGGGTGCTCAGTCGTGCATCATTGTCGAGTACACTTACACCATTTTTCGTGGGGCTTACTCAGGGATGGTCCAGATGCCCGGTTGTTGAGTATTTATTGCTAATCCATGAAATTTAGTGTAACATAATTCATGAAACAAGACAATAAAATAAGTAGTTATTTATTATCAATTCATAGGATCAATTGTGGATTCGACCATGAACTCGGAATAATAAAATAAGCATTACCATTCCATGGGATCGTGGATTCGACCATATAATCAGAGTAATAAAATTATCTATTACAATTTCATGAGATTAGCAGTGAATTCGATCATGAAATCGGAGTAATGAGATAAATTGTTGTTGCCATTCCATGAGATCAAGTCGTAGATTCGATCATGGAATCATAGCAATTGTTATTGCCATTCCATGGGATCAGGCCATGGATTCGACCATGGAAACAGAGCAATTGTTATTGCCATTCCATGGGATCAGGCCGTGGATTCGACCATGGCATAGGAATAATTGTTATTGCCATTCCATGGGATCAGGCCGTGGATTCGACCATGAAATAAGAGCAATTGTTATTGCCATTCCATAGGATCAGGCCGTGGATTCGACCATGGAATATGAGCAATAATATATTATTATTGGAATTCAGTGGTGAATGTCATGGAAGAATTAATCTATGTGCATAGTCAGGAGACAGCTAATCCTGGGGGTTCTCTCAGACTCTACGGAGAACACCCGAGTCTATACACGTCGCTCTACATAGTCAGGATCAATGAGTGTCACTGCCCTGAAGGCCTTGTTGCTCTCAATATGACGGAGAACCTCCCAATCGTTCTTCTATGTAGGGGGGGTCGCTCTCATGTAGTCAGGGAACAGTGAGTATCATCGACGTCCTGAAGGCGTTAATCCCTTTCAACAAACAATTATGTAGGAGGACCGCCCAATTCTATTATTCTACATAGAGGGCACAATGAAATGCCAGGGATCGAACGCTCAGCTAGTGGAGGCTTTTCGAAAGACATATTCATCATGGCTTCGTGAAATATGAATCGTCACATGCCTGAAGCCGTATCAGAAACATGCAGTATCATGATTTTACGGTTTTGACCTTTATTGAAAATCCACCATCAGCATCAGATGATTGGCACAAGAAGTTAGGACATCCAACATTCAATACTCTTAAGCATGTTTTGGCCCCAACCTCCAATGTTATAGATAATCATCTTTCTAGTTCTATTTGTAGTGATTGCCAAATAGCTAAAAGTCATGCTCTACCTTTTCCTTCTATGTCTCAAAATAACACTCATGGTCCTTTAGACCTTATTCATACAGATGTATGGGTTTCTTCAATTTGCTTAGTGAATGGTTTTAAGTACTTGTTTGTGGGTGAAAACTATTTCTGCTGATTTTGGTAATTTTGGGTGTGTGGATGAGAAACGAATCGAATCTCTAAATAATGCACTGCACGTGAGTGCTTTTTATTCGATAAATCAATCTGTACAATCCTGGCCTAGACCAAGAAATAGTCGTTCCAAGCTTGTTTCGGTCACAAAGTGAAGGAGAAGGGCTGGTCTTATGGAGGGAAGCGAAGAGAGTGTTGAGACCAGAATAGTTGATTATGAAGATGTGGCATATTTTTATGACTTGTATCAGAAAGTGGAACTGGCTTGCAAAGTGGAAAGCTGCCAAGTGATTTTTTCGGATACCGTATTGTTATCGACCAAAACTTGTTGTTTGGTGAAAATAGGTGAATCCTATTTATACAAGTCATATTGAAATGTACACTGGTCTCATAGGAAGTGGAAACGATTGAGTGGTGGAACAAAAGAGTAACGTGTAACCGTCAGGCGTTATGCTTCCATGATGAGGGAAGTGAATTCGTGTAACCGTCAGTCATTACACTTCCATTGTGAAGGAAATGAATTATTTACACCGTTACTTTTCACCACCACTAATTGCCTCACCTCATGACACTTTCTTATAACGGGCGCATTGCACTTCACACGTTGTAAACCGCCAGACCAATACCCTGATGAGTATCCCCCAGTTTGTGAAATGTTTGATGTCTCAAGTGTTTTCGTGGAAAACATGTAGCAGGTTGCTATGTGTGGAAAGTAAAAGTCAAGAGAATTTGCCATAGGAAAATAACATGTGATTCTATTAGGCCTTCCTTGGTCGGCCTCCAAAAACTTTCCAAAAGTCCGTCAGTTTGGTGGCAAACTTGAATGGCTCAGATTTCATGTCATGAAGAAGGGTAGTCGTTGATTATGGCTACCTCTTGTTGGTGTCTGGTAATGTCACAATGGCATTTTTGGTGTACGCCAATGGAAATGTGGCATGGCTGGCATGACTCGTTTTGGCCAGTCGCCTAAAATTTGCCACTAATTTGTCAGTTCGGTGGCAAACTTGGATGGCTGAGATTGCATCTCATAAGGAAAGATGGCCATTGGTTATGGCCATATCTCGTTGTATAGCAAAGTATGGCACATGGTGTAGCCATGGCATAGTGGCATGCCAGTGGCGTAGCCGTGGCCAAAACTAGGATTTGGCGGCGTGGCCAAGGCTAAGATTTGGTGCCATGGTAAGAATTAGGGCTTGGCGGATGTCCAAGGCTAAGATTTGGCGCCATGGTAAGAATTAGGGATTGGCAGCATGACCAAGGCTAAGATTTGGCGCCATGGTAAGAATTAGGGCTTCGCCGTGTGGCCAAGGCTAAGATTTGACGCCATGGTAAGAATTAGGGCTTGAAGGCGTAGCCAAGTCTAAGATTTGGCGCCATGGTAAGAATTATGGCTTGGCGACGTGGCCAAGGATAAGATTTGGCGCCATGGTAAGAATTAGGGCTTGGCAGCATGGCCAAGTTTAATATTTGGCCCCCGTGGTATGTTACTGTGGCAGAGTGGCATGTTGGCATGCATATTATTATGTTGTTGTGGCAGGGTGTG
Source organism: Papaver bracteatum (assembly GCA_023529315.1). Taxonomy (NCBI): domain Eukaryota; kingdom Viridiplantae; phylum Streptophyta; class Magnoliopsida; order Ranunculales; family Papaveraceae; genus Papaver; species Papaver bracteatum. Next base: position 1,124,819 of record JAJJWX010004158.1, read on the forward strand.
TTTGGCATGCCAGTTAGTATGGTGGCACAGCAGGGTGTGTTTGGCCTTTAATGTACGGTGGTAAGTTTATAGTGACTTGATTGGCCAAGAAAATGGGACGGACAAACACGAGAGGACACACTTCTGATGTGAGTGTGGAAAGTTTAGAGCGACTTGATTGGTCGAATAAAGAGAGGTGCCGTCCAAGCACGGGCGTGGCCACCTTTTGGTGCGCGTGGCAGGTATAATGCGACTTGATTGGTCAACGAGGAATAAGGGCCGGTTGGGTAGCATGGGGGGTGGCAAAGTGGCGCCCGCTTCCCTCGTTGCTGCTCCTAATCCGTGACTCTGTTTATTCCTTGATTTCTGACTGAGTATTTCATGCAATGGCCTTAACTTTGGTAGTTGAAGGTTCGTGCTACTCTGCTGCGAGTGAACACTAATCCGTTATGCCATACCGATATTAAGGGTTCTGCTAGGGAACATAGCACATGAAAGCACTCAGTGAATCTTATATTAATAAGTAATATGTGGAAGGCACCAAAATTAATAGAGCATCTGAGATTGTTTCTACATCCACCAGTCTGGATAAATTTCATGTAAATATATTTAACAGCTCAATAAATATGTTAGTGGAGGGATGAACACTCGTGGCTCCGTTTCCTTAGAGAGTGACATCACATAAGATGCAAGGTTTTACAATCTTAACCCTAAGATAAAAACCACCATCAACATTAAGTCCCCTGCTTAGCACGTAACAATGGCATTGTTGCGAGGTAAGCATGAGATGGTGACAGACAAGAGTAAAATCGAAAGGGCAAAACGTGGAGAGATTTCCAGGGAAATTCGACTAACCTTTGGTGAAGGGCATGAGGAATCCGTGATCCTTGTGTTGGCGGCTCTGCGTAATTATGACTTGGCCATAAGGTGTTGGCATCAGCGCTGAAACTTCGACTACTGATTGGAAGAGATGGCACAGCTGGCTAGGTCTCGAAGCGTATAGAGATGGTTCTTGGCTTCAGTCCATGGAATGATGGAAACTGTATGCAGTACGCGGAACGGTGAAAACAACACTTGGAACTTTGGCTACCAAACAGTGAAGATAGAGCCGGCTAGATCGCATAAAAGGAAGAGATAACACTTGGCTTAGAATGGTGAAAGCAACGTTGCTTTGAAAGACGTAGATAACACTGCTTTGGATAGTGAAGATGGCGCTTGGCTTGGATTGGTGGAACTGGCTTCAGTCTGCAGGATGGTGGAAACTGGCTTCAGTCCGCTGAATGGTGGAAATTGGCTTTAATCCGCAGGATGGTGAAAATATGGCGCTGGAACTTTGGTTACCAAACAATGATGATAACGCTAATGGCTTCAGTTCGTGGAACGGTGGAAATCACACTTGGAAGGCTTGCTGACTGGATCACGGAATGATGGATCATTGGCGCTAACTTAACCACGGAGTGCTGGAGCCATGGGGAGTTGGCTTGACCACGGAGTGCTGTTTCCATGGAGCATCGCAGATTGAGCGACTGGTGTTCCTTGTACTGGCGCGCTGCTGGTTCGGTCATAGAGCGGAGATATTGTCACACTACTTGTTCGGCTATGGAGCATGAGTATGGTGCGCCTAGTCATCTATTCCCATTCATAGAGAAATAATGTATCCTTATTATGTTCAAACTCTAGAAACTGTGTTCTTATGGAAAGGGGGTATCGACCATCTTCTGTTTTGTTGGTCCGGCTCCGTGCTTTCATATGCAACATCTGGCTCCTCTTCATCACTTGTTGGTGGTGGTAGAGAGATCATTAATGGCAACAAAGCAATCTCCAATAGTTATAATCAACATCAAGGAAATCCAAGAGAACTCAAGGTAGGTGCTCTCGCATGTATCCACCTAACAATACCATCTTCTCCAGAATGTGTAATTAGGTTATGAATCCATAAGAACGAGTATCTAACCTCTCCAGTGAATTACAAAATTTTAAAAACTCTATTGCACTCCTAGGACGTATGGATGAAATATATGCTCGGCAGTGATCATGTCAGGGCTAATCTTGGAGAGTGTAGCTGCATTGTTGATCATTCCTTACTTTAAGTTATTTGGTGTCTGGACTGATGAGATGGTGTCTGTAAGACTTATTCTTTCCTTTCTGATTATGGTGATAATATGTTATGGATGCTTGTATGGTCGAAATCTTCCGGAATCGCTAGGTAAAATAGACGAGATGAGAGGTATTCCAAGCAACATCCTTCGAAACATCTTCTGAATCTTGGACTATTGTATCGAATGGGATACGATGAGCAGTCCCCAGTTACACTTTTACCTAGTCATAGATCCGATGGAGTGGCCGGATATGTGAATATCTCTGCGGCATGCTTTTGGAGTCTTTGATGCAGTGCACAGCTTCATGTTGAGAAATTCCTACGGCTCGTAAAGTTCTATTGCATTTTCTGGTAAGGTGGTTGATGAATTGATGAAGGCGACAATATTTTTGCATTCTTCATTTGTTGATCAGTGGGCGGGAGTCGTACTTGATAGCTCTATATTGTACCCAACTTCTGGAAGCTCATGCACCCCTTCCATATGAAATTAGAAATATGGAAACACCGAATTTGGCTTTGTCAGCGATGCGCGTCTTCATGCCGGCCTTGGGTAGGTGGTGTTGAGTTCAGAGTAGGTGATGCGGAAAACATGGTGTAGTTGGTATGCGTGGCTTGCTGAGACGCGACTTTCCTCTTTGATTATTCACTAACAACAACACTTATGAATGGCTGAGCCTGCTTGTTGGTCAGGCTCCTTCTAGACAGGGAGGTGGTGATATATTTTCACTACATCTTTGAAGAGTGGTGACCTTGTTACAGTCATGACTTCTTGGTTAGTTGTCCCTTCTGAGTTGAAAGGTTCTCAATAATTAAGGGATTCCGTGGGTTAAGCCTCAGTCCTAAGTGTGGTTTTCGTGGTTCTATCTTGTATGATCGGTGAGTTGACCATGATAAAGATATCATCTTGCATCCATACTGGTGACTCTATTACTTCTTCCATGTGAAACTAAAATATGGAGAAGTACGGATTACCTTTGTAATGATTGTTGCTATGGTAAAGCTGTGGCTGGTATCAACAAACGAACAACAATAGTTCTTGGCAGAAACTGTGATCATAAGAGGCTGCATTTTCGTGGGAACAAAAATAAGTTGGCAGGTGCTTGGATGGCTACAATCACGATCCTTGAAAGAGAGAAGTGGTGACTACGGGTACAGATCTTGGCGAGGAAGAGTGATGGCTACTGGATCTTGAAAGGAAGGAGCGCCATCTACGAGCACAAACCTTAGATTACCACAAACATGAATATTTATGGGCTTTGATAACTCACGTATGTGAGTTTATTCCCTTTTTTTAATCATTTTCGGTGAAGCGGCGACTTCGAGAGAGAACGTCGAAGCGGCTCCTGAAGCGAAATGTTAAAGCGGTTCCTGGAGAGAAATGTTGAAGCGGAGCGGCTTCTGGAGAGAAACGTTAAAGAGACTCCTGGAGAGAACTCCAGTGAGGGAATCATTAACCCTTGACTTAGAAAAACGAGTTGATACGATATGGCATATGGTAAGACGGCACACAAATAGTGCTGGTCGGCAAGTCGCGTTTTTCTCCTCATGGGAAAGAATACGCTTCTTCTGTTTGATTTTCCCTTACAAATCTCAGAGTCTTGACTAGAGCTGGCAAACAAGACAAAACCCGCGGGTTTTCCCGGCCCGGTCTGTAAAAAACCTGCACCCGGCTCGGCTGGTATCTAAACAAGCCGGGTTAGGGTTGGATAAATGCTGGCTTGTGGGAAAACGTGCTAACCCGTCCCGGCCCGCAAAACCTCGGGTACAACCCGTAACCCGTCTACAATAATAAGTTATGCTTATATTCTACCGTCAGATTATCTAGGATTAATCAGATCCGTTCGTTTAGGATATAAAATCCTAAAACCCTAGAGAATATTTCATTTCTTCTTCCTCTTCTCTTTCTTCTCCACCGTCTCTTCCTTTTCACTGCGCCTCCTCACCACCTCCATCTTTATTTCACAGGGTGTTGCTAGTGCTCCCTAGAGGTTGAAGATAATTAGATCGAGTTTTTGAAGTTGAGAGTTATTTAAAGTTTGATTTTGAAATCAGTTGAAGGTGGATCTGTGAGATAGATATGGAATCAGATGGTGATAAAGTGAATCTGTGAAGAAAGTAAGGTTTACTATTAGGGGTTTGAATTATGGAATTATAGGGTTTTGATTACTAATTGAATTTATGTTGAATCGGCAGAGAAGGGAAATGAAGGAGTTAGGGTTTGTTGCTGTTACAGCCTACAAAATCACTTTCTATAGAATCAACCATTAAATATCTTGAATCTCTTCTTCAACCTCTCACTAATGTTCTCCTAGAGTTCAAAAACTCATCTTCAAAGGTATCACCTTCTTTCCTCTCTCTTTTCCTCTGCAAGTTTAAATAACAATATCTAATAATAAATTCATTCATGGGTTTTGAACAGGGAAAGTTTTGGAGGACACCATGAAATTGAAATCACAAATGGGTCTAAGCTTATGCATGGCTTCTCAGGGTGTACATCAAGGGGTAAGTAAATTCATAAAAGATTGGATTTCTATCATTATAAGTGATTTTCAAAGAGACCCAATTTATAATTTTTGTATTTTTTGGTTACTGGATGGACCAAATATGAAACAAGTAGTATCTAGAGGTTCTGGATTGAGGAAACCTAGTGGTAATTCTCAAGGATTAATGGATAGTAAGGTTGAGGCAACAAGTTTTGTTGAAATATCTAGGGTGAGGGTTTGGCCGTTTTGGTAAGATTTTGTTTATGTTTTCTTGAAATTTTGATTTACTTGCTGAAGTGATGCTTATGCAGTAAAACATGAATGGATGATCTATAATCTAGTAATTATTAGTCTAATTTTGTTGTTATTTTGATTTAGTTGGCAAGTGATTTCTGTTTTGTTTATTTGATTTTAGTGACAACATAGTGTAGTACTGATAAGTGTAATTGCTTGCTTGGTTGTCTCTGTAATGAGAAGAAATTTGAGTTGTAAAATCAGGTTTCGTTAGAATGTTAAGAATCCTTAGATTGTATAGCATACATGAATGAATGAATGAACTATGTAGGGCTGCTAATTGTAGAATTGACAAATGAAGTGTATGCCTAGCTATCTATGAATTGAGATGGAATGTGAGAGGTATAAAATATCGGTATTGTGAGATTGTTGAGTAACCTTTGGTTGTGTTGGTTTTCATTTGTTTTATTTGTTTGATAGCTTCAAATTGATGGGGTTGAAAGGGGAATATGAATTAACTAGTAGTGCTTTGTTTCACTGAAAATCCTGTGTTTTATGGTAATGCTGAGAAACTTTAGGTTGTGTATAACTTGATTTTCATTTTAGTTGTTTGGTTTGGTTACATAAAATTGATGCTATTGAATGGGGATATGAATGTACTAGTAGTACATAATGTCTCCACAAGTTAACTGTGTTGGACTTGCTAATTGAGAAGTGTATACTTCCTCCACTATCATAGCATATTTTTCCCGTTTGTTGTACACTTTGATTTAATTAACCCGGGGTTGTTTTGAATCCATACTTTGTCACTGTAAAAGCATATTTACGCTAGCCTTGTTTTTGTATCTCTTGTTTGCATACTTGCAGTACATTTGCAAGATGGACAAAAAAGTTTTTCCTCTATCATCTATGATTCCTTGTTCAATCAATTGCATAGACCAAAACCCCAATTTCAGTTTCCAAAACATATGACAATGCTGTTGGTAAGTAGTAGTGGATTGTTGCCCGCTAAATTAATTGAGGGGGGGAGGAGCACAAGTAGAAGCAACACCAACTAAAAAGTGGGGATTCAATCATCCAAGAAGAATATGGAGTTTCTGAAATTGAACAAAAAAGATGGATTTTGATTTGTGTTGAATGGATCTGTCTTTGATTTTGTATGTTGAAATCAAGGTAGTCAATTTCGGCCATTTCGGCCGAAATTCCGGCGAAATTTCCCTTTTCGGCTAATAAAAACGAAAACATGAAATTTCGGCTAGGCGGAAAGTGACCGGAAAAATCGGTTATATCGGCCGAAATTCCGCCGAAATTGTTAACCGATATAGGGTACTTTAGTAAATTAAACCTAAATAATCCTATAATCCCTAATTTCCTATCGCTCTTCTCACTTCGTTTGCTTATCCAGTGTCCGTCTCTCTCACAAAATCGAAGCAGGGTATGTAAATCGAATCAAGATTAAGGTTTGTAGTGTTAATCGAAGCTATAGATTTGTATATTTTGAGAACTTTCTATGCTTTTGTATCATATTTTGAGTTGTACTGCGAATCTGAGATTTGGTTATGTTGTGTTAATATGAGATTAGGGTTTTGAATTTCAATTGAAGTCTTCTTTGTTTAATTATTGTATTTGTTTTTCATGGTTTCTTATTGATTTGTCATGGGTTCTTGTTGATTTGCTGGAGAGGTCATTACAGATTTTTTTTTTTTTTACTCGGCAAAGGTCATTACAGATACAGATTGAGTTCAATTCATAGTTGTGACAGTGTTTGATGCTTGTTAGGGTTATAGTAATTGAAGGTTTATCTATTATTTCTCTCTTTAGTAATGAAGAATTTGGTTTTCGATTTCATCAGGTGGCAGTATTTAATCAAGTTCATCAGGTGGAAGTATTTAATCAAGTTCATCAGTATTTGGTTTGTGTCATTGTATGATATCAAGTTGCTCTGAAGTTCAATTGTAACCAAGTTCAGTTGGCTCCCAATTGTAACCAAGTTCAGTTGGGTAATAAAGTTTGGTTATTGTTCTCTTTCAGTTTTCTCTAATGTTTCATTGATGAAAGAAGTGTTCTCATAATTTCAATTTGACATTAATTTCAGGTTGTGATTATGGATTCTTCTAATGCATCCAATTCGAACAACTCAAATCCTACATGTGTGTCAATACTTACTCAATCTTCTAGTCAGACTAAAACCAGAGACCCAGCATGGAAATGGGCTACTTGCAAAGATCCTGCATTTCCGAAGTTACTAAGTTGTAAGCTTTGTAACAAAGAAATGCGTGGTGGTGGAATTACTAGGCTTAAGCAACATATCACACAAGTCAAAGGGAATGTTGAATCATGTATGAAAGCAACAGTTGAAATTATGAATGAAATTAGACAAAATGACAGTATAAAGAAGTTAAAGAAAGCTCACAGGGATAATGTTGATGCTATGTATTTGCGCACACAATCTGATGAGAAGTCTGATGCTGCTACTGATGATGAGAACCATGAGGTACAAGAAGTTGAAAAGCATTGTAATGTGGGCAGTGGTAGTGGTAGTCAAGTACTTGTTTAGAGTCAAAGAAAGAGAAAATTCCAGAGCCAAAGTAATTCTAGGGGTCCAATGGATTTACTCATGCAGACAGACCACAAGAAAACTCAGCAAGCCACTCTTGATAGAAACTGCCCAGCGAAAGAGAAGTTAAAAAAGATGCATGGAAAAGCATTTCATCTTGGATGACCAAGAACTCAATATCTTTTAATTATGTTCGCTGTCCTAGTTTCCAACTAATGATCAATGCAATTGGTGAATATGGGAAAGGTATGTAGTTGTTGGATAGATAACATTTTAGCTGTCTTATAGTTTTTTATGAGCTAAATTCTAATGTATCAACTTTTGTGTGTTTCTTTTTTTGATGTTAGGTATGACCGCGCCATCTTACCATCATATTCGCACAAATCTTTTCAAGGAACAGTTAGCAGAAACAAAGAAGTTTGTTGATACATTTAGGGTACATTGGAAGAGGTTTGGATGTTCTATTATGTCTGATGGTTGGACAGATGGTAAAAAGCGACATCTTATCAACTTTTTGGTGAATTGTCCGAAAGGGTCTGTTTTATTGAAGTCTGTAGATGCGTCAAACAGAACCAATGATGCTGATTTCATACGTGCGCTAGTAAAGGAGGTAATTGAAGATGTTGGGAAAGAAAATGTAGTTCAGTTCATTACTGACAATGGTTCAAACTTTAAGAAGGCTGGGAAAGATTTGATGCTTGAATACCCAATTCTATTTTGGACTCCTTGTGGTGCTCATTGTGTCCAGTTGATGCTAGAAGAACTTGGTGACAACCTTATACGAATCAAGACAGCCGTCATTCTAGGTAAGAGACTTGTGACATACATTTATGCTCATTTTCAAGTATTGTGTTTGATGAGGGAGTTGACACGTGGAGAATTACATAGGTCTACAAAGACTAGATTTGCAACTCAGTATTACACACTACAAAGTCTTCAAAAGTATAAAATTCCTTTACAAATGGTGTTTGTGAATGATAGGTGGGCAAAAAGTAGATTTTCAAAAGAAACTCTTGGGATTAATGCACTTAAAATTGTTACAAGTAGTACATTTTGGGAAGATGTTGATTTTGCTTGTAGTGTGCTGAAGCCTTTAGTTAAGGTAGTAAGGTTAGTGGATATCGAGTGCAAACCTACAATGCCTTCTTTTTATGATGCAATGAGAATAGCAAGGGATCAACTAGAGGAGAAATTCAGTGAAGATGATCATACTTGGGGTGTAATTAAGGCTTGCTTTGAGAAAAGATGGAAGAATAATTTTAATCATGCTCTACATTATGCGACATACTATTTAAATCCTTCCATATTCTACAATATTGAAGCTTATGAAATGGATAGTGATCCAAAGTACATAGAAATCAAAAGGGGACTTCATACAACAATGCAAAGGCTTATACCCAATGAAGATGAACTTGATGCTGCTACAGGTGAATTGAGAAAGTATGCTGATGCTGTTGGATTCTTGGGAACTCCACCTTGCAAAAGAAGAAGAAACAAGGATCAACCTCGTAAGCTTGTTTGTTCTGTAAGTTTAAAATTTGATTATATTCCAGTGTTAGATAGATTTTATAACTACTTTGTTTATATTTATAACAGATGAATGGTGGATTACATTTGGAGGAATCGATGCGCCAAACCTACAAAAATTTGCAATAAGAGTATTGAGTCTTACTTGTTCTGCTTCTCCATGTGAGCGAAACTGGAGCACATTTCAAAATGTAAGTATTCTAATCTTTTACATTGATTAGTAATATTCTACAATTCCAGTACCTATATGTTGAATTACTTGATTGTGGAGTGTTGTATTACTGTTAAGCTTTGAATATAACTCATTCCTCCTATGTTCTTATGACAACAAGTCACGTGCTTACTATTAAGTGTTATAGTTGAATTACTTACTTATCTTATGTATTTCAGTTGCACTCAAAAAAACGAAATCGCATAACACAGCAGAAGTTGAATGATAGTGTCTTTATCCAATAAAATAAGAAATTGCAGCGTCGTTACATAGAAATCCAACAATATAACGATGATGATAAAGCTAATGATCCTATTTTCCTGGAGGAGCGTGATGAAAATGATGAATGGTTGGAGTTACAAAATCTGAATGACTTGGAGATGCATGGTGATAATGTAACATTTGATGATTTTGAAGTGGCAGTTAGTGAACAACGTGAGACTGTTGGTAGGAGAAGTGCCAGTAGTTCTCGAAGTAAGTCTATGTATCCAACAAACTCGGAGTATGATGGATATGATACTGATGAATTGATGTTGGACACTCAAAACGGGCTACTCGGTGGTGTCGTGAATGATGGAGTTACTCTAGATGATGATATCTATGATGATACAAATTATCTTGATTAGAATTGTAATATCCTTATTGTACTTCTCTCTTTTGTTTTCACTTTTGTTCAAAAAAATACTTCCAGGAACAATCAGTACTTTTTTATGGTTCTCTTTTGTTCAAAAGAGACTCCCAGGAACAATTAGTAAAGTGTTCGCACTTATGTGTTTTCTAAATGAATATTTGTTTCTTTTGCATATTATTTCATTATATCTCAACATATCTGGAAATTATATGTATAAAAGTTGGAACCGAAATTACACCGAAATTTGAAAACGGAATCTCCCCGAGACAACGTTGTACCAGTGTCTCGCTCGGGACCGAGATGAACCGGAATCCGAAATTAACTACCTTGGTTGAAATTGAATGGAATGCAAATTATCTTGATTAGAATTGTAATATCCTTATTGTACTTCTCTCTTTTGTTTTCACTTTTGTTCAAAAAAATACTTCCAGGAACAATCAATACTTTTTTATGGTTCTCTTTTGTTCAAAAGAGACTCCCAGGAACAATTAGTAAAGTGTTCGCACTTATGTGTTTTCTAAATGAATATTTGTTTCTTTTGCATATTATTTCATTATATCTCAACATATCTGGAAATTATATGTATAAAAGTTGGAACCGAAATTACACCGAAATTTGAAAACGGAATCTCCCCGAGACAACGTTGTACCAGTGTCTCGCTCGGGACCGAGATGAACCGGAATCCGAAATTAACTACCTTGGTTGAAATTGAATGGAATGCATCTGTATTTGGTTTTTGTGTTGATTAGAGATTTTAAGATGGTCAAAGCTTAAACAGGACCACAAATTAACTTAATTAAGTTTTAATTTCAACATTAATTAAACGGGCGGGCAAACCCGTGAACCCACAAGTTTAACCCGTTACAAGTGTTAAGTGCATATTTTGCATATATTTTGTGTCGAATCCATGCTAGTAATTGCTTAGTTTCTTGCAAATTATTGTATATTACGTTTGTTTTCTTTATTTATGTTTTGCTAGGTGAATCATCCGAAAAGAAGTGAAAAGAGCTATAAAAGTGAAGCTACAAGTGGAGAACGGCCAAAGACCCGGTGGAACTCATTCAAATAGAGGATTTCTAGTCATCATTGCATAGAGGACGAAAAGACGATGTCAATGGCGAAAGAATGATGTCAATCCGACATTGTATGAAGAAGTTATGAGAGAAACGAGAAGTTAAGCTTGTTGGTTATCCGAAACTGACAGTTAAACAAAGGTTGCTATTGGCACCCCACTGTACGTTAAGGGGTGGTCATTCTGATAAGGGATGAACATTTTCAAAGGAGCTGCTAAAGGAAGTCAGGAACTTTACTTGGGGGGAAGCCGGAATTCAAAAGATGTTAAAGGCATCCGGACTAGTATCTCAGGGCACCAATACCTTCTTCTCGACTTTAAAATGGAAGAAATATCGGCCGGTGACTGTTGCGGCTATGGAATGATTGAAGGTATTTTGGAAGTGAATGTTTTTTTTTTTTTTTTTTTTGATCAGAATTTGGAAGTGAATGTTGGCTACAGATAATACCGAGTAAAGATGGGAGAAAGGAGGCGAACAGAACTCGAGCTGCCATTGTTCACGGTGAGGCTGAGGTGATTCGATGTCGGAGAAATACGGGAAGGAAGTGACGATAATGATGGCCGCGGCATGTAGAGTCAGGAATGAAGATGGTGATGTTGTGGTGCTGGGCAGAGATGGAAGGAGGAGTTCGCTGGTGCTGTGGTGACGAGCTGTTGACAGACATAGAAGTGAGCTCGAATCTAAACGTGGAGCTGTGATGCCTGCTGGTGATCATCATCAACAATGAGGCATTAATGGTGACCTATTCTCGAGCTCAGTTGAAGAATAGAGTGCTATAGACGTTGTTGGCAGCGTTGGAATAAACGAGTATGGATGGAAGAAGTTCACGGAGATGCTGCTACCATTGGAGCTCGAGTAAGACAGCTGTGATGAGTTCGGAGGAATGGAAATATATGATGGCTGCTGCAATTATCGATGGTTGAGAAGAGCTTGGGAACACAATAGGGACGGTATAGAGAAGATGGCTTTGCTTCCATTAACTGAATAGTGATTAACGGAGCTGGAGGTTATACAAATCATGGAAAGGTGGTTAGTATGCCGTATTTTCTTAACCATGTAACCACGGTTTGCTTCCGGCTAGCCATGGGTCAGGTGGACCGTGGATGCGTACAAGGGGTGTTTGGCAGTGCTAGTCGATGTTTTCTACACCGACAAGGAAAGGAAGAATGGGGTGATTTACTTGACCGAGAATTCAGTCGAGGAAGATAAGTTTGCTGCCGATGGACTTTGAGAGTTATCGGAACAAATCGAGTTGAGAATTATTCTAGCGTGTAAAAGTTGAAAATGGGAATTTGATACAACTTCATATATAGAATTGGATGCACAGGCAGTGTTAAGAGGAGACACATCAGCTAACGCTGGCCCCACGACTCATACAACTAATCAGGCACGGTATTCACTCTACTAAGATGCCCCGGGGAGCAAGGAATCAGAAGCACTTGTTTCTAAAGCATAAAACTCTCATTAACCGACTTGGATTCCTTATCAGATTAGGAATTGTCGGTCACTTAGGTTTGGCCGAAGCCTATAAAAGGCTTAGTTCCCATAAGAAATATACAACTTCTAGAGAGAAAAAAATACAGAGAGAGGGGAAGAAAGGTATTTATTTTATATTTTAGGGTTTATCCCTTTTCTTCTTTCTTCTTATATTTTTTATGGGTTTTAGTAAACTCATGTGTAACTAATTTTTATTGATTAAGGATGAATTCAATATTCCGGGCGTGAAGCTCTATTATTATATAAGTTGTTCGGAGTTTTAATCATCTTATCGTTTGTCTTTACCATATTTGATCTTTATGAGTGATTATTGGATTGATTTGGAGTGCACGCTAGATTGATCTATTAATTGTTCTATTGCTAGTATTGGGTTAGGAGATAAGTAATCGTCGAATAATTCATACACAAGTAGAAATCGCGAGACCTTGCAGAGGGATTCTGTGGAGCAATTGCGAGTGAAGATAACACCAGCAAGTGGACCTTGAGCTAAGAGTTAAACTAATGGGATCAACCTAATTCACAAAGCCTAAAGCGTTCGATTGGATTACACCTTGAGTGAGCTACTACTTGATGGTTCGTTGAATAGAATCTGATATTGGAGAGCTTCCGTATCCGTGGTAAAAGGAGTTTTGGGGATAGTACTGTGCTAGCTCCTATTCTACGGTTGGTGATGAATGGTTCTAACAAAGATAGATAAGTATACTAATCCAGTTATCGCTTGGTAACGGCGAAGGATTCCTTGATCATCCCTTTTATCTTATTCTCTTTTTATTCTTTTTATTTTACTTTAAACCAATCCCCCTTTGCTTTATCTTATTTCGCTGAACTAAATAACATATCAATTACACAGCTCTTCGTGGGAACGATCTCTTACTACTGCTATATTATTATTTAATTAGTGTGAAATATCTTTATTAATTTGTTGTGGTTATGGCACTCATCAACAGGCACATGTTGAAGAAATGACCACCCGTGAAGAATTTAAACCCGCTGGTTTGGACCCGTGTTAACCCAAACCCATGTAACCCGCAACGGGCCAGCCCCGGCCGGCCCGTTTGCCAGCTCTAGTCTTGACGGTTACAATGTTGAAGTTGGAGGCCACGTCAATCAGCGTGCTGTCAAACTCGACATACTTCAAGTGAACAGTGGTTAGGAGTCCCCAGTTCTATCTATCAATCATGCTTTCCAAGAGAGGTTGGGGTTTGGGAACGGCTTCGCTGGCTGGAAAAAGATGCTTTCCTGATACAGTATGGTTGAGGGCTGCATATATGTCCTGACGCTTCACCTTGGAGAAATACAGAATCTCACATAAATGTTTCATCATAGACTGCACAATTTTGTGGACGGAGTCCCCAGAAATCATGCATCTCCTGACGGGAAGAGGGTCTCTGTGAACTCAAGAGGGTTGCTGATTTTCTTTGCCTCGATTTTGGAGAAGTCGTTCATTCTCTTCACATGTGATGAAATTGGATTGCTGATTCTTTTCTACTGGGCGTTTAGGAAAAACACGAGCCTCTTCATCTATAAAGGCGCGTCCTGCTGAAGTGCTTGCACTGGATGTTAAAATTATTCCTCGTCATCTCCATCTAGGGTTGACGTGACTCTTGTGGTATCCGCTCAGTTAGCGTCTTAAGGAAAATAGGTATCTCTTTCTGAGTTGTACTCATATCTATCCGAGCCTTACGAGAACCTTTTGTCTTTCCATCAAATCAATAGTGGCAAGAAGAGATCGACTTCTTCTGAATCCTCAAGTCTCTCATCCTGATGGTGGAGTAGCAGCAGCTCTGGTGACGATTGGAGCTATCACACTAGAAGAAACGTCGGGGGTGGTGGCAGAAGTGTAACACATGAAGGGACATTTTTCGCGCCGCTGGTGTTGACAGGTGGTTTATTAATGTCACTGGAAAGAACGTTAACATCGAAGATGATTTCTGTGCTAGTGTTTTCAGGGTTTGTTGCTGATCCGGACCTGAGTTCTACCATCTTGATATTGGAATTGGAAAAATTAAATTGAGAATTGAAAACTGATATTGCAACCGAGAGATAAATCTCCCACTGTGGCCGCTAATTGTTTGTGGGTGAAAACTGTTTCTGCTAATTTTGGTAATTTTGGGTGTGTGGATTAGAAACGAATCTAAACCCTAAATAATGCACTGCACGGGAGTGCTTTTGATTCGAGAGATCAATCTGTACAATCCTGGCCTAAACCAATAAATGACCGTTCCAGGCTTGCTTCGGTCACAAAGTGAAGGAGAAAGGTTGGTCTTAGGAAGGGAAGCAAAGAGAGTGTTGAGACCATAATAGTTGATTATGAAGATGTGGCCTATTTTTATGACTTATATCAGAAAGTGGAACTAACTTGCAAAGTGGAAAGCTACCAGGTGATTTTTCCGGATATTGTGTTGTTGTGAACCAAAACTTGTTGTTTGGTGAAAATAGGTGAAGCCTATTTATACAAGTTATATTGAAACGTACCCTGGTCTCGTAGGAAGTGGAAACGATTTAGTGGTGGAAGAAAAGAGTAACATGTAACCTTCAGGCTTCATGCTTCCATGATGGGGGAAGTGAATTCGTGTAACCGTCAGTCATTACGCTTCCATGATGAAGGGAATGAATTATTTACACCGTTACTTTTCACCACCACTAATTGTCTCACCTCATGACACTTTCTTGTAACGGGGGCATTGCACACCGCACGTTGTAAACCGCCAGACCAATTCCCTGGTGAGTATCCCCTAGTTTATCACATGTTTGATGTCTCGAGTGTTTTCATGGAAAACGTGTAGCAGGTTGCTATGTGTCGCAAGTCAAAGTCAAGAGACTTTTCCATAGGAAAATATCATGTGATGCTATTAGGCTTGCCTTGGTCGGACACCTAAAACTCGCCAAAATTCAGTCAGTTTGGTGGCGAACTTGAATGGCTGAGATTGCATCTCATGAAGAAGGGTAGTCGTTGATTATGGCTACCTCTTGTTGGCGTCTGGTAATGTCACAATGGCATTTTTGGTGTACTCCAATGGCAATGTGGCATGGAGGGCATGGCTCGTTTTGGCCAATCGCCTAAAATTTGCCACCAGTTTGTCAGTTCGGTGGCAAACTTGGATGGCTGATATTGCATCTCATGAGGAAGGATGGCCATTGATTATGGCCATGACTCGTTGAATAGAAAAGTGGCGCCATTGGCATAGTGGCGCATGGTTTAGCCATGGCATAAAGGCATTCCAATGGCGTAGCCGTAATGTTGTAGTGTAAGCAAAACTAGGATTTAACGCCGTGGCCAAAGATAGGTCTTGGCGGCGTGGCCAAGGCTAAGATTTGGCGCCATGGTAAGAATTAGGGATTGGCGGCGTGGCCAGGGCTAATATTTGGCACCATGGTAAGAATTAGGGATTGGATGCGTGGCCAAGGATAAGATATGGCTCCATGGTAAGAATTAGGGCTTGGCGACGTGGCCAAGGCAAATATTTGGTGCCATGGTAAGAATTAGGGCTTGGCGACGTGGCCAAGGCTAAGATTTGGCGCCATGGTAAGAATTAGGGCTTGGCGGCATGGCCAAGGCTAATATTTGGAGCCATGTTAAGAATTAGGGCTTGGCGGCGTGGCCAAGGATAAGATTTGGCGCCATAGTAAGAATTAGGGCTTAGCAGCATGGCCAAGGCTAAGATTTGGCGACGTGGTATGTTACTGTGGAAGAGTGACATGTTGGCATGCCGATTAATATGTTGTTGTGGCAGGGAGCGTTTGGATTTCCAGTTAGTATGGTGGTGCGACAGGGTGCGTTTGGCCTTTAATGTACGATGGTAAGTATAGAGCGACTTGATTGGCCAAGAAAAGGGGTCGGCCAAACACGAGCGGCCACACTTCTGATGTGAGTGTAGCAAGTTTGGAGCGACCTGATTGGTTGAATAAAAAGAGGGGCCGTCTAAGCATGGGCGTGGCCACCTTTTGGTGCGCGTTGTAGGTTTAATGCGACCTGATTAGTCGATGAGGAATAAGGGTCGGTTGGGTAGCATGGGGGTGGCCAAGTGGTGCACGCTTCCCTCGTTGTTGCTCATACTCCGTGGCTCTGTTTATTCTTTGATTTCTGACTGAGTATTTCGTGCAATGGCCTTAACTTTGGTACTTTGAGGTTCGTGCTACTCTGCTTCGTGTGAACTCAAATCCGTCATGCCATACCGATATTAAGGGTTCTGCCAGTACTTGGAGGTTCGTACTACTTTGCTGCGAGTGAACACAAATCCGTCATGCCATACCGATATTAAGGGTTCTGCCAGGGAACATTGCACAGGAAATCACTCAGTGAATCTTATATTAATAAGTAATATGGGTAAGGCGTCGAAATTAACAGAGCATCTGGGATTGTTGCTACATCCTCCAGTCTGGAAAATTTCATGTAAATATATTGAGCGGCTCAATAAATATGCCAGTGGAGGGATTAACACTCGTGACTCGTTTCCTTACAAAGTGACGTCACATCAGATGCAAGGTTTTACAATCTTTACCCTAAGCTAAAAACCACCATCAACAGTACTATGTTTCTTTCATTGACTCATTTAGTAGATTTACTTGGATCTATCCACTTTTTTACAAATATGCAGTATGACCTTCTTTTATCAAGTTCAAAGCTTATGTTGAGAAACATTTTAATACTTCTATTAAAATGGTTCAATCAGACAGGGGAGGAGAATACACAAATGTGTCCACTTATTTAGAATCTTGTAGTATTGGTCATAAAGTTTCATGTCAACATGCTCATCAGCAGAAAGGAAACATAGACATATTATTGAGATTGGTCTTGCTCTTATTTCACATGCTTCTCTTCCACTTTCTTATTGGTCTTATGCTTTTGAGACAATAATTTTTTTTGAAAAATAGATTACCTACATCTACATTGCATCAGCAGTCTCCTTTGGGAACTTTTTTTCTGAAAAAGCGGGGGTCTAACAACCTTACCCAATATTTCGATTAGCAATCTGTATGGACAACTCCGAGTTGTTTTCTAGAGAATCAACTATACTCAATCAATAGAAAATACTCAAGGAGTTATTATCTCAATCTCTCGATTTGATTTACTCAAGCAAATATGATTCGCGAGTCTAATCAAAGAGAGATAACTTGGATGGTACCAAAGACCAATATCCAAGTGTCAATCGATTTAAATCAACAACTAATAAGTCAGATATTCTAATCGATTGAATAATGCACAACCTGTATTATTTCAGTTATATAAAAATATAATGCGAAAAAGAAATAACACAGACACCAGAATTTTGTTAACGAGGAAACCGCAAATGCAGAAAAACCTCAGGACCTAGTCCATATTAAATATACACTGTATTAAGCCGCTACAGAGACTATCCTACTCCAAATTAACTTCGATCTGGACTGTAGTTGAACCCCAACCAATCTCACACTGATCCAAGGTACAATTATGCTTTTACGCCTCTGATCTCAGTAGGATACTGCGCACTTGATTCCCTTAGATGATCTCACCCACAACCAAGAGTTGCTACGACCCAAAGTCAAAGACTTTAACAAATAAATTTGTCTCACAGAAAAGTCTACAGGTAATAGATAAATTCTTCTCCCACGAATAAACCTACAAGTTTTGTTCCGTATTTTGATAACTCAAGGGAACATGAACCAATCGATAAAACTAGAATTATATTCCCGAAGAACAGCTCAGTTTCATCAATCACCTCACAATAAACTTAATCGACGCATCGAAGAAGATTATTGAGGAATCACAAACAATGAGACGAATATGTTTGTGACTACTTTTATCTTGCCAATTATTACAATTATACTCGTACGATAGAAACAACAAGATCAGATCACACAACTACAAGAAAATTAGTATCGGTCTGGCTTCACAATCCCAATGAAGTCTTTAAGTTGTTAAACTGGTTTTAGAGAAGAAAACCAAAGGTTAAAGGAGAATCGACTCTGGTGTTAGAAAACTAGTATCACACAGAATGTGTGGGGATTAGGTTTCCCAGTTGCTAGAGTTCTCCCTTATATAGTCTTTCAAATCAGGGTTTGCAATCAATGTTAGCTTTCTAACAAAGCATTCAATATTCACCATTAGATGAAAACCTGATTAGATACAAGCTAATATCTCTCAACCGTTAGATCGAAAACTTAGCTTGTCATACACACATGTACTTGACGTTTTGAGTTCGTGTAACCGTACCCAAACATGTACAATGGTTGGTTCAATATTAGTCAACCAAATGGTTAGCCAAATGATAACTTTCATATCAACCGTATTCTTCTTCACCATAACTAGTCCAAATGACTCAAATGAACTAGTTAGTGAGTTTTTCAATTTCTATGAGATCCCAAGTACTACAAGAGACACAATTGGATCAAAAATGTGATTCACTGGAATCATTTCATGAACTATAAAACCACGGTTTGCAAAAGCATTCCTTAGTAATTTAATATTAGTTCATGAACAACGTTTTCAGACATAACCTCTTGAGTTCGCGGACTCAAGCAAACCGGTTGAATTTAATAAACTCCAGAAGAATTTCTCGAAATGAGAACTTCGGTCAGTTCGGGACTGGGTTCGCGGACAACACCTGAGCTTCAACTTCAGCAGATATTCTCGGGTTCGAGAACTTACGCCAGTTCACGGACTGAGTTGCTGCTCATGTTCCGGTTCCACTTGATCAACAAAGTTCGCAAAATTCAGTTCAAGTGTTAAGGACTTATACATATATGTGTTGCCACAACAATGTTTATATCCCACAATGGTTATATAGTCTAAACTCTCATTTCAATCATTGAAACATTATCAGAGGGCGTTATATAGTTGTTATTCACAAACTATTTTTCGTCAGAGCGATTTCCAAAATGATTGAAACATAACATGACTTTCTTCACTAGGAAAAGATGAACTTGGCTAAAGTGAAAGCTTTACCAACACCCATTTTGAGAAATAGATAAGGAGATATACTCAGCTCGAAATGTCACATGTGCATATTCTTAGTCTATATAGTAAAACGACTTTTGTCTCAAGATAGGAGATAGAGTAGATAGACTTTTGAGTGATAGATAAGTTCAAGTCTCCACATACGTTTTAGTCGATGAAGATCCACTGGTTCCTTGAGTAGTCATTTGTCTTGTATGATGATCGCTATGGAGTTCTTGGGCTCAACTACACTTTTTATCCAAGTCCGAGACCTTAGCTATAGTAGACTAGAAATCAAGACTTTATAGTTTTGATCACTAAGATTGACAAACATGCTTGAGATAGCAACGCATGCGAGTTTGACCGAGCAGTGCTCTAACAATCTCCCCCTTTGTCAATTTTAGTGGCAAAACTATTAATACATATGGAATACAAAAATTATATAAATAAACTTTGTATATCCTATTCCACATGTCTAATATTCAGCAATACTCGAAATCTTCGTCACTTCCAAGTAGTCCAATGATCCCAAAGGTTGTAATTTTAGCATCATCGTTGTTGAAAATCCGTAGCTATAACAATGAGAAAAGCATCGGTTCTCAATCATTGTTATACATTGTCATAGTATTATTACACAGTGTCAAAGTCCAATTGCATCACAACTTCAACAACAATACTATGGTGATACTTCACTCCCCCTTAGTCAATACTCCATCTCACATGGAAACCACTCCCCCTTTCACAATGATCCGAAAACCATATGTATTTGTAGTATGAACTACAATTAATTCTCCCCCTTTTTGTTAACAAAATTGTCAAAGGTACAAGAACAGGATCCTAATGACATTTCCGTAAGAGACATTTCATGACCAAAGGTAAATGTTCTATCATCTTGTTTAGATGCAATCATAAATCCGAGGCTAAATGCATTCATCAAGGAGTTTATAAAGATACAAGATAACCCCTAAAAATTCCACAGCCGCACTCCCCACAAAGATTTGGAAATTAAGCGCAAGTTCAAAAGAACTCTCCCCCATAAGATGTCATTCCCAAGGGAACAACAAAAGCGACCTTATTTTCAAAAGAAAAGAAGAATTTCTTTAGAATCAACAAATTACATACAAGTATGAATTTGGAATCCAAAATATTCAATCATATTAACCAAAGAGAACCAAGATTAATTTGACTAAATATGCTCAACACAAGTAAACTTATGGAGACTTAATACGTTGATTAGATTTTTCACAAGAGAACCCATAAATACTCTAACCAGATTGCACAATTAAACTAATCACAAAGTAATCAATTCAATTGTCCACACTCGACATGAGAAAAATATATGGAGTGCTAACTAAATAACCACACTAGATGTAAGGCATGTACCAAATTTTCAAGGGTATTTGTGTCTTTTTATTAGTAGGGGTAAATTAGTCATTTTATTTTTAGGAAAAAAATGATATATATCAAGTAAATTAAAAAAAAAATGCATAGAGAAGATGTCACCTGGCATAGTAAATGCATAGAGAAGATATCACCTGACATAGTAAATGCATAGAGAAGATGTCACCTGGCATAGTAAATACATAGAGAAGATGTCACCTAATATGTATCTTATGAAACATCAAAACTCTACAACTCAACAAAATGTTAGCTTTTGTTCTTTCACTGTTTTTGTAAAATAAAAAAAAATACTTTTACAACTCCAAAAATTATGAAACTCGGTAGAAGTAACAATCAAGATGTCCACCACTTCATGTTAAAAGGATTTAACAATATACCTCATGAGTTAAGAGATAATCTCAAAACTCTACAACTCAACAAAATGTTATCTTTTGTTCTTTCACTGTTTTTGTAAAATATTTAAAAAATACCTTTACAATTCCAAAAAATTATGAAACTCGGTGGAAGTAACAATCAAGATTTCCACCACTTCATGTTAAAAGTATTTATCAAAACTCCTCATGAGTTAAGAGATAAAAAAAAGCCATGAGTGACGGATCCAAGAGTTACTTCTTAATTCTTTTATTTAGTCATTAATGTGGACACTTGGCTCTTTGTTTATGGTTGATAGAATCCACTTATCCAAATGAGTGGCGGATTTTATTTGACTTCGATATGGTGGAACAAATGCATTTCATTGAACATTACAAGAAGTAACTTAGATTAATGATTATGTTGTCAACATGCATAATAATTACTAGACAAAGCCATGTGCTAGCCTGTTAGAATACTATGATTTCTTTTAGCTAGAAATACTTTGACCGGGTTTACATGCATATGTTTTCGTTACTATAAATATTCAGATTATGTTTCATTAGAAGAAAGTTTAAAAAAAAAAAAAGAATAAGATAGAAGAAGAGAGGTTTTCGCCTTCTTTCAGAGAAAATAGAAGATCCGAGTACTTAATGACAATATTGTTTAGCTTTTAGGTTCCCGGTTCTTGTAAAGGGAGTTGTTGGTTCGTTGCTATTGTTTTTCCTTAGGATTATTTGCTATCGTTTGAGGTAGGCGCAACACAATCTAAAACTCTTTTTATTTATGGTTTTGTTAATTAAATTCATATTTACAAGTTTTTATGGATGATAATCGATGTTGTGAGCATGATTATGAATGTTGGGCTGCGGTCCATAGATTGTGATTCTTTAAAATTATTTATGACCGGATACGAGATATCCTTGGGAACGGTTTTGTTTCCTAAACCCACATGGGGCTCCCTGGGGCGAGCGGATTGATTGAATTTATTGTTGTTATGGATGTGGTGTTTCCATGTGTTTACGGTGTTATTAATTATGCTAGTGGTTTTAAAAGAAATTGAAAAATGTTTGAAATAAATGTTTTGTTGCTTCTTTTCCAACTGGGTGTCACAACTCACGTCGTTTCATGACAAAAATTCCAGATTTTATGACACCACAAGGAGCTAATGGCGGAAAAGCATAGAGATCGGTTTTGGTGTTTTAATTAGTAGTTTGCATATTGTAGGTGTAAATTATCCACAGATCCAGGTGGAAACATCTCAAGCCTTGGCGCACCTAAAAACGAAGGAACGCGAAGCATAGGGTGAAGACTAGCAGGCGCGAGATTTAAGGTGCCGCGTGGATCGGGCGTGCAGCTGTCGGACAAGACTTGACCCAGAGCTCTGACAGAGCTGACAAGACGAGACAAAGTGGGACAAACGAGGCACAACGGTCAAGAGGATAAGAAAGTACGTGATGCATCGGCCCATTGCTAAGGCGACAGATATGGCAGGCGACATCGTGTCAAGAGAACACCCGAAGAGATCGGGTCAGACGAGAGACGGGCGAGGAATCAAGATACGTCGGCCATAGGAGACGACATGAGTCGGCCCGAGTACAGAACTGTAAAAGGGATGTAATATGACCAACACCCTAACTTGGTTGTATGAAACTTCTCTTATAAATAGAGTGACTTGTATTCAAGAAAAGGAGGTTGCATTTTTAAGGAGAGGTTGTATTTTTAAGGAGAGAGAGACTCGAGTTTACACCAAGGAAAGGAGAGTGAGAAGTAATTTCATCTTTGTAAGGAAATCCGACTAAGAGCAACACCTTTGTAACACTTGGAAGTAATAAGATTCACCCTTTCACCCCCGTGGACGTAGGTAATCATACCGAACCACGTATATCTTGTGTTCATTGTTAAGTGTTTACTTTCATTCGACTTGAGTAGAAGCTTTCTATCCTTTGGATGTAGTTGGCAGTAAAATGCATCTACATTCTGGCGCTGACTAAGGGGATGACGACTAAGATCTTCAGATACCTTGCCGTGGAGACCTTCAGAGACGATCAAAATCTCCTAAATACACGTTAATGTGTCGTGGTTGAAGCTATGATGAACTCTGTTGGCCGAAATAATGTTTTCTTTGAGTCATTTGCTGTGCATGTAAAGCTAGAACAGTTGTAGTATCTTCAAAAGTAACAAGTTCTCGTATTTTCTTTGCCCGTCAACAGTTCGATCAACAAAGAATCTTCATAAGCTCACCAACGACTAACAGTTCGGGTTAGAAGCTAGATGAAGAATCCGTTGAAAGGACGACTGTTTGTTTCCGATAGTTGGGTGATCTGTGACGTCAAGCAAGTCATTTTCTAGCTACGTAATGGATTTTAGCGTTTATATTTACCAAGAGTACACGATTTAGATATCTCCTAGTGTGTTAAGATGCTAACCGATTAGAGATTTTGCTGGCGGTGAAACATAAGTAGTCGGAAAGGTCATGATTAGGTCTCGAGAAAGTGGAGCCATCACAAACTTAGTTTGAGTCTTGGGGTTGCGTGTCATACCATTTAAGCGTCATGTGCATAAGTTCAATGATTTGGAGCATGTAGAACAAAGGACAAACTAACTTAAATGCATAGGTCGGGTACTGAAAGCGACGTCGTATGGAAAGATGCTGGCTAATGAGAAAAGAATGACACAGATTTAGCGCAGGATCAGAACAGGATAGATAGGTGGACCCACCCGAGTAATAGGAAGAAATTTTGTCATCAAGGGCAGGAGTAGAAGTAATTGTGGTGTCAGTTGAACTTTTAGGTCTTTTGTTTGAACTTATGTTCTAAAAGTCAGGTCAAAGTAAGGTGTTTTCTGTATTTGCTAACGTAGGTTGGGGCGATACTCGTCTGACTACGCAAAGTACCCGATGGCTAGCACTTCAGGAACGAGAAGGATATTGAGGAATCGTACAGTAACTAGCAGCAGCATGCAGGCAGGGGTAACTGAGCCAAGGCAAGAAGACAGTCGACAACCACCGCCCGAGGAATCTCATGCAGCTGCGCGAGGAATGCCAACTGTCGATGAGGAGGTTGATCTGGGGCGAGACGATAACACCCTACCCTTGGACCAAGTTATTTTAACTCAGAGAAGAGTTGAACAAGTTGATGGCTTACAACTTCAGACACCGATGACGATGAGGTGGCGCTTGCAGCACAAGCCCAGATACAAAGAGCGAGGCAGCAAGTAGAGTACCAGGAAGCCCTAGCGAAAGAGCAAGAGCGTCTCAGGAAGATTCAGCTGGGATGAGGAACAACTAGCAATATCGTCCCAACACTTGTTCACACGACTGGCCACGTAATCGGTCCAATAATACCCCCACCACCCCCTTTTGTACAGCCTCGGCCACATAACCTAAATGGGCATTCTAGTCATGAAAGCACATACCCGACATTATTGGCTATTTTGGAGAGTCAAAGGAGACAGGAAGCGGCACTAAGAGAGCTCCAGCAATGGAACCTCGCTTTGGAATATGAGAACTATCAGTTGAGGAATTAGCGAACCAGATCAAGAGGCTCGTCCAGCCGAGAACCATCGATATACCATGACCGATCAGGTCATGCGCCACCTATGATGGGGCCAAGCAACCCTAATCATTTTGGCCGATTAGGACAACCACCATCACCTCTGGTACCTCCCACGCAAAGGTATGGGCCACCCGAGGACTCGTACACTGACGAGGATAGGCGAGGTAGAGACGGGCGACAAGAACGAGCGACAGAGGCCAAATTCAAAGAATTCGAGGCAAAAATCAAAGAGCTCTCGGGCGGAGGCGAAGAGAACAAATTGGCATAAATCATGAGCGAAGCCGAGAAGACGCCCTTCTCTCAAGAACTCGAACATATGCCATTCCCACCAAAGTGTACATTACCTACATTTCCTTCTAGGTTCGACGGAACAGGAGATGCGATCGAGCATCTGAATATGTACACCATGTCGCTAATACAATGGAAGAACAACCCGGTAGTCATGTGTAAATTTTTTCCAGCCATCCTGGAGGGCGAGGCACGAGACTGGTTCTATTCGCTTCCACCTGGGTCGATTAATGGGCATGAGATGTTATTCGAAGCCTTCCTTGAGGCCTATATGCACAACAGTCGACCTCGACCTAGATTAAACAAGTTGTTTACCCTCGCCCGAAGATTCAGGGAGCCCTTAAGAACCCTGACCGATAGGTGGAGGAAGCTTTGTAATGACATTGGAAAAGTGCCGGTAGATCATGCCACCTTTGGGTTTGAAAACGCGTTAGGGAGATCGGACCCTATATGGATAGCCATGTTCTCCGAGAAGCTGAAAACCTTAAAGGAAATGAGAAAAATGCAGGAGCATTACATCGCCTTGGAAGAAATTCAGGTCGAGTCAAGAGATAGAGGAATACAAGAAGCTAGTGCTGAAGCGGGTATCGAAGCTAAAGCGGTCACAAACGACCCTATTATGCGACCAGAAAAGAGATCGGGTCCACCCCCGAGAATCAGTGAAAAGAGAGAGCGGATCGCTAAAGGTAAGAAGCCGAGGCAGGAAGCCCGATCATATACCCCCCCAAATGCTCCCTTGGAAGAGGTATTCAAGGAAGTCGAGAAGAGAAATGATATCAACTACCCAGCGTCGAGGGGAGTTCAGTTCCAAGAGACCAGGGAGCACCCCGATTACTGTCACTACCATTAGTATAGGGGCCACTCCACCAACAACTGCCGAGAAGTAAAAGATATCGTTCAGCATCTCATCCGAGATGGGTATTTGAGGCAATTTGTCCGACATCCACCACAGCCGACGGCAACGCCCGATGCACCGGTTCATCAAGTCCGTATCAATAGAACAACTCAGTTTGTGAGCACCATTTCAAACTCGGCTATTCAAGACTATACCCTAGGCCCAGTAATCACCTCTAGGATCCATAAAAGGGATCATGGGGGAAAATAAATATTTAGCGTAGCTAAAGCCATGCCTATGGAACCTTGGATGGTGCAACCCATTTCGTTCTCGTCCAAGGATGCCCCAGCAAATGGAAAAGCACACAGTGACCCATTGGTCATCACCTTACTGATAGAAGATTGGGGAGTAATAAGGATTCTGGTGGATAACGGAAGCTCAGTCGAGGTGTTATTTTATGACATGTTCAGAAGAATGAAATTATCAGACGACGTGCTCGTCCCCTCAACGTATCGCATCTACGGCTTCAATGGCGCAGTAACTATCCCTAGGGACGAGGTAACTCTAAGGGTTTCAGATGGTGGAGGCTTCCTCGATACACTAACTACCTTTTGTGTGGTCGACGTCGCCTCACCTTATGAGGCAATTATCGGGCGCCCATGGATTGCTGGGATTAAGGGAGTAGCGTCGGCATACCATCATAGGTTAAGGTTCCCAACTTGCAAGGGGATAGCAGAAGTTGTAGGCGACTCCCAGGCGGCACGACAGTGCATGAAAATCGATGTAGAAATTAATGAGGAACGGCGAGCTCGGCAAAGGCGAGAGAAGAGCAAATCAAAGGAAATTCAGACGGCAAGAGAATTGGAAGAGGTGATTTCACAAGTTTTCATGGCAAATGAAACTCAAGAGCAAGACCTTTTGTAGCAATTAAAGGAAGCATCCCTATCTCGGGAGGCCAAATCGAACTTCACGACGGTCGAGCCGACTCGGGAAGTAAACTTGGGGACGGTAGAGGCGCCAAAGGTAGTAAGGATCGGGACGTTGTTATCAGATGAACAAGAAAGTCAACTCAAATGTAGGTGTAAATTATCCACAGATCCAGGTGGCAACATATCAAGCCTTGGCGCACCTAAAAATGAAGGAACGCGAAGCATAGGGTGAAGACCAGCAGGCGCGAGATTTAAGGTGCCGCGTGGATCGGGCGTGCAGCTGTCGGACAAGACTTGACCCAGAGCTCTGACAGAGCTGACAAGACGAGACAAAGTGGGACAAACGAGGCACAACGGTCAAGAGGATAAGAAAGTACGTGATGCATCGGCCCATTGCTAAGGCGACAGATATGGCAGGCGACATCGTGTCAAGAGAACACCCGAAGAGATCGGCTCAGACGAGAGACGGGCGAGGAATCAAGATACGTCGGCCATAGGAGACGACATGAGTCGGCCCGAGTACAGAACTGTAAAAGGGATGTAATATGACCAACACCCTAACTTGGTTGTATGAAACTTCTCTTATAAATAGAGTGACTTGTATTCAAGAAAAGGAGGTTGCATTTTTAAGGAGAGGTTGTATTTTTAAGGAGAGAGAGACTCGAGTTTACACCAAGGAAAGGAGAGTGAGAAGTAATTTCATCTTTGTAAGGAAATCCGACTAAGAGCAACACCTTTGTAACACTTGGAAGTAATAAGATTCACCCTTTCACCCCCGTGGACGTAGGTAATCATACCGAACCACGTATATCTTGTGTTCATTGTTAAGTGTTTACTTTCATTCGACTTGAGTAGAAGCTTTCTATCCTTTGGATGTAGTTTGTAGTAAAATGCATCTACACATATTATGATTGAAACATTGTAATAAAATATCATCAAACTCTCTTTTGGATGATTTATTAAGTATTTATTGATTATTAATACTTTAGAGATTATTGGGTTAATGTGTAACCAATGGAACGATGTTTATTAAGAAACTTTTATTTGATTAGAAAATAAAAATTTATGAGTCATGTTAGTTTGACTATTAATGATAATTATTCTATAATATATATATGCCTGAATATTTTATAGTATGCCTAGAATTCACAATAAATGAAGTGGTTAAAATATTAGAATTTTCAGAGTCCCAGAATTATTTTTAAAATAATTGTTTCTCATTGTAAGAAATTAAGACGTTTTCTGACAGATTCAACTATATTGAATTATTCTTGTTTTCAAATTAGTCTATGTTATGTTCTAGACTTTCGTGTATTCTGTAAACTTGAAGATCTTTCTTTTTTATTTTCAAAATGGTAAACTAAACCTGATTTGGAGTTGTGAGTGAGTTTATACGATTTTTAAAAAATGGACTATCTTTGTTTTTCTTTTCAATAGTTCTGGTCAACTATGCGTTTGACTGGGGTCAAAAGGTCTTTAAATTAAACTAAAAATTATAGAAATTTTATGATTGGAACAATGCTAGGTTAGGATTCAGAACGTATAATCATAATAATTTTTGGTTTTGAATTTGGTTCAGAAAATTCTTGGAGTTAACTGATGTTTGTTTTTGTTGTATGATTCTTCCTTAAACATGCGATTCTTTTGGATTAAATCTGGAATGTTTAACGGTGAGATTAATTTTTATGGTAAACTATAGTTCTTTAGTGTTCATGTGGATTAAAAGTCATGACAAGTTAACGGTTAGATGTTCCTAAAATAATTTTTATGTATCCGCTGCGACTGAATTTCTGAATTGAACATAAATAAAGATTAGACAAAGATTAGTTGTTTGAACTTGGACCAAGTGTGGAAGTCTAGGATTGTTATTAAAAGTAGCATTTCGGATTTTGGGTTTGGATTTGGGTCAAAAAATAGGCCCGGAATTTGGGGTGTCACACTAGATGATTGATTTAGTTCATGTGGGCTCAACATAAGAGATTATGGAACCCCGACTAAGATTATCATAGAAAATGACAACATTAACTGTCCATGTACTCAACATGAGAGAACTCACGGAATACAACCTTAATGATCAACATATTGCATATTTATGGAACAACCAACCATGCCAATAAGAAATCGACTTAGTTGTATAGTGCTCAACATAAGATACAAGATGGAACCTTCACGGTAATACATAATAATATGAAACAATTAAGCTCTAAACCATGGATTAAAAAATAAGTACCTATTCTATTTTTCCATCACAAAGTGACATAATAGACTTTATCCTTGAATCACAAAATATTACCTATCTTACATCAAAGATTGACCGTGTAGGCTTAACTTTTGTGTTTTGCCTAAAGTCCATTCATTCCTTTATCAATATTTGCATACCAATACGTGAACGACATTAATTTTGACAAAATATGGGACAATCAAGTTCACGGACGTAAACATACATATCCCATCAAAATATTGCAATATATAAAACCATAAAGATTAATACTGCAACCATCATCTTCCAAACACGTTTAGAATTTAAACCAATAAATCTAAAAACAAGAAGATGAAAACATTGGATATAGCTATGTGTAATCACAATAATGGCTATTCCAAAACACTAGTTATTCTTCTAAACAAAAGAGAACCATAGAAAATTTACTAGGCATCAAGACAAACTCGTAATGCACATATAAGATGATTTGTCCTTAGAGGGTAGAATCAATTTTTTTTCGCCTTGATTTACACCAAGAATGGATACCAAAGTCGTATAAAAATATTTTCTTAGACAAAGAGGAACATACATAGTCATCCACAACCATGCACCAAAGTTTACATAAAATGACTGTGAACATTCAAGAATTCCATAGTAACGTGTACTACTGCTCATTCTTGAACTTCAGTCTTTGTGATTCACGAACAATATTCTTGTAAAATCTAAAAATGAGCTTAGAAGAGTAGTACTCCAAGAATCCAACTGCCCAAGTTAAAGAGAAGTGGAACAAGTGAAACGAAACAGACCAAAATACTCAAAAACAAGAGATAGGACAAATTCCAATCTTAAATCATCCAAATTCAAGGTTTATCATCTCCATTTTCAAGAGAATTCAAAGAGGAAGAGATTTCAAAAAGAATGAGGTCAATCTGAGTTCGGACGAAGAATTTACGGCCAAAACAAGGACGTAGAAGTTACGGCCATAACAAGTCGACCAACTATCGACGTATACAGGCAAGTCCGCGAACTTACAGGTTTTCACACGAATTTTCAAGTCCTGGAGCAGTATGCATACGGGGTTTGTGAACTTAATCCCCTGGATTTTAGTTTTAAATGATGTTATGCATACTTGGTATGTGTACCATGAAGTCCAAACATCCCGAACTAATGTTTCCAAACCTAAACATTTAAGAACCTTAAACACAAATCAAGTTAGGCAGAAATGAACGATAATCAAGGTACATGGATCATTATAATTACTCAAACAAGTAATAAAAACATAAAACTTGCTCAAGTTTATAGACATACCTTTTTAGAAAAGTCCAATTAAATTCTCGTGCTTCCCTCACCGTATACATAGCAGGGCATTCCTTGGTGAGGATGCACTTACAACACAATCAAGTTGTGTTGGAGTGAACAATGTCTTGCTCACCACAAGTGACCTTTGGATTATCATGAAAGAGATCGCTTTTAGAACCTTTCACATCCAATTCCATTTTTCTAAAAAAACTTGTTAAGTTTCAACATCATGGATACTGCCTTCTCCATAGTCATGGAATTTTCTGGAAGATCATTTCTTTTCATACTCAAAGAATCATTGTGTTTCTTTGGTACCCACTTCTGAGTGTGTTTAGGAACAACCAGAACCTTCTTCCCATTCCACTCTTCAAGATTTCTCGGAAGAGAATTGGATTGACTATTCTTTTGCAAGTTAGTCTTTCGCCAATTGGGAGCATCAGATCTTGTCTCCGTCTTTACGAAGTTATCCTCCAGATAACCATTACGATTGTGAAAATGCTTCATATGACATTTATAGGAAAAAATAGGTTTATCACATCATTGATTTCTTTGCATAAAGGTTGGACAATTACAACATGTAGAATTAAGGGGATTAGCCTTAACATATGATCTTGGTTTCACAACTTCTTGTGATACCCAAACAAGAACATCGTGAAGTTTCTCATTCCTTATACGGTAACGACATCTCCTTTCTAGGTGACCTTTATTCCCGTAATAGTGGCAAACATAAGGAATGTTCTTACCTCGATGCGTATGTGCTGACTTTGGAGGTTGATATACTTTTGTCTTTCGAAACTTAACTGCCGGTGAAGGTATTTCACTTTTGCCATTAGTGGAAACCTTTTGTTGAGAAGAATCACTAGCCTTGACAAATTTTACCTCTTTGCTAATACTTGGAGCATCTATTCCCTTATAGCCCAATCCTCGTGTATCACGATGATTTTTACTTGCTCCTAGCATAGTGGTTAATTTGCTTGAACTAGTATTGAACTTTTTCAAGTTATCTTCCAACATCTTGATTTTATCAAGAGCAGCATCTAAATCAGCCTCAAGGCGTTTTTCTCTAGCGATACAAGCACTTTCTCTGTCATCAAAACTAATTTGTTGAGAGTTAAACCTTGCTTCATATTCTGCAAGTTTTTCTTCCAAAAAAAAATACTTTTAATAAAGATTATCACATTCAAGTGACTTTATACGCAGGTTTTCCTCAGAATCCTTGAGGATCAATTCGTTAGAATGATTCGAAACATAACACTTGCGTAACATCTTCTCAATTTCTTGTTTTCTCGACGGAGAGGATTCAGAAGAGGTATGACATGAGAAGTTGTCATCTTCTTCTTTTCTAATGAATTCAAAACCTTAACATACTCTGAGACTTGCTCATCAACATCTCTATCAATATCTGAATCACCTTCATCAGAAAGTTCATCCAACTGTTCTTCTAGGCGTATTTCCCAGACTTCAACAGGTTCTCCATTAAGAGAATGTTTATATACTGACCTAGATGTGACAATTTTCTCAGGTGAATCCAAGCTTTGAAAATCATCTGGTGATTTATGAACTGGTACGTTTTTAGAGATAGACTCGTCTATAAAATCAGATCACTACAAACACAGACTTATAAGGTCTTAAACGTGTTTTCCTGCTCTGATACCAATTAAAAAAGCGGGGGTCTAACAACCTCACCCAATATTTCGATTAAAAATATGTATGGAAAACTTTGAGTTGTTTTCTAGAGAATCAACTAGGCTATATCAATAGAAAATACTCAAGGAGTTATTATCTCAATCTCTCGATTTGATTTACTCAAGCAAATATGATTCGCGAGTCTAATCAAAGAGAGATAACTTGGATAGTACCAAAGACCAATATCCAACTGTTAATCGATTTAAATCAACAACCAATAGGTCGGATATTCTAATCGATTGAACAACGCACAACCAGTATTATTTCAATTATATAAAAATATAATGCGGAAAAGAAATAACACAAACACCAAAATTTTGTTAACGAGGAAACCGCAAATGCAGAAAAACCCCGGGACCTAGTCCAGATTAAATATACAATGTATTAAGCCGCTACAGATACTAGCCTACTCCAAATTAACTTCGGTCTGGACTGTAGTTGAACCCCAACCAATCTCATACTGATCCAAGGTACAGTTATGCTCCTACGCCTCTGATCCCAGCAGGATACTGCGCAATTGATTACCTTAGATGATCTCACCCACGACCAAGATTTGCTACAACCCAAAGTCGAATACTTTAATAAACAAATCTGTCTCACACAGAAAAGTCTACAGGTAATTGATAAATTCGTCTCCTACGAATAAACCTACAAGTTTTGTTCCATCTTTTGATAAATCAAGGTGAACAGGAACTAATCGATAAAACCAGACTTATATTCCCGAAGAATGGCTCGGTTTCATCAATCACCTCATAATAAACTTAATCGACGCAGCGAAGAAGATTATTGAGGAATCACAAACAATGAGACGAAGATGTTTGTGACTACTTTTATCTTGCCTATCGGAGATAGAAATCTCAAGCCAATTATTACAATTGTACTCGTACGATAGAAATAGCAAGATCAGATCACACAACTACAAGAAAAGTAGTATCGGTCTGGCTTCACAATCCCAATAAAGTCTTTAAGTCGTTAACCTGGTTTTAGAGAAGAAAACCAAAGGTTAAAGGAGAATCGACTCTAGCTTAATCAAACTAGTATCACACAGAATGTGTGGGTATTAGGTTTCCCAGTTGCTAGAGTTCTCCCTTATATAGTCTTTCAAATCAGGGTTTGCAATCAATGTTAGCTTTATAACAAAGCATTCAATATTCACCTTTAGATGAAAACCTGATTAGATACATGCTAATATCTCTCAACCGTTAGATCGAAAACTTAGCTTTTCATACACACATGTACTTGACGTTTTGAGTTTGTGTAACCATACCCAAACGTGTACAATGGTTGGTTCAATATTAGTCAACCAAATGGTTAGCCAAATGATAACTTTCATATCAACCATATTTTCCTTTACCACAACTAGTCCAAATGACTCAAATGAACTAGTTAGAGAGTTGTTCAATTGCTATGAGATCCCAAGTACTACAAGAGATACAATTGAATCAAAAACGATATGATTCACTCGAATCATTTCATGAACTATAAATCCATGGTTTGCAAAATCATTCCTTAGTAATTTAAGATTAGTTCACAAATAACGTTTTCAGACATAACCTCATGAGTTCGCGGACTCAAGATAACTGGTTGAAGTTAATAAACTCCAACAGAATTTCTTAGGATGAGAACTTCCGTCAGTTCGGGACTGGGTTCGCAGACTGCACCTGAGCTTCAACTTCAGCAGATATTCTCGGGTTCGAGAACTTATGCCAGTTCGCAGACTGGGTTCGCGGACTGAGTTACTGCTCACGTTCCGGTTCCACTTGATCAACAAAGTTCGGAAACTTTGGTTCAAGTGTTAAGGACTTATACATATATGTGTTGTCACAAAAATGTTTATATCCCACAATGGTTATATAGTCTAAACTCTCATTTCAATCATTGAAACATTCTCAGAGGGCGTTATATAGTTGTTATTCACAAACTATTTTTCTCCAGAGCGATTTCCAAAGTGATTGAAACATAACATGACTTTCATCACTAGGCAAAGATGAACTTGGCTAAAGCGAAAGCTTTACCAACACCCATTTCGAGAAATAGATAAGGAGATATACTCAGCTCGAAATGTCACATGTGCATATTCTTAGTCTATATAGTAAAACGACTTTTGTCTCAAGATAGGAGATAGAGTCGATAGACTTTTGAGTGATATATAAGTTCAAGTCTCCACATACCTTTTAGTCGATGAAGATCCACTGGTTCCTTGAGTAGTCATTTGTCTTGTATGATGATCGCCATGGAGTTCTTGATCTCAACTAAACTTTTTATCCTAGTCCGAGACCTTAGCTATAATAGACTAGAAATCAAGACTTTATAGTTTTGATCACTAAGATTGACAAACATGATTGAGATAGCAACGCATGCGAGTTTGACCGAGCAGTGCTCTAACAATTTCACTTACAACCAGATTACAACTTTCTCAAGATATTTGGTTGTGCCTGCTATCCTTATTTAAAGTCTTTCAATGCACATAAATTGGAGCCAAGGTCAGTTAAGTGCATATTTTTGGGATATAGTTCTATGCACAAGGGTATGCTTAAATCCCTTAACAAATAAGATCATTATATCTAGGCATGTTGTTTTTGCTGAGCATGAATTTCCATTTTCTTCTTTCTTTGGTGCTTCTTCATCAATGCCTAGTTCCACTTAAGATGATACCTTGTCAACAATGTCAGTTTCTCCATCCATTTCTAATGACCATGACCCTTAATCTGAATTACCCTTGCCTTCACATACTTCCACAACTATTGATCAATCTATTGCAGCTACAATTACAAAAGCTTCTTTGGTTACACCTGTTAAAAATGCTCATTCTATGAATAAAAGAGGTAAAAGTGGAATCACCAAACCAAAAGTTTTTGCAGCTGATGTTCAATCTGTAAATGAAGACATTATAGTTCCCATTTCTTTTACTGTTGCTAATAAAATTCGATCTTGGAGACTTTCTATGTGTGAAGAAATAAACTCTTTGTTGCAAAATGGAACATGAACTCTTGTTCCTTATGATTATTCTCAAAATATTCTGGGCTGCAAATGGGTTTTTAGAGTTAAAAGAAATTCATATGGTTCAATTGAAAGATTAAAAGCAAGACTGGTTGCCAAGGGTCATACCCAAATTGAAGGAATTGATTTCAAGAGACTTTTAGTCCCGTTGTTAAGCCACCTACAATTAGGATAATGCTCTCCATTTGTCTCTATAAAGGTGGACCATAACGCAATTAGATATTAAAAATGCATTCTTACATGGATATCTTTATGAATATGTATACATGTGTCAACTTCCAGGTTTTTAAGATAAGGAATTTCCCAATCATGTGTGCAAACTTAAAAGGTCATTGTATGGCTTGAAGCAAGCCCCTAGAGCATGGTTTGACAGGTTAAGTCAATTTCTACTACAATCTGGTTTTACTTCCTCTAAGATTGATACTTCTTTGTTCTTTCAAGTGACTTCCCCTACTGCTTTGTATGTATTGATTTACGTAGATGATATATTGGTCACTGGAAATTCTCCTCAAGCTATTACTTCTCTTATTCAAAGATTGAGTTCAGAATTTGCTATTAGAGACTTGGGAGATTTGCATTTCTTTCTTGGTATTCAAGCTACACATAATGCCAATGGTATCCATCTATATCAAGAAAATTATGTAAGTAATCTGCTTCAGAAAACTAAGATGGATAAATGTCAGCCTTGTGCCACTCCCATTTCTACAGCTGTTTTTGATCCTAAGTATTTGCTCGCTCAAAAAACTACGTATTCTCAACCCACTTTTATTTGAGGGAAGGTCGGCGTCTCCACCATTGGAAGATCATACAGTTTATAGAAGTACATCGGGAGATTTGCAATATGCTACTATTACACTCCCTGACATAGCATATGCTGTGAACAAGGCTTGTCAATTTGTGTCTTCTCCTACTGAGGCTCACTGGTCTGGAGTTAAGAGAATATTGCGTAGGAAAAATAATAGTTATTATCCTTTGCAAATTGAAGCACTGATAGTAAATTCTTAGTGATACTAGGGACATGAAGCACATTGGAAAGTGCTAACTTAGTATCATTAGAATGAAAAACAGATGAGCGAATGTGAGTTATAATCAAACCTGATACATTACCAACTTTAACTTGATTTGAGCCTTGATATTCTAAATAAAGATTTAAATTGGACAAGTCTGAAGTAATATGGTGAGTAGCACTAGAGTCTGGTACCAAAGAAGTAGAAGGTGATGAAGAATCTTCATTATAAACTGCAAATGCCTCAGGTTCAGGGATCCAAAAATCATCATACTCAGAATATCCATCATCATAGAAAGCATTGTAGGCTTGAGATGTACAGAAATTAGTGCTAGAATATCGATGTCTACATTCATTAGCTTGATGACTAGGTTTAATGACTGAATTGCATTTCTCTTCTCCTAGAGTTCCAGTTCTCTGGTCTGATAATTTAGGGGCTACCTACCTTACTGCAAACCCAATTTCTCATCATAGTGTGAAACATATAGAAATAGTTTTCCATTTTGTGAGAAAGTTAGTTGCCAGTAAGAAGTTATCTGTCATATATATCAGCACTCATGATCAGCTGGCAGACATTCTGACCA
Organism: Papaver bracteatum; assembly: GCA_023529315.1. Taxonomy (NCBI): domain Eukaryota; kingdom Viridiplantae; phylum Streptophyta; class Magnoliopsida; order Ranunculales; family Papaveraceae; genus Papaver; species Papaver bracteatum. The sequence goes on from JAJJWX010004158.1 coordinate 1,161,161, forward strand.
AAGGTTTGTCTACTGCTAAGTTTTCTTTGTTTCGATCTAAGCTCAGTGTCTCTCCGAAGACCCTGGACTTGCGGGAGGGGGGGGGTTAGAGAATCACCTGATCAATCTACTGCAGAAGTCAAATAGTCCTTGCATGGAAGGTATTAGGGGTGGCTTACCCCCCCCCCCCCACCCCACCCCACCCCACCCCACACAAATGAAAAATCCATGGTCAAAATTATAGTTAGCCCAAAATAAACTCTCTATCTATACAAAAGTGAGAAACCACACGCCACGTATCCCACTAATAACTCTCTATTATATAAACATACAAGAAAACTAGTCTTCTGGTGACTCCCTCCAACCTTTTTTTCTTCTCATCTTGCGGTTCTTTTTAGTTTCTAGGTTAAAACTTGGATATGAAGCACCAGTGACGGAGGTGAGGGTCAAAAGATTCATATAACTATAGATTAGCCCAGGGTAAAACTTTTCATTAGCCCATTAGTATAACATATTTATATGGCTTCTTCCCAATTTAATTGTTATAATGTTACGTTTTTTACTCTTTTTAAACTTTTTTGTCCTCTTCTGTTTCGGTTTGTGCTTAGAAATTAAATTCAACTGTGAAATTTACTCCCACTCCATCACAATTTGATCTATCTAGCCCATATTGTTTCCAAATATTTACTAAAACTTGTTCCATCCGTACGTAAACTAAAAATTAACCCAAATATCAAAATCTATTACATAATATTTTCCCCATTTTCTTTTCTTTTAATAAACAATGACAAAAATTTGACATTTAAATGTTCTGATGTATCGGTTTTTAATTTCATGAACTGATTTGAGAACCATACAAATATATAGAAGTAACATTTTAAAAATTCAAATATTCGGGCGGCCTCCGGCCGCATTTCAGATAATAATATTTATTTTTATTATATATGTTGTCTTCGCAATTTAATATTGTCATTGAGCTGAACTTTACTATATAGAAAATGATAAGCATCATGCAGTGCTTTTATCACTGTATTTAAATTTGGGGCTTTTAGATTGCTATAATCTGGGTGTACGGAGAATTTTTTTTTAGCCCACCCGGACACAAATTCCTGGTTCCGTCGCCGAGTCCTTGGCAGATATTTTTGTGTTAGTTGTTACTGGCTCATGTTAGTTAGAATAGTGCACGTTAGTTATTACAGCTGTAATGTCAAATGTATTCTGCTATAAAAACAAGAGCATGATCCTCGAAACTAACAAAAGAATTCGTTAATGAAACCCTGAGCAATTGTCTAGCGACACAAAGCTCTTACAATAACACTAAAACCCAATAGTTTTCACGCCTATTACTCTTTCACATTTCATAATTCTCCATCTAGAACCACATGACGATTGTAATCTGTAAATCTTTCGCTTGTTGACATCAACCTTTTAGCATCTAATCTGAAGACATGTACAAGAGTACTTGGCGAGTTTCTTTAATGCAGTAACTGAAAGTCAACTGAACTTTTAAATTGCCGTATGCGCCTTCAGAAGAAAATCCCATTCTGTCCCAGATAAAACTATAGTTCACTTTCTTTTTCTTCTGACGCTTTCATCCATGATCATAGGCAAATGTTGTCATTGCCGAATTCCTTGGAGATGGGTTCTTATTTTTTGTTACACTTTCATCTAGTATCATATTATGTTAATGCACTTCCAATGGCGCTTCAATTATCCTATGATCTTGCCAAATCTTACTACCACTCGTATCCAAGGGGACAAGTCAATTGAATTTCTTCTGGCATGTGAACAAAACTGAAAACATGCACTCAGTAATATTTGAGAGTGCCGTACGTGCAAACATGTATACAAGACACCCAAAAATAGGGGCTAAAGGCTCCTCCATGAGATTTTGCTTGATGAAAATGTCTTTGCAATATTTTGAAAGTATATACTCAAACATCGCAGCAATGCTAGACCTTTGGTTTTCACTTTTACTGTCAATGAGAACCATAGAACTTCTAGATACAATGCTTGCAAGGTTTTTTTGTTTTTTTCCGACACATTTTGGGCTATACAACCAAGCCAAAACAAAAAAATAATACAAAAGAGATAAAAGAAAGCAAAAACTAGTTACATATCTCCCATTCTCCCTCGTACACCTGCTGTTTCCTCTCTAAGCTCAACCCCAAGTACTAGCACGGTGAATGCTGGCTAAATAATCAAGAGCTCTACTAGTTTCTCAATTTTCTCTATGTTTGCAAGGCGGTCAAGAAAAAAATTGATTCTTTTATATACACACACACATGAACCTTAGCGACTTCATTCTTCTTTCTTTGAGTGCCCCACTTTTGAGAGATACCCCAAGATGTCATTTTGTGCTTGGAAACTTATCTTGAAGTATTACTATTAGAACACAAGTCTTCCACTCACACGAGGAGATGAAAAAGGTACACAGTGTTGTACATTGATCCTCTTAACTTTTTGATCGATATGATTTTACATTAACCAACCATGCACTTGTCATTGAGATCGTTGATTGATCTAACGTTTATTTTGTTGGGTGCAATAATCAAAACAAAAAAAAATCAAATAATCAAAAGTTTATGATACTTAGCTCCTTTGTAATGGAAGTGATGGATTTGACGAAACGAGCGAGCTTCCCATATCTCCATAACAACAACAAGGAAAAACTTTGAAAAACAGAGTGAGTCACGTGTTCAACACGTTGCCCTTAAGACATTATCGCCCGGATACACTCAAGAGTGATGCTATAGCCCTCACATGACGGATATCTCCAGGATAAAACACCCTAATACACCTACTACTAGCATATGTAGTAGATGCTCAACTTGAGCTTGGCAACTCCGAAAAAACCATAAAGGAAAATCGCGAACGCTTGAGAAAACAATATAAAATATTTTTTCCCTTGGGGATCCCTCTAAATACAGAGCAACCCCTTTCCCATAGATTTTACAAAAGTAGTGAATTTGTTTATATAATTGAACAAAACAACTTAAGAAGAGGAATGTCATAGACCTGGACAGCCCTTAACCTTCAGACCGAGTGCCTCAGCATAATTAGTGCATGTTAATTAATTTAGTTTACGTTAAATTATGGATTAGCATGTATTGGTCTAGATAAGCCCACGTGTAGGGCTAGAGATGCGTAATGCTTTAGGGTTTTGGCTAGCTAATGCCTTAAAAGCAACTGAGTTGTATCATCTTGAATAATAAGAAAAAAGAATAGAGAAAGCTGAGTCCAGTGTGGCTGCAGTGAGAGTTGTTATCTTAAGCCTACCTTCTATCACTCTCATCTACTGTTCTTGTACTTAAATCATAACAATTGGTATCATCCAGTGTCCTTCATTCTACTCCTCATGACATGCGGCCCTACGATTAAAGATGTTGATGCTCATACCAAAGAACTGAAAGAATTATTAAAAGCTTTGAATGAAAACCACACCCGTGACGCTGCTAGTCGTACTGCTACTGCTACTTCACATGGTGAGAAACTAGATAATATTTGTCTCAATCTTCAAAATCTTCATAATGCAACTACAACCACACAAACTAAATTAGATAGACTTATTGATCTGTTAGCTGACAAGTTTGAGACCCCACACCACTCTTCTCACATCACCCCACCACCATTTTCTGGTTCATCCCATCCTTCTTCGTCAAGAGACACAGTTTCAACACCTCACCAGAAACCACCCAAAGTAGATCTACCTATATTCAGTGGTGATAATCCTAGAAGTTGGATCCGCAAATGTGAAAGGTTTTTTCAGATCCGCTTTATTGAAGAGTCTCAGAAAGTGGGTTTTGCTTCTATGTCCCTTGAAGGTAAAGCAGACTCTTGGTTCTTTGATTATTCTGCTGGTAAAACTTTTATTCTTTGGCCTGATTCTGTTGAGAGTCTTTGTGGTAGATTTGAGGATCTAGCTAACGATAATTACGTGGGTTGCTTTAACAAATTGTTGCAAATAACCACTGTGGAGGAATACTTTGAACAGTTTGAGTTGTTGAAAAGCTTGATGATTAACAAAAACCCTTCCCTCTCAGAGAAATATTTTGTTATGAGCTTTATTAGTGGCCTCAAGGAAGAACTCAAAAGTTCTGTTCAAATGCACAAACCCACCACCTTGTCACTAGCCTTTTATTTAGCTAGACTCCAAGAAAACGCACTATCCTATCAACACCCTTCCACCAAAAACCCTGTATTCAGACCACCAACAACATCCTCTTGTTTCCCCAGACACAGAAACCCACCTCCTAAAACACCACCACCTTCATTACCTATCATTTCACACTCTAGACCACAAATTCCACCCACTCCTCCTAACCCACCAGCTAGATCAGTGTATGTTCCTCCCATTAGAAGACTCACTCAGGAACAAATGAATTAGAGGAGAGATAAACAACTTTGCTATAATTGCGACGAAAAGTATGTTCCTGGTCATAAATGCAAATCCCAAAGCCTATATATGGTAGTTATGGAGGAAGAAGAACCCTCCACTTCTGACGAACCTCTTAATACAGAACCAGAAACACCAGCTGCGCAGCCCACTCCAATAGAAATTTCCTTACACGCCCTCACTGGACATGTTAGTGCTGATACTATACGGATTGAAGGGTTCCTTAAACATCACCATATCACCATTCTAGTAGACACGGGGAGTACCCACAACTTTCTGGATACTGCATTAGCCAAAAAACTTCAATGTGAAGTTCAACCTACAGCCAACATGCTTGTCACAGTGGATAATGGAGAGACGACCACTAGCTCTGGCATGTGTCACCAACTCAGCTGGCAAATGCAAAATCACCAATTTGAAGGCAATTTGCACCTACTTCCCTTAGGATACTGCGATATCGTTCTTGGAGAAGACTGGTTGAGAACTAAAGGTGATGTGGTATTCAACCTTGCGAAACTGTGCATTTCCTTCCTTCACCATGGTACACAGATCACCTTGCAAGGTATATCATCTAAACCCTCTCTTAAGATGATGACTGGTAAGGCTGTCAAAATTTTTTTCAGAAAAAACACTCATGGGTTAGTTGGCCAACTTTTTTCTATCTCATTCCAACCCTTAACGAACCCTATTCCACCACTCATTGAAGATTTATTAACTACATATCAAGATGTCTTCTCCACACCTTCCTCCTTACCCCCTTCTAGATCTTTGGACCACAAAATTCCACTCAAACCAAATGCTCAACCAGTATACCTGAGACCATATAAATGTCCCTATATTCATAAATCTGTGGTGGAGGCACTAGTCCAAGAAATGATGGACACGGGTATTATTCAACCCAGCAATAGCCCATTTGCTTCTCCCATTCTCCTCGTCAAAAAGAAAGACAATTCTTGGCGCTTTTGTGTTTATTATCGGAAACTGAACGAATTAACTGTGAAGGATAAGTTTCCCATACCTGTTATTGATGAACTCTTAGATGAACTACATGGTTCCAAATTCTTTACCAAGATAGATTTGAGATCAGGCTATCATCAAATTAAATTATATGCCCCTGACATTCCAAAAATGCTTTTAGAACACATCAAGGGCATTATGAGTTCAAGGTAATGCCATTTGGCTTAACCAATGCACCTGCAACTTTTCAGGCCCTAATGAATTCTATTTTTGCTGATTATTTACGGAAGTTTGTCCTAGTTTTCTTTGATGACATTCTAGTATACAGTGCCTCACTCGACGAGCATGTGCAACACTTATCTATCGTGCTTTCCCTCCTCAGACAACACCAACTCTATGCCAAGCACTCCAAATTCTGTTTTGCTCAATCTTCTCTAGAGTACCTGGGTCACATTATTACTGTTTGAAGGTGTAGCAGCTGATCCCTCCAAAATTGCAGCCATGACCAACTTTCCAGTACCAACTAACATCAAACAACTCAGAGGGTTCTTGGGCCTTACAGGATACTACATGAAGTTTGTCAGAGGCTATGGGATTATCAGAAAACCCCTCACTGACTTTCTCAAGAAAAATGCCTTCACATGGTCAGCTAAAGCTCTAGCAGCCTTTGAATCCCTCAAGACTGCAATGTTCTCCACCCCAGTCTTGGCCTTCCCTGATTTTTCCAAAACTTTTGTGGTAGAATCTAACGCTTGCTCTACTGGAATTGGTGCTTTGCTTATGCAAGAAGGTAGGATCATCGCTTGCTTTAGCAAGCCATTGGGACCCAAAAACATGGCACTCTCTACTTATGATAAGGAATTACTAGCTATAGTCAGGGAAGTTACTAAATGGAGGCACTATCTACTGGTACATAAGTGCATCATCAACACAGACCAGCAGAGCATTAAATACTTCATGGATCAAAATCTAACCACAGTTATTCAACAAAAATGGTTAATGAAGTTACTTGGGTTGGATTACACTATCCACTAAAAGCAGGGCAAGGACAACACATCAGCTGATGCACTTTCTAGATTGCCATCTGCTCCATCTAGCAGTTTCCATGCACTAGACCTCTCCACACCAACTTGGTCTACTGATGTACTTCAAAGCTACAAGGATGACCCAGTAGCCATCCAACTCCTTACCAAACTCTGGGTCAATACTGGGACTTGTCCACACTATACCTTGCAGGAAGGCATTCTAAGATACAAAGGCCGGCTTTATATTGGCATTGGGAATACTTTGAGGGATTCCATACTTCGATCATTCATGCTTACGCTCTGGCGGCCACTCTGGCATTTAAGGCACTTATGTCAGAGCCAAGACATACTTTTATTGGCCTGGACTCAAGAAAGATGTATTACAATTGGTTAGCCACTGTGACATCTGTCAAAGGAACAAAGTTGAACTTACTCATCCAGCGGGCTTGCTTCAACCTCTACCCATTCCTTCTCAACCTTGGCAACACATCAAAATGGACTTCATTGAGGGTTTGCCCAAATCAGACAGGAAAGATGTCATTTTTGTGATAGTAGACAGACTCACTAAGTATGCTCATTTCATCAGCTTGAGCCATCCATTCACTGCTGCTACTGTTGCTCAAGCATTCATTGCTCAGGTGTTTAAGCTTCATGGCCTTCCTTCCACAATTATTTCAGATAAGGACAAGGTTTTTACAAGCAACTTCTGGCAGGATCTATTCAAAGCAATGGGCACCACAATTCGTCTCAGCACCGCCTATCACCCTCAAACGGATGGCCAAACTGAAAGGGCCAACTCATGCTTAGAAGCATATCTCAGATGTATGATTGACCATAAACCAAGGAACTGGTCTTATTGGTTGCCGCTTGCTGAGTGGTGGTATATCACAAATCATCATACCAGCCTGAAGTTAACACCATTCAAGGTAATGTATGGCTATACTTCTCCACACCTTGCCTTTCCATCTGAAGTTACTACATCTGTTGAATCAGTGGAAAAATACCTGAAACAAAGAGATGCAATGCTGGACATCTTAAAGGAAGCCCTCACCAAAGCTCAGGAGAGAATGAAGTGGTTTGCTGACAAAAAGAGAACTGAGAAGTCATTCGCAGTGGGGGATTGGGTTTATCTCAAGCTCCAACCTTACATGCAATCCTCCTTGCAGGTTAGAAGAAATTTCAAACTTTCTTCCAGGTTTTTTGGCCCATATCTCATATTGGAAAGAATTGGAGAAGTAGCTTACAAGCTCGACTTGCCGACCCAATGCCGTATACACCTTGTCTTCCATGTCTCGCAGCTGAAGAAAAAATTGGGAGCCACTCAGTCTACTATACCAACTCTTCCACCAGTTGGTTCAGATGGTGACATTATACTCACCCATGTAGTTGTTCTAGATACACGCCTGATCACTAGACATGGCCATGACGTCCCACAGTTACTCGTTCAATGGTCACACTCTTCACCAGACGATGCAACCTGAGAAGATACAGCTCACGTTCGTGCTCACTTTTCAAAATTTCATCCTTGAGGGAAAGGATGATCTGAAGGAGAGGGTATTGTCATAGACCTGGACAGCCCTTAACCTTCAGACCGAGTGCCTCAGCATAATTAGTGCATGTTAATTAATTTAGTTTACGTTAAATTATGGATTAGCATGTATTGGTCTAGATAAGCCCACGTGTAGGGCTAGAGATGCGTAATGCTTTAGGGTTTTGGCTAGCTAATGCCTTAAAAGCAACTGAGTTGTATCATCTTGAATAATAAGAAAAAAGAATAGAGAAAGCTGAGTCCAGTGTGGCTGCAGTGAGAGTTGTTATCTTAAGCCTACCTTCTATCACTCTCATCTACTGTTCTTGTACTTAAATCATAACAATTGGTATCATCCAGTGTCCTTCATTCTACTCCTCATGACATGCGGCCCTACGATTAAAGATGTTGATGCTCATACCAAAGAACTGAAAGAATTATTAAAAGCTTTGAATGAAAACCACACCCGTGACGCTGATAGTCGTACTGCTGCTGCTACTTCACATGGTGAGAAACTAGATAATATTTGTCTCAATCTTCAAAATCTTCATAATGCAACTACAGCCACACAAACTAAATTAGATAGACTTATTGATCTGTTAGCTGACAAGTTTGAGACCCCACACCACTCTTCTCACATCACCCCACCACCATTTTCTGGTTCATCCCATCCTTCTTCGTCAAGAGACACAGTTTCAACACCTCACCAGAAACCACCCAAAGTAGATCTACCTAAATTCAGTGGTGATAATCCTAGAAGTTGGATCCGCAAATGTGAAAGGTTTTTTCAGATCCGCTTTATTGAAGAGTCTCATAAAGTGGGTTTTGCTTCTATGTCCCATGAAGGTAAAGCAGACTCTTGGTTCTTTGATTATTCTGCTGGTAAAACTTTTATTCTTTGGCCTGATTCTGTTGAGAGTCTTTGTGGTAGATTTGAGGATCTAGCTAATGATAATTACGTGGGTTGCTTTAACAAATTGTCGCAAATAACCACTGTGGAGGAATACTTTGAACAGTTTGAGTTGTTGAAAAGCTTGATGATTAACAAAAACCCTTCCCTCTCAGAGAAATATTTTGTTATGAGCTTTATTAGTGGCCTCAAGGAAGAACTCAAAAGTTCTGTTCAAATGCACAAACCCACCACCTTGTCACTAGCCTTTTATTTAGCTAGACTCCAAGAAAACGCACTATCCTATCAACACCCTTCCACCAAAAACCCTGTATTCAGACCACCAACAACATCCTCTTGTTTCCCCAGACACAGAAACCCACCTCCTAAAACACCACCACCTTCATTACCTATCATTTCACACTCTAGACCAAAAATTCCACCCACTCCTCCTAACCCACCAGCTAGATCAGTGTATGTTCCTCCCATTAGAAGACTCACTCAGGAACAAATGAATTAGAGGAGAGATAAACAACTTTGCTATAATTGCGACGAAAAGTATGTTCCTGGTCATAAATGCAAATCCCAAAGCCTATATATGGTAGTTATGGAGGAAGAAGAACCCTCCACTTCTGACGAACCTCTTAATACAGAACCAGAAACACCAGCTGCGCAGCCCACTCCAATAGAAATTTCCTTACACGCCCTCACTGGACATGTTAGTGCTGATACTATACGGATTGAAGGGTTCCTTAAACATCACCATATCACCATTCTAGTAGACACGGGGAGTACCCACAGCTTTCTGGATACTGCATTAGCCAAAAAACTTCAATGTGCAGTTCAACCTACAACCAACATGCTTGTCACAGTGGATAATGGAGAGATGACCACTAGATCTGGCATGTGTCACCAACTCAGCTGCAAAATGCAAAATCACCAATTTGAAGGCAATTTGCACCTACTTCCCTTAGGAGACTGCGATATCGTTCTTGGAGCAGACTGGTTGAGAACTAAAGGTGATGTGGTATTCAACCTTGCGAAACTGTGCATTTCCTTCCTTCACCATGGTACACAGATCACCTTGCAAGGTATATCATCTAAACCCTCTCTTAAGATGATGACTGGTAAGGCTGTCAAATTTTTTTTCAGAAAAAACACTCATGGGTTAGTTGGCCAACTTTTTTATATCTCAGTCCAACCCTTAACGAACCCTATTCCACCACTCATTGAAGATTTATTAACTACATATCAAGATGTCTTCTCCACACCTTCCTCCTTACCCCCTTCTAGAGCTTTGGACCACAAAATTCCACTCAAACCAAATGCTCAACCAGTAAACCTGAGACCATATAAATGTCCCTATATTCATAAATCTGTGGTGGAGGCACTAGTCCAAGAAATGATGGACACGGGTATTATTCAACCCAGCAATAGCCCATTTGCTTCTCCCATTATCCTCGTCAAAAAGAAAGACAATTCTTGGCGCTTTTGTGTTTATTATCGGAAACTGAACGAATTAACTGTGAAGGATAAGTTTCCCATACCTGTTATTGATGAACTCTTAGATGAACTACATGGTTCCAAATTCTTTACCAAGATAGATTTGAGATCAGGCTATCATCAAATTAAATTATATGCCCCTGACATTCCAAAAAATGCTTTTAGAACACATCAAGGGCATTATGAGTTCAAGGTAATGCCATTTGGCTTAACCAATGCACCTGCAACTTTTCAGGCCCTAATGAATTCTATTTTTGCTGATTATTTACGGAAGTTTGTCCTAGTTTTCTTTGATGACATTCTAGTATACAGTGCCTCACTCGACGAGCATGTGCAACACTTATCTATCGTGCTTTCCCTCCTCAGACAACACCAACTCTATGCCAAGCACTCCAAATGCTGTTTTGCTCAATCTTCTCTAGAGTACCTGGGTCACATTATTACAGCTGAAGGTGTAGCAGCTGATCCCTCCAAAATTGCAGCCATGACCAACTTGCCAGTACCAACTAACATCAAACAACTCAGAGGGTTCTTGGGCCTTACAGGATACTACATGAAGTTTGTCAGAGGCTATGGGATTATCAGAAAACCCCTCACTGACTTGCTCAAGAAAAATGCCTTCACATGGTCAGCTAAAGCTCTAGAAGCCTTTGAATCCCTCAAGACTGCAATGTTCTCCACCCCAGTCTTGGCCTTCCCTGATTTTTCCAAAACTTTTGTGGTAGAATCTGACGCTTGCTCTACTGGAATTGGTGCTCTGCTTATGCAAGAAGGTAGGATCATCGCTTGCTTTAGCAATCCATTGGGACCCAAAAACATGGCACTCTCTACTTATGATAAGGAATTACTAGCTGTAGTCAGGGCAGTTACTAAATGGAGGCACTATCTACTGGTACATAAGTTCATCATCAACACAGACCAGCAGAGCATTAAATACTTCATGGATCAAAATCTAACCACAGTTATTCAACAAAAATGGTTAATGAAGTTACTTGGGTTGGATTACACTATCCACTACAAGCAGGGCAAGGACAACACAGCAGCTGATGCACTTTCTAGATTGACATCTGCTCCATCTAGCAGTTTCCATGCACTAGCCCTCTCCACACCAACTTGGTCTACTGATGTACTTCAAAGCTACAAGGATGACCCAATAGCCATCCAACTCCTTTCCAAACTCTGGGTCAATACTGCGACTTGTCCACACTATACCTTGCAGGAAGGCATTCTAAGATACAAAGGCCGGCTTTACATTGGCATTGGGAATACTTTGAGGGATTCCATACTTCAGTCAGTTCATGCTTCTGCTCTGGGCGGCCACTCTGGCATTTAAGGCACTTATGTCAGAGCCAAGACATACTTTTATTGGCCTGGACTCAAGAAAGATGTATTACAATTGGTTAGCCACTATGACATCTGTCAAAGGAACAAAGTTGAACTTACTCATCCAGCGGGCTTGCTTCAACCTCTACCCATTCCTTCTCAACCTTGGCAACACATCACAATGGACTTCATTGAGGGTTTTCCCAAATCAGACAGGAAAGATGTCATTTTTGTGATAGTAGACAGACTCACTAAGTATGCTCATTTCATCAGCTTGAGACATCCATTCACTGCTGCTACTGTTGCTCAAGCATTCATTGCTCAGGTGTTTAAGCTTCATGGCCTTCCTGCCACAATTATTTCAGATAAGGACAAGGTTTTTACAAGCAACTTCTGGCAGGATCTATTCAAAGCAATGGGCACCACAATTCGTCTCAGCACCGCCTATCACCCTCAAACGGATGGCCAAACTGAAAGGGCCAACTCATGCTTAGAAGCATATCTCAGATGTATGATTGGCCATAAACCAAGGAACTGGTCTTATTGGTTGCCGCTTGCTGAGTGGTGGTATAACACAAATCATCATACCAGCCTGAAGTTAACACCATTCAAGGCAATGTATGGCTATACTTCTCCACACCTTGCCTTTCCATCTGAAGTTACTACATCTGTTGAATCAGTGGAAAAATACCTGAAACAAAGAGATGCAATGCTGGACATCTTAAAGGAAGCCCTCACCAAATCTCAGGAGAGAATGAAGTGGTTTGCTGACAAAAAGAGAACTGAGAAGTCATTCGCAGTGGGGGATTGGGTTTATCTCAAGCTCCAACCTTACATGCAATCCTCCTTGCAGGTTAGAAGAAATTTCAAACTTTCTTCCAGGTTTTTTGGCCCATATCTCATATTGGAAAGAATTGGAGAAGTAGCTTACAAGCTCGACTTGCCGACCCAATGCCGTATACACCTTGTCTTCCATGTCTCGCAGCTGAAGAAAAAATTAGGAGCCACTCAGTCTACTATACCAACTCTTCCACCAGTCGGTTCAGATGGTGACATTATACTCACCCCTGTAGTTGTTCTAGATACACACCTGATCACTAGACATGGCCATGACGTCCCACAGTTACTCGTTCAATGGTCACACTCTTCACCAGACGATGCAACCTGGGAAGATACAACTCACGTTCGTGCTCACTTTTCAAAATTTCATCCTTGAGGGAAAGGATGATCTGAAGGAGAGGGTATTGTCATAGACCTGGACAGCCCTTAACCTTCAGACTGAGTGCCTCGGCAATATTAGTGCATGTTAATTAATTTAGTTTACGTTAAATTATGGATTAGCATGTATTGGTCTAGATAAGCCCACGTGTAGGGCTAGAGATGCGTAATGCTTTAGGGTTTTGGCTAGCTAATGCCTTAAAAGCAACTGAGTTGTATCATCTTGAATAATAAGAAAAAAGAATAGAGAAAGCTGAGTCTAGTGTGGCTGCAGTGAGAGTTGTTATCTTAAGCCTACCTTCTATCACTCTCATCTACTGTTCTTGTACTGAAATCATAACAAGGAACTCCCCGATGTGGGACTAAAAATCTTATATAGTCTCTTAAAACAACTAAAAAGTGGAAACTCCACAATGTGGTACTAATAAGTTTTTCATTCACAAAAGAAAACAATAAATTATAATTTTATTAAAACCTTAAAAATTATTTTTTAGTAATTATTTTCCAACAATCCCCCACATGAATGAAAACTCAATATAACACGAAAACACAGATAGATCTTGGTAAATCAACAACCCAATCTCCCGAAAGGGTCATACGATTGGAAAACATATAGTATAGAGAGCTTTCACAGTTCCTCACAAATCGTGCATGTTGAAGTCATACTAGCCATTCCAACGTCATCTCCCTCACACAAAAGTGTGTTGAACCCAGGGTCATACTATGGATTGGAAAACTCATATAGTATAGAGAGCTTTCATCTTTAGTTCCTCACAAGTGAGACTAAAGGTTCTTTCACCAAAGTGAAAAAGCATGAACTAGTGACCCTTAGGTCCTAAGTTCCAGTAATACCAAAACCATCAAAACGAAAATCATATAAAAAGCGCAGGAAATACCATTTTCGGCAGAGGTGTCCATGAGGTCTTGAACTTGTGCTTAGTGAGATATTACCAGAATTACTTGCTAAATACAGTTAACTATGTCTTGAATTGCTAGCATTTGATGTAATTCACGATAACGACCACGGATGATATCTCCCAGGGTGCTGCCAAGCTCATGCCGTTTTGTCCAATTTGGCCCTGGACATATCCTGTTTCTCAGAATGCTCTAGAGAATCAAAGCTCATATTCTCATAGGAAGCGGCCCCACTTCCTAATTCAGATAGGTGAGTTTCCATAAAGAGTGTTACTGCTACACCCCACTTCAATCTTAAATTGAAACTATAGAACTCATTAAGACTTCTTAAAAGTCATCCTTCACATGCAGTCACACTATCACGTCTACATCATAGGGAAGGGATAGAGAATAAAATTCTCTGATAGTGTTTACCTTTACCCACCACAAATTAGTTGTCTCATTCGAAATCTTGATCTTGGGATCTCCAGTCAGCAAGGTTGAGTATCCTTCATGGAAAGTTTAATTTATGAGCTTAAGCCCCATGCCCCTCGATGCATTTCTAACTATCTCTTTGGATAAACCTTTCGTCAAAGGTTTCGCGATATTTTCCTTGGACTTTATCCAATCAATGGAGATATCGCCGATTGAGATTATTTATTCTTAGCTTTAGCTATTATAGCTTGGCTAACACAATGTATAGATGTAGCTGGCACAGGTCTATGCCAGAGAGGAATGTCTTCTAAAAAGCATCTTAGGCACTCGTCCCCCTCTCGTGCTTTATCTAACGCAATACTCTCAGATTCCATAATGAATTGAGCAATATATGTATGTTTGGAAATCTTCCAAAAACAAACCATCATGCTAGAGTGAAACCATATCCACTCGTAGACTTATACTCCTCTGAGTCAACTATCCAGTTTGCATCATAAAGTCCCTCAAGGACAACAAGATACCTTTCATAAATCAAATAAAAGGTAATAGAGTATTTTAGGTACCATAATACTCTACTCAGTGTATCTGAATGCTCTTTCTCTGGACTACAAATATATCTACTTAACTTACTCACAATATAGGAAATGTCTGGACTCTTACAGTTCATTAAATTCATCAGACATCCTATAAATTTTGAGTATTCAAGTTAAGATACTCCACTACCCTTATTTTTCTTGAGTCTACAAGAATAATTGTACGAAGTACAAGCAGGCTTACAATCAGACTGATTGTATCTCTTAAGCACAATTCAACATAATGAGAATGACTAAGACTATAAATGTTTGATTATCTTCTAATCCTCATCCTTGATATTACATCAAAAGGGCCTAAGTCTTTTAAGTCAACGTTCTCATTTAGTGCATATTTTAGTGGAATTAATCACATCTATGTTTGTATCAAGTATAAGCATATCATCAACATACAAGCATACAATCACACAGGGATCCTTAACAAGTTACTTGTAAATATACTTGTCTGATTCATTAACTTAAATCCACTACACATTATTACATGATCAAATTTTCCATGTCACTTTTACGTGCTTATTTGGAACCATACAAATATTTGTTCAACTTACAAAATTTTGTCTTCATAACCTTTCACTACAAAATCCTCAGGTTGGTCAATGTAAATTTTTTTTATCTAATTCACAGTTTTAGAAAAGTTGTCTGAACATCCATCTGATGTATCTCTAAGTTGTTTATGAAAACAATTAATAGCAATTAACATCTCAACAGAAATAATTCTCGTCACAAGTGAATAAGAATCAAGGAAATCTACACCTTCTTTTAATTTATAGCCTTTAGCTATCAACTTAGCCTTATATTTTTTCTACAGTTCCATCTACCTAACGTTTCCTCTTAAAGACTTATTTACATCTCACGGTCTTACTCCCTGAAGGTAAACTAACAAGCTGCCAAGTCTGGTTCCGAAGGACTGAGTCCATTTCACTAAATGAAGCTTCTTACCAGAATGGGGTTTCAGTAGATATCAAAGCTTCTTTACAAGTCTGGAGATCAGACTAATCTAGGCATGTTAGGCTTAACCTTAGCTTCATATTCCTTTAAGATAAGTTCTGACTATTTGAAAAATATCTAGGGGATCAATAACATATCCCTAAGAAGAGACAGGTTTCAAAATAAACATGTTTAAAGAAAATCCCTAGACTCCATAAAAATATTCACACAAGTGTCAGAAAAATCACAACACACAACCAAAAAACTATATGCAGTAGGGTACTCAAGAAACCTTATCTAAACACCCCCACACTCTGATGTATGCATAAAAAGGTTGTCTAACTTTCCATAATCATATGGATTTTTATTTGATCCTTTAAAGGTTACTCTATTCAAGATATAACAAAATTAGAGAACGAACCCCCCCACCCACAAATTTGCGGTTATCCTTTAAACAACATGGCATAAATCATCTCCTTAATAGTTCATTTCTTATGTTCAACTATACCATTAGACTATGGTGAATAAGGAGGTGCGATCTCATGAATAATGCCATTTAACAAGTAAAGTTCTCCTATATGAATTTCATACTTTCCATCATGTTTAGACCTAACCAATTTAGTGGTAACATATACTTCTCTTTCAAATTCAAGTTTATACTCTTAAGTCTTCTAAGAAATCATCCTTACCCCTAAGCAAGTATACAAGAGAGTACCTCGTACAATCATCTATGAAAGTTACAAACCACCTTTTACCACCTTAGTTTGGGTTGAACTCATTTCAACTAGGCCTAACTGAATTAATTCTAAGGGCTTAGAATTGCTCTGAACATTTTCGCTAAAAGGTTTTATAGCATATTGATTTCACTTTTGTGTTCAAAATACAAGCTAAATTTTGGTACGTAGCCTATGCTAGGAAGTTTATGCATTGACTTATAATTTGACGGTTCCAAGTCTACCATGCAAAACATTCAAAGACACACAAAAGAAAGCACAAGAATCAACTATGTTCACTTCATCAGATTTTCCTTTAAGCTTATATAGACCCTAAGTCCTATAACTGTTGCCTAAAAAAACACTACCCTTAGTTATAACAAGTTATCCACATTTAATTAAGATCTTCAATCTTTTACCATCTTCAAGAGAACAAGATACAAGATTCTTGCATATGCTCGGAACATGAAAACTTCATTTAGTGTGAGAATATTACATATATGAGCTTATGCTCGACCTTTCCCTTTTATGCAACCATTGTCGCATATGAGTTACTCATATTGAGTTTCTTGACATCCCTTATCCTCTGATAAAAGGTGAACAGGTCTCTGTTTCAACAAACATACTTAGTGGCTCCAGAGTCCACCCACCAGTCTCTCACATTGGTTATTAAAATAACTTCCGACATCATGTAAATTAACTCGTTCTAATTTGTTTCAACTAAATTAGCATTTACTTTATACTTAGTAAGGTTTTATGTTGTCTACACTTTACTGCTGTATTGACAGGAATTTTACAAACATAACAATCACCCTTAATTAAAGTAATGCCGGATTCAGTTTTACGAAACATACCTTTCTTATGAAGACTATGCTTAGATTTGTGTTTGTTGTTCTCTCTTTTGTCATCTTTAGAAGACTTGTGTTCATCCACATGCGCCTGGTAGCCATGTCCCTTTTTAATTTCATGTCACAATGTTCGTATATAATTTGGCCAGTGACACGGTAATTTCCCAATCACCTAATACACCACATCTCACAAACCTTAGTTCCGAATCGGAAAATAAAATATAAGTTTTGAAGATAACATCTAGATCTACAAACTTCTTTTGAATCACAATATCAAAAAACTCATGGTTACCCCATAAAAACTACTTTAGTTAACAACAAATTTCTGCTCGTCATAATTTTTCAGGAGCATTTCTCTGTTTTGTAAAATATCAAAACAATAATTTTACAACTCCAAAAATTCTGAAATTTTACGTGGGTAACTATCAGGATGTATACTACGTTGTTTCAAAAGGGTTCCTCGAAAATCCTTCAAGGTTGAGAGATAAATTCGAAACTCTACAGCTAACCAAAAATTCGTTTTTATTTTTTCACTCCACAATTAACATCCATGATTATTACAAACTTTTAATGTCTTAAGATTGTTGGGTGCAATAATCAAAACAAAGAAAAATCAAATAAGAAAAAGTTTATGATACTTATCTCCTTTGTAATGGAAGTGATGGATTTGAAGAAACGAGCGAGCTTCCCATATCTCCATAACAACAATAAGGAAAAACTTTGAAAAACAGAGTGAGTCACGTGTTCAACACGTTGCCCTTAAGACATTAGCGCCCGGATACACTCAAGAGTGATGCTATAGCCCTCACAGGACGGATATCTCCAGGATAAAACACCCTAATACACCTACTACTAGCATATATAGTAGATGCTCAACTTGAGCTTGGCAACTCCGAAAAAACCATAAAGGAAAATCGTGAACGCTTGAGAAAACAATATAAAATATTTTTTCCCTTGGGGATCCCTCTAAATATAGAGCAACCCCTTTCCCATAGATTTTACAAAAGTAGTGAATTTGTTTATATAATGGAACAAAACAACTTAAGAAGAGGAACTCCCCGATGTGGGACTAAAAAGCTTATATAGTCTCTTAAAACAACTAAAAAGTGGAAACTCCACAATGTGGGACTAATAAATTTTTCATTCACAAAATAAAACAATAAATTATAATTTTATTAAAACCTTAAAAATTATTTTTTAGTAATTATTTTCCAACATATTTTCTTGGTCCAGGACCCAGGTTGATAATGTAGGAAAGTGAATCAGCTTCATTAGGATGGCAACAGAGATGCTTGGCGCTAAGATAGTGAGGTAATTGGTTTAAACAAAGATCAATTTTAATCTTTCCATGTTTGGTGGTGTTTCGCTATCGGATGCGCGCGGTTCGGATTTCAATCAAACCACGTATGTGCAGACCCGTAAATTGTTGGCGATGATGAGTCAATGGCGACGCACACCCTCGTATTAAATTTACTGTTTGGTTGGATCTAAACACATCATTTTTGTCTATAAGTGGCTGCATAATTTAGGTGCCAATGTGAAGAACAGAAGAACAGAACCAACAAGACTTTGATATTTGCTGAAGGTGGATTTGTTGATTCATTCCGGATCAGTTGAGGATGATTTGAATCCTCATCTCATCGGTCCTTTTAGATAAAATCCGACATTCCATTAATCAATTTTGCAATATTTTATTTTTCTTTTTGATCGGTCAATAGGAAAAAATTCATTGAAAAAAAGTTACTTAAGCGGGTACCTCAACCCAATAAATACAACCAACACAAAAAAGGAAACTGAGTTTGGAATAGATCACCCAAAGAAAAGAACAAACAACAAATAGTACCAAACGTCTCAAATCCAGCACAAAGCGGCCAATAGAAATACGAGTCTCATAAAGCTATCACCATGTTAGCCGTCGAACCCAACATTTTAGTGTTTGACTCCGCCCAAAAATAAGCTTCTTAATATCTCGAATTAGACTTTCCAAGTTTTTCTTTTTGTGATTGAATATTCTAGAATTCAATTCTTTCCAAACACCACTTTTTTTTTAAAAAAAAAGAAGAAGATTTATTAGAGATAGAGAATGTGAAGTGTGTCTACCAAAGATAGAAAAAAACCAAAAAAGAAAAAAAAAACTACCTAACAAAAAGAAAATATTGTCCCAATTAGAAATAATATGAGCAAAATTTAAATGTACTCGATTCTCCTTTGCATCAGCCCAAGATAGAACCAAATCTTTTGTTGCATAAGTCAGTATCAACCTTGAAATCATGATTCTTTTCGAAGATTCGGAAATTCAGTTCTCTCCATAAAATCCAAACGATTGTAGCCAGAATTAGATCCCATATAGATGAAAGATGCGGATAAAACCAACAATGTGCTAAATCTTTTAAAGACTGCGGAAAGACCCAAGTCCAGTTTGAGCTAGGAATCAGCCTACACCAGACCTTATGCACAATCTTGCAATGCAAGAAAAGATTATCTTGGGATTCTTCAACGTTCCCACAAAGAACACAAGAGTTATTAAGATGTATTCCTTTCCGATCTAAGATATCAATAATGTTAAGCTTGTTGTAAAATAAACACCACATCAAGAAGGTGATCTTAGGAGGAATAAATGATTTCCATATAAAAGAGCTTGGGAAGTTATCCAGACCAGCAACAACTGTTAACTTAGAATATAGGGACTTCACTGTGAAAATACCTGAGTTATCAAACCATCTTTTTGTGTCTAACAAGTTATCAAGAGGAGGTGGGTTGCTGCCAATAACAACAAACAAATCAACCATTTGGTATGCTTAATCATCTTTGAGAAGACGTTTAAAATCGAAATTCCATCTCCTATTCTCGGTAATCATATCAGCAAGTTTTGAACTCTTGTTTCTAACCAACTTGAAGAGGTTACGATATGAGTTTGCCAGGATGACATTACCAATCCAACAATCAAACCAGAACGAGATCTGCTTAATTACCAGAATGGATATTTATGATTGAGTTAGAGCTGATCAGAGAGCTTGTGACAACGATGCTTTTCCAACAATAAATTCCAAAGGGAGCATCTACCTTTCCGGGAACCCAATAAGACTGATTATCATCATGCTTGTCTGTAATTATCTGACACCATAAATGATTTTTATCTGAACCATATTGCGACCGATAAGTTGTTCGAAATACATTCAAGTCTTTCATCACCCCAATCATGACTCTAAGTTTTTATCGTTGCGGAAATATTATTATCGTAATTCTAATTGGAGTTCTTATTTCGACTTCTTTTGCAATATTTTATTGTTTAGACTTCTTTTGATTTTGCACATGATTAATGACGGTTCTTGTGCCAAATGTAGTTGGGACGGCAACCACTAATCCAACCCACTCGCAAAATAATGGGTGGGATGGATTTGATCCGATGTTGGATCTCGCATACAACCCAACTAAATTAATGCCTAAGCATGAATGGTGATAATCCAGGGAGATGATGAGTTCTGTTCCATTGACATGAATGGTGACAATCCATTGGATTCCCTCCTTGTCGTTCAATAAGTTCATAATACGTTATGTAGCTGCTCGCATTAACTTTCACAAGAAGTTAGCATGTGTGTTGCTTTCTACTTTGCAAATAATTTGGTGGTGATTCGACTCCATATATTTTTATTTGAAAATTAGTCGTTTTTTGTACATAAGAATCAATCATTTGTTCTTTCTTTGTGTATATTTTTTCAATTTATTTTTAAGTTATGTCTAAATTTTAAGCTATGTCTAACTTTTAAGGAGAAAACATATAAAATTTGGAGAAATATAAAAAAAAATTGAAAAAAATAAAATTGAAATCATTATTTGTGCTCATTGCGTAGCTAATTTAAAGTGTTTTCCAAATATATAAAATTTACAATAATCGGACGTGTAGTTTAAAAGATACGAGGTTTTTAAATATATAAAAAGTGCATTTATTCTTATGTCCCTGTAAATATTTTTTTTATACCACTTCTTTGAAATCTAACGGCTGATAAAAAAAAAGGAAGTCCAATGATCTAACGGATAGTAGCAACAGTTCAAACGAAATTCTATTTGTGAGATGTAACGGTAGAATTGTTAAATTTGGAGATCCAGCAGTTATATTTACTTGAATTTTGTAATCCCTTGTTGCCATTAAAATGGGGAGATAGTCCAAGATTGTCGGCTTTTTTATTGGAAATTTGGGCTTGTCCATTGCTCTCAAGATAGACAGAAGCGGTTTCGCGCTTCCTGATACGAAATATTATTGAACAACAAATCTATGTCACTCCCTGTAGCTTATTTTCATTTTCCGTTACTATCGTTGCCGGTATGCCACACAACACAACACAACACAACACAACACAACACAACACAACACAACACAACACAACACAACACAACACAACACAACACAACACAACACAAAACAACACAACACAACACAACACAACACAACACAACACAACACAACACAACACAACACAACACAACACAACACAACACAACACAACACAACACATGATAGCTCAAAAGCATTTTAGCTAGTCTCCCCATTTATTATCTCTCTATTTTTCTTGTTCCATGCTCCATAACTAAGAAAATTGATAATGTTGTGAGAAATTTCTTATGGGATGATAAGAATAGGAAAATAATTCACAATATTGGTTGGAAATTGACTTCAAAACCAAAATAATAAAGGTGGTCTTGTTATAATAAGAACTAAGCAAGTGAACTCGGCTTTGCTAAAAAAATGGTGGTGGCGTTTTGGGGTAGAGAAAGATGCGTTGTGAAGGAAGATCATGGTTGAAAAATTTGGAGAAACATTTACCGGTTGGGAAACTCTCCCACCCAAAGGTCCAAAAAGGTGATATCTTGTGGTTTAATATTTACAAAGATCTTGAAGATTTCAACAAAAGTATTAAATTCAAGATCAGAGCGGGCAAGGAAACTAGATTTTGGGAAGATTCTTGGCTTGGTGAAGGTAGATTATGTGATATGTTTACCTTGGCTTATGAAGCTTCAAGGACCAAGGAGTTTGTGGTGGCTAGTATGTATGAAGTTGGGGAAGGTTGTATAAGGTGGAGGTTTTTGTCTAGGCAAAGATACTCTCAAACCATTTCAAGTGAAGTAACATCTATATCAAATATTCTTTCTTCCATCTCTATTCAAGAAGGTGTTTTGGATACCCGAGTTTGGGTCAGAAATAATCATGGCCAATATACGGCTAAGGATGGAATTAGGAGCGGAGAAGATCATGGTGAGCCAAATTTTCCTACCGATGTTGTATGGAGCCGGGAGTACCCATGCAAAATTAATTTTTTTCTTTGGCTTCTTTCTCATGATAGGATAATGACGACGGATAAGCTTTTAAGAAGGGGTGTGGATGTTTCTAGTTTATGTTGCTTTTGTGATGAAAATGATGAGACTAGTTCGCATTTATTTTATGAATGTTGGAGAACTAGGAGAATTTGGGATTACTTTGTTGAAGGATGCCGTTTTTCTTGGACTTACAATTCAAATGTCACCATAAACGTGAAATCTTGGAAGTTTAATTGGGGTGACGAAAGACATAGTAAAATTTGGAATAACATTCCGGTTGCAATATGGTGGTGCATATGGAGAGAGTGAAATGCAAGAGTGTTTGAAAACAAAAATAAAAATTTGGTAAGCCTCATTAGAGACGTTAAACTACAAGCGTTCTTTTGGGAGGAATCAAACACAACGATGCTAGGTCTAACGGAGAATATGGTGATTGCTTTATGTGACTCTTTATTTCGACCTTTGTGAACTTGTTTTTTGTTGTTTTGGGTTTGGCTAGTTGCATTTCGCTTTTTTTTTTCCATCTTGTATCCATTGGGTTGAGGTATCCCTGTTAAGTACCTCTCTTTTCAATGAATTTTCTCTCGACGGATCAAAAAAAAAAACACATGATATTCACGAACAGAAATATGAAAGCTTCCTTGTCCCGAATATTCTTTATGGCTCCTGCTTCTACCAGTTTTGTCAAATAATCGGTGGCCAATATTAGGTATTTTATTTGTAGGTTTTTTTTTTTGTTTTGATGGGAAAATGAATATATTAACTAGCAAATATAGTACATAAGATTTACAATTTTGTTTCTATCAAATACATTAGAGATAATGCTAGATTGCTTAATTTTTTGTTGCAATTTCGTAGACATATGTTGAAGGCTCTTTATTCTTGATTCCTTGGCAATTTGATCTGCTGCTGAATTGTATTTTCTATTTGTAAACTTTACCTGAGCTTGAGGAAGATCTTTTAAGATTGTCTTGGCTTCTTGAATAGTGTTTTCGACTGTCCATGATAGATTTGTGTTGTCCTTGTTGATGTTGTCTGCCAAGACTTTACAATCAGTTATTATTGAAACTCTAGACAAGACGTTGTCTCTTAGCCATATGACCGCTTTTTGTAAAGATTTTGCTTCCGCATGAAGAGCCGAAATAGTTGTCTCCGAACCTGCTGAAATGTGCATAAATGTCTGGTGATCTACTGAATAAACGATGTGAGTGTATCTCATTGAAAGGTCTTCTTCCTCAAAAGAGGCATCAATAAATATTATCCAGTCAGTGTTTATATCTGACCATTTTGTATTTCTCATCATTAAATGATTGTTATCCAGTCCCTTTGTTTTATTCTTTTAAGGGATGGAATGCAAAAATATGTTGATCTGATCAATTAGTTGCATTGGATTTGGGGTAATCTTTTCAAAAACCACCGAGCATCTGTATTTCCATATGAACCATAAAATGGTTGAGATTTTTCCTACCAAATTATCCAAATCCGGGTTTAAAAAGACACCATTTAACCCATGATGTAATCGGATCCGTGTTAGCTGAAGAAGTTAAATTTCTTAGCGAAAATCGGAACCAAATAGCTCTGGCGAAAGGGCAAGATCCGAATAGGTGATTCTCGGTATCCTGAACTTGAGAATTGCATAGTTGGCAGTTTGGGACAATTTTTCGGGTTATGCGCCCCAAGTCTCGAAGATGTAGGCAAAGCTTTTCCAACTATCTTCCACATAAAAAGTTTAATTCTTGGAATTGCTTGAATTTTCCATATACTTTTCCATGGGAAATCTATTATGAATTATCATCTTCTTGAGCTTGATTTGCTAAGAAATTATAAATGTTTTTTTTCCGAGAAGAGTCCTGAATGATGGTGTAACCATTGAATTTTGTCTTCTTTTCTCGGGGTCATGGCTTGAATTTTCCTTCTAACCTCCGAGCTAAAGTAATTGTCTAGTTTTCCTTGATCCCATTTATTCTCTACAGTTATGAGCTCTTGAACTCTTTTTGGAGCTGTGTCCTGCGAGTCTTGTGGTTGCGGTATTATTTCCAAATTTGGAATCCATCTGTCTTCCCATATTTTATCCGAGTTTCCATTTTTAACTTGCCAGACGAAGTTTCCTTTAATTAAATCTAGACCTTTTCGGATGCTTGTCCAAGTCCAAGATAATTTAGAAACTTTAGAAGCTTCCAGAGGATGAGAATTTGGGAAATATTTTGCTTTGAGAATTTAGGAAATAGTTGGTCTTTTTCTAATATTAATCTACTGGCTAGTTTAGTGAGAAGTGCTATATTAAATTGATGAGGGTTTTTAATACCTAAACCACCTTGAGAAATAGGCTTGCATATGTACTTACAAGCTCTGATGAATCCTTCTTGTCTTTTTTTCCCTTCTTTATTCCACCAGAAATTTCTTTGGATACGATCTAATTGATTCAAGGTTTCTTTCGGTAGGGCAAGCACCTGCATTTGGTACGTTGGGAAATCTTGAAGGATATATTTTATCAGAACTGTCCTCCCCTCTTGAGATAGGAGTTTGGATTTCCATCCTTGTAAAGTGGAGTAATATTTTTGTAGAAGTGGCTCGAAGTTCGCTTTCCTATTTTTATCAAAAAATAGAGGAGTTATGAGATATCTATCATTTTTGGTTATCTGGGGAACTTTAAGAATTCTAGCTAAATTTTTTCCATGTTTAGGATGAATTTTGGGGCTGAAGTAGACACTGGATATTTGTAGGTTTACCATTTGTCCCGTTATATCCCCGAATAGGGATAGAACTTCTAGAAGATTTTTTGCTTCCCCCAGATCAGCTTTTGTAAAAAGGAAACAGTCGTCTGCGAAGAAGAGATGAGAAATATTTGGAGCATTTTTATTGATTCGGAGGCCGGAAACGATGCTCAAATTAACTATTATACCACCTAGAAAGAGTTGTTGACTATAGTGTTTTTACTAGAAAATTTAGATCATATTTGGTGGGTGCAAAAGTGGTTGTATATTCCGATCACGTAGCACTTAAGTACTTACTCAAGAAGAAAGAAGCTAAGACAATACTTATACGGTGGATATTATTGTTGCAAGAATTTGATATGGATATTAAGGATAAGAGAGGTGTTGAGAATACTGTTGCAGATCATCTTAGTAGACTGGTTGTTTCTGAAGAATAACTTCCATTACAAGATCGTTTTCCCGTCGAACAACTTTTATCATTCGAAGATTCAACACCTTGATACGCTAATATAGTGAACTACTTGGTTATAATAAAAGTACCTAATACAATGTCTAATTTTCAAAAGTTAAATCTTAAAAAGATAGTCGAGCAGTATGTGTGAGATGAGCCCTACTTGTGGAAATCTGGTTCAGATCAAATTATCCGCAGGTGCATACCTAACTCTGAATTTCAATCCATCCTTACTTTTTGTCATACTTATGCATGTGGTGGTCACTTTGGTTCTAAATGTACCACTCTCAAAGTCCTTGAGAGTGGATTTTATTGGCCTACCTTATTTGAGGATGCATATTTTTTTTTGTAAATCTTGTGATAGATGTCAACGAACGGGCAGTCTAGGTGCTCGAAATCAAATGCCACTCACACAAATTCTTTCTGTGGAAGTATTTGATGTGTGTGGAATTGATTTTATAGGTCCTTTTGTCAATTTGAATGGAACATTTTATATACCTTTTGCGGTGGATTATGTTTCAAAATGGGTGGAAGCTAAAGCCACCCCTTCTAATGATTTGCAAGTTGTTTGTGAGGTTGTGATGAAATATATTTTCTCTAGACTTGGTACAACAGAAGTGGTTATCAGTGATGGAGGATCGCACTTCAAGAAATCCTTTCATGCCCTTCTCAAGAAATACAATATTACGCACAAGATAGGTATGCCATATCACCCACAAACTAGTGAGCAAGCTAGAATTTCAAATAGTGAGATCAAGTACATCTTGGAGAAAACTGTTAACACAACACGGATAGATTGGAGTCAGACTCAATGATACACTTTGGGTGTATAGAACGACATATAAAACACCAATTGGTATGTCGCCATATCTTTTGGTTTATGGAAAAGCTTGTCATCTTCCGGTTGAACTTGAACACAAATCTTATTGGGCGATACCGATGTGCAACATGGATTATGACAATGCGGGAAAACAAAGAAAGCTACAACTTAATGAGCTAGAGGAGATACGTAATGATGCTTATGAGAGTTTCGGGATTTACAAAGAGAAGACTAAACTTTTCCATGACAAGATGATTTTTCAAAAGAGTTTTGTTGTGCGCAAAAAATTTCTTCTATTTAATTCTCGTCTCAAATTATTTCTCGGTAAGCTAAGGTCACGATGGAGTGGACCTTTTGTCGTTACTAATGTTTTTACTTACGGTACAGTTGAAGTTACTAGTCTCACGGAAGGGACAATTTTTAAAGTAAACATCCATAGATTAAAGCCATATTACGAAAACTTCCCTACGGAGAATGCGGACATGATTCAGCTTCGTGAATGTAGCAGTTAAATTAACACACCATAGGACTAATTTGCAAAGTGTAGAGGCCCTAAGGATTATAAACCGCAGGATCTTAGATACCCAGACAATGTGGGATTAATAATCTCAACACGCCCCCTCACGTGTAGCCTCGTTGGGTCTAACACATGGACAATAAATTGGGTGACGCAGAGGAGTAAAGGTGCGGTCAAATGACTCGACACAAATAACCTGCTCTGATCTGATACCATGTTACAATACGAACATCCACCTCAAAACCAATTGACAGTGAGTGGAGAAGCCCTAAGAATTATAAACCACGTGATCTTAGATAACCCAGACAATATGGGACTAATAGTCTCAACAACCTTAATACATTAATTAAAGTCGCATAAATCCTCCCTCATAATTATCTCAGGGAACATTTACCTCTCGGAATTAAACTACAATACACTGTGATACTTATAAAACCATCAAGTTGGATCTATTATATGTTGATAATTTTTTCAAAGATTGTAAACTAAAAGACCATCATCAAAGTAAATCGAATATTTGCAGACAACAATCTTATGTTAGGATTCATTAACATGGGTGATTTTATTATCAAACCCAGAAAATCTCTCCCACTGGGGATATACCTAAGCATATGATAATAATGATGGGGCCGGAAATTGGATTGGATCATACAATCATTTAAAGAATCTCTAGACAATAAAATAAATCTCCATTCAAGAATCTAATAATTGTGTTAAGGTTAGGCAGTATCTATCTCCTCCCGTGTTTTCAGTGTCAAACATCACGCAAATGTGTGATAAACAGTGAAGTTAGACCCACAGACAACGCCTCTCATTAAGGCTGCACACGAGCCGGTACGGTCCGGTTTTCCGTGGGAACCGGTTCCTGTACCTGGTGTTGACCGGTACCTCATTTTGAGGACCGATACCTGTACCTGGACTTGTACCTGTAAGACCGGTCCGGTACAGGTCCGGTACCGGGTTTTTACCTTATCTCCATCATCTTATCCATTACTTTTGTGCTTGCAGCACCAACAATACACAGACAACACAATCTGTTGCTTCCATCTCAAATGCAAACCAACAACACCTCCTTGAATCCAAACCTCATACTAACAGCTTAATCCAATTTCATTAATTTTAAACTCAAACCCCATTTCTACCTTGTTCTAATTCCTATTCCAATTCTTCACAAACTCCAAATACAAACAATCCCATTCTCATAAATCCTTCATAGATGTTAATTCTTTATTCATCTTTTTCCCTTTTTCATTTCTTCGAATTCATCTCCTTATATCACCCCTGAAGACTAAGTTGAGCATCAAATAGTTCTTCAGATTTGAGTGCATCGCGATCTTCTACTTCGAGTTGGTGAGCTCCATGTGCATGCCTCACCTGATGTGTGTATAAATTTGATATGATATCCAATGCATTTACAAGTGGAGAAAATTAAATAAGTACAAGGAAATAACTAGAAGAAGTTTGAGTTCACCTGTAGAGATCTAGTTTTGTGGTAATCGTTCTCACCTAAATCAACCAACGGAACTCATTAATTCAACGGCAGAGTACCTGTTTCTCGTTCAAGACTCAGCACCTGTATAGATCTACTAAACTTGCCTAGTATAGTAGTACTCTCCTAGTCGAACCATAGTAAATTGGTAACAGGCGAAAGAAGAAATAAAGAAGAAGAAACTGAAAAATAAAGAAGATAAAAAGATCGAAGTTTTCCCTTATCTCTTATACCAAAACTTAGAATGGATGGCTTAGATTGATCTTTATCATTTTAATCAACGTCTCTTATTAATCGGGTTTTTTGGTCCGGTACAGGTTGGTATTCCCCTAGAACCAATACCTGTACCGGTATACACCGGTTCTTAGAAATCATTCCCGATCCCTGTACCGTTTACTCCGGTTCCGGTACAGTACCGGTCCGGCTCCTCCGGTTCCAGTCCGGTACAGGGAATCCAGACCGGTTCTTGTGCAGCCTTACCTCTCATTCAGTGGCCTAATGTAATCTTTTCAGTGCCTTAATTATTTTTTACCACTTGCATTGCATATATCTATTCGATATTGTTCCTTCAACAAGGAACATTATGTTAGCAGAGACAATTATAAACATCTATTTCTTTCTCATTCCCTAAACTACAAGAAATTTTATTATCATATTTCAAGGTTGAGAATCGCAGTTGTACATGCACCGCAAATTTATAATGATGAAAATGTATTAAGTTCAAGTTCGACCACTCACTCCGATGGCTGCAATTATGCATGCCACAATGAAAATCCTCCATGAACTTGTCTGAGTGCCGAGTAGTCTCCAGTCTTTTCACTTGTTGGTAGTGAATATGCCAAAATTAACTAGGGTCTCATATTTTGTCCTTGTTTCCCTAAATCTGTACAAGTTGTTGTTCTGTATCACGATTTACTTTTCAGCTTGCACTGCGCACTCAACTGCACATTTGATACTTCAAAGCTTTGAGATCACAGAGAAGGGTAAGGCCTAGTCGGCTAGTCCTCTTCCCTTTATGTGTTTCTTTTCCTAATTAATCTCCTCGCAAGTTTTGCCCAAAAAACTAAGAATTGGGAGTATGTGAATAAGAAAAAAGAAAATAAAAAATTGCGCTACTTAATTTTTATGCATGACGTGTTTTCTATTGTTATCTCTTCAGGTAAACATGATTAGCCGGATGGGATTCTCCGTCAAAAATACTAGGAGTCTGGGACGTCCATGGGCATTGGTAAATTTAAGATTTTAAAATTTGTTGAGATTATTTTTTAATGTTCTCTCTAGAATGTTGATAGAAACCGGATAAACCTTAACATGGATTGTACCCATGAGCTGTACCATAACAGAATTATGGTCCTATATGTAGGGTTACATTCTGCACTCAAAAAAAAAAACACGAAAAAGCTAGGGTTTTGGCCGGTTTAGGTCCGGTTTTTTCTCACTTCTTTTTCTTGTGCGTTCTTGAGTTTTCTAGGGTTTGACGTCAATCCATGGCGCTGAATCAACCAATACCACCTGATCTTAATGATCAAAATCATCAAAATCATGCACGGGGACGTTTCTTCCAACCCCCAAACAGATTTCGATCAAAATCAAGACCTAGGAAGGAATTTGTTCCAAAAAATAGAAACCCTAATTCTAATGATTTAGGGAAACCGATTGAAGATGGTTTAAGGAAACCGATTGAAGATGGTTTAAAGAAGCCGATTGAAGGTACTTCTAACACAAATCAAACTGAAGGAAATCGTTCATATGCATATATAGGGAAGGGTAGTTGGTTGAAGGTGCATATGCGGACTATGCACCAAGTAAGCTTCATAGCTTAGCCGGAAGGGTATAAATGATGCCTAAGGCTCATTTATAGTTGCTTAGCCTTGAGAGAGGGCATATGATGCTAAGGAATCACTATGCCATTCCACGGACTCGATGATGCATCACTTGGATGTATTTGACGGAACGTCCTATACGGACTAGGCCATTACCACTATTGCTTGGCCACGGCCTAGCAAACGAGTTGGAATAAGTTGCTTGTACCTTCGAGGATGAACTACGGTCTGTGCTTAATTCCTTTAGAGTAGGTAAGTATACGTAGGAAGCCACAATGAGTTGCAGCATTGCTGGTCCAGCACGTTGGCCCCTCATATCATCTAAGCTCGGTAGATCGACGCAAGAGATGATTGTGGCCAGACCTGATGAGGCTAAGTTGCATGCCAGTAAAGGGATGCTCATACTTCCTATCAAGTTATAAATAGTTGGTAAGCGAGGCAACGTAGGAAAGGGCAAGGGCTTGGTGCGGCCTACGCCATGTCCAGGGATTATGCCTGGACCAGACCCGACGGTATGACGGTGGCTCAGCTAGCTAGGAAATTCCGTAATGAATTCCTTACGCTGAGGAAAAGACAGAGATGCATGCGAAGTGCATTGGCATTGGCCTTATGGCCATAAACCCTTTGCAGAACAAGGGTAAATTGGAAAGGTGTGGAAGCTAAGTTGGCTGCATCATGCTCCACGAGCATGCTCGCAAGGGAAAGTGAGCGTGCATTTGCCAGGGGATGAGGCCCGGATCGTAGCTTCATCAGTGGCGCACCGGGGGAGTTGCGGCCTGCGGGGCGACGCGCCGAAGGCGTAATTTTTTGGTCCGTCACATGCTCTCTTTATCACCAACCATTTCTCACCGAAACCCACCCTGGGGACTCGACACGGTTGTCGAGAAAAATACTGTCAAGAGATGTGAATGGAACGCTGAACCTTTTAACCGTTTCACCAGGGATCTGAAAGTCACCCTGGAAGACTGCGGGAACAACCACCAGGCGATCGTACCGCAACCCAATCCTTTCCAGGTAGGGGATATAGTAATCAGAGCTACCTCATTTGAAGTCGGAAAGATTACTGTGAAGATTCCGATTCGGAAAAGTTCTCCCGAAGAACAGGTAGATGAACCATACCTAGTAGCCGACATCCTCTTGGGTGGCTATTGCAAACTTATCAACACGGATAAACTGGAAGGCATAATGATTCATTTGCGCTGGTTGGAGGCTGCCAGCATCTGAAAGGTCAAGATATTCAATTTCCTGACACTTGCTCCTCAATACCTCTTTAGAAATTTTCCTTTTCACTACTACTATATATTGCATCAGGATGAATGCATCACTTACATTCATCCAACAAAATTTCAATTGTTGCTCATGTTGAGCAATCTAATATATTCTCTCCAGTGAAATAAAAGAGACCATATTTTTTTCCTTGAAAATTTCTCAAGATCAACCCAAAATTCAAAACCCGGTACCAAAAAAAAAAAAAAAAAAAAAAACAACACACAGAAGACAAAATGGTTATCTTTTCGGCGAAACTTTCAAGCTCACAAATTATTACAAGACCAAGCCACGGAGGCTCAGCACAAGATAAAATGAAAGGAAAATTGCAAGACATTAAAAGGCGACTAGGCCACAAGAGAAACAAAATAAAGAAGATTCGCCTCGTTAAGACTTCATCCTACACTTCCCCCAGCAATCCTCCGGGCAGCAAAGGTTCCACAAAGAAGACACATCAACAGCAGCAACGGCCTCTGTTTTCCATCCAGATGCCTTTCCAACAGCGCCAACCAACGCTTCTTTCCCCTTCATCTCCGACGTGGATTCAACGTGCGCAATCATGATTCCTCCAGCTGCACCAACGGCATCAACAAAGTTCTCACCAAGATTATCCTACAGGAAATCACTTGACTCGCTCATGTCAGAATCCATGGGAACCTGTGCTTTTTTGCGTACATCACCCGGATGAACAGAAGGGATATCTTGGATGATGGCTCTAATCTCGCAAAGTAATGAGACGATCCTACCCAACGACTCTTTGTAAGAAGATAGATCCCCATTAATCCTATGATGCTTCTCGGAGAAACCAACAATACCATCGCCATTGTCACCATGGGCTGCCATCGCAAAAGTATGAAAACGGTGTAGTCGCCTCACTATACGACCAGTAGAGAGGAAGAAGACAACAAAATCTTGCCAGCAATATTTATGTGAGAAGGAAGGGCGTGCTTCATGGCTGTAACGTCCCCAGGAAATCACACATCAATAAAGGATCCCCAATCAGAGTTGTGCACAAAGAAGACAATTCAACTCATAAGGAAATTTTGCATCAAGCGATTTTTCTTCCCTCGCTTGAACCGGCCCCACCGGCTAGCATGCTCAATTTGCCAACTCGCGCCAACTTTCCAAAATTCATGCCGGTCCCACCAATCGCGCCGACCTGTCAATGCCGCCCAAGTTGCACCAGCCAACACGCTCAATTTCTCAACTCGCACCAGCAGCTCAATGCTTCCAAGCCGTCCATTTCCGCCAATTTGTGACAACCTCCCGATTATTGCAAAAACTGCCAAGGACAAGGATTCCAAATCCAGTTCACATCTCAGAAAAAAGGTTAGATAAATCTCCTGCTTCTCTCTCAGATTTTATCTTGGCACCATCTTATGCTTACCTCGCAACAAAGCTCATGTTCTGATCTAAGTAGAGGACTTAATGTTGATGGTGGATTTTAGACAAGGGGTAAAATCGTAAAACCCCATGACCTAGTGTTACCAGCAACACATTAACTAAAAGCATTTAATTCAGGTGTCAATAATTAATAGGGGTATTTTTCAAAATACCAGATTAGGGTTTTCGACGCAGAACCCTAATTCCAAAACTAAGCCGCATATTGCACACCATGGCAACGACGCCAAAACCAAGCCGCATAATGCGCACCACGGCTACGACGTCAAAACCAAGCCGCATACTGCGCAACACGACTACGATGCCAAAACCAAGCCGCATACTTCGCACCACGGCTACGATGCCAAAACCAAGCCGCATACTGCGCACCACGGCTACGACGCCAAAACCAAGACGCATACTGCGCACCATGGCAACGATGCCAAAACCAAGCCGCAAACTGCGCACCATGGAAATTATGCCAAAACCAAGCCGCATACTGCGCACCATGGAAACGATGCCAAAACCAAACTGCATACTGCAACCATGCCAAACTAAGTCGCTATGCCATTGGCACATGCCTAAGTAGCGCCCTAGGCTTGCAAAACGTGCAACCTAGGCCAACATGGCCGTGCATGCCATTGGCACATGCCAATACGCACCGCTATCTAATTCTTATTTTCAAACCGCTATGCCCAGCTTGCGCCCACAACTTGGCCCAATAGCCGTGTGTGCCATTGGCATATGCCAAACACACCTCTAGCCACTTTCTCTTCATGAGTTTCACTTACGGGCTGTTTTCACATCTTAAGCGGCCTCAAAACCTAAATACTCCCTCGTTCGGGTATAGGAAATTCTTTTCCCGTCAGATGGACAGGCTTACCGTCAAAATCCGAGTTCGTATGAGAATTCTACAATGGTTTTAGTGAAGAGCGCTAATTAGGGTTTCAAAACCCTAAACCGCGAGCGCTTCCTTACAGCTTGTCCATGCATGCCATCCGCACATGCCAAAACGCTCACTAGCCACTTTTTCTACCAAGCCGCTAAACTAGCGCCCTCAACTTGGCCCAGATGGCGTGCGTGCCATTGGCACATGCCAACACGCACGCTAGCCACTTTCTATTCCAAGCCACTATGCTATTGGCACATGCCAAAAAGTAGCGCCCGCAACGTTGGCCAAAGTGGTCGTGCGTGCCGTTGGCACATGCCAACATGCAACCACTAGCCAATTCCCATTTCAAAGCCGCTATATGATGCAGTTTTACAAGTGGTAAGTATAGGGGTTTGATTCTCGGACTTTTATAAAGATTAGGTTGAAGATTAATATAAATAAACTACTAACAGAAATTGCAAAAAATAGACTAAAAGGTTGGGATGGAGCTTTTGTATTCAAATATGATGAAAATCTAGGAACAAAAATAAATAAATAATAAAGATACTAGGGCTTCCGACTCTACCACAATTGTGCACACTAGATAATTTTACCAATCTGCTCTATAAAATTCTTTTAATTACTTCAAGACGATTTAGGACATATTTGACGCCTCGGAAGATATAACGTTTAAACCAACTATTTCATTTTCAAAATACTAACAACTCTCTTCATTTTAAGATGAAGGTCTCTACAAAAGAATATTAAAATAAATTATCAAAGCACAAGGACATATGAAGAAAAATTGCTATCGTGATAAAACGAAAATATGGGACCAAAAGAATTATTATAGAAATCAAATTAAATTATCTTGTATACATCATCGGGTTTCATCGTGAACCCTAGTAGAGAGATTATTCAGCCATTACCAAAGAAGAAGAAGTGTAGTAAAGAAGAATCGATGTGGGAGAAGAAGAAGAAGAGGTGAGGGATGTGTTTTCGAGGTGTAGAGGTCCGGGGTGTCCCCCCTGAATGGCTGAATTCGAGTTCTATTTATAGGGAAAAATAACCAACAATTTTCTGCTTTCAGCCCATGCGCATGCTATGTTCGATGGGTATCATCATGACTGCCAATAGCTCCATGTGTTGCTTTCCCATGCGCATTGTTGACCCATGCTCGAGCTCCTCCATCTTTCTTCCATTAGCTCCAACATCATCACGTTCTCTCTGCCAAACTCGAGTTCACCTTCCTTCACAGCCATAGCACGCGAGTAGTACTTTATCCTTTTCTTTATTTACTTCACATAAAGAAAGTAATCACTTCCTTTCTCGAGCTCGTACATATGATGGGTTTAATTCACGTTATCACCCATTACTGTGTGTTGAGCACAACAGCAAACCGAGACCCAAGTTATCATTGGCAGCAGCAGCATGTGCTGAGTTTGTTTATCTATTTCTTTCCGACAACCGTACCTGCATGCAGATGATATTGTCTGCTTCACGTGCACGGAAATTCCCTTGAACTTGCTCGACTCCTTGCCGTCTCCGTTCTCTGCCATGCCAACAGACCATACTCTTCTGCTCTTCACGTGCAAGCCACCATTTCTTCACGTACATCCATGCTGTCTCTTTGTTTCATATTGAACAACACCCTTCATGAACCATTACACCGTATGTTCAATAGCTTCGACAGTAACACTCCAGCATTCTCGAGTTCTGCTTGTCTACCACGTTCAGCTGCTTGAGTTTATCCCACGTTCACTGCCATCTCAGTAAGACAACCCATGCTCTCGACTGCAACAACTTTTTCTCTTGTTTTTCTGCCAATAGCCCATCATGAGCATTCTATGGACCACGGTTTCATTATGACTCCATCACTTCAATGCTCGAGTTTCAACAGCAACAGCTCTTTAACGCCTGTCTTCAGTTCTTGCTTCAGTAATTCCTTGAACTGGGCTGCCCCTACGGTGGGGTGCCTTTTGCAATATTTGTTTAACTATCAGTTCCAGAAAACTGACAAGCTTAACTTCTCGTTTCGGCCATAACTTCTTCATACGAGCACCGAATGACTCCATTCTTTCGCCGTTGGCTTCGTCGTCTCGTCGTCTACACAATGAAAATTATAAATATTGTATTTGAATGAGTTACATTTGGTCTTTGGCCCTTATCCTCTCATAGCTAGCTTCTTTAATTGCACAATTCACTTCTTTTAGATTATTCACCTAGTAAAACACAAATAAGAGAAAACGAATATAATATACAATAATTTGCAAGAAAACCAACAAATACTAGCATGGAATTAACACAAAATATATGTGCAATATGCACTTATCACTATACCATTGTAGCGCCAGCGACTTGTCCAAAGTGGCCGTGTGTGTCATTGGCACATGCCAACACGCAACCACTAGCCACTTTTATTCCCAACCTGCTAGCCAATTTCCAAGGCATTCCGCAAATTCCATTGGCACATGCCACATGCTCCACTAGCGACTTTGGCATTGCCATTCGCACTCAAAGTGCAACTCGCGGCCAAGGCATTCCGCACATGCCAAATGCTCCACCAACCGAATTTGGCATTTCCATCTGCACTCGAGGTACAACTCGCGGCCAAGGAATTCCGCACATGCCATTGGCACATGCCAAATGCTCAACCAAGCGACTTTGGCATTTCCATCCGCACTCAAAGTACAACTCGGGGTTGAGACATCCCGCACATGCCATTGGCACATGCCGCAACGCTTCACTAGCAACTTTGGCATTGCCACTTGTGACCAACTCTCGAGACATCAACACAAACTGGGGGATGATTTCTTGGGGTTTTGGTTTGGCGGTCACAACATGCAGCGTACACTACACTCACAATAAAGCAAGGCGAGCAAGGAATGAATACGGTCAATTAAACAAGGAAATTTATGGTGAAAACGTTTTTTACCATAAAGCCAATGGTTTCCACCTCCTCTGTTTTAATTGACACATTTACTCAATTCCTTAATGAGGCCAGGGTAAGTTCAATCTCACTTGTATAAATAGGTTTCACCTATTTTGCCAAAACACACATGTAACACCCCGTATTTTTCGCATGGCGCATGCTGACAGATATGCCATGGCCTGAGATGAAGCTTCATCTAAAGCTTCCGTTGGTAGGTAAGAGGTAGATTGGCTTAAGGCCAATATCACGCAAAAATGGCGCATTGCGTTGGGCAATTGACCAAGGGTCAATATTGGGTGCCAGGTAAGGCACACCGCGTATGCATATTGTCTAAGGCCAATATGACCTTAGTTGGAAGTTACATTGGCCAAGAGCCAATCTCGCACCAATAGTGCTTCAGGACATGTGGTAGATGGCCTTAAGAATGTACAACCATCACAGTTGGACATTGGTGTGGCCTATGGTCCAAAGTCGGAAATATAGCCATCACGACCCTTCATTGGGTTTGGCTTGGGAAATGTTCATCCATCCTGGTCGAGCATAAGAACTGGCATGTGAGCCAGAACTGAATGTACAGCCACCTTGGCCGGTTATTCAAGAAAAATACATGGCAACGGCCATGAATAGTAAAATGGGGAGTTGATGGAGGATTTTATCGCCCCCAATCAGAGTTCTAAAAATGTCAAATAAACATATATAGGGAAGGGTAGTTGGTTGAAGGTGCATATGCGGACTATGCACCAAGTAAGCTTCATATCTTAGCCGGAAGGGTATAAATGATGCCTAAGGCTCATTTATAGTTGCTTATCCTTGAGAGAGGGCATATGATGCTAAGGCATCACTATGCCATTCCACGGACTCGATGATGTATCACTTGGATGTATTTGACGGAACGGCCTATACGGACTAGGCCATTACCAATATTGCTTGGCCACGGCCTAGCAAACGAGTTGGAATAAGTTTCTTGTCCCTTCGAGGATGAACTACGGTCTATGCTTGATTCCTTTAGAGTAGGGAAGGATACGTAGGCATCCGCAATGAGTTGCAGCATTGCCGGTCCAGCACGTTGGCCCCTCATATCATCTAAGCTCAGTAGCTCGACGCAAGAGATGATTGTGGCCAGACTTGATGAGGCTAAGTTGCATGCCAGTAAGGGGATGCTCATACTTCCTATCAAGTTATAAAAAGTTGGTAAGCGAGGTAACGTAGGAATGGGAAAGGTCTTGGTGCGGCCTACGCCATGTCCAGGGCTTATGCCTGGACCAGACCCGACGGTATGACGGTGGCTCAGCTAACAAGAAAATTCAGTAATGAATTACTTACGCTGAGGAAAAGCCAGAGATGCATGCGAAGTGCATTGGCATTGTCCTTATGGCCATAAACCCTTTGCAGAACAAGGGTAAGATGGAAAGGTGTGGAAGCTAAGTTAGCTGCATCATGCTCCACGAGCATGCTCACAAAGGAAAGTGAGCGTGCATTTTCCAGTGGATGAGGCCCGGATCGTAGCTTCATCAGTGGTGCACCGGGGGAGTTATGGCCTGCGGGGCGACGCGCCGAAGGCGTAATTTTCCGGTCCGTCACAGATGGTATCAGAGAAAGTTCCGAGAAAACACTAGGGACTTGTGCGGAGTGGACTTGTCCATAATTATTTTCCTTAATGGAATACTTTAAGTTGGAGAGTAGGCCAACTTCTGTGCGGGAAAGAGTTTGTAACTGCTAGATCAGTTACTTTGCAAATCGAGTTGAGCTTGTATGAGTACTGTGAGTTTTCCAGGCCTTTGTGGCACCCAGCTTACGAGCATCTGGAAGACCGTCTGGGACGATGGATAGACAATGGGACTGATCATCCCCACACGTTGGCATTGTCCAAGGGTGTGCATTGTCAGGCCCGGCTAGCATCCCACTTACGAGTGGCAACCCGGTAAATCCGTCAGGGACGGTGTCTTGCATCCCACTGCACTGGAATTAGAGATTGGTCCTCATAGTGTTGCGTTGAGTTTTGCCTTGTCATTTCAATGACATCTTTCAACTTGTGAACCTTAGGGATTCCTGGGTGGTAGTATGGGATGCTATCTAGGATACCTTGTCGAGTTATCCTCTTGGCACTGGCCGATTGCGATTCTTGTTAACGTTGTGGGCACTTTTTGGATTCATGGGAAGGTGGTATGGGACATGTGCTCAGAAGGTCTAAATTGTTGTTCATGACAACTTGAAGAAACCCATGATTTCTGAGCATCTGGATTGGGACTTTTGCTCAAGAAATCCAAACCAAAGAGATTGTCCACAATAGTTTTTATTTGGAATTTCGAGGACGAAATTCTTTTAAGGGGTGAAGAGTGTAACACCAAGTATTTTTCGCATGGCGCATGCAGAAAGATGCGCCATGGCCTGAGATGAAGCTTCATCCAAAGCTTCCGTTGGTTGGTAAGAGGTAGATTGGCTTAAGCCCAATATCACGCCAAAATGGCGCATTTCGTTGGGCAATTGACCAAGGGTCAATATTGGGTGCCAGGTAAGGCACATCGCGTATGCATATTGGATAAGGCCAATATGACTCTAGTTGGAAGTTACATTGGCCAAGAGCCAATCTCACACCAAGAATGCTTCAGGCCAATTGGGTAGATGGCCTTAAGAATGTACAACCATCACAGCTGGACATTGGTGTGGCCTATGGGCCAAAGTCGGAAATATAGCCATCACGGCCCTTCATTGGGTTTGGCTCGGGAAATGTTCAGCCATCCTGACCGAGCATAGGAACTGGCATGTGAGCCATAAATGAATGTACTGCCACCTTGGCCGGTTATTCAGGAAAATACATGGCAACGACCATGAATAGTAAAATAGGGAGTTGATGAAGGATTTTATCGCCCCCAATTAGAGTTCTAAAAATGTCAAATAAACATATATAGGGAAGGGTAGTTGGTTAAAGGTGCATATTCGGACTATGCACCAAGTAAGCTTCATAGCTTAGCCAGAAGGGTATAAATGATGCCTAAGGCTCATTTATAGTTTCTTTTCCTTGAGAGAGGGCATATGATTCCAAGGCATCACTATGCCATTCCACGGACTCGATGATGCATCACTTGGATGTATTTGACGGAACAGCCTATACAGACTAGGCCATTACCACTATTGCTTGGCCACGGCCTAGCAAACGAGTTGGAATAAGTTGCTTGTCCCTTCAAGGATGAACTACGGTCTGTGCTTGATTCCTTTAGAGTAGGGAAGGATACGTAGGCAGCCGCAATGAGTTGCAGTATTTCCGGTCCAGCACATTGGCCCCTCATATCATCTAAGCTCGGTAGCTCAATGCAAGAGATGATTGTGGCCAGACTTGATGAGGCTAAGTTGAATGCCAGTAAGGGGATGCGCATACTTCCTATTAAGTTATAAAGAGTTGGTAAGCGAGGAAACGTAGGAAAGGTCAAGGGCTTGGTGCGGCCTACGCCATGTCCATGGCTTATGCCTGGACCAAACCCGACGGTATGATGGTGGCTCAGATAGCTAGGAAATTCAGTAATGAATTCCTTACGCTGAGGAAAATCCAGAGATGCATGCGAAGTGCATTGGCATTGGCCTTATGGCCATAAACCCTTTGCAGAACAAGGGTAAGCTGGAAAGGTGTGGAAGCTAAGTTAGCTGCATCATGCTCCACGACCATGCTCGCAAGGGCAAGTGAGCGTGCATTTGCCAGGGGATAAGGCCCGGATCATAGCTTCATCAGTGGCGCACCGGGGGAGTTGCGGCCTGCGGGGCGACGCGCCGAAGGCGTAATTTTCCGGTCCGTCACAGAGCATCTTAGTCAGGCTTACTTGAGTTTGTAGTTTGGCAGGTGGCTTTGGAGAATCCTTTTCCAGTAGTAAAGTATTGTTGGTAAGCTGTTGATAGGGTAGAAAGTTAGCCGGCTTGTTGAATACCCTCTATGGCGTTGACACGGGCAAGGGTGACGCTTCTTGACAATGTTGTCGAGTACCCACGGGCGCCCCAAAACCATGTCGTAATTTAGATTCTTGACAATATAGAAAGTCACGCGCGCTGCGATATATCCTATGTTGATCCCAACACAAGCGTAGCCAAGCGCATGCAGGTGATTCCCCTCGTGGTCTTTGATATCCGATGGGGAGTGAGTGGCCTCTTGTTTTGTTACTCCTGCCACTTTCAGGGTCTTGAACATAACAATGTTGAACTATGAGGCTGCGTCGATGAGCGTGTTGTCGAACTCGACGTCCTTTAAGCGGGCCATGGTGAGAAGTCCCCAGTTGTGCTTCTCGGCAGGGACGCCTGGAGATATCTTTTCCTAAGGTGTATTTTTTGTGGCAGAGTGGAGTCGTTTCCCAAATACTATGTGGTTGAGGGCTGCGAAAGCGTCTCAACGTTGCTCCTTGGAAAAGTAGAGGATTTCTCATATGTGTTGCATCATGGATTGCATTATTTCGTGTA
Organism: Papaver bracteatum; assembly: GCA_023529315.1. Classification (NCBI taxonomy): domain Eukaryota; kingdom Viridiplantae; phylum Streptophyta; class Magnoliopsida; order Ranunculales; family Papaveraceae; genus Papaver; species Papaver bracteatum. Next base: position 1,202,402 of record JAJJWX010004158.1, read on the forward strand.
TGGAATCCCCAGGGATTTCACAGTTTCTTATGGGAAGAAAATCTCTATGTACTCCTTCATTCCTTAGTCGTAACTCCCCTGCCTCTATCCTTTCTTTGAAAATGCTTTTTAATATGTTGTAGTTGCTGGTTGGATGACTGGCGAATCTGTGGTAGTGACAAAATATGGGATTTGCCATCTCCTCTTCATTAGTTGGGCGCCGAGGAGCCGGTAGCCTGATGACATCATCCTGGACCCATGTTTCCAGAAGTTCGATTACTTCCTCGATCGGAAAGGGGAAGTCTGTGTCGTCTTCGCTGGCTTCAGGGCAACGTTCAAAGGGCTTGGTTGGGTCCTTTTGTGGGCGTTCCCTTCGTGATGGGGTCGTGCGCCCAAGGAGTTGATCTGTTGGAGGTGTTTTACTCTTTCCCCTTTCGTCTACCACGCTCACGGAAGAGGGGCCGGTATTGTATGGCTTGTTAATAAAACGCGGGCTTCTTCGAACTTCTCGTGTATCTTCATTTCTGGGAGGCCTGGTTCTTTCCAACAGGGCTGGAGCTGTCGTGGTTGATCGTTTAGCAGCTTCATGGAGTTCGGAGAAGGTCTGGAATCGTAAGCTTTCCAGTAAAGCACGATAGATGGGAGTCATGCCATTGATGCACAAATTTACTAGTTGCTGCTCAGTCGTACTCGGGTCGTGGCAGTCCAGTGCTTGAATTCTGAATCTCTTGACGAAATCGTTTGGATGTTCGTCATTATGTTGGAACATTCTTCCCAGATCCAAGATAGTGACTTGCTCGGACACAAAGAAATACTTCTTGTAAAAGGACGTAACCATTTCACCCCAATTGCGGATGCTGCCTGGGGCGATGCAGTTGTACCACGTATACGCTCTTCCAGTGAGTGACTTTGAAAATTCTCTCAGGCGAAGAACATGGTTGTATTCGTGCTCACCTAGAGCCTCTAAAAATCGTGAGACATGTTCCCTTGCGTTGCCGGTTCCGTCGTATAAGGCAAACCGAGGGGATGAGTATCCTCTTGGGAGGGGAATTCTCTGGATTTCAATTGGATAAGGAGGTTGGTGTTGATGCACATCCATGTCGTTCTTGATTCGGTTTTGTAGGAGTCATTCCAGATCTTCACGTGTTACGAAATCCAGTGGGAGATTTCCTGGCACTGGGTTCCTAATGCGTATTTCCTCATTTTCATTGGTGTGCTCAGTTGCGGTGCTAATTCCAAGATCATTGGGAGCACTTGACCTTGGCGTTGTCTGGCGTATCCTTCATGGGGGTGTGACATTAGCATCAAGGTTTTCGGGAGCATCTGCTCTTGATTCAGGCTGTCGTGGCTCCCGTGGAAGTTGCTCCGTCAAGGCTTTGAGGAAGACGAGCACCTCCTTATGGGTTGAAACCATATCTGTTTGAGCCCTGGCTAGGGCTTCCTGCCTTTCCATCAAATCCGTGATTGTGAAAAAAGGTTTGCCTCCTCTGTTATCTCGCCCTGACGATTGAGTGGATGTTGTGGCTCGAGTGGTGATTGGAGGCGTCATTCCTGCTGAAACACTAGTGGTGGTAGTGGTGGCACGAGCCCTGGTGACTGGCAGCGTGACACCTGAAGGGCTGCCCTCAGTGCCGTTTGAGTTGGCAGATGGTGCAGAGACATTTGGAACAGAATTAGCCCTGGCCCAGGTAATAGGAGGTGTAACACTTGGAGGGGTACTTTCCATGCTTCCAAGATCGGCAGGTAACGCAAAGGCATTGGTGGAAGGAGCATTTGTGCTAGGGGCATCTTCTATGTTGGCGCCTTCAGAGTTTTTTGCGGACCGAGATCTTAGTTCTACCATGTTGAGCGAATGGTAAAGAAGATTTTGAACTAAAGATCAGTTTTTGTAACCGAGAGATTGAAACTCCCGCTGTGGTCTCCAATTGTTTATGGGAGAAAATCGCCTCTGCCGAATTTGGTAAATTCGATGATGGAGAGACTGTTTAAACCCTTAAACAAATGTGCTGCACGTGAGAACTTTTGATTCGAGATATCAATCTGTACAACTCTTTCCTAAACCAAGAAGATGGCCGTTCCAGATTTGCTTCGGTCACAAAGTGGAAGAGAAGGGTTGATTTGGAGAGGATAGCGAAGAAGGGTGATGAGACCAGATATTTCTGTCTAGGTAGTATCTCGAATTGTATCAGAAGTATAGAAGCTTGCGGAAGCTTGCTAGTGACGGAAGCTTTTGAGAGAGCTTGCAAATTTGCTATCTGATAGTGTTGTATTTTGCCTGACGAAGACTTGTGTGTTTTCGCAGAATATGTGAAACCTATTTATAAAAGTGAGATTGAACGTACCCTGGCCTCATTAAGGAATTGAGTAAATGTGTCAATTAAAACAGAGGAGGTGGAAACCGTTGGCTTTATGGTAAAAAACGTTTTCACCATAAATTTCCTTGTTTAATTGACCGTATTCATTCCTTGCTCGCCTTGCTTTATTGTGAGTGTAGTGTACGCTGCACGCTGTGACCGCCAAACCAAAACCCCAAGAAAGCATCCCCAAGTTTGTGTTGATGTCTCGAGAGTTGGGCGCAAGTGGCAATGTCAAAGTTGCTAGTGAAGCATTGCGGCATGTGCCAATGGCATGTGTGGGATGTCTCGACCGCGAGTTGTACTTTGAGTGTGGATGGCAATGCCAAAGTCGCTTGGTGGAGCATTTGGCATGTGCCAATGGCATGTGCATAATGCCTTGGCCGCGAGTTGTACCTTGAGTGCGGATGGCAATGCCAAAGTCGCTTGGTGGAGCATTTGGCATGTGCCAATGGCATGTGTAAAATGCCTTGGCCGCGAGTTTCACTTTGAGTGTGAATGACAATGCCAAAGTCCCTAGTGGAGCATGTGGCATGTGCGGAATGCCTTGGAAATTGGCTAGCAGGTTAGGAATAAAAGTGGCTAGTGGTTGCGTGTTGGCATGTGCCAATGGCACGCACGTCCACTTTGGCCCAGTAGCGGGCACTACAATGGTATAGCGGCTTGGAATGGGAATTGGATAGTGATTGCGTGTTGGCATGTGCCAACGGCATGCACGACCACTTTGGCCAAGTTGCGGGCGCTACTTTTTGGCATGTGCCAATAGCATAGCGGATTGGAATATAAAGTGGCTAGCGTGCGTGTTGGCATGTGCCAATGGCACGCATGCCATCTGGGCCAAGTTGAGAGCGCTAGTTTAGCTGCTTGGTAGAAAAAGTGGCTAGTGAGCATTTTGGCATGTGCGGATGGCATGCGTGGCCAAGCTGCAAGGAAGCGCTTGCGGTTTAGGGTTTTGAAACCCTAATTGGCGCCCTTCACTAAAACCATTGTAGAATTCTCATACGAACTCGGATTTTGACGGTCAGCCTGTCCATCTGACAGGAAAAGAATTTCTTATACCCGAATATAGGAGTATTTAGGTTTTGAGGCCGCTAAAGGTTTGAAAACAGCCCGTAAGTGAAAATCAGGAAGAGAAAGTGGCTAGAGGTGTGTTTGGCATGTGCCAATGGCATACACGGCTACTGGGCCAAGTTGTGGGCGCTAGCTGGGCATAGCAGTTTGAAAATAGGAATTGGCTAGCGGTGCGTGTTGGCATGTGCCAATGGCACGCACGGCCATGTTGGCCTAGGTTACACGTTTTGCAAGCCTAGGGCGTTGCTTTGGCATGTGCCAATGGCATAGTGACTTAGTTTGGCATGGTTGCAGTATGCATTTTGGTTTTGGCGTCATTTCCATGGTGCGCAGTATGCGACTTGGTTTTGGCATCGTTTCCATGGTGCGCAGTATGCGGCTTGGTTTTGGCGTCGTAGCTGTGGTGCGCAGTATGCGGCTTGGTTTAGGCATCGTAGCTGTGGTGCGCAGTATGCGGCTTGGTTTTGGCATCGTAGCCGTGGTGCACAGTATGCGGCTTGGTTTTGACGTCGTAGCCGTGGTGCGCAGTATGCGGCTTGGTTTTGGCGTCGTTGCCATGGTGCGCAGTATGCGGCTTAGTTTTGGAATTAGGGTTCTGTATCGAAAACCCTAATCCTGTATTTTGAAAAAATACCCCTATTAATTATTGACACCTGAATTAAATGCTCTTAGTTAATGTGTTGCTGGTAACACTAGGTCATGAGGTTTTACGATTTTACCCCTTGTCTAAAATCCACCATCAACACCTCTAAGCAAATATATATGACAATACCTTGTACAGTTGTCTATAAAAGTAATAAACCATTTCTTACCACCTCTAGTTTGAACCAACTTCATGTCAAATAGGTCTGAGTAAATTAATTCTAAGGGTTTAGAATTTCTATGAACATTTTTTCTAAAAGGTTTTCTAGCATACTTTGATTCTACGCATATTTCATATTTGTGTTACTTTTCCAAACTAAATTTGGGTATGTATCCTACATTAGCCAGTTTCTGCATTGACTTATAGTTTACATGTCCAAGTATACCATGCAAAACATTTAAAGACTCACAAAAATAAGCGGAAGAATCAATATTATTCATTACAACAGAGCTTAAATTAAGCTTATAGAGTCCCTCGGTCTTATAACCCTGACCTACATAATCCTTACCCTTAGTGACAACAACTTTTACAGATTCTATGATAATTTTGAAACCCTTATCATCTAAAATACCACATGAAACAAGATTTTTGCAGATGTTTGGAACATGATGAATTTCATTCAATGTGAGAGTTTTGCCAGAAGTGAGATTTAGCCCAAATTTGCATTTTTCTACAACATATGTTGCAGATGAGTTACCCATATAGAGTTTCTCGCCATCCCCTACCTTCTGATAGGAGGAGAACATGTCTCTGCTTCCACATACATGTTTGGTAGCTCCAGAGTCTACCCACCAGTCTCTCACAATGGTTACCAAATTTACTTCAGACACCGTACCAGAAAACTCGACCTTGTTGTTTTCAACCAAATTAGCATTATTTTTATTTTTATTAAGGTCCTTACGGTTTTTACAGTGAACTGCCGTATGGCCAGTAATTCCACAAGCATAACATGGACCCTTAATTTTATTAATGCCAGATTTAGGTTTCTAAAACATACCTTTCTTATGGGGACCATGCTTAGAGTGGTGTTTGTTTTTCTCACCTTTTTCAGCATTGGATGATTTATGTTGAAATACATGTGCCTCGTTCGACATGTACCTTGCAGAGGACACATTTTTTTCCTTGGTGCATAACAATTCTTCTACTTGAATTTTCTTACTCAAAATCAACCATACTAACATCACCAGTTTCATGCCTCAATCTTCGTTTGTACCCTGACCAAGAAGACGGTATTTTTTTAATCACAGCAGACACTTTAAACGTTTCATCAATAACCATACATTTAGCAAGAATTTTATTAATGATTTGTTGAAGCTCAAGAAATTGATCAACAATAGACTTATCATTCGATATCTTATAATCCATGAACTTAGCAACCAAAAATTTCTTGCTTCCTGCAGTCTCGGCTTGGTACTTTGCTTCTAATGCAGTCCACAAATCAAAAGCATTGAAATTTTCCTTAGCATTATAAAAATCATACATTGCATCATCTAAACAGTTCATAATATGACTTTTAGCCATATAATTTTGTCTGTTCCAGTCAAGTTCAGTCTCATTTCCATCTTCATTCGTGGCAGCATCAAAAGGCACAACATAGTGATCTAACTCATGATAACTCAGGAAAAATAACATCTTGGAGTTCCACCTTTTAAAATCCTTTCCGTTGAACTTTTGTGGTCTTTCAACATCATATTTTCCCAATGTTACAAAAAGAACTACCGTGTTAAGATTATTGGAACAACAATAATGAAATACTGACAAATGATGTTAAATTATTTTTTATATAAATAAAAAGAAGAGAACTAGTTGGAGTCAATCATACAGATATTTGGTTCCTACTATATTTGAGGACTTTGGTTTTTTCATCCAATTAAAGAGAGTTGTTGAAGGTCAGGGATATTTTTGGATTGGAAATCCTTACAATTGACATTTTCAAAAGAACTTAAAATAGTTAATAGATTGTCTACTATGGAGTTCGTCTTCCAGGTTGTCATTCTCTAGCCACCTTGCAGGGTGCAATTCAGGTTTCTATTATTGCCTAAAAGGTTTAAAGTTCTGCAATTTAGCCTTGACTCCCACTGGAGAGCATCCTCAGCTGCTATGCAGTCGCCTTCCTCTTTGCTTTGAGCTCTAATTCCTCTCGTGGATCTACCAATTATATCACCCGAGGGCCCTGTAATGGTAACACCAACACCTGATAGTCCTGAGAGTGAATTAAGATTGGACATATAAGCAAAGGTCACATTCAGGCTAGGAGTGTTGTCATCATCTCTAGTTGTTCTAATTTCTCTAGTATTATTGGCTCTACTGGAGATTTTATCTGATAAGTTCAGATGGTTCATTATGAGAGTAGCTGTGGCTTTAGGATTTGGTTGCAACTTCTGGAAATCAATATCACATATGGCTTTCCAGACAAAACCAACATAGAGTTGCAGTTATAGTCTCCCAAGCTCCCCAATGAGTTGGAGGATGGTTTCTGGAAAACCAAGAAGAGCACCAATCAACTAGAAAAGTGGATTCTAGGGTGGAGGAATTCAAGTTTAGGGAACAATGATACCAAACAGCTCTGGTAAAGTTGCATTGCATAAGTAAGTGTTCTCCTGTCTCAATATGAGTCATGCACATCACACAAACATGGATAATATATGAAATGTAAGTATAAATATGCCCACTAAAAGGAAGAATTTTTGCTGTAATTTCCAAGTGAAAAATCTGATTCTTGGAATAACATTCATATCACATATTTTCCCTGCTAAAGTGTCATTTTGTTGGAACTTTTTCTTATCTATTATGTCATAAATAAATTTACTGGTGAAGATCCCCTGGGGGTTGTCCAACCACCTTAAAGTATCCTCATTATCTCTGTTGGGTGTTATACTAAGGATTCTTGTTATAACATCCCAGTCAAAGTAAAGTTGGAGGATATGGATGTTCCAAACAGTGTCAGACATGAGATGAGTGACAAGGGAGATCCCATTGTCACTGCCATCCCAGTTCAGAGTAATAGGTTTTCCTTTTAGGTCTGGAATCCACCTATCTTTCCATATGTGAACATTTTTGTCATTTCCGATTTCCCAAATACTATTATCTTTAATCAACATTAGCCCCTTATACACCCCTTTCCACGCCCAAGAGGATCTCGTGTTACAAGTGGCGCGAAAAGATTTTGTATTAGGATAGTATTTACCTTTCATATTATTAAAGTAAAAATAACCTATCTAGTGAAAAATTATCCACCCGTTTCTAGCTATAAGAGACATATTAAAATGAGCAATGTCCTTAAGACCATTACCACCCTTATCCTTGGATTTGCACAGACCATTCCAGTTTTTTATATAAAAGCCTTTCCTCCCATCATGTTTTCCTTACCAAAAGTCTCTAATGATAGCAGTAGATCTCTGAGTAGTCTTTTCAGGAAGGATAAAAGTAGACATATTATAAACAAGTATAGTTTCTAAGACATCCTTTGCCATAATACCTCTACCCAGTGGAGATAGAGTTTGGCCATTCCAGCCTTTAACTTTTCCCTCCATTTTAACCAACATATTGTTAAAACAATCGATTTCATACTTATTAGTACCCCCCCCCCCCCCCAAGTATTTGTCATCAAGTCTAACTTTATTAACTTATAAGATGTTGATTATCTCCCTACCAAAACTGTTACTAACATGAGAGGTAGTGAAAAAAATACATGACTTAAAGAAATTGATCATTTGCCCAGACATCTTTCCATAGTCATCAAACACTTTTAGCAGGTTATTACTTTGGGTAATTGAAGCCCTGGTAAAAATCAGACAGTCATCTGCAAAGAGCAGGTGACTTATAGGAGGAAATTTTTTATGAATTCTAAATCCAGTTATTAGACCACTTGATTCAACATGAGATATAGTAATAGAAAATGACTCCATACATAAAATGAAGAGGTATGGAGATAGAGGATATTCCTGCCTTAGACCCCTAGTAGGTTTGAATCTCCTGACACCATTGATCAAAATAGCCGAAGAACTGGTGTTTATATGCACTGGTAAATAAGGTTACACCATTGATTACAGAAACCCATTCTCCTAAGTATGGAAAATAAAAGATCCCATTCAACTATATCGAACTCCTTAGACATATCAATTTTTAAGCCCATGAAGTTATCATTCTTTTTCTTTTTCCTCATAGCATGAATTATCTCATGAGCAATAAGAATGTTGTCTGAGATAAGTCGATATTTAAAAAAGGCTGATTGAAAGGGGGAAATAAGACTATCTAGGAAGTATTTTAACCTGTTAGCAATGACCTTAGAAATAATCTTATAAACAATATTGCATAAACTGATAGGTCTATAGTCACCTGGACATGCAGGTTGAAGAACTTTAGGAATTAAAGAAATGAAAGTCTGGTTAAGTTGAGTTAACATGTGACCACTAGCAAAAAAATATTGGACAATTTTTATAACATCAAGACTAACAATAGACCAATTTTTCTGGAAAAAAAACATGTTGGAAAACTATCCGGGCCAGGACTAGAATTAGGTTGCATACTGAAGACAACATCATGTATTTGAATATCAGTAGGGCATGTCATTAGTTGAGCATTCTCATCAGTGGTTATGGAGGAAGGAAGAAGATTTATGATATCATAATTCAAAACATGAGCAGAAGTGGAAAGCAAAGATTCATAATGGATATTCAAACAGTTAGCTATTTCATCTTTCCCTTCTAACTACCTATTATTACTATCACAGAGGCCATCTATCTTACTTCTTCTTTGCCGCTTCACAACATTCTGGTGGAAGAATTGGGTGTTTTTGTCACCTAATTGAATGAATTTTTTGTGCCCTTTATCTTCCATAACTCCTCTTCATAGTCTTGAAGTTTAAAAATTCTTGTTTTAGTGTGTTTGATTCTTGGGTCATTCAATCTGATATTGGGTATGTCTAAAAGATTGGTGAGGTCATTGTTGAGGGAGGCTAGGTTGGTTTGTATCCTGCCAAAATCATTTCTATTCCACTTTCCAACATTCATCCTAACATAATTAAGTTTATTAGCTAAAATAAAAGCATTTGAGCCATGGACTCAGCAATCCCAGGATATATTTTATTATTTCTCCACAGGCCAATTCATCTTGGTAGAAACCAAAGTACTTGAAGGGTATATATCCCTTATGCACAGGGATATCAGTCAAAAGTAATATGGGAGAGTGGTCAGATCCTATATAGGAGGGAGGTGCTTAATACAAGCATTAGAGAAGAGTGTGATCCAAGACCCACTGGCCAAACCCCTATCCAGTCTTTTTTCGACTAAGTCAAAGCCAGACTGTTGATCGGACCAGGTAAACGAAAATTCTAAGAAACCTAAATCATGCAGCCCTATGTTATTAAAATCGTTGTTGAATTTCCTTATCTCAGCAGAGTTAGAGGGTTCTCCCCCTATTTTATCCTCAGGATTGAGAGTGACATTTAGGTCTCCTAAAACTACCCAAGGTTTAAACATGTTCTGCCCCATGTTATTTACCATTTTCCAAGAGTTTTTTTTCCCTAATATCCTTGTAAGGGCTACCATACATGCATCTGAGAACCCAATAAGATTTAGTTCTTTCATCCCATATTGAAATTTTATTTGGTTATCATCTTGATAGGTGACAGTCAGTCTAACAGAATTATCCCAGGCCACCGCAAGGCCTCCATCTATTCCAATATGGGCTTGATAGACAACATTATAAAACATAGATTTGCTTAAGGTTTTCCTAAAAAAATTATTTTGGTTTTTTGTTTCAAATAGAAAAATAATATGAGGCTCATGAGTTGTGATCATTTTCTTAAGTCGTTGTCTAGTGGTTTTACTTCTTAGTCCCTGGCAATTCCAAGATAAGATGTTATTGAATTGCCAGAAGTAAGAAATAGTAGGATATGAGAAAGGGGGAAGATTTAAGGATTTAGCATAAATTCTAATAACCCCTTTCATATGCAAAGATTGTTTGAAAACAGGGAGAAACCAAAAATAGGATAAAATTAGGGTAAATGGAAAAACCTAATTAGCTTCCTTGACATTCTCAAATATTTAACAGTACACTGAGGACAGAGTCACTTGATCATCAAGCTGTCCTTAATACGATAGTTCACCGTTACGCCTCAAAAATGAGTGATGCTAATACCCTGTGGTGTAGTCGTATCCAGGATAAAACTGCCTGTTGCAAGTACTATTAGCACTACAACACCTGCCCACTTACGAACTCAACATCAAAGCTCAGGAATGTAAAGACCACGCAAAGAGAGAAAAACGAAAAGAAGAAGGATAGTAACTTATTCTGGACACACATTTGGAATGAAGAAATCCCTTTGCTTTTATAGGTAGTGAAAATGAATTAACATTAATTGTATTTGGTAACGTCCCTCATTAAACATAAAATCATTTAAGGAATTAAAACCTTTGTTTTTATTTTAATATAAACATTAGGAATAAAATCTTGTTTTAAATATTCCGCTTAGGAATTAAAAACTTGTTTAAATAATCTCTTTAAAAATTAAAAACATGTTTTGATTTCAATCCGTTTAGAAATTAAAAATTGTCTTAATTTTACTTAATCTTGGTTAATTCATGCATGTGCATACATGCATTAGGAACGACAAGTGTACCATGCCTACCCATATTTACATTTTATTTGCTCATAGAAAAAGAGTAAGCATCTAACCAAGACCAAAAACAAAAACATATTAAAAACTCATTTTCTCCAACATAAAATAGTGTAGCCTAGCTTTACCCGTGCCTTTAAATGTGCAGTTGAGCATAGAGTTTGTCGTGTAAAATCTTTTAGGAACGACACTGACTCTGTCGCCAACGACTACTTTAAAATATTGCCGTTGCTCAACTGCTATATCCCAAATCGGCTGAAAATGAAGTATAATACTCTTGTAGGCTGCTAGGGTAGATACGAGCACATGCAATATTATTTATATCGGAGACAGGAAGTTAGGAACAAGGCGAATCTCTTCCCAATCTAAACCTAGAAATAGGGCAATTGGTATACTGTAGATAGTATATAAACTTGCACTTAATATGAATCATAGAATCTTTGTATTAGCACCAGGCAATGTTGAAATCTTATAACAGCACAATTGATATTTTTGCGGGCAAATTGAAGGTAATAACTAATCGAAAGCTTCATATTCAAATCCCACCTATACTTCATCAAAGAAAAAAAAAAAATCCCACTTATGAAATATTAATTGTTTGATGTAATACTCTCTAAATTAGAAAGCATAAGCGTGCTTACGTCCATTCCATTAGCAAAGAATGGAAAGAAAAAGACTTTCGTTCTAGTTTTAATTCTTTGTCTAGAAATATGGATTGCAAAAACCAAGAAAATAAATAGAGAATATGGTCGCCAACCAAGATTATCAATAATCTGTGGTTGAGTGGTAGATGTCCACTTATTCTGGCAGAGTTTATTGCGTCAGCACCATTAACTCCACTTCTTAAGCCAGATAATAGTATTCGTCCTATCGCTGTTGGGACAATTTGGCGTCGTCTTGTATCCAAGGTGGCTATGAAGGGAGTTGGCAAGGACATGGCGGCCTACTTACAGGACTTTCAGTTTGGGGTGGGGGTTTCAGGAGGAGCGGAGGCCATTTTACATGGTGAGGAATGTGTATGTTAGTAAGCACCATTTAGACCCTAGTCTTACTATGCTAATCGTAGACTTCACCAACGCTTTCAACCTAGTTGACCGCACATCCATGCTTCTTGCGGTTCGTAGACTTTGTCCATCTATATCCCCATGGGTGGATTATTTATATGGTCAACCGGCAAGATTATATGTGGGAGATTATCATATCTATTCCTCAACAGGGGTGCAACAAGGTGACCCGTTGGGTCCGTTGTTATTTGCTTTGGTGCTTCATCAGCTTATAACGAAGATAAATGAGCAGTGCACACTATCCTTACAGGCTTGGTATCTTGATGATGGTACTATTATTGGTGACATCGTCGAAGTAGCGCGAGCACTTATTGTCGTTCAAACAGAGGGGCCTCGGTTGGGACTTATATTGAATATTAAAAACCGAAATCTTTTGGCCCTCTTGTGATGGAAGAAAGGTAAGGGATGGATGTTTCCCGCTGAAATCTCAAGGCCAGACAATGGGGTCAAACTTTTAGGGGGTGCAGTCAGCCCTTAATGATGAGTTTGTGAAAAGGCTTGCTATCGGGAGAGCAGAGAAGGCAAGTGGAGTTAACGCAGATTTTGTCTAAACTACGTGATCCTCGAGCGAGTTATTACTTCGCAAGTGCATGTATGGGCATCTCTAAGTTGTTATTTGGCCTTCGAATTTGTTTCCGGGATACACTACGAGGCAAGTAGATATCTTTGATAGAGGCTTAAGGGAGGCGATAGAGGGAATCGTTGTGTGTGGAGGCCCATTTTTCGGGAGATTCAATGGAGACTAGTTACACTTCCTATCGATATGGAGGCCTTGGGTTATACACGGCTAAGGAAGCATCACAATACGCTTTCTTGTGATCACGTGTGCAATCTTGGGGATTGCAAGATCACATACTCGGGATAGTGGAGTGGAGTAGAAGGTATGGACGATAATTTTTATATGGCATTGAAAACCTTACAAGAAAATCTGCCGACCAAGACTTTAGTAGTTTTACCAATAAAGACACCGCCCCACTTAAAGCACAAAGCAACCTCGGCGAGTGCTCTTTTTGGTAAAGTTGTTAAAGATATGGGTAGGGTTTATGGGTTTTCTGACAGATGAAGCGTTTTTGAGTGTCTACAAGCAAGCGCATGCGCAGGATTTTCTTCTCGCTATCCCGATTGACGGCCTTGGACAGAAGATGTCCCCTTGAGTATCGGTGCATCCTTAATACGAGTTAATGATCCCCCTATACCCTTCTCGACGTTGCCCTTTGTATTACAAAGCCGCCTAGACGCATATGGGGAACATGCTGTTCACTGTAAGGTGGATCCTGGTTTCAAATATAGACATGATCATGTGAGAGATATATTATATGATGTATTATGGAGGGCTGGTATTTCGGCAAAGAAAGAGGCGTCGGTCAACTTTTTGACGGATCCTCTTGAAGGCAGATCAACACTCAGGCCAGCAGATGTTCTTATTTTTGGGTGGGCCAACGGAAAACATACGTGTGTTGATCTTATCGGGGTTTCTCCATTAGTAGGCATCGGGCAAGGCTCTTTCACGGTTGGACAAGCAACTGTGAAAGAGCCTTGGGTAAGATAACGAAGCATGAAAAGGCTTGTATTGATAATGGACATGCTTTTATTCCCTTTGCCTTTGACACTTTTGGGTATTTAGCTCCGGAGGCGGTTGGACTCTAGCGAGAGTTCAAAGAGTCATGCACGATAATGTCATGACTCCCGATTCTAGAGAGTTTGTGTTTAAGAGGATAGGGTTTGCCATTCAAAAAGGGCTTGCGGCGCAGCTTGTTGCTCGCTTGCCTTCTATGTAATAACTCATGAATCTGTTATTAATCTCATTAAATTCATATATATATATATAGCAAACACACCTTAGCTGTTGTTCGTGAACAGTAAATGAAGCTGTAAATTTTGAAAATCCGAAACTGCCCTTATTTTTCTAACTCTATAGAAAATATCAGCCAAATTGAATGAGGTTAGAAAGGTAAAACCAAAAAAAAAAATCATAACTCACGAGAGAATAAGAGAGTGGGTCACGTCTCCATGGGTCACGTGAGGGACAAAAGGCAAACAAGTGAAAAGACCCCTAGCCCCTAGGACACTGTTCACTGTTTTTTTCTTTTGAAAATCATTTATTAAGTGATTGAAGGAAGAGATTTTCACTGTTCGGTAGTTCAGTGTTTTAATGCTTGCGAGTTTTGGTTTCCAAAATTGCCTTTGTCATTCCCACACAAATCAAATAAATATGAGGGTACATTAATCATTTCCATTTTAAATTGCACGTGCGTATGCACGTGCGGAACAAACTTGTTATCAACAAGGAGAACAAACAAGAATAAGATGGGTGTGATGGTTTCCTTCTTTTGTTAGGTTTGAGTGTAAAATGTATTTTTTTTTTTTCGGTCAATATTAAAAAAACGAAAAAAATTGTTTAGGGATTAAGCCTTACTAATGCATAGCCGTGAGGCCATCACTAGTAGAAGACTTATTTGAAACGATAATAAACCTCTCCAGGCCACTCATAAATTTTCGTGGACACTGGTCTACCCTCATAAAACTCAAAAATATCCTCGGCCAACAAACATGCTTTCTTGGCCGAGGCATCAGCTGAAAAATTAATTTCTCTATAGCTATGGACATATCTAATATTATCATAAAAAGATCTAGCCATTCTCCACTTCTGCATAAGCTGCCAAGGCAGCTGCGCTTCCTGAAAAGCTTGGATGCAACTCATTGAGTCCGAACGAACGCATAGCTGCTTGATATTCCATCTTTTAGCAAACATCGCTCCATAAATAATAGCACAAACTTCAGCATAGAAATTGGTCAGCCAGCCTAGGCCTACCAAAAGACTTCCCAAAATCTCCGCGTTTGAGCCACGGAAAGTGACGCCACAACCCTCCTAGCCAGGGTTGCCAAGGGACGCGCCATCACAACAAATCATAATCTCACCTGGATTTGGAGGCCACCAAACAATTTCCAAAGGCGTCGAAACTCTGCAAGCCCTGTGGGCCACCTTAAAGTAATTCAAAATCCGCAAGTCATCTTCCTTGTTATACATGTATCCCTTCATGCGGATAGAATTATCATGAATCAGTTGGTAAACTCGACCTTTAAAACCAAGCCAATTCACATTAGCTTTCTCAAAATAGATTTTGTTCCTCAATTTCCATAATTCTGTTGCAATTGCAAGGTGAGCAACAAGCCACAAGTCCTTAACCATCATGCTGCGACCTTTTGCAACCTTATAAGAATCAACCAGATCTTCCATTGGCTGCATATTGAAAATACCCGAAGCCCAGGCCCAAATATGTCTTGCAAATCTACACTGCCAAGTGATGTGGCGCATAGACTCACCATCCCTCCTACAAATGCGACAAATAGTAGGCATAGACCTTTTTGTTTGCTTGATTATATTGTCATCCGTAGCACAACACTGATTTTCCCAAACCTTCCAATATTGTACACTCAAAGTAGGGTGCACAACAGTACGAGTAAACAAAACAACATGTGGCTCAATTTCCGCACGCACTCTAATGGCCTCCTTAGCCGATTTGACCGAGAAGACACCCTTCTTATACAAGTCCCAGATCTTATAATCATCCCCACCAGCAATGATAGGTAAGCTTTCCACATCAATATTGCAACGTATCATCAAATCTCTAGTATCCTGAGGAATGGACCAAGCACCATCAACAATTATATCACTCACCTTTGCTTTAAAATCGTTCGAGCCTTTTGAAAAGATTCGAAGCCTCTCCGCAATCGAAAAATCACCACATCAATTATCAAAGAATAAGGAAGTATTATCACTATTGCCTATAATTGAGCATATGTGTTTTTGAACAAAACTATAAACCAAGCGTACACTCGGAAAAACCGAAGATCTCAACTTGTAATCAATTAGGTTACCATTCAGCTTAAAGAACTTCGCTCGTAAATTTTTTTCCCAAGTCTTATTAGAGTCACGAATTGAAATCCATAACTTCATAAGCATGGACCTGTTGACATCATTCAACTTCTTCAGACCTAAACCACCCTCACGCTTTGGACAACACAAAGCATCATATTTAACTGTAAAATACTTTCGTTTTTCAGCATCACCCGACCAAAGAAAATTCCTAATGGCCTTCTCCGCCTGCTTAATCATATTGCACGGCCATTTATAGACATCCATGGAATGAATAACATAGCTTGAAATAACAAACTTAATCAAAACCAACCTGACTTGAAACGATAAGAGATTACCCTTCCACCCGGCCAGCTTGTCCATAATATTTTCAACCACTTCACGGACATGAACGTGTCGAACAATGCCCGGATTCAAATGAATACCCAAATACTTGTCCGGAAAAGAAGCCCTCTCCATGCCCAATTTTTTTTCAATTGCAATCGCACGAGAATCCCTATCACCACCAAAATAGAATTTGCTTTTGGCATAGCTAACACTTTTGCCCGAGGCCAATTGGTACATACCAAGCATCTCCTTCAGGCTACTTAAACTTTGCAAATTACCCTTGAAGAAAATAAGAATATCATCTGCAAAGAGCAAATGCGTAGGGGCCACGCCCTTCTTGCAAACCATAGGTTGCATACTTTTCGAAGCAAACAACTTTGTAATATTACGACTCAGAACATCTTCAATAAGAACAAAAATCAGAGGAGAAAGAGGATCACCTTGTCTCAAACCTCTTGAGATGCTGAAAAAACCTTCCGGGCTGCCATTGATCATGACAGAAATTCGAGCAGAGTGCATAATATTGAGAAGCCAATTGCACCAAACCTCATAAAAACCATACTAGCGAAAAACCTCCACAATAAAATCCTAGCTTACAGTATCAAAAGCCTGAGCAATGTCCAGCTTAAGACCCACGTTTCCATGTTTCCTTTTAATACTTAGCTCATTAATCAACTCCGACGCCAAAGCTATATTTTCATGAATATTGCGCCCCTTCATGAAGGAAACTTGTTCTTCAGAAATCAATTTATTTAGCACCGTACCCAATCTGGTAGCCATAATATTTGTAATAATCTTGAAGAAGAAGTTGCTCAAACCAATCGGCCTATAGTCCTTGATAACATCAGATTTACCATTCTTAGGAATCAAAACAATGAAACTAGAATTAATGCCATTTGGAATTTTGCGCATAGACCAACAATTAGTAATGGCCTTAAAAAGATATCCAGAAATAATGTTCCAACAATGCCTATAAAAGGAACCTGTGAAGCCATCTGGACCAGGAGCTGAATCCGCGCCTAAATCAAAAACAGCTTCTTTAACTTCTTCAATAGTTGGAACAACATCCATAAAACCACTCTCCTCTGCTGTAATGCGCTCATGCTGAAAATCAAACAACTTCGGATCAATTGTAACCCCACCACCAGTGAACTTGTCACGGTAATGATTGACAATATAGTTATTGATATCATCCTGCAAAAACAAAGTAGAGTTAGATGAAACTTTAAGCTCCGAAATTGTGTTTTGACTCCTCCTCATGCGAATTCTATTGTGAAAAAAGAGAGTGTTCTGGTCACCATCCTCTAACCAATGAACTCTCGCCTTAAGTTTTAGCATGGTATCCAAGTCATTCCGCACTTCATCAACAACCTTCTTGGCCTCCGCCACCTTAATAAACTGGACCTCATCACTAGGATAATAGTCAAGGAGATCCGATTCCGCCTCTAAAGTTGCTTCCGCACGCTTCAAACGAAACTTAATATCCCCAAAAACCTCAAAATTCCAAGTTTTCAAGGCTTCCTTCAACCGCTTCAGCTTAGCCATAAAAACAAAAGGAGGCGCCCTAGCTAAGTAAGTGCTCCAAACCTCCTCAACCAAATTCATAAACGTAGGATGATTTAGCCACATTTTTTGAAATCTGAATGGATCTCTCCTCGGCCTTGGACTGGAAAAAGCAAACCCAATAAGAGGTGAATGGTCCGAACAGATTCTAGGTAGTGCCTTGAATCTCCAATTAGGAAATCTCTCACACCAATCTTCATTAACAATAGCCCTATAATTCTTAGAAACAATACGTTTATTACCCTTTCGATAATTACACCAAGTGTATTTCTTCCCAAGAGAGTCCGCTTCCACCATTCCATTATCAGAAATCCAATTCCGAAATTTATGCATCAGAAAATCCAACATTGGCTTACCCCCTTTTTTCTCCTCCAAACGCAAAACACAATTGAAATCCCCGAGCACCAACCAAGGATTAGAAATAACACCTAAACCCAATTGACGCCACAAGTTTTTCCTTACCATCGGGGTATAAGAAGCATGAACCGCCGAAATATAAACTCCAGCAAAATCTAAGGTAATAGCCTGTTTTGAAGAAGAAAAAACAATAGGCCTTACGAGAGTATTCCTCCATAGGACCCAAAGATTACCTTTATCCATATTTGTCTCATTAGTAATAACATCCTCCGCAAAATCCAGTAATCTCAACCTCCTAACAAAACGTGGCTTGCAAAAAACCTGCGGCTCTGCAATAAAAATGATGTCAGGATTGTGCAAGTTATATAGCTCCTCCAACTTGGCCCTTGCACCATCTTTAGCCAAGCCCTGAGCATTCCAATAAAAGACACGCATTAATCAACCCCTTTTCTAGAAGGGCTTGCCGAACCCCTACGTGATATACTTCTGCCTCTTATGCTAACCTCCAGTTTTGCTGGATTAGAATCTTGTTCTTTTGGCTTTGATTTTTCCGCTGCCAGTTTCCTAGCTGCAGCATCCAACTTCTTCTTAGCAGCTAATTCCTTTTTCGTCCTTTCTTCCTGATCCTTTACTGCGCTCCATTCTAAGAGTTTAGTCTCATCCTCAACTGGTGTTGAAGCATCCACGGAAGCCTGTGGAACCTCCGAGTAAACCTCCTCATCCCCAACCTCTAAACCATCAGTCCTAATATAAAACATGTTTGATGTCGAAACCGCATCAACATGCTTGACTGGTGAAGATCTTCTTGATGTTCTAGTAGCTGGACTAAAGCCATCATCCACTATTTGTTCTAAAACAGGATCTGCAATTGGAAATTCTCCTCCCGCTTGTTCAATTCTCACAATATTAGCAGTCGCCTCAATACTAGTAGTCGCCTCAATATTAGCAGCCGCCCCAATATTATCAGTCGCCTCAGTTTCATTTGCCTTGCGCAACTCCGCATCCTTGGACCAACGAGCCTCCACCTCCTTTGCTTTGCGCTCCTGATCTTAATTCTTTTGTGCTTCGGCCTCTTTGGCCTTCCTTTTCTCCAATGCCAATTTTCGCAAATGATTAACCTTTGCACTGGCAACATTCAACTCTATTGCAGCCACCTCGGCTGACTTATCAAGTTCCGTAGCCTTCTTTTTTAGCTCTTCCAACTCCCGTATCGCCTCAAGCTCGTCATTGTCCTCCATATCACTGTCAATAGATTTAGGCGTAGATTCAACCTCGGATGGAACCACGTGTGTGGCTTCGACATTAATTGGAACAACTTCAACTAGGTTAGGCGCACTATTTGAACGAGAAATTTTAGTTGCGCTTGCTGCTGGAGTAGCTATGTAAGTGTGCACACCAGCAAAAATTTCATTTAATGGAACCTTCGGTGTTTGCTTAGGAGGATTTTGAATGGTCACGCCATCTTCCTTAGGAGGAGTTGGATCATCATCATCATTTGGTTTCTTATACTTGCGGAGCCGCCAGAAATTCCGCAACTCATGAATCTGATCCTTAAGCTTTTTCTTAACCTCTGGATCCTTCTCAACCCTTTCTTGTTCCTCCAAATCCTTGCGAAGTTTAATTCTACAATCCTTGGTCTCATGACCAATTGACTTGCAATAGTCACATAAGCTAGGCTGGTTCAGAATTTCATAATCAACATAGAAACCTTTAGTAGCATCTTCATCATTAACCACAATATTACCTAATTGTTTAGCAAAATCAATATCAATCAAAACTGCAGCAAAGTAGCCATATTCATGACTCAAAGTTCTCGGATCAACAACTACAGGTTTTCCAAGTCCCCTTGCTAACCTAAGCAGCGTCTCTTCATCCCAGAATTCCCATGGAGGATTGGTAAAACGTACCCAAACTGCTGCTCTTGTAACCTTGTCAACATCAGGGTTAAACATAGGTGTCCATGGCTGGATTTTCAGCTGTTGTTTCTTCACCTTCCACGGACCATCATAGCTAACTCTCTTACGATAATCTTCATTGTATAGTTTGATAACAAAATAACCACGAATCCATGGAATAAACTGCACCACACCGGATAACTTCCATTGATTCAATAACTCACGCTTAGCTTCTTCAAAAGTTAGGGTTTTAAAATCTAAACGCCCAACTAAACTATACTTCCAAACTTCTATAATTCTTGTATGTGTTGCCTTCGGAATCCTAATAATAACATCACCATGCTTGGTATGAACTGGGGGATGCGAAAGAGAATCAGCATCAATCTTTGACAAAACATGAGTACGCCTCCTAATCTTTGACATTTTTAGAACTCTGATTGGGGGCGATAAAATCCTTCATCAACTCCCCATTTTACTATTCATGGTCGTTGCCATGTATTTTCCTGAATAACCGGCCAAGGTGGCTGTACATTCAGTTCTGGATCACATGCCAGTTCCTATGCTCGTCAAGGATGGCTGAACATTTCCCGATCCAAATCCAATGAAGGGTCGTGATGGCTATATTTCCGACTTTGGCCCAAAGGCCACACCAATGTCCAGCTGTGATGGCTGTACATTCTTAAGGCCATCTACCCAATTGGCCTGAAGCACTCTTGGTGCGAGATTGGCTCTTGGCCAATCTAACTTCCAACTAAGATCATATTGGCCTTAGAAAATATGCATATGCGATGTTCCTTACCTGGCACCCAATATTGACCCTTGGTCAATTGCCCAACGCAATACGCCATTTTGGCGTGATATTGGCCTTAAGACAATCTACCTCTTACCAACCAACTAAAGCTTTGGATGAAGCTTCATCTCAGGCCATGGTGCATCTTTCAGCATGCGCCATGCAAAAAATATGGTGTGTTACACTCTTCACCCCTTAAAAGAATTTCGTCCTCGAAATTCCAAATAAAAACTATTGTGGACAATCTCTTTTGTTTGGATTTCTTGAGCAAAAGTCTCATTCCAGATGCTCAGAAATCACGGGTTTCTTCAAGTTGTCATATACAACAATTTAGACCTTCTGAGCACATGTCCCATACCACCTGCCCAGGAATCCAAAAATTTCCCACAACGTTAACAAGAATCGCAATCGGCCAGTGCCAAGAGGATAACTCAACAAGGTATCCTAGATAGCATCCCATACTACCACCCAGGAATCCCTAAGGTTCACAAGTTGAAAGATGTCATCGAAATGACAAGGCAAAACTCAATGCAACACTGTGAGGACCAATATCTAATTCCAGTGCAGTGGGATGCAATCCACCATCCTTGATGGATTTACCGGGTTGCCACTCGTAAGTGGGATGCTAGCCGGGCCTGACAATGCACACCCTTGGCCAGTGCCAACGTGTGGGGATGATCATCCCCCTTGTCTACCCACCGTCCCAGACGGTCTTCCGGATGCTCGTAAGCGGGGTGCCACAAAGGCCTGGCAAACTCACAGTACTCATACAAGCTCAACTCGATTTGCAAAGTAATTGATCTAGCAGTTACAAAATATTTCCCGCGCAGAAGTTGGACTACTCTCCAACTTAAAGTACTCCATTAAGGAAAATAATTGTGGACAAGTCCACTCCGCACAAGTCCCTAGTGTTTTCTCGGAAATTGCTCTGATACCATCTGTGACGGACCGGAAAATTACGCCTTCGGCGCGTCGCCCCTCAGGCCACAACTTCCCCGGTGCGCCACTGATGAATCTACGATCCGGGCCTCATCCCCTGGAAAATGCACGCTCACTTTCCCTTGCGAGCATGCTCGTGGAGCATGATGCAACTAACTTAGCTTCCACACCTTTCCAGCTTACCCTTGTTTTGCAAAGGGTTTATGGCCATAAGGCCAATGCCAATGCACTTCGCATGTATCTCTGGCTTTTCCTCAGCGTAAGGAATTCATTACTGAATTTCCTATCTAGCTGAGCCACCGTCATACCGCCGGGTATGGTCCAGGCATAAGCCCTGGAAATGGCGTAGGCCGCACCAAGCCCTTGCCCTTTCCTATGTTTCCTCGCTTACCAACTCTTTATAACTTGATAGGAAGTATGAGCATCCCATTATTGGCATGAAACTTAGCCTCATCAAGTCTGGCCACAATCATATCTTGCGTCGAGCTACCGAGCTTAGATGATATGAGGGGCCAACGTGCTGGACCGGAAATGTTGCAACTCATTGCAGCTGCCTACGTATCCTTCCCTACTCTAAATGAATCAAGCACATACCGTAGTTCATCCTCTAAGGGACAAGCAACTTATTCCAACTCGTTTGCTAGGTCGTGGCCAAGCAATAGTGGTAATGACCTAGTCCGTATAGGCCGTTCCGTCAAATACATCCAAGTGATGCATCATCGAGTCCGTGGAATGGCATAGTGATGCCTTAGCATCATATGCCCTCTCTCAAGGCTAAGCAACTATAAATGAGCCTTAGGCATCATTTATACCCTTCCGACTAAGCTATGAAGCTTACTTGGTGCATAGTCCGCATACGCACCTTCAACCAACTACCCTTCCCTATATATGTTTATTTGACATTTTTAGAACTCTGATTGGGGGCGATAAAATCCTTCATCAACTCCCCAATTTACTATTCATAGCCGTTGCCATGTATTTTCCTGAATAACCGGCCAAGGTGGATGTACAATCAGTTCTGGCTCACATGCCAGTTCCTATGCTCGGCCAGTATGGATGAACATTTCCCGAGCCAAACCCAATGAAGGGCCGTGATGGCTATAATTCCGACTTTGGCCCATAGGCTACACCAATGTCCAGCTGTGATGGCTGTACATTCTTAAGGCCATCTACCCAATTGGCCTAAAGCACTCTTGGTGCGAGATTGGCTCTTGGACAATGTAACTTCCAACTAAGGTCATATTGGCCTTAGCCAATATGCATACGCGATGTGCCTTACCTGGCATCCAATATTGACCCTTGGTCAATTGCCCAACGCAATGCGCCATTTTGGCGTGATATTGGCATTAAGCCAATCTACCTCTTACCAACCAACAGAAGCTTTGGATGAAGCTTCATCTCAGGCCATGGCGCATCTTTCAGCATGCGCCATGCGAAAAATACGGGTTTTTACACTGTCGCCCCGCAGGCCTCAACTCCCCCGGTACGCCACTGATGAAGCTACGATCCGGCCCTCATCCCCTGGAATATGCACGCTCACTTTCCCTTGCGAGCATGCTCGTGGAGCATGATGCAGCTAACTTAGATTCCACACCTTTCCATCTTACCCTTGTTCTGCAAAGGGTTTATGGCCATAAGGCCAATGCCAATGCACTTCGCATGCATCTCTGGCTTTTCCTCAGCGTAAGGAATTCATTACTGAATTTCCTAGCTAGCTGATCCACCGTCATACCGTCGGGTCTGGTCCAGGCATAAGCCCTGGACATGGCGTAGGCCGCACCAAGCCCTTGCCCTTTCCTATGTTTCCTCGCTTACCAACTCTTTATAACTTGATAGGAAGTATGAGCATCCCCTTATTGGAATGCAACTTAGCCTCATCAAGTCTGGCCACAATCATCTCTTGCGTCGAGCTACCGAGCTTAGATGATATGAGGGGCCAACGTGCTGGACCGGCAATGCTGCAACTCATTGCGGCTGCCTACGTATCCTTCCCTACTCTAAAGGAATCAAGCACAGAACGTAGTTCCTCCTCGAAGGGACAAGAAACTTATTCCAACTCGTTTGCTAGGCCGTGGCCAAGAAATAGTGGTAATGGTCTAGTCCGTATAGGCCGTTATGTCAAATACATCCAAGTGATACATCATCGAGTCCGTGGAATGGCATAGTGATGCCTTAGCATCATATGCCCTCTCTGAAGGCTAAGAAACTATAAATGAGCCTTAGGCATCATTTATATCCTTACGGCTAAGCTATGAAGCTTACTTGGTGCATAGTCTGCATATGCACCTTCAATCAACTACCCTTCCCTATATATGTTTATTTGACATTTTTAGAACTCTGATTGGGGGCGATAAAATCCTTCATCAACTCCCCATTTTACTATTCATGGTCATTTCCATGTATTTTCCTAAATAACCGGCCAAGGTGGCTGTACATTCAGTTCTGGCTCACATGCCAGTTCCTATGCTCGGCTAGGATGGCTGAACATTTCCCGAGCCAAACCCAATGAAGGGCCGTGATGGCTATATTTCCGACTTTGGACCATAGGCCACACCAATGTCCAGCTGTGATGGCTGTACATTCTTAAGGCCATCTACCCAATTGGCCTGAAGCACTCTTGGTGCGAGATTGTCTCTTGGCCAATGTAACTTCCAACTAAGGTCATATTGGCCTTAGCCAATATGCATACGCGATGTGCCTTACCTGGCACCCAATATTGACCCTTGGTCAATTGCCCAACGCAATGCGTCATTTTGGCGTGATATTGGCCTTAAGCCAATCTACCTCTTACCAACCAACGGAAGCTTTGGATGAAGCTTCATCTCAGGCCATAGCGCATCTTTCAGCATGCGCCATGCGAAAAATACGGGGTATTACAACACAAGTCTTGGTCAGGAAAAATACAACACTATCAGATAGCAACTTTGCAAGCTCTCTCAAAAGCTTCCATCACTAGCAAGCTTCTATACTTTTGATACAAGTCGAGATACTACCTTGCCAGAACTCTCTGGTCTCATCACCCTTCTTTACTATCCTCCCCAAATCAACCCTTCTCCTCCACTTTGTGACCGAAGCTAATCTGAAAGTCCATCTTCTTGGTTTGGTCCAGAGTTGTACAGATTGATATCTCGAATCAAAAGTGCTCACGTGTAGCACATTTGTTTAAGGGTTTAAACCCATCTCTCCATCATTGAATTTACCAAATTCGGCAGAGGCAATTTTCTCCCATAAACAAAAGGTAAGGAGGATGCATTAGAAGCCTTTAAGATGCATAAACTAGAAGTTGAAAACCAATTGAATGCTACCATTAAAATAGTTAGGGATGGCCGTGGTGGTGAATATAAAATTCCTATAAGAAATTTTTGTGCAGAACATGGCATAATACACGAGGTTATCCCTCGTTATTCACCCCAGTATAATGGTATATCTGAACGTAAGAACCGTACCCTTAAGGAGATGATGAATGCCATGTTGATTAGTTTAGGATTAACTTCGAATTTATGTGTGTGTGGGGGGGGGGGGGGGAGATGTCCTCTCATATTATTATATCCTGAATAGAGTACTCTTTAAAGGATCAGATAAAACTCCATATGAGTTATGGAAAGTTAGACAACCTTGTTTTGCATACTACAAAGTGTGGGGGGTTTTTGGTTAAGGTTTCTATCCCTAATCCTAAAACAACCATGATAGGACCCAAAACTGTTGATTGTATCTTCAGAGAGTATCATGAGCATACTACTGCATATAGATTTATGGTTATGAGTTCTGAAATTTCTGATATTGGTGTGAATACTATTTTGGAGTCTAGGGATTCTGTGTTTTTTGAAAATGTTTTCTATTGAAAAATGACTCTCGTAAGAGAGGTGATGATCCCCTAGATGCCCTTCAACCAGTCAAACTTTACCTTTAGAGGAAGATGAAGTAGAGATTGAGCCTAAGAGAAGTAAAAGGGATAGAACCAAAAGCTCATTTGGATCTGACTTCGTAACGTTCCTAGCCGAGACTGATCTTCAAACTTATAGAGAGTCAATGACTACTTCTAAAGATCCATGTTGGAAAGAGTCTACTATTAGTGAAATGGATTCCATCAGACAAAATAATACATGAGAGATTGTAGATTTACCTCCAGGGTGTAAATCCATTGGATGTAAATGGGTCTTCAAGAGGAAACGTAACATAGATGGAACTGTTGAAAAATACAAGGCTAGGTTAGTAGTTAAAGGCTATAAACAAAAAGAAGGTGTAGATTTCTTTGATACTTACTCACCTGTTATGAGAATTACTTCCATTAGGATGTTAATTTCTATAGTTGCGGTTCATAACCTAGAGATACATCAAATGGATGTAAAGACAACTTTTTTAAAATGGTAAATTAGATGAAGAAATTTACATAGAACAACCTGGGGGATTCGTAGTGAAAGGTTGTGAAAACAAAGTTTGTAAACTTAAATAAACTATGTATGGATTAAAACAAGCGCCTAAACAATGGCATGAAAAATTTGATCATGTAATGTTTTCTAGTGGTTTTAAAATCAATGAATCTGACAAGTGTGTCTACACCAAACTTGTGAATATTGCATGTGTGATCGTATGCTTGTATGTTGATATGCTTATACTCGGTACAAACATGGATGTAATTAATTCCACAAAGAGCATGCTAAATGAGAACTTTGGCATGAAAGACTTAGGCCTCGCAGATATAATCTTAGGGATGAAAATTAGAAGAAATTATAATGGTTATAGTCTTAGACAATCTCATTATGTTGAATCTGTACTTATAAAATTAAATTATTTTGATTGTAAACATGATTATACTCCATATGATCCTAGTTGCAGACTCAAAAAGAATAAGGGTAATGGAGTTTCACAACTTGAATACTCATGAGTTATAGGAAGTCTGATGTATTTGATAAACTGTACTATGCCAAACATTGCTTATGTTGTGAGTAGGTTAAGTAGGTATACTTGTAATCCGGGGCAGGAACATTGGAATGCACTTTTTAGAGTGTTGAGGTATTTGAAATACACTTTGACCTTTTGTTTGAATTATTAAAGGTACCCTGCTGTCCTTGAGGGATTTTGTGATGCAAACTGGATATCAAACTCAGAGGAGTCTAAGCCTACAAGTGGATATGTTTTTACACTAGTATGTGGGGATGTTTCTTAGAAGAGTTCCAAAGAGACTTGCATAGCTCGATCCACTATGGAATCTGAGTTTATTGCGTTAGATAAAGCAAGAGAGGAAGCCACTTGGCTAAGATGCTTTTTAGAAGACATTTCTCTCTGGCATAGGCCTGTGCCAGCTATATCTATACAGTGTGATAATCAAGATGCTATAGCTAATGCTAAAAAAAAAACTATAATGGGAAGTCTATACATATTCGTAGAAGACACGATACCCTACAAAACTAATCTCAAAAGGCGTTATTTCCGTTGAATGGGCAAAGTCCAAGGAGAATATCGCGGACCCTTTGACGAAGGTTTGTCCACGGAGATAGTTAGTAATGCATCGAGGGGGATATGGCTTAGGCTCATTAAATAAAATTGCCAAGAAGGATACTCAAACTTGTTGACTGGAGATTCCAAGATCAAGGTTTTGAATGAGACGACTAATTTGTGGCGGGTTGATGTAAACACTATCAGAGAATTTTATTCTCTGTCCCTTTTCTATGGTGTAGACGTGATAGTGTGACTATATGTGGAGGATGACTTTTTAAAAAGTCTTAATGAGTTCTATAGTTTCAATTTAAGATTGAAGTGGGGTGTAGCAGTAAACACTCACTAGTGGAAAAGAGGCAATTTAAGACGTAATGAAACGACACAAATACCTAATGTCTCAAAACCACCACAAGTCGAATGTGTTGTTGCCTAAAGTCAAGTTGTCGTTGTAGTTGGACTTTTGTTGACTTTTAGAACGACACAAACGATTTTGTTGTTGACCAAAGTCAAGTTATCGTAGTTGCTGGACTTTTGTTGACTTCCACAGCGACAATACATATGGTATTGTTTTTGTAATAGATTTTTTAATGCCTTCTTGGGATTGAGAAATCTAACTGATCTAACGGCTCTGATTCCCCTCTTCTCTCACCTAGAAAATCCTAGCCTAGCCTATCTTATCTTCTTTTTCTTTTTATTCTTCTTCCTATTTTTTCTCTTCTCTCCCGAACTCTTCACAGCAAAAACTTCACTCCAAAAAGATTTCGTATCCCTCCAATCCATCTGCTAACCAAAGAGAGAAATCCTCATCGTTCTCCTCCTTTCATTCTCTTTTCTCACTCCGGTTTCTCTTTTTTTTTTTGTATCTTGCGCTCTTCCTAAATCCTGATTTGGTTAAAATCCTTATCAAACCCACTTCTTCCTCTGTAGATCTTCGTTTCACTACATTGTAACTCTTCCATTACTCTACTAACTCCGAAAAAAACCATATATAAATCGATTTTGTGTTTTCATTTTGATTTTGGTTTTGGAGTTTTCTCTGATTTCGGGAGAGAAGAGAAAACTTAAACAAATTTAGGGTTTTCTCTTTCTTCTTTTTCTCAATTAAAGTTGGGGTTCAATTTTCAGATCTGATTTTGTGCAACGTATGTTTATTTTTTCGATTTCTGAAGTTAGGGTATAAATGATAAAGTTTGGGTTTCAATTTTAGCATGATTAAGTAATTGTTGGTTTTGGATTTTAATGTTTTTATTATTTCTGAACTGCAATTTTTTTTATATGGATATTCCCAAGTATTAGAGAGTATGAGGTAATCATTAGGTAATTTCCCTACCGGTTTTGAGTATGTATAGTATATCTGTATTTGATCTCTGAAATATGTGTTGTATTTTTGATTTAGATGATTTAGGTCGTAGAATCGACTGTGGATGAAGCTACGAGTCTGGGATTTTGAGGCGATATTACTAATTTGATTATCGTTTCAGTTCTTTTCTAAATCTATGTCTAATGGATCTTTTTCAGGTAGCTATGATTGAACTTCATTCAGGTTTTGGTGATGATGGTGTGGTGGTGGTGATGCAAGAAAAGAGTAATTTGTGTCGAATGAAAGATCAAGGTTAGCTAAATTTTACTTTTCCTGTGTTTTTTTATCTTTCTGGTTTCTAATTTTCACTTGATTTTTATTTTTTTCTGTTGATTATAGGATGGTTGTTGGTCTAATTGTGTATTAGTTTTCTCTTCTGTAGTTTGGCAAGAGACCAGCAAAACTTCACATTAAGTGTTAAGGTAAAAGCCTGAAAGAAAATAAAAGGGGTAAAAACTCTTATAGTATTCTCTACTTCAATAATGGTATGGCTGATTTGTTGGTTGATAGCATTTTTTGATTAGGCTGCAGACATCAAAATTGTTTTTGTTTGATTTTTGATTGGTTTCAGGGTTTTGTAATTGGGTTGACTATTGGTTTCAATTTGGATCCAGTTATTTGGTTTTGAGTCTTTGTGGCCACTTTGTCTTTGTATTTTGTTGGATGTCAATCTTGGGGTATGAATACATAGTGTCATAAAATTAAGTTAGGAGTTTGCTGGTTATAGGATACTAAATGAATTATTCTTTTATCATTCTACAGCTCTGCATTGCATAGTATTGAGTGTGTGTATGATTTCATTGTAAGAGTTGAGAGTTTTTCCTTTTTGACAATTTTCTGTGCGGTTAAGGGATGTAATAAGCTTTTAGAAAGGAGGCATTTTAGGTGTTGGGACACAACTTATTTAAGATCGGGGAGATTATATTCCTTCGTGGTTTGGATTCTTTTATCTCTGAATCAATTAGTGTTTGGGCTTATGATTTCTCATTGGTAAGGAAATAAAAGAGATTACTCCGTTAAAAACAAATGAAGAGTGCAGCATGTTCTTTTTATTTTATTTTAAAGTTTTTGTATGTTAGTCTAAGTGTCTAAGTGTTCTTTTTTTTTCTTTTACTGCCAGGTTTTGGAATATGTGAAGGGGGAATGTCTACCTCAAAGCTTTAACTTCTATCTTCTTTGATTTTGTTTACTTGGGATCGAGTTCAGTTATTGGTTTGATATGTTCCATGTTGGTCTCTTACTGCCAATTGATTCAGGTTTGGGCTAATGAATCTGATTTCTGTTATAATATTCCTATTGTTTGTCAGACTAAGAACAAAATTCAGGCTAAAAGAGTTCATGCGGTGAAGGCTTTCAAGGTGACTCCTGTCCCTGGTGTTTCCTTGAAAATATTGCAAAATCAAGAAGACACAATAAAATACAAGGTTGAGGAAGAGACAGGAAAATCTGGTTTTGATACACAAGGAAGTATGTTTTCACTGAAATCTGAAAAAATACAACAAAGTACAGAGAGTGACATAAGAGGGTGCAGTTTAGCTGACCTTCGTCTCGAAGAACAGATATCTAGGAATCCTACTCCTTGCATGAAAGGTTTGATATTAGTAATTAATTTATAATGGGAAAAATTCGTAGATTATATGATAATTGGAATGTTAATTTTCTTTGTACGTCTTAACTTTGTGTAATCAAGGAAGCATACTTATCTAATTGTTGTACAATTTTAAGGTATGGATATATTAGAGTCTGACTGGATAATATTAATGCAGACAAAGTTGAGGTTGTTGAGAATTATGGAAATGGTCCATAGATTACAGATATCGATTCCGACCATGAAGATCCTCTTATGTGTAGCCTTTATGCCTTAGGTATCTACAACAATTTACATGTTGCAGAGGTTTTTTTACGGTCATTCTTTTCATCATTATAGGTCTTGGATTATTCGTCCCTTTTATGTCTCCCGTTCTTAAAATTGGGGACAAACTCATCTGCGTTCTATGTAACTATTACAAATATTTCTAAGTTCCTAACTTAAAGTGGAAATTAAACATGGAAACCTTTTTTGAACTTTGTACTCACTTACATAAACATTTTCAACTTATTCGAGACCCAGTTCTAATTTCATGGAAACTTTACAATGGGATATCAGTTAAAGCATGCGGGGAATTCTTATCGATTCGCTGGTGGAGGTTAGTTCATAAAATTTTATCATGCTTGCGCACATTTTATGTATGAATGCCACATGGATTTACATTTTGGATAAACAAATGTACACATTTCTGCTCCATCATATTAGTTTGAAAATCATACAGTGCATGTGCGAGGTTACTGTATGAGGCATGGATTAAGATTTCCGATAAACGATCTTACACATTTATTTCTTTCATGTATCTAATACCTTCTTTTGTTGACTACTTCTTAATTATCTATGTCCTGCATACTCCATCCATTACTTGACCAAGTAATTCATTGTGGTGTTTTTTTTGTTTTGTAGATATGTATTCCATGGCTTTCATTGAGCCATTACCCGTCATAGAATAAAATTTGTTACCCAAGTCCTGAATAGAGATGCATTTGATCGATCCTTGTCTGATGCTGATCGATTCAAGGTAAATAACTTCTATTGGTAACAACTATTTTATGTTCCTCATAGAACTTACGATGTGTTATTGTGTTGACTCATGAAATGACCTGAACTTTTGGCTTTGGAAACATCCATTTATAATTGTTTTCTTGGGAATGCACATCAACAAGGACCTTAGTTAGATATGAACTTGTTACTCAAATTAGAAAAAGATTTTGATTCTTTTCCATGCTGGTAAGTTGTTTATCTTTTTATAGACATCTCTTAGTTTTCCTCTATAGGAAGTTTGAACTTGCAGGATGTGAAGTTTTCTTATAGAAACTGGTTGGTTGTGTCTTCCTCTTGTAGTGTTTGTTTTGATTCTGTTTACTATTTCTTGTAGGGAACAAGAATGGTCTTCTAGTGCCACACACTACTACTGACCAATATAATTGAATACCTAATTTCTTTATTTAGCTGAGAATCTTTTGAAAATTTGATATCGATGTTAAAGACTACATCGTATTCAGCTAGTAGTGTCTCACTAAGGACCTCTTTGCGGTTAAACTTTTAATGCCCAAACTTTTGTTTTCTACAGGTACTTGCAAGTTCTAAATTGGACGGTTCATTTCATCTTTTTGCTGCAGTTTGTGTTTATTAGGTTGCTCTGTACTGATTGTAAGCAAGAATTATCCTTTTAGAACTTATGGTGTGAATATGGTATTTGCCGAGATTTTTCTTTTGTATTTTTGAGCATCTGTGCAAGCTTAAATCAAATGTGTATTGAACATGTAGATTGATTTTGTACATTGAATTTGAAAGTTTGGTTGGATGGTGAAATATATGAAATTGTAAATTTATTCTAGCAGAATTTCAGTGATGTTTAGGGTGATTTGAGTTTTGAATCAGAATTATTTCAACGCATTCAGAATGGCTGCAATCAGTCATCCAGAACTGACTCGTTTTTTTTTATATTAATATAATCAAATCTACGACGTAATCCAGGTGTAGTACCTAGAGATAACCCGGAAGTATCGTAAATCTGAGTCAACTTGTCGTTCCAGAAAAAGACACTGAATCTGCGGCACTTTTAGAGGCATTTCAAAAGTGTCTTATAACTCGTTAATACGACACTTTCGAACTATCTTAAAACGGCCTTTTTCCACTAGTGACTCTTGATGGAACTCACCTATCTGAATGAGGAAGTGGGCTGATTCCTATGAGAATAAAGCTGATTCTCTAGAAGATTCTGGGAAACGGGATATGTCCAGGGACAAAATGGACACAACGGAACGAACTTGACAGCACCTCGAGAGATATCACACGTGGTTATTATCGTGTATTATACCAAACGATGGCAGTTCAATACATCGCGTTCACTGTCCATCAAGGAGTCCCGACAATTTCTCACTAAGCAAAGGTTCAAGACCTCATGGACACCTCTTTCCTATAATGGTATTTCTCGCTTTCCGATTTATGATTTTTATCGGTATTTCATTCATGTGGGGGATTGTTGGAGAAAATAAGTTTTTTAATATGTTTTAGTTTTTGGTCTTAGTTAGAATTGATCTAATGACCTATGGGTCTAAGGATGCTTACTCTTTTTCTATGAGTGAATGAAATGCAAATATGGGTAGGCATGGTACACTTGTCGTTCCTAGTGCATGTATGCACATGCATGAGTTAACCAAGATTAAGTAAAATTAAGACAAGATTTAATTTCTAAACGGATTGAAATCAAAACAAGTTTTAATTTTTAAAGGCATCATTTAAACAAGTTTTTAATTCCTAAACGGAATATTTAAAACAAGATTTTATTCATACTGTTTATATTAAAATAAAAACAAGGTTTTAATTCCTTAAATGGTTTTATGTTTATTGAGGGATGTTACCATATACAATTTATGTGAATTCATTTTCACTATCTATAAAAGCAAAGGGCCGGATTTCTTCATTCCAAATGTGTGTCCAGAAGAAGCTAATGTCCTTCTTCTTTTTGTCTTTCTCTCTTTGCGTGGTCTTTACATTCCTGAGCTTTGTTGTTGACTTCGTAAGTGGGAAAGTGTTGTAGTGCTAATAGTACTTGCAACGGGTAATTTTATGTTGGATACGACTTCAACACAGGGTATTAGCATCACTCATTTTTGAGACGTACCTGTGAACTATCGTGTTAAGGGAAGCTTGATGATCAAGCGACTATGTCCTCAGTGTGCTATTAAATATTTGAGTGTTTTATTTCATTTTCAGAAATTTAATTTTAACATCATTTTTCAGTATTTCATTGTTGCAGTTCCAACAATTTATTTCCAATATAGTGGGAAACCACATTTGTCAAGACACTTGGATTGTCAAAGGTGAATATTCTGGCAAGTCATCTGAGTTGCGATTTGGCCCAAAATCATCCTTGTGGTCAATAATAAGTGACATAATATAGACTTCGATCTGCCAAGAACACGGGCTATGATAGTTTCCATACGAGACTAGCTCCTTCACATTGAATGAACACTTGATCAATCGAAGGAGTGATCCCACTATTGGAAGGGAGTGAGATAGGATTAAAGGGGAGATAGCCCTCTAGAAAAATTTCAAAAGAAGAATCCAAAGGGCCTATATGGTGGACTGTCTGCTGTCCAAGGAAATTTTTTCCGCTATATGGGAGACGGTCCACCCATGTAGGGCAAAATTATTTTCTACACGGGAGACAGTCACCCGGTGTAGGATTCTTTTTTCATACAGGAGACAGTCCCCCGTGTAGTATCTACCACTAACCACTCCTTTGCTTGATGGAGTGTATGAAAGAGTTGGGGCCAAAGAAGTGTTGGAAGATGCGGGTACTAGATGAAAATTAGCTCTAATTGGTAGTCCATTCTTCATTTCGAAGGAGTAACACTACCCATAGGATTATCTCTAAGGATCCCGAAATGTGCTTTAGGCATTTTCTATGGGTATGACCAAACCCAGTATCTGTTCAGCCTGGTGGATGCATGGTCAAATGACATTTCACACTATGGTAAAAGTAATGGGAGGATGATAATCAACCGCGCGAGTTTTCTAAAACCGCGAGCGGATTTACGAAAACCTGAAAGCTCCAGACAATCCGCTGGCGGATTATGGTCGTCCGCCAACGACTATATTTTCAAAAGTAAAAACCGGTCATATTTTTACCACTATAAATTAACACCATCTTCAAACAACCCACTCACACCAAAATTCACTTCTGTTGAATTTTCTCTTCTAATCTAATTCAATTTTTGTATTGAAATGTTTGAAAAGGCGATAACATTTTTTTGTGAGAGAAAACTTGAAGTTGTTGTTTCTAAGATATGTGGAAGTTTTAAAAAGATTGAAAATTATAAAAGGGAAATGCAAGTTTTTAAAAGTTAATCCAAGAAAATGTTCCGCTAAAAGGCAAAGAAAAGCTCCGATTTTGAAAGTAAACAACAAAAAATTCAAAAACAAAGGGGAAACAATACATGGATGCATTCAATGGAATATACATCAAATGAAGATAAACAAGAGGCCATAGCCTGTACTTGATTTTTATTGAAGTTATTAGTTTATTTCTTATTATTGTCTAAATTATGTCTTGTAAAATGGCAGTAACATTAATCAATGAAAATATTTAGATAAAAATATTCATATTAAGAGATACTTATTACATTCTAACTTGCATAGTATATAATAACGACAACAATATCACCAAACTACATCAAATCCAACGATATTATCTCTATAGAGTTCATAGTAGTCAAATGCTTAACCTCTCTTCCGTTTCTTCAGTAAACTTGGTATGAGCGATGGTTTTCTGAAAAACAAATAAACAACAATTTAGTTAAGATATTAGCAGTGATGAAAAAGGTATTAAGATATACTCATCAGTTCTTCGTTAGACAATCCAAAACTACTACGGTGAACCATCCATAAACTTCTGTATAATATTTGACTTCATTGGTGATGAATGAAAATCTTAATTCCAGGCTATTTTTGTTTCTTATATATTCATTTCGCAATTCCACAAACCTTTGCAACACTCTTTCCCATAAATGGTCATTTTTCATATTTCTCGTTATACGATGTATCCAATATTAAACAAAAGTAACATTTTCTTCTATAGTAAAGACAGGGAGAGCCCTAATGATGTAGTGAAGATGTGATTGAGATGGACCATTTTTAAGAATGCTAAAACAAGTTTCGTAATGAAAAGGTTTTCCGTGAGCTTCCTCCCAATTATCTAGAGATGTTTGGATCACTTTAGCTTCAGTTTCACTGGAAAAATTTTCTCGATCAATTTCCCTTACATGATCAAAGAATGGTGTGACATCACAATTAATTGAATGAAAACGAAGATACAAACCATGAGCATATCGGTTCACGGGGTTCCCTGTTTGTGAGACGAAACTGCCAAAAAGACACGTCCGACATGTCTTGATCACGCATACCATTTTCTTCTTCCTTATGAAAAACGTAGGTTTTGCAGATAGCTAAATCCTCCTCTTGAGTAGATTTAGGACCACGTATTCTAGCAGACATTTTACAAAAAAATAAAAAGAGTTGAAGAGTTGAATTTATAGAGTAAGAATATGGCCATTGAAAATATAGTTGTTGGTGGTAAAAGTAGAAAACCGCGAGGCTTTATCTAGATTTGAATCACTAACGACTATTTTTTGTGTTATGTTTTATCTTATCAAACCAAAATTTCTTCACCTTTGCACCATCGGTATCAACTAATTTAAAACTTTCTTAATAAAAACATAATACATTGGACTAAACAAATTACATCAGATTAAATCAAATATATTAGATTAAAACAACAACTACTGCGTCGTCAATTAACATCCTCATTTAATAGCCGCCTTCTAGAATTCCTAAGAAGCCAAAGGGGTTGAATTTGTTGAGCTTCCTAAGAATGTCGAAACAATCTTGGAAGGAGAAAGTTTTGCCGCAATCCAGCAACCTCACGGATAAACCAGTTCCATGTTTCTTCGGCGAACTTTCTATAAAAAATTTCCCAAAACGTTATATTCGACGTGATTTCATCTCCATTGGGCTCTAAATCCTCTTCTAGTGTGAATCTAGAACCACGAACTCTGGGAGGCATTCTTGAATATGATTTTTGAGTGAGTGAGGTATAGAGGTGTAGAATATGTGAAATTTGGAGTTAAAATGAGGAATATTTATAGAGCTCAAAATTGGAGCCCTTGGATGATGAGAGTTTGTAGCCGTTGAGATATAGCAGTTGGTGTTTGATGTCAAGCCGCTGGCAGATTTTCATTACCCACTGGCGAATAAACTCAATCCGCGTGGCTCGTCTAAAACACGGGTAAACTTCATCCGCGCGGTTCTAAATCAGACGCGCGTCTCTTCTTGATCCACACTCAACAAACCAATGAATTTGTTGGTTTGTTCATTCGTTTTTCATGTTTCTTGAGTCCATAGTAGGAGCAAAATGAAAAAATCATGAATTTGTTCATTCCATTGGAATTTCCCTTAAGAGTCCAAAATATACTTTCTAAACCAGTGATTTTTAAACTCCATTATTTAACTCAAAATCAGCCACGTGACCCAAAATTCACCAGTAAACTAAAATTCTCCCTCGTAGCCTAAAATTTGTGGCCGAAAATTTTCCCAGAGCTTAAAATTTGGGACCTCACTAAAATACTACTGAAATTCTCCCCCGTGACCGAACATTTTTTTCGAATAAAAGAAGGTTATATTGAGAAAAGAGCAGTCAAAGCCTAAAGTTTCAAAAGTTACATAAGAAAGTCGTAGAGGCTATGTTACATCATCCCTTCTAAACATACCGACAAAAAAACAGAACAGAAACTTCCCCAGACACAAAAAAAAAAAATTGGTGAGCCCCGCCGATGGTGAATAGCAGGGGGTCCCACTAAAAACTGATGTGAGTACCCGGTTTCTGTTTTGTTTTTTTCACGGTTCGTTTATCTTTTTTGATGTTACATATGCAAGATAGATTCCCAATGATGTAATACTGAATTTGCATCAACAAAGTTAAAAACATATGTATCACAATTCCATAAAACAAGAGACTGTTAAACCGATATGATTATTTTCTCCTCCGATCTCAGTCTCTGCCCCAAAACACGATTGTTTCTTTCAGTCCAAAGGTTCCATACAATGGCGTAAGGAGTTACTGTCCATAATGTTTTGCATCTGCCCTTGAGAATATTCCAATCCCAGGCAATGAATAGCTGCAAAATATTCAACTACAGGGGCCAAGATATATGAAATGATTTAATGAAGTAATGTATCAACAAATGATCTGATGTTTCACGTTTATAATTGCAAAAGACGCAAAGGTCAGATTCCAGCTGCACCCCTCTCCGTAAAAGCATAGTTCTTGAAGGAATAGAGTCATTGAAAGCATCCCATAATAAAAAACTCACTTTGTTAGGAGCCTCTTTTAGCCAAAGAAACTTTTGTAGCTACATTCCTCCACAGAAACATCAAAAGCTGCATAACAAGTTTTGGGACTCAAATTCTCTTCAATTTTGACTTCATCCTCGGCATCTATTAATACGGGGGGATTACCTAAATCTCTTTGAAGTAAATCCCATTTCATTCACTCGTTCAGGTTCAAAGTTCTTTTGAAATTATCTTCACATCTTCCATCGATAATCATTTCAGCTATGGTTGCTTGTTTATTCCTACAATCCTTGAAGATAACTAGAAACAAATCTTTAGTACATCCCCTGTCGACCCAGTGGTCATGCCAAAATGGGATATTTTATCCATTATTTACATTGAAAGTGACAATCCTTTGCAGTTCAGGTACTATCTTCGTGACATTCCTCCAGTTCAGGTACTATCTTCGTGACATTCCTCATAAGCTTCTGCCTTGGACTGTGGGATCTTCAGCTGGCAGTGCAATTTCATTCTTCACCTTACACTTTTGTTGAGCAATCTTCCGCCATAATGCACCTCTTTGAGCCGAGTATCTCCAAACCCACTTGGCAAGAAGAGACTTGTTGGTTAATCTTAAGTTTTTAACACCTAACCCTCCATGTTGTTTATAAGTACTAACATTATTTCAATTCACCCAAGACATCTTCTTTTTTGCTTCTACCGAACCCTAAAGAAAATTTCCCCATCAACTTAATCATTCTCACCGGAAGATGGAAAAGCGACAGAAAATAGATAGGTAGGCTTGAGAGACAACTCTTAGTAAGAGCTAATCGACCTGCCTAGTTAAGAAACTTCTTTTTCCACGAAGCAAGTCCCGTTTCCATTATTTTTAACACAGTTTCCCAAATACAAGTACTTCTGGAGCAGGCACCAATTGGAAGACCTAAGTACTTAACGGGAAGAACTTCTGTTTTACAACCAAATTCCTTGGCTAAATAAGAAATAACATGATTGGCCCTCATACTTACCATGGTGCTTTTCTCTAAATTCAATCTTATACCTGTTAGCTGCTCAAAGATAGTGAGAATGACAAAGAGTCTAGTTACCTCTTCTTCTTTAGCATCAATGAAAATGAGGTTATCGTCCGCAAATTGTAGATGAGAGATAACTTCACCCGTATCTGCAACTTGAAAACCATGAAGCTGACCTCTTTGAATGGCATCATCCATGAGCTTTGAGAGCACCTCGACCACTAAAAGAAAAGGATACGGTTAAAGAGAATCACCTTGTCTTAATCCTTTAGATGACTTAAATTTTTCCGTAGAAGAACAATGAACCAGAACAGAAAGATGAGCTGAAGAGATACACTATTTCATCCATGAAATCCAATTAGTACCAAATCCATGTCTATTGAGAATATTAAAGATATAAGAGAGCATTCCAATTAACATTATCGAAAGCCTTCTCCATATCAATTTTGCAAAT
Source organism: Papaver bracteatum (assembly GCA_023529315.1). Lineage (NCBI taxonomy): Eukaryota > Viridiplantae > Streptophyta > Magnoliopsida > Ranunculales > Papaveraceae > Papaver > Papaver bracteatum. The sequence goes on from JAJJWX010004158.1 coordinate 1,241,087, forward strand.
AATACCCAGGGTCTTAGATTTTATCATGTTATCAACACACTCATTTGCAACAAGAAATCCATCCAGAATTTGCTTATCTTTGGCAAAAGCACCTTGATAGTCCAAGATGAGCTTTGACATGACTACCTTAAGTCTCTCCACGGGAACTTTAGATAAGTATGCACTGCTAATAAAACTCAAAGGCCTGAAATCTTTCGTGGTGCATGAATCCTCTTTTTTGGGTATTAATGTAACGAAAGAGCAGTTAAGCCTCCAATCCATAGAACCGTACCTGTGGAAGTCATTGAGCATCTCATTAATGTAATGGAAGTCATTTACCCGTGACCGAACATTTCATGTGTCCGAACATCTATTATATGACGCAAAAAAATATACCTTATTATAGCCAAATTTATGTGCTCATGCTGGTCAAAAATCTTGATCATGGTGTAAAATTGGCATGTAAATCAAAATTGGATTTGTAATACCAAAAGCAGCATCTTGACCCAAAATCTATTCAAGAAGTAATGTCCAGCAGCGTGATCCAAATCCTTAGCTAGCCATATTAGAAAAGCATTTATACTGCAACCATTGTGCATCGTGCTCTATGATCTAGAGATTCAATTCCCAAACAGGAGAATATGTAGTCATAAACTCGTAATGGCTCAGCAAAGTGATGATAGGAATGCCTAAGCTATCAAACACTCAAACAGCACTTGCCTTATATGTACTTAGATTATAAACATTTATTTATGCAAAGTGATGATAGGAATGCAACTATCAGCCCCGTACTAGGTATGAGCTGATCCCGTATATTATATACACACATACAGCTACGCAAGAGTGTTTGTTGCTTCCAAATCCATATAAGGGAATGCAGGCATGGACCATCAAAGAGTTAAAGCTCACTTGCCGTTCTCAAGCGTAGACACATAAAGAGAAATCACATGTTACTTTTAACCTAATTTCGAATTTCCAGGCTTTTACAGCCATACAACTGTTCAATCTCATATCTAACTCTTCTTTATGCATGTTAAACAGTTCAAGTGGGGGCAACCTTGCTACCGTTCAAAAGACATACCAAGAAGCAAAAGTTGACATGTACAGTATCCTTAGCATGTCTCATTATCATCACATTCTCTATAAAGAGTGCCACTATCGTCAGTCCTAAATTCAAACTAAGAAAATACTCTTATTACGACTTCAAAACATTTCAAAATCTCAATAGAAAAAGAGTTGTCTTTAATTCCCTTTTGAGCTAAAGGGATGGGAGCAAGAGAAGGTCAGGGATTTGAGCTCACAGAGCTGAAGTTGGGTATTCCTGGTGCTTCTTCTAAAAAACTAGCAATGGAGATTGTTAAAACTGATAAAAGTAAGAAAAGGGTATTTTTGGAAATTATCGCAGACGAAAATAGTTCCTCATCCACCGTGGAAAATGGCTCCTCAACCACAGTGAGTGATGGTAAGAGTAATCATGATAACAAGATTCAAATAGTGGGATGGCCACCGGGAAAGAGGAGCAAAGGTGTTCGTGAACAGGATGATTCATTGCCTAAAATGTACGTAAAAGTCTCCATGGATGGGGCACCATATCTTAGAAAAGTCGACTTGAATATCCACAAGGAGTATTCAGATCTTGCACAGGTCTTCAACAATATATATGGTTGCTTCAATTCCGACTCCAAATACATATCGGTTTATGAAGACAAAGATGGAGACTGGATGCTTGTAGGAGATGTTCCTTACAAAATGTTTATTGAATCATGCAAAAGGTTAAGGATTATGAAGAGATCGGACGCAAACTGTTTTGGGTTGCAAGCTTGATGAAATTATTCTTGTGTGTACAAACAACCATTGGTCGTTGACTAAAGTTACTGTAAAATGATGATTTATGGAAGCCGTCATGAAGGTGGCACAAATGTTATATTTAAGCAACCGTAAATATATATGATTCCAGATTGCGTATAATCCCTACGGACTGCATCCCTCAGCTCAGTACGCTTGTAAGAAGACAAATTCCTTTAGTGCAGGGCCAAGAAACTACAATACATTACAAAAAGCAAGCTCAATGATAAAGATAGAGAACAAAAAATTCAATATAAGAAAAATAAAGATCTTTCTATTGACATTGTTTAGCATAGCATGACAGTAAGAGGAGAAAGCATTCGAATACATCTGGGATATAAGTTATAAGACAGTAATAAACCTATGTGCTTTCCCGACCTTGTGTCCTTGTATTTCATGCCGTCCTTTTTATGTTACTAGTATAACACGCACGCGCGATGCGCCTGCCGCTTGAACCGAAGATTGCACATTCCAAAACTTGTGAATACAAAGTTCATTTCTATAGTTATGGTTACTGAACTAACCATATGAAATACAACTTAAGTTTCAAGAATTTTGAAATTAATGTTTTGGCACCACACTATTCAACCCACAACGTCAATTCCTTCACAATCCAATAGTATCTGTATTGATCGGTTCCATTAATGATAGTCCTTTTCATTAGTGCATTCCACATCCGAAGTCCTTTAGTGCAGGGCCAAGAAACTACAATACATTACAAAAAGCAAGCTCAATGATAAAGATAGAGAACAAAAAATTCAATATAAGAAAAATAAAGATCTTTCTATTGACATTGTTTAGCATAGCATGACAGCCGTAGTGGGAATTGTGAGATCACTCCTAGTTAGACCCATAACCAAGAGGTCAGGGCTACATGGAAGTGGGAACCCTTTATATATTTTACTACAAATGCTACCGATCACAACAGGATACAAAGAGAACCATTTTAACTCAAGTAAGCAGCTTAATGAATCACGACGTTTAAAACCCAAAATTGCATTATCACGATTACCATCAGAAACCCATTACTATTCTAACCTTAACCATCCCGTTCCTCTAGCTTTCTGCCACTTAAAGAAACACCAAGTTATTCAAATAACTAAAATTAAACATGGATATTCTCTTAAGCATTTACGTAAACAACTAATGTTCACAAACTTAATCTTTTATGTAATACTACTACTATTCTACTGATAATCTGAAACTTGATTAAATTCCTCACCTACTACTACTAATAATCTTATTTCTAAAGAAACTTGAGCTGATATTAAAACAAATGGGAAATCTCTTAGACAACTGAAGTAATACTACTACTATTCTACTGATAATCTGAAACGATTAAATTCCTCACCTACTACTACTAATAATCTTATTTCTAAAGAAAGGGGCTAATTTCAATAAATAAAAGCTAATTTCATAAAAGCAGAGAACCATATGTATCGGTAACCTTAATCCAATTTCTGCCTCAACATGTATAAGAGGATAGCCGAATGAAATCATGAATTGTATTATAATTTCCATTTCCGATCATGGGTTGTTGTTTCTTTTGACTCGTCTTGTTGATGCAGAGAATCCATCACTGATGTTCATCAAAATGACACCATAGGTAGAATGGGAGAGGTTGGAGGGAAATTGGTTGGCAGAATTGAGATTCCCGAGCAATAGAATGGGTTCTAAGGTTAGAGGTCTACTTTATGAGCCGAAATTTCGTCTTCCTGATTAGGTTAGAACTTAGAACCTTTTCAGATGTAGAGACAAAGAGACCAAAAATTGAAGTCGAAAATGTAGTGAAAAATTGATTCGAACCAACCACCTTTATATCGCTCTTTTACATTATCACGATTAAGCAGGCATGAAGGTGAAAAACACAGAGGGTCTCTTTTGTCAGCCTCGTATAAGTATCTTACGAATATATCCTCATAACGTCTTCATATTACAAAAATGCAGGCTAAAATGTGAAAACACGGAGGGGCATTTCTGACCATTTCTGTGCCACGGTTGAATCCGTACGACGGTCTAAAATCCGTCTTTTCTTTATATTAGTCAGATAGATTAGTTAGATTAGCAACAACCAATAAATTTATTTATGAAAATTAGAGAAAGTATTATGTATAATTACTTGTGGTGGTTTTACTATTTCGTGGCTATTTGATAGATATTTACCAAAAGTATGCACAACATCATAAAAAAAAAACTATCTATATATGTATTAAAATATCAAACCGTACATGGAAATAAGGTCCTCCTAGATCGGAACCCCTGAAAGGGAGCTACCAGTATTGGGGAATGAGGACAGCAATGTGAGAGCACACCAAACCAAACGTAATGTGCTCCACTGCCTTCCCAACGATCATAACCGATAAATATGCATTAGGCAATCTTATATGAATGATGTGATTTGCAACTTGCAATCTTGCTTCCCTGCAAAGACCGATCAAAAAATACACAAGAGATAGGAATAAAAAATAAGTTGTACGTCCCTTATGTACCACGAAATGTCATTGTTGATTTAAGCTTTTTGTAAAACTGTTGAATCTTCAAGCAAACCCCATAAATTGAAAGAAGTCGGTCAACAGCTACTGCAGTAAAAATCGATATTTGTAAAACTGTTTATCTTCAAGCAGACCTGAGTGAGGGTGTGAGTGAGAGAGAGTGGAGTGCACAAATGTTTCGTGAGCTAGTGTGTCTAAACTCTGCTGTGAAATCTAACTGATCTCTGGATAGTTTTGAATCCAATCTTCTGCGCAAAAGAACTCAACATCACATGCTTCAGATCATCCATTTCGTTCTCGAAGATCACATCACTCCCTCCAACTTGACCAACCAACAGAGCCAATAAAACGATTCCCTGCGACTAGGGGTGTAAATAATACCCGAAAATACTCGGGTACATTAATTAAATGCCCCTATTATAGAAGCCCAACACAAATACCCTCCCCCATAATAATAATACCCTCCCCTAAAAAATACGGAGAGCTAGATTACCATAATGCCCCTAAATAAATATCACGATTATAACGTTGGGGAGTCATTTACTCCACTATCCGTTACGCGCGCACTCTCTCTCTTCTTCTTCATCTTTTCTCTCTGGCTAGTTCTGTAACTGCAGAAAAAAATTTGAGTCGAAAAGAAATTCGAAACCGTCAATCCAAACTGAAAAACAAACCGTCAGTTTATATATATCTCAGTAACTGATTTGATTATAATCATTTACAGTTTCAAGAAACAAAAAATCAGAGAAGAAATAATAGAAAATTAGGTTTTTGTGATTTTGAAGATTCAAAGACAAAATTGAAAGAGGTAAACACGATTCTCATCTTCATCTTACTGTTATTGATGAAGATTTTGGTTCCGATGATGTTTTTTTAACAATTTAACGATGATTTTTTAACCTAAAATTAGATTTATTTCTCTGAAGAAAAAAAAGTTGTTGCATGTACAAATTATGATCAATTCATGCTTCTAATGTGTTTGATTAAACTTGGTATGTACTTAGTTTTGTATCTAATTGATTTATTTTGATTTTAGGTTAGAAATTGAATTTTAGTTTCAGAAGTTGCAGTTTCAGATTAAAGAGGTAAGAAACAATTTCTTCAATTAATTTTGAGTTTCACCCAATTTATTGTTCTCTATATATGTTTGTTTTTCTGTATGTGCATGTTGATATCATAAATTGTGAAAAAAACACAGTTTCATTTGATTTTGATGTTAATAGATGGGTTCAACACTTGAAGTTGATACCATAATATGCTTTGTTGTGGATGTTGTGTAATTGGAGTTGATAACATGACAGTTGATGCTGACTTAATGTTGATGACAGGGTCATTAGTCACACTTTCAGTTGATGCTAATAGATAGGGTCAACAATTAGAGTTGATATCTAAAATGCTTTGTTCTATGTATGATATGAACAATTAGAGTTGATACCCTAAATTCCAATTTCAGTTGATGTTAGTTCTGTGAACTTAAAATAAATAAGCATAGGAGTCGATATTTCAGTTGTTGGTGATAATAAGCATAGGAGTCGATGTTTCAGTTGTTGATGCTAATAGATGAGGTAAAATAATAAGAGTTGATATCCTGCTTATGAGGTATAACTAATGAATAATCCATGAATTTGTTACTTGTTGAATGCTTGAAACTAGAGATATAATGCTTATGTTAATACTTATGTTATATAGATCAACTTTCATTGTTGATAACATAAAAACAGAATCAACAACAGGAGTTGATACCATTTGATTGTATCAACAACAATAGTTGATATCATTTGATGGTATCAACAACACTAGTTGATAACTTAAAAACAGAATCAACAACAGGAGTTGATACCATTTGATGGTATCAACAACATATGTTGATCCATTTTTACTAACTGTTCAACTATTGTTGTGATTATTGAATGCTGACAACATTAATGATGTTTGAAAAATAGAGGAAAGGAGTGAGAAGATCACCAAGGGTAAATCCAAAGAGTAAAGAAGAAGATGATTCACAACAGAGTAATAAAGATGTGGACATAAAAAGAAAGAGAGTGAACAAGAAGTTATTGGATGAACAAGAGCAACACGTTGACAAAAGAAGAAACGGCAGAAATGAAGAACCAGAAGGAGATTCAGAAGAAGACGAATCGAAACAAGAAAGTCAAAAAGCGAAAGAAACCAAAAGAAAAAGGGAGACCAAGAAGAAGAATGAACAGGAAGAAGAAGCAACAAGAAAGAGGAAGAAGACATCTTTTAGTTACTGTAAATCTATGTCTCAAAGTCTGTTTATTCTCTCAAACAATTTGGATGATTTGTTTAGTACTAGTTTGTTATGAATTAATATTAGTATTAGTTATGAAAGTGATTATCAAGTGAATGAATGGTTTGGTTATGAAAGTGAATGAATGTTTGTAGTACAGATTGCAGGTATGCTCAGCTAATGGAGTTAACTTGTAAATACAGATAAAACCATGAATTATTTTTATTTTTATTGAGCATCAACAATGGGAGTTGATACATTTTTGGTATCAACAATGGAAGTTGATGCAGTAAGAGGGATCAACATTGGATGTTGATACCATGACTTGAATGAACATTAACATGTTGATATTGTTTACATAGTAAAAGCTTGCAGGAATACACAGATAAAGTAGTTAACTTGTAACCATGCAAAATTTTGTATTTCATCAAGCCTCAACAAATGGAAGTTGATCCAGTAATGGGGCATCAACATTATAAGTTGATACCCTGACTTGCATCAACATAGATATGTTGATACAGTTTATATAATATTTTTTTCCTGAAAGTGAATGAATGGTTTGGTTATGAAAGTGAATGAATGTTGATAGTAAAGATTGCAGGTATGCTCAGCTAATGGAGTTAACTTGTAAATACAGATAAAACCATGAATTTTTTTTTATTTTTATTGAGCATCAACAGTGGGAGTTGATACATTTTTGGTATCAACAGTGGGAGTTGATACATTTTTGGTATCAACAATGGAAGTTGATGTAGTAAGAGGGACCAACACTGGATGTTGATACCATGACTTAAATGAACATTAACATGTTGATACTGTTTACATAGTAAAAGCTTGCAGGAATACACAGATAAAGTAGTTAACTTGTAACCATGCAAATTTTTCATTTCAGCAAGCCTCAACAAATGGAAGTTGATACAGTGATGGGGCATCAACATTATAAGTTCATACCCTGACTTGCATCAACATAGATATGTTGATACAATTTATATAATATTTTTTTCCTGAAAAAAAAAACATAAAACCTGCAAACGGACATAAACTGACAAGAATAACATTCATAAAACAAAATAAAATAGAATGTATGTCATTAAAAACACAAGAAATCCAACAAGAAAATATAGGGAAAGCATAAAGATAACTAACATCCATGTTGATCAGTCAAGAACTAGCATAAAATGGTTAAAAAAAGAGTTTAGAGAAACAATAAATCTTCCAATACAACTTCAGAACAACATTCTCCTCAAAAAGTTGATCATCCTGGAACTAGACTCCCTGCAAAACACTGGTGCACGAGGAGCCAAAGGAGGTCTGCGACATCTATGACGATTGTGGAACGCAAGTCTGCCACACTGGCCACACTTCCTTTTCTTGCGAAATTTCTCTCGAGAACCCCTGTACCTTGAAGCCGTTGGCCTTCCAGCTGACGCTCGACCACCATTGGGAGGTAGGACATAACCTTTTTCATTAATTTTAGGCAGCCTCTCATGGTCGATAACATGATAGATAGGACGAGCATACAAACCTCTATAGTACTCAGTGGTATAATACGGACTGATGTGCTGGTAAGGTTCGTCTCCATTACATAACCACGAATAGAATCCAATATTGATACAAAAAAGCCATCAACAAAACATAATCAAAAATTTATCCAGTAATTTGCATTAACAATGAAAAGACTCATCAACAAACATAATCAGAATTTTATCCAGGTTATTTGCATCAACAAATGAAAGTTTACTGTATCAACAACAAATGTTGATACAAAACTTCAGTGTCAACACTGAAAAAAATATGTCAACAACAGCATAAATAACATCATAAAAAGTAACTTCACATCATATTAGGAAGCAATCAGTTCAAATGTGAAAATGCAACATGAAATACTACATAAACATAAATGCTCCATGTTAAGAAAAATCACTACAAACAATAAAAAAGAGCATAAACCTAAACTAAGGTACAAATTCATTGCGTCGCGCAACACTCGGGGGATGCGCCCCCTCGTAAAAGTTATATTCACTGTCGAATGTTGGATACTATACTAAGATATGTAAACAGAGTTTCACAACACAAAATTGTAAATTCTAATTGATTACACTAACATCTAATTAAGTTAAAATTACACCAAAACTGATTCACCTAGACTCAGAATTCTTAAAAATAATTCTTCAAGACTCAGTATTATCCAATATAATATAGCACTAATAATTCATCCACATTAAGTGCAAAAGTACATTAGCAGAACATAAAAGGATCAATAAAGCTAATGAATCAAGTCACTAACATTGAATCATGAGCAGATGTTAGTAAAAAAACAGAAATTCAAAAAACAAAATCCGGAGATTGCAAATTGAAGAGTTGAATAATACCTGTTTAAGAGATGAATAAGAATTTCGAATTCAAATAATATGCAAATGAATCAATCAATCCAGTAGAATCAATCACAGAGAAATAATAAAGCTTCCAAAAACTCGTTCTCTGCAACATAAAAAACACGAAGAAAATTATAAATTGAAGATTTAGAAACTCCAAATTGAACATGCAAACATAATATAAGTTTCTACTAATCTTCAATCACTAATCAGCGTTACCAATTTGTTGCAGATCGAGAAATTTCGATTGAATATGTTGTTGATGAAGAAACTCAATTCAGATCTCAGATTTGACTGATAAAAAGATTAAATCGCTAAAAATAGATTTCGTAGAAGAAGAAGATGATTCTCAAACTGATTATCTCTCGAACTGATTAAATCAAAAGATTAAATCACTGAAAATTATTCGAAATCAGATTTTGCTGAGCTGACAATATCTATATCAAACTGATTTTCTCTGTAAATCAATCAAACTAGGCTTATTAGAAGAGGAAGATCATGAATCAGCTGAATCAACTGATTTAAAACCTATATTTGTTAGATTTTTTTTTGAATTTCACAATTGATTCTCGGTTTTTTCTCTCGATCAAAATTTCTCTCTAGTTTAGTTTCTTTCCGTTTGATAACTGAATTTTGGAATCAGAGTAATAATTATATGAAGGGTATAATTGTAATCTCGGGAATTCCTTAATGGACCCCTGATGGGCTTTGGATGGAGGAGGGGTATTTTTATTGTGTGACAAGGGCAATTCTGAAGCCCGTGAAAAATGAGGGTATTTATATAATTCCCACAAAATACTCGGCCTACCTGTACCCGCCTGAGCTTGCCTGTACCCGAAGTAACCCAAAGTCTGTTATGGCCCGTCGTGGGCCGCCTGGCTTGGCCTGGATTAATTTATTGGGCGGGCTTGGTCTTTGCAATTAATTATGATGCCCGACCTAATACCCGGCCTGGTGCCCAGCCTGATAGCCTTTTTAATGACATGAATCATTTAGTATCCTCTTGAAAAGGCTTAAAAGTTACCATTTTATAATTGTCAATTGTGTATCTAGAAAATAAAATATATAGTTGTTTTTACTTATAATTAACATTTTCAAAACATTAATGGTAATATATTTTCTTATTTAGAAAGTTTATTGTACTCTAATTAGTTATTTATTATAGGCTAAAATAAGAAATTTGTCATTGTAGTTTAAATATAAAATAATACTATCACTTATGATATGCAATGTTAGAAAGAAAAGGATATTGTATTAAAAATAAATAAATTTAAAACCATCCATTTGAAAATTTAAACTTTTTTAACAAAAAAATATTTTCAAAATAGTGGCATGTTCGGCCCGATCTGGCCCGCCCGTATAAAAAGTGGGCTTTGGGCGGACTTTGGGTAGCAAATTATCTACTTTTACCCGGCTTGCCCCGCCTGAATTATTTTACGGGCTCGCGAATATTATACCTGACCTGCCCGGCCTGTCTTAGTTTTTGGGCCGGGCGGCCTGACCTGCCCGAATTTACACCCCTACATGCCTGGGCGAGACAAAGTTGAAATGGATTAGAAGATGTGTTACCGACTTGCCTTTTCTTAGTTGAGTAACCGTATGTTCTCTAATTCAGTACTTGAGTTAGTAATGTATGTTTATTGGTTTGTGTTTTGTCTTGGGCACTTCCCGTGCGAATTGTCAAGAAAAATGAAAAGAAGGAAAATAAATACTTAAGAAAAATTAATAGTGAAACTTGTTTTGAGGCATATAAAACCATTTTCCTATCTAGTCCGACTAAGTCTTATGGGCTAGATTGGAGGTGCTAGATTAGCACATAAGTGTTGCAATTCCAAAAAAAAAATGTAACAAAAAATTTAACACTAGTTCTCTTTCCTACCAATTGCTAGCATGTGAAGTAGCATGCTAGATTGATACGCAGAATGATTCAGCGCTAGAAAAACTACCTTTTCGCGGAATGATTCAGCGTTGAGGGATTTATTTTTGATCTGACGGATGAGATTGGTTGCGCTGAACCATTTAGCGATGAGCACGGAATGATTTAGCGCTGGGCGCTGAATGGTGCAGCGCTGGGCTGACGTGGACTGCTAATCTAGCTGCTAGATTAACACTCCCATAAGACTTAGGAGGTATTCCTGACTGCTAATCTAGGTGCTAGACTAGCACCCCATAAGACTTAGTCTTATAAGGGGTGTCCTAACAGTGGGTAGATTACTAAATTACCCTTAATTATTTTAAATTACTTAAATACCTTTTACCTAAATTTAAAACATGAACCTAAACTAACCAAAATCCAAAATTATTTTCAAAATAAAAAATCATTTTCATTCCAAACCTAATTTAGTCATTAATCAAACCGTTTTGATTTTATTTTTCGTCGGTGATTAATTGTTGATTCATAAGTCTTTGATAATTGATTAAGACTACAAATATAAATGAGTCATGTGAAGCGTTGCACAAAGTGATTTAGCTTCAGATCCTCATATTGGAACCCATATATTTTTTTTTTTTTTTAATGTTTCTGAAGAACAATTCGGCTGATAATTAAACATGAAAATGATAGCCGAATTTCACTTTGTTAGAAAACATACTTAGTTTGGCTATTCAATTTTCATTTCGAGTCATCCGAACCTAAATTCGTTAGTTACAGAGCGAAGTTCGGCTGATAACTTGTCAGTCGAACCTAGGCTTTTTGAAAATATACCTAGGTTCGGCTGATAACTCAGAGGTTTGCTTGATAATTTGTCATCCGAACCTAGGTATATTTTCAAAAAACATAGGTTTATCAGCCGAACCGTTCATCTGGTCAGTAGATCTAGGTGGTAAAAATTCAATTTTTTGACAAATTCAAATTATAAAAAGGACATTAAACCTCGTTTAGAAGTCTACCTCTGTATTAACAAACCTTAATTATCTATTAGTTCAACAAATCTCAAAAGCAAAACTTCTTAATTCTCAAAAGTTTTCAAATGTTTAAAATAAAGGAAGATGAAAACTTTGAGAAGCCATGTGGTCAAGTGAAACATGTTTATACTATGGTTGACAGTGGTTGAATAGATAAAAAAAAAAGGTCAAAAAATAACTACACGGCCATTGAATGGATCCCAACAGGTATAGATAAAAGGAACAATAGTCTTTGAGGGTTGACGCATAGCAGCGGATCCAACATGAAGCAAAGGTGTGTACTTGTTGTCCCAGCTCATTAGACTTCCAAGCATAAATTTCCTCCAAGCCTAATTACCGTAGCAAACTTAGTCTTGCTTTCTTGCTATCCCTAACAAAATTTCGCATCCCCTTTTTCTGGTTTCTGGATTTGCCCCTATCGACACAAATTTATTCTCGTTCCCGTGGTGATGGTAGTGGTAGTGGTCGTGGTCGTGGTCGTGATAATGCTAAACGGGGTCGTGATCGTGGTGGTGAATGAATGCTTTCTTAGTTTATTTCTTTATGTTGTGGTAGACAAATGTTAAGGTTAACAGTTGGACAAATGTTTTTTTTAAGGTTTATGGGACATGTTTTCGTATTTTGGACAAAAAGTGTTGGATTTCTAGTTGTTGAATGAATGGTTTGTTTAGATATGTAAAGTTTCAATACTTATGCCGGCATGTTTTTTTAAGTTACATTGCCGACTGCACAAGAGACGACAAGGTTTTGAACTGTCAGACTGACGGCTCTGGTATGCAACTCATTGCTCTGGTAAAGCAAACTTTAGTGATGTTGTCGTACTAATATTTTTAAATTTATAAAATTACTTTGATCCTCCATAACTGGGAATAAACTCTGCATATGTAATGATCTTAGGATCTTCGTATACTACACCAGATCCAGGATTTTGCAACATTTAAATTTATGGGTTTGCAACGGATATATGAGTTGCAGAGGTTTTTCCGTTGAACATAATGAATTTACGTTGCTCTAAATACTGATTATTAGATAGAAAAAAGGAAAGAAGGATACGCTGGTACTTTATTAAAATAGGTGAGGGCTTAACAGTCTATATCAACCTTATTATTTTCCTTTATCTTCTATTTTCTTATTTTCTTCTCTTTCCTTATCTTCTTCTCCTCCGCCCCTTTTTCTTCTCTGTTAATCCTAAAAAGAGATCTGCGAAATTAACGAAGTATTCAGAAATCTACCAAAATGAATATGAAGGATCAATACCCTAATCTTATAAATCAAAACTCATCTCTCGGAAATCAAACCCCAATCTTTCAATAACTCAAATTTGGTAAACCCTAGAAATTTGATTTCATCCTTAATAAAAACCCTACCAAACAATTTTCTACAGCTTAAACTCATCATCTGATGAAAACCTTAATATCGTTGTTCCTGATTTTATAGGTAAATATTCGTTTGGAATTTATTTTATTTTTGTGAGTTGGATTTAATCAGATCGGATATTTGTGAGGTTTATGTGTTCATCCTTGATTATTTATATATGAGATTTGTGAGGTTTATATGTTTACCATTGTGGGTTTAGATTTTGTTTTCTTCTTATTATCTCTAAATCCCTAAATTTATAATTATTTTTCCCAATTGTGTCTTAATCAAGAGATGGGGTCAGTTATCTTGTTCATGCATGAAATGGCAGCTCAAAGGCATAACCTGTATCCATGCTTTTGTAGTTCTATTCTGCTGTAGGTTGCAGATGAGGAGTAAGTATAAGCAAACTATAACTTCTATGTGTGATTTTTATGTCTATAGCCTTGTTACTCATTTTGCAGTTCATTGTCCTGTGTATGAGCAAAAATATACAGAAGGAATATGTATTAATGTACCCCAATTAGGTAAATAATTTGTTTTATCTTCTCATTATTGCAGTCAAGTGTTGGGACTGATATACAATTATACAAGTGAAGTTTTTAAAGAATAGTAAGAAGTAAAAAATCCCTGCACATGCTCTTTTCTTTCTTTTTGTGCTTACAACTAGTATTTGAGGATTAGTATAATCAGTCAAGACTAGTTTATTTAATGGACAAAGATTGATTAGACTAACAACATGGCATTCTAGTCTAAGCAATTTGTCTGGGTTCAAAATTATTTTCTCCACATAAATGATTAGTCTAATCAATGAAGAGATTGAAACTCTAGCAAGTAAGGAGCCAATTCCGTTTGGTTTCAATTTGAGCTGGAAGATATGGATATGCCAACTGTACAAGAAACAAATGCCAATGTATGACATTTTAGTAAGTTCATACAAGGGTATATTTAATTGGTAGTTGAATAGAGATAATTATGTTAAGACTTAAGTTTTATGAAGTAATGCAGACCTTAAAATCCAAAATGAGTGTTTTCTCTTCTTCGTATGGCTGCATTGACCACTTCTTTAACTTCTATTCTGTGTCTATGAGTTCTTGTGCAGTTACTTATATTTTGTGTAACTTGAACTGTTAAAGTTTATCTCATTTGAGTTCCTCTCGCAGCTTTCATGGATAAGGGAAAAATTCTTTTAGCAGCACGAAGGTTCAGGCGTGGTGCCCATAAAGAATATATTATATCACTTGATGCATATTATGTGTCTCAAGGAAGTAATGCATATTTTGGGAAGTTGAGGTCATATCTTTTTTGTCTACTCTGTATTTTTCCCGCTGTAACCAAAAGTGACCATTAAATTTAGAACTTTCATTTTATGTTGACACCATTACCGTTGAACAAATCATGTTTTCTTTCAGATATCAACCGTCTGCTACCTCGAAATATATGCCTTTGTCCTGAACAGGCTGAAAGCGCAACCGTAATGGTTTTAAACTTTCTCCACTTCCAGGATGGTGGTCCTAATGAAAATTTTAAATTTAAAGCTTTAAGTTACAATCAATAGGTATATCATCGGTTCCTATCTTTCTTGCTCCCATGTGGCTTTTGATTTTTTTGATTGCATTTTAGTAATGGTATAATGCCACCAGAACCGAAGTCATAGAATAAAGCTCATCTGTAAGGCATTTGGATTATGCAACTGCAATATTTTTTTTATGATCTGATATCACCACACATACTTAGCAGATGTTGTATTGATTTTACCTGACTGCACCATTTATATTTTGGAGAAGTACACACAGAAAAGCCTGGAAAGATAATTGCTTACTACAAAATAACAAGTAAGGAATGTTCTGATGCTTGTTAGTTGTTTCTATATTGTAGCACTGATGCAATTTATAGCAGTAACTAGAAATGGGCATTGGATGAGTGGTTTAACAAGTATAACCTTTTGTACATCTCTTTGTGCACGATCCAGTAAGTTCATATACATTTCTTTATGCATAATCGTTGTACAATTATGTTTTTCTGTTGAAAATTTTAGAAAATGAGATTTCAAATACATGATATCATTGTAACCTCCATATTCTGACATGTTATTTGATATATATCTAGTTTTCCATTGGGTGGGCAAACTATTGTTGCTACAAGGTGGGTAAATTATTGATTGAGTCTTACCTTGATCTCTCCCTTTTGTTAGTTCGATAAAAAATCATTCCTAATGCCAATACATTTACATTAATGCAGCTTGGTTCTGCGCTCTTACCTTGATTTGGAAATATGATTCTCACCTACGGTACCATTATGATGAAATCCCAAGACCGTGTGAATCCATCTCCAAAACCAGACAACTGGAAATTAAATAAGATACTTGCGGCAGGATTTTTCATTGGAACTTATCTTGCATTAGGTACTGTCTTATTTCACTAGACAGTGACAGAGAAAACATTCTTTGAGGTATTAACACAACAAACTTGTCTTGTCTCTATTTTCCAGTACTTTGATTGAGAACATGTGTTTACTTACGTGCATTATACTTCTTCTTATATTGTAGATTGTAGACCCACTTCCATTTGAGGTCTCTAAACTCAACCTAACGGGGAAGTACAAAAGAGAATGGATAAATTTACGTAAGGTACCTTGATGTCAACATTGAAACTTCAAATTTTACAAAGTATTCTTTGACTAAAAGTAGTTAGAATATGTAACTTACATCCTTAGAGAATTATATTTTATTGCACGCACCTTTAAATGAATAATGGTATCTTCCTTAAGCACCGGAGTCCCACACAATGCTTCCTTGTATCATTTGTCAATTACTCTTATGTTCTCTTCTTTTTCACATGAATGTTTAAACTTGGTTATCCTGTCTGCTAGGTGGTAAGGTGTTCGTTCCATTTTTCTTAATGGGGAACACTAGTAGAAAATACAAAAAAAAAGGTCTGCCAGAAATGCACTTAAAATCGATAAAAACGACTGCTTACGGGAGCCCTAATATGGTAGTCTTATTTCCCAAAAAGAGGTTTATTCAGTTACGACTTACTTCTACAGCCTTAGTACAAATACTAATACATACAGTCATTTTTTAGGATCATATTTTATTAAAAAAAATGAAATTGATTCAGCTGAATCCAAAACTGGTTCAGTTGAATATTGAACTAGAACCAAATATAATAACAACAAACAAGAAACTAAAATTGAATTTACATTAAGTTCAAAACATTACCCACTCAATTCGTTATCCAGAATTTACATTAAGTTCAAAACATTACCCATTCAATAAAAATTTGAATCCATTGTATGGACAACACTTGGTTCAGAATCACCAAAAAATTGTAAACAAAACCTGAATTAACACCTATACAAGTTCTAAGTTTTCTTAAAGGTAAGTGCAAACCAACAAAATGATCGACTATCTGATGATGACCTGATCCACACAACTCTGAATTCAATACCTGCAGTAAAAATAAGCTTGGGCATTAGTTTCCAAACTAATTTCAACATGATAAGAATGGAAAATCCAAAGATGATATAGAAAACAATGTGCAATTCATTCACCGTACATTACTTTACCTACACAAGTGTGGTATACAAAACAATACATGTTTACATGTTGTTATCCAATAAGCTCATAAATGAAGCAAGCAAATGAACAGATCTGGTGTAACACTTAGTCTTGGAATTCCACAAGAACATGCAACAATAAGATCATGTTGAACCTGCATCAATGTATTTGAGCACTTATCAGTAATCAGTCCGAAAGTAGTTGGTCACTGTTTTTAAACTCTCAAGACTAATATAAGCATTGTGTAAGACTAATAAAAGAAATGCTAGGTCATGATAAGGGATTACTATTTTAGTATTCTGAACAACCTGATTCATTCTGCGGTTTCAACTAGAAGTGTGTAAAACTCAAATATCATGTCCATCAATCTACGTTTTCAACTACTCAAAATCATTTGGGGAGAAATTAGAAGTGCAGGTTCTTAAAACGGACATAAGAAAATAAATGGAGCCAAATTATACCCTACATAAGTATAAACTTCGACGGTCCATGATTGAGACAGTATATGTAATAGATTCACAAAACAGATGCACCTGCCTATACAAACTTGAACAACAAATTCAACTATGTTATTTTAAATATCCACACAAACTCACCTTTTTAGATTCACAAATAGTACTGTAAAGGGTATCATCCAAATTTTTGTCATCTGCACAGAAAAGTCATTTCATCTGGATTAGATTTTCAATACTAAAACCAAACAAAACTAATCACTAATCACTAATCAAATCCTAAATTTTCTTTAAAACGACCATAAGATAAAATCATAATAGATAACCTGATAGAAACCAATGGAATTGAATCCAAGACTTTGGGAAGTCCAATTGACACACCATTTAGGATCCCGAATAGCTTTACAGTTTTGGTGTCAACTGCCTTGGTCTCAAAAACATTGAATCTTTGTGCCACATTATGTGTACTAAATGTAACCATTAGATGTCAACTAGATAATGTTGTAGCTGCAAACAAAGTAGAAGGTTGAAGTTAAAAAGAGCGGATCAGAAGATTTCAAATATGTGGGATCAAAATCCCCCAATTAAGTACCAAATAACTAGCCATATACCAAGATCAATAATTCCCCTCGGAAGTGTCATGAACTTGTAACAAATTACATGGCAAGTAGGAATCAATGAATAATTCTTTCAATCGCTAAACACTATGAACTGAATAACTCAACACCCATCAATCAGGTATAAAAGTGATGGTGATATATAAAAGCTTGCTCAATTCTGATGGTTATACCTAGATTACGAGGCACGAAAAACCATTTATGCATTTGCTTCCTAAAAGAAATGAAAATAAAAATTGAATAAAAAATATCAGAGGCAGCTGGAAACATATGCATTGCACAATAATTCTTAACCATGTGACGCGACCAGCACACCACACCTTTAGACTTTTTTAGACAGAATATGAGAGTGATGGATTATTTGTGTCAACGAATGTGCAGTTTTTTTACCTCTTCTGCTACTGAATTAGGTGGAACTGATTTTGGATTAGTATACCAGATTATTGACAACAAAGGAAACCAAGGTTTGAATTGGCAGTATGATCAACAGTTTGACACATACAGAAAGATGGAAAAAACTATGAAAATTAAGAACAAGCTTTTGCACTTACCAAGCAAGCTCAGCCCCTTTGTTTCTCGCATTTCTGGAATAAATCAATTACTTTACAATTGCATTAACATTTTTATGCAACTTCTGAACTCCATATCCATAGATTTATCTCATGGTTATAAAATAAACAAAAGATATAAACATTAAGATTAAAAACAATCTTAATCAAGAGATTTATCCAAGTATTCAGAAGTAGCACATTCGAATGCTAACACCCACCCCCTAATACTACCAATCTTCGCCTCCACCATCTCATACTACTACAAGTAACCACCAACACAGGCCAACTCCCACACCAGCTTCACATTATAACCCCTTACTACTATAATTCAACATAACCAGTGTCACCATTATCATCCCATTACTACTACAAGTCACCCCCACCACCATATCTAGTACCACCACTTTATAACTATAATAAGTTATCTACATAACTGAATTTTAAGGACATATGAACTAAGAAATACTACCACTTATTTCCAATAGATATTCCACAGACAATGAAGCTGGGGTCTCCTATTCTGTTAAGATATTCATTGCAGTAACCAGTATCCGATTCCAAACCCTTGAAAATTAAACCAAGATTCTTCAATTCAAATGAGAAAACAAAATAAAAATCTCATACCCGAACTTTACCTACTGATGCTCAATAAAATGAATCAACAAATCCATCAAAACAAAATCAAATTCAGAAAATATTACGGATGAATCAGGAAAACACAAATCTGACCTAGATTTGCTCAGCATATAATTTCTCGAGCAACTTGTTGTCCATTATCTCCGTAGATACATCCCTCATGTCCATACCGGTATGCTTCATACGAAAATTTAACAAAATCAACTCAGTATAAATCATAGTTACAAGAATACTGAAAATAGGAAAATTGGGGAATTTATTTTGAATTTCTTACCCTGCAATTAGTTGTTTGTTGATGTAATACTGAGAACTACCCATGACACAAAGAAATCCAACACCAGTTAGGGTTTTCAATTTTGAGTTCTTTTTTAATTTCTTCAAATGGTTCAAAAACAACACCAATTATAAATCAATTGCCGACCTTGAATAGATTTGGGGAAGTGAACAATTAGATTAGGGTCTTATAATTGGGAAAGTCTGGGTTTTCAGAGAGATTATAAGAAGATGAAGTAAATAGTTTGTTTAATGATAGAGTTAATTAGTGTTTGGGTCGTAAATTTTAATACTATTTAGTGTTTGGGTCCTAAATTTGTCCGTTATAGGGTTTGGATCGTTGACCCGCTAGTCAACTAAGTCATCTAACGGTTTTGGTCAAACTTTTAGTTATACGGCTTTTTTTTTTTTTCCTTTGAAGTATTGACAGTAGATCAATATCACTCCATTTTAATACCTGCAAATTAGTGAACCCTCGCTCTTAAATTCTTAACCATCATTTAGCTTAGATTGTATATCTCCTAAAGTATAAACTGCAATGATGATATGTTGTTTAGCTGTGTCGTAATGGATGATGAAAATATGAGTGTGAGAGATCAAGATGATCCTGACATCCTGTTTTGTTAGAGTAAAAATCTGATAGGGGATTTTTTGATTCTCGAAAATTGTTGAACGCAATATCTAAATGCGTGTAATTTTCAAAATAAAGGGAAGAATTTACAGGTCCATGAAGTGTTTGATGGTGGATTATATACATCTCCCTGCCGGTATTGAAGCTTGATCGAGATGACGCCAAAAGAGTCATATGAACTTCAATTCCTTGCTAATGGAAATAGTTTCATGTTGTTCATGGCATTTGGGAGGGAACTGAGCGATGATGATTAATTAAAAGAACAAGAACTGAATATGGATAGTAATAAAAATATGAGTATGTGTAGAGACCATCAACTCCTCTTCACAAGGCTCTTGCATAAAACCAATCAACGGTTGGACCAAGCTCTTCTCCTTCCATGTCTAACAATAACATCACTTCGAGTATTGATGGTTCAATTAGTGCAGAGGAATGAGAAACCTTTTCATTTCTTTGATTATCCTTCTACGTCCATCTCTTTTCACTCTCAACTTAATTTTTTAGGAAAAGTATTTTGAGTCAGGATCTTGCTTTTCTTAAGTCGGAAGCGAAGATGACGAGAAGATAATTCAGGTAAGTATGTTAATACGAGTAGCCCAACAGTCCACATATTTTCCGACAATCCATACCGTTTTATATCTATCGTACGCAGTCATCTAGACCATTAAATTTGAATTTTTAACGAAAACTCATAATGGCAAAATCGTGAATAATTTGGTTAACAGATACTAACTGTTTGACTATTTAACTGTGTTTTGACTAACAGGTCAACGACCCAAATCCTATAACGGATAAACTTAGGACCCAAACACTAAATAGTACTAAATTCTACGACCCAAACACTAATTAACTCTTAATGATAATGAACATAGTTCAGAAGATAGGGTTTTTCGATTTGAAGGTGAGAAAGAAACTTTTGCAGCTATGTTGGAGGAGATGAAGATGATGAAGAACATTTGTTTCACCGTTACTATTATGATGTGGTTCAATTTCTAGTTTCATGGAAGAGATGTGAAGATTTAGAAAGAGTTGCAGACAACAAATGTTCGTCGTCGGTGAAAAAAAAAATTGTGAGATGAGTTTAGATAACTGAGAGAGAAAGAAAAGACAGAGAAGCGATAGAATAGAGGCAGGTTTGTTTGATGAAACTATGGAAACTAGTTTCCACGACGGACTTAACTGAGGTGGACCACATAAACAAGTTCCACCGGTAGTCATAATTGAAATCCACGTGGAAAGCTTTTTTATTTCCTAAACTGCCCCCTTATATTAAAAATGTTGCGGGAGCTCGGTTTTCATTTGCTACCAAAAGGACTACCTTCGGAAGCCCATTATACAAAGAATGCCTAGGGAAGTCTTAACTATAAAGCCCAAGCAGACTTAATAAACCAATTTTCCACTAGTGGAATAACCAAATAAGGTATGTTTGTTGCACTTAATTTTCAATCCAAATAGGTATCGGGGCTTCTGCTTGTTAACGCAGCCCGAGACCCTGGTATTGTACTAAAGGATTCACATCCATTCGAGGAAGACTTTAATTATGAGTAATTTGTGTCTGTTGATGCCAGCGGATGATACACTACATGCATACTGTTTCCACGGCTTGGTTGTCAAGGCCAAGTATTGTGATACATGCATGTTGTATCGTCCTCCTCATTGCTCTTATTGCTCCATTTGCAATAATTGTGTGGAGAAATTCGATCACCATTGCTTGGAGCAGGAACTTGGTATCAGTAGTTTTATAACAATCTTTCTTATGTTTCAAATGGGATTTTATAGTATTTCATAATATTGTAAAATGTTGCAAGGACGAGTAATTGTCTTACCAGGTCAGGATTCTACACCATTTGTAATACTGAAATTCCAAAAACTTAATCTAATTTTTTTTTATTTCTGATAAATATTTTGCAAGTATATATGTGTTTCTTAAATTATTCTACATGTTGCATTAAGTCTAATTAAAGCAATGGATGAAGCAACGTATAAAGCGTTGCTTAATTTAATTTAAGCAACGTTTACAAACGTTGCCAAAAATTTGTGACGCCGTGTGGGCAACATACATAAGCGTTGCTAAAATTATTAGCAACGAAAATAAACGTGGGAAATTTGGCATTTTGGCGTAGTATTGGGCTCTTTCCTTTTTAATATAATTTTTTTCCTTTGAAAAACAGAATAGATAAAAAAAGGTCAAGAATAACCACGCAGCCATAAAATGGCCGCCAACGACTATCTTTTATAGGTGGTGTTACCCAACGGTTGTATCCATCCACTATCCAGTATAAACTTCACTCGTACCCTTAATTAACTCACACCTATATTAAATATAATATATCAATTTTCGCAATTTCTGAAATACATAAACTACTCTAACTCATGCTTGGATTTTAGTCCTTATACTAACCCAACTAGAAACAATACTATTGTAAACACCTCGAATATTATGAGACTATCTCTTAATCATTCAAGGAAGACTATTTTAGTTCAAATTTTGCTAGGATCTTTAATAACTCATCAAACGACAGTGTTCCCTGTGACAAAGAAATCAACTAATAAACTGGATGTCACTCAAAGAAAATTTTGAAGGAATAATAATGCCAATCATAAAGAAATTTACCTCATTTATGGGGATACTATAGTTGCTCTTAAAGAATTAAGAGACTAAATGTTAGGGTACCGACCCTAAACTCGTCATAAGCCCATGGGTAGAACTCAACTCGAAAACCGGTTGACTAGATGAGGGAAACTATTGACTTATAAACTACCAATTAAGCCCCATCTAACCAATGTGGGATTAGGATTCCAACATCCCACCACGCTTCCAGACCGAACGTCCTCGTTGGCCCACTCTATCGACACTGACCCGAAGGTAGCCCTTTCTTTTATGGCGGCTTCACTCCCCTATCAGTATTCAATGCGGGTGACAACTATGCCCATACATAGGTGTCCCAGCACTTTAATCTAGCCTATTGGTCACCCCTTCCATGGAGCGGGCATGGGTCGTGGTGTTTGGCTCTGATACCAAATGTTAGGGTACCGACCCTAAACTCGTTATAAGCCCATGGGTAGAACTCAACTCGAAAATCGGTTGACTAGATGAGGGAAACCATTGACTTATAAACTACCAATTAAGCCCCATCTAACCAATGTGGGATTAGGATTCCAACACTAAACATGAAGAATCTTCTTTGTTCAGTAAAGATTCACCAACTAAGTTATCTTGTAGAATGCTAGAAAACCCCGATACTTTATAGATTCAAAAATTTGGAATATAAGTATTATCTAGGCACTAATCCCATAAGGGATGAAATGCCTTAAAACAAATCTTGGATTAGGAAGAAAAAAAATTGGAGGGTCTTGAAATCATCAAATCTAATTAGTGTTGGCAGGTTGGAGATGGTAAAAACATTAGTATATGGAAGGATATTTGGGTTCTACAAGTGACATTGTCCTTCCTTCTCAGTTTGCTTCTATTGATATTAGAACAATAGAATAATTAATTGATAATGATAGAAAGAGTTGGCATATCAATATTCTCTAATGCTTATTTGGTGCTTACATTGTTAGACATATAACTGAAATTATGAAATTACGATGGTACCAAGTACACCACAATCTTTATGATGACAACCTATATGATACACACCTTGTGTGATCCAACAAGGTGTCAAGAAGTTAACAACCATGAGATGTTCACTTGGTATATAATATAAGCTCGGATCAAACCAACTATGGGATCAAACCAAGTGATAATTAACGTATAAGTGCTTTACTTTAATTATAACTAAGATAATAATTATAATTTTCGAAAATAAAAGAAAAGAAAAGAAAATCCCATGACATAAAATTCTATTAACGAGGAAATACCAAAT